>CAWUFW010001334.1:1512500-2933612 GCA_963921515.1 Calotriton arnoldi | reverse complement strand
GTCTGTCAACTTACTGTAAGAATTTAACAATAAATGAGTGCAAACTTCTAATTGCAAAGATCAGCTGTCAATCCATGTGTCCAGCGATGTGCTTTAATGTGTCATTGGGCAAATCAGAGATGGAGATATTGTCCACTACTTGAGCTGTCAACTGTGGGGCAAGGAGACGCAAGTGCTGATCTTGGTTTTCAGGCTTGACCGAAGCTTGATCATGGGCAGGTCTCTATTTCCGTGTGGGTCAGTTCTGTTTCTTTGAACGGATGGAGGATTGTTGAGAATGATGGAAACCTCAGTGTTAGCTGCTACATAAAAAAATTCAACATCTACATTTATTATTCTGGAAATATAACTTACTCTTTAGAGGTCCTTTCTACATCGTTGATTTTTACCTCACCGTGGTGCTCGGAGAGTCATATCGCTGAAGAATACTTTTGGCTGTGTTTATGGTTCACATAGCTGCCAAGGTTTTAGATTGCTTATGTGTGACATTTTATAATTTCAATATAATTATGAGTGCCATTCAACGACTATGAGTGACACTTTCTCGCGACCAAAATCAAGCATTAAAGTCCCTGGAAACAGACAATTATCAAAATGTACTCCCATTTGATCAACAAGAAACTCTAAGGAACTCTGTTGCAGGTGCTTTTAAACCTATTATTTATAAATACACAGCACCCTTCAACCCCTCACCTCTGTACCAGGTGGGTCGAACCACAAGTAACAAAGGGATCCCTGTGACAAAAGCAGTAACACAATGCCTATCCACATAAAATACAGTTCTGTTATATGCTGGGACACGTTCTTTGCGGGAGCACATTAACCCTTTGCGTTACTTTATGGTGAGATTCAAAACTGCCAGAAGACAAAACTCTGACCTCTCATCAGCAGCAATATTAATCCCCAATATTATCTTTGTCTTACCAAGTCTCACAGTGCTGGGAAAATAACGCCTGCTGCTTTGGACTGCCACTGTAGCTGAACTGTATGTGGAGTCACAGTCACTGGCTGCAGACAGCTGCTCAGACAGTGTCGCTGTCATGTGGAGGCAGGAGTCAGTTGCCAGTTTGGAGAGTGCTGGCAGGCCGGCACAGTGACAGAGATGATGCTCCTCTCTGCAGACTGTACAGTACTGCTGTAGATTAAAGTCATGGTGAGAGTCATGCGCCTGTTAAAGGTACTTAGCACGGCCTGCTCTCACCATGACAGGACACTGCCCCCTCACCCCCATACAGGCGAGCACGTGTCTAGTTGAGGAAGGAGATGTCTTGTGCTATCATTTAACATCGGTGTGCAGCAGCGCCAATTCCTGGGGGCCTGGGCCTGCAGGAATTGCCGTTACTCTGGTCAGGGTTCATTCAATCAATCAGTTTGCGGCCCCCAGAGTGACCCAGCTCTATTCCTCAGACATTTTGAAAGATAATTAAGTTAGTGACAGCACAGGCACCCGCAAGATATCCTCCCACTCCCCCCACAGGTTTTGACTCCATGAGGAGTGCTACCATGCTGGGCCAAAGCCCGGGAAATCTTAAACTGGAGGCCACTGCCATTTCAAGACTAAACTTTCACTTTTAAGAATGCCTCATCTGCAAAAAGCGCTGAGCTCGTGAATCGAGCCCTCCCGCACACACACACATTCCAAGGTGCCCGGGTATCAGACTTAAATGCACTAATGCTGCCCATGTCATAAACGAAAAAAGGCCACTCTCTTTCATATTTTTTATTCAGCATCGTATGGACGCAGATCCAGCACTTGCTAAAAATGTATGAAAATCGTCTTACTTGAATACGTAATGTTTCCTCTTTAAGCCGATGTTCCCGTGTCAATCCAAATAGTTTGTTAGCCATTTTCTCTGGAACTTTGGCATTCCTCTTGGTTTGCTTAAATTGGTCAGAATACTCCTCCCAGACTAGCGTCGTCTGTCTCTGAACGCGAGTTCGGTCCCGGCAACGGCGGTGAGCCGCACCGGGGTCGCGGCCGCGGCACAGCACTGCAGCTTGGCTCCCCGCAGCGCCCAAGGCCTCTCATGTGCGGCCATGATGCTGAGAGAGTGTCGATGCTGCCGTCCGGTCTGGCGGTCCAATGCCGGGTAATATGCGCAGGCACCGCTCTGACTGCGCACTCAGTATATAATGCCGTGGACGCCCGGGACGTGGACAGCACACTCCATTCAAGTCCCCCACCACTTTCTGGCTGAATCCGACCTCACTTTCTTCCAGGACGTGAGGTCACATCCCCCCGCGGCAACCACTGCTGAGGGCGGGCCCGCCCCGGGTCTCGGTATTGGGCAGTGTGAGTCAGTGACTCACTGTGTGACAGCTGCGGGCAGGAATTTTAGTGCAGCCAGGCTGAGGCAGCATGGCTAAAGAAAGATGTAACATTGTAGCACTCAGCCAGCAGACAAGATCATTAACTGTTTACTGAGCCTGCTGCCTGCAGTGGTGGCAAGTCTGTGGGGGCGAGCAGCAGAGCCGGCGCACAGGTGTCAGGCGCCGGCGCGCGCACGCTATCAGCCTGGTGTAGCCAGTTCAGCGCTGGTACAGCAGAGTGAGACAGTGGCATTAAAATGCGTGACAATGCATTTCAGTGCGGTGATGCGGAACACCACACTGAAATGCGTTAGAGTCACGACTGATGCGTGATACTTGGCAGGCCTGGGTTCACGGACAAAGAAAATCTTGTAATAAACTACTGGTTACTTTTTACGTTGACTGATATTGGCAAAATACTCTTTGGTGTACATTGCAACTTGTCACACTACTTTTTTAAATTAATTACTTCAAACCATAAGAGTGAACCCAATTGCAGCTTCAATTGTGAAGCCAATGGCCAACAACAGCTGGCAAAGCTATTGGTGTCTGCAAAATCTGGTGGAATTGTCATTGCATTCAAAGCCCGGGGAACTGTTTCTCTGACCTGCTCAACTATCCAGTACAAGGCAGTTTGTGAGTACTTACTGTAAACCTCCATTTTGTGAAAATCGTAGCATTTCACTCTCTGGAGCCACGTCCTACGCTCTTCTTCTGTTAGGTTTGTAGACGAGGCCTCACCTTTGAATGTTTTTAAAATTCTACAAGTGTAATAAATGTTTCTGAATAATATAGACAGAAAGGGAGAAGTTAAGAAGTAATGTGTCACTGATAGATAGCGTGTAAATTAGAGCTAGCTTTATAATAACTACTGTAAAAAGGCCAAGCAGGTGCAGTTTAATTAATGAAAGCAGAGAGCTGCAAAAAGGAAGTTTGTCACCATTTTGATGAACTACGCACAGAGTGTTACTTGTGTATAATTATGAATTGCTATCCTGAATAACATATCACGCAGCGAAGGCATGGAATTTTATACAACTACTTCTAACTTGGGAGGAGTTTATTTGAAATTGGAGAGGAGATGAAGAAATGGAGAAAGTGGCGGGAACCATCTAAAATTACTGCAAGGCATTAGGCTCAAGGCATTTAACATTATCAACATAAAGTCTGAAGTGACAGGCATGTATTAGTACATGGTGTAGTGTCGCCAGAAATCCGCTAGACTGCGGAGTAGCAGTCTAGCAGTGTCTAACAGAGTGGGCACTGGACGTCCTAGGGGAGGAGTGATTGGGAAGGGCATGCATAGGAAGTGAGGCAGAGGGGAAGGGAAGCCCTGGATGAAGAGACATTTCAGAGGCTAGCTCCGATATGAGTAGGCTATGTAGCTAGCCAGGGGATCAGTAAATAAAGAAGTCTCCTAATGAGTCACTCCCGCCCTCTCCGTGGTCAGGATCAGACACACGTTTCTATCCCTGTTAGGGATTCATGAAGATTTCATCAATTGTCAACTTAGCACACGTGTACTAAAGCATTTTCCCATAGCCACAAAACAGGTAAATCCTTCAATACATCTGGCCCTCAGTTCTTATTTGCAGTTGTGTGGTAGGATTGTCGGTCACTCGAATATACATACCCTTTTTAATTCACCATTAAATAGACAGAAGACGCTGACCCTTTGTTGAAGCGTATCATGGAAAGAGCACAGTAGATAACCCCATTTTCTCATACATGGTGGATCGTTGCCAGTGGTTAGAGATCTCTGACCAGAATACTGTCAGGCAATTTGTCCGTTTGAGCGGAGGAGCTTCGCCCACTAATTGAAATGCCCCTTATGCCCCAGAGATGAAAAATAAAATGGTAATAAAGTTAATTTATTACCATTTTATTTTTCATCTGCCCATCCCGAACCGTGTTTCAGGACGGGGCCTGCTGAATGACAGCAGCAGGGAGGAAGGTGGGCTGCCTGGGCACAGGGCACTTCATTTCAAAGTGTACATGTCCCTTTGGCCGGCTGTCTTGCGAAAGCCAGCCAGACGTGCACTTTAAAACCTCTGAAGACAGCTGGGTTAGACAAAGCCAATGCCTCCAGTGCCCTCGGGAGTAGCGAGAGAGGCCGCTCCTTCCAATCCTGGCGCTGCTCTCAGCATGAGAGCAGCGCCAGGATTGGTTAGGAGAGTTGTTGAGAGTCCTGCGTGAAGAAGAAAACCGGACTGGAGCGAGAAGGACGTTCCTTCAGGTAAGTGAGTATTTCTTTATTTTATTTAATGTGTAACCCCCCACCACCCATTTGCCCACCACACCACTCTCTTGTGCTGCCAGCCATGACTGTACCGTGGCCATTTTGTTTGTAGAGATTACAGCGAACAGTCCTTGATTATTATTGGCCATATGGTGTAGTATTTATTTGTGTATAAATGAGAATTTTACAAAAATAAAGGGCACACATTTTGCAGATTTATTTTTATTTACTTACAGAGTTTTATACAGCGCGAACTTGACCCGAAATTTGGGTATCCGAGTGCTTTACACAGCACCAGTTGCGTTACATGAGGACCCATTCATTTTTGTTAGGCACGGGGAGATTAAGTGATTTGCCCAGAATCACAGGATATTCAGCGTCATTGCCGAGACTCGAACCCGGTTCCCCAGATTCGAGGTCGACCGCCCTAGCCGTTAGGCCAACTCCTCTCCCCAGATTTGTTTAATTATACACATAATATGACTTAACTAGAAAGCAAATATGCTGTTGAGAATATTAGAACCGGTTTTATTGTTTTGCGACTGCATGTACATAGTGTAGACATGAAGAGTAGCAATGTGATGATGCCCCTGTGTACCAAGGTAGCCTGTATAGGCAGCTGGCCCAGTAATGAGCCAGGATCTCATCTGTTCGTCTGTCTGTCTGTCTTCTAACTATTTGACTGTGTGTTAATCTATCACTAATGGATTGTGGTGGGAATACTGTGGAAATATTGTTTCAAATAATCTATCACAAGATTGCATTCAAGACCTACAGCAGAGCAAGAGTTTGCTATTCTTATAAAAAACAAAAGGGTCATGCCAAAAGCAATATAAAGTTAGTTAATGCAAAATGCAAATAATACCATTAAACGGATGGACTTCAAATTCCACTTGCAGCTTCTTTGCTTTAGACATTTCAGCCTTAAACGGTACATCTCTGTGGCATATACTCTAGGTGTCAGGTTATGTTGTTGCAGTCTACAGGTGACAGTACCTCGTTGCAGTAGTGGCTGCCCGGATTGGGGGTGGCGGGACGGGGGGGGGGGTGAAGAAAATAAAATTGACTCACCTCCTCACGACCGCGTCTCTCCTCTCCTGCTTCTTTTCCCAACGAGTCCTAAACCGGAAGCAGGAAGCACACAGGCTCCCCGAAGCCAATCACGACGCTGCTGTCACCATGACAGCAGCGGCGTGATTGATCTCAGCGCCGTAGTTCGGTGCTCAGATGGGGACTATGAGCCTGTGCATGTTCTCCACCAGGCTGTAGTACGAACCATCATGCGTACTTAGAAAGTGCCCCAACTACTCCTCCCCCTGCTTTGTGAGCAGCCCAGCCCCGCCCCACAAAACCACCTCAGCAGGGAAAAATAACATTCTGTTATTATCATTTTATTTTCCCTTTTTGCACTGCTGAAAGCAGTGGGGCTACACTCCTCTGCCTTAGTGGAGGAGCTGCCGCTGTCTCGTAGTCCGGGGGACCTTGAAACTTGCATAACTGAAGGTATGCGCAATATAGTGATTTCACTTCTCCAGTTCACATCAAAATTTTAAAACTTCATGAAAATTGTATCGAAATTATTCGAAGAAATTTCTAAATAAATATGTTTTTCATGTAAGAAAACTCACAAAATCTAATCATTAAACATTATTCACAAAGGGCATTTGCAAGTAGTAAAGTGTGACCTGTGTCTCAGTTAAACTTAAGTTTTGGTCTTAAGTTTAACTGAGACCAAAATAGCCACCAATAGGGTTGTTATTCAATATGCCCAACAACTCCACCTGCCGCCAGGAACTCCTCGTGGTGCGGTCACAGAGATCTCCGTAACAACCGACTTCAAGATCACCCCTCAGCGACTCAGTTCCCATGAGGTGCAGGTAAGTTGTGTTATGCAGCGCCCACCGGCTGCAGGGTGTGCCTCTTCTCAGCCAAAAGATCGCACCACTACCAGCCTTCACATGTGACGATCCTCCGCAATTTGTGGTTTCCAGTGCGTGGTCACCCCGCCATTGCAATCAGACCCCTCTTCAATTCATTCATGGCATCACATATAATACCAGGATTATATTGATTGGTGGTCCAGGCAGCCATAGCTCTCGGTTTGCGCCGTCATCTTGTTGCAGAGCACTCTTGCGCCCCCTCTGAAATATATTTTGTGCATCTGTGTAGGAGTTGTAGACCTTGAGATTGATTCCTTTTTCGGGCCTTAAGATGGCAACATATTCAATTATTTTCCCCACATGCACTTTTTATGAGTCAGTCAGTATAGCTTTATTTCGATATAAATATCATAAAAGCGTAAAACAGTGCATCAATACCATAAAAATATTGGCTAAAAGTGGTAAGAACACAATAACAATGGAAACATAGCTATATACTCCTAAAAGCATCTCATTACAAGCTAAAATAATGGATTAAAAAGATTAAAACATAAAAACAGACAATGCATATTGATCCATAGGACTGAGAATTTAAAACACCAGTAGAATAGCCCTTCAAACTACTTTACATGCCAAAAGGAAATCAGGATCTTAAACGGGCTAAGCTTTGTAAGGCCTTATATCTGATCTTCCAGGCGCAGCCCAGGAATTTTGCAATGCCACAGACAAAGAGTGTTCTTGAATCCGATTTTAGTATGCGTAAAGCCACTTGGTTGTCCAGGGTGCCAAGTTGTTTGCAAATAGGCACAAGCCACCTGGACCTTGCTGTGGCATACCCTGGGCAAACGAACATCAAGTGTGCGACACTCTCCTTTGTGGACCCACAAGAAGGGCACTCTTCGGTCGTTTGGTATGGGGGACACCACTTTGCAGTGAATGCCCGGACTGGAAGTGTGCCAAACCTGAATTGCATGAATAGTGCCCTGTCTCTAGGGACCTGGACTACGTCCAAGTAGGGTTCGAGGCCGCTAGTGTGTTTGAACTGGAAAAATTCTTCAGTAAGTCTGCCCATGTTAGGGTTACTAAAATCTCTGGCATCTACCCAGTCCCAATAGATCCTTTTAAGATCGGATTTACTCGGTGGGGTTTGGGCATCCCATAAGTCCTTAAGGCCAAGTGATGTCATTAGGGCCCTAAGGTTAGAGATCCAATTGATGCCCTTATTGACATCCAGGCGGAGTACTTCCGCAAAGGCTTCCGCGTAGTTAGAAAGCTCCAGGGTGTTCCTTTTTATGAGTGCATTCTTCCTTTTAATTAGTTCCATTTAAATGTTTTTAATTTCAGGGTTTCAATTTCGAGGGGATGTAATTATACATAACAATTGTGGTTTCGAGTATTTTTTTCGTTTACTTTTATTATTTCAAATAGGAAATACACTGTGGATATTAAAACATTCACCTGTCTGATTCGCTCTCTGACAAGTCCCCAACTGAGAAAAAATATTTACCCAACCATTTTCAATAACGAAAAATCCATAACCAGCTTGCCTACTAAACTAAAACATCCTTGAATTTTTTTTATTGTATTACAACGTTGTGCTCCTCTTGGCAGTGACAGTCTCATTGTTCATTACTGTCTGTCTTCCACATCAGACAAAGAATCACCAGAGTCCTACTCAAGATATGTGCTAAAGCCCTCAGAGCAGGGACAGTTGTAAAACAAGGCAAGAATTGGCAGAAGGAAGTACATTTCTGAGAAGCACTGAAAGGTGTACTGTAATCTGCAGATGTTCCTGCCATGCATGTACCAAAAAGAGTGTTGTCCTTTCACAGTTGTCTGGGGCAGCAGTAATATTTGCCTGGCCATGGCCCAAAACTACGAGTAAGGGTGGGGCTTGCCTTTTATGCAATTAGAACTTAGAACAGCATTCAACTCCGAAGAACAAGTGACACCATTTCCATGGCTTTAAAAACAGCTGGTGACATGGACTCCGCCATGCCATGGTACCTTTCTTTTAAGGCTCTGACACAGTGTCTCACATTAGGCCCTTTCCTGTCCTACTTCAGTATTAGTGTGCCTGTCAGCAATACTCGTCTTCAAAAGCTGCCAGGCACTTCTCCTGGGGACTGTTGGTAACCTCAGTCTCCTCTTCCACTCCTGTGTTCTGGTGCCAGGAACTTCTAAAGGGATTGTATTTTAAAATTAAGGCTTGCATCAATCTTAAGACTGATAAGATAATGTATTCAGTTGGAATCTCTATCAATTTTGTCTTCCTAATGTGTGAAATTATAGGTGGCCCACACCGTCCACACCTTACATGGCCTCCAGGTCTCTCAATGAGTCATGGGTGTCATGTTGTCTATGTGTGTAGTGGAGCGACAGTGTAGTTTTCAAAGTTTCTCGAGAGAAGAAGATGGCCTCCTTCTGCATGCATTTCATATTCTCCTTTGGTGACTCTACTTCAGTGTCTACCAGAGTGACTATGGTATAGTTTGGGGTGTCCAGATGCAAGCCTCCCTCCTATCTAGGCTGTCGCGCCTATTGCTCAAGGGCTCTCTCCCGGCCTGCCCTTCTTCATGTTATAGCCCACAATGTTGGTCAGCAGGGCCAGGAAATGTGTTCCCCTCCTCCTGAAATCCATCAAGGACCGGCAGAAATTGAATGCAGACCATCATCCTTATAGGAGATAAGGAGTGAAGGAGGAGGAGAAGGAAGCATTTGGGCTGCTTGACACACTCATAGGCATATCTGTAGAGCACGCCTCTGTATGTTGACCAACATAAATGCATCTTGAATACCCCCACCCCCTTAAGGTGTTTTGCATTCTGTCTTGGTGGTTCAGTTAGAGGTGGTCTGGCCATGATGGCACCAGTAGTGGTGATCCGATGGGAAGCGGTTTAACTTGTCGCCATCTTGGGTCTTGTACCTTTTTGGAGTGCTTGTGCTGGGAAAAGGGGCATGCAGGTAATTCATTACCTTTGTCCTGCACCAGCTATGGAGTATGAAATTAAATGAAAGTCAAAGTCCTGCAAACTCTACACTGTGTGTGTGTGTGTCTATACATTTATACCCCACGCCCCCTCACGCCCTAATCCCACCCCCAGATGCCAGACTACAAAGCTGGATCTCTAGCGCGTCCGTGCAGCACTCAGTAACCACGTGGACACCAAGATCAACTGTCAGTTTCTTTCCTTGTAGCACTATTGTGCAGGGGGGGTGCCTGGCTCCCGACTTTGGCAGCCATCTTGGAGTGGCTGGCTGTTTTTGCTTCATTCAACCTCTGTGCATTAGCAGCACTTTTAAAAAACCGAATTTTATATTATTTTCCTTGTAGGCACTAGTTGCCCTGGTGTTGCCTGGCTCCAGATTCTACCGCCATCTTGGTAAGGTGGTTTTTACTTCGTTTATGGTTTCTACTTTCTCCCTGTAATTTTACCTTTGCTTCGATTTAACAGTAGCTGTGACTTATAAGCGAGCTTGTGAGCGCAGCTGGGGTAGCTGGACCCCCGTTTTGAATTTATTTTACCCTCACCTTTCGTGTTTGTCAGCCCTCGCACTTTGCGCCTGCAGCCACGCCCCCTCACACCCTAATCCCACCCCCAGATGCCGGACTACAAAGCCGGATCTCTAGCGCGTCTGCACCGCTGGCACGCCGAAGGCGCCCCAAAGGCAAGCCCGTCTGCGCCCGGACCGCGCACAGCCCCAGCATCTATGCCGGTTTTAATCCGGATTCACCCGGCACGCCTAGAATCCACTACTCCAAACAAGGACTGCTACAGCTCAGACCTAAAGGTAACGCATGCCCCGGAGTCTGCTTTGATCCTATACTGAGTAAGGGCTCACTACGCTGTACTCATTGCGGCCTTATGTTTCACTATCTTTCTTTGACACATGCCAGATGCCTATACCTAACTAAATCACCTCCCGAAATGAGAGGAACACGAGTCTCTTGCGCCCTTTTCAACACAAGATCTCTCGTTAAAAATGCACTAGCCTTCCGCAACTTTATGGAGGACTACCAAATCGATTTGGCCTTTATTACAGAAACTTGGGCCGATGCAGCCTCGGACGCAGACTTACTACAGGCACTCCCTGAAGATTTAATTTTTTTTAGAATGGATAGATTGGGGAAAAGGGGTGGAGGTATAGCCCTAATAATTAGGTCTAGTTTTAAACTATGGTTTAAACCACTTTCAGACAACCTAGAGAGTGAGGCTGCGGCCTTTAAAATTGAATTAAACAGTCAAAACACATTTAACGGCATACTTCTGTTTCGCCCTCCAGGAAATAAATCCACCTTTCTTGACAAAGTAGGTCAACTTTTGGAAGAGAAAGCAGGCAAGTCCAATTTCTCTACATTAGGAGACTTTAACTTCCATTTGGAAAACACCACAGATGATGAAACGGAAGCCCTGCTTGACCTAATGACCAGTGCAGGTCTTACACAACTGGTTAAAGGGCCAATTCATTTAGTTGGGCATTCTCTTGATGGGATTTTCTCGGATCATCCCAATTTAGAATGGACCAGATCGCTTCCTTTAATATGGTCTGATCTCAACGCGGTTCTGTTAAAAATTTCTTTGCCATCTAAACTGCCTGTAAAATCCTGTAAAAAAGCTATTACCTTCCAACCCTGGAATAAGATAGAGGCGGAGCATCTTACAATGTTCCCATTCCTTACAATCTACTTCCTCCGACCTAGATCATGCAGTGTCAAATTAACATTCTTGGATGGAATCTGCTGGACAGCAGTTGGCCCCACCGGCCATCCTTCGCTCAGTCAGGCAATCGCCATCTGAACCCTGGTTTAACGAGTCATTAAGAGCACACAAACAAATTTGTTGTAGACTTGAGAGAAAATGGAGATTGGATGATAACCCCCAGACAAAAATAGACTATAGCTCAGCCATCCAAGTCTATAAAACCTTAATTCTGCAGGCAAAGTCATCCTATTTTAAAGAAAAAATAGAAGCAGCCAATGGCTGTTCCAAATTATTATTCTCCACTATCAAAAAACTCTTTAAACTTCCAGATGCTCAAGACCATGAAAAGAGTCAGCAATTTTGTAGTGCCTTAGCGGACTCCTTTCAGCAAAAAGTTAAACAGGTCTTTGATGCCTTTACGCCCCAGGTTAAGCAGCCAGTCGAGTCTTCTCTTGGCTTTGGCCATAGTCTTTTGTCACAATCCAACCCCGATAGCCTCTCGACGGTCACCCTCTCTTCCTTTTCTACTATTACTTTGGATCAGATTATTAAAATAATTCCTTTAGTGAAATCAGGTTCCCCCCTAGATCCCACCGAAAATCTTCCATCAAGTTCCAGAGATCGTTGCCACAAGCCTCCTGTCTATTTTTAATCTTATGATCACTTCAGGGTATTTTCCCAGCGATTGGAAGAAAGCTTCTATTTTACCACTTTTAAAAAAATCCAATCTGGATCCTAACAATCCCCTGAACTACAGACCAATTTCACGGTTGCCGTTCCCTGCAAAAATAGCAGAAAGGTTTCTTAATCAAGAATTATCCACCTTCATTATCGAGGGCGGCATTCTTGATCCCTCACAATATGGATTTAGGGCCCATCACAGCACCGAATTAGCCCTAATCACGGCCACGGAAGAACTTAGACAAACCCTAGACGGCGGTGGGAGCGCAGCCCTGAACCTGTTAGATCTGTCAGCGGCTTTCGACGCGGTCAACCACGACGTGTTGGTTGACCGTCTCTCACCGCTGGGGATCAGGGACAAAGCGCTCTGCCTGCTAAGTTCTTTTTTATCAGACAGATCTCAAGTGGTGGCTCATGGGGATTTCGTCTCCCCGCTTTTTCCCTTCCTTGCGGAGTCCCCCAGGACTCATCTTTGAGCCCTACCTTGTTTAATCTGTATGTCATCCCGTTGGCCAAATTAATCAAAAGCTATGGCTTCACCTTGGTGTCATATGCGGATGACACGCAGATTATTGTGTCAACAAACAGTGCATCTGCTGCTATTGCAGCTCGATTTCAAGACTGTATGGGCCATGTAGGAGAGTGGATGCAAGATAATTGTTTAAAATTAAACTTGTCAAAAACAAAGTGATGCTCTTTGGGAACTCATCTTCAGTTTGGTCAGACAGCTGGTGGCCTAAACATATGGGTCCTTTACCAGTACCCTCAAATAAAGTGAAAAATCTTGGTGTCATCTCACGGTAAGTAGACATAATATCGATGTTTTAATATCGATATACATAAATATCGAGTTTAGTATATCGATAGTCTTAAATATCGATGTTATGTATATCGATGTTAAAAATATCGATTTTAAGTGTTGTGAAAAATATCGAAGTTTGTAATGTCGATTGTAAAAATATCGTTGTGTTAAAATATCGTTATTGTACTATATTTTAATGTTTTTAAAGTTTGTTTTGAGTAATGTTTTTAAAGTTTGTTTTGAGTATAATAATAATTAGTTAATGTTATAAAAAAATTAAATGTGTATAATATTTTTTAGGGGCGGGATGTTGGGTTTATAGGGGATAAGGGTGGGGAGTGTTTTAAAATAAGTGATTTAAATTTTTAATAATTTCGAAATTTAGAATTATAAATTTGAATATTTTTTTTTTAATTTAGAAAATATTGTTTTAGGAGCGGGATGTTGGGTTTATAGGGGATAAGGGTGGGGAGTGTTTTAAAATAATTGCTGTAAAATTTTAATAAATTCGAAATTTAAAAATATAATTTAGAATATATATTTTTGAATTTGGAACATATTATTTTAGGAGTGGGATGTTGGGTTTATAGGGGATAAGGTTGGGGAGTGTTTTAAAATAATTGATTTCAAATTTGAATATATTAGAAATTTACAAATATAATTTAGAATATATATTTTCAAATTTAGAAAATATTATTTTAGGAGCGGGATGTTGGGTTTATAGGGGATAAGGGTGGGGGGTGTTTTAAAATATTTAAATTAAATATTTAATACATTTGAAAAATTTAATTTGAATGTAGAATTTTTTTATGTGAATTTAGAAATTATTGTTCTTGTATTTGGAAGTTGTGTTTATAGGGTGTAAGTTTGGGGAGTGTTGTACAAAATTTGTTTGAATATTAAAAAATGTAAAAACATTTTTTTTAAAATAAAAATATATTTACATAATGTTATGTATTTGTAGTGTATATTTTCAATTACATAATAGTTAATATTTAATTTTTTTAATTAATATTGAAAAAATACTACGTTAAATAATGAAATAATAATGTACAATATTAATTAATAGATTAATTTATGAAAATATGATAGGAATATATATAAATATGTATTACTTTGTAATATTTAATAAAAAATATAGATTTGTGAAATAATCAAAAATGTATTATTTTATATTAGGAATTAGGTATAGTATATAGATTAAATAATATTTATATGTAAAGTATAATATTTGGAAAAACATATTATTAAAAAAAATGTTTAAAAATAATTATATTAATTTTATAGCATTAAAATATTTAAAGATTTTTATAATATATAGTGTACTAAAATATTATAGCAATTATTAAAAAATAAAATTGTAATGTAGAGTACAGTTAGTGATAGTATATTATTTGTATTGGCAAAAGAAAATTAGATATGTTTAGTGTCTGGCAGCTTATTTGACTTTGTTTTAATTATAGTGGGTAGATTAAATTAATTAAGTTTAGTGTCCAGCACCTACCCTGAGTTAATGCTAAGTGGAGTGGAAATAGTAAATTAATTAATTTTAGTGTCCAGCACCTACCCAGATTTAATACTAACTGGAGTGGGAATAGTAAATTAATTAAGTTTAGTGTCCAGCACCTACCCAGATTAAGGGGTCGAATCCGATTCGGGCCGGAAAAAATACCGACCGACTCGGTACGGGAATTTAGTCCGACCGACTCAGACCGGCGCCGTACGACCCGGGTAGTACGATGAAATGCATGTGAAATCCGACCGACTCGGACGGAATACAAAACGACCGACCGAGCCGGATGGAAACAAGCCATCCTGCCGGGAAATCACGCGAAACGAACCGACCGACACGCACCCGGCTTGAACCCGACCGAAACGTACCCGCGAACTCCGACCCGCGTAGTATGATGCTGTGCGTGCAAAACACGACCGACTCGCCCAGAGCACAAGCCGTACGACCGACACGCATACAAAACCCAGCCGAAGCAACCCAATACTCCGTGACCGACTCGTACGCCGCATATGAAACCTAGCTGACACACAGCGTGAACGAGTCGGACAAGATCGCACCAGACAACTGCAGCGTCCTACTCGGACACAAGAATGACTCCTACATGCACCAAAAACACCAAGGAATTTTTTTTTTTTTAAAAGGGCCAAACAAGCAACCACAAAGCCAATAAATACAGGGGAAAAAAAATGGAACAAGGACACACCTCCGACTCCACCTACATAAATGCCACAAATCCCTACCATGATCCTTTGCAAATTCCACTGACCTGCCAGCACAGAACACCATCACACAGCAACTACAGACACACTCACAGCTCATACATCACACAAGCCACACACCATTATCACACCTACAAATAGCACCCTCACACACACCCAGCTAAACCTACACTCACACCCCCCACTTGCACACACACACACATCAATCACCACCACCACCCATCACCATGCCCCCAAAGAAGAACCATAAGTTCCTAGATTGTGAAATGGAAGTCCTGGTAGACGAGATCCTGAGGGTAGAGCCACAGTTGTTTGGTACATTGGTACAACAGACCCCCATGTCGCAGAAAACCAAGATGTGGGCGAGGATTGTCGACAGGGTGAATGCACAATCACCATGTTTGCGCACAAAGGAAGACATCCAGAACAGGTGGTATGATGTGCGCAGGAGGGTCCGGGACCTACTCAAAAAGGACTACCTCCTCAGCCAGCACACCGGCAGTGGCCCTCCTGCAAAACCAGTATACCTCAGGCCCTGGGAGGAGAAGGTGCGGGCCATCCTACCACCAGTGAGCGTATACGGACTAACAGACATCCCAGAGCCTGGTGAGTACACAACTAATATACACAATATGGTGTGACAACACACACACATCACAGTCAAGGGGACAGGCAAACCATGCACCCTTGACCAAAAGATATTCATCCCAAGATGTGAATGCTAGTCAGACAAACACAATACCTGCCATCTCATAGTGATATGTAACTGTGTCATGACATGTACAAACCTAACAACAAATACAGCAAGGCAGTGGCACAAATAGAACCAACAAACACTCCCAGATATTTACCCACCACTAGAACACCACCTCACAGGGAAGCTCACTGAAAGGAAGGAATTCTGTGTATGCTGGTGAAGTCAGTGTAGCCAATAGCATGATGGGAGTTGTAGGCACAGATATTGGTCACCCTCACAATTGGCCCATCAACACCACTCTGAACCATGCTCACATCACAGGGAGTGGAAAACAACTGACAAGATGGCTGACACTGGGTACTGCTGGGGGAGCACAAGGCCCTGCTGGGAACTGTGCAACAACCAACAGCAGGACACCACTGACTGACATCCTGAAAGACAACTTGCACTCCCTGCAATGGAAGCACGTTCCATGGTGGGATATCTGGATGGGTGGGAAGGAGGACTCACAGCACTGACCATAGTTA
Source organism: Calotriton arnoldi (assembly GCA_963921515.1). Taxonomy (NCBI): domain Eukaryota; kingdom Metazoa; phylum Chordata; class Amphibia; order Caudata; family Salamandridae; genus Calotriton; species Calotriton arnoldi. Next base: position 2,917,541 of record CAWUFW010001334.1, on the reverse strand, counting down.
CAAGCACCTCCCCTCACACACCCCCTCAACACTAACTCCACATAACCCACCTGGGAGAATGCAATGCCTCACATCCTAACTGAAGATCCCACAAAGAACCACCACCCTGGGTTATGCTGTGTGAGGCACAGGGACACTCTTGGGACTTGTAGCCAAACAACTGCCAGGACAACACTCACAGCCATCCTGTCAGCACAGGCACCCCACCCCACAGGGAAGCAGAGTCAAAAGGAAGGAAGGATGGGCATGCTGGGAAGGGGGGTGGAGGCAATAGCAGGATGGGAGTTGTAGGCACAGATATTGGTCAGCCTCACTATTGGCCCATCAACACCACTCTGAACCATGCTCACATCACAGGGAGTGGAAAAGGACTCACAAGATGGCTGACACGGGTACTGCAATGGAAGCACGCTTCATGGTGGGATAACTGGGCTGGGGGGAGAAGGAGGCCTGGATGGCAACCAAATACCACCAATGCTGGTCATGCACACACCTCAACATTCACATTGGCATGCCACAGGTTGGCAGGACAATGTGCTACACCAATATCACTCTCTGACTGTCACAATTTAGGAGAATGCAATGTCCTGGCCCACATCCAGAGGTACAGTCACAACTGTCAGGTGTTTTAACAATTGATGCCAGTAGAAACATAACATACAATCTGTGTCTCTCCCCAAAACAGGTGATGATGGGGACCCAGCAGCAAACGAGGAGGAGTCCCTGTCCCAGGCTCCGGGGAACACTGAGCTCACTGGTGTGGATCAGCCTCTGCACTCCTCGGATGGCGAAGAACAAGCTGGACCCTCCGGTGTGAGTCATCATGCAGCACCAGCAGGACCAACATCTGCACCCCCTGCACCCACCCCTCCAACAACTGCCAACACACAGGCCACCCCTGCCAACACGGACAGACCAAGGACCACAGATGACAACAGCGCAGGGACCCAGGCCCAAACTGGAGCTGGTGACAACGAGCCCAGGAACAACACCCAAGTGGGCCCACGGTCACCTGTGCGTGCCACCGCAGGTCCTGCACGTGTCGCCAGGGGTGGTGGGAGGGGTAGTAGACATAGGTCACTCTTTGCAGAGGGGTCTGGACTGCATGATGACCCACAACTGGCACGCATCGCGGATGCGTACCAGACTAGCACCGGAGAGGTCAGCCAGGTAGTGGGGATCCTCAAGGACATACAACAGCAGCAGGCTGCCCATCATGCCCGCTTGGACTCCCACATGTCCCGTGTCGAGACACACATGTCTGGCATGGAGTCCAAGTGGGACACATTGGAACAACTGACAGCGGTGCATAGGGACATACTGACATGCCTCCGCCAGATCAGCACCAACATGGCCTCACCTCCCTGTGTGCCCACAGCATCTGCTGCTGAAACAACTGCAAATGCCACAGGGAGGGAGGAGGACTCTGGCAGAGAGTCCCCTGCACTGCCGCAGCCTGCACCTGAGGGTCCCCCCCCAAGAAGAGGGGCCGTCCGAGGAGGCCAAACTGAGAGGCCGATGGCCATCTACATCCCCCAGGAAGCCAACACCTGTTCTGGAACTTTTCCTCTGTGTGCAAACTGCACGCCCTGTCGAAGCCAACCAAACTCTCCCACATGACATGGGGAGCTCTAGTTGACCAAATTTATCAGATGACTGTGGACTTTACTCTGGACATTTCAGCTACCAAGACTTCCAAATCACATGGGAACTTTGGATTCCAATTTCTATGTACAGCACCCACCATCCTGTGCACCATCCTCACACCTGTATGTAAATAAACTCAGCAATACACCATATCTGCCTCTGTTGTGATTCCAACGTGCTCTCTGTCATGGAGAAGGTGATCAGAAAAATGACACTGTGCATGCTAACTGCTACAGCAAGTCCAACACCGTCATGTCAGTCATGGCGACGTGACACATATGAGGGAGACACACCACTAGGGCCACACAACACATACACACCAGGGCCATCAGACTCATCACCTATACTGATGTTGCAACGAAATACAGTGGAATGCACAGACACGCCACCTATTCACAGTCAGTGTCAACTAGACTACAGGTGCAGTAAGCAAATGTCAGTCAGATGTGTGACTACAGACAACGCACATCCCAAAGTGAAGCACAGGTTTATTACACATTTGCAACATGTTGTTTACACTACAAATGCAAGCTAATCCAACCTGGCTGTGGCCACAAAGTCAAAAAGTGCAGAAGATAGAAAGTCCAGGGGGGTGTGGCACATCACCTGTAGGGAAACGACTGCTTCCACCTTGGAAGTTGAATCATGGATTCGGGGGATCCAAGTTGATCAAACAACTCCGGCAGCACCCTGTGAAGGACAGACATGACACACAGTCAAAACCACTGAAGAACAGCACAGAACGGCAATACTCATGTCTAATACATGTCACGAGATAACTACACAAAACCAAGTTAGCATGTCAACACTGTTGGGCAGTACAGACCACCTGCAAGGACACATCGCTGCACGCATCCAGTCAAGTAGCACATGGCCACACTCAAACAGCACCAGAGCACCACACACACATATCATGCAAACTCAAATCATTGACATTACAACCCTCTGGAGACTCACATTCAGCTGAAGAAGTTGGTGATGAGCTGTGTGCGGACATCACCATCTTCATCATCATCATCTTCACTGGCATCGTGAGCCAGGCCAGGATCTTCCACAGGTGGCGGACGTTGGTCATCGTCATCCAGGATGAGAGGCAACTCCTTCCGCACTGCCAGGTTGTGTAGCATGCAGCAGACGATGACAATCTTGCACACCTTTGCTGGGGCATATGGGAGGGCCCCTCCTGTCTTGTCCAGGCAGCGGAAGCGGCTCTTCAGGAGACCAAGGTCCGCTCAATCACCCTCCTCGTCCGACCATGTGCCTCATTGTAGCGCATCTGGGCTGGTGTCACAGGGTTCCTGAGGGGTGTCAGCAACCACGGCATGTTGGGGTATCCCGAGTCACCTACAGACAGACAATTGCACATTAGCCAATTTGAAAATGTGTACCGAAAACAACATAGCAGAACACACACAATGGTACAAAGTCAGTACACACCAACAAGCCAGGCACGCTGGTTCGGCATCTGTGACATCATCCTCGGGATGCGACTACTCCTCATCACGTAGGCATCGTGTGCCGAACCGGGAAACGGGCACACACATGTGTGATGGTCATATCTGCAAGACATACCACCAGAGCATTGATCGAATGGTAATGTTTACGGTTCCGGTATGCCTGCTCATGTGCCTGTGGTGGTATCAAAGCCACATGTGTCCCATCAATGGAGCCAATTACATGTGGCATCCTCCCAGGGCATAGAAGTCACTCTTGACGTCAGTGAGTCGTTGACGTGTTGGGAAATAGATGTACTGGTTCAGGTATCTCAACATTGCCCCCAAAACATCGCGTAGCACACGGCTGAACATAGTCTGTGACATCCCACCAGTAGTTGCCACAGTGTGTTGAAAGGTACAGGTGGCAAAGAAGTGTAGGGCTGCCATCACCTTCACCTTGGGGGTCAGCGCTGTAGGATACGGCCGGCCAGGCTGCAAATGTGGGTCCAACCGCACTGCCAAATCCTCAATCAGCTGCCTGGTGAAGCGGTACCGTCGGATGCTGTCACATTCCACCATCGTTGCCAGGTCTGGGAATGGTCGTTGGACAGCAGGAGCCCTGCAATGCATAGGTGAAGAAAGCAAGATTGTCAGTCACCCCACCTATGTGCCGTTCACCATACTCAATTTCACATGATACATCATTAACAAACCCAAGTACTTGATGTATGCGTTGTTTAAGCCTGGGCGTAGTTTGCATAGTAGCACTTCACGTAGCTACGTGAAGTACATTTTGAACTACACGTAGCTATGCAAACTGCATAGCTGTGTGCTTGATTGCGCTGTACAATAATTGCCAAAGGCATCTTGCACAGTGCAAGTTAAGATAAAATAAATATCTCTGTCTTTATATGCTTAAAAAAAAGCATATAGTCATTTCACAAAAGTGAAAAAGATAAATTAACAAGCAGTGAGAGAGGTGATGATTTTGGGATCCTCCCTAACCTAGGGAGAGAACCAAGCAGATGCCTTGAAAACAAAAAGCACATCTTTTGAACGATTCAGTGGTGGTCCCATCCTCTTAGGACCACCTCCAAGCACAGTTATTGGCAAAAATACAATCCCAACCAAAGGCCCTGCAAAGCATTATGGGACGAGATTAGCAGTGGGCAGTGAATATTATAGCATCCAATATCAAAATAATTCTACAAAGAGCTGCAGTTCCACTAGTCGTTACTAGATGTCTCTCACGAGTCAAATGCAAAAGCTTCATGAAAGGGTTTCAATGCTTTTGCATTTGACTCGTGAGGGACATCTAGTAACGACTAGTGGAACTGCAGCTTGATGTATTAATAATTTCAATGCTTTTGCATTTGACTCGTGAGGGACATCTAGTAACGACTAGTTGAACTGCAGCTCTTTGTAGAATTATTTTGATATTGGACACTATAATATTCACAGCCCACTGCTAATCTCGTCCCATAATGCTTTGCAGGGCCTTTGGTTGGGATTGTATTTTTGCCCATAACTGTGCTTGGGGTGGTCCTAGGAGGAAGGGACCACCACTGAATCGTTCACATGATATGCTTTTTGTGTTCAAGGCATCTGCTTGGTCCTCCCCCTAGGTTAGGGGGGACCCCAAAATCCTCACCTCTCTCATTGCCTGATATTTTTCTGTCAAAGTTCACTTTTGTGAATTGGTTATATGCATTTTAGTATTGAAAATTGCTTTATCAAAGTATTTGTAGGTGTTTATTATACTGCTGCTACGCTAGGTCAATTAGCACCATGAGCTTAGCGAAGTATTATGCCCAGGGTTAGTGTTGTTCTGTTTGGACATATATGGCACCTACATGGACATCATCTAACATCTCTGTTCAACAAGTGTTGACAACAGGTTCCAGGGTGTGCTATGGGAAACCATTAGGCTGTGTCACAGTACCCATTTACTGCTTTCACGTTCCACACACATACCACAGTGACATGTCTGGACAGATGCTCCACAGGCATCACAGCTCATTGACAGGTAGATTCCCTGTCTTGCCACATGGACACTGGCATGACATGGCGTATCATGTACACGTCAGAAAAACAAACATGACACCCACAGGTAGTGGCCCCTGTAGCCTCTGCAGGACAGACATGGACGTCTGTGACACACACACACACAACATCAAAGTTCATGCACAAACCACGTGGATGTGGAGACTGTCTCCCATTGTGCACATGGAGTCAGAGACATGTGAAACACAACATGCAGAGAAAGAAAAACACTAACAGTCCCTACAATGGATTATAGAAAGGGCAAAACTGCCTCACTTTGGATCAAGTGTCCCTGTGTATACACAACCAATCTAGCACACAGGATGAGCAGGAAAAACTTTCATTTTATCAACATAACCAACAAAATATACATGAAAGAAAAAAGATTTATTTTATCAAAAAATATTTTTGCAAACATACAAATTTATCGCATATTTATACAATTGATGTAATAGCACTCCTCCCTGGAGAGGTTACAATCAAAATACAAAGAAAAATAAAAACTTTAAAAACTTTTTTTTAAAAACAGTCGACGCGGCGTTTCGGTGAGACCTTGATTATTTCACCTTCTTCAGGACTAAAAGTTTTCATAAAAATCTTACGATAAATTGGATTATGTACAAATTACATAATCTGTGAAGGGTAAAATCTCATACCACATCCGAAGGCTACAATGATAGGGCCTTTGAAAATGATAATAAGGGCCTTCTCTTTGTCCGTTAGAGCCACCGTAATACAGGACATACACGGATTAAAATCAACTCTGTCAGGCCTTCTTCTATTGTTAGACAGCAGATGTGCCACAGACTTCAATGGCGAAATTTTAAATACTGACATCGACGGTTTTCGAATGGGGGACGGACGGCCTCCCTGCTCTAACGGACTTCCGGCCGGGTCTTACTTAAACACAACATGCACACAGACTGCAGAGGGACATCACTATTGTGGCAATGGGCCACCCTGTGACGTACATGCCTTCCCACATGTGAATCTGGGGGTATGTGACATGTCATACACATACACAACCTGGAAATGTGACCATGACACATGCTCAGAAATGAAAAGTTGCACACTACAGTGGTCAGGTGCACAACACACAAAGGACCCTGTCCCCATGAACACGTGCACAGCCTGGGTGCCACCCCAAAAACCACATGTTCACCCCATACACAGATAAGGTTATGCTGCCACACATGCCTTAGATACAGTGTGGACTGGGTGTGGTGTTGTAGGTGTGCCCCTGAGTCCCTGGAAAGTAAATGTGGCTGGCATAGGTTCACCAGTGATCAGCATGGTGACATATGCGTGTGACCTGTCCAGGGATGCGTTGTAGAGCAATGGACCGATCGGTGTGCCCGCACGGCCCATTGCATTGTATGTGAGCGGGTACGCGTTGAATCCCGAGTACGCGTTGTACAGCAATGGACCGATCGGTGTGCCCGCATGGCCCATTGCATTGTATGTGAGCGGGTACGCGTTGAATCCCGGGTACGCGTTGTACAGCAATGGACCGATCGGTGTGCCCGCACGGCCCATTGCATTGTATGTGAGCGGGTACGCATTGTATCCCGGGTACGCGTTGTACAGCAATGGACCGATCGGTGTGCCCGCACGGCCCATTGCATTGTATGTGAGCGGGTACGCGTTTTACAGCAATGGACCGATCGGTGTGCCCGCACGGTCCATTGCATTGTATGTGAGCGGGTACGCGTTGAATCCCGGGTACGCGTTGTACAGCAATGGACCGATCGTTGTGCCCGCACGGCCCATTGCATTGTATGTGAGCGGGTACGCGTTGTAGAGCAATGGACCGATCGGTGTGCCCGCACGGCCCATTGCATTGTATGTGAGCGGGTACGCGTTGTATCCTGGGTACGCGTTGTACAGCAATGGACCGATCGGTGTGCCCGCACGGCCCATTGCATTGTATGTGAGCGGGTACGCGTTGAATCCCGGGTACGCGTTGTACAGCAATGGACCGATCGGTTTGCCAGGCCGGACCAATGCATGTGTTGTGTGCGTGTACGCGTTGTACAGGAATGGACCGATCAGTGTGCCCGGCCGGCCCATTGCATATGATGTGTGCGGGTTAAGCCTGGGCGTAGTTTGCGTAGTAGCACTTCACGTAGCTACGTGAAGTACATTTTGAACTACACGTAGCTATGCAAATTGCGTAGTGCGTAGCTGTGTGCTTGACTGCACTGTACAATAATTGCCAAAAGCATCTTGCACAGTGCAAGTTAAAATAAAAATAAATAACTCTGGGGCATATTAGCAATGCCTGGCGATAATTATCGCAAAGCGCAATTAGCGCTTGGATAATTATCGCCAGGCATCGCCGGTTTCTATCGCGGAGTTAGCTCTATTGGCCTTTGCGTGTGTCTTTCAAGAATGAAAGCACGCAAATGGCCAAAGGCGGGTGCATGTCCTACCTCTTATTGAAATGTTCACTCCCACGGTGTTTTGGTCTCGGGAGCGAGCAGCGGCGCGCAGGGTGCAGCTGCATTCCTCGTCGTGTTGGGGCTCATGTTACTAAATAAACACGCACGATCGCTTTCACTTTCATGGCCGCGCTTGTTGTTTGCTCAAATCCTGCGCAAATGCTGCCAATAAAAGTTAAAAGGTTATCTGCTTCCTCGTCGCATTGTGGATTATGTTACTAAATAAACAGAGCGCTGTCGCTTTCACTTTCGCGGCCGCGCTTGTTTTTAATTGAACCAGCGTGGCACGGCCGCGCCTTTCTTTTATTTGCCTTTCTCGTGCCTGCTGTTGTAAGCAGGACAGGCTCTTCCGCAACTTTTTTTTAAAAAATTGAACCAGCGCGCATGCCTCAATGGCGGCCACGCTTTTATTTGCTGTTAATTGCGATCTTGCGATCACCGAAGCGGGCACATGCATTTGTTTTCTGTTTATTTACTAATGTTTACAATGGCGGCACCCGCGCTTTAGTTTTAAGCATCTTAAGCTAAAGCGCGGGTGCCGCTATTGCTTCAAAAGTAAAGTAATAGAAAATAAAATTGCAATTTTTGTCTATTTTTTTACTTTTGAAACAATTGCAGCACCCGCGCTTTAGCTTAAGATGTTCAAAGCTAAAGCGTGGGTTCCGCCATTGTAACAAAAGTAAACAAATAGAAAAAAAAGCGTGCGGTCGCCATTTTCTTTCTATTTGTTTACTTTAGTTTCATTTGCGGCACACGCGCTTTAGCTTTAAACATCCGAAGCTAAAGCGCGGGTGTCTCGACTGCTTCAAAAGTAAAGAAATAGAAACAAAATGCACATTTTCTATTTCTTTATTTTTCAAGCGATTGCGGCACCCACGCTTTAGCTTCAGATGTTTTATTCTAAAGAGCGTGTGCCGAGATTCATTTTTTTAATACTCATTATGCACTGCTCTTATGTCCCCCACATAGCCCCGCGGCTGCACTCTGCTCTGCACATTCCTTGCACTCCTAATAACCTGGATGAGTCAAAGAGGGCTCTCATCCAGAACTGCCCCATCCCCTCACAAAACTACCCCTTCATCACTCCCTCAAACACCCCCACTCTGATACGGGTCTCTAGCTACTTTAAGGAAGCTGTTCATGTAAGGGCGTTAATCTTCACCTCTCCTCTGTACCTTTGTCCAGCCCACGCAGCCTCCTCAGCTCTCCTTGCCTTGCAGATGTTGCCCGCCTATGGTGCCAGCTTCTGCCTCTCTATTGTGCCCCCCACCCCGCCCTCCTCGGCTCTCATTACATTAAGATACTTTCTGTCCCTATCAAGCTCCCTGCCTCCACCTCTTCCACACCGTCCGCCCTACACTAGGGATGTTGTTACCTTACCTTCACATCTCTCTTTGTACCTCCACCCAACCGCGTGCCCCCTGCCTCCTAAACCCTCGTCACCTGAAGGATGCTACCTTCTTTCAGGCCTTCTTTTCCACTGACCCTCACCCTCACTCTCCATATCATCGGCCCTCGTGACATGAATGAATCTGGTCCTCTCAAGTCCTCGCCTCTCTTTATGATAAGGTTGCTGGTCCTCTCGGGCCCTCATCCTCTGCTCCTACAGCACATCCTTTAAATCTAGGCTCTCTGTACTTAGGGATGTTGGTCCTCTCAGGCCTTTAAGCACCCCCCTCCACCCTCATGCCTCTCACCATATTCAGGGCCCTCGTCACATTAAGGATGCTGGTCCTCCAGGGCTCGCAGTCTTCACCCCTCCAGCCTCCCTCTCACCGCAGATCCTCATTACATTAAGGATGCTGTCTGCCTCTATGAACCTCTTTCCCAAAAGCCACAGGACCCCAGACTCTGCTAATCACATTACGTGGCCAAAAAGAGGGAAATGCTAACAGCAGGTTTAATTTGATTAATTCCACTGGAATGTCAGAAATGCCGGGCTTGGCTGTATTTCATGGCTTTTATGTTCTTGGAGCTCATTTCCCATAAAAAGGAAACAAATCAGAATTACTTAAAACACGAATAATTCGGTAACAAAACAAGTTTACCACCATAACCTGCGGTCACACACAGTCTGCCTCTCCTCCTCTGAAAGAAATGCACATACACACACACACGTGCCGTCCTGACTTAATCTCCATCAGAAAAGGACATCAAACACACCCGGCTCTACCACTCTCCATCACACATACGTGCTCCCACCACGCACCCTCATAAACACTCGGGCCACTTCTCAATCAAACGTTTGTTCTCCTTTTTCCTCACAGGTCCTCCCTCTCACTACACATAATTTTATGCAGTGTCGACTGTACATCTCTGCCATTGTGTCTACACACTCCATTACTTACACACACACACACACACACACACGCACACACACGCACACACACACGCACACACACACGCACACACACACACACACACACACACACACATTGTAATTGTATGCCTAGAGCGCTTACTATCCCTGACAAGGCGTTGAAGCGAGTTTTTCAACAAGTATGCTACTCTAGAACCCAAAAAGGATTATTGGTGAATTAGTATACGGAGATATGAATTTAATTTGAGCGGTGGACATGTGAGTTTGTTATTTGGATTGAAAAGAAGAGTGGAGGGATCGAAGAGGTAAGGTTTTGCATTTATTTAGTGCTTGCTCCTCCTGATGAGGTGTTGAGGCACTTTTCGGCGGGTAGCACGCTACTCTGGAACCAAACAGGATTAGTGGGGAATTAGCATAGGGAAATGTAAAATTATTTTGATCGGTGGACATGTTAGTCTGTTAGATTGAAAGGATAGTGGAGGGATAGAAGAGGGAAGGTCTAGAAAGTTATAATTTATTTTCTTTGGAGCTCATAGCAGTAGGAGGAGGTTTGGGATGAGTAAAGTGGAGGTGGAGGAGGAAAGAGTCAGAGGAAAGGATTTAGAAAGGATTGTTTGGGAGATCTGAATAGTAAAAGAGGTATGAGGTGATGCAAGGAGGGGTAGAGGAAGGAAAAGTTTAGAAAGGGTTATTTTGGGAATTACAGTCGAAGAATAAGGTTTGAGATGAGTCAGAGATTGGAGGAAGAGGATATATTGAGAGAGGTATAGGGTGAGATATGGGGTAGTGTATTGGAGATGGTGAATTAGAAGTAAAGGAATAAATATAAAGATACATAAGTACATAAAAGGTATATATGTATAATGAATGTTATAAATATAGATTATAGATTTAAGTTGTATTTAATAAACTCAGACATTCAAGTGTTGCTGTACTTTAAGTGAATGTATTTGTTTTTATTCATATAAATATATATATTTAAGTAAGCAGAACTAACGAATATCTATATATTTATAAACATAAGTATACTTGTTTATACAAAGCAATACACCTATGTAGGTTCACATCTATAGTTCAAATAAATGCTATATACAGAAATGTTTGAGTATGATGGTTATGTGGGGAAGAGCCAACTCTTGAGTAGTCTTCTGAAGATAAGGTAGTTATCCGTGGATCTTATGTTTGGGGGTAAAGAGTTCCATAGTTTGGCTGCTTGAACAGAGAAAAATGTGCCACCTATGTTTTTTTTTCTTGTATGGTGGGATCTTGAGGCGAGGTGCCAGTCTAGAGCGGAGGTTCCTTTGTTGAATGTATTTGGTGATTTTATTCCGGTTGAAGAGCGGTCCTGTTCCATGCATCGCTTTGTGGGTGATACAAAGCAGCTTGAATGTTGATCTTCTGGCAACCGGTAACCAATGTAGGGCCTTCAAGGCAGGGGAGATCTGGACTTGTGGCTTAATTTGTAAGAGTCGTATGGCAGCAGAGTTCTGAATTTGTTGTAGTCTTTTCATAGTTGTTAAAGATGATCCGTGGTAGAGGCTATGGGCGTAAACAAGTTTAGCCAGAACAAGAGAGATAGTATCCTGGGCCTTTTGTGGAACTCCCAGGTGGGGAAAGATGCTTTGAGAAGTTTTTATAGTAACAAAGCTTGATCTTGCTAGTTTGTCCATTTGGGCACTCATTGATAGCTTGGAGTCCATCTTAATTCCAAAGTTTCTTACTTCCTTTGATACTTTAGGCAGTGTTCCCACATCGTCAGGCCATGCGGCGAATGGGTCATAATTGTTTCAATCACCACACGTGAGTATTTCTGTTTTGGAAGCATTCAATTTGAGATGGCTCCATATCACCCACTGATCCACAGCTCTGAGGCTACTGAAAATTTGTGATTTTCCAATGTTTGTGGGGCTTTCCAGTTGAAGGAGTATTTGTGTGTCATCTGCATAGTTTGAACATGTGAGGTGAAATTAATTGATCAGTGCCGGTAATGATTTCATGTAAGTGTTGAAAAGCATGGGTAAGACGACAGAGCCTTAAGGGACCCCTGATTTTGTGAAGTACGGGTTGAATGAGAAAGGGGGGTATGGATGACATTAATTCTGTTTTGAAGGTAGGATGTGATCCAGTCGAGAGCAGGCCCTTCTATGCCTGCTTCGTAGAGTCTTTGCATTAGCGCGTCATGGTCAACCTTGTCAAAGGCAGCTGGGAGGTCCAAGAGTAGTGCAGCAACCATGTTGCGGTCAACTATGTTCTTAAGGTCATCTGAGATGGCAATGAGGGCAGATTCTGTGCCTCTTCCTGGACAGAATCCTGTTTGGAAGTCCGAAAGTATGGCATTATCTTCAATGAATTGTGACATCTGGGCAAATGCTGCTCTTTCTATCAGTTTGCCCAGGAAAGGTTCATTTGTAATCGGTCTGTAGTTGTCGGGGTTAAGCAGGTCCAGATTTGTTTTCTTTAGTAATGGGCATATGTATGACTTTTTTTAGATCTTCTGGAAAGGTTCCTGTAGTTAAGGAATTGATGATTATTCTTACTGGTGTGGCAGCAGAGGTAGACCATAACAAACTCGACGAGGAGAATTCTCTACCTATTCAGTTTGAGTTATGCAGTATGTCAATGATGTAACCAAGGCAAGTCAATGCAAAGAATAAGGAAAACAAGTGAACCAGAAATGTAATAGGAAAGTAGTGGCAGCAGAGGTAATTAGAAGAATTTTCTTGAAGGTTTGTGGTGGACAAAAGTCAGAAGGGCTGCCGGCAGGCCTGCTTGCTTTGACCAGGTCCATAAATTGATTGCGTGATATTTCTTGGAGGGAATGGAGAGGCTGGGTTAGCATACTCTTGGAGTGTATTTTTGTACAAGGGTCAGTGCTGGTAGATTTTTTTGTTTTAAATAGGAGTCCAATGTGTCTGCTTTGGTCGTGTAATGATTTGCCAGTTTGTCTGTGAATTCTTGAGTAATGGGATGAGCTCCTTCTAGGCAATTTGGTTTACGAAATTTGGTGAGAATTTTATAGAATTCCTTATTTGCACATTGGCATTTTGAATTCTTTCTGAATAATATTTTTTCTTAGCTTTTTTGATTGCTGACTTGTGAAATCTGTTAAGTTTCTGTAGGGAAAGTTTGTCTTGATTGGTGTTTGTTTTGAACCAGGTATGTTGTAGCTTTCTAATTTGCTGTTTTATCTCTTTTAGCTCGTATTTCTCCAGGTGCCTGTTTTCTTTTGTTCAGTTGTGCTGTTCTGAGTGGTATTAGGATTTCAAAAGCTTTCTGTAGCCACTCATATACAGAATTTATTGTATCTAGATCTGTACTGGATGTTAGTTGTGTTTCTAAGGGGCATATATACAAGCCCCTATCGCCACCACAACGTCACTTTTACCAACGTTGTGATGGCGATTGGAGCTTAGCCTTATTTACAAGGCAGCGCTAAGCCACTTAACGTGGCGTAACGCTGCCTTGTAAATAAGGCCCCCTTTCACCCTATGGTTAGCGTGAAAGGTGTGGGCAGTGGGTGTTGCAGTGGGCGTTCCACCGCAACATCCATTGATCTTGACACTGCCCCCTATGTACAAGGGTGGCATACATAGGAGGCAGCGCCAAATTTAAGACCAGGGAAAACCTAGACTTAAGTTGGCGAAACGAGGAGAAATTCATTATTTCCCCTCGTTTTTGCTTTTTCCATGTGTGCTGCCTTGTGCAGCACACATGGCGTGCCGTGCACATGGCATGCAGTGTTTCAAATTGAGGGGCATATTTACAAGCCGCTATTGCCACCTCAACGTTACATTTCAGGATGCTGTGGTGGTGATAGGGGGTTCGCCTTATTTACAAGGCAGCATTAAGCCACTTAACGTAGCTTAACAAGGCCTTGTAAATAAGGCACCCTTTCACGCTGTCCTTAGCGTGAAAGGGGAGGGCAATGGGTGTTGCTGTGTGCGTTCCACTGCAACACGCATTGTTTTTGATGCTGCCTCATATTTACAAGGGTGGCGTAAATATGGGGCAGCACCAAAATTAAGACCCGGGAAAATATGGTCTTACCCTGGGGAAACGAGGAGAAATGTTTAATTTCTCCTCGTTTTTGCTGTTTCCATGTGTGCTGCGTTGTGCAGCACACATGGAAACAGCAAAATGCCAATGATTATTTATGTGCAGGAAGGTGTCCCTTCCTGCACATAAACCATCATTAAAAAATATGTTTTGTAACTTCTATGTGTGCTGCATTCAGCAGCACACATAGAAGTTACAAAACTCCATTTAAGGATTGTTTTTGTGCAGGAAGGGACATCTTCCTGCACATAAACAATCTTCCCCTGCAATGCAGACAGCCTTGCACTATGGTGCAAGGGGGCCTGCGTTGGCACTAGCAGCTAAATTTTGCGCCAGCGCAGGGGGAAACGCAGGACTGCACCATATTCTTGTAAATATGGTGCAGCCCTGCGTTTCTAAAGTGAAGGAGCGTGTCGTTAGCCTTCTTGGCTTAATGACACGATTCGCCACTTTACTAGTGACTATGCCCCTGGGTTTGTTCCACAGTTGATAGATGGATGCATGTAAGGTGGCTTTAGGTGTGTTGCTTTGTGTTGTTTTATGTTGGAAAGCAAGCAAATTGTGGTCTGACCATGTGACTGGAGTCATTGTTTGAAAGGTAACTAGTTCTGTATATGCAAAAATGCTTCTAGGATCTGTCTAGCGATGTGTGTGGGTTTTTGGATGATCTGATGCAGGTTCAGTGCGTCTAAGCCAGTGCTGATTGTTTTTGGATGGGGCATATTGGGTTTATCAACCCAAGGGCCTCATTTATGAGGCCCCTTGCGCCGCCGGTGCATCGCTTTTTGTGACGTTCCCTGGCGCAGAAGCATGCTCCATATTTACGAGGCAGCACTAAGCCACTTTTTTTGGCTTAATGTTGCCTTGTAAATATCGTTCCTTTTAACGCAGTTTTCTGCGTTAAAGGGGCATGCAATGGGTGTTGCTGTGGGCGTTCCCAGCAATATGAATGGCGTTTTGGCACTGCCCCAGATTTATGAGAAATCGTAAATCTGAGGCAGGGCCAAAAATCTCCTCCTCCCCAGGGGAGGCGTAAGGGAGGCACAACGAGGAGAAATATCTTTATTTCTCCTCGTTTTTCCTTTTTCTATGTGTGCTGCATACTGCAGCACACATAGAAAGAGGAAAAAGCCTGTTGTGATTGTTTTTGTGCAGGAAGGTTTCCCTTCCTGCACAAAAATAATCATCCCCGCAATGCAAGCACCCTTGCACCATGGTGCAAAGGTGCCTGCGTTGGCGCACGGCAGCCTATTGTGTGCACCTGATGACATCTCAAATGACATCACTGATGACATCACTGATGACATCATCCACGGGAAAATCTGATGCACCTCTTCACAGTCTAATATAACCTTTGATACATCCACTGTAAAATACAGACAACCATTTTGGAAATTGTTAACACACCAATACCAGTTACTACATACACACTCACTGATTGCTAGGTCTAGACACACATGTACTCATTCATCCATACAATCACTCATACATGCAGTCACTCATAACTACAATACACACACCTGCTAAATCGTCCATCCAGACACTTATACACCCACTCATTCTTCAATACACCTTGGAATATATATAAAACATATTTAAACTTTACAGAAACACACAGTCACTGGATGATGTCATCAGTTATGTCATTTGAGATGTCATCAGTGATGTCATCAGTGATGTCACTGACCATGCCATGAATGATGTAATATGTGATGTCACGAGCAGTGCATTGCGGGGGCACGAGTTATAGTTAGCTGAACTAACTATAACGGTGGAATTTCTCTGGTTTTGTACGTGTGAAATGTCCAGCTAACTATAACGCCCCTGAAACCTATAGTTTTTTCAGTGAATTTCAATGGTTTTTTAAATTCAAATTTCTAACTATAACGTCTGTAAAGCCTATGGTTTTTTTAGTGAATTTCAAAGGTTTTTTAAATGCTAATTTCTAACTATAACATCTGTAAAACCAATGGTTTTTTCAGTGAATATATATATCGGCTCGCAGAGGGAGAGCTACCGGCCGTCGGCTCGCAAAGACACAGCAGCGTACTGGCTTGCAGAGGGACAGCTGTGGTCTGACTCACAGAGGGAGAGCAACGGGCCAACAGGCCTGCTAGCAGAGACACAGCTACGAGCTAACGGGCTGGATCGCAGACGTACTGCTGTGAGCCCGAGCTGCGACCCGACGGGCTGACTCGCAGAGGAAGAGCAACGGGCCGACGGGCCTGCTAGCAGAGACACAGCTACGAGCTAACGGGCTGGCTCACAGAGGTAGAGCTGCGGGCCCGACGGCTCACTGGCGCAGAGCTGCGAGCTGATGGACTGGTTTCTAAAGGCATAGCCGCGAGCCGCAATTGGTTCTGACCATGATATAACAAAGATACATGATCCTGTACAATATTAACAACAGACGAAACAATGTTGTGTAATGGCAGTTATTTTCTCTTGACTAATGAAAAATGCTGCGGCATCTTAAAAGGTATTCGGTACATTGTGACTGTGTCACAACGTGTAGTTTGCTGTAAAAACGTGCTGTTTCCTCCCTCACAGGGGAGTTTCGATACCTGGATTTGGCCTTCCATTCCGACCTTGAAGGCAGAGTTCGACAAGCTGAGCCGAATAAGAGCCTTATTGTCCCAGAAAGAAGTTTCTCTCATTTCTGCCCGTGAGACTTATGTGCTGCAGGTGGCCAACACGAGAACAGAAGTTCATAATCTTTTAAACACTGATCTCCCACAACATTTTGGTGAGCTAATTCATTCTATTTTCAATGCTTTGCATACAACAGGGCTGGCGCATTTTTTTAAGCTTGTGGGATCCGGCCTTGTAACGTCTTTTCAAACAATTTTTGATGTGATCCCTGCTTTCATTCATTCTATTTTCTCTAGTGTTTTCGGCGGGTTGCCACTTTGACCAGCTTTGGCTGCCGGACTTTTCCTCTTGATCTGCGTGCTCAGAAATGGCTGCTCCACCTGGGCTCGTTCACAACCCAGCCCTACTACAGCTACTTTGCAACCGCATGCTTGACTGTTATGGTACCTTGCCGCTGGCCACTCTCAGCGTGGCTTACAATTTGTGTTTCCGCTGTCCCTGGTTTAGTTGCGTGCAACCAGTGTTCTCATGCATGTCCTGTCCCTTCCAATGGGCGTTGGATCTATGCCTCACAAACACAGCGTCGCCTGACCCGGATTTTCCTTTACTGATGAACCCTTTGGTGAATCATGAGCGTGAATGTTCCGGTATTGGTTTGATGGCATATGCTACTGCACTTGGCGTGGTAGGTCAGTGGGATGTATGTACGGCTGCACATGATTTCCTGCAACGGAGTTACATTGAGTACCACGCAAGTCGCCCTGCTATGGTGCTGGAAGCACCGATAATCAATGAGCACGTTTGCTCCTTCGAATTGCTGAATTGGATGGCATCTACTTTTTCAGACGAAAATAATGATTTCCTGTTGGAAGCTGTTGCAACTTACTGCTCGTACACACTGATGGATTAATTTGGCGGTGCCACATGTTTTTTTTTTTTTTTCTCTCTCTCACCATGGTATTATTACATTTTTCTCTTTTCAACCCTGTTGACATTCTTCGCCTACTTCATGTTCCTATATTGGATATCTGCTCTTCTTGGCTCAGACTTTTTGGACTCTGTGTTCTACTTTGCTCACTGTGCGTAGGACCGCTGAAAGGGGAGGGTGTCGTGGGGGTTAGGAGGTGCCAACGAACGTTGCTAAGTTAGCATGAGTTCGTACCTTGCATCACAGCCATTTTAGCCGCTTTTTCCACACGACTCTAAATGCATTGGTTCTCGTAAACACTTCTGTTTTCGCTGCTTCGCATGGGAACTGTCTGCCTTTCACTATTTCTGCTGTGCACCGAGTTCTCGTCTGTACGCCATGTTCAAGACTAGAGCAGAAAACAACATTGCTGGTTATTCAGCTTTGGCCCGTCCCACGCACATATGGACATAACATGGAACAGACCTCCGCTTCTGAAATTTCGAGTGCTTTTAATATTGCACAGGATGCAAATTACACACACTTGGAGAACAATCTTTCCCGAGGAAGAGCTGTGCTTGTCCGGAGATGTAAATCCTATCATCTAAGACTTGAGGTAGGGGGTTCCGCTGTCCAAGCCCAGAGGTCTTCCACTGATATAATAAACATAGCTCGTAGCATGGGGAGGGTGGTAAGGCGCTATATAGCTTCATCCACTGTCATTATAATATGATTGATATCCCCGTTCGTTTTATATGGAATTGTAACAATGCTCATTATATTGTTTTTATGCATTTCTTTGTTAGTCCTAGCACGTGTGCTGCATTACAGAGCTCGTTAGTTGAAATAAACATTTTAAACTATACAGTGTCTCTGGTTACTCACATTGTGAACAAGTATGAGTGTCTAAGCGAAAGAGTGTCTTGTTCCCATGAATTCTGAGAGGACCTGAGTCGCATTGTTGTAGGATATCTAATCATTGGTAGCTCCGCTGTAGTACGGAGAACGAATGAGATACTATAGCTAGCCGGATAGGGGTTTCTGTGCACTGAGGCGTGTTTTTGGGACACCACAACATACCGAGGTCCTGGTTTCGTGTGATGTGGGGAGTGAGCCGCGAGTCGGTGATGTGGGGAGAGGGACCGTGAAAGGGGTATCTCGCACAGACAGAGCTGCGGTATATTTTCAGTGTTGCCTGGCAGAGGTAGAACTACGGACCCGATGGCTTGTAGACGGAGAGATTCAAGCTGATGGACTGAATCACACAATGGCTGCCAACACTTCCTAGTTTCAACCGTTCACAGCCAATCAGCCGCAAGCTCGCCCTCGTAACCCTCAGCCAATCAGATGTCAGAATTCCCAAATATCAATATCTGTAAAATTTGATATTTCTCAAAAACTACTGAACGGATTTACACCATTTAAACAAAAGCGTGCTTTCTGGACCAAGACCTTTCTCCCTGCCAAATTTGGCGTAATTCCGTTCAGCAGTTTGACCTGTAGCCTTGTCTAAAGTTTCCTATGGAAAATGCATTGAGAAAAACATGTTTTGGGACCCCCCTTTTTTCTCAGCCCCCCTTGAGCAATCACCCCCAAACTTTCAAGATAGGAGCTGATCAAAAAAGAGAAACTTTTGGAAAATTTCGTAAAGATTCGTCAAACGACGCCAAAGTTATAAGCACATGAAAAATGCTTTCCTATGGAAACGTGGTCCTAACTATAACTCTCTACTGGCGACCGCCAGTAGATAATATATATATATATATATATATATATATATATATATATATATATATATATATATATATCTTACTGGCCGTAGCCAGTAGATAGTTATAGTTTGGACTAAAGTTTCCTTAGGAAGAACATTTTTTGTTTTACCAATAACTTTGGCGCCGCTTGATGAATCTTTTTGTTTTATATTTCTTTATTATTGATTTAACAACCATACAAAAATGATGGACATTATACAATGTCGCAATGTACATTACCAACATAATTTGCATTTCTCTGTACCTTCTTTACATAACCTGTAACAGGACTATCACAGTGTACAAAATGTATACCCCGTGTACTACCACACAAACTGCATAGCTGTATAAAGTCATTAAAGCAAGAATTCGCCATTGTTCAAGTCCCGATACAAAAAAAGATAATACTTATAACATATACCATAATAAAAATATAACAGTGTGCTCCCTATGGGATGTTAGATGCTGTCAGTATTTATGTACAGTGAGGAGGAGGAGATGGATGGATGCGGCAACCTTAAGGATAACCAACACCAACGAGGGTAATGGGGCGGGCGTGATAGAGAGGGATGGGATATTCGTCCCACCAGCAGGGTGCAGCCAGGCTGATCCACGTATTCCCCCAATGCGTGGGAGCTCCAATGCATTCTGCCATTCAGGGGCTAGCACTCAATCGCAGCTAGGTATGTTTCCCAGGCTGGAGGGTTAGGTATGTCCATATGTCCTGGCGCGACACCTTGCAATATCTCCCTTTCAGCCATAAACGGTTCGTCGTAGGTCTGTAAGCCACAATGAAATAGAGGGTGATGTTGACGATTTCCAGTTCATGGCTATTCTATGTTTGGCCATCGCCAGGTCAAGGAACTTATTAAGGGCCTTTCGTGCTGCTACTCGGGAGCGAACGCCTAGCAAAAAATGTGGACCGTCCATTGGTACCGTTTCAGCCTCTACCTCTGTTAAAACCTCTGCTATCATCGACCAATAAGATGTCAAGTGTGTACACGACCATACCATGTGGGTGAAGTTAGCATCAGAGTTATGGCAGCTTGGGCAGGAGTCCAGGGGGCCTGGGTACATCCCCGCAAGTCTGTGGGGTGCAAGTTATGTATGATGAAGGAAATTAAATTGGGTTTAATTAGGTCTGGCATTCATAGAGATGCACTTGTTATTGAGAGCTCCGCATCCCAATAAGCATGGAGTGCTGTAAGGGGGGGCATACCTGTCCCTGCATATAGAATCATATTATTATTATTATTATTACAAACACTTGTAGAGCGCAAGGCTATCCGGAGGCCTCCCAGCACTAGCAATGTCGCACAAACAGGCAACTAGGTGGCTTATGGCGCAGCATTTTGGAACAGCCAGGTTTTGAGGAGCTTCCGAAAGGGAAGATGTTGAGTCACTGAGCGAAGATGAAAGGGGAGGGTGTGCACAATCTAGTGGCATTATATGAAAAGGAGCAGCCTCCACATCTTTCCTTTTTAATTCTAGGAACTGAGGTTAGGAATAGGTTGGCCGATCGCAAGCTTTTACCGGGACGATAGAAAGAGATGAGAGAATGATTGATTGGGGGCCCTTTCCCCAAAAAATGTCTTGTAAGCTATGCACAAGGATTTAAACTTTATTCTCTCAGTGATTGGTAGTCAGTGTAAGCTATTCAGTGCAGGCTTAGCAGACTGAGTTTTAGGGATGTTAAGCAGCATCTGAGCTGCACAGTTCTGTATTACTTGTAGTTTCCTTGTGGTTGACTTAGGGGCCCCAAGGTAGAGGAAGTTGCTATAGTCCAGGCGGGAGAGAATCAGAGCCTGGACCATAAGTCTCCTCGCCATGATGGGAAGCAAAGGTAAGACTTTATGAAGCATCCTAAGAATGCCATAGCAAGTCGCTGCCAGCTTCACAGCTTGATGGTCGAATTTAAAGGACTTATCTAGCCACATACCTAAACTTTTGATCTTTGTCTTATGGACAGGGGCAGAGCTAAGGCAGTTTGGCCATGCCAATCCATGTTCTTAGAGGGAGGTGTTGCCCAGGATCATCAGCTCCGTTTTGTCGCCATTGAGCTTTAAGACAGGAGTGTTCCATCCATTTTGCTACTTTCTCTAAACAAGGTTCAAGGCAAGATGGGAAGTTCTGAGAGTGATTCAGAGAGAGAACCAGTTGAGTATCATCGGCATATGTGACAATACTAATCCCGTATGGCAGAACAATTTCTGCAAGAGGTCTCATGTATACGTTAAACTATGTAGGGCTCAAAGACAAGCCCTGAGGCACTCCACAGCTAATCATATAACAGTGTAATAGCATGGTGGCCAACCCCAGGTGCAATTATAGATTGGAGGGTTCTGGATGTTTTGGGTTCATCGTGTGTTTTACCCCAGACCTTATGTAAGTGTCCAGTGAGTGAAGCATACAGGAGGAAAGAGCCCGCTGGAATCCCATAATCACCTGTCAGATTCTCAAACGTGCAAATTGTTTAGCTGAGAACAGGTCACCCCAGGACGTTAGGCCCCCATTAGTCCAAACAATTGCTTCTGGTCTAGAACAGAGGTCTATGCAACTGGGCATCGCCCAAAGGGATAACACAGGAGTGTAGGTACATATTCCAACATGATTGGGCCGTGAACATAAGGTTGTTCCCTACCGCTTTTGGGATTGCGGCCGTTCAGCTCAATAGCCACTCCAACACCCTAGTCGGGTGTGTCCCAGTCACCCAGTATGCCAATTCAGTTAGGTTATGGCCTGTTAACCAGCGCATTGCAATTGTGCAGCCACATAATAATATTTGTAGTTTGGGGCACCCACGCCTCCCTCCACTAGGGGGCATATAACTTCGTGAGAGACACCCGCTTTCTACCGGTACCCCATATTAGGGCAACCAAGAACATCCTATGGTCTTGAAAAAGCTTTTGGGGGATTCGGATGGGTAGAGCGGAAACAAAATATAGCAATCTGGGTAACACCAGCATCATCGAAATGTGCGGCCCATAGGGAAAGCGGTAGCTTAGTCCAGAATGATAAACCATCTAATAAATCTTTAGGAGAGTGATATACTTGGACTCCCAGATACTTAAAGGAGTCATAAGACCATGGAAGTGCAACTGGGAGTGTCATTCTTTGGTAGGAAGACAGCAATGTCATCGGAAATAAATGGGATTTGTCCTAGTTTACCTTTAAGCCAGATACTAGACCAAATCGGTTCAGTAACGCCATAAGATCCGGGAATATCATTGCATCATTCCGCAAATATACCATTCGCCCTTATCCCCCGACTCTCAGCCCGCTGCCTGAGGGTGCAAGCGAGTGGCTCCATCGCCAGTGCAAAGATAATTGGGGAAAGAGGTCTGCCTTGTCGGGTGCCTCATTCTATGGTGAAGGGGTCAGAAATAATGGTACCTGTTTTCACCTGCGGTACCGGTGAGCTGTAGAGTATTAAAATCCATTTGAGGAATTTGGGCCCCATCCCAAACTTCAGGCCAAATTTACAAACTTGTTGCGTTACTTTTGTGATGCAGCAGCGGCGTAAACAATGTGCCGCATTGAGGCACATTTACAACGTGACGCATCTAGGGAGATTATTATAAAGAAACAATGGTCCTGGACCAATTATTCAAGGAAGAGTTAGATTAACAGAATTAACAACTTATTTGAGCTTACATTAATCTGCTCCCAAACGTCTGTAAATAGTGAAAATAAATGTGCAGAAAAAACTACTAAGTATTATTACAATATATTTATTTAGTCATTTAAAGGAACAATCATTAGAGGGTCAAGAAGGTAGGAAAATGTTCTAGGGAACGTGTAAGAAGGAGTGCTCAAGTGTATATAGGAGTCAAGAGAGCTCAAAGTGTGTAGAAAAGTAAAGGGCATATATTTACAAGACTGTACAAAACTGATAATCAATAAACAGTTAGATGCAACCTGGCCACATGCAAATTATTCATTTGAATTTGTAAGGAGAGTTTCCTTAAGGCTGTAAACAGGGGTAATGGGGAAGGGGAAATTGGTCCAGGTGCGGTAGGGGGTAGCGTCGACGTTTCGATCCGGCTTATCGGCAAAAGAGGGACTTTAATACCTCAGCTATGCGGATCTTCCTCAGGACAAGGGGAAGGGTGAAGTGACCCTCATCACTCTTGCAATGCTCATTTGGAGTCCAAAACCTGGTTACACCAATGCCCGTAACGTGGCCAGGGCCAGCTAAGGACAATTCCCGATATTCAGTAGATATAGACCATGGCGGTGGTGCCCAAACCATCCATGGAACGTAATATTCAGATCCGTATTTGTGACAAAAGTTGGCTGAATGAATCAGGCAATCCAGGGCACAGCGTGATTTTTACAACTGGAGACGATCTGATCGACGTCCTTACTCCATCGCGGTAGCAGCCCATGGAGTAAGGACGTCAGTATCTACTGAATAACGGGAATTGTCCTTAGCTGGCCCTTGCCACGTTACCGCACCTGGACAAATTTCCCCTTCCCCATTACCCCTGTTTACAGCCTTAATGAAACTCTCCTTACAAATTCAAATGAATAATTTGCATGTGGCCAGGTTGCATCTAACTGTTTATTGATTATCAGTTTTGTACAGTCTTGTAAATAAATGCCCTTTACTTTTCTACACACTTTGAGCTCTCTTGACTCCTATATATACACTTGAGCACTCCTTCTTACACGTTCCCTAGAACATTTTCCTTCCTTCTTGACCCTCTAATGATTGTTCCTTTAAATGACTAAATAAATATATTGTAATAATACTTAGTGGTTTTTTCTGCACATTTATTTTCACAATTTACAGACGTTTGGGAGCTGATTAATGTAATCTCAAATAAGTTGTTAATTCTGTTAATCTAACTCTTCCTTGAATAATTGGTCCAGGACCATTGTTTCTTTATAATAACCGATACCCAGGTCCAGGGACCTTTTGGGAATACCCCATTGTTTATAATGGCATCTAGGGAGATGTGTCACGTTGTAAAGCCCTGTGCCACATTATACCTGCATCAGGTATAATGTATGCAGGGTGGGCGTTCCCATGCAGGAAAGCCTCGTAAAAGTGATGCAGTGAAATCTACAAGATTTCACTGCACCACTTCTGGGACGCCACTGCATCAAAACATTACGCCTGCTTGAAGCAGAGTGACGCAGCACAATAAGTATAGGCCTCCCAGAGCATTGCTGGAGCTGCGTCGTTCTTGTGACACAACTTCAGCAATGCGTGACCTTTGCAGCAACAGATGCGTGAGGCATCTGTCGATCCTTGCGCCATGGTGTGCTGCATTGTAAATGCGACGCATCCATGGTGGCGCAAGGGTTTTTTGGCACAGCGCAAGGAAACGGACGCATCTCTGCTATAACGCAGAGATGCGTCAGTTTCTTGTAAATCTGCCCCATCGTAAGCACCAACCTCAGATAGCACCATCCCAGGCTATCAAAAGCCTTCTCTATGCCAAGAGAGGCCACCCAAGGATGGACACCAGTCTCGTGTGCCCATGCCATTAACATAAGTAATCAACGCAGATTTAGGAAGGTGTTCCTACCGGGTATGAACCCGTTCTGATCGTGATGCACAACTGTTTGCTCTGCTGAGGTCAGTCTATTGGCCAGAACCCTTCCAAGTATTTTATAGTCTGAATTTAGAAGTGATAGTGGATGATAAGACCCCAAAAGTAATGGGTCCTTGTCCGGTTTGTGCAGGACCACCAGCACCGCTTCTCGGAAGGGAGGGGGGGTTATCTCTCCTTTAGCATACACCTCATTGTAAATGTGTAGCAAGAGGGGGACCAATTGCGAGCTATAAGCTGAATAAAATTCCAGTGGCCAACCATCCGTACAAGGGGTCTCATCCCATGTGTTGTACGCTGTTAGAACGCATTCCGTTGCAACGCATGCCATTACTATGCATGCGTTACAACATGAAAACCTTTACCACGCATAACCTTTACCACAAACATGCCTTTACCACTCATGCCTTTACAATGATTTTTATTCTAAAAGCATGAATGTTATAGGCATATTTGTAGTAAAGGTTTTCCCTGCCCTGTGTCCTAAATACGGACCCAGCCATACTAAAAGCTACCCCCCTTCCCTAAGCCCTAAAAGTGGACTCCTGCGTGACGCCCCCAGCCCTTCTAAAAACTACGCCTCCCCCTGACCCAAGCCCTAAAAGTGGACCCCTGCGGGACGCCCCAACCCTTCTATAAACTACCCCTGCCCCAAGCCGTAAAAGTGAACCCCTGTGCGATGCCCCCTGCCCTTCTAAAAATGACGTTGAAAAAACACAAGGGAACCCAATATGCAATCGGTCAGGGACCTTGGGTACGTTTGTAACTTCTAAAGACAGTGGTCCCTAGACATTTAAAATATTATAAAAATAAATATAGACTGAATCAGTACTATATTCTTTGTCCAGCCGGACAGATTTTTAATATGCAATGAATGTATAACAAAAAAATTAAACAAGAAAAAATCAAAAAGGGGACACAACCTGCGTCCTAAAGACAATAACAACCAAACTACATTTAAGGGAATGGTTCAGGCAAGGGGAACGTGTCTGCATAAAAATTTAAGAATATATCAGACGTAGTAACGTGAAACCACCATTACATATTAACATCACAGTTAGTTTATGCATATGGGATACATTACGTCAACGGCGTTTCGATCCCTTAGACCAATCGTGGGATCATCATCAGGACAAAAGCAACCAGCCCAATTGGCTTGAGGGCATCAAAAAAACAGGTGGAATAGTGGTACCGAGGGCAGTTGCCTTGGATTACCGAGTAAGGCTGGATAGCGAGATCGCTGGCAGGGGATGTAGTAATCCTAGGTAAAAATTGGCGAAGGTAGGTACCGGAATCGCTGGCAGGGGATTAAATAATCCCAATCAGGTGCACGACGGCAGTCCAAATGGAGCCAAGGTCGCGGTCAAAAGTGAGGAAATTCCGAGGATTCTCGGCTCGCAGCACTATCGAGTGATCCCGGCAATACCCAAACTCGGTAATCCAAGGCAACTGCCCTCGGTACCACTATTCCACCTGTTTTTTTGATGCCCTCAAGCCAATTGGGCTGGTTGCTTTTTGTCCTACATACTCTTGTAATTGACAAGAGGTGGTTCTGCGCCCGTGAATCGGTAATAACTGTTGTATGTATACAGGCATGTTAACTTGAAATGTCCTGATGATGATCCCACGATTGGTCTAAGGGATCGAAACGCCGTCGACGTAATGTACCCCATATGCATAAACTAACTGTGATGTTAATATGTAATGGTGGTTTCACGTTACTACGTCTGATATATTCTTAAATTTTTATGCAGACACGTTCCCCTTGCCTGAACCATTCCCTTAAATGTAGTTTGGTTGTTATTGTCTTTAGGACGCAGGTTGTGTCCCCTTTTTGATTTTTTCTTGTTTAATTTTTTTGTTATACATTCATTGCATATTAAAAATCTGTCCGGCTGGACAAAGAATATAGTACTGATTCAGTCTATATTTATTTTTATAATATTTTAAATGTCTAGGGACCACTGACTTCTAAAAATGACAACCCCCCCATTCCCTAAGCCCTAAAAGTGGACCACTGCGCAACAGTCCCAGCCCTTCTAAAAACTATCCCTCCCCCTGCCCTAAGCCGTGAAAGTGGACCCCTGCGCGACAACCCCAGCCCTTGTAAAAACGACCCCTCCCCCTGCCCTAAGCCCTAAAATCTGATCCCTGCCCGACACCCTCAGCACTTCTAAAAACTACCCCTCCCCCTGCCCTAAGCCCTAAAATCTGATCCCTGCTCGACACCATCAGCACTTCTAAAAACTACTGCTCTCCAGCTCAAAACTGTAAATCCGTAGCCCCCTGCCCCATGCCCAATCCGCCTTACCTCTCCATAATTTCACCTCCACTCCAGCTCTTCTTTGGCACGTTGCATGTCGTAGAGAGGAAGCAGAAGGATTTCCTCTAACGACGCCGAGTGGTACCACAACAAGAGAGGCGAACGTGGGACTGGAATTCTATTCCAAGGTATGATTTCCAGTTTCATGCGCTTTAAACATACATGCTGCCACACATATACCTATTCCATACATACCTTTACAACGTACTTCGCTGCAAATTCACATGTGTGCAAGGGTGTCTGCGTTGAGGGGAAGATTGTTTATGTGCAGGAAGGTCTCTCTTCCTGCACTTAAACAATCTTTAAATTATGTTTTGTAACTTTTATGTGTGCTGCTGAATGCAGCACACATAGACATGGCAAAATTTAATTTCTTTATTTTTTTATTGTTTATGTGCAGGAAGCGTCACCTTCTTGCACATGAACAATCAATGGCAATTTGCTGTTTGCACAATGCAGCACACATGGAAACAGCAAAAACGAAAAGAAATAAAGCATTTCTCCTCGTTTCGCCTTTTTAAGACCAGGTTTTCCCTGGTCTTAATTTTGGCACTGCCTCCTATTTACGCCACCCTTGTAAACAGGGGGCAGCGTCAAAATCAATGGGTGTTGAGGTGGAACGCCTACCGCAACACCCATTGCCCTCCCCTTTCACGTTAAGTACAGCGTGAAAGGGTGCCTTATTTGCAAGGCAGCCTAAAGCCAAGTTAAGTGGCTTAACGCTGCCTTGTAAATAAGGTGAAGCCCCTATCGCCATCACAATGTCACTGAAAGTGACGTTGTGGTGGCAATAGGAGCTTGTAAATATGCCCCTTAAATTCAGTATTCCATATGCAGAGAACTTACAAATGCGAAGGAATTGTAGCAACACGCTACAGTTAAAGCAAGCACAAGGTGACCTAGCGAAAAGATTCTTGGACAGCCCGGAGGCTGTCGAGGGAGCAAGACATAGAGCCAATATAAAAACCAGGGAACTCTTGTTTAAAGAAAAGAAAAAGCAAAAGGGTGGCGACCAGACGATTCGCCTTATTACGAGTCATAGTGTACAACATCAGGAGATGAGACGGATCCTGAAAACACACTGGCATCTATTACAGAGTGATGCAGAATAGGATCTTCCATCCAAGATAGACCCTTTATTGCTTTTCATAGAGCTAGGTTGATGAAAGGAGCAGCTGGTTGTGAGTAGTCCAGAACTACACTAAAGTGGCAGGTGACTCTATGGCCGTACAGGCTTTAGAAAATGTAAAAAGTGCAAAGCTTATAAACATTGGGTCAACACCACCCAGGTATTCTTGCCTTTCACGAATACACCTTAGCGCATCAATAAACCTAAGCATTGCAAGAGTAAATATGCTGTGTATGTGCTGAAGTGCACAAGTTCATTAATGTACATAGGCAGCACAATTCTTAAAGTGGATATGCATGTACTACAACACATCAGGGCAATCAGGAACAGAGATCCAACATACCCCGTGACTCTGCATTTTGAAGAAGTTCATGGGGGGGAGAGGGGAGGACCTGAGTTATTTGTCCTAGATGTGGTTCCCTGTAAAGTGAGGGGTAGAAATAGAGAGCATAGACTGAGACAATTGGAATCTAGATATATCCTCAAGCTTAACACTAAAACTCCATCAGGGTTGAACATCAAGGAGGATTTGTTTGTGCACCTGTTTATTGATTTTTTAGGTATAGTAGAAGTAAGCTTTACAGCCAAGTCCAAGATCAGGGCATGTAGACATTTTGTGTAGTCATGTCATGTTATTGTCTGAAGACAGTCTTTTAGTATATCTTACACATTTAGTCATTTTTAGTCTCACTAGGGGGCACATTTACAACAGAATGGAGAAGAGTGGCGTTAAGCAAACTCTGCTAACGCCACGCTTTTCCATTCTGAAAACGCAGGGATGCGCCGTATTCACAAAAATGCGGTGCACCCCTGCATTTCCCCTAGCGCTGGCGCTGAGTTCAGCTGCCTAGCGCCAGCGCACGCACCCTTGCACCATAGTGCAAGGGTGTCTGCATTGGGGAGAAGATTGTTTATGTGCAGGAAAGTCCTCCTTCCTGCACACAAACAATCTTTAAATGTCCTTTTTGTAACTCCTATGTGTGCTGCTTAATGCAGCACACATAGAAGTTGCAAAACAGCATTTTTTTAAAATAATTTTTTATGTGCAGGAAAGAGGACCTTCCTGCACATAAACGATCATAGGCAATTTGCTGTTTCTAGGTGTGCTGCACAACGCAGTAGACTAGGAAACGGCAAAAACGAGGAGAAATAAAGCATTTCTCCTCGTTTCACCTATTTAAGACCAGGTTTTCCCTGGTCGTAATTATGGCGCTGCCTCCTATTTACTCTGCCCTTGTAAATAGGGTGCAAAGTCAAAATGAATGGGTGTTGCAGTGGAACACCCACCACAACACCCATTTCCCTCCTCTTTCATGATAAATACAGCATGAAAGGGTGCCTTATTTAAAAGGCAGCGTTAAGCCACTGTAAGTGGCTTAAAGCTGTAAATAAGGCAAGGACCCTATCGTCATCACAGCATCACTGAAAGTGGCGTAGTGGTGGCGATAAGGGCTTGTAAATATGCCCCTTGGTGTTTATTTAGTATTTAGGTACATCACATGTGTAGGTTTTAATTATTATGATTATTAATTTAAGATTCTGGACGCTATTATATTAATTGGGAGTCCAGATATTTGTTTAGTTAATAATAGTTTAAGGGCACTGATAGCCCACATGGGCATCATCCCTCAGTAGTGTTGAAGGAGTTGTAATTCAGTGTATAATCATGTCGATGCTTCAATGTTATGTGATATTGACAGTACATCATTGTGTTTTAGAAACTAGCAATTCTGCATAAGTTGAACATTAACAAAGTGTGTTGGATATTAGCCCATTGGGGCTCAACGCCAGGTCTATGTCAAAGGTGTGCGCAAGATCTTGACCTATAATGCGCATTGGATGTCTCGCACATCAATTAATAGAAATATAGGGCCAGATGTATCAAAGGATTTTACCCATTCTGTGTCTATGGGAAAATGTATTCATACATATGGCCCATATATAGTGTTTGCTTTTAGCGACCTATTGGTGATTGTGCACGGATGCTTTAATGGAATAAGACATTTGTTTCCCAAAAGGTGGTGTATGATACTGATGTCAATGAATATTGAGTACTCATAGGATGTAAACAATACAGGAGAATTTTTGGGTTGTATTACTGTGAAAAAGCAGATTAAAAGAACTTCATGTGTGATTTTTAGTGGGCGTTTTTAGAGTTGGTGAAATCTTTGTCACTTTAAAAGATCATTGATGTACATGTCACTTTAAAAATATTTGAAAAAAACTTGTATAAATAGATCAAGATGACAAAGAGTTTCCTTTCCTGCCACCTTTCTGAAAATGCTTCGGCTGAGTCACCATAAGCTTTTCCTTAATCTTCAACTGTTTCACAATAAAACAATACTTGACACCCTTCAAAATCTCATTGCAAGATTTTGCTTGCCAACAAGTCACACTAAATATGGGAACTGACATCTGGACTTAAACCCAACACAATAGCTAAAACAAATCAATTAACGGCTTCTTTTGCGGGGTTAACGACTCCGCTGCTCTGTCTATAGATCTCCATTAATCTCTCATATTATGCATTCACCAATTCTTTAGGCTTCTGTTTTGTTGCCACGATTTTTGACCAATGTATTTCTTTTGGTAGCACTGTAGACTTCAAATGTTCAAATGTTCAATTACCAATTTATATTTATCCATCACAACAGGAGATGGACCATTTTGGGGCTGACCCCTTGCCCATTCTTCATTTGGCCAACCTGCAACTGCCTTGCACTCCAACCAAAGATATTGGAGAATAATGATCTCAAAGAACATATTCAAATCAACCCAAAGGACCTTCAAAAATGTCACAATTATCTCTACTTCTGTATACCAGTCTTCTGTTTCTTCTCTAATCTATAACAAATCCTTCATAAATGTCAGATGGTTAGACCTTGTCAATTGCATGTGAACATATCTATCTCTCAGTGGATATTCACAGCCTTTCCACACAGAATCATTCACACTAATTTATTTTCTTTTATGGTTTTATTTGCTTTTCCCCTTTCTTCAACCAGCTTACTTTATACCCTTTCAAGCTCTACGCCAATGATTTATAATTAATTTTTCTTCATTGTATATCAGTATACTGTCTTTATTTATTGTACCATTAATATTTTCACACTATGGGGCAGATTTACAACTTCTGGCGCATCCCTGCAAATCAGCAGGGATGCGCCAAGAAAGATGCGTCACGCACAACTACCCGTGCGCCACCATGGATGCGCTGCATTTACAATGCGGCGCGCCCTGGCGCACGGATAGGCAGATGCGTGACGTATCTGCTGGCGTAAGGTTGGCGCAGTGCGAGAGTCGTGTCGCGGGCGCGACACAACTCCAGCACTGTTCCAACCCGGCCTATCTCCAACATGCTGAGTCACGCCTTACGCCTGCTTCAAGCAGGCGCAAGGTATTGACGCAGCGGCGTCGGAAAAGTGACTGAGTGAAATCTTGTAGATTTCACTGCGTCACTTTTCCGAGGCTTTCCTCCGACGGAACGCCCACACTGCGACGGAACGCCCACATGAAACCTGACGCAGGTTTCATGTGGCGCAGTGCTTTACGACGTGACGCATCTGCCTAGATGCGTCACGTTGTAAATAAGTCGCAACGTGGCGCATGGTTTACGCCGCCGCTGCGTCACAAAAGTGACGCAACTGCGGCGTAAAAGTGTCGCAAGGGGCTTGTAAATCTGCCCCTATTAGTTTTAAGTCTACTAATATTAATTTTTTCTGGCTCTCCTGCTGCTGGCACCAACATAGCACACTAGTAGATACACTAGGCTCTTCATCACTACGTAGTATTTGTGATGCAGGATTTGGCTCTTCAGCTCCTCTCTCCTGTATTTGCATACTATGATCATCAATATGCAGAGGTAGTCTCGAATTCAGCAAATCATTTAAAAACCCGTCCTCCTCATCAGAATGAATTGCAAGTGATTCTTTCTCTTTCTTATTTTAGATTTCAGTTTTGCCATTATTTGTTATTTTCTTTTTGACTGTTTCTTCAACAGTCATAGGAAACACTCCCACTCCTTCAACTGTGTCCTCTCTTTGTGCTTGTTTTTTGCATTCCAATCCTAGCTTTCATCCAATGACTTACAGAGATCTTGGATTACCTTGAATGCTATAACCAAACCAAAACCACAAAAAAAACACAAAATTCCAACATACACATTTCAGAATAATTTCAGTAATTCATATCAAACAATTTGAATGCAAAATGAATTTCAACTTCAATGTGCTCGATGGAACATACGTATGCGGCACATAAAACACAAACCATTAACAAAAAGTAGCACCATTCAAACACGTTGTAAGACAACAGCTCACTAAGTAACACACCACAGTGTAGGACAAAAATACGATTTTTCTTATTAATACTCACCTAATGATCTCTCCATAAACTTCTTCAAACCGCACCCAGTAGATCTACGCAATTCTAGAACTGGGGCCAGGAGGGTTATGGTTCAGAAAATCGGATAGAAAACTTCTAACTATCTCTAACTAGGATAGAGGAAAAGGCTACCAGATCACCTCTATTATTAGATTGGTATAATGAGATGGTCCGATGGGGCAGGGCGGAGGGAGCCGAGCTTAAACGAGAAGAACAAAAGGGGATGCGAAAGATACCTATTTCGCTCGAATGGAATGCAATGCTAGAAGAGTTCCTGGCCAAGGAATTACAACCATAGAATTGGAACGCATGGTTCTGGGGTGCAGGTTAGGTCATAATGCAAAGACAGAATACAGTGTGGGACAGTCTAACTTTATGTGTACTGCTCATGTCATGGAATGTATATGTGACATTGTATATCACTGTTTCCTATTGTGGGGTTGACCACTAGATATGTATCACAATGTTAGTTTGAATCCGGGTAAGGGTGGTGGGAGGGTGGGAGGTATTTCTGATTTCTTTTATCATATGTACGAATGCAATGTTTCTGATAGGAACTACTGGCTATAGAATTTGTATTGGTATGAAAATCAATAAAAATATGTTTAAAAAAACCACAAAAAAACTAGGATAGAGGAATCCTTCATAACATAGCAGAGGAATGCTAACTCTTAACCATCCTCTGCTACCAAAAACTGCACTTTTTTTTTCTCAAATCTGTTTTTATTGATTGTTTTTCAGATCATAAGCATGGCAATACATTCAATCATAACCACCCTTTACAGCTTCTCGACATCTATATCCTTGTACAGTTTTTTGAAGTAGTCCAGGTATTTTCTTCCTTGGTTACCTAAACAAGTATTATTACCAGATGCAAACAAAACATTCCTTCAACAACCCCCCCCCCCAAATCTGTCCCTCCCTTCCTCCCCCTCCCCCTGTCCTGTTAACTGGGCCCAGTGAAAGGACAAGACCCTTTGGAGATGTTGTATATCTCGTGGTAGAGGAAACATGGAGAGAAGAGAGAGAGAAGAGAGGCCAAAAACAAACAAAGGAAACAAAACAATTGGGCCTATCAGGAGACATGGGCGGCGTAGGGCGTAAGGATGTAGCTCATAATTTATACTCTAGTGTGGAGGCTTCTACTGACTAGAACTGGAAGAGATGCGATGCTCTCACTCTCGAGGGGCAGGTAATCAGTGGGAGACCCTGGGATAGATAGCTGATCAGGGGGCCCCAGGTTTATTCAAAGATTTTAAAATCATCTCTAGATATGTCGCTCACTCGCTCCATAATAACAGCTTGCCACAGTCGTGCATGCCACTGTTTCAGAGCCGGGGCATCCTTCTTTTTCCAGGCTGTGGCGATTGCCGTCTTGGCTGCCCCCAAGCTGAGCCACATTACGTACGGCCCAGTCTGCAGACTTGCGTCTCGCAGGCCAAGGAGCGCAAAATCAGAGGTGTCCGGTACCGGATATCCCAGAATCCCTTTAATTTGTGCTAGGATTTCAGTCCAGAAGGGCCGGATTGTCGGGCACTCCCACCATATGTGGTTAAAATCCCCCAGGAGCCCACACCCTCTCCAGCAGCGATCTGAAGTATTGGGGAAAATCTTTTTTAACTTGGAGGGGTATAGGTACCAATGGTAAAGTATCGTATTGTGTGCTTCACGTTGCCCTAGAGAGTGATTATGCCACCTTATATCATTCCATAATGCCCTTCATTGTGTGTCCGTGATATCATGGCCTGGTGTACGCTCCCAAAAATTAGTATGGCAAGGGGAGTGTATGCAACAGGAGAGAGAAAAGGAAGAATATGGCCCCCTTGATAGTCCCGACCCCATTCACAAAGCGTTCTAGTGTTGTCAATTCCCTGGTCGCCCCCTCCTGAATCTCGGGGTGTAGGACCCAATGACGTAGCTGGATGTAATGGAAGTATTCTGTGAGTTGAAGGTGGAAGTCTTGTTGGCAGTGTTCAAAGTTAGTATGTCCCAGTTGTGTACAATGTCTGATAGAGTGAGGCAGCCCCCTTCCCTCCATGCGTCAAAGGGCCCTGGGTGTAATGCTGGTGGGAAGGCCGGGTTGTGCTGTATAGGAGTAAATGGCGAGGAGAACGTCGTCCATGCTGTCTGTCTTAGCAAGTCATCCCAGACTTTGAGGGTTGCTTTTTATGTAGGCGTTTAGGGAGCAGTCTGATTTTGGTTTCCAAAGGACAACCCATATGACTATTCCCCCTATTGCCCTGTTCATCCCTGTTGGAACCACTCACCGATGACACAGAGCACTACGCACGTACAGCAAAATCATCCACACCTACAAATGCTTTGATGAAACAATTTTACATACTAAAAAAGCATATAACCAATTCACAAAAGTGAACTTTGAGAATGAAAATATCAGGCAATGAGAGAGGTGATGATTGTGGGGTCCCCCCTAACCTAGGGGGAGGACCAAGCAGATGCCTCGAACACAAAGAGCATATCATGATGAACGATTCAGTGGTGGTCCCTTCCTCCTAGGACCACCCCAAGCATTGAAACCCTTTCATGAAGCTTTTGCATTTGACTCGTGAGGGACATCTAGTAACGACTAGTGGAACTACAGCTTGATGTAATAATAATTTCAATGCTTTTACATTTGACTCGTGACGTGAGGGACATCTAGTAACGACTAGTTGAACTACAGCTCTTTGTAGAATTATTTTGATATTGGATACTATAATAGTCACTGCCCAATGCTAATCTCGTCCCATAATGCTTTGCAGGGCCTTTGGTTGGGATTGTATTTTTGCCAATAACTGTGCTTGGGGTGGTCCTAAGAGGATGGGACCACCACCGAATCGTTCAACAAGATGTGCTTTTTGTTTTCAAGGCATCTGCTTGGTTCTCTCCCTAGGTTAGGGAGGATCCCAAAATCATCACCTCTCTCACTGCTTGTTAATGTATTGTTTTTACTTTTGTGAAATGACTATATGCATTTTAGCATATAAACACAGAGATACTTGTTTTTATCTTAACTTACACTGTGCAAGATGCAGTCAAGCACACAGCTATGTATGTGTAGTTTAAAATGTACTACTATGCCCAGGGTTACAAATAAGGTCTTTAAGTTTGCCAGATACATTTTTAAGGAGTATGTGGACACCCTTTAGGGATTTTTTCTCCAGCTCAATGGGCAGACTCTGGAAAAGGTGAAGGAACTTTGGAAGGACAACCATCTTGATGGCGTGTATTCTACCTAGCCATGTTAAGTACATAGGTGCCCATCTCTTGAGATCGATCTTTAGTTGCCGTAGAAGGGGCGGGTAATTACCTACAAACAACCCTGAAATCCTGGAGGTCAATTTTGTACCCAGATACGTTGATTCTTTTTTAGCCCACTGGAATGGAGTTGCAGCCACAAGGACTCCCATCTCCTCATCTGGCAGTGTTAAATTTAGGAGGAAGGACTTGGGTAAATTGATATGCAGCCTGGCTACCTCTTCAAATTGTCTCAGCTCCTCTTGAAGCGTTGAGAGGGAACGGTGTGGGTTAGTAAGCGTCAATAGGATGTCATCGGTGAACAGTGAGATCTTATGATCATCAAGACTAAATTTGATACCACCGATCGACGGATTCTCCCTTATCTTTGCAGCTAAAGGCTCGATGTTGAGTGTGAAGAGAAGTGGGGAGAGAGGGCATCCCTGTCTCGTCCCCCTGCCCAGCAAGAAGGGTTCCGAACTCACCCTATTGATCAATATTCCCGCACTGGGAGCTGCGAAGTTAGCCTAAATCATAGCTATAAATGCTTCACAAAATCCGAAACTCTGGAGGGTGTAGAATAAGAATGACCAGTCCACACGGTCAAACACCTTCTCGGCATCTAAGCCAAGCAATACCGGGGGATCTGTTTTTTGGTAGTCTTCTCTATTAGGTGTATTACCCTTCGGACATTATCGTGTGTTTGTCTGCCCTTGATGAAGTCGGATTGATCCGGATGGATCAGGCCTGGCATCAGGTTCTCTAAGCGAGTAGCTAGTAATTAAGAATATAGTTTTGCGTCCAAATTGAGGAATGTTATGGGGTGATAGGACCACACTGTTGCGGGTCTTTCCCTTGTTTAGGGATCACTGTGATGAGGGCTTCGCTCATGGTCTGAGTCACCTGCCTGGTATCCGCGATATGATTTAAAAGGCTAGTCAGGTAGGGAGTTAATTCTGTGCTGAAGGTTTTGTAAAATTGTGTTGTCAAGGTATCCGGGCCCAGAGATTTGTGTACTTTCAAGGTCCCTATTGCCTGATGGACTTCCTCTTCCATTATAGGTTTGCCTAACTGTTCATTCTGGGCTGGGGTGACTTGTAGAAGAGCCGCTGAGCCAATGTATTCACGTTGTGTCTGTGCATTAAAGTGGTCTGCAGATTACAATGTGTTATAGAATTCCTTAAAAATTTGGGCTTTTCCAGAGTCCTCCCGTGTCAGGGCTCCTGTGAGCTCTGATATATACCCGATATAGTCTCTCTTTCTTCTGATTCTTAGTTGACGTGCTAGCTGTGAACCCAGCTTATTGCCTTGTGTATAGGATGTCTGTTTAAGGCGTAATAGTGTCAATTCCGCCCTGTTGGTGTAAATCGCGTTTAGTTTCCCTTTTAGGGCCGTGACCTATCTTTGGAGGGTTAGAGTGAGGTTGGCTTTGTGAGCCTGTTCTAAGGTTCTTAGCTCCCCTTCTAGTGACAGCCGTTCTGTGGTTCTCTGTTTGTTGAGGGCGGCCATCAGAGTCAAGCATTGGCCCCTAACCACCGCCTTGAATGCGTCCCAGGTATTGGCGAGTGAGGTGTCTTGGGGGTTATTTAGTAGGAAGAATTCCCTGATGGACATTCTAAGCGTGTCCCAGAGAGTCTTGTCATGGATCAGGGCGTTAGGAATGAACCATCTCCTAAATTTGGGCCTGGGGTTGCTCCAATCCAAGGAGACGGATACAGGAGCGTGGTCAGAGATAAGGATGGGGTGTATTATAGCATCTCTGGTGTGCTTACTAAGGGCTTGACTCAGGAATACGTAGTCCATTCTGGAGTAAGTTCAGTGGATACGGGAGAAGAAGGTGTAATCTCTGTCTTCTAGGTGTGCCTCCCTCCAGGCATCGGTAAGCCCCATTTCTCGGATTGTGTGCTTCAAGCTTTTCGGAAAGCTTCCTGTGGGGGCTCTATGTCGGTGCGTGCTATCGGTCCCAAAGTGCCATGTGAGGTTGAAGTCACCCAACATGATTATGTCACCCTCCACAAATCCCCCCCAGTAGGGTCAAATTTGTGTTTATAAAGGCAGCCTGTTTGGAGTTGGGGGCATATACTGAGGCTATTGTACATACTTTCCGAAGATTCGGCCCTTGACTAATACAACCCTCCCCTCCTTGTTATGTTATGTTATGTTAAATATATTTGTATAGCGCATGGCTGCCCCAGCACCGGGGCGTCCCAGCGCTAACAGACGGATGGCCAAGGAAGGTGAAGATAGACGGATGAAAAGACAGCCAGGTATAATCTGTTTCTAAATGCCCAAAGATCTTGTGCGCACTGTGCGCACACACCGTGGAGCTAGATGGATGAAAAGAGCTAGGTTTTAATCTGTTTTCTGAATGCCCAATGATCTTGTGTACTGCTTGCAGCAAGTGGAATGGAGTTTCATAGGGCAGGAGCCAGAGCCCTAAAAGAGCGCCTCCCAGCTCTGCACCTACGCACCCGGGATTGCAGGCCAGATGCAGGTCTGCGGAGAACAGTGCTCGCACTGGAACATATAATGTGCAAAGCCCCATGAGTATCTGGGGACCCTGGCCGTGTAAGATCTTATGAGTGGTGCAGAGAGTTTTAAACTGAATTCTCTGTTCGATAGGCAACCAGTGAAGACGGCGCCGGAGATGGGAGGTGTGACAGTGCTTAGGGAGGGCAAAGAGAATGCGGGCAGCTGCGTTCTGTGCCCTTTGGAGTCTCTTGGTGACAGTTTTATTTATGCTAAGTAGCAATCTATTACAATAGTCGAGACGCGACAGAACCACCGATTGAATAATCACTTGTCGAGTAGAAGCATCAAAAACCCCCAGAATGGGTTTCAGACTGCGTAGATGGCCGAAGCATGTACCTGCCACCTTTTTGGCATAAAGCTCGAAAGAGAGGGCATTGTCCATCAGGACCCCCAAGTTCTTTACTGCACTTTCTGGTTGGGGCGCAGTGCCCAGGGCCGCAGGCCACCACTGATAGTCCCATTTATGGGTATCGCGGCCTACCAGGAGCACCTCCGTTTTCGAGGAATTAAGTTGTAGATAGTTATCCGCCATCCAGGCTGAAATGGCCAGAACATCTTCACGGAATTTCAGCTGGTCTAGAGCTGGATTGTTGGAAAAAGTGAATATCAATTGCGTATCGTCAGCGTACGATATCATATTAATATTTCGGGCTTTGGGCAGGAGGGCTGTCAGTTTTGTAGTCTTCCGTTTGAAACTTCAGAGAAGAGTGAAAGAGGAGGGCTACCCCATTATGCTTTGTAGAGGCTGAGGACTTATATATCAGGGGGTATGCATTGTGTTTTAATCTGTGGTCTTCTGATCTCTTGAGATGTGTCTCTTGCAATGCTATAAAATCAGTGTTGGTCTATAAGATATTTCCAGACCTTCTGACGCTAAGAAGGAAGAGTTATACCTCTAATGTTCCATGTGAGAGTGGTAATCCCCATGGTGTTAGGTATATTTCCATTACCTTTCTCCAAGAACCCTCCTCTTGTGTCGACCTCTCCCCCACCTCCACCCGCCTCCCCAAGCCCCCCTCCACTCCCCCCGGGCTCCTCATGAACACAGTTCCAATTCTAGAAAATCGTCCTGAATCCCCGGATGCCAACCCATTGTCCCTGGCCCCTAAAAGAAAAAAAGTAACAAAGCAGAAAACAGTTAAGTTTGGGACAACATGTCCCCAGTTCGGTCTACGTGTGTGGTGTCCTTAGAACATTGAAGGCAAAACGGACCATTGTGTCCACCAAAATTCCTGTGTGATTCCTATTTAAGAAGTTAGGCACCATTATTGGCAGTTTGCATCATAGTAAGAAACTCCGCCGTGGAGTTACTGGCGAATGTCTATGGGCCTCACCGATTTGCAGGCTGATAGGGTCGAGGGTGTTAGACAGCGCAAATTTAGGTGTCAGAGCTAGTCTAGTGCTGGTTAACTCTGCCCATGCTAGACGGTGGTTGCGAAGATGTTCCTGCTGCCCACGCGCGGCTGAGTGAGATGACTCTGACCTTGTGACTTTAAGTAGTCCCTCTTTGTGACCTTGGGGGACGTGGATCTGCCACGGGCCCCCTCCCCCTGCGGTGGAGGTGCCCCAGCGCTCCGTTCTGTCACCACTATGTCTTCTTCTTGTGTCAGGAGTCCCAGTAGTGTGAGAGCCTCTTTCACTTCAGTAAAGTGATGTGCTTTATTCCGAAATTCAAGGCTGAAAGGGTAGGTCCAGCGGTATCGAATGTTATCCCGTCTGAGTTTTTCCGTGACTGGTCTAAACTACTGGCGGCATGCGAGGGTTGCTGGTGCTATGTCTTGATAGTTGTCCTGAAACTTCACTGTGTCCAATTTCCTGGCTGCCTGTAGTATTGCCTCTTTGGTTTTGAACGAGTGTAGTTTTGCCAAGATGTCTCTCTAGCGTCGCTTCCCAACCCTGTGAACTCTCTCTAATTTGACTTTACAGTTATTGTTCCCAGATCTTCGGAGAAGAGCCCTGTTATAAAGGCCTCGAGGTTGGGCCTTCTGCACCTTCCTCCAGATTCCGGATTCTAATGTTGTATCGCCTTGACCGGTTCTCTACATCTTAATTTTTCAGTAGGACCGCTTGTAGTTGTGTTTGGAGATCTTGTATGATTGTTGTCAGCTGGTCTGTTCGTTGTTGAAGGTCTGAAGTTTTTGTCTCCATATCCAGTACCCTAGACCCAACCGAGTCAACATCCGGTTGGAGTGTGGTGAGTCTACCACTAAGGTCTGCCTTCAACGCCTCCAGAGAGGTAGTCTTGTCAGCCCTGAGCTCCTCTCGCAGTTTCTGTTTGAAATCACGAAGCAAAGCAAGCAGGTCCTCTTTAGTTAGCTCCATGTTGCTCCCCCCTACTATGGTCGATTGTTGTTCCTTGGCTGCTGTAGGGGCAAAGTAGGAGGACACTTTGTTGCTCTGCTGTTTTTTATGTGGCCAAGAGAGGGACTCAGTCGCATCCGCGCATGTCGGGATGGCGATCAGCAGAAGTTGGGTGCACTTTTGGGCTGGTTGCTGCGCTTACCTTCCAGTCGTGTACTCGTTATTGCACTGGAAGGCCCACTGGGTGCACTAGGGTTTCAATGGGGATGACTCCGTGCGAAGGACCACCAGTTTCTGTGGGCTATTTCCCAGATGCCCCTCTGGCTGTTAGTCGGCTCCACTGTCGCCCTGAAATGTGCTTCCTGGAGACGCCCCCCTCCTGGAGGTACCGTTTGCTCAGCAGACCTACCACTGGTACTCTGAAGCCCACGTGTTGTCCTCGGTGTCCTCAAGCACCCAGCTCCCCTTCTACAGCCATTTACAGAACAGCGCTGCCTCTGTGGGGTTTCCTGAGGGGGTTGTGTGCCTACCATACACGCTTTGCGGTAGGCTTGCCTTGCTCCCCGCAGGCCTTCACTCAGGGCCTGTATGGGATGGGTGGCATCTTAAGGCCAGGCCGACTGCATGATCCCGGCTGCCCAATCCCGCTGCGCCCCTGGCGGCCCTCAGTGTCGGTTCTCCCTCATCGCTGCTCTTGCCTGTTCTTGCCTCGGGTCGGGGTCCTCCTCCGGGGGTCTCATAATGACCCCTCTGGTGTGCTCAGTCAGCGGTCTTCGAGACACAGCTGTGCGGCATGTAGCACCCGCTTCTTACTCACCGGCACTTGGGGGGAGATCGGTGGCCGCTCCATGGGTCACGGTGGGCGGAGAGATCGGGTATCGCTCTTCGTCCCCCATGAGGCAATTGGACTTCAGCGCCAAGCCCCTCGGGGTCCGTCAGGTTCACCGCCAGCAACCACGGCAGTCAGGCCCATTCTCACCAGGCCCCACACCATCTGCCCCCATCAGAACGTTGCATCAGCGTCTCAGGCGTCCATTCGTACCGGCAAGGTTCCCTGAGCGAGTCAAGGTGAGTTTTACTTGGGTTGCGTGTTGTTGGTGTTCATTAATCTTCATTTTCTGTACCTTAGTGGCAGATGCATCACTTCGTAAACCTCTGCGCTACATTATACCTGCATCAGGTATAATGTATGCAGGATGGGCGTTCCCCAGCAAGAAAGGGTCGTAGGAGTGGCGCAGTGAAATCTAGGAGATTTCCCTGCGCAATTCCTAAAAACCTTACTCCTGCCTCATGGCAGTCGTAAGGGTGATGCAGGCCCTTTCACATGGGACTTGCCCCTTGTGAAAGGAAAATTGCTGGAGTTGTGTCATGCTTCCGACACAACTCCAGCAATGCGCCACTTTTGCGCAGACAGATACGTCAGTAATACTAACGTATATGTGATTCCTTGCGACGATGCGTCATACAGCAAATATGACGCATCATTCGTGTCGCAAGGAGTGCACACTGAGAAGTGTCGCATCGCTGCTTTCATGCAGCGACGCCCCACTTCTCATAAATGAGGCCCGTTGATTTTGATGCTGCCCCATATTTAGAAGGGTGGCGTAAATATGGGGCAGTGCCAAAATTAAGACTAGGGAAAGCCTGATCTTACCATGGCAAAACGAGGAGAAATGCTTTACTTCGCCTCATTTTTGCTGTTTCTATGTGTGCTGCGATGTGCAGCCCACATAGAAACAGCAAAACACCATTGATTGTTTATGTGCAGGAAGGTGTCCCTTCCTGCAAATAAACAATCATTAAAAAAAATTGTGAGTT
The DNA here is from genome assembly GCA_963921515.1 of Calotriton arnoldi. NCBI lineage: Eukaryota > Metazoa > Chordata > Amphibia > Caudata > Salamandridae > Calotriton > Calotriton arnoldi. The sequence continues at coordinate 2,875,064 of CAWUFW010001334.1, read as the reverse complement.
GCAGCATCTATGTGTGCTGCACAAAGCTGCACACATAAAAGATACAAAATGCCTTTTCAGATTGTTTATGTGCAGGAAAGTGTCCCGTCCTGCACATAAACAATCCTTCCCTCAACGCAGGCGCCCTTGCACTATCGTGCAAGGGTGCCTGCATTGGCGCTAGGCTGCTAAATTTAGCACCAGCGCAGGGAGAAACGCAGGGCGGCACCGTATTCTTGTAAATACAGTGCGGCCCTGCATTTCAGAAGTGGCGGAGTGCGGCATTAAGCCAACAAGGCTAACGCCGCGCTCCGTCACTTCTTTTGTAAATATCTCCCTACATGCATTAAAAATGTGCAAGCTGAACACACAGGTAGCATAAAAGTAACACACCAACACTGAGAGGTAGATTTGTAAAAAAAATATTTGTCGGAATTTATTTTCCCCATCAACTTGCACTGAAAGGGAGGCAATTTCAGGCCGGAGACAAAAAATTAAAGCCATTTTTGGCTTAAAACACAGGAGTCTCCCCAGTTGTCGCATTCGAAATCAAGGACGGGACTCACAGGCGTGCACAACTTTCTTTATTTATTTACTTTCCCTGTCTGCCCGCAACTTCCCTCGCACCTCCCTTCCGGTTCCTCCCTGCTGCCTCCTGTCCTGCCTGGTCCAAGCGCCGGAGCCAGGCATGATGACATTACATCTCCCCCCTTCGTAAAGTTCAATGTTCACTCACTTATAACCCTTCAATAAGTCAGGTAGGCCTCCAAATGATTCTCTTTGGTCGGCGTCGGAGGTGCAGCTCTCTTGATTCTCTTGCACTGGGCGCTGTCTCAAGTCTTTCATGGATCTCAGTTTCTCGACCGAGTCGTCTGTGTCATGTTCCAACTCTTCCATGTGGGTGTAGGCTGCTGGATGGCACCTCTTCGAGTGTGACACATTTCGTGTGATTCTCTTGTTCTCAGATGCAGCCGTGACCATAGTTCCTTTCTGGCTCGTCACTTGTAAGGGTTGGTCACAGTATCGACGGTCCGTCTTTGTCTTTTGTTCTTGCCTGACTAGCACCCAGTCCCCTTCTTGGATATCGGATGGCCTGGCATTTCGGCGACCATCTGCATATTCTTTCATTTTCGCTTTCTTGGCTTTGTCCACTTCCACCAACATCATGTGGTCATGGGATTGGGAACTGGAACGCACGACAGTGTCTACTCTAGTATTCTGGTGCGCGGCGTTCTTCCCAACATTAGGGTAGCTGGGCATTTGTTGGTGGTGCTGTGCGGCGTGGTCCGGTAAGCTCTCAGCACCTCATTGAGTGCGAGTTGGGTGTCTCGCCGGTCTCGTTCTGCTTGTTGCATGGTTTTCTTTATGGTGGCCATAAACCTTTCTACCATCCCATTGGCTTGAGGCCACATGGGAGTGATTTTCCGGTGCTTGAAGTTTAGGTGTCTGGCAAATTCTGTGAAGTCGTGTCCGTTGAATGGTGGGCCATTGTCTGTTTTTACTACCGTGGGGATTCCCCATGCAGCAAATGCTTCATCCAGTACCGGTATGATGGTAGTCGCTCTTGTTGATGATACTTCTTGCGCAATAGGGAATCTGGAGTATTCATCCATGATGACAATGATATATTTCCCAGACTTCAATGGCCCAAAGAAGTCAATGGTCACTTGTTGCCATACGCTGTCTGGGAGGTCACACAATTGAAGCACCCTACTAGCTGACATTGTGGGCAGTCTTGAAGCATGGTCTCTACCATGTGATCAAGGGATGGGAGCCAGACATGCTCCCGTAGCGCTTTCTTTGTAGCCACCAGACCTCGGTGGCCTTCATGTGCTAAATTGACAACTCCTTGTCGTAACTGCTGTGGGATGACAATTCGTCTTGACATGTCGGGAGGACACGAGTTCCTGTGTGTTGACGCTATAGTTGGTTGACATTTCCTCCAAGTGCCTCCATGAATTAGTGCGAATGCGGTGCATTATGTTCTGAACCGTGGCGTCTTTTGCAGTGGCTTCTATGATTACTTCCAGTGGGACAGCTGGTGGTCTCGCCTGATCGATGACAAAGTGGATATATTCTTCCGCCAGCGAGTGCCTCATTCGCGTCGAGGCCCTGGGGTGTCTTGATATGTAATCTGCTGGATCCTCTGCCTTCCCCAGCTTTTGGATGATTGTGTAAGTGTATTCTTGGAGATGAATGCCCCAGTGCTCGATCCTCGATAGCATCTTTGCTCGAGGATTTCCAAATATGGTTGTGAGAACTTGATGATCGGTGATTAGTGTGAAGTGCTTCCCATAGATGAAAAGATGGAAGTGCTCGCACGCCCACACAACCGCCAGGCTCTCCTTTTCCGGCTGTGAGTATGCTTTCTCGGTGTCCAATGTGAAACTCTGACTAGCGTATGCCACAATGTGTCGCTGGTCTCCTTCATCTTCATATTGGGCCAGGATGGCTCCGAGTCCTACTGGACTCGCATCAACCGTGATTTCAGTTTTCTTGCGAGGGTTGAAATATGCCAAGTTGATGGCAGAACTTACCGCTGTCTTGATTTGGTTGAACGCTTGTTCGCATCTGGTTGTCCATCAGAAGATTTTTCCTTGTTTTGTAAGCTCCCGCAGGGGGTAGCTGATGGTGGCGTAGTCCTTGATATATCGGGCGCAGTAGCTGGCCATGCCCAGAAAGGATTGTAAGTCACTGACAACACGGGGGCAGGGGCTGTCAGTCAATGCCATCCCTTTTTCAGGGTCCAGTCGCATTCCCTCACTGGAGAAAATATGGCCGTAGAACTTTAGTGTCGATTTGTGAAATTCACACTTGTCCCGATTGAGTGTAATGTTGGCATTTAGGAGAGCGTGACACACTCGACCTAGAGCTTTGTCTTGTTCCTTGAGAGTGTCACCGAATACTAAGATATTGTCACTGTAATTGAACGCGTTGGGAATATGATGGATGACTCGCCTCACTGCCTACTGGAATATTTCTGCAGCTTAGGAAATTCCAAAATTAAGTCGTTTGTACCTGAAGAGTCCTTGGTGCGTCGAGAAAGTGGTGATGTAGCGGGATCTCTCGTGAAGCTCGAGCTGGTGGTACCCTTTGTTTAGGTCCAATTTTGAAAAGACTTTTGCCCCATTTAGGTGAGTGATCATGTCACTGATGTGGGTCCCGGGTGTCTTTCGCGTTCTATAGCTGTATTCGGGGCCCTCATGTCTACACACAGGCGCACTTTGTTCTCTGATCCCCGTTTGGGTACCACTACTACTGGGGACACCCACAGTGTGGGTCCAGTCGATCTTTCGATAATGTCAGCTCTCAGTAAGGCATCTGCTTGGTCCTCCCCCTAGGTTAGGGGGGACCCCAAAATCATCACCTCTCTCATTGCCTGACATTTTCACTGTCAAAGTTCACTTTTGTGAATTGGTTATATGTTTTTTAGCATGTAAAATTGCTTTATCAAAGCATTTGTGGGTGTTGATAATTTTGCCGCTAGTAGCACATGCTCTGCCCAGGGTTAGTTTGCAGTCTAGATTCTGTTTATGGAGAAATTTCCTGTTCAGTGCTTCTCTCACATCCTGATATGAAGGGACAGATGGCAGTTCTTTGATGACTTGTTTGACATCTTTGCCATAACTCGCGATCCCTTCATGAAGTCCTCAAAGTCTTCCAGCCAGCTTTGCCATCTCGGGCCCATGCCGCTGCCGGACATGAGAGCCAGAGGTTCTGGAGGGCATAGAAAGGATGCGCCTAGCATTACTGGACCTGGCTGTGCATTTTGTGAGGAACTCGGCTGTGTAGTTTGTGACGTGTCTAGAGACACCGACATGTTGAGGCGTAGACGTAGTTTGTTTACTCTTTCCAAGGATTAGTAGGCCCTTTGGGGCGAGTGGCCGAAGTAGCAGATGTGTGAAGGGCCCTGCCAGAGTCAAGATCTGTGGGTGATCAATTTGCAAGAGTTTGCCTGGCTTTAAGATGGCCGCCGTAGTATTGGCAGGGTCTGTAGCTGTACAGCCTGACTCCAATATGGCCACTGAGGAGGACACGTATGCACGAGGTTATCAGCACACACTGAGCATGGGCTTACTCTAGAAGTAATGAAGCAGCAGTGTCAACATGCTGCAGGAATTTGACTTGCGGTGTGCCCTGGAGACAGTAAAGCAGCAGTGTCAAACTCGCTTGGAGGCACGTTAGAGGACTTCAGCTCGCGGTGTATCCAATCCGCGCTGCTGACTCACCGCTGCTGCGTGAGCCGTATGTAGTTCCTCGTCAGACTGGGGTCGGTGGGTTCTGTGATCCCACCCTCGTTGCCAGTTGTCGCATTCAAAATCAAGGACGGGACTCAGGGGCGTGCACAACCTTTATTTATTCACTTTCACTGTCTGCCTGCAACTTCCCTCGCCCCTCCCTTCCGGTTCTGTTGTATCGCGATGCGATACTTGCATGTTGGACGAGACTATCCACTATCTATTGGTCCCGGGTGTATTCTGAGGAACCCCGGCGACGTGCTATGTAATGGTTTTGCCCGCGCGCGTAAATAAATAGTTGTGCATCTGCGCGAACGACGTCAGAGCCGCCCGCGCGCCTACACTGTGCACACTAGCTCTGTGTCCTGGATTTCTTTAAGTGGCCTACAGTTGCGCATTTGAGCGGCCACGCCTCATGGCAGATTATCCATACCGTGCACTCCGTGAGCAACCATGAGTGCAGCAGTAAACATAACATTTGGCGACGAGGGTGTCCGGACCCCCCTGACACTGTGGTGGGGTCCGCGCACACGATTCTTCGTGTGCGGGGCTCGTGCTACCCCATCACCACATGGTCTGCCCGAGGAACATTGTGGAGGCTGCAGCTCCTCCTGGTGGTGTCCGGTACTGCAGGCATTCACTACGAACACCCGAGTTTGGTCGCAGGAGCATTTGGTGTACCAGTGCCCCCGGTGGGCCCTACAAACTGTGGGGCATATTCTCAAGGATCTATCGCCAAGTTATCGGCACTTTATCGCAGCGAAATTGGCGATAAATTTATCACCCCATTCCCAAGCTGGTGCTAACAGCCGATATCACCAGTTTACCCGCGATAGCAGCCGCAAAAAACATCGCCACAGATGACACCGGCAACTAACGCTAATGAGATGCAGAGTAGGCGTTCCTGTGCAAAAAGCCATGACAACACCACTTCACAACATTCACAACCACCAGCCAGATCGGCGAAAAGATCACAAAACAGGCGATAAGGCGCGTTAGCAGCAGGGATTTAAACACCTGCTCTAACCTGGTGTAAAGTCGGACGACAACCTGCACCATAAAAGGGAGCCCAGCCCAGAGCCACACCTGAAGATCAACAGATGCCATGGAGCTACTGATCATGCAGCTCAGAGCCCCAAGAGGGCTACAACAACCACCGCCACCACCCCTAGGCCCGCCCCCCCGGACCCTCCACGCCCCCCCCCCGGACTACCACAGAGGCAGCGCAGACAAAAACAGCGGACCTTCAGAAAACGCACCAGCTTCACAGACTTAACACCAGAGAATGTCATTGCCCACTACAGGCTCAAAAGGACAACCATCCTCCGCATCCTGACCATCATTGATCTGAGCCAACGACTATTGGAAAGAGGCTACCCTAAGAGGCTGATCAAAAGAGCACAGAAGAGGGCATGGTTCAGCCCTCGTGAGAACCTTTTGACACCTAAGGATCGCACAGTAGAAACCCCACAAAGGATGATATGTGTCACCACATTCTCAACTCAAAGTCACGCCATCAAAAAGGTGATCAACGGATACTGGGGGCTGATATCAGATGACATAGAACAAACCAACCCCCCAATGCATTCCTACAAGAAAGCTAAAAGTGTCAAGGACCACATTGTACGTTCTTTACTAGAAACCCCGAACCACCATCAATACAATCAATGTGGAATCTACCACCAACACTTGGACACTTCAAGTGTGGACAATGTAAGGCATGTCAAACAACAATCCAAACAAAAGAATTCACATATAAACATCATGTGATCGCCTTTAAAGTCATTTACAAACTGTAACACGACCAATGTAATTTATGGCATCGTGTGCCCATGTGACCTGATATATATTGGCCAAACGCAGCAGAAGGTGAAGGCCCGGATCCTGCAACACTGCAGTCGCATCAGATGTGGGGTCCAGGGTGCACCATTGGTTGAACATTTCAGGACTGCAGACCACGGCCCAGATGACCTCAAATGGGTTGTTCTTGAGAAAACCTCCCTTGGCCCTAGGGGTGGCAACATTGGGACAATCCTGGATGTGAGGGAGTGCAAATGGATGTCACTCCTGGACTCCATACAGAACGGGTTGAACGAATCCGAGATCAGTCATGCTCAACTATCATGTCTCACATAAGGCTGACCCTGTAGACTCCTGAACAATGATTCCCTCCTTGGGACCCCTCGAGCAGATCACTCTTCTATCTATAAAACTACTTAATAACTTCTCTATGTAGCCTCTATATTTGAACTAACCCGATGAGAATAACATTCCTCCCTCGATATTGAGTCTCTTTCCAAACAGCATATCTAGGTCAATATAACCTCCAGAGGCTCTACCTGGTAATGGGACTGCCCTACGAGTCCGCCCCAATCTGTCACTGATCCCCAATGTTTTACAACGTGTCTGTATTCATGTTTTGATTGCCCGAGTTCTGATTAAGAGGGTAGATAGTGTAGCTATCTATTTCTGTACATGTACTCTTCCGTTATCTATTGCCTATTGAATAACACGTTTTCCATTTTTAATTTGCTTTTTTCTTTTCCCACTGTATCATTGCGTATAATAATTATTTAAAATGTATGGACGCACTATGTCTAATGAACCATGGCAATTTGTGTCACTAATGTGACGATAAGGAGCACATTTCAATTGAATAACACGTTTTTCCATTTCATATTTGTCTTTTTCTTTCCCCCATTAGATCAATGCGTACAATAATGTTTGATAGTACATGGACGCACTATGTCTAAGATGTATCAATAACGCAATGTTAAGGAGCATGTTTTTCATTTTATCACGTTTAAATAATGCTTTATAATGTATGTATGCACTCTGTCCAAGAGCTCCACAATGGGCAAGTTCATATTTATCATTTTTTGTCAGTGCCATCAACATGGCGCCTTTACATTCAGGGCCACATATTATGCACTTCTCTCCCTCATGGTAATATATTTTTTCACATGTTATGCATATCATGACTTTTGCCCAGCAGCTCCTCACAGGGCGCACTATTATCAGAGTCTGCTTTCACTTGCTCCGACATGCTAATGTAGTCTGTGCACTTAGGCACGTACGCACGGGTAATTGATTGCCTTTCACCGGCCTATTTAAAGCAGGATTCAGTTCTCAGTTTCACCTTTACGGACTGAGACGTTTCCTTTACCTACGGTAAGCGCTTGCCAGCCATCCCACATTTTTGCCTTTCTGCGTACTGGTATTTAATTCTCTTTGAACACACAGTCGACTCTGACTTGTGTGATTTATAGCCATGTCACTGCAGGTTTTCTGGCTGCAATACGGAGCCTGTTACTTTTCTTAGCTAAATTTTACATGCGATCTTCATTTATTTAAAGAGCAAACTCCAACTATTTTTCTCTCTGTCAGTCGACCTTGACCTGTGTGATTTTTAGCCATGTCACTGCAGGTTCTCTGGCTTCATTTCGGAGCTGGTTACCTTTCATAGTTTAATACTCTCCACACGCGGTCCTCATTTATTTAAAGAGCATTATCTCTGTGTATGGGAACGGAGTACTTGATTTAATTTACACTGTATCTCCTTTTTTAGAATTATGTGAATACGGAGCCTTTTTGCCCAATGATGTGAATACTTTAATTCACTTCCCAGGCCCAGCAGACTAATCCTGACTAGACCTTTCCATCCTTAAACAGCACCAATAGAGTAAGTGGACCGGACTGGCCCTCCCCTTTTTTCATTTCTTTTCCCACTGAAATGTACCATCCACTGTATTCTGAACCTGCCTATTACTTTTGCAGGTGTTTTGCTCGCTCACACCGATTTGGAGCCTACGCGCCCTGTTTTCTCCTCAGGCCCATCGTTTGGGCTACTTATGGTAAATCTTTGGAGCTTAGTTCTTGTTTTTAACTCACTCCCTTTATGGGAATTTCCATTCTTAAGGTTTTCTTTTTATTTATCTCCAGGTAACTCGCCCCCAGTCTCCCCTCCCCACACTCCTGTCCTGAGGAAGACCCCATCGTAAGGGACATACTTACCTACCACTTTCCAGGGGTCGAAATGTCGACATCTACCACACTAGCCAGTCTGACCAACAGCGATTGATCACTGTGGCTTTATCTATAACTATGGCTATTTAAATATCTGGATGTAATGTGATGTATTTGGCTCTTGTATGAGCCCCTTCCTGAGAAATAACTAAGTTTGTGAATTGTACACTGTTCCATTCACTACCTTATCCTCACTTCATCCACTACACCCTCACCCATCCCTCCTGGGGCACTGCTTTGAATAATGTGTTAACATATGTTATAAAATACAGGTTGCTCAGTGTGATTAATAACACTGTTCATTAAGAATACTACGATTCTGTGTATAACTGTGTATGATTTTCTTGGTTCTTTTAAACACAGTAATTCGTACACTGGGACCATTCTCCGTATGTACTGCATCATTGCCGACAGGCTGACGGTGCCAACACAGCGGACAACCAAAATCCCACCTCAGACAAAGCTGCTGGTTGTGCTGCACATGTTGGCCTCTGGTACCTTCCAACCAACAACCGCCAGAGTGGGAGGAGTCTCACAGCCAGCCCTATCCAAGTTCCTCACACCTGTCTTGGATGCCATCATCAGCTTGGTACCCCAGTACCTTTACTTCCCCCACACTGCGCAGGAACAGCTGGAGACCAAGCCAGGCTTCTATGCCATAGTAGGCTTCCCGCACGTGTTGGGGGCAATTGACTGCACACATGTCCTACTTGTGCCCCCTGCAGACACTGCACACAATTACCGCAACAGAAAGCACACGCATTCCATCAATGTGCAGGCAATAGTGGACCACCGGGGACTCTTCACCAATGTCGTCGCCAACTGCCCAGGCAGTGTGAATGGTTCCTTCATCTTCCGACAGTCCATCATCAACCAGTGCTTTGAGGCTGGCACCTACGCGAATGCATTGCTCGTTGGTAAGTACCAAAAGAACACACCACACACCTCAACTCCACAATCATGCAACTCACTATTCTGAGAATGCACATGTTACAAACTCACATACAACATGCCAAACAACATGCCCACCTACCAGACACAACAGCACAACTTACTGTGGTAACCTTGGTTAGCCATGTACACAAGCCATCAACGGCATGGCACCTCAGCCACACAACAGCAGAATGTGGGGAGAGGTGGGAACCAGGCATGTGCGAAGGAGGCAAGTGACACACAAATGAGAATGTACACAATGCCAAGTGTGGCGTGGATGTGCTGGACAGACTGCAGTATGCAGACCACAGACATGCCCATGTCGACATATACTGCTGGTGTTTGGAGTGTAGTCAACAGTGGACGCAACCATGTTACCCCATGCTGTGGGGAAGATCTCGGCAATGTAGCTTGTTACGTCCCCCCCTGTAAGCGTGAGCAGAGTGGGCCGGCCCGGCATACACCAGGCCAGCGTAGGGGTGTGAATAAAAAGCACGTTGCCCTGGGCCTGGTTCTCTTCTGGAATGGCCAACGTGTTTGCCAGGGCGGCGCCTCGCAGCCTGGCACGAGGCCGACGCCTTGAGCGGCGGTGCCTGCGATCATGTGTGCCTGCTGCACCCCAGGCCACAGGTCCCCAGAACCGTCTTGGCCGCCCCTGTGCAACAAGGCCACACCGCTCACCTGCCGACACCAGCATGTGTCAAAGAGGGCCCACCACGTGCCTGTGCAAGTTCCAAGGCCCGTGACATTGTCAGACTCCTCAGACCATCACGGCCTCCGCGACACAGGCACCCAGCACTCCTTTCTCGTTGATGTACTCCACCGGCCGACACTGCGGTCAAGTAGGTCACACATTTGGAACTGAGTCTTGATTACACAATGGCAGAGTACATATTTTAAGGCAGAGTTTATATCACTGTACTCCCTTCGATTTGGTGCCACCAACTCTGGGCATAGCATTCGAACGACACCTGTCTGTGGTCCCTTGCTGACTACTGCCTTCGGCAGACACTGTGGTCGAGTAGGTCACACATTTGGAACTGAGTCTTGATTTCTTTATGGCAGAGTTCATATCATTGCACGCAAGGAGAGGAGTAAGAGGAAGACGCGGTTCAGTCCGGAGGAGAAAAGGCTCATCGTGACGGAGGTGATCGAACACTACCAACAACTGCTCTAGTGCCACTAACTCTGTGCATCGCATTCGCAAGCCAACAACATGTGGCTGAGGGCCCTTGCTGACTACTGCCTCAGACCTACACTGCGGTCCAGTAGGTCACACATATGGAACTGAGTCTTGATTTCATGATGTCCGAGCTCATATATTTATGGTAGCCTTTATCTCACTGTACTCCCTTTGATCTGGTGCCAGCAACTTTGTGCATAGCATCCCAACGACACGTGTCTGTGGGCCCATGCTGACCGCTGCCTCTGGCCTACACTGTGGTCAAGAAGGTCAAACATTTGGATCTGGGCCTTGATTTATTTATGGCAGAGTTCATATCAGTGCACAGGCCTCATCGCAGACTGCATCCCCTTCCAGCTCTGGTGCCACTAACTCTGTGCCCCGACATTCATGGACACTCTCTGGTTGAACTTTGGTGGCATCTGAGTATCTGGCCTGGGGGTTGCCTTCATCATCATGTAGCTGATACTGACTTGGTATTAAGAATGAGTCTGTAGCATTCATCTCCTCCATATTGCCTGTTTCTGCTTGTTTCTGCCCTCTGCATCATGCCCTGGAAGAACACCTTCCACTGTCCCCCGAAACACCCTGCGACATTCACCTTGGACATCGACGAGGACCCGCTCAGCTCTCGTGGCCCTACCTCAGTGCACCGCAAGTCAGCGTCCCATGGCAGTGTGCCTGTGCCGGCCGCAGTGCATCCGGGGCCACCAACTCTGTGCAGCTCAAGCCATGGACCCTGTCTGATTGAACATTGGATGGCCTCTGGGTCGATGCCCTGGGGGTCATCAATGCCATGTGTCTGTGGCCCTGTGCTGACCACTGCCTCCTGCCTCAACTGCGGTCCACCAGGCTTCACACATCAAATCTAGTCCTGATCTGCCCGGACGACGCATCACCGCAGGATGCACAAGCCACCACCGCCAGGACCACCTCCAGCCAACAACTGCCAGAGTCGAAAGAGTCTTACAGCCAGACTATCAGAGTTGTTCACACCTGTCGTGTATGCCAACATCAGCTTTATACCCTGCTCAGCTCTTCAGGTGCCACTAACTCAGTGCACCACAACTCATGGACCCTTTCTGATTGAGTTTTGTGCTGTGGACAGCTCATGCAGCAATGTCACCTCAGGCAGTGGGGAAGACCTGGGACGATGATGAGGAAGATGATGCAGGTGTAACACACCCCACTGCAGCTGCAGCAGGAATATCCCGAAGGGACACAATCCTAGACAATTTCCTCACATGAGCACGCACAACTCTGGTGCCCCAACCTCAGTGCACTGCAACTCATGGACCCTTCTGCTTGCATATTGTGTGACCTCTGTACTTGCTCCGGCTACCACCATGATGCCCCGCAGTTGTTTGTGTTATGTTGGTGTTTTCTGTTTCCGCTTTAATAGTGATCACTGTTTAAGTTGTTGCCAGCACCAACCCCTCCATGAGGGCTGGCTTACACTCACCCCACACCCATCCAGCACAGGCGTCAGAGGACATGTGACCCTGGAAATAAAAGGGGCCGTGCGCACGTGCCCGTAGCCAGTTCCACAAACGATCTCAGTGTGTCCGTGTGGTCATTATGTATGCATGAGGGCCCCGGGCCCGACCACATAACATTGTGCTGTGTACAGCGGATGCAAACATGTCACCTCAGGCAGTGTGGTAGACCTTGGACATGTAGCTGCGTCATACCCCCCTGTAAGCGTAAGCGGACTGGACTGGTGTATGACAGTCCGGCATAGGGGTGTGGTTCATCAACCCTGGGCTCTGGGCGTGGTTAAGTATTGGCCTTGCCAAGGAAGTAACATGCGGGTGTTTCTGTTGTAGTGTCGGCGCCACCCGTCCCGCAATGGCCAATGTTGCAATGTAGCATGCCCCAGGCATGCAGGCTCGGACAAAGGTGTAAATGATGGAGCGCAAGCCCGCTCGGGGTCAGGGATCATACATGCCAAATGCTGTGTGTGTCGCTATTACCTCAGCATAAGCCAAAGGGCTACTCCCAACCGCATCGCGAGTTCAGCCAGCCATGAACTCTGCATCTGTGTCCGCCCTATCCTTACCATAGGCCTACACACACATGTCCGCCCACCTTCAATGCACAACATCACTGTCGTTGTCAGGCTTGTTGACATGCGCAGACAGGCAGGGCAATGATGTGCCGTAGGAGTGCAAGTGATGCAACCGCGCTGTGCACACTAGTGAATAGGCTCGGGGGAAGGGAGGAGCAGCAGTGAGGCTACGTAATACACATTGATGCTGCTCATTTGCTACAATCAGTGCATGGCAAACAGGATTCACTAAGTCACACATATCACACACCGATGAACCAGTGAGCCTGCCAACACATCATGCAGAACCAACTATTGATTCATGTCTCTCTGCACTGTCACAGCTGATCAAGGATATGCACTCTGCCCTTGGATGATGACACCCCTCCGAGCCCCGAACACACATGCCCAGAGGCAGTACATTGCGGCCCATAAATGCACAAGGGGCATCGTGGAACGCACATTTGGCGTGTTGAAGTCACGTTTCAGGTGCCTGGACATCACAGGTGGAAGGCTCCTGTACAGCCCAGACATTGTGTGCAAGATGATCGCTGCATGTTGTGTGTTGCACAACATATGTGTACGCAGCAAGGCCCCATGGATACAAGTTCCAGAAGCACCGGACGATGATGAGGAAGATGAGGCAGGTGGACCACACCCCACTGCAGCCGCAGCAGGAATAGCCCGTAGGAACTCCATCATTGCAAATTTCTTCACATGAGCACGTCACATTGTCACAGTCCTTAGCAATCATGTGACAGTCCAAAATGCCCACAGGCACAGCATGTGAAAATAAATTCATTCCAAAACACATTCCCTGTGTGCATGTCACTCCTCTGTACAGGCACGTCACTCTGACATGCCTCATGCCCTACAACAATCCATGGCTGTCGTCGCTGGAGTAATGACTCGGAGACAACAACAACTGTCCAGTCAGAGTGGCTACAGCGATGACATCCATGATTTGGGAAACATAAGGAGGGTCATGGAGCGGCTGCAGGCACAAAGAATGGCTACCACGGATGCACACGAGAAAGCTGTAGATGGGATCTGCCATGCCCTACAGATCCTATCATGGGAGTGATGCCACAAGACAGTGCGCAAAAGAATGCTGCTGCTACTTCTACATCCACATCCCCGGCCCCTGATGTGTCAGTGTCACACACCGCTGCAGACCAAACACCACCACCCACATGTGAGGCATATGAAACCTCAGAGGACGAAGATGAGGATGAATCTGCATTAGGGGTAAGAAGGAGGCAGTAGCACTCATCTCTGCCTTATGGCTAGTTACTGCTTGGTCCTGCCCTCTGCATCATGCCCTGGATTAACACCTTCCACCGTCCCCCTATACACTCAGCGACACTAACCTTGGACCTCGACATGGACTGCCATATTTTGTTTGCTCAACAATGACACAGCAATCAGCCTACGGACTGGAGTCTTCCCCTTCCGAGTAACTTGTCAATCCCAAAGGACTTCGGCGGGCCCTCCACGGGGCAACATTGTAAAGTGTTGTCTGCATGGCCCAGTACTAAGACAGCTTCAACACTCCACTGAACGTGACTAATACATACTAATACACACAGATGTGTCATGTCTATGATTAATCAAGTATGAAAGCCTGGACGAATGTAGGGGCAGTGATTCCCCCTTAAGTCCATGTTGCACATGTTGTGGAACTTGAGTCACAGGGTGCATACCTGCATCATGGTGGTACATATCTGACCCCAAAAGAAGGCCTGTTGGCAACTGTTGGTCACAAATGACAGCCTATGTGTAATGTTTTGGGGCACATGTGAAACGCTGATGAGTGGGATTCCGTACTATCTGTGACACACAGAAATTGCATTTTGAAAACGTGACACCCCAAACAGCCTCGCTGTACAGAGGTGACACACCCACCATCTATTTCCAAATTATGAGACTGTTAGCACTACATGTTGCACTTACACTTTTCAGAGTGACAAGTGTAAGTGCAACATGTAGTGCTAACAGTCTCATAATTTGGAAATAGAAGTCTCATAATTTGGATGTAGAAGTAGCAGCAGCATTCTTTTGCGCACTGTCTTGTGGCATCACTCCCATGATGAGGATCTGCAGGGCATGGCAGATCCCATCTACAGCTTTCTCGTGTGCATCCGTGGTAGCCATTCTTTGCGCCTGCAGCCGCTCCATGACCCTCCTTATGTTTCCCAAATCATGGATGTCATCGCTGTAGCCACTCTGACTGGACAGTTGTTGTTGTCTCCGAGTCATTACTCCAGCGACGACAGCCATGGATTGTTGTAGGGCATGAGGCAGACTGTGGGTGTCCGTTAGGGAGTGTAAGTGGTCCATGATGGGACTTAGAAACTTATGCATGGCATCTAGTTTGGCTGCCATGAGTCCAAACCCCACCCGCAGCTGTTCAGCCAGCTCCTTCTGGCGGTCTGACACACGCCGTTGGAACGACATGTGTTCTCAGGTGAGGTGCTGGGAGCCAGAGGTGGTGGTGGGTGCTTCCTGCTGTGTGTTCTGTGCAGGGGGTGGGCTCACCTCAATGGTGCTGGGCTGCCCTGCTACTGGAGGTGGGGTTTGGAGGTTGTCCGTGAACCGTTGGAGTTCGTCTAGGTTGATGTCCTGGGGGTCGTCTCCATCATCACTGACGTGATGTAAAGTTTGCTTTGCAGGAGGTGTTGATTGTCCCTCTGCAATGTGAAGGGGAGATGCAGTTTCACAGTGTGTTCCATGTATGTTTATGCATTGGCAAAGTTTCCATACGGACTGCATGACAATGTACATTGTGGATGTTTGTGTGGGGATGCCTTTTTGATTCGGGACCGTGGACATATGTACTACATCACGAATGTGAGGTTGTACTCGTACATTGTCCTCTCATATTTTTTTTCTCTGCTTTTCTGGCGCATTTTCACGCATGACGCGTGGGAATTCCAGGGCTGTCGCTGGTTATCGCTGACTTTTGTATCGCGGTTTGGGACATCGCTTCTTTTTTCGCGTCCGTGTTTCTCATTTTTTAGGCGTCACGTTAATTTTACCACGGTCATTTGACGCGTTATCGTGAGACTATCGCATGGTACCGCCATGTTGAGAATACCACGTTGCCATGGCGTTATTTTCCCGCGATAGACTGCGATGTTGAAAGTTGCGTTAAGCCAATTTTGCGATGATTATCACACGTTCTTGAGAATATCCCCCTGTGAGTGGCAACTTTCAACAGTCAGCGGGCCTGGCCATAGGCCTCCTCAACAGAAGCTAGACCCACTTCTAGGTTGGATAGGGTCAGGACCCCAGGAAGGTGTGCACCATGGCCACATCCCGACCGTTGAACCTTTTGTAGTGGAGGGGGCTCCCTCTGCTCAGGCCCCTAGATGAAAGGAGTGGGTGGAGCGAGTGCTCGTATTTTTTGAGGCGACTAAGGTGGACAACGCCCAAAAGCGCACCATGCTGCTCCATTTCAGAGGGAGAAACGTTCACAAGATAGCAAAAACAGTAGCTGAGGCAACACCAAAAACCCATCTCACACTCATTGCGGCCCTGAATGCCCATTTTGAACCGATGGCAAACCGGGACTACGAACGTTTCATATTCAGACAGGCATGGCAAAAGCCTGATGAGTCCCTGGATATATTCCACCCACGCCTAAAAGAAGTGGCAGGTACATTTGTGATTTTCAAGATGAGACTGAAGAAATAAGGGGCCAGATTATACAGGGGTGTGCGTCAGCGAAGCTAAGGGAAAGAATACTGGAAGAATCGGGGAAATCACTGGCAGACATACTCACCTTGGGGAGAACCAAAGAGTTATCCAAAGCCAAGGCGGCACACATGGAGGCCGCTCTTCAGACTCCAATCAAGACAGAGCCGGTCAACGAAGTCACCAGCAATGCCACTGAATCAATGGCTCGCACGAGAAGCCCCGCTGCAGTGGACTCAGTGACTCGCATGAGAAGCCCCTGGATCAAATCATGTGGGTACTGTAGAGGGCCTTCACACCGACCATCTGAATGCCCGGCAAGAGGGAAGAGATGTATGGCCTGCGGTAAGTTCAACTACTTTATGAAAGTGTGCCGATCCAGCAAGGGGCGAGCAGGAAGGTCTCAAGTCAACATGATTTATGAATCTCAGGAACAAGGCAGTGACATGGACTACGATAACCGAGAGGAACACACAGTGAACTCCATCTTCACTGTGTGGTCTGCCGCTGATACTCAAACGCACCTCCCACGATGCCAAGTCCTTGTGGCCGGGTGCCCATCAACAGCAATAATCGACACAGGGGCCACCATAAACATTATGTCCTTGGAAGTATACAGAGAGATGCCATCTCCTCCAGCATTGACGCCGGCCAAGGTGAAGGTGTTTGCGTACGGCCAAACAAAACCTCTCGTCATAAGAGGAAAAGTCAAAACCACAATAGCATATGACCAGCAAGAGGTGGACGCTCTGGTGTATGTGACGGAAGAAGGGCATGGCATGCTGCTGGGTTGCAAATCAGCCGTGGCTTTAGGGATTGTCGTCTTCGCTTTTGGCATTCATCAAGAGGGCGTGAGCCAGATACTGGAGGAATTCAAGCAAGTATTCGATGGCATTGGGTGCCTGCGTGACAAACAAATACGCCTGCACATTGATCCGCTGGTGCAACCGGTTGCTCTTCGGCACAGGAGGGTCGCGTTCCACCTAAGACCACTCGTAGAAAAGGAGCTGTGGAAGCTGGAAGAATCTGGGATCATCGAGAAAGTACAAGGTCCAACACCCTGGGTGTCTCCGATAGTGGTCGCAAGGAAGCCAAAACAACCGGGGGAAGTCAGGATATGTGTGGATATGAGAATCCCAAACACTGCCATTAAGAGGGAAAGACACCGGACGCCCACCATAGATGACCTGATCGGGGAACTCAGCGGAGCCAGCTGGTTCTCGAAGCTCGATCTCCGAGCTGGGTATCATCAGTTAGTCCTTGATGAACAGTCCCGGTACATAACAACATTCTCCACATATGTTGGATTGAGGCGCTATAGGCGTCTGAGCTTCGGAATCTCGAGCGCTGCTGAAGTGTTTCAGAACACTATCCAGGAGCTTCTTGCGGATCTCCCGGGAGTCGTGAATGTGAGCGACGATATTCTGGTCCATGCCAAGTCCGTAGATGAACATAATGCCCGACTCTTCTTATTTCTGTTTATCATTGTCTCATTATCAAACTCTATTGTCAAACTCTATTGTCATTATTAGTAGGATGCCTTAAATATGTACATTGATTGCATAATGCCCGACTCAGACAGGTACTTCAGAGAATTCAAGACTCGGGACTCACCTTGCATAAAGAGAAGTGTGAGTTTCTTCAAAGGAAGCTACAATTCTTTGGGTACGTTTTTTCCGCGGAGGGAGTCGCTCCGGATCCAGACAAAGTCTGAGACATCAAAGAGGCCCCAGCACCCACCAACATCACGGAAATGCGCAGTTTCCTGGGAATGGTGAACTACTGGGGTAGGTTTATCAAAGATCTCTCTTCACTCACCACCACCCCACTGAGAGAGCTCACCAAAGCATCAACCCCATAGGCATGGGGCCCGGAGCAGGAGGCTGTGTTCCAATCCTCCAAGGACGCCCTCTCCAGCAACACGAAGCTGCGGTATTTTGATCCCCGCCAACACACTCAAGTTGCTGTCTATTTCGGGTCCCCAAGGGCTTGGGGCAATGCTCGTCCAGAGATGAAAGGAAGACGATGAGTTGGCTCCCGTGGCTTTCGCGAGCCTGTCATTAACTGCTACGGAGCAAAGGTATTCCCAGATTGAGAAGGAGGCCATTGCGGTACACTGGGGGTGCAGGCACTTCCATCTGTATGTATACGGCAAACCTTTCCTCGTCACCACTGACCACAAGCCGTTGATCCCACTGTTTACTGGGACGGCGTTGAAACCGCCGTCACGCATCGAAAAATGGATGCTACAGTTGCAGGAGTATAATTGCAAGATTGAATACCAGCCAGGTACCAGCAATCCTGCGGACTATCTATCATGCCATCCCAGAAAAGCAACCATTAGTGAAATGGAGGATGGCAGGAGACGGAAGAGTATGTCCGATACATCGCGGACAGATCACGTCCGCTACCGATCTCTCTAGGTGAACTATGTCAAGCGACTTCTCAGGACGCCTGCCTACAGAAAACAGTGGAGGCTGTAAGAAATAACAAGTGGCATCAACTCCGAAGCCAAGGGGTCACTTTCACTCAGGAAGCCCGAAGAATCCTGGACAGCCTGTATCTCGTGAGGCATGAACTGAGCGTTGACCCCCATGGATGTCTACTCCGAGGACATAGACTGGTTATCCCCTCCACTCTCGTGGACCGGGTAGTGGGACTTGCACACGCCGGCCACCAGGGTATGGTGAAGACCAAGAGTCGGTTGAGGACCAAAGTTTGGTTTACCCTGATGGAGGAGAAGGTAGAAGCCACCGTACGATCATGCCAGTGGTGTCAGGCCACAGGGGACCCGAGTCCTCCAGCACCCATTGTGACCGAACGACGACCTGAAGGTCCGTGGATGAGTGCCGGCATGGATTTTGGAAGTCTCCCCGATGGGAGACACTCCATGGTGATCATCGATGACTACTCGAAGTACCCCGAAGTAGAGATACTCTCGTCTCTGAGTGTGGGGGAAGTCGTTACCAAACTGGAAAAAGTGCTGGCTACACATGGACTGATCAAGGAACTCAAGACTGACAACGGTCCCCCCTTTCAGGGACAAGAGTTTGCATCATATCTAACATCTCAAGGGACCCGTCACCGGAAGATAACTCCTAAGTGGCCCCAGGCCAATGGTGAAGCGGAACGCTTTATGAGAACTCTAAATAAGGTGATCCGGATTGCTGTCGCCAACGGGGGGTCCATGGAACAGTCCATTTACTCATTTCTCAGGGACTACCGCCAGACCCCGCATGCCACTACGGTAAGGGCCCCGGGACATTTATCAATGGGGAGAGTCGTGCGAGATTCAATTCCACACCACCCTCAGTGGATCACGGAAGGAGTGGATGAACCCGATGTACACCGGAGGCGACAGAGAGCTAACGTCAGTGCTCGCCGTTGATCCAGCAGGTTACTAGCAACAAGCATTCATACACCGAATACTCACCTGGGCCCATACATTCATACTACGCTAGCAATTTCCGCTGGTGGGTCAGTTTTACTCTTTATCAATATCCCTGCTACCAATTACTTTTCTGATTGAAGAGTAATGACTTACCAATGGACCCTTTGATAATTGGGAAGTTTAAAATGAGTGACATTCAATATAATTCATAATCCTGAAATAATCACTGACTCAGGAAGTTTTAAATTGTTTATCTAAAGAATTAGCAGGGTAAATTACAAAACCACATAATACTTAATCGTATATCAAGGATGAAGCATATTAATAATCAATTATCAATCAATGACGGTTCCTCAGAAAGAAGAAGATAGAGACAGCAGCACAGCTAAAGGTTGCATTTATATTTACCTACAGATGTGAGAACCAAATCCCTTGGCCAAGGAGTTGAAAAAATAGGTCCTAAGAAGGATGAAGACCAAAGACCTCTGGACCCGGTTCAGGACAGGACAGGTGACCTCTCTATCAACGACGCCTGCGTCGTTCCCCTCTCTGATACTTCGCTTCTCCTTGCTTCTCTCGAGTCGTCTTCTAGGAATCCGCCGCCCCCACCTCAGGACCTCTCTGGACAGCGAATCAGCCTAGTTCTGCTCTGCATCAGCGTCTGGATCAATGAATGTAGCATTGCTCAACTAATTAGCTAATCTATACCTATCATACCCTTCTACACCCAGGTACCTCCCATTAATGTTTCAAAAATATGGGCCCACTACTTCTGATTGGACGGGGACAGGGGGTTGATCCTCACACCATGTCAATTTAGTTCAATTTTGTAAAGCCCTTTGTCTGAAAATACCGCCCCTCACAATTAATACATTTGCTTTATTTCCCACCCGTCTCACGACAAAGCTTAATACATTGTTTTTATAAATTGTTGCAATTTTGCGGGAACATCGTGAATGCAGTGGAGTTGGCCACCAGGTCACGACCTTGGATGACGTCCAAGTTGACTTCATCGCTGTGCATTGTTTTTCCGGGCGCATGCGTACTTTGCATTGGCTTCAAGCTGCCTCTCCGTTAACCCAGGCCCCATTTTATGAACTAATAAAAATCAAAGAAGAAAACATTAAAATCACAAATAAATGTCTTCTCTGTATACCCCTTATTTCTACTCTATTCCCATTTAATTATAAATCTATCCCGCATTAGTATACCACAGTTTTAATTGCAGCAACTGCGCAAGCTTTAGCACGTGAAAACATAAAGCCGCCATTTTAATACATACTGCGCAGAAGCAAAGTTTTCCCTCCAAGCATAGAAAAGACGTCATACCACGTGATATGGTTGACACATGCGCACTGAAATTCCCGCGCTTTAGTGGCCATTTTGGATTAGACAAGTGTTACTTATTAGCTTAAACACATAAGCAAGCTTCATTCATATAGTGTTCATGTGTGCATTTGTTAGTAGAGACATTACAAAGTTTAATAAATTAATACTGTGAGAGGATTGCTTACAAGCAAGTCTCATTGTGAGTTCTTGCTCCATCAATCCCCTCTCTGATGGCGTTTCTGAGCCATCAAATACTACCCACAACCAGATGCCAACTTTTAGCATAAAATTGTCTCAGTTTCATTTTTACACTTTCTATTTTTATCATCTCCTTTCAGTTTCTTGTATAATTCACTTTTCAGATCTTCTAGTTCAATTTCATCAAACTTTCGTTTCTTTCCTTTTCCTGTCACTTCATATTTCTCATTCTTTCTACAACATTTGCACCATATTATTATTGATAATACTATTATTGCTATCCCTGCTAAGGGTACCAATATTTGACCTATAAGTCCTTTCCCTACATTAGCAAACCAGGTACCAATTGACGCTATACTATTCGTCAATCTTTCCCATACACTATCAATTTCCAGTGGTTTTAGTTCATTCTCAAGTTTTGTTATATTCTGTATATACGTTCCAATTTCTGCACTTTTGTCAGGTATGTACGTGCAACAATGTTTCGTTTTCAATAATTTACAGACTCCGCCCTCTTTTGCCAGTATTATATCAAGAGCAAGTCGATTTTGCATAACCATTGATCTAATCGCAACCATCTCTGCATTAATCATTAGAAATCCTCCAGCAGTGTTCGTTGATAAACGATCAACCACTGTAGATAATTTACATATTTTCCTTGAGTTCAGAATTATTCCCACTGAAGGTATCAATGCACCAAATATATCACCTACAATTTCCAAAAAACTGGGGGGAATATTAGCAAGACCCATGTTAAAATTATCGCCGTTTTAGCGGCAGGAAACTGCCGCTAAAACGGCGATAATGGGCTTGCTAATATGCGTTATAGAATTCAATAGAAGCCCAGGTTAGATGTGCAGGACATCTAACCTGGGCTTCTATTGGAATTCCATAACGCATATTAGCAAGCCCATTATCGCCGTTTTAGCGGCAGTTTCCTGCCGCTAAAACGGCGATAATTTTAACGTGGGTCTTGCTAATATGCCCCTAGCTCTTTTACTGCGTGTTAATTCACTATTATTTTCATTGCTCCCAGTGTTCCTCTTTACGTGGTATATTTTTGGAAATACTATTCCAAAATAACAACTTCCATACCACCGTGCAGGAAGCCTAAAGTAAGCCTTATTCCCACACACATAATAAATTCCATGAAAAACTGAATCTGTTCCTCCTTTTAGTCCCCAACCTCCAAGAATTAAGAAATTATGTTCACATTCACTGGTACCGATGAAAATATTGTTATAATCAGTCTTTAATCTATGTAGACAAATTTTCCCTGTGTTTAAAAAATCCAGAGCCATAGCAGCTTGAGCCTTGCCAGGTGTGTAACTACCCTCTTTCTCAGCCCAAGGTGGCAGATGTGCCTTATGCTCGGATGCTTTCTTTTGGAAATTTTGTCTTCTATCTTCTACTAAATTCAAAAATATATTTTCTTCTTTATGTAACGAACATGTTAGATTGCTTCTATGTGCATGTGTTATATCTATCAACTTCATTGTTAGGAAAAATTATCCCATAAACTGTGCATCTTGACTACTAAGCACTGGGTTCATATTCCTTTGAATCGGAACCTCAGAAAATATCACATCTATATTTGAATAGTAATACTGAAGTCTCCCTGTTTTATAAAATGAACTAGTCACTACACTACATGATATGCCATAAGTTAATGGTAAATGATGATACGTTAATCCTTCTGCTACTGATTCGGGTAACTTCATACAGACATAACAATTACTAACTTCCATGGTATCTACATACTGAAACAATAATTTTGTGAAAACATTTAAACTAGTATCGTTATCTGTTACCACATGATGAAACTCTGATTCATCTTCTGCTTCTAATTTTACTCTATTACTTTTCAAGTTATCTATCCTTCCCATTGTATCGTTGTTAATCTTTTTATCCATTATCATAAGGTAAGGAATTGCTACGATCACAACTAACCATACTACCAACACCACTACCAGACTACATATGCATATAGCACAGCATCTTTAACAACATTTCCGTTTCGGTCTCCCAGAAACTCTGTCGTCAGGCATTTTGACAAGGAAGATTTCTCTTCTTATCTTTTTCTTTCAAGACTTAACGTTATCAAGGTGGTTTCACTTCTTTTTCATAAGTCAGTTCCGCACTTGTAAGTTTCGTCACCACTTTCACTTGACTCTGAACTCTCGTAGTCTTCAAGGATTATATAAGTCCAATCAGGACCTTTACATTTATTGTTCACAAGTTTCAGCCTTTTACTTTTTCGTTTTTCAGTTCCACTTGTTTATCCAGTTAGGCTTGTTACTTCATTTACTTGTTCGGGATCTTCACTTCTGGTTTCTATATGGTATTTCACTCTTTTAATGACACTAGGCCAATGATCACCCTTTCTGGCTTTCTTTGTTTGCACTGTCTCTTCACTTCTTATTTCTTCTTCAGAAGTTCTTTTATTTTCAAGTTGTGGCACCGTTTGTTTTTCCTCGTTCTCAGTTTGTTCTTCTATTTGTTCTTTTTCAGGTCTTATTGGTTTTTCTTCAGTTGCTCCAATGTGAGTTTCTAGCAACTGACCTTGTTCAGGATTTACGTCTTCGTGCTTGAGGTTCTCGTGATCTTCTTCTTCTTGAACGTATTTTCCTAGTTCTAACTGGTTCTGATCAGGGCTTATTGCACTTTGTACTTCTGCAGCCTGACCGCGTTCTTCTAAACCTGCCTGTCCCTGCTCAAATTCTGTTGTTTCGTTGTCGTTTTGAGCCCAATTTCCTCTCCTTATCTGGTCCTGCTCAGGTTCTCTTATTGTTTCATTTACCTCTTCCTGAGCTGCTTCTTCTTCACCTATCTGGTCTTCCCTAATTTCTTCTAATTTTGCTCGGCTTCTTGTTCTGTTGTAAACTTCTGGTATTTCAACCACTGGTATCCAGTCCTGACTTGTGCTCGGTTGTTCTTCCTCAGCTTCTCTTGAATCTCTCACCTGGGATTCTTCAGCTGGCCAACCTTCAGCTTCCTCAGTTATTGATGCTGTCTGAGGATCTTGTCCTTCAGGCTCTGGCACCCTTTTGGTGTGGCTTACATGAATCCAATTAGGCAATCCTGCACATTTCACTGCTGTGTTCGTAACTAGTATGACCTGACAAGGTTCTCCCCACCTGGGTGAAAAACACGTTTCTCTGGTGTGATGCTTCACAACCACCCAGTCTCCGGGATTCAGATCATGCTCTTGCTCAGGCTGCCTGGAAACTGCGTCTTCTCCAACCTGGTGAGAGACAGAACGCACTAGGTCAGCCAATCCTTTGCAATAATCCAGAACCATATCATCAGTTATGTTCAGCAGTTTATTTGTAGGTACATGAGCTTGTCTCATTGCTCTTCCCATGATCATTTCATGGGGACTCAATCCGGTGTTTCTATCAGGAATGCTTCTGAGTCCCATTAACACAAGAGGCAATGCATCTGGCCAGTCTAGCGATGTAGATGCACACATCTTTGACAGTCTTGATTTTATTGTGCCATTCATTTGTTCAACCACTCCAGAAGCCTCCGGGCGATACGCACAGTGCAATTTCTGTTCAATTTGGAATGCTTCACAGATTATTCGGATCACATCGTTATTAGAGTGACTTCCTCTATCTGATTCCAAAGTTACTGGGAAACCGAACCTAGGAATGAGTTCTCGTAACAACAGCTTTGCGACTGTAATACTGTCATTCCTTCTGGTAGGGTAAGCCTCCACCCACCTTGAAAACAGACACACTATGACGAGTACATATTTCAGTCCTTTACATGGTGGTAACTGTATAAAATCTAGCTGCAATATCACAAAGGGACCTTCAGCCTTTCCAATTTTTCCCAAACCAATTACTGTTTTCCTTCCCGGATTATTCATTTGGCAAGTTAGACACCTTTGGCAAAGACTCTCTGCTGCAGCCCTAAACTTTGGATTATACCAACTTTGTCTGAAAAGTCTAATCATGGCATCTCTCCCTACATGTGTGTCTCCATGGTACATTCTGGCCATTTGTGAAATCAGACAGTCGGGCATGACTGGTCTGCCGTCTGCGTATACCCATACATCATCATCTGCTCTTCGAGTACATCCTATTTTTATCCAAACATCTCTTTCACTCTCGTCAGCATCGTCTTGCAATCTCTTCACTTCATTCCATGTTTCAGGTGGTGCACATAACATAAGTTGGCAGCTGATTCCCATCCTTTCAACCTTTTTATTTACTGACAAGCTGTTTTTGGCACAGTGTTGAGCCACCAGATCTGCATATCTGTTACCGACTACCACCCAGTCATCTCCTGACTGATGTGCGGCACATTTCACCACTGCCAATTCTTTTGGTGATTGTATTGCTTCCAGTAATTCTTTTACAAACTGTCCATTTTTGATTGGGGATCCTGAAGAAGTCATGAAATCCCTCTGCATCCACAGTTGGCCAAAGTCATGCACAACCCCGTACCCATATTGACTGTCCGTGAATATGGTTACTCTTAAATTTTTCCCAATTTTGGAAGCTTTGATCAGAGCAATTAATTCAGCTACTTGTGCAGACTTGACTCCTGGTAAATAGGATGCCTCGACTATTCCAGTTAATTCACACACAGCATAGGCTGCACTCAGTTTACCATCCTCATGCCTTAAGCATGAGCCGTCCACAAACAGCTCCCTATCTGGATCTTTTAGGGGCGTCTCCTGTATGTCAGGTCTCGGTTTTGTACATAATTCTGTGACCTTTAGACAATCATGTTCTGGATCGTCCTTAACTTCTTCAAAAATTGGATCTGGCAATAATGTAGCAGGATTCACGATAGTGCACCTAACTATGGTCACATTTTCAGCACCAAGGATAATTCGTTCATACCTTGTCATCCGACTAGGTGTGAGATGCTGAGTTTGAGTTCTTGTCAACAGGATCACAACTGCATGTGGGACAAATAGTGTTACAGGATATCCCATTACTATTGACTCACTTTGTTCAATGCTCATACAGGTAGCAGTGACTGCTTTCAAACAGCCTGGCAATGCTGCCGCCACTGGGTCCAATGTAGCAGAAAAATATGCTATAGGATGCCTGTCTATTCCATGTCTTTGAGTTAACACTGAAAGTGCACAATTTTCTCTTTCATAGCAAAATAGTGCGAATTCTCTTGTATAGTCAGGCATGCCCAAGGCAGGTGCCTCACGTAATGCATTTCTTAATTTTACAAATGCACCAGCACTTTCATCATCCCATTCAACTGGATCTTTGGATTTCTTTTTGGTTAACTGAATTAAAGGTTTTGCTAGTAGTGAAAACCCTTGTCGACAGTACCCTACTATTCCAAGAAACATTCTCACTTCTCTTTGTGTTTCTGGCATTTTCATTTTCTTAATTATTTTTATTCTATCAGATGTTATTCTTCTTGTCCCTCTATCAATCTGGTGTCCCAAATATTTAACTGCTGTGGTACAAAACTGCAGTTTTTCAGGCGACACTTTATGTCCTTCCTCAGCCAAATGGTTGAGTAATGCAATTGAATCTTCAACACAATCACCATGAGTGTTGGATGCCACCAGTAAGTCGTCTATATACTGCACCAAGACTGAACTCCTGGGTAGCACTAATTTTTCTAAACACCCTTTCAGTATTTGATTGAAAATGGAGGGACTTTCTGTGTATCCTTGAGGAACACGATCCAATACATAGACTTTATTTTCGAATTTAAACGAAAAGAGATATTGGCTATCTGGGTGCAATGGTATTGAAAAAAACGCTTGGCATAGATCAATCACAGTAAACCATTCTGCACTCCAGGGAACCTGATATAGGATTACTGCAGGATTTGGTACTATAGGACAACAAGGTACCACAATTTTATTAATTTTTCGCAAATCCTGAACAATCCCATACTTTCCACTAGGCTTCTTCAAGCCCATGATTAGTGAATTACAAGGGCTACTCATAACTTCTTTTAATATGCCTTGTTTTACCATTCTGTTAATTTCCTCAACAACTCCTGTTTTTACCTCTGCACTCATTTTGTACTGTCTAGAATTTGGGAAAATTGCACCTTCCTTTACAGTGATTTTTACTGGGTCTATTTTGATCATAAGTCCTACTTCTTTCCCAGTGAAATCCCATACTTTGGAATTTACTGTAGTTCTTAGTTCTTCCGGTAATTCATTTTTCGTTATCAAAGAGAACATCTCATCTATTTCTGTACCTTGCTTGGCTATCATGAACTTATAAACATGATCTTCATCCGGGGTCTGTATTGCAACACCATCCGCTGTGCAGAAAATAGTACAGTTCATTTTGCACAGTAAGTCTCTACCCAATAAGTTTACTGGACTAGAATCACACACTACAAATTGGTGCATTTCTCGGAAGTTTCCTATTTTTACTTCCATTGGCTCTGTAAAGGGTGTTCTGATCTTTTTATTAGCTACACCTACAACTTGGATAGCTTCTCTAGAGAGAGGAAAGTCTGGGATGTCTGCTGTTCTCACAGTAGAACGGGTAGCACCAGTGTCCAAAAGGAAAGTGATATCATTACCTCTTACTTTCCCTTCAACATATGGACCTGACTTATCTACCGGCAAGGATGCGCCAAGTACGCACTCCTTATCCCCCTCTCTTAGGCACCGTCATTGATAGTCATACGGATTAAAATCATCCTGTAAAAGTCACATAGTCATTCTTACCACTTCCTCCTTGATATCCGACGTCTGTACCGTGCTTTGCTCTGCTTACATTACCCTGTATAGGGGCAGGTGGCAACTGACTCTGAGGATTTACACCCTGCTGTGAGTCATTCTGTGTCTGTGGATTTAAATTTTGATTTGAGCCATTATTATTTCAAATCTTTTTACATTCATCCTTCCAATGCCCCAACTTTCCGCATCCATGACAAGGAAATTTCTTTTTAGCCTCTTCTCTAGTCATTCGTCCTCTCACTTTACCACCATTCCCTGTGTCACCATTCGTTCCAGAATCTTTTCCTTGATTATCATTTGGATTATCCAAATTAATTCCCTGTCGCTCAGCCATTTTCACCTGAGCCCACATCACTTTCTCTAGCAGTTTCTTGTGTCTATCCTCAATATCGTCTCCACAATATTTTGCATATTTCAAAATCTCATCTATTGGTTCCCCTTGCCAGCACAACATGTGCTGCTTAATCATTTGACAAATCTCTGGCTTTAAACCATAAACAAATCGGTAGACAAACTGACTCATATTTTTATCTCCAATGTCCTCAAATCCACTATATTGTTTGAACACCTGTAATAAACGTTCATAATAGGCATGTACCGATTCACTTGCTTCTTGGGTGGTCCTGTCTATTTTCGCCCAATCTGTTTCCTTTGGTGGTATTTTTCCCTTCAGGTAAGTTATTACCTGCTCATACTTTTTGATCACATCATTTGATGGAGCACCTGTTTTTGCATCTCTAGGATACTCTTCACTCGGCCAGTCAACTGTAATTTTACAATCTGTCCACAAATCGGCAGGTACCACTATGTCAAATAAACCATCCAAGTCCTTCAACAATACCTTTGACACTTTCACAAACCTCTCATCACAAAACAATCTTTCCCTGCAAAGCAGGCACCCTAGCACAATGGTGCAAGAGTGCCTGTGTTGGCGCTAAGCAGCTACATTTAGCGCCAGCGCTAATGGAAAGGCAGGGGTGCTCCTATTCTTTTGAATATAGTGCATCGCCTACTCTTTTGAATATAGTGCATCGCTGCGTTTGGTTACAGTTAGATAAATTTAAAATATTAATTGTAGGCGCTGTTTAAAATATTAATTATAGGTGCTGTCCAGTATATCATTGCTTTGTTTCTTGCGGACGTATTGGTTTTCGGTACCTCTGTTAAATCAATCACACGTATGAATCATGGTACGCATTTTAATGTTTATTTTCGTTTAAACTTTACAAAATTTACGGACTATCGGCACGAAGGCACAATAAGCCCTTCAAAAA
Organism: Calotriton arnoldi; assembly: GCA_963921515.1. Lineage (NCBI taxonomy): Eukaryota > Metazoa > Chordata > Amphibia > Caudata > Salamandridae > Calotriton > Calotriton arnoldi. The sequence continues at coordinate 2,846,079 of CAWUFW010001334.1, read as the reverse complement.
TTTTACCTAGATAGACCTCTCAGTGCCACCCGGAGTGCAACTGATTAGCAGATCAATATGTACAAGTTGAACAATGACACTAATTTTGTTTCCTGCCTTCTTATAAAAATAGGTACATTGGAAAAATAGGTTGACGAACTCATCTTTATCAAAAAACGGAAATTATTTTAATAAACATGCACTTATTTATAAAACATAAAGGACTTTTATAAAACTTAAATGGAGACAAACTTATATGGAGACACTCTAGTAAATGCATTATGGGTATGCAGATTTAGCCCACAGGATTGTGGGTATGATGCTTTTCCCATCAAAAGGACTGTGGGTATGACGATATTTACACTGATGTGGGCGTGCGGCGCTGTGCATATTGCGCATGCTCAATAGAGGCTGTGTGAACTCAGCTGAAGACATAGCACAGGCTCAGCTGTGGCCTCTGTTCCTGCTCCAGAGTAGACCGGATCCCGCTCCTTTGTTCTGAGCTCAGGAGCACGCGCGGCTGCTGAGGCCAAGCTCCCGGTCCCAGGATCCGGCGCCTCTAAGGCAATAGATGAGAAATTATGTGCAAAGGCTGCAGTACCACCGACAGCCGACAGAGGGCCTACTGCTGCACCTTCAAAACATAACAAATGTACCATTCATTTGGTGATGATGCAGCTATCGGAGAGGTGCAGGATATGTAGCTATGTCCAAAGTGGATTCATGTTTGTGTGATAACAGGTCCCACGAATTAATAACAGTGCAATTTAATGAATACTGAGACACAAAAGCAATATCTTACTGTAATCAATGTAAATAAAGCCCTGTTAGCTCGACATGAGAGAGGTTTTAGGCCTACTCTGTACATGCCAACAGGACCGATTGATTCAGTTGTCATGTAGTTCTTTAGGCTCTAGGCCCATACACTTCCATGTTTAGTTGTTCATGTTTAAAGTTGACATCCTTTTTAAACTATGACCCTTGCAACACATTTTTGCTTGCACATTTGCCCTGCTTAGGAAATAAGGGGCATATTTACAAGCCCCTTGCGCCACTTTTGCGCCGCCGTTGCGTCACGCATGTGACGCAGCGGCGACGCAAACCATGCGCCGCGTTGCGCTATATTTACAACGTGACGCATCTAGGGAGATGCGTCACGTAGTAAACCCCTGCGCCACATGAAACCTGCGTCAGGCTTCATGTGGGCGTACCGGCGCAGGGGGCGTTTTGGCGCAGGAACGCCTCGGAAAAGTGACGCAGTGAAATCTACAAGATTTCACGCAGTCACTTTTCCGACGCTGGTGCGTCAAATCCTTACGCCTGCTTCAAGCAGGCGTAAGGATTGACGCACCATGTTAGGGATAGGGAAGGTTGGAACAGTGCTGGAGTTGCGACGCGCTTGCGACACAACTTCAGCACTGCGCCAACCTTCCGCCGGCAGATGCGTCACGCATCTGCTTATCCTTGCGCCACGATGCGCCGCATTGTAAATGCGGCGCATCGGACGTGGCGCAAGGGTAAACTGCGTGACGCATTTTCCTGGCGCATCCCTGCTGATATGCAGGGATGCGCCAGGGAACGTAAATATGCCCCTAAATCCTTACATACATTTTACTGGTAGCATGTAATCAACACCATGAACATCATGTACAAGGTTGGTGTTGTGCACAATGGGCAGATTTACAAGCCCCTTGCGCCACTTTTGCGTCATTTTTAACATTGGAAAAGTGACGTACGGGTGGCGCAAGGGACTTGTAAATCTGCCCCAATATGTGTTGTGGAACGTTGTCTGTTTGGCGACAGCCCTGGGTGGGTAGAATAAGCAAGATGCAGCCGGACCAGAGACAGGCATGAAAATTATATAAACCACGTAAACTTCTGCTAAGGCAGAGAAGCATTCCGACGATTGTCATGGTCACTCTATGCTTGAACCTTAGCCACGCCTTTCATGTTACCTGGCTGCCGGATGATACATACACACACAGTAATTGGGAAGTAAGACCATCCTAGGGATCGTGCAGATTGGCACACCTATGCTGACTAGATAAGGTTAGATAGGAGTACAATTATATGTATTCATATAATCTAATGCAAACTGTCTGATGATTTAATTATTCAGCCTGTTTACAATCCTTGTAAAGCTGGTAAATTTTATCTGTTCCATTCTACTAATTATTTCAGTGCAGACGGGCTTGCCTTTGGCGTGCTTTTGGTGCACCACCGGCGCGTCCGCTGCGCATCCGCGCAGCATGACTGCTTTTAAGCTTCGAGCCCTGGAGACACTAGAGTGCGCACAACCATAAAAATGGCAGCTCTAGATGTCAGACCGGAAGGTTCCACTACCTCCCTTCCTGTCCTGCTGAATTCCCCCTCCTGGAGCCCCAGGCGGGAAACCAGGTAAGCAGCACAACTTTAAAGTCAAGAATATTTAAAATTAGCAATGTTTAAAAGGCAAAAAAGTGCCAACAATTAAAATGAAACAGCACACTAAAAGTGAACTGCAGTAAAATGCAGCAATCTGCCAAAACGCCGACTGACCTCCTACTTCTGACGTTTATGCTGCCAGAAGAAGTGCAACTCTACTGAGTAGTAATTGTATGACATGGTGCTACCTACCATCTATTTTGGGTGCAAATTTAATGTCTCTTGAGTAGTTTTCTTTCTTAGGTTTTGCCCAAAGACCCTAATCACCTTTTAATTGGAGACGTCCGTGGTGTTAGGAAACAATTCTCCTTAGGCAAGTATCTTAGTCTGTAGGTTGTTCAAGTTTGAACTTTTCAAAGAATACCCCAATGTAGTAGCCAACTGTGAATTCCATATAATAACATGGCTGCACAAGCAGGAAACATTTTGCTTGACTATAGGCAAGTGTAAACAAATACGCTACTACAACATGGGCTCACCACAGCAGGTGGTGAAGTTACCTTCGTGGCAGGGGCACACAAAGCATACACAATGGAGGTATTCCATTCATGGGTAGAATTTCCAGCAGTTAATAATCAATCAGTATATTTTCATGAATATGAAGCACTAGCAGTACCTGATAACTAACTATGCTGCTTTCAGTCGTCTAGAAATACCACTAACATATCACGGACACCATAATTGGTTTCAAGGCGTCCAACCACATACAGCAGCTTGGACTGGGTCCCCTCAGCAATGAAGGGGTGACATGGGCAGTTTTGGTCGGCTTCATTCCATATCCATACATAGCAAATGTTATCGCAGCACAACCACTTGTACATTACAGGAAGTTAGTCACATTATACAGAAACATGATGCAACACGTTAGGCGCATAATAGCTTTAAACCCAGTGAAGAATGCTCAAGCTGCACAACACCAGTTACCAATGCAGGCAATTAGTCTGTTAACTATTAATTCGATAATGGGAAAAGTTCCAACAGCACCGGAGGAAATTCGGTTCTGGATCGCGCAAAAAACAAACCAGCTTAAAGCAGTATTTCCCCATATGGGACCTCAAGAAAAACATAGAATTCTCACTATATGCCTACCTCTAGGGATAGTTCCTAGGTTAGACAAATCTGTCACATGGCACATGGCAGTGTGCACTATAACGAATGGCGGACCATCACTTTTGGTCGGACCGGATGTGTTAAAAACAAATTTAGAATGAATACAGGGCTGCTCTGGACCTGGACTTGGGGACGAAACTTTTAAACAATTTTGCCAGTGTCCGCAATGATATTAAGTAATATTAAGGGGAAGCTATATGCCAACGTTTAGCATTCGTTCTAATAGGGAAACAGAGGCAAGAACTACCAAAAATGTTTTAAACCTATACAACTTACGCTAGAGATAGCTTTGGAGCCAAACCTAGTAAACCACAAATTAATGGTTATTCTGACAAGGATAACTCGAAGCAGAAATCTGGGTCCTCTAAAACACATTAGGATAAAAAAAAATCTAATACAGAAAAATGAAAATCACTAGGTGGATCTCCTCCACAGGAGGCACTGAAAAGCATTATAACCTGCACAACTGTGAACAAATACAATAGCCTGATAGGTATCAGACAACTGATACACGTTCCTTTCAGGAGTCATCCGAAAAATGCTCGGAGAGAGGAGGATGATCAGAGCCCAGGTCGTAGGAGTACGTGAAACGAAAGAAGGATTCACAACACTCTTAGAGCTATATTATTAAGAAAGAAGAAAAACGTCCTTAGCAAAAACCTCACTTCAAATAGAAGCAGGTGGCAAGTATTTCGGTCAGAAATGCCACGGTTACCGAGGACTCTGCTTCTGAACATGGAGTGATCTCTGACTCTGCTAGACAGTGCGGCAGAGGTGTCGATAGTTCGCCAGAATCTTCAAGAGTTTATGGAGGTGACAGCAACTGATAAGTTTATTCCGGTGGAAACATCCGATCATAGAATCAGCTCTCCCAGTAGGCTATATGACGTAGAATAACGAATTGAGGATGACAAGATATGCACCTTTAACGTTCTCTTTTGGGAGAACCTGGCCTTTGGTTATGACATTCTCTTGGCTGAGAAAGATTGGCCACCTAAATTCGCAATAAAAGCTCCTAAGGGAGAAACAGTGATACTTCCAGCTTTCTCCAACCTTGTTCCAGAAACACTTAAACGCACTTATGTCAAGGATTGGGCACTTGCAGAAGCGGCAACTTTATATCGTAATAATGTAGGCTAGGATGAGGGCTATACTTATCACGTAATATCCATAAGGTTCAGCCCACAAATACAAGCCCACTACCCCATTAAAGTTTGGCTAAAATAGCAGTTCGCGAAATACTAACACAATTATAGTATCAGTGTATAATTGAGTTTTGTAACTCACCAATTACCAAACCATTGTTTCCAGTACCAAAGCCAGATCAATCATATCGATTAGTCTTAGACTACAGACAATTAAACAGTCCTACTGGCACATTTGCAGTACAAAATGCACACTGTGCAACACTCATTAATAAGATAGTGCATTTATTTTCTAAGCCAAATAAAGTTCTATTGAGTTGAACAACATAGTGCGTAAATATACAAAACCACATTAGACATTTCAAATGTTTTTTTTCCGCTCAAAACATAGCACTTGAGGGTAGGTATTTGAGAGCACTTACTGCCCTAGGTTCACAAAAGCAATTTTGTGGACTTGCTCAGGCCCAGGGTTGTTCTCTGCCCGTGTAACAGAACTGTTATAAAGAATCGACAGTGAAGCATTGTCATATGTCGATGACATATACCTCACAGATGATGACCTAATAGAACATCTAGATAGGGTAGATATAATAATTCTAGGACTTGCTATGGTTGGATACAAATTCAATTTAAAAAAATCTGAAATAACTTATTTCAGTGTTTGTTTCTGGAAAATGAGTTATAAAATGAAGGCAAAACATGGCACCACATTTCTCTTAGAGAAGTGCGCTTTCTTACAACAACCTAGCACATTAAGACAGCTTCAATCACTTCTAGGATTTCTGAATTTTGGAAGGACATACATAGCAGATTATGCTCAATGGGTTAAACCGTTTGACAAATTAACAAGTTCAGGCTTCACAAGTTCACATTGGACAACAGAACACACACACATGTTGCGTGCAGTTCAAGCTGACATGCTAGCACCAAAACACTTATGCACACATGGGGACCACAGAATTTACCTATTTGACTTTCAATGAAGGTGACAAAGTACCGATTGCATATAAATCGCATTCATACTCCAATGCTGAAATGTGTTTTGCACCTATTGAAAAAATACTGACTGCCGTCAGACCACTGTGGTGAGGGAGAGATCCTTGGCTCAGGGAAAACACATTATTATAGTGACTCTCATACCAGCTTTAGAAGCCGTCACAAAAGCTAGTGTTCCAAGCGCAAAAGGTTTAAATCCCACATGGATACAGTGGGCTAACTCTCTCACAGCGACTGATGTAGACTACATCTTTGATTCTACACTACAAACACAAGCATTCCTACAATATGAAGAAGAATATCTTCTGCCCAGTAAAATAATGCCTCTTGATCCGTATGACTTTGTCATCTATACTGACGATTCTGCTCAGCCAGCGATAGGGACAAAGCACCAATATTCATCTGCATGCGCCACTGTGAAGGGTAAGATGAGGGATGGAAATTTCCAATCTCTGAAAACTTTCACGCAATCCCTAGGGGACTGCACTGCACAGCTGGCAGAACTTAAAGCAGTGATTCTGGCACAAGAATATACGGATCCTGAGTCCACAGTTATAGTATGCAACTCATATTATTATATCAAGTCTTACAATGAGTACCTACATTTTTGGAGTCAAAATGGATTCAAAGACTCAAAAAGTTATACTATAAAACATAAACATTTATGGGGACAAATGGCAGATCTTAAAGTGAACTTGCCACGGGCTCATGTTATCAATACATTGAATCACCAATATGTAGGTTTACACTGCAGTAACACGTTCCAGTATGGGAATAGATGGAGAAATAATGTCTGCTGTCACAGCTTCACACAGTGGCACACCATTACGAAAAGCATTTCCAGCAAAATACTCCTATATTTTAAGTGTAGAAAACATTATGTTTGCTCATCTTCAAGGAGTGGGAGATAGAATAATTCCTAATTTGGACCGCAGGCAAGAGTTGATTTTAGCAGCTCATGAGGGGTTGGTTTCTGCTCACGCGACGGTGGTGGCCACAGTTTCACTGCTACAGCAATGATACTGTTTGCCAGGTCACTACAAACAGACCAAAGATTATGTCCTTAAATGTGACATTTGTCAACAAATTAAAGTGACACTTCCACCTCAGACACCTCTATTAATATCACACAAGTCTTTAGCATGCATCTAGTTGGACCTTGTGGGCCATCCACACTGATTGCCATTTTAAATACATATGTCCACAGTGATCGGCTGACGCCCAAATAGTTATAAAAGATTTGCAAGTCTTTATCCAGACATATGCTGTTGCTGTATTACATTTGGGCATGGACCAGTGTTTGCCTCTAAGGCTTACCAGGAAAGTACGAAAACATTGGATGTAGCCATGCTTTTTTCTTCCCCATATCATCCCGGGGAAAATATCATTGTGGAGAGGAAGAACCGTGACTTAAAGCAGTCTTTAACAGCAAGGGTATTAGGTTTAGGTTGTTGTTGGATTCATCACCTGTATAGGGCTCAAAGGGCTCCAAACAATCTGCCAAGAATATCCTTGGGTGCTCTGACTCCCTACGATGTCCTATTTGGGGTCTTAATGTGTATTCCTGACCTAGACAATCGTGTGCCAGTGGCGGCAGAAACGCCTTTTGATATTGATGAACGTTTGTCTGTCTTACAGGAACTCAACAACTTCTGTGAGAATAACAGCAAGGACTTAAAGAAATGTTCAGCTACTGGTGGAGTGAGGTTTCAACCTGTGACTCCTGGCTGGATTCCAAAGATCGGGGATCTGGTGCGGGAAAAGATAGTACCCAAGAAATAATTTGGTCAATCATACAGAGCACCTGTGTCTGGCCTGGCAGTGGAAGGTGACAGAACTGTACTCCTATCGCCTCTCGCTGGTTATAAACAGAAAAGGTTTGTGTCCATTGATCTGATCAAACCGCACCATGTGGCCGGTACTCACTAGTAGGTCATGAGTGATCCTGAGTAGTTCCCCACTGCCTCTCGCTATTTTACCTGAAATCCCTCTGCAAGCTTTAACTGCTTTTGAAGTATTCTCACCCCAGCTGGGGAAATCTGACACTGACGTTTTGCTACTTCCGGTCACATCAATTAACAACGTGGAAATCTCTTGTTCAACTCAACTCACAAATTCACAACTGGTTGAAGTAACAAAGTTGTCTACTATGTTCCGCCAGTGGAATCAACAAAAAATTCACCAATACCGCATGAAGTCCCTGTTTTTCAACAAACTGCTTCTGGGCATTTCATGGATTGGTGGCTTTTCTTCGGATCCCTCTGAGAGCTCGCATGGAACCAGTGCAAAACTAATTTGGTTTAAGTCAACGTATTTTGTTCCCCCATGGATTTACATTTGGATTGGACTCACATTCCTTTTTCTGTCAATCTGGATTGGCTTTGTAACAGTGTTCTCTTTACTCCTAAATGGACACTGTCTCCCAGAACGATCTGCGGTCTAAACTGTAGTCGAGGTATTGAAGCCTCATTCTTCATCACACAAAGCGAGAAGAGACATTTCCCACGTGAACATTATCGCTGTTTCAGTACTTTATGGTATTGAATGGGATACAATTCCATATGACTGAAACTCTCCAAATACCATATGTTTTTAAATTGACACTTCAAAATGTTATTACTCCTGGTGCCATTTCCAATGATTGGGACTTGAAAACTGTTAATGCCATGTTCTCAGAGCTAGAACATTATTTAATATTTGTGCCAGAGGACCTATATAGTGCCATGTCTAATTATGATGAAATGTACTGTTTTAACCATTATGCACATCATTTCTTGCACAAAGCTAGTACTCCAAGTGCTGTGTTTAATTCCACACAATGGGAGCAGTGCCCTGTACCACCTGTGGGTAATTCTAAAATACACGCACATAAGTTTGTATATTTGTCAGAAGAAAATTACTGATCCAGCGTCTTATCATTAAAAGCTTGTCCCATTTCTAGCTGGGAAAAGTATGATAACACACACTAAATTAATTTATTCTGTGTCCTTTATTCCACAGCTGTTGATAAAAAGGTTTAGCTTTTGGAAAGACAAAGTTGATTTAAAATCTGTGTGGAGAACTAAAGACTGGCAAGTGCAAGGCAAGGAGGCTATGTTTAGGGCATGCCTAATACTGCGACAGATAATAATCCTGAACAAAACTGTGCAGCAAACATCTTTTCTGGGTTTCGCAAACACCACACATTCCCACGTTTGCACATTTAGATAATTTGCAGAAATTTTCAAACTACACGGAGGAAGATTTGAACAACATGCAATTCTTCACATTCTAGTCCTGGGGGTGGTTAGTGTGGCCATTAGACAACAATGGGTGGAATGCATGTTTCCTTGACAACATGAAGGGTTTCAGCATAAACAGACCATACCCTCATCATGTGCAGGCACAACATTCAGGAGAAGTAACAACTTACAGTGTGGGGAAGTTATGCCTTGAGTGTTAATGACACTCCACATTGGATGAAGTGAAAACAAACCCATCTCTCCGTTCTATTGACATGGATTTAGCTGATTTTTTATTAGGTTCTAGCAAGCCAAATCAAAAACGTTTCTTATAAGCAGTATACAATGAGCTTTGGAAAGTTTCCCAGCAGGAGGCTGCTGAACTTATTCGTGAAGTTGATAGAGTTAACCTAGAAAATGCTTTGGCAGTAGTAGACAATGAGATGACAACATTGTTGAATATAATTTACTCTCTGAGTAACAATGTGTCATCGGCTATTGACATCATACAAGGTGATTTGTCCATTTTTTACAACATGGACAGAGTCAGCTCCATTCCATCATACTATTCAGCTGGACATTGTAGTGGTCGCGTACCATGGTGCTACTTAAACATGACAGACTTCTTTCTGCCCTATAATTTAACTAATGTGCAGAAAAGCATGGCGAAGAAAGGTGCCACATACACAATACTGCACATAGAGCATTTGGAAAAGTTACCATTCACTGTAGCAGAAACACCGTCTGCAGACTGGATAACACATGGCTTCATACCCCTGATGATATCAACATTTCACTTCAAGAGCTGTTCAGCTTCAAGAGCTGTTTGAAACCTTTTCATGTTGGCAGGTGTGAGGCATGAGGGGAGAGATTTGTGCATGAGACATGTGTTTTACCTTTTGATTGCAGGTGCCGTAATAAAGATACAGAGTTGTGTTTAAGTGGTATGAACTGCTACCACACTTTTGGTCGTTCTTTGGTTTGCAGAGAATTAACACTTCATAGGGCTTGTAATGGGTCCAAGGCAAACCTGGCCTGTTATCTGAAAGGTTCTTCATTGGCTGTGATTCGTCCAACAGTTAGGTTGCTTTCAAATGGAGCTACTTGATGTTGAATGATCAAGTTTGCTGTGGGACGAAACAGGGCATACCATATGTGGCTACCGTTTCCCAGGGTATTCAGACAAAAAAATCGGAAAAAAATATTGTGATGCAGAAATATCAAGTTAGAAATATCGTGATGCACAAATATCATGTGCACAAATATCGTTGACAAGAATATCAATTTTAAGGTAAGTAATATCTATGTTAAAAATATCTGTGTTGTTAATATCGTTTACAAAACTAAAGTAAAAAATATAATTTTTCTAAATTTTAGAATATATTTTAATTGTATATGTTATATATTGTTTGTATAATTATTGGTAATGTTTTTAATATCGTTTGTAAATTTTTTGTTGTTTTTAAATTTAATTTAATATTTTATTGTTATTTTTAGTGCAGTTGCAGGTTTTAGAGTTTATAGGGGTACAGGGTGGTAAATAGATTAATTATAATCAATTATTAAATAATTTTTAAGTAATATTGCTTTTTTTAACTGATAGTTAATTACGTTAACTGTAATTTTTTTTTTTTTACATTACGTTTTAGGTGCAGATTGTGGAGTTTAAAGTGTATAGGGTGGGAAGTAATTTATTCATTAGTAATTAATAATGAATTTGTAATCATTATTAATTATTTACTTGATAATTAATTATGTAAATTGTGTTATTAATTAATTTTTTTATCTATGTTTATGGTGTGAGATGTTTTCCTTGGGGTAAAAGGTGTGAAGGAAATTAAATATAATAATTGATAATTAATGTTCATTATTAATATTTATATAATTGATTTTTAACTTTGTAAATTGTGTAAGTAAGATATGTTTTTAGTTATATATCAAGTGTGGGTTGTTGTGTTTGTGGGGGTAAAGTGTGGGAAGTTGATTAAATAAGATATTCGGCAAACCCGAATATCTGGCAAAAAAACTCAAAAAAGCTGGCTAGGCCAGGAACCTCAGAAGCTCAAACTCCCTCCTACTCATCCCACCAAAGACTCGAAAACAAAAAACTGCGGATCGATCCTTTGCCGGAAGCGCCCCAAAAATCTGGAACTCTATTCCCCCTCACATCAGAACCATCCCCTCCTTTGTAAAATTCAAAAGTCAACTCAAAATCCTGTTCCTAAACCGCTCCCTAGGGGTTGGATAGGATCAATCGGAGCAGCTAGCTGACACCGCGCACTGCTCTAACTCCAAGGTTTCGAAAGACTCCGAAGACTGAGACTGTTCCGACTCTATTAATGTGTTGCTCTTCTGTTTTGTGTTTTATGACTCTTTTCAATGTATCTGCTGTAAAGCGCTCCATACCCTAGGGTCAGGCCAGCGCTATATAAAACTCCCTAAATAAATAAAATAAATAAATAAAATAATTAATTATTAGTGAATTGTTTTCAATCGTTTATTTGATAATTATGTAGATCATGTAATAAAGATATTGTTTTAATTATATATTAGGTGCATGTTGTGTTTGTTGGAATAAAGGATATAAAAAGGATTAAATATAATTAGCTTTTAATTTCTCTTAATTGTTTAATTGATAATTAATTATGTAAAATGTGTAATTATTTTAGGTGTGTGTTGTTTACGTTGTAGAGGTATATGGTAGGAAATTATTTAACTAGTAATAAATATAAAAGCGTACCAGGAGATGCGTTTGCAGAGTGGTGGAGAAAGGGGACGTGGCCTCCGAAGACCTCTTAGCAATCCTCATTGTGGGACTTAGTAGAGGTGACAGGAGGGGTTGTTGACCCCCAAGGGCACTCAGCAGCCAAGGAGACTTCATCTCCCAACTAATAGTGCACCAGGAGGCGTGTTTGTAGAGTGGTAGAGAAAGGGGATGGGCCATGTAGACCTCCCAGCAATCCCGCAGTGTGGGACTTACTCAAGGTACCAGGAGGGGTAGTTGGCCAACAAGGATGTCCTTGGGGGCCAAAAACTCCTCCTGTTACCTCCAGGAAGTCCCACACAGTGTGATTGCTTAGAGGTCTTCGGAGGCCACACCCCCTTTCTTCATCACTCTGGAAATGGTTGGGGGATAAAGTCCCCCTGGCTTCAGAGGGTCTTTGGGGACCAACTACCCCTCCTGTTACCTCCAGTAAGTCCTATACAGCTGGATTGCTGAGAGGTCTTCGGAGGCCACGCGCCCTTGTCCAACCACTCTGCAATCGCACCTCCTGGCGCCCTACTGGTTGGGGATGAAGTCCACTTTACTCCTGAGGGTCATTGGGGGCCAACTACTCCTCCTGCAACCTCCAGTAAGTCCCACACAGCTGGATTGCTAAGAGGTTGTTGGAGGCCAAGCTTCCTTTCTCCACCACTCTGCAAATATGCCTCCTGGCGCACTACTGGTCGGGGTAAGAAGTCCACTTTAGCCCTGAAGCCCTCAGGAGGCAAAGGGACTAGTGTGCCAGGAGGTGCATTTATAGGGAGGTGGGAAAAAGGGGGCGTGGCCTCCAAAGACCTCTCAGGAAACCTACTGTGTGGGTTTTACTGTAGGTAACAGGAGTGTTTGTTGGCCCCCAAGGACCCTCTGGAGTCAAGGGGACTTCATACCCCAACCGACAGTGTGTCAGGAGGCGTGTTTGCAGAGTGGTGGGGAAGGGGGCGTGGCCTCCAGCAACTTGTCAAGGTTTTTTTCCTTCTTTTTTTAAGGGAGGGGCGCTGCGTGGCCCCCCTCCCTGGGCCGATTTAGCCCTGGGGACCCCATGCCATGGGGCCTGGCCTTTTCTTTCTTTCTTTTTATTTATTTATTTATTTTTATTTAAAGGGAGGGGGGCCACATGGTCCCCCTTTCGGGCCAATGTAGGCCCCGGGGACCCGATCCCCCGGAACCTGGCCTGTAGTGTGGGTGCCCTGGTCCAACCCAGGGCACCCACTTTTTAAAAGTTGACAACTGCGGGGAGAGCCTCAAGGCCACCACGATCCCTGCTGGCTCCCTGCCTCCTGCGGGAGCCGGCATTGCTTTTACATATAGGGAGCTGCTAACATGCAGCTCCCTGTGTGTAAAAGCAATTCTGCTCCGCTTCTAGTAAGCGAGAGTATTTTCTGTTCTTGTTTACTAGAAGTGGAGCAGCGTTTGCTTTGGCTGGCAGGCGCTGTGCTCCTGTCAAGCTATAGCAAACAGCAATGTCCCAGGGGTGGGCAGGCCGGGACATAGCAGGAGCCGGCTTGGGGGGGGGTGGCAGTCCCGAGGGCCATCTAGAGCTACAGGAAGGGGACCACTCGGCCATACTCCAATCTTCTAATTTGCCCCGGGGAGGTGGTGGTCCACTGAGGTTTTGTTATCATTTGTGTTTATGGCTCTGGTCTTTAAAGACATAGAACCGATCTATCAATCAACCTTTCATTGTAAAACATGCAGACAGTTTTTGGTAGCAGAGGATGGTTAATAGTTAGCTTTCCTCTGCTATGTTTTGAAAGATTACTCTGTTCCTAGTTAGAGATAGTTAGAGGTTTTTCTATCCAACTCTCTGAACCCTCTTGGTCTCAGTTCTAGAATCATGTCGATCTATTAGGTCCGTGTTGAAGCAGTTTCTGGAGAGATCATTAGGTGAGTATAAGTAAGAAAAGTCTTAGGGCCTTATTATGAGTTTGGTGGACCGGGAGCGAGACCGACCAAACCTGCACCTCCAAACTCATGTAAGAACCACCTGCCAGATCAGGAGTTTTCTCCTGTCTGGTGAGCTTTTATTTTGGCGTTCCCACGATGGTGCCTGAAATAGGCACCGCAATGCGAACGTCAAAATCAGTACCTGTACGGCATGGACTGCTGCAATCCATGGCATGCAGGTAATGATGTGCATGCACACGGGGGGTGCACATGTTGTGCATCCATATTGTGTGAGGCACCAGGGGCCATGTAGGGACCCCTTTGTCTCCTCCCCGCAACACATTTCAAGGCAGTCGCACCGCCATGAAAAATGTGGCGGTGAGGAAAGTCGTAATATGTTTGGCATGGCTGCAGCAGCCCCGCCAAGTAAATTGGGGCCTCAGGGCACCGCGCAACCTTCAGGGAACAGCAGTACCCTGTCGATTGCGGCAAATGCGGTGGTCCCAGGGCAGTCTGACCATCCTCGTCGTAATAGGGCGGTCGGGAGCCCGCCACTGTGAGTCTGGTGGTCTGTGGACCGCCAGACTCATAATAAAGGACTTATTTTTGTCCTAGACTACAGTGTGTTGTTTAGTGAGCTTTTGTCTTGCAACGTGTTTGAATGGTGGTACTTTTTGTTATTGGTTTGTGTTTTATGTGCCGCACACATATGGCACATCAAGTGCATTGAAGCTGAAATTCATATTGCAGTCTAATTGTTTGATATGAATTGCTGAAATTATTCTGAATTGCGTATTTTTGAATTTTGTGTTTTTATGTGGTTTTGGTTTGCTTATAGGATTCAAAGTATTCAGAGATCTCTGTAAGTCATTCAATGGAAGCCAGGAGAGGAATGCAAAAGAAAGCATGAAGAGAGGACACGGTAGAAGGGGTGGGAGTTTTTCCTGTGATTGGTAAAGAACCAGTCAAAAGGAAAATAACAATAATGGCAAAATTGTAACCTAAAATGAAAAAGAGAAAAATCACTTTCAACTGATTCTGATGAGGAGGACGGGTTTTTAAATAATTGGCTAAATTCAAGACTACCTCCGCATAATGATGATCATAGTATGCAAGTGCAGGAGAGAGGAGCAGGAGAGCCAAATCCTGCTTCATAAATGCTGAGGAGCTTATTTAGGATCCCTTTGTGCTGCCGTTGCATCACTTTTTGTGACGCTGCAGCGGCGTAAAAAATGTGCCACGTTGCAGCATATTTACAAAGTGACACATCAAAGCAGATGCTTCACTTTGTAAAGCCCTGTGCTACATTGTACCTGCATCAGTTATAATGTGTGCAGGGTGGGCATTCCCCCACAAAAAAATGCTCGTAGAAATTTCACAGTGAAATCTATGAGATTTCACTGCAACACTTCTAGGATGCGACTGCGTCAAATCCTTACGCCTGCCTCACAGCAGGTGTAAGACTGATGCAGGCCCTTTCACATGGGGCTTGCCCCATGTGAAAACACACATTGCTGGAGTTTAGTCTGTTATCAGACACATTCCAGCATTGTTTCATTTTTGCGCCAACAGGTACGTCAGGATTTCTGACGTATCTGTCAATCCTTGTGACATGGACTGCTGTACAGCAAATGCGGTGCATCCATGGTGTCGCAAGGAGGTCACACTCAAAAGTGTTGCATCGCTGTTTCACCGCAACAATGCGACACTGTTAATGAATGTGGCCCTAAGTAGTGATGTAGAACCTAGTGTATC
Organism: Calotriton arnoldi; assembly: GCA_963921515.1. NCBI lineage: Eukaryota > Metazoa > Chordata > Amphibia > Caudata > Salamandridae > Calotriton > Calotriton arnoldi. The sequence goes on along the minus strand of CAWUFW010001334.1, from coordinate 2,830,801 downwards.
CACTAGTGTGCTATGTTGGTGCCAGCAGCAAGAGAGCCAGAAGAAATTAATATTGTTAGACTTAAAACTGATAGCGAAATATTAATAATGGTACAATAAATGCAGAAGGTATAGAGACATACAAAGAAGAAGAATAAATACAACTTAAAAGAGAACTGGAGAATATGATACAGAATATCAGATAACTATTTTTTCTTCTAATTCACCATGGTGAACAACTTATGATTCACCATGCAGTGGAACAAAGGGAAAAAAGTGATTGACTCTGCACAAGAGTGTGTACAATACAGGGGGCAAGATTAAAATGGCATTATTGTTCCATAATATGGTGGCAGACTGTCAATAAGGATTAGACAATTTAACTAATGAAGAGACATTGCACATGCTTTAAATGAGTATGAAATTAGTATTAAGGAGCGGTATTCAATTTTTTAAATAATTACCTCTTTAGAAAGATAGCATTTTGGAAGATGCTAACAGCCAGGAGGAGAATCAGACTAACAAGGCGTAACAGTCCTAAGAAAGTTGGCAACTATGTGCTAGTTTGGGCACTCAACAGACAAGAGAATAAGCGATCCATTTTTCTTTAAATTGTAGATGTGAGAATGTGTTCAAGGAGCTAAGGTTGAAGGATGTCACCACTGAGTGAATTGTAGTGTGTTACTAAACAAATTGAACACCTGATAACGTATGACATGTATGAATGATTTAAAACAAAGAATGGGAAAAATGAGTATGAGGGCGTGCTGTAAAGACCAGGAGGAGTGACCTGAATGTCAAATTCAAGGAACAGTGTTAGTGGTGTGGCATGATACAACGGAAGGCAAGTAGCAGAGAGAGCCACATTATCAAAGCTAATTAGAATTGTTGTAGTCATTATGTGAAGTTCTGTAGGACTCTCAGTTCAGCTACAGAGACACACCAGGACGTGAAGGGAGTGCGTGAAGAGATAATGTTGCAGCTCTGTTCAAGTAATGCCAATAGTCCTGTGGATATTTTTTGGGCCGTAAAAACTCCGTTCCTCTGGTGGTGTTCACAGAGTTTTTCACACTCTACGCTCCGCTTGGAGTGCACAGTTTGGGAAAAACTCCACTAACCACCATGTGGGGGAGATTTTTCTTGCGCACGGCTTGCCAACGGTAAGTTGGCGAGCACAAGCAAGAAAATCATGCACTAGGCCTCCTCCTGGTGAGATTCCTCAACCCGGGCGGTTGCGGCGGTTGCTATCGCTCGCATTGAGAAAGCTGCCGCTCGCGGTGAGAAAGGTGCCACTCAAGTAGAAAATTTACTCGAGTGGCAGAAAGAAGCAGCAGCCTCTAGCACGCTGCATAGTGCTGTTCATGCTGATTTTACAGCATGGAATAAGCTCCTGGCACTAAAAATCAGCACAATGTACCACAACTCTGCTGCTTGGGAAACTGTGGAATCTCCGCTGAGTTTTTGGGTAACTCTGTGGAAATCTGCAGAGTGAAACTCCACAAGTTCTTCTCACCCCTACAAAGTACATGAAGAACATGTTAGGATGATGGCTATTTTGTCTTCATAATTGGCAATAATTTCAGGAGAATTACACAATAATATACATGTTGAGATGTATGGGCATAGGATCTGTGGGTTATGAGTGTCAACCTACTCAAATGAGAGGCTATTTTGAAGCTTCTGTGGAGTCCAAGAACAGAATTATTGAATGGTGTAAGCCTCCATACTGGGCTATGATATCCTTGGGGGACCTCAGTGATATTGTCATAGCCCAATACACATCCACAGGTACAAGTGATGCAAGTAGAAGATACTTGTGTGAAGTTTAGAAAGATGTTTTAAAAATTGTTCAACAAGAGGTCAGGGTGTTGTACGACTTATGACCACAAAATAAAGTTGAGAGATGATGGTCGGCTGGAGACATCCAGAATTAGGAGGTTAACTATAGCTGTAAACAGTTGGTTAAAATGCAGGTGAAGAGGGTGTTTGATTTGTGGGGATCACACCAGTGGAGGTAATAAAGAGGTTAGCTCCTATTATTGTGCCGTTTGAGACTTTATGCTGAAGATTTATGCTACATTAGATCTGGCATCCATGTACCACCGGGAAGTATTACATGAGCACTTTCAAGATTTGTGTGCCTTTAGTATGGCGATAGTGGGCTTATATAAGTCTTCAAACACCATTTGGCCTTAAGTAGGCAGTTTTAGTCTGTCAAAGAGTGATGTGATGTTGTTGTGTGGAAATATGCCTGAATTACGTTTTAGTAGGATGATGCACTCATCCATGGGATAATGGAGGAGCACAATGTGTGCATAAAGAGTGTTTTTCCGTTTGCTAAGACATGTGGGTTAACACTGGGAGCCAGCAAGTGTTGCTTTCAGAAGGAAAAGATTTCTTACCTGTGGCTGTGGCACAACATTTGTGTATCTGGAGTTCGACCAAAGAAATATCTTCTGGAAGTAATCAAGAAACTAGAAGTGAAAGGCTGGATGAGTATGCCCATCGACATACACACCCAGGGATTTTAAGTATCTGGGAATATAGATTACGAAGAATCTGGATGAATTTCTAGATCAACATCAAATATCACTCTTCAAAAAGTTTACAGGTGATGTAGCACATTGAAGGAAGCTCCCAATCTCTATTCTTGTGAGAGTGGTACTCTATGAAATGATTGCTCTGCCTACAACAAGCTTTAGAACACCCCATATCGAATCCTTGAGACATTTCCCCCCCCAAAAAAATAGCGTGCTCAGGACCTTACTGTGGGATGGGAAAGCAGCAGGATTGTGCTGTTGACACTTTGTCAGAGTCATAGCTGCCTTCCTATTGGGCCTCTCAATTAATCTTATAATGGTTGGGCCTTTAGTTCACAACAGGAACCAATGGTCCTGGCAGATAGAAGATCTATGGAGCAAAGAGTGTACTCAAGGTAATTTATGCTGGAAGGGCTCATATGCCATCAAAACTCAACAGCAGTCAGAACGTGGCAGATGGTGAATCGAGCCACTGGATGGATGGGCAAGCTCACACTGGAGACCCCGTTATGGGACTCCAGACTGCAGGTCAACCTGTGTAAATTGGAAGGTTTTAGAGAGTTTGACTTCCTGGGAATACCTAAACTGGGGAAGGTCTAGGGGAATTATAGCCTTTGAGGAAATCCAGTTCCAATTTGACCTGTAGGAAACACAGAGGTTTAAATATCTTCAGGTTAAGCATGTATTATCCAAATATAAAAATCAACTTCATGAGGTCCAGGAAAAGCCTGCACTGGAATATAGGCTGCCGGCAGCCTCACTCAGCAGGCATGCTGTGCCAAAAATATACCCCATGCTTGTTAACAATAGCCAAGGCCCTCTTAATGGGCTCTATGAGAAGTGGGAGCAAAATCTTGGGAGGGCTCAATGAAACAGACTGGGCAGAAGCATTCAGGCAGACCCAGAAGAAGGCAATAAGTTCTGGATTAGGTTGGTCCAGCTCAAGATACTGCATAGGGAATACTATATTAGAACCCTACTGTGGAAAATGGGGAAAACTGAGAATGATAGATGTCTCATGGGTTGTGGCGGTGCGGGCATGTTTCTTCATACTCTATGGGAATGGCAAAGAATACAGCTCTTTTGGCCGAGGATTAACTGCCAGATGCAGAGTGCAATGGTTGAGAGGTTTGAGATGCGCCCTCAGTTGGAGTTGTTAGGCATGTGGCTGGCACAGATATTCTGTGATTTGGCTATGATGGTGGCTAGACGAGATGTGGTAAGACTCTAGGGATCTGGAGCCACACTGTCCCTTGCACACTGGAATAAAAATATGGACTGGTATGGGATGGCAGAGGAAACGTTGTGTAAGGCGAGTGTTGAGTCTTGCGCACACTGGCACACTGTACCATGAGCCAAACCGAGTTGTCTGGTATTCTCCTAAGAAGACCCCCTTTTCCCTCCCTGAGAATTATGCCTCAAGAAAATGCCATAATAACGTCCTCCACCTCCTTGGTAATGATTTGACATTGCAGGTATATATTAACCTGGTAATTCATTCTGTGGGTGTGATACGTTGACAAACATGAGGCCAAGGGATATCTCGAGAGACTTCAGAGAGGTTTTACGAGGTCACAAGGGACGGTGGGCATCTTGGTTCCTAACCAGCAGAAAACCGTTGCCCAATGCATCTGACAGTTGCTTGCCTTTCATAAGCACTGGAAGGAGGTGTCTGGCCATTGATTAAACATGCCTTGCTGTAGTCCTTGCTGAGCTACTGGGGAGCTAGCCCCATGCTCGATCCTTCCCTGCTGTTGGTACCTGAAACTTGTAGAAAAAGAATCCAATATGACAAGGCTAGCGGTTGGAATTATCCCAAGTATAGAATCAAGAGTACGAACAATCTTATGTGAAATGCACATGAGCAACCATTTTTAAATGCTGCCAGAACACAGTAAAAAAATATTTAAAAGGAATAATTATTTAGAGAAAGATCAATATCAAGCACCACTATAGAGAACATTTTAATTCTATGTCAGGACCGGAGGCGAGGATTATGCATTACTTTCTTCACTCTTTATTAACAGCACATTCAAAGATAAAGTAAAAACACATCACTGAAACTACAACTCCCATTAACACTAGGAGTAACCATGGCCACCAACAGTCCAATCATATAGCAGTCCGATAGTCCATATATTACTGGTGATGTCGTAGTCCTTCCTCTTTCTTCACTCCTGCCTCATCAGTTAAGTCCCTTCATTCCTTCTTTCTGACTTGGGTAGATAGATTTAGGGATTGTTTGACTCTTGTGTGTATTTGCAATTAACTTTTTAGGTTGGGACATGCGCTACGAGCTCTCCGATCATAGCGGCTTCATTCCGCTTCATATCTCCACGCGGTAGGCTTTTTGGCCCGAGCGTGTCTTCTTTCTCGATCCTGTGCGGGTGCACTAGGTGGCGCACTTTCACGCTTCTGGAGCATTACGATCGCACCACATAGCAGCTGGGAGCGCTCCGGTGGTCGCGTCGCGCTTGGGGGAATTGATCGGCCTCCCGCTCGTGCCTGTTTCCCTCCCAACCCTCGCCTGACACCGTGCTGCGATACAAACGAAGGGTTTAGCCCACATATATATAAATATTTTCCTTTGCCTCGTTTCCAGCTACCTGCCCAGGTTATTTTTGAGAGCTCTTTGTGACTGTCCGGTCAGAAAGTTTTATGAGCACTGGCAAGGGGATACCCTCATTAAATCTCAGGGCGTATTCTTTCATGCTCTTACCCTCCATAAACTATGCAGTCCCAGCTGGACCACGATTATGCACCCTCACTTTCCTCTGATGAGGAATGCTCCCCCAACCATGCCTTCCTGCAGGGGTGGACAAGCTCCTCTCCAATGCCATTTTCCAGGCGCTGGCCCCCCTGCAGGTGAGCGTCGATAAACTGTCTGCCCAGGTCTTCAGGGGCACGGGCATCCTGGGGATGGGGGGCTGGGCCTAGTGGGGTTACCCCGATTCACCCACGTAAGGCTGCCAATCATGACGCGGGGCATCTTGGAAGCTTTGGCTGACTGACTGAAGTCTTTTATAAGAGTGCACGCAGCATCAAGGAAGCACCATACCGGGAGGAGGATATACCCGGGATAACCAGCGACGATGTTGCAACAGACTTCAACCTCGAAGAGGGGTTCCCTGACATGGGGAAGGGTGATATTGAGGACGAAGAGGGTTCCTCTGATGAGACCCAGGATTTGGGCAGGTTTTGGCACCCGCACTCATCAAACTTCAACCCTTACGAGGGGGACTTTGCCCCTCCAGACATGTTCGACCCTGAGGGTATCTATAGACCGCGCTCTGGGGAGTAGGTCCCTGAGAGGAAGATGGCTGATCACGTGGGTAACAAGAGTAGACAGATTCTAAGCAAGGAGGTGAGGGCCCGCCTCAGGGCGGAATGCCCCCGACCATCATTGGCCGACAAGGTCACAGCAACCCCCGAGATAGACCCCAAGCTGTGCACTTTCTTCAGCAGATATATGAGGGACCCCAAGAAGGGGATTGATAGATCCTGGAGAGCTTGCCAGTACAAGCTTCTGGACATGGTGGGACCTTTCACAAAGATCATAGAGCTTGCAGAATGGGCAAAACAGTCAGGGCAACCTATACCCACGGACGATGTGGCGGGGTGGGCGCAGAGGGCATTCTGCCTCCTTGACAATGCCAACTACGACCCTCTCCTGTGAACATCGTTGTTCCTTCTTACTGAAGATAGACCCTAAATTGGGGGAACTCTCGTCCTCAGAGGCCGGTCCCATAGCCCAGGGCACACTCTTCTGTGACCCCTTTGCCAAGGAGCTAGGGAAGTTTGTGTCAACGTTTTCAGTACTTGACAAGGCCCAGGCGTCTATGAAGAAGATCTTCACTGGGAAGGTTTTTGGTGGGCCGGAAGAGGCAGGGGTCGCTCTTCCGGCCGCCAATTCTATTAGGCCCTAACAGATCCCAGGCCAGACCGAACAGTGGCTGGCAGGATGGCCAGCAGGGAACCTTCTACCCCTCCTGCGGCGGAAAAGGAAGAAACAACCGTGGCCGCGGAGGGGACAACAACAACAACAGTGGATACAATGGTAAGCACCAGTATGTTAGCACCTCTTTGTTTGGGAGGGAGACTAAGAATGTTTTCTCACAAATGGACAGAGATCACGTCAGACCCTTCGGTTCTGGAGACTGTAAGAGGGTACCACATAGAGTTCTATGGAACCCCAGTCTAAGCGGTAAAACTCCATCCCCTGGTTTTTTCCACTCAGGAAGAATCCTTTATAGATCTGGAGGTTCAGGACCTTCTGGCCAAGGGGGCAATATGTCATTCCAAGCTGCACCCCAGAGGCTTCCTAAGCAACCTGTTTCTAGTGGAATAGAAGGACAAGAGCTTTCGCCCGTCATCAACCTCAGGTCCTTCAATGAGTGGATGATTTACCGCCACTTCAAGATGGACGGGATTCATCTCCTCAGAGATCTACTGCTCCAGGACGACTGGTTAGCACGTCTCAAACTTAAAGACACCTACCTGTCAGTCTCCATCTATCCCCTCCACTGCAGGTTTCTCCAATTCAAGTTGAGGGGCATGTCTTTGAATTCCGTACTCTCCCGTTCCGCCTGTCATCAGCACCCTGGTGCTTTACCAAACTCCTCAAACCAGTTGTGGAGCACCTACGGACCCTGGGCATCAGGCTGATTATTTATTTGGATGACAACCTAATGATAGATCATTCCAGAGACTGATTGATAACTCACCTGAACACCACCATAACTCTTCTCCAGAGTTTAGGGTTCATCATCAACCAACAGAAGTCGGACCTGGTCCCGCAACAGAGCATGATATTGTTGGGCTTCCGTATCGATTTCAGGGCAGCGACCCTGAATCTGCCAGAGCAGAAGATTACCAAGATCAAGAAGGAACTGAGGAAGGTTCTCAGACGGGACAGAATCTCTTTACGTTAGCTGGCCAGGATTGTTGATTTGTTATCATCCTCGATACAGGCCATCTTCCCGGGCCGTTACACTACAGAGCCCTGCAGAGGCTGAAGGCACCGCATCTCCACAGGGGGCTCACATGCTCCGAACTAGTGTCTCTGACACAGGAAGCCAGGACAGAGCTCCAGTGGTGGATCGACCACATGGAAGCATTGAATGGTCGGGGGATCTTCAGCTCACAACCGGACCTGGTGAAAGAATTGGATGCCAGTCGCCTGGGTTCGGGCGCCAGATGCGGATCAACCACCGTGGGAGGTAGATCGACGGAGGGGGAACTAGCTCTCCATATCAACTGTCTATAGCTTCTAGCGGGCTCGTTCACTATTCGATCCCTTACGAGGGACAGAGTATCATGCTGTGTGCTTCTACGGATGGACAACACGATAGTGTTACAGTATATCAACCGTCTGGGTGGCTCCCGATCCTGAGCAGAGCTTGCCAAGGACTTCTGGCACTACTGCCTCCAATGTCAGATTTCTTTGATGGCGGAATATCTTCAGGGGGTGCAGAACTTTGTAGTGGACTGGAACTCTTGGCACTTCAGAGATGTCAGCGACTGGAGGATCGACTCACCAAAATGTTGGGCACTGATGGGACTTTGGGGACCATGCCAAGTGGACCTGTTTGCCTCCAGACGGAACACTCAACTGCCCCGATACTTCAGCTGGAGACCGGACCCGGGGGCGGAGGTGGTTGATATGTTCCTTCAGGATTGGTCGACGGAACCGGCTTACGCCTTCCCTCCCTTTCTCTTCATCCAGCAAGTGGCAGAGTAGGCCTGGTGCCAGAGAGCCTCACTAATCCTGGTCACTCTGATCTGGTGATCGCAAGCATGGCTCCCCTCTCTCTTGGAACTGGCGTGGGCCGTCCCGGTACGACTTCCATCATACGAAGAGATTCTGTCAGACCCTCTGAGCCACCCTCACCCTTTGGTTCTCCAGGGCCATCTTCATCTCATGGCATGGAGGATTTCAGGTGACGCTGGCAAGACATCAGACTTTCGCAGGGGGCTGAATTCCTTATCCAACAGGCATGGGCTCCGGGGACCATCTAGATTGGCTTGGAGGAGATGGGTACGTTGGTGTGTGGAGAGACACCTGGATCCTGTAGGCACCAGAGTTACAGACATAGTAAACTTCTTGGCAGAACTTTTTCAGGAAGGATCAGCTTATTGCACCATCAATTCCTTCAGGTTGGCTATCTCAGCGGGCCATACTCCGGTGAATAATGTTCCAGTGGGGGAGCACCCCTGGGTGAGTAAACTCCTCAAGGGTATCAGGATTTCCCGACCTCCCGAGACGCGCTACGCAGGCCTTTGGGATGTCAACTTGGTCCTATGCTTGTTGTCATCGTGGAAAGACAACCAATACCTGTCCAGGAAAGAATAATCAGCGAATTTAGCAATGCTGCTATGCCTCATCTCGTGCAAGAGATCTTCTGATGTGAGGGCATTAAATCTATCTGCTAGAATCTTTACCCCGGAGGGAGTTTGTAATGACGAGGCTCCAGACGGTAAGTGGAACTCAAAGTTTATTTGTAGAGAGGCACAGTACAACCCTACTACACAAGGCTGAGGCAATAACTGATCCCAAGAGAACCCTGGAACATGGAACATAGATTGTACAACGCAGGTACAGCGTTCCATGTTCCAGGCAAAGGAGGGGCGCGGGGACAGGAGGGGAAAGGAGAGGAGAGGGGAATGCAACACATCTCACCCTTAACACAGAGAATGAAAGGGAAAGGAAAGCAGGAAAATCAAGACAAGTACCTGGCAGGTAAAAACCTGGGTCGATCATTACTTTTAACTCTGGAGGCCACAGATTGAGTGGAATGATGAGAGTTACACTTGGAATCAGGAAAATCATGTAATGGTGAAGCTTCGTCTCTATCTACAGTGAGACTTAAAGACTTGCATTTAGCAACCCTCCTTACATTCCATACTCTACCATCCTGAGTGATGACACTGTTCTTATAGACCTTAACAATTTTGATAGGATGACTAAACTTGGAAGTACCTTTCACCAGGAAACCAGTTTTTTTATCCTAACCCAGTCTCCTACAACAAAATCTGGAACTTTAACATTCATTTTGGAGTCAAACAATATTTTCATCTTGTCTTGCTTACTTTCCACCCGCTTTGCAACCTGATTCACATCAACAGAATCGTCAACCTTAATAACTCTTTTGATACACCATGGACAAATTTCCGAAATAGGTTCTCTGCCCTTCAACAGTCTGAAAGGACTAACTCCAGTCACTGAATGGGGAGTGATGCGATACATCCATAACTTTTTCCTTACAACATCCTTCCAAGACTCATTGGACACACCAGCTAACTGAATACAATCCTTGAGTACACGGTTAAACCGTTCCACTTGGCCATTTTCTCTCGGTTCATATAAGGATGTAGTCATATGTTTGATATTACACATATGGAGAAAACTTTCCATTTCCTGTGATGTGAGTTGTACCCCATTATCCGTTACAAGAACCTCAGGGGACCCCTCACGTGCAAAAACCTCTTTGCAAAAGGTGATGATGACTTGAGTAGAGGTATTAGCAACAAACTTGACCTCCGGCCACTTGGAGTGGTAGTCCACCATGACAAGAGCAAAACGGGCATTTGAAGGCAAGTCTTTAAAGGGACCTGAAATGTCAAAAGCTACTTTTTGCCAAGGGCACTCAGGCCAAGAAACTGGTTTAAGAGGGGCGGAAGAAACTTGGAGCATTTTATCGCTGCTAATGCATTCAGGGCATTCCCTGACAGACCTATCTACCATTTTGTCAAGTCCAGGCCACCAAAAGTTGGCCCTGATAAGCCGTTTCATAGAGGACATGCCTAAGTGTCCTTGGTGGGCAAGTAGTAAAATCTTGTTCTGCAAAGAAGCAGGAGGGATAATCTTTCCTCCTTTGAAAAGCAAACCACCAATGTCTTCAATCTCATCAGAGACACGACAAAAAGGGGCAATGTCGGCATTGGCAGACCTTTCTCTGGGCCATCCATTTTTCACGCATTCAATAATATGTTTACACACATCATCATTATTCATCTCAGCCGACCACTCAGTCTCAGACAAGCCCAAAAACTCTTGAGTTACAAAATCCTTGACAGTGGCAACTACGTCCACTTCTTGTTCATCACGAAAATCACACTCGTCAGGACACGGCAACCTAGAAAGAAAATCAGCCGTGACATTGCTCCTACCAGGGACATACACCACCTCGAAATCGTATTCCTGTAGTCTGGATGTGAGGCGGGCTATGCGGGCGGTAGAGTTCCATCCTCCCCCAGGGGATAATATGCCAACAAGGGGCTTATGATCAGTTCTGAGAGTAAATCTGTTTCCCCACAAATAGTTGCGAAAATGTTCGATGGTCCAGATGCACGCCAACAACTCTCTCTCAATCACGGCATATCTCCTCTCAGTAACCGAAAGAGTCCTAGAAGCAAAAGCCACACACGACTCTTCCTTTCCCGAACACTGGCTAAGAACTCCCCCAAGACCATACAGACTGGCATCGACAGTGATAATGCATCTCTTATTGAGGCAGAATGACTTCAAGGTGGGCGCATTAACAATCTCGTTTTTGATCTGTCTGAAAGCTGTCTCTTGTTTATCTGACCAGACAAACTCAGTAGACTTTCTGGTCAACTCCCTAAGGGGCTCCATCTTGGTGGCAAAGTTCTGTATGAATTTACTATAGTATTCACACAGGCCCGCAAAAGAGAGGAGTTTCTCTTTATTGTCAGGAGCAGGTGCATTGATGATGGCATCAACCAAGGATTTTTGGGCACTACCCCATTACCAGAAAGTGTGTGACCTAGATATTCCACTGATTTACAAAAATTTTTACATTTGCCAGCTTTGAGTGTCAAACCACATTTTTCTAACCTGAGGCAAACTTCCTTAACATGATGGAAGTGATCTTCCTCATTTTTGGAAAAAATTAGTATATTGTCTTGGAAGCATTTAACAAATTTGCTGACATCTTTAAAGATGTGGTACATGGCCCTCTGAAACACAGATGCGGCCGATGCAAGACCAAAAGGCATCCTCTTAAATTGAAAAAGCCCATGGGGTGTGATAAAAGCAGTGAAGTGTTTGGAATCCCCAGTAAGTTCAATTTGGTGGTAAGCCGATCGAAGATCAAGGGTGGAAAAAATGCAGGCACCATCCAACATGCATACCATTTCGTTAATATTAGGGAGTGGGTGGCAGTCAGCGACCAAATTAGCATTCAACGCCCTCAAATCAACACATAACCTAATACTTTTATCAGGTTTTTGGGCTAAAACAATGGGAGAAACCCATTCTGAGGACTCAATTTCCTCAATTATGCCATTCTCAACCATTCCATCTAACATGTTTTTTAACTCAGTCCTAATACTGATGGGAACTCCCCTTAATTTCTGTTTCACCGGAACCGAACCTTCTTTGACCTTGATCCTATGACTAAAACCTATAAGTTTACCAAGATCATCGGAGAATACATTAGGAAATAAAACACTGAAATTGGTACTAGCAGAAGATAAAGCAAGGACAGAAACAGGTTCTTTGCTTCTGGGGTTCAACAGAATACCCAACTTGGCCTGGTCACGCCAGCCCAAGACATTAACACCTTTGAAAGCTATGTATAACTTGATGGTGGCAGAATTACCCTTGAATTCAATAAATACTTCCTTGAAGCCCATGAAATCAATATGGGAACCATCAAAATTCTGCGCCACAATATCAGGTTTGTTTAATAGATTGAGATCAACTAATTCTCCCAAGGATTCCAAGCAATAATCCTTTGTGATTATAGTCCAAGGAGAACCCGAGTCTGCCATTAGTTCCAACTCCCTCCCCATGATACATACAGTACATTTAGGAGAAGAAATCTTATCAGCCTCGGAAACATCAAAGGAATGTTGGATCGAAACAACAATGCCAGACTCTAAGTCACCTTGAAGATGATCACAAGATGGAAGGTTGCAAGTGACACAAGAAACTTTCCCTTTGGAGAATTTAGAAGAAGGCAATACAGACTTCTTGGAATTCGGAGCACCACTCATAGTATTCCTACACATTTTAGAAAAATGTCCTACACGTCCACACTTACTGCACTCTTTACTAATAGCAGGACAACGTGGAAAAGAAGCTATATGGTCAGGATTCCCACACCTATAACAATAGAATTGTTTGATACTAGGGTAACTTCTGTCACTGGAGTAACCCTTAGAGGTGTTAGGATTGATAGTGTTGACCTCACTGGAAGTGGAATGTTTGGTTTCTTTGTTGAGTGACTTCATCCACTTATCGGATTGCTCTAAGGCCTTAGCAGTGCTAATGGCCGCTTCCAAATTAGGGTCGCCCATTATCCACAGTTGCTCCTGTACCTTCTTACTTCTTACGTGAACGATGATCTGGTCCCTGATCATTTCATCAGTAATCAAACCAAAGTTACAGTGTAAGGACAACGCACGTAGGGCGGTGAGAAATTCATCAAAACTCTCTCCCTCTTCTTGAGCCCTAGTGTAAAATTTAAACCTATTGAGGGCAAGACTTGTCGTTGGTTTAAATCTACCCTCTATACGCAAAATGGCCTCATCATACACGTTGTGATCACCCCCCGATCTGACAGGAGGAAGTGTCCTATACACTACCTGTCCCTCAGAACCTAAGCAATGAAGAAAGATGTTCTTTTTCCTCTCAGCAGACATACGTTCTCCATCAATAGCTTTTAGGTAGGTGATAAATTCCTCTTTCCATCTTGTCCATGGAATGGATGGTTCTCCTTTTGTTTGTAAAAATTTAGAGGGTGGGTCAAACTGCATTGTGATGAGACGGTAGTGATATAATGGTAAAAAAAAAGTTTTTTTATACAGTATATAAGGTAGCGTACTAAAACAGGTAAAAATTATAGGTAAATAATCTTCAGAGTAGACGACGCAGCAAACCTACTGTGAATGTGCTGCTTTCGAGTGAAAGATAAAGCATAAATATGTGCTATTACATGAAAGATAAGAGTGTACGTGCTACTCTTGTAAAATAGACAACAAGTACAAGGTGTGCCAGTCACCGTAAGGAAGGCAGGCTGTAGAACTGAGAGTCAACGTGTGCCTGTCACGGAAGATGAACAGGCTTTCCTACCTGTAGACGGATGAAGATGACTGTGAAGACGAAGATATTTTTCTGTAAATATGACATCCGGGGAAGTATTCAATGAGGTGTGCTCATTCCTGTGTGATGAAACGCTGGGAACAACACCACAATAAGACATCCGGGGGAGCATTCAACGAGGTGTGCTCATGCCCGTGTGATGAAACGCTGGGAATAAACACCACGAAGTACCAGAGCCTTCGGGAGAAATCGACGCGGTAAAGCATGAAAATGGCCGCCGGCGTAACGACGCACAGCGTGACCAACGTGAGGAGCGGACTAAGCGTCCAGCGTTGCAGCTAGAATCCGGGTGGCGCGTTGATAGAAGTCGCCAGGCAACAGTTGTCGTCCCACGTCATAGGCAGTATCCAGGCGGCGCGTCACAGCTAGCATCCAGGCAACAGCAGTTGTTAGACAACGGAAGACAGCCGCTGGTGCGCAAAAACTCACCAAAACGATGAAAAGGCTCAGGAAAGGCACCCAACAAGCCAGAAATCTGCGGTTTCCCAGTTTGTGCAGAAGAATGCTGCATCCAGCGCGCAGGGAAGCTCTAGATCAGCAGAGAAGTGAAGAACAGGAAAACGGGTCCGGAAGACATCGCAGCACCTGTGCCTCCAAGGAAGATGTAGCAAACGAAGTCTTCAGATGGTCGTCGCCAAATTTGTAATGACGAGGCTCCAGACGGTAAGTGGAACTCAAAGTTTATTTGTAGAGAGGCACAGTACAACCCTACTACACAAGGCTGAGGCAATAACTGATCCCAAGAGAATTCTGGAACATGGAACATAGATTGTACAATGCAGGTACAGCGTTCCATGTTCCAGGCAAAGGAGGGGCGCGGGGACAGGAGGGGAAAGGAGAGGAGAGGGGAATGCAACAGAGTTACATTCAGCATATGAAGTAGGACAAAGACGAGTACCAGGTCAGTATCCTATACAGCTTTCCCTGAGACTCTTAAGTTGTGTGTGGTCAGATGCCTTAAAGCCTACAAAGACATGACATTGGAGGTTCGACCTTCAAGGGAACGGCAACTGCTGATTGCCATTAAAAAACCCTTCAAGGTAGTGTCTTCCCCGACCATTGCCAGGTGGGTGAGATGGGTCATGGCAGAAGCCGGCATCGATACCAGTGAGTTCGGGGCTCACTCTGCTAGAGGAGCCATGGCTTCCAAGGCTGTCCAGGTAGGGGGCAGGTTGGAAGATATCATGAATGCGGGGGATTGGTCCTCTGATTCCACTTTCAAAAAGTTTTACTTTAAACCAATCCAGGATGCAGCCGCACTGGTGGTAAGTAAGCTTTAAAAATGCATAATCCTCGCCTCTGATCCTGACATAGAATGACAAATTTCCTAGTAAACATGAAGGAAAGTTTCCATTTTATTAAGGACGCGGAGGCGAGGATTATCCCCCCCGGCATGCTCTCGCTATGCCACGCTCCCTAGGGGGACTTACGCAATGACCTACATGGATTCTACAGATAAGAGAACGGGATCTTGTGATTATCAGGGAAGTACTGAAATTTTACATAACTGCTATGGTTTATTGTTATTCTTGTGGTTTAATATTGACACTGTTTCATACCGGCAACCAGTTCTTATATTGTACGTCAATATCTAATGTGAGATAATGGAACTCCTTGGATTCATCTGATAATTATTGTCATGTTCAGTGATACTCTCATGGTATTCGATTCTTTTTCCTGACTGTTGGATACAATGGTAAAAATCAATTAAGGGAGAGACTTTAACCTAATATCAATATCTTCATAGGTTCGGATTCTAAAACGGAATAAGGTCCAGCTGGCTTAACTTCCTTCAGTGAAGAAGGGGAAGGACTACGACATCACTAGTATTATATGGACTATCGGACTGTTATGTGATTGAACTGTTGGTGGCCATAGTTACTCCTAGTGTTCATGGGAGATGTAGTTTCAGTGATGTGTTTTTACTTTATCTTTAAACGTGCTGTTAATAAAGAGTGAAGAAAGCAATGCATAATCCTCGCCTCCACGTCCTTAATAGAATTGAAACTTTCCTACATGTTAACTAGGAAATGTTTCTGTATCTATACATGGTGCCCCCAGAGTAGACCAGAGAATGTTCAATGGTCAGAGACAGAAGGGCAGGCAAGCAGCTAGGTGGGACTATGAGCGCAGAAAGCAGAAAGGTGGGGTTGGAGGGTTGTTTAGCAAGTAGAGGGCGACAATAGCAGACACAGTCAAATGGGGTGCAGCTGAGGTTGGTAGCATGATGATCAGGGATCCGCAACTGAGTGTTGCCACAGATCACACTAAAGGACCATCATCAGCAATTGTACATGCCATATTTTATTGTATTGATGGGGATGAGGGGAAGCAGAGATGCTGGCCAGAGGAGAGGGGACAGGGAGATATGGAGGAGCTTTTTGGTGTGCGGGAGGCAGCTAAGAAGCCATTAAAAGTGTATGGGAGGAAAGGAAAGGGCTGTGGCAAGTCTGCGGCGATGAGGGGGCATTCACAGGGGGCACTGGGGTCAAAGGAGCTGAAGTGGAGAGTAGGTTGGGTAGAGGAGGAGGATGGTTTGGGTATAAAGGGACAAGGTGCAGGAGGTTGGATTCCAAAGGTAGATAGATTTTTATGAGCGAGGGTGGGGAGGGCAGGGGTTATGAGGGAGCCCACCCCAGTATACGGAGCCTAATCACTGGTGATTCTGTTCTATGTTTGGACATTGATGCAGACTCGGCAGAGTCTAATGGCGCTCACTTACCTCAGGGGGAAGATAGGGTATGGTCTAGAGTGGCCGGCATGACATAGGTAATGGACAGCTGAACGGCAACCTGGGGAAAGTCTTGGGGGCCCTCCACAGGATTAGCCCTGGGTGGGTCTGGTTTGGCACCTTGACTGCAGACGGAGCAGCAATTGCCCGTGGTGGGGAGAGAGCTTCTATGATGAAATTCCAGCCCCAAGTGGTCTACAAGGCAAGGGAGTGCAGTGAGGACATTGGCAGCAGCAAAGATAGGCGAGGGGGAGGACAGAAGGCATAAGGACCTGTGGGGAAGGCTCACACAACTAACTAAGTTGGACAGGCTGATGTACTGGCTACAATGGTATTCCAAAAAGGATGACAGAAGAATACTGTTGGAGGGTTTTTAATATGTATTTCAGTTAGGTTATACAGGCCAGATGTGCAGGTGATGAGCGGAAAATTTGAAATCAGTGAGGGAACACCCCATGGTAGTAAAGACCAAGCTAGACAAAGAAGATAGGGAGGGCAGATTGGCATGCCAATTTGACAACTGACCCTTGAATAGACTGATTGTGTGTGTTGCCTGTCGGTGTGGTCCCCAAAAAAGAGAAGGGGCAGATTTGGCTTATTCAACACCTTTCATGGCCAGGAGGGACATCAGACAATGACTATATTTCTGAAAAACTGTCTTCAGTTTCCTACCCCTCAGTGGACTTTGTCACAGATTTGGTAAATAAGACAGGCCCTGGGGCACAAATGTCAAAGAGTGACATTAATTCTGCATTTCACCTGTTGCCATTACATCGGGCGGATTTCGAACTGCTGGGCATACAGTTCAGAGGACAATGGAACAAGGATAAAGCCCTGCCTATGTGTCGCTCCATTTTGTGTGCATTGTATCAGATATTCAACTCATTTCTATGAGATCTATTTATATTTGTTACAGGACATATGTCGGTGGCCCACAACTTGGATGACTTCTTTTTTGTTGGCCCCCCTGGCTCTTTGGACTGCCAATAGATGTTGGTAAATTTTAAGGAGCTGATGGAGGATGTGGGGGGTTCCACTGGCTAAGGAAAAAACGTTGTGTCCAAGCACTGTTTTGACGTTTCGGTGAATTGAGCTTGATACTGTGACTACGGAGGCATGGCTGCTGGAGGACAAGAAAAGGACAATGATGCAGTTGATTGATTGTTTGCTGGGCAAGAACAAAGTGCAGGTGAGAGGTGCAAGTACTACTGGGACATTTGAACTTGACAATGCAGGGTGGTAAGGGCAAGCAGAACATTTTGCAGGAGACTTGGGGGTATACTTACAAGAAATGGCACTCTGCTGATTACACGCAGTGGAGCAATTAAAAAATGTACTGCTGCCGTACGACAATTCCTAACGCCATCTTAGCATTGTATTTACAATACAAGGCATTAGGGCGAGATAGCAGCCAAAAATAATGTCGCTAACAAGAGCCTCAAATAGGTAAAAAATGTAGGTACGGTGCAAAAAGTGACGTTCGGCCAATTAGCGACAAGAAAAAACACACTACCTGGCCTAAAGCCACTTTTCTACGTCTAGCATGAAAAAAAACAACACAAAAACGCTGCTAAAGTGGGAAACAAAAGTTAGACTTAACTGAATGCAGAATGGAGCAGCCAGAAATGAGCACAGCACAGGACAACAACCCCCCCAACCTCACTACCAGCCAGGATGGCAGGACAAAGTCCAAGGGAAAGAGAAAGAGAAAATGTAGGTTCAGTCAGGAAAAGAATGAAATCTTGATCACAGAGATGAGAACCATCAACACCAGCTCTTCACCAGCTCCAAAGGGTCAATGGGAATAAAACAGACCATACAGCAGTCCATAGACAACTGTGCATCTGAAGTCAAGAGTAACAGTGAGCAAAAGAACTCTCCACGTAGCACAGTAAGCTACAGCACCCACAACACTTTGATAAATCAACTTTACCTTTAAATACTAAAAAATGATATAACTAATTCACAAAAACGAACTTAGAATCATACTAGGCAATGAGAGAGGTGATGATTTTGGGGTCACCCCTAACCTATGGGGAGGGAAAGCAGATGCATTGAACACAAAGAGCATATCATGCTGAACAATTTGGTGGTGGTCCCATCCTCCTAGGCCCACCCCAAGCAAAGTTATGATCAGAAATACAATGCCAACCACAGGCCCAGCAAAGCATTATGGGGCGAGATTCTAGAGTGCAGTGAATATTATAGTATTAGCTCTCAGCTGAGCCGGAGAGCCTGCCCCTTGAGGAATGTTTTGATATTGGAATCTATAATAGTCACTGCACTCTAGAATATCGTCCCATAATGCTTTGCAGGGCCTTTGGTTGGGATTGTATTTTATCCCAACACATTAAGAACTCCGCCAAGAGCGCATTCCTCAACCTTAAACTGCTCAACAAAATAAAACCATTCATCCCTCCCGGCGATCTCAAACAAGCCACTCAGTCCCTGGTGCTTTCCAGACTGGACTATGGGAATGCAACCCTCACAGGAACAGCAAAATCCCACTTAGCCCCTCTGAGAGCAACTCTAAATGCAGCAGCCAGAATGGTTACCGGAGTGAAGAAATTTGAACACATTTCACCGGCACTCAGAGATTTAAAATGGCTCCCAATTGAAATGCGTGCCAACTTCAGAACTGCCTGCCTCACGCACAAAGCCCTGCACACTGGGAAGCCCGCCTACCTGGCCGCCAAACTCAAGAAAGCCGGCCAAACAAGGACACTCAGGAGCTCAAACACCTTACTCCTCATCCCCCCGAAAAGGCGCAAACAAAAAGCCTCTTCTCAATCCTTCTCTGGAAATGCTCCAAGAATCTGGAACTCCATCCCAGTCCATATCAGGACTAACCCCTCCTTTGTAAAATTCAAAAGGCAGCTCAAAGACCTCTTCCTCAATCGCTCCCTGCCGAATGGATAGCTGCCGCTTGAATGCTGACTCTTGCCCACCACACCATCCAGTCACCCTAAGTTTAAGACCTCTACCTCACCCACCTACCAACTTAGTCTTGCCTCACCCCTGTGTATATCACCCCTTTATTTTGTAACTTTTTGGATATTAAGTAAGGCTGCATTTTGTTCTGAGACTCTCGACTCGCAGCGAGTTCTGTATTGATTTTCCCATTCTGTATTGATTTTCCCATCACCTTTGTTGTAGTCTAGCTAGCGCTATATAAAACTACTAAATAAATAAATAGTTATTTGTTGTTTATTTAAAGGTATGTAAGATTTCTGTTTTTATTAATAAGCATTACATTGAAAACACAATATTTGTGTTTTATTAATATGCATAACATGTAATTCATACACACACTCTGGAGTAAGCTAGATAATGAACTTTATCTTTACATGTTTAAAAAAAAAAAACATATAACCAATACACAAAAGAAAGCTTTGTAAAGTATCAGGCAATGAGAGAGGTGATGATTTTGGGGTCCCCCTTAACCTAGGGGGAGGACCAAGCAGATGCCTTGAACACAAAGAGCATATCATGCTCAACGATTGTGGTGGTCCCATCCTCCTACGACCACCCCAAGCAAAGTTATGGGCAAAAATACAATGCCAACCAAAGGCCCAGCAAAGCATTATGGGGCGAGATTCTAGAGTGCAGTGAATATTATAGTATTAGCTCTCAGCTGAGCCTGGAGAGCCTGCCCCTTGAGGAATGTTTTGATATTGGATACTATAATATTCACTGGCCTCTAGAATCTTATCCCATATTATATATTATATTATAATGTCCAATATCAAAATAATTCTACAAAGAGCTGCAGTTCAACTAGTCGTTACTAGATGTCCCTCAGGAGTCAAATGCAAAAACATTGAAATTATTAGTACATCAAGCTGCAGTTCCACTAGTCGTTACTAGATGTCCCTCACGAGTCAAATGCAAAAGCTTCATGAAAGGGTTTCAATGCTTTTGCATTTGACTCGTGAGGGATATCTAGTAACGACTAGTGGAACTGAAGCTTGATGTAATAATTATTTCAATGCTTTTACATTTGACTCCTGAGGGACATCTAGTAAGGACTAGTTGAACTGCAGCTCTTTGTAGAATTATTTTGATATTGGACACTATAATATTCACTGCCCACTGCTAATCTCGTCCCATAATGCTTTGCAGGGCCTTTCGTTGGGATTGTATTTTTGCCCATAACTGTGCTTGGGGTGGTCCTAGGAGGAAGGGACCACCACTGAATCGTTCAGCATGATATGCTCTTTGTGTTCAAGGCATCTGCTTGGTCCTCCCCTAGGTTAGGGGACCCCAAAATCATCACCTCTCTCATTGCCTAATATTTTCATTGTCAAAGTTCACTTTTGTGAATTGGTTATTTACCATGTAAAATTGCTTTATCAAAGCATTTTAGGTGTTGATGATTTTGCTGCTATGCTACGTTTAGCACAGTATTTGCATTGAGCTATGTGTGTAGTAGCGCCATTTGCATACAAAACAATTCTTATTATTAAAGAGAACTAACAATGACTGTATGTTTTAAATTCTGAATTTGTGCTTTTTCTGAATAAGGACTCTAAACTATATTGTCTACCAGTATTGATCACATGTCACTTCTACGCTACACCTTGTAGTCCTGTCTGATGTAACATTTCCTATACACTGATTCACACACATATGATTTTCTCTGTGCAATGTGTGTGTGATGTAAAGTGCTTTGCCACCTTACACTGGTATGAGTGGTGCTATAAAACTAAGGGGCATATTAGCAAGACCGGCGATAAAATTATCGCAGTTTTAGCAGCAGGAAACTGCCGCTAAAACTGCGATAATGGGCTTGCTAATATGCGTTATAGAATTCCAATAGAAGCCCAGGTTAGATGTCCTGCACATCTAACCTGGGCTTCTATTGGAATTCTATAACGCATATTAGGAAGCCCATTATCGCCGCTTTAGCGGCAGTTTCCTGCCGCTAAAACGGCGATAATTTTATCGCCGGTCTTGCTAATATGCCCCTTTATAAATCTGAGAGACAGTGGTTATGGAGACTTGAGGGGCACTGTTAAAGTGTGCTTAGTGATAGAATCTGTGACAGATTTGGTCATTGGGGGGGCGCCACCAGCGCTAAAGCCGGCCCTGGTCATCATCGGTGCCAGTGCAAGGGAAAACACATGTGGTGCGCCGGATCCTTGTGAATAGGGTGCTGTCCTGTTTATGTGTAGACGCAGGGTGGCATAGAGAAAGTGCTTGCTGTGCTGTGCCATTACAATGTGAACATGCCCCTCCGTAGGTGCATGACCCCATTCACAGCAACACTACCATCTGGGGTACTGCCTGGCACATGTCACTCTCTAACAGCCTCCCATGTCAGCTCATTGGAGATGGCCACGCATGATGTAGGTGGTGTATGCACTGGAGAGCCTTCGTCAGAGTACATGGATTGGATCAAAGAGATGTCTGACACCCTGCAGATGACCAACTCTGCTCATGATGAAAAGGCATGAACTTCAGTGATTAGATTCTGACTACTAGGACAGGCCCCTTCCACTCAGAGTAGGAGCACAGTGGTACAGATCGGGGGAGAGAATGTGGCCTAACGGCTAGGGCGGTAAACCTCGAAGCTGGGAAACCAGGTCTGAGTCTCTGCAGAGACGCTGAACATCCAGTGATTCTGGCCAAATCACTTAATCTCCCCGTGCCTAACAAAAATGAATGTGTCCGTCTGTAATCCAACAGGTGCTCATGTAAAGCCCTCGGATACTTTCGGGTCTAGTTCGCACTATATAAAACTAAAAAACAAAACGCGGAGGTCCTGTCATTTGAAATTAAGATACATGGCTATCTGCCATCCACAGTCTAGTGTAACAGCTGTCCTACATATCGATGGAGAACAGAAAGTGTCATGTCATGCACTTTGTTTGTCAACTACTTACCCTTACTCACTGGTCAGCATCCTGTCCCGGACATCTCCGATCAAGACTACCTACCAACCATCGACCATGACACCCTCCAAGAGCTCCTGAACTGCAATGGGACACCAGCTCTGGACCCGGGGAGGGTCAGAAACATTGTAGCATCTCCACATACCCCGCCAAACAACCAACAGGTACCACCTACCACTACAACCACACCCCTGGGCTACAAGGACCCACAGATCACCTTTCAATGGACAGTGGTAGGAGTCCAGCGGGAGTTGGCAAATCAGGTGCGGGTGGGGATGAGGACCCTGGCGGCCACACGAGAGGGGGTCCGTGGGTGCCTCAGTCCCAATAGGGACAACTTTACTGCCTTCAGAGGTACATACTCACTGCTCTGTGGCCTCCAGCAGTCCCTGGCTGACATCGCTGATGTCATGAGGCAGAGGCATCAACAACTGCCCTGCCAAAGTGTCACCAGTGATGTGGCCAAAGAGCTGAGAGGCTATCCGAACCATCTTGGAGACCATGGAGTGGAAGCAGGACTCGCACATGGCTGCCTATCACTGCGACGTTGCTGCTGTGTTGCAAAACCAGCAGATCCTCCTCTCAGCAGTGATGCCTCATGTGTTGGCAGAGATGAATGCTGCTGCAGGCACGGGATCCACATCTTCTGCCATTATTGTGTGTGTGCTTCACTTGGCTGCCGACACCACACACATCAGACGAGGAAGATATGGACAATACATCTTTCCAAAGGAAAAGTCAGATGTAGCATTCATCTGTGTCATATGTCCAGTTTCTCCTTAGCCCTGTGCTGATCAACACATGCCAGGGAACTCCTGCTGTCACTGTCCTCATTTTGACATTTCCCTGTTCACCTTGAAGATCTGTGGACTGACAATGTGGCCTACCCCCCCTAATGACAATGCGGTCAACTTCCTGACTGATGCATTCCTAATCCTGAATATGTCCCGTGACATATTCCGCACAAGGACTCTGTCTGAACATCCACTGGCTCTAAACATCCTTTGGGGTTGTTGTCCTGTGAACTGTCCCTGTGAGACCATTCAAAATTTGTGCATGTAAATAAATGCACCAATAAGAACTAGCTGTGTGTTGTGTGTCTCTGTGAGTCAGGGCAACGTTCACCATTGGCTAATCAGTTAGGCTACTAAAGCAAATACTATCAAAATGGACATCATTGTGTTAGCACAGTCTGGGACAATGCTAGGCAGTGAGAGTATTACAAATGTTGGAGGCACCTATTGTGTGATGATCATTAAGTCCATACTCAAGGTGGCAAGAATATAGTGCAACTAGTGTCATGCAGTCAATATGAATGTTGCGATCAGTCACCCCACAAGTATTGTGTCCATCCATGGTTACTGTACAAGAAAAATGGCCCCAGTGGACACAAATTTGAAAAGAGAAATATACACATCAAGAACACCTGGAAAAGCAATTACAAACAATATTCTTCATATTGACCACATTTTATTCAGGTGTAACATGGAATCTCATGTTCACAAGGCGTAACATTCGTTTAACACAATTGTAAAGAGGTGCCCCAAAAGGGAGGGAGGGGTAAGTGCAGCAATGTGCAGATGTGAGGGTAAGCTAAAGAAGGAGGGCAGTGAACAATATATACATCTAAATCATGAAAGAAGCCAATCCAGCCTTGTCAAAGGCTTAGTCTATTTACAACACCGTAACGTTAGAACAGATTGGAGGGAGACAGTGAATCTATCACTATTGTCCACAAAGGTAAACAGATAATAAAGCTGTCGACGTGACACGGACGTGATTTTTCAAACAAGATGCATGGAGTATGTGATTTGTCAAGCCCTTCAACTAGAAATTAGAAGAGAGACAGGATTTCTATCAATTTACCTATAATCACGTCCCTTTCTGACTGTGGAGCCGGCAGGCCCATCTTCATCCAATTCCCCACCGAACATACAGGTGGCCTTAGGGTGTCCCCCACTTGGTCCTGATGAAGATCCTACTGTAAGGACTCAAATTGCCTACACTCATTCCCAGAGTCGAAACGTCGACGGCTTTATTATCTGTTCACTGTGGACTGCCACAGGGTCTTTTTCTTCCCCAATGACACTTTGGAGCTGACGAAGAGTTGGGGTTGGTGCTCTGTCACCTCTGCAATCAAGATCGCATGCTCCTCCTGACTGAACTTGCACTTCCTCTTCCCCTTGGACTCTGGCTGGCCATCCTGGCTGGTAGTGGGATTTGGGGGAGTAGTTGTCCTGTGCTCATTTGTGGCTGCTTTCTCGTAAGTTGAGGTATTGTTTTTCTTCTTAGCTCCGTTTTTGTGGGGGTTTCTCCCATTAGGTGCAGAAAAGTGACGTTAGGCCGGCTAGTGTGTATTTTCTAGCCGCTTTTTGGCTGAGTGTCACTTTTTGTACCATTGTGAAAAAAAATTTATTGACTTGATGCTCTTGTTAGCAGCATTTTTTTCCACTGCTAATCCATCCTAACGACATGTAGCGCTGTATTGTAAATATGACGTTAACATGGCGTTAGGAATTGTTGGACGGCAGCAGTAAAAATGTTGGCGCTCCACTATACAGTGGAGCGCCATTTCTTGTAAATATTCCCCATAATGTCTCCTGAGTAATTTTCTTTTATGAGGTTTTGCCCAAAGACCCTATTCACCTTTTAACTGGAGACACCTGTGGTGTTAGGGAAAAATCCTCCTCAGCTAAGTATCTGATTGGCTTATTTACAAGCCCCTTGCGCCTCCGGCGCATTACTTATTCCCATATTAAAAGCGATGCACCGGCGGTGCAAGGGGCTTGTAAATAAGCCTCTGAGGGCCTTATTTATAAGATTTTGCCATAGGCCTTCCTGCTGCGCTGCCCTACAGCAAAAGGAAAGGACAGGAATGCGCTGTATCTATCAGAAACAGCGCATTTCTATTCTTTTCCTCAGCGCTGGTGCACAATGGGCTAACATGTGCCAACGCAGGTACCTTTGCGCCATGGTGCAAGGGTGCCTGCGTTGTGAGGATGTTTGTTTTTGTCCAGGAAGACTAACCTTCCTGCACAAAAACAATCACAAGAGTATTTTTCCTATTTGTTTGTGTGCTGCATAATGCAGCACACATAGAAAAAGGAAAAATGAGGAGAAATAAAGGGATTTCGCCTCGTTGCGCCTCGCTTATGCCTTCCCTGGGGAGGCGTACGTTTTTGGCTCTGCCTCACAGTTACGATTCCTTGTAAATCTGGGGCAGTGTCAAAAAGCCATGGGTGTTGCTGGGAACGACCACAGCAACACCCATTGCATGCCCCTTTAACGCAGAAAACGGTGTTAAAGGGAACATTATTTGAAAGGCTGCATTAAGCCACGCAAAGTGACTTAGTGCTGCCTGGTAAATATGGAGAAGGTCCCTGAGCCACCGGGGCATCACTTACTACTCAGGCAAATCCGCAGTGACCTAGGGAGGTGGAAACATCACCAGATATCCTGCCTGGAAAGGGTGGCGGCAATTAAAATGACAATTCTCCCAAAGATATTATACCTCTTCTAGACTCTCCCCCTACCACCTCCCATGGGCAGGATCTCCAAACTCCAAGCAGAGCTATTACAATTTATCTGGCAGGGTAAGAGACGCCACATGAAGAAAGCCCTTGGCTTTCTTCCCCCTGGTGACAGAGGCCTGGCCATTCCAGACCTTCAACTATATTACCAGGTGGCGCAGTTGCACTACCTGGTCAAGGGGAGCCGGGCCAAATCTGAGAAGCACTGGTTGTTTCAGGACAGAGCGGTGGCCTAGCTTCCTTATGGAAGGTACACATGGGCCGTGTAACTTATACCTGTCGCCCATCACGCGGGTGACAATGGAAGCTTGGGACCAGACTAGCATCCAGCATGGACTGACCTTCTACCCTTCTCCCATGACACCGCTACTGGATAACTCAGACTTAACCCTGGGGGTGGGGGCGGAGGGGTTTGCAAGGTGGCGACAATCAGACTGTCGCTCCATGGCCCACCTGTTTGACGTAGAGGGAGTGCTCTCCTTCCCCCTGATACGCGAAGAGTCTGGACTCCCTGAAACAGAACGACTCCATTACCTGCAACTACGACATTGGATAGTACACCCACAAAATAAACTTAACGCACAGCAGCACCTTACCCAGTACGAGAGATGGCTCCTCATTAAAACAGCAGACAAGAGGCTAATCTCCGAGCTATATGCACTTCTGAACCAACGTAACAGATCTATGCAAAACGCTGACCAGGCCAGGTAGGAAAGGGACTTGTGGAGGCCGCTAGGAGCCAAAGAATGGGAGGGGATATACCACAGAGACAGACACACAGCCAGTAACGTAGCCCTCACTGAAACACTCATGAAAGTAGCCACATACTGGTATTACACCTCAGCATGACTCCAACACAGAACGTGGATTGCGGTTGTGGGACACCAGGGACATTGGTGCACATCTTATGGGACTGCCCGCAGCTCCTCCAATACTGGTCGCAGGTACTTGATGACATAGACACCCACCTTAGCACCCACTGCTGCGATTCCCCATATTTGTAATCCTGGGCCTACCAAATCCGTTAACATATCCCTTGAAGTCCAGAAGAGGGTGGCAGATCGGCCTGGCATTGGGAGCGGCCGTACAGAACATCTTCATACAATGGGGCACCTCGCGGACTCCAACCCATGCCGGCTGGCTCCTCAGGTTGTGGCACATACTGGGCATTGGAAAGATCACACTTACACTGGGTGGGCAGGGAGATTCTTTCAGAGACTTATGGCTCCCTTATCTGTCCCTACTTTCACAAGACTATCGGGAACTGATGTGCCCCAGATTTCTCCACCTTCTGCGCTTGCCCAAGATTGCTCTGCAGCCACAAACAGAAAAATCCTAAGTAAGTTCAATGGTGTTATTTTATATGTATCATAGTGTGGAAGTGATCGGAGGGAGGGGTTGGTTGGGTTGGGGATTGTTTGCCGATCTATCATTACCATAAACATGTTTGTGTCGCTTAATTGTCTTTTGACGAGGGATCAGAAAAGCTGATATCGGCACTGTTTGTTTCTTTTGAAATGCCAATAAAAAGAAGTGAACCATAAATGAATACCCCAATTTAGTAACCAAATCTAATTGCCATATAATTACATGGCTGCACAAGCGGTAAACATTTTGCTTGACTGTAGAAAAGTGGTAACAAATACGCTACTACAACATGGGCTCACCACCGCAGGTGGTGAAGTTACCTTCGTGGTAGAGGCGCACAAAGCATACACATTGGAGGTATTCCATTCATGGGTAGAATTTCCAGCAGTTAAAAATCAATCAGGATGTTTTCATGAATATGAAGCACTAGCAGTACCTGATAACTAACTATGCTGCTGTAAGTGATCTAGAAATACCACTAACATATCAAGGACATCACAATTGGTTTCAAGGCGCCCAACCACATACCGCAACTAATGTCAGACTGGGTCCCCTCAGCAAAGAAGGTGCGACATGGCCAGTTTTGGCTGGCTTCACACCATATCCAAACATAGCAAATCTTACTGCAGCACAACTACTTGTACATTACAGGCAGTTAGTTACATTATACTGAAACATGACGAAACACGTTATGCGCATAATAGCTTTAAACCCAGTGAGGAATACTTAAGCTGCACAACACCAGCTACCAATGCAGGTAATTAGTCCAGTAACTATTAATTTGATTATGGGAAAAGTTCCCACGGCATGGGAGTGAATTCCATTCTGGATCGTGCAAAAAAAAAAACCAGCATGAATCATTGTTACCCCATATGGGACCTCGATAAAAACATAGAATTCTCACTATATGCCTACCTCCAGGGATGATTGCAGGGTTAGACGAATGTGCCTCATGGGGCACAGTGTTCGCTGCGGTGTACACTATAACGAATGATGCACCATCACTTTCCGTCGTACCGGATGTGTTAAAACAAATTCTGAATGAATACCGGGCTGCTCCAGTCCAAACCTGGACTTGGGGAGGAAACTGTTAAACAATTTTGCCACAGTGTCCTTAATGATATTAAGTAATATTAAGGGGAAGCTATACACCAATGTCTAGCATAGGTTCCAATAGGGAAACAGGAGCAAGAACTACCAAACATTTCTGAAACCTATACAACTATAGGTCGAGATGGTTTGGGAGCCAAATCTAGTAAATCACAAATTAAGGGTAATTCTGACAAGGATAACTTGAAGTAGGCATCTGAGTCTTCTTAAAACGTTAGGATAATAAAAAAAATCGAATACAGAAAAATTTAAATCACAGGGTGGATCTCATCTACAGGAGGCCACTGAAAAGAATTATAACCTGTGCAACTGTAAACAGGTACAACAGCCTACTAGGTATCAGACTACTTATACATGTTCCTTTCAGGAGTCCTCCAAAAAATGCTCGGAGAGAGGAGGATGATGAGAGCTCAGGTCAGAGGAGTACTTGAAACCAAAAAAGGACTCACAGCACTCTTTGAACTATATAATATAGAAAGTAGAAAAACTTCCTCAGCAAAAACCCCAATGCCGAAAGAAGGTTGCAAGTATTTCAGTCAGAAATGCGACGGTTACTGAGGACTATGCTTCTGACCATGGAGTGGGCTCTGACTCTGCTAGACAATGCGACAGAGGTGTTGAGAGTTCGCCATGATCTAGAAGAGTTTATGGAGGTGACAGCAAGTGATGAGTTTATTCAGGTGGAAACACCTGATCAGAGACTCAGCTCTCCCAATACGCTATACGACGTAGAATTATGAATTAAAGGTGACAAACTATGCACCACTAATATTTTCTTATGGGAGAACCTGTCCTTTGGTTGTGACATCCTCTTGGCTGAGAAAGATTGACTGCCTGAATTTGTAACAATAGACCCTAAGGGTACAGTGCTACTTCCAGCTTCTCCACCCTTGTTCCAGAAAAAGATAAATGCGCTAATGGCAAGGATTGGGCACTTGCAGAAGCTGTGGCTTTATATCGTAATCATGTAGGCTGGGATGCAGACTCTCCTTATCACGTAATAAGGTCCAGCCCGCAGGTACAAGCCCTGTTAAAAATGAAAAAACTCACCAATGGATAATCCATTGTTTCTGGTACCTAAGCCAGATCAATCATATTGATTAGTCTTAGACTGCAGACAATTAAAAAGTCATACTCGCCCATTTGCAGTACAGAATGCACACAGCGCAACACTAATGAGTAGCATAGTGCATTTATTTTGTACGCTGAATAAAGTTCCATTGAATTTAATAACATAGTGCTTAAAAAATACAAAACCACATCAGACATTTCAAATGTTTTTTTTTGCTCAAAACATAGCACCCGAGAGTAGGTATTTGACAGCATTTACTGCTCTAGATTCACAAAAGCAATTTTGTAGACTCACTCAGGGCTATAAAAACAGCCCAGGGACTTCTCTGCCTGTGTAACACAACTGTTAGAAAGAATCAACAATGAAGCATTGTCATATGTCTATGACATATAACTCACAGATGATGGCCTAATAGAACATCTGGATAGGGTGGAAAGCATAATTCTAGGACTTGCTATGGTTGAATACAGATTCAACTAAAATAAATCTAAAAGAACTTATCTCGGTGTCCTGTTTCTGGTATACAAGTTGTCAAATGAATGCAAAAACTTGGCACCACATTTCTTAGAGAAGTGCGCGCTCTGACAACCACCTAGCACATTAAGACAGTTTCAATCACTTCAAGAATTTGTGAACTTTGGAACAACATACATACCAGATTATGCTCAATGGGTTAAACCATTTTACAAATTAATGTGTCCAGACTTCATAAGCTCATATTGGACAACAGAGCGCCCAGCCGCCCACACACATGTTACATGCAGTTCAAACTGACATGCTAGCAGCAAAACACTTACACACGTGCATACAACAAACTTGGTCATCCGTGTAATGGTGGGGACCACAGGATTTACCTATTTGACTTTCAATTAAGGTGACACAGTACCGATTGCATATAAATCGCATTCATACTCCAATGCTGAAATGTGTTTTACACCTACTGAAAAAATACTGACTGCTGTCCAGACTCCTGTAGTGAGGGAGAGATCCTTGGCTCAGGGAAAACACACTATTGTCATGACTCCAATACCGGCTTTAGAAGCCGTCCCAAAACCTAGTGTTCCAAATGCAAAAGCTTTACATCCCAGATGGATACAGTGGGCCAACTGACTCACAGCGACTGATGTAGACTACATCTTTGATTCTACATAACAAACACAAGCATACCTAAAATATGAAGAAGACTATCCACTGCCCAGTAAAATAGTGCCTCTTGATCGGTATGACTTTGTGATCTATACTGACTGTTGTGCCCTGCCAGCAGTAGGGACAGAGCAACAATATTCATCCACGTGCACCACTGTGAAGGGTAAGATGAGTGATGGAAATTTCACGCAATCCTAGGGGATTGCAAAGCACTGCTGGCAGAACTTAAAGCAGTCATTCTAGCACTAGACTAAACAGATCCTGAGTTCTCCACACTTGTATGCAACTCATTTTATTGTGTCCAGTCTTACAATGAGTACCTACATTTTTGGAGTCAAAATAGATTCAGAGACTCAAAAGGTTGCTCTATAAAACATAAACTTTTATAGGGACAAGTGGCAGATCTTAAAGCGAATTTGTTATCCATATATTGAATCATCAATGTGTAGGTGTACAGGCTGCAGGGAATTCTTTGGCTGATGAAGCTGCAAAGGCAGCTGTGCAAACTGCCGAAGTCACTGCAATATATGAAATAATGTCTGCTGTCACAGCTTCACACAGTGGCACACCATTATGAAAAGCATTTCCAACAAAATACTCCTGCCTTTTAAGTGCACAAAACATTCCGTTTGCTCACCTTCCAGAAGTGGGAGATAGAGTAATTCCTAATTTGGACCACATGCAAGAGTTGATTTTAGCAGCTCATGAGGGGTTGGCTACTGCTCACGCAGTGGTGGCCGCTACAGTTGCACTGCCACAGCAAAGATACTGGTGGTCAGGTCTCTACAAACAGGCCAATGATTATATCCTTAAATGTGACATTTCTCAACAAATTAAAGTGTCAACGGTGACAGTTCAACCTCAGACACCTCTCTTAATATCACACAAGCCTTGAGCAAGCATCTGTTTGGACCTTTGTGGGCCACTCCGTGCTGACTGCCATTTTAAGTACATATTACTTGAGGGGATTCCTGCTCTCGATTCCTAGGGTATGTCCACAGTGATCGGCTGTCGTCCGAACTGTTATAAAAGATTTGCAAGTCTTTATCTAGACATATACTGTTGCTGCATTATATTTGGACTGTGGACCTGCGTTTGCCTCTAAGGTTTATCAGGAAACTACAGAAACATTGGGTGTAGCCATGCATTTTTCCTCCCTATAACATCCTGAGGGAAATAACGTTGTGGAGGGTAAGAACCGTGACTTAAAGTAGTCTTTTTTTATTTATTTTTTTATTTTTTATTTATTTACATTTCAAACAAACAATGTCATTACACTTTGACAGGCCAGTCCGATATAGAACAATAAAGGAGCACCTACATACGATTACCTTACAGTACACACTTTGCATGACAGTTGTCTCCGTATCCCTCCTCCCCAGGTCTCGTTCATGGTGCTAGTTTACAGTAGTATATACACACATTTGGATAAATGCTATCTCAAAGATAAGAATGCTACCCACAAGTATCCCTGGGAGGGCTATTTAATACATTCGCCCGTCTAGCAATCCGTCCAAATGTCACATTTCCCTCTCATTACCATTGGGAGTTGGTGTGAGGTATGAATATATCACGTATGTGAGGATGTCTGCAAATCCTCCGCCCCAACCCCACAGTCGCCGCCGGGGAGCCCGCATTCCAAGTCAAGAACGGATCCCATATATTACGGGGTCTAGATGAGGGTAGCAACAATTCCCAGAAGGTACTTAATTGGGCGTGCCCGTATGCAATATCTCTGACCCACTCCGTAATGGAGGGCACTCGCCTCCTGCCCCAGTGTACAGCGATCTGGCGCTTTGCAAACAGAAGGAGAAGAGCGTGTAGTTTACGTAACTTGGGCGGAGTGTCCTTTACATACCCCAATAGACCAAGTGTGGGGGACAGATCCAGCGACATCCCTAGTATGTTGTTGACCGCCTCAAAGATCAGCACCCAATAGTTAGCAATCTCGGGGCAGTGCCACGCCACATGGAGGAATGTGGCTGGGGCATAACCACATCTCCAGCAGTCACTTTCGGCCCGAAGTCCCATACGATGGAGGCTCACCGGAGTTCTGTAATATCTATGTAAATATTTGAAGTGAATCAGTCTTAACTTGTAACTCGGGGAGAGTTCCGAGAGCTGCCCACAGCAGTAGTCCCATTGGGCATCTGTTAATGGTATATCTAGCTCTTCATTCCAGTGCGTAAGAGACTTTGGCGTTACTATCGGGGCCGTATCTTGCATGCGAGTGTAGAGGCGTGTAACAAGCCTGCGAGGGGTTGGAACTTTCAGCAAATTGTCTAGTGCATGCAGGGTCGGCGGCGCCTTCGGGAATTCCTTCCAGAGGGAACGGCACGCCGTGCGTATTCTATGATATAAAAAAACTAACCCTGGGCAAAGCACTACGCTACGCTCGCGTAGTTTGCGAAGTTTGCGCTACTTCGCACAACGCGAATTGCACGTAGCACAGTGCAAACACGCGTAGCGTAGCGTAGTGCAGCAGTCATTCTTTGCTTGCTCGCGGTCCTCAACGTCAAGTTGGCGACCGCGAGCAAGCAAAATGACATCCCGGCGAGACTTTTTCCTCGTTCGCGATCAGCAACATCAAGTTGCCGATCGCGAGCGTGGAAAATAAACCTCCCGGCGAGATTCTCAACGCGGGGAGATCAGGTTTCTCATTGCGAGTGGTCGCGTATGCTCGCGACCGCTCGCGATGAGAAACTACCAGTCCGCGTTGAGAAAGCTGCCGTTCGAGTAAAAATCTACTCGAGCAGCAGTAAAAGACAGCTCGCACTGTGCAAGATGCCGTTTTCAATGATTGCACAGTGCGGACAAGCATCCGGCACTGTGCAATCATTGCGAACAGTGCACTACGCAGTTCGCGTAGTGCTACGCGTAGCTCGCGTAGTGCGAACTGCACTTTGCGTAGCTTCGCGTAGCGCTACTTCGCGAACTACGCCCAGGCTTAAAAACTTCAGTAAACGGCACCACCTGTCCCTCGGGTGCAACCGGAGGAGGTCCAAATATATCCTCTGGATATAGGTCCGCAAATGTCTGGAGATTCATTTTCCGAGCTAGAGACTTGCTCATACTGTCCCGTATGCAAGGCATCATTGGGTTCTGTGGGAGAGGGACAGAGGGGGCATATAGCAACGGGATCCCCGCCCTCCTGCACAGCTCATCCCACGACCAGCAGAGGGTCCCAGCAGAGTCTATGTCACCTCGAGGGCGGCGCGGCTTTTGATAGAGCGCAACCTTGAGGGGGATGGGGGCCATAACCTCAGCCTCGACCGCCACATGCGGTTGGAAGGGGGGCGGATGCACCCAGTAATGTAAAAATTGTGCTTGTGCACATAGTGCATACAGCCGCATATCCGGGGCTCCCAGGCCCCCCTGCCGCATAGGGAGAGTCAGCAAATCCCAAGAGGCTCTAACCTGTTTTCCAGCCCATACCAGAGTAGTCAAATAGGATTTGAGGGTATCGAAAAAGTGTCTCGTGAGTGGGACCTGGATATTAACAAACAGATACAAAAAATTTGGCAGGATAATCATTTTGGCTAGTGATATCTTGCCGGCCAGCAACAGCGGCAGTTTAGCCCACATTTTTACCTTGTCCTCCAGCCACGCCATCGTGCGGCCGTAGTTTAGTCTCCACACTTCCTGCGTATCTCGGCTGATCCAGATTCCCAAATACTTTACTTCTCTAGCCTCCCAACGCAAGGGGAATTCTGACACTACCAGGGGGGTACCCTCTGTCAACGGGAATATCACAGACTTAGCCCAATTTATAAAAACACCCGAGAGCCCACCAAACCGTATGAACTCCCTCAGCAACGGGTCCAAATTCTCCTCGGGGTTCAGAATGTAAAGCGTGACATCATCCACATATAAGGAGATGAGCAGACTTCGAGAGCTAAAGCCAATTCCCCGTGCGGTATGGTGTTGGCGGATGCGAGCAGCCAGGGGCTCCATTGCAATTGCAAAAAGTAAAGGGGAGAGCGGACATCCCTGTCTAGTGCCCTGCGAAATCAAAAAGGGGTCGGAGAGCAAGCCGTTTACCTGCACACGCGCCATGGGTGAGGAGTACAGTAGTTGGATACGGTTTAAATAAAGCAGGCTAAACCCTATACACCTGAGGATGGAAAAAAGGTAGGACCACTCAAGCGTATCGAACGCTTTAGTAGCGTCAAGGAACACCACCGCAGCCTTTTCACTTGGTTGGAGATAGTGTAGAACCGAAAATAGTGTCCGTAAATTATGGGATGTCGACCTCCCGGAATGAATCCAGATTGATCCGGCAGTGCTATCATTGGCAGAAGTGGCTGTAATCTATTAGCAATTAGTTTTGCCAATATCTTTACATCCACATTTATCATGGAGAGTGGACGATAGGAGTCTAGTTCCTCCTCGGGTTTTCCAGGTTTTAGGAGCGTAAGAATCGTTGCCTCCCTCATAGTCTGAGGTAGTACCCCTCCCTCCAATGCCTCCTCATACACCGCCAACAGCCTAGGCGCCAATTCCTCAGCATACGTCTTGTAAAAGGCCGTAGTTAGGCCGTCAGGGCCAGGAGCTTTACCTAGGGGCAGGCTTTTAATAACCTGAGCCACATCCTCCACTGTAAACGGGAGGTCCATATACTCCCTGTGAGTATCGTTAAACCAAACCAATGCAAGCGTATCAAGGAATGCCTTCAGTTCTTCGGTACAGGTCCCCTGAGTGGACTTGTACAACCGGGAATAAAAGGTAAAGAACTCACCAGACACCTCCTCATGCCCCCTAACCATGGCACCCTGCGCATTACGTATCTCATGGACAAATGACGCTGATTTAGATGGTCTAATCATGTCAGCTAGAGTGCGACCCGGCCTATCCCCTTCGCCATATCGACGAGCCTCGGCATACTTGCCCAGGAATTTCGTTTCACGCTGCGCCTCCTCCGCGTAATCTAATAACAGTGATTTCAATTTCTGCGCCCTATTGGAGTCGGCTGTGGAATAAAAAGTGTCCTCTAGTGTCTTGATCCTGGCCTCTAAAGAGACGAGCGTACCTCGAATTGCCTTTAGCACCCCCGCCTGACGCGCAATGCACTGACCTCTAATCATCACTTTAAAAGCCTCCCAAAGTGATGCTTCAGTGTCCACAGAGCCCTCGTTATTGATAAAGTAATCAGTTATATCGCCCCGTATCTCCTCCTTAAAGGCCTCGTCCAACAGCGCATGTGGTGGGAGTCTCCAAGTGAACGCGCGGGGGAGCGACCCCGGGAGAGACAGCTGCAGTAAACATGGGGCGTGATCTGATAGCGTACGCGGTAAATGCGAAACGTCCACGGCCCAGGCCGCCGCGTCTCTGGTAATTAGCCAAAAGTCCAATCGGGACCATGCACTATGGTGACCCGATATACATGTACCTTCCTGCACCTGTGGGTGTCTGTTTCGCCAAATGTCTACTAGGTTCCCATCTGCAACTATAGACTGCAAAGCGGCGCTCGCAGCCGGATGCAGGGCACGAGTCACTCCTCCTATCCATGTTATCATCCAATATAGCATTATAATCTCCACCCCATAGCACAGTGTCATATCCCGTCATCTTAATTCGTGCCCACACCTCGTGGAAAAACTCGGGGGAATCTGTATTTGGGCCATAGATCGCAGCAATCACCAGTGGCAGGCCCCCCAACACTCCACACACAATGACAAATCTCCCCTCAGAATCTTTATGCACTTCCCCTTCACACCAATCCACCCCCTGTCGAATCAAAACTGCCACTCCCCTAGCATAATTAGAGTAAATGGTTGAGTACGTGTGCCCCCATCTGCGATGGCGTAGCCGCTGAGACGGCGCAATATTTAGATGTGTCTCTTGCAACAGACAGATGTCAACATTGTGCCTAGAGAGATAAGCATGTACAAGCTTAGCCTTACGACAATCATTCAGCCCTCTAATGTTCCACGTTAACAAATTCAGAGGTTTTGCGTGTGTGCATCCAAAGAAATTCCAACCATGAGGAGTAGGTAATCATTCAGCCCAAAGGACAAATCGCAGAGTGTGCACCGTGACCAACGTCCATGTCTCGTACTGGCATGAAACAAACTAACAAATCCCACCCACTCCAACACCCCAATCAGGTTGCAGGGTAACCCCCCCTTTTGAACAAAACCAAAACAGTCTCTGGAAAGTAAAAGGGAAATCTCCCATGGGGGGCGCAGTGGCACTAGCAATCACCCCTGAGTTAACAGGGTGGCCAGGAATTCTGCAGTGTGTGGTATAAGCCCTCCCCGACACCCCTAAACAATTCTACTAATCAAGAAAATAGAACATGAAAACCCACAATCCCATCTGCAAGCAATATCATATACTTCAACATCTCGCCTAAGATGCACCCAAGGTTTCCCAGACAGTGGTACCCAATCAGTCAGTGTCACTGAGGTGGCCAGTCTTCGACGCCGCTGCTCCGCATGGGTCTTTGCTCTTCTTACCTCCTACATGCTTGGCGAATTTTAAGGCAGATTTCGCATCAGTGAAATAGTGCGCAGTACCATCATATGAAACTTTTAGTTTGGCAGGGTATAGCAAGGAATAGGGGATCTGCGCCTGCAGGAGTATGCGCTTGGCCTGGAGAAACTCACATCTCGCCGCCTGAACAGCCGGGGTAAAGTCTGGGTAGAATGAAACATTATTGCCCTGATAGGACAATTGGCCTTTATCCCTCGCCATTTTCAAGATATTATCCCGGTCTTGATAGTTGAGCAATTTGGCTAATATTGATCTAGGCGGCGCTCCCACCGGGGGTTTCTGTCCCAAGGACCTGTGCGCTCTTTCCACCACAAATACAGGGGATAACTGAGGGTCAAACAGCGCATGAAGGAGTTCCGTCACATAGGTTTCCATCTTGGCCATTGCAGTGGTTTCCGGAATCCCCGTAATGCGTAGGTTATTTCTCCGTGCCCGCGCCTCCAAGTCGTCATTTTTGGCCCGAATTAACCCCAAAAGCTTATCCATATGCAGCAGTTTCTCCTTGGTTTCGACTTGAAACTCGTGGAAGTCGGTTTGCCGGTTTTCCAGGACATCCAGGCGAGTTTCATGGACAGTAACTTGAGTCTTTACAGAGTCCAGCTGCGCGGTCAGGGTATCTAATTTAGAGTCTATATTCCTTAAGCTGGAACGCATTTCCAACATGAGGGTGCGCAGATCTTCTCCCTGGTCCTCAGAGTGCGGCTCCTGCTGCGCATCCTCCCGCGACTCAGTAGGTGATTCACTCTGACGCGTAGAGCGCTTATCAAAGTTAAGCTTGGGCTGCTTGGCATCGGGCTTGCCCATGCTGAATCAATTGCACCACGGTCCAGGGGCTAAAGTCAAGCCAGAGGCCTCGCTTCGTCTCGGTCACCCTCCACAGATCACAGCGCCAATATCAGCCAGGTAAGACAAGGGAGGCGGGCTCACAAACCTCCTCCCGGCGCAGGGTATAGATGGAACAAACCACGCCTAGGCCCCCACAGGGAACAGGAGGGGCACCAAGGGAATGCAGGCCCAGCGCAGGTATCAGCATACAGCTAGCCAGAGAGAGCACCTTTACATCACAATGTCCCGGGGTGGGGTGCACTCCTCAATTGTAGGAAGCAGGGACCCCTCGTCCTTACCCACAAAGCTCCACCTTCATCATAGTAATCGGGCGGCAGGATAGGCTTAAACCGTAGCACCAGGGATATCAGCGCTTCAACGTCAACAAGCGCTGCTCAGGGCAAATGCAGCAATAAGAACGTCCAGGGGCATCCAGGCTTCATTCAGTCACAGTCTCCTCTCCGCCTCAGATCTGTCTCACTCGCCCCAAAATGGCTCCTCACAGCAGCGCGCACCCTCTCTCCGCCACTAGGGCATCGGGCGCCTCACCAAAGCCGCACTCACCGCGTCCTGAGTCCCGGCTCCACAGGCTGCTCTCCACTGCACCTCAACGAGGATCAGCCTTCAGAGGGGGAGCGGGACACCCCCTCAACGGACGTTCGCCGTCTCCTACCCTCGGAGCTCTCAAATATGACGGCGGAAGCTCAGCTTCGGCTCAGCAGGGCTCCTCCTTATCCCGACCAAGAGCAGTCGCCAGCAGCAAGTATCTCAGCCTCCAAGCGTGTCTCCGCCGAACGCCAGCGCCTCAGCCTCCGCCAGCAGCAAGTCGGGTCCGCACACGGGCTCCGCACCCTCGTCAGCACCTCCAGGCCCACCGCACCGCGGCAGCCGCGGGCTCAATTTTCGGGACTGGCGGCCTCCTCTCACGGCAGCAGACAGGGGCGTGCAACTCTCAAACAGCGCCCACGCCACCACACTGCAGAGCACCCTCGAGGCGCGGCGCTCACACCGCTACAGTCCACAGCAGGTCAGCGATACAGGGGTGCCAGAAATAGGCTCGCCACAACACCTTATGGGAGGATTATTGCAGGATTATACACCCAGCCAACGGAGCTCACTCAAAGAGCGGCCATTCCGCTGCTCGGCAGACCACGCCCCCCACCGACTTAAAGTAGTCTTTAACAGCTAGGGTAGTAGGTTCAGATCGTAGTCGGATTTATCACCTGTATGGGGTTCAAAGTGTTCTAAACAATCTGCCAAGAAGATCTTTGGGTGGTTGGCCTTCCTATAAACTCTTATTTGGGGTATCTGTGTGAATGCCTGACTTAGATAATCCTGTGCCAGTGGTGGCGGAAAAGCCTTTTGATATTGGTGAATGTTTGGCTGTCTTACAGGAACTCCACGACTTCCATGAGGACAACAGCAATGACTTAAAGAAATGTTCAGCTACTGGTGGAGTAGGGTTTCAACCAGCGACTCCTGGCTGGATTCCAAAGATCGGGGATCTGGTACGGGAAAAGATAGAACCCAAGAAATAATTTGGTTCATCATACAGAGCACCTGTGTCTGTCCTGGCAGTGGAAGCTACCAGAACTGCACTCCTACCACATCTCGCTGGCTGTAAACAGAAAAGGTTTGTGTCCATTGATCTGATCAAACTGTGCCATGTGGCTGGTACTCACTAGTAGGCTTCAAGGGATCCTGAGTAGTTACTCACTTCCTCTTGCTACTTTACCTGAAATCCCTCTGCAAGCTTTAGTTGTTGTTGATGTATTCTCACCCCAGCTGGGGAGATCTGACACTGAAGTTTTGCTACTTCTGGTCAACTACCCACGTTGAAATCTCTTGTTCAACTCTGCACAAATCCACAACTGGTGGCAGTAACGAAGTTGTCTACTATGTGCCGCCAGTGGAATCAACTACAAGTTCACCAACACCTCAAAAAGTCACTGTTTTTCAATAAACTGCTTCTGGGCATTTCATGGATTTGGTGACTTTTCTTCAGATCCATCAGAGAGCTTGAATGGAACCAGTGCAAAATTAATTTTGGTTTAACTCCACATATTTTGTTCCCCTATGGATTTACATTTGGATTACACATTGTTCTTTTTTCTCCTAAATGGACACTATCTTCCAGAACGATCGGCGGTCGAAACTGCAGTGGAGATATTTTCCACGTGAATATTACAGCTTTACCAGTACTTGATGGTATTGTATGGGATGAAATTCCATACGACTCAAATGCTCCAAATAATACCATATGTTTTTAAATTGACACTTCAAGATGTTATTACTCCTGGTGCCAATGCAGATGATTGGGACTTGAAAACTGTCAATGTCATGTTCGCAGAGCTAGAACATTATTCAATATTTGTGTCAGAAGACCTATTTTGTGGCACGTCTAATTATGATGAAATGTACTGTTTTAACCATTATGCACATCATTTCTTGCACAAAGCTAGTACTCCTCTTGCTGTGTTTAATTTCACATGACGGTAACTTTGCCCTGTACCACCTGTGGGTAGTTCTAAAGTACACGCCCAAATGTTTGTGTATTCGTGAGGAAGAAATTTACTGATCCAGTATCTTATTATTACAAGCTTGTCCCATTTCCAGCTAGAAGAGTATGTTAACAGACACTAAATTAATTTATTTGCCATCCTTTATTCCACAGCTGTCGATAAAAAGGTTTAGCTTTTGGAAAGAAAATGTTGATTTAAAATCTGTGTGGAGAACTAAAGACTGGCAAGTGCAGGGCAAAGAGGCTATGTTTAGAGCATGCCTAATAGAGGAACAGATAACATTTCTGAACAAAACTGTGTAGCAAACAACTTGTCTGGCTTTCACAAAGATAAAAGACCTGCATATGCCAAACCTTCCCACATTTGCACATTTAAATGATTGGTAGAAATTCTCAAACTACACAGAGGAAGATTTGGACAACATGCTAAAAAACTGTACATACCAATCTTCACATTCCAGTCCTATGGGGTGGTTAGTGTGGCCATTAGACAACAATCGGTGCAATGCACATTTTCTTGAAGGGTTTTAGAATAAACAGACCTGACCCTCGTTATGTGCAAACACAAAACTCGAGAGAAGTAACACCTACAGAGTGGGGAAGTTATGCCTTCAGTGGTAATGACAATCCACAGTGGATGAAGTGAAAACGCACCTATCTCTCCTTTCTATTGCCATGGATTCAGCAGATTTTTTATTAGGTCCTATAAAGCCACATCTAGAATGTTTCTTGTATACAGTATACAATAAGCTTTGTAAAGTTTCCCAGCAGGAGGCTGCTGCACTGATTATTGAAGTTGACAAAGTTAACTTAGAAGAGGCTTTGGCAGTAGTAGACAACGGGATGACAATATTGTCAAATAGAATTTACTATCTGAGCAACATTGTGTCATCTCATCGGCTATTGACATCATACAAGGTAATATGTCCATTTTTTACAACATAGACAGAGTCAGCTCCGTTCCATCATACTACTGAGCTGGACATTGGAAACCACATGTAGTGATCAAGTCACAGAGTAACACCAAATTTGCCAGAAAGGTAGCGCTTGGTCCAGAAAGTGCCCTTTTGTTATTTGGTATAAATCCATTCAGTAGTTTTTGAGATATTTAAAGAAAACCAAATTTGTATATGTAGAGACTCGATCCCTCCACAGATCCTTCGCGGATCCCCGAGGATCCGTGAGGTGGATTCACGGATCCACGCCCCAAATGCAATGCCTTGATTGGCTGGCCAAAACCTGACTGGGAAGTTGCAGGTGCCATTTTATGTATCAGGAAATGGTCCCCGGGGCTTAAAATATCTGTGCAAATTGAATAAAGGGGTCAGGGTAGAGGTACCCTGAAACCATGGGTGTGTTAGAGGGGTCCCAGAAAGACCCGTAAAGGCCAATAAATTGACTGATAATGTTTTTTTCTCAAAGCGCAGGAATCCACGGATCCCCGCAGTGCGCGACCCCTTGTGGGTCCCCTGTCCAGCTCATCAGACGCCCGCCCCCTTTCTCAACCACTCTGTAAACACGCCTCCTGGTGCACTACTTGTTGGGGGATGAAGCCCTTGGATGCTGAAGGTCGTTGGAGGCCAATAACCCCTCCTGTTACCACCTGTAAGTCCCACACAGCGGGATTGCTGAGAGCTCATCGGAGGCCCTGCATCCTTAGTCCAGGACTTTGCAATCGCGCCTCCTGGCACATTACTCGTTGGGGTATTAAGTGCCCTTGGATACTGAGGATCGTTAGGGGGCCAAGAACCCCTCCTGTTACCACCAGTAAGTCCCACTCAACGGGATTGCTAAGAGCTCGTCGGAGGCCTTGCGCCCTTCATACACTCCCTGTGCAATGCCCTACAACCTCTCACACACCCACTCACAGACCCATACAGCCACTCACAAACCCACTCACACACCTGCACAGCTACTCACACACCAACTCACAGACCCATACAGCCACTCACATACCCACTTACAAACCCATAGAGTCACTCACAAACTCACTAACACACCCACACAGCTACTCACACACCCAGTCACACACCCACGTAACCACTCACACACCCAGTCACAGACCCATACAGCCACTCACAAACCCACTCACCGACCTTTATAGCCACTCACACACCCACCCACTCTGAAAGGTTACAGGTTACAGTTAGAAAATAAAATTAAAACAACCGTCAAAATTCACACAAATAAAGCAAAGGTTAGAGAGACATTATACTTAGGAAATTGACTTTTAAAAAACCTTAGAAATTCACCGGAAAAAAACAAATGTTACAGGGACGTTATAGTTAGGCTCAGATTTCACTCGTACAAAACCAATGAAATTCAGCAGTTTTAGTTACCTGACTTAACAAGAACTTACGCCCCACAATGCACTGCTTATGAC
The DNA here is from genome assembly GCA_963921515.1 of Calotriton arnoldi. Lineage (NCBI taxonomy): Eukaryota > Metazoa > Chordata > Amphibia > Caudata > Salamandridae > Calotriton > Calotriton arnoldi. The sequence continues at coordinate 2,788,079 of CAWUFW010001334.1, read as the reverse complement.
CTTACATATTACATCACTCATGACATGGTCAGTGACACTGTGGTCCTCATCAGAACTACTGCAGCGCGATGCAACCCGATGCAGGACCTTGCATTGGGCCCTTGCAGCTCTTCTTTGGAAACCACGCAGTGTGACACAACTCGACGTGGACCTCACCTTGCATCCCTCACATCCATCATCAGAACCAATACAGTGAGACACAATCCAACACAGGACCACGAATCACACCTCAGAACTGCTGTTGCGTGGTGCAATGCCCTGCATCGAGGACATGAGGGACAACTCTCAGTGGACCTAACCTGGTCCCTGTTTCTGGCCCACACTCCACCGTAGTCGGCCTGAACTTGTGACTTTGTACTGGTCCAGCATGACCAGATAACCACAGTGGCACTTTGTGCTTTTAAGCACTATTTTTTACCTGAAACCTTTACATTTTTGATTTTGTCATTTTGGTGTCAAATAATGTATTAAAATGTACTTTATTTTTCTAAATTGTTGTGGGATTTTTCTTGTGTTGTATTTTCACTTTATTACTGCTTGTGCCGGATGTACGACCCTTTTTTGCGCTCGCAAACAGGAGCTCGGCCCGTTTGCGACTGCAAATAAGGGTCCTGGCATGTACAAATGCTATTTTGCGAGTCACTGACTCGCAAAATAACATTTGCGACTCTCGCTATTAGGAAGAGGCGTCCCTTCCTAATAGCGAGTCTCAATGCCATGTACTATTGTTTTGCGACCGCATTTGTGGCCGCAAACACTTGCAGTTTACCAGCCCTTCCCCTTTGTGAGTATGTGTGTAAATATTTTTTAAGAGCAGGCAGTGGTCCTAGGCACCACTGCTTGCCCTTAAAAAGTGAAACTGAAAAGTTTCATTTTTCTTTTTTAAATGCATTCCGTTTTCCTTTGAGGAAAACGGGCTGCATTTAAAAAAAACTTGCTTTATTTAAAAAGCAGTCACAGACTTGGTGGTCTGCTGACCCCAACAGGCCACCATCCCTGGGAGTGCTAGACATTCCCAATGTGGTCGCAAATTGCGCTTGCCTCATGAATATTGATGAGGCATGCAATTTGCCACCCCATTGGGAATTGCAAACAGTGTCTGAGACACTGTTGTACATTCACTTTAGCGAGTCGCAAATTGCGAGCCGCAATTCGATGCAATTTGTGACTCGCTAAAGTGAATGGTCGTACATCTGGCCCCTTGGGGTGTTGCATAGATACTTTACACATTGCCTCTAAGTTAAGCCTGACCAGTGGCGGTGCGTCCATTGGGGCGCTGGGGCGTTGCCCCACTAATGCCACATGGCCACATTATTTCTTCCTCGTTATTACACTTCGTTCTACTTCTTACGCTCTTAATACTGACTCGAATTCGGGCCGGCCGGTCGCCGGGCCACGCCAGAGGCAGTCAGGACGCTGAAGGGGGTGGGGCAGCACTGCAGGGTTTCATTGACTGACAATGGTGGTCTAGTAGCGCAGCAGCAATAGTATTAGTGCGCATGTTCGGTTTTGGGCTGGTCATTTTCCGACCAGCCCGAACATGCGCACTCTAGCCTGCACATTTGAGAGCGAGGGTTGCTTCATGCCGCAGCCCCCGGTCTCCTAATGGGCGGGGAATATCCCTGCTCAAGCCAATCCTGGCGCTGCTGGAGCAGCGTCTGGATTGGCTGTCTGAGAGGCATGCGGCGTTCACCGCGCAGTCAGTCCTGAGAGGCATTGGGTGCTGCGCGTGGTTATCCCTATGGAAACTATGACCAATCACTGTGGCTTATGTGCAGCCATGCAGACAGTGATTGGCCATTTGTACATAATGATGACGACCGTGATGTAATCGCAGTACAGTACAATAAGAAAAAGAGGGACCCCTTTGTTCAAACCAGGGGAATAGGGTACTATTGACAAGTAAAAAAGAGAAATCCCTTGGTGAAAGAATATACTATAACTGGGTATCTAAGTTTCCCAGTACAAAGGATTTTTATTGCCCATATATTAGAAAGATACTGAGTTAAGGTAATTCCTACACAACTGTGGATTATATTAAAAATATTGTTTTATTTAAAATTCATCACTCAATGTATACAAGAAACAATTGTAAAAGCTCATTACACTCAAAATAGCATCAATTTCATACACCAATAAAAACCTGTGTTACAAACATTCAAATAACAACACAAACTGATAAAAGCAACACAAATGTTAGACACACATAAAAAAGATTTCAGGGATTATAGTCTCTAAAATAGGCCAACACACACGTAACGGAGAGACAAATATAGACAATACGATTTGTCATTTAAAAACACATCCAGTCGAAATAATTCAAATACAGATCCTAGATAAAATTTCTACTCTTTATCTATAGGATAAGCTGTTTCCACGGATTGTGTTGAATGGAGCGTCGACGCGTTTCGATGGTTCTAACAATTTCCCATCTTTTTCAAGACAAACAAATGGTCTCTCTTGGCTGGCACTGTATGGTTGCCTTTAAACTCAATCCTGTAGGCAGATATTGATTATATTAATATTTAATATGATTAAAAAGCTACATTTTTAAAAGAAGGGCTAACTACTTATAATAACACGATTTCATGTTCATTATTTTTCAAATATATCAGTTTCAGTACCCACTACATTGAGTATTTATACAAAAAATATATTCAGTATTTCTACAATTACAAAAACATAAAATAAATATTTTATCCAACATTTTACATCATGCCTATTTAGTCTATCAGATAAACCCATTCCGGTATATGCTTATGATGCCATCTACCATCCTTGTACATCCCACCATCTTAATAACAAAAAGGGGGGGAGGCCAGACCCATATAGAATCCAGTGTAAGAACTGGTTATACAAACAACCTAGAGGTGTTATACCTTATTTCATTTTCCTGCCAACTCCATATATATTGATTGGTTGGTCATATTAGGATACTCTGGTCCTGAAAACCTATAAAATATATATCCGAAATGAATACTACAAGAGTTACTAATTATTGTAACACACTAGATTGATGAGCACCTTATATACACAAAGTCCTCTTCTCACCTCTGTAAAATTAGTGATGGGATCTTTGTTGTAATTTCCAAGCAGAACGTTATTTATAGTTATTTCACTAAAAGTGTTGCATTAAAATCAATAATTTTCAATCTAGGAAAAAACATAAAATTAGTTTTCTATTTAGTAAAATGTGCAGTACTATTGTTTTAATTAAGGTCCCCTAACATACCTGGGAGAGAGTCCTCACTCCTCACTTCTTAATTAACCGACATACTCCTCACACAAAGAGGATTTATTTACTGTCTTTTACAGTCTCTCAAAACAGCTATCTGAAAAGACAGAAAGGGGAAAGATGCCATAGCTGCTAGAGTAATTGCAGAGATTTTAAATATTAATTTAAAATGGGGTGACTTATGTTTTAAAGCATCCCTCTAGCATAATCTCCCCCTGAATTACCTTAAAATTGATGTAGAGAGCCTGCAAACACGTCCTTCCGCCGTGGGTCATCCAAATGAAATGCCCTTGCGTTCACGTTTAAATACCTAAATCGGAAGCACGCGATTGGCTCATTGATAAATTTAAACCAGCTGTAGGCTGAAAGCTTCTCACTACAGGCCCGCTAGTTCTGCCCTAGTTGACCTGGAAGTCCGCCCAGAAATTTAAAGCAGCTGTAGGCTGAAAGCTTCTCACTACAGGCCTGTAGTGAGAAGCTTTCAGCCTACAGCTGGTCTAAATTTATCAATGAGCCAATCGCGTGCTTCCGATTTAGGTATTTAAACATGAACGCGAAGGGCATTTCATTTGGATGACCCACGGCGGAAGGACGTGTTTGCAGGCTCTCTACATCAATTTTAAGGTAATTCAGGGGAGATTATGCTAGAGGGATGCTTGTAAAACATAAGTCACCCCGTTTAAATTAATATTTAAAATCTCTGCAATTACTCCTAGCAGCTATGGCATCTTTCCCCTTTCTGTCTTTTCAGATAGCTGTTTTGAGAGACTGTAAAAGACAGTAAATAAATCCCTCTTTGTGTGAGGAGTATGCCGGTTAATTAAGCAGTGAGGGGTGAGGACTCTCTCCCAGGTATGTTAGGGGACCTTAATTAAAACAATAGTACTGCACATTTTACTAAATAGAAAACTAATTTTATGTTTTTTTCCTAGATTGAAAATTATTGATTTTAATGCAACACTTTTAGTGAAATAACTATAAATAACGTTCTGCTTGAAATTACAACAAAGATCCCATCACTAATTTTACAAGGTGAGAAGAGGACTTTGTGTATATAAGGTGCTCATCAATCTAGTGTGTTACAATAATTAGTAACTCTTGTAGTATTAATTTCGGATATATATTTTATAGGTTTTCAGGACCAGAGTATCCTAATATGACCAACCAATCAATATATATGAGTTGGCAGGAAAATGAAATAAGTATAACACCTCTAGGTTGTTTGTATAACCAGTTCTTACACTGGATTTCTATGGTCAGGCCTCGCTCACCCCTTTTGTTATTAAGATGGTGGGATGTACAAGGATGGTAGATGGCATCATGAGCATATACCGGAATGGGTTTATCTGATAGACTAAATAGGCATGATGTAAAATGTTGGATAAAATATGTATTTTATGTTTTTGTAATTGTAGAAATACTGAATATATTTTTTGCATAAATACTCAATGTAGTAGGTACTGAAACTGATATATTTGAAAAATAATGAACATGAAATCGTGTTATTATAAGTAAGTTAGCCCTTCTTTTAAAAATGTAGCTTTTTAATCATATTAAATATTAATATAATCAATATCTGCCTACAGGATTGAGTTTAAAGGCAACCATACAGTGCCAGCCAAGAGAGACCATTTGTTTGTCTTGAAAAGATGGGAAATTGTTAGAACCATCGAAACGCGTCGACGCTCCATTCAACACAATCTGTGAAACAGCTTATCCTATAGATAAAGAGTAGAAATTTTATCTAGGATCTGTATTTGAATTATTTCGACTGGATGTGTTTTTAAATGACAAATCGTATTGTCTATATTTGTCTCTCCGTTACGTGTGTGTTGGCCTATTTTAGAGACTATAATCCCTGAAATCTTTTTATGTGTGTCTAACATTTGTGTTGCTTTTTATCAGTTTGTGTTGTTATTTGAATGTTTGTAACACAGGTTTTTATTGGTGTATGAAATTGATGCTATTTTGAGTGTAATGAGCTTTACAATTGTTTCTTGTATACATTGAGTGATGAATTTTAAATAAAACAATATTTTTAATATAATCCACAGTTGTGTAGGAATTACCTTAACTCAGTATCTTTCTAATATATGGGCAATAAAAATCCTTTGTACTGGGAAACTTAGAGACCCAGTTATAGTATATTCTTTCACCAAGGGATTTCTCTTTTTTTACACATCGCAGTACAGTAGACAGCGCCACACACACCTCGTGTTCAGTGGCTGCTCGTGCTTGGGTCACCTACTGCTTGGTTGATTTGATTGATGATTTCACCAAAACGAACGCGAACTGAAGATCATCTAGACCAGACAAGTAAGTCAGTCTGTTGGAGTGCAAACTTTGCCTCAGCCGGGTCAGCCCTCTCCCTGGGAGTACATTAAATAACACTTCAGTGTCGGTACACATGTCCCCATGTATTGTCTCTCACCATCGAATCAATCTCGTGACGCTTGCTGTAATTATTATCGTACAGGTCACTCAGGTCTAGCCGAGCATGCAGGAAGCTCTATTTCATGTCGACACTCGACAGGCACCCGCCCGCATTGAGGGTATGTCTATAAATGCATTTGGGCCTAAGCAAAGCCAAAGGGTTTTTATATAGCGCAAACTAAACCGGAACGTATTGGCGTGCTGTACATGAACACCAGTCATTATGATTACACAACGATACATACAGGCTGGGAGTACATTAAATAACACTTCAGTGTCTGTACACATGTCCCCATGTATTGTCTCTCACCATCGAATCAATCCCGTGGGCCGTGACGATTGCTGTAATTATTATTATCGTACAGGTCAGGTCTAGCCGAGCATGCACGAAGCTCTATTTCATGTCGACACTCGACAGGCACCACTTGCCGCATTGAGGGTATGTCTAAATGCATTTGGGCCTAAGCAAAGCCAAAGAGTTTTTATATAGAGCGAACTAAACCGGAACGTATTGGAATGCTGTACATGAACACCAGACTGGTCATTACACAACGATACATACATTTTTGTTTGAGGTTTTTGTAGTGTCCAGCTGGACACGTTCTAGTGTTTCGCCTGTAATGGAACACACACTTTACACACACCCACCACAGGCGTCACCGGTCAGGTGACCCTGCAAATAAAGGGGGCCGGGCGCACGTGCCCAGGGGCCAGTTCTACACCATACCTGTGTCAGTGTGGTCCTTCATTGTAATATGTGGGCCTAGCGCCCATCAACATTACACTGGCGACGAGGGTGGGATGATCCCGCATGTGCAGCCGCCTTTTGAAGGTGGTGAAGGGGGAAAGTGTGTTGCCCGTGCTGAGGGCACCCCCCTGTAGCAGGCGAAGAAATTAGCGGAAGACCCGCGGGGCATTTGAAGAGCCCCGGGGTGAAGAGAAGGTGTTCGGGAGCCCACCCCACACCTGACGTGCCTGCATCAACTGCACCCCCCCTGCGACGAAGCACCGGACGCGCCCGACAGTCCACGGGCATGAGAAGAGCCCCGGGGGTGTAAGAAGCCGAGTAGGAGCCCACCCCGCATCGGAAGAGCCTGCTGCCCGAGTATTCGGCGATGTAAGGCCCTGGGAGGGCAAAAGAAAAGGCATTCGGGCCGGACTGCTGAGACGCCGGCCGCCGCCGCAGACTGCCACGAGGAGTAGGCCTGATCAGCGATCGGGCGCAAGGTGAGCCCCGAATGCGAGACATCCGGGGCAGCGAAGAGAGCATAAGGAGGGAAGGACGGAGAGCGGAGTAGCTGTCTACTTTCCCCACCCCCGCGAAGAACACTGCCCCAGGACCATGCCCCGGAGTGTCCGGTAGCAGCTACATGTTCCCACCCCCGCGCAGCGTGCGAGCTGAGAGAGGCTGATGTGGGCGGGTAGAGCCGAGACTGCGACGAATGCCAGACCGGGCCGTCATGAAAGCCCGCAGCGAAAGTGTAGTTGGTCCCTCAAGTCCCGCAGCATAGCTAAACGTCAAGGCTGCCCGTCGGCAATAAGTGCATGCGGTCGGAGACACAGTAAGCGTTGTGTCACCACATAATTGCCCTGCAACTCTGCCGAAGCCTGTGTGGTTCACCCTCCCTCCCCACACTGACTGCAAATGAAAAGAAAAGACTTTACCGGGAGGAGGTTCTGGTGCGCGGCTGGGTATCCTGCAGTGTGGTGGTTCCCCGGAAAGTGCCCCGACTGTAGCAGCAGAGAGCGTGTGGCTTGCAACAGCATAGAGGCGAGGCGGGCATGTCTGAGGAAGCCGGCGCGTTATACCGCAAGTGAAAGGAGCGGCCGTAAAATGAGGCGCGGCCCGCAGCATGTGCTGAACTGCTGAGGCTGATCCTGGCACCCAGGCTGCAGCCACCGAAGCGGGCTGGAGGAGCAGTGTATATCACCCCCCCAGCAGGTGAACGTAGCAGCGGAGCTCGGGGGAGAGAGTGCATGAGGCCCGCAGCGTTTGGGAAGCTGCCGAGGCTGTGAAAAAAAAGGAAAAAAAAACTAAAAGAAAGAAGGTAGAAAAAAGCTGCAGTGCAATATAGTGGCCGTTTTGCGCCACTGCAGGCACAAGTTTGGCAACAAGGGAACCGATTACTGCAGCCTGCCGGAGATCAGTGCCAGAGCTGGTGGGGAGAAGCAGCTGATTCTTATCCAGAAGAAGAGCAAGACAAATATGCGTAGGTGGCAGAGCACTATGAGCAAGATGATGGTGTCAAGTGAACCCTGAAGGAAGTTTAAGGTGAAAGGCAGCGCAGAAACAGTGACTGCAAACCCATTGACAGTGAACAGGACATCGGCAAGAAGGGAACTGTGAGGACACAGTAAAGACCGCCAGGACATGCAGAGACTGCAAAAGGAGAGGCAATTCCATGGATAGATGTTGAAAAGGAAACACAGCAACAAGCAAGTGCGCAGCAGCGCAGGAACAGCTGCTACAGTTCAGGAGTGAAGGACTGAAGAGAATGCGCAGCAAGCGCGTCCAGTGAAGCAAACGAAGGGCGCAGTCAGAAGCGCGCCACAGAAATGCGACCAGAGAGAGGTCGAAGAGGTGGCAGGACAGAACACCAGGATCACGGTTACCCCGAAGAGGGCAGAAGAGCGCCACGTCCGAGGTGCACGACAGACGCACCCAGAAGCCTGACTGCCTGGGCAAGCACCCAGGAGAGCAAGACCTCCTCGAAGAGAAGGAGGCATACAGAAGGCATCAAGGAGAACCCCTGCGGCATCCCCGAACAAAGGACGGCGCCAATGAAAATTCCCAAGAGGAAGTATAAGTCCTACTGACAGGACAGATCTGAGACGGGTCCACAGGAAAGATGAGACCATCCAATGAAAGTTCCCAAGAGGAAGTACAAGTCCTACTGACAGGACAGATCTGAGACAGGTCCACAGGAAAGATGAGACCGTCCAATGAAAGTTCCCAAGGGGAAGTACAAGTCCTACTGACAGGACAAACCTAAGACAAGCTCACAAGAAAGGTGAGACCGTCTGGGCGTCCAGCGAGGTCCACATGACACCGACCTGAGACGCGCGGCAGGACGCCACCTCCAAGTGAGATCCTGGTCGAATGAGAGAGAAGAGAGTGACATGATGCCACTCCGCGGAGAGAGAAGGAACAGTGGCACAGCGCCACAGGGCAAACAACCACCACAGGCGTGCAGGAGAAAGGAGCAGAGCGACAGGGCAGAGGACTCGTACCACCACAGGATGAGCACACTCAGAGACACCAGACAGCCACCAGCCGGACCGATGTCCCGGGAGACAGCCCACGGAGAAGAACCAACTGGAAGCTGCTGCTAGCGCGAACCGAGTCTCTCTCCAAAGCGTCCCAGTGAGACCGTCCAGTCCTGAAGTCAGACGGCATCCTTATTTCCCACCGCAGATGCCATGGGTGAAGGACAACCTCAGCCAGATAAAGGCAAGCTGCGAAGCCCCTCCAGTCCTCCTCGCTCCACAGGATCACCCAAGACAACAGACTTGCCCAACTGAAGAACAATCACCATTTATCATCACCACCAAGGAGCATCGCACCACCAGAGTGAATCCACACACTCCAGACAACCGGAGTTCCACGAGGCGAGCCACCCAGGACCCGTCTGTGTGCTCCATCAACCGGCAGTACACCAAAGTAGAGCACACCCACGGTCCACACGGTCCCATGGCCGCCCAGCAAGAAGGTCCCCCAGAAGGCTCCAGTGAGAGAAAGGAGTCCGAGTGAGAGAGGCAAATTGGAAGTAGCTCTGCAGTCAGGAGCAAGGAAGACCATTGATCACGCCGCCTCCAGGCAAAGGCCTCACATACAGAGATCTTCCAGAGTGGACCTCACCTCGGCTCCCAAGGCACTGATGCTGGACCTAGACGTCGACACTGCGAGACCAGGCCGGTCTGAAGCACATCACCAAGGCGGACCAAAGCATCCTGACCATGTGGTCCGAGGCTCCAGCGCTGCCTGGCTGACGGCCTGGATAGACTCTTTTGGTATTGTTTGTCATTAATGTGTTTTCTTCCAGGTTGGACTCTTAGTTGTTTCTTTTATTAAAGGTCGGGGGATGTAGTGTCCAGCTGGACACGTTCTAGTGTTTCGCCTGTAATGGAACACACATTTTACACACACCCACTCACCACAGGCGTCACCGGTCAGGTGACCCTGCAAATAAAGGGGGCCGGGCGCACGTGCCCAGGGGCCAGTTCTACACCATACCTAACTGTGTCAGTGTGGTCCTTCATTCTAATATGTGGGCCTAGCGCCCATCAACATTACAGTTTTGATCGGGGCTGGCAAAGGGAATGGATGGTATTTCTTGAGGTGTAGGGGTGACATGGGTTGTTACTGGGTTACATCTGGATTCTGGAATGGACTAGGTAACGATCGGCGGTTACAGTGCAGGCCGGTAAGTTACGGGTTACGGTCTGTCTTTCTGTTGGGACAGGCATGGGGATTAAAAAAATAAAGGAATTTCAATAAGGGGCCTTAAACAGCAAAACCGAAATCAAAACTGCAATTTTTAATAGAATGACTGTGTGGTTCATGAAGTTATTATAGTGTGGTTCATGAAGTTATTATAGTTCAATAAATTGAGCATGACACAGCAATAGGGTAATCCTAACACCACATTTGTAATTGTAGTCTCAATCCCTGAAATGGCCATGACACACACAGTGAGCATGCACCATTGATCTATGTAATGGGTGTTTCTTTTAAATTTTTAAACACAGTGTTGTCGAGTTATAATAGGCGAGGTGTAAATAGGTGGAAAAAAAGTGGGTGTTTCTAAAATGGAAAGTGCCATGTGACATATGTAGATAAAAACGGAAATTGGGTTGTTTTTGAGTGAATCTAAATGCTGTCAGTCATGACTTCCAGGCCAATAGTTGTGCATATTGATAGGAAGACAGCCAGTAGGGCTTTTGGCACGGACTGCCAGAGTAGTGTAGCTAAAGTACGCTTACTGTGTAGAAGCTGGGATTGTCAGTGATCCAATCTGCAGCAGTTGTTGAAAGCACAAAGATAGCATGCAAAGACTTCCACCAGGTGGATGCCACAACTGGGAAGTGTTGGCCTCTGGAACATTTTTGTGAGGTTCTTCGTTGCATGGTGGATGGTGGCCCTTTTAGCACCTAGGTGCAGCGATGGTGGGCAGCCCAGAGGCCCTGGAACAGACTCTGCCCTGATTTGTATTTTTGAAGGGCGTGTGCCCTCATCATGACTAAGTAGGTGGGTGTGGATGGATGGGTTGTCAGACGGACTGGTTCCTGCATGTGAAGGCTGAGGGGCGCTGTCTTATCTGTGAGAGGACCGTCTGTGTTTGGTTGACTTTATTAATGTAATAACTGCACTTTCACAATTGCTTTATTAACCTTTCTGTTTTCTCAAATTTGCTTGAAAATGCACCATTTGTCCAGTCTTTTTTCAAAATTTTCTCGGGGGGGAAACACCAACCGAGCCAACTTAGGTTGTTCGGGAACGCTCGCTACCGCTCGCTGCGCTACGGTGCAGAATGACAATCATTTTACACCACCACTTTCAAATGTCACCAGCCGCCACTGAGCCTGAGTGCTTTTGTGCCAAGCTACTAGAGGGTTAAGCACAGGTATATCTAGTGGCTTTTAGTGGTTAAACCTGACAGGGATTGTGGCTGTAGCTTGAGCAGATTTACACCCCACTCCACCAGCAACGCAGTTTCTCACTCTATATTATTTTTCCCACTGGCTAAAAACATAGGGGCATATTATCAAGAACGGCGTTAAAATTATCGCCGGTTTAGCGGCAGAAAACTGCAGCTAAAGCAGCGATAATGGGCTTGATAATATGCCCTGGAGAATACCAATAGAAGCCCATGTTCACACCAGAACATGGACTTCTATTGGAATTCTCAAGGGCATATTATCAAGCCCATTATCGCCGCTTTAGCGGCAGTTTTCTGCACGCTAAACCGGCGATGACTTTAACGCCGTTCTTGATAATATGCCCCATAATTCAGAGTGAAATGTACATGAGCAGTGATTCATAACTACTTATGCCCTGCGGTCTATTTCAAAGTTTATAAGGTCTGAGATTCCTTATAGCTATTAGAGTCTCTACCATTTCTCCAGCCATCAGTGCTTTGAGGCATCTTCAGAGTTATAGCTCCTGGTTTGGTATCGCCTTGTTTCTTCTTTTCAGTTCCTTGCTTGCAAATATATATAGCCTTTATCTACAGGTCCACAATGAGAACAATGCAAGGAAATGTAAATTCAGAACCTTCTTTTTTAGCCAAACCAGGCGATCCACCGTTAAAACGGACTGTCCGGATTCAGGCATTTAACTATTAGGGAGCAATTGATGGGCTAAGATTCTGTCCCAAAAGGAAAAAACTCAGGGCCTCATTTACAAGGAATTAACACAGCATGATGCCGCAAGCCAGTTGACTGCGTTAATTCCGAAGCACAGGGATTCGTCATATCTACAACGACATGACAGATCCCTTGGCTCTCCCCAACGCTGGCGCACAATTTGCTGCTATACGCCGACGCAGGCACCCTTGCACCACAGTGCAAGGGTGCCTGCATTGAGGGGACTGATTGTATATGTGCATCACTTGAACAACAACCTAGTGATACCATGTATTCATACATTGCAGCCTTGTGGATCCTAGCTGTGCCTTGTGAATTTGAAGACTTTAGATCAACTCATCATGGAGTAACTCATTATTAGATGCTTCCGAAAAAAAAGAAAAGTTATAGGACCCAAAGCATCCAACATTAGGTGAAGCTGTTACATTGTCAAAATCTGTATTATTCCCGAAATCTTCTGTTAAAGAACTTTGGGGCATATTTACGTGGAAATGGCAGGGCGCGGCATTAGCCTCTGTGGCTTAACGCCGTGTTCCACCACTTCTGAAATGTAGGGGCTGCACCGTATTTACAAGGATACGTGCAGCCCTGCGTTTCCCCCTGCGCTGGTGCAAATGTCGCTGCCTAGCGCCAACGCAGACACCCTAGTGCAAGGGTTACCGCGTTGCAGGGGAAGATTGTTTATGTGCAGGAAGGTCTCCCTTCCTGCACATTAACAATCTGAAATGGCGTTTTGTAACATCTATGTGTGCTGCTTAAAGCAGCACACATAGAAGTTGCAAAAGGTCATTTTTCATGTTTGTTTTTGTGCAGGAAGGGACACCTTCCAGGACATAAACAATCAATGGCCTTTTGCTGTTTCTATGTGTGCTGCACAACGCAGCACACATGGAAACAGCAAAACGAGGAGAAATTAAACATTTCTCCTCGTTGAGCCAGGGTAAGACCAGGTTTAACTTGGTCTTAATTTTGTCACTGCCCCATATTTACGCCACCCTTGTAAATATCAATGTCAATATCAATGGGTGTTGTGGTGGAACGCCCACCACAACACCCATTGCCTGCCCCTTTCACGCTAAGTATAGCGTGAAAGGGTGCCTTAAGGACGTTTGATATGTAGACTGATAGGCCTAAAGGGGGGCTATCGGTCTACATATCAAACGTCCTCAAGGTAGAATCAGAACAACTGTCCGGGACAACTACAAACATACAAATAATTAAACTTAACTTTGTCCAAGATCATTGGACAAGGTCGATAATCCTGTTCAATATCTACACCCATCCAAACGCCCAAAACAAATCTGCAACACTCCAAAAACTAATATATGAGATAGCCAAAGTAAGATACAGCACTCCGAAATATTGATAACAGGTGACTTTAATACACATTTTATATACACACCAGACGATGATGACCAGCTAGGAGTTAAAAATTAAATCTGGTCAGTAAATCACCAAGCAAGCCATCCTTGGAAGAAAGCCAACAAAGTGGGTAAAGAACTGGTCACCACCCTTGAACATTTTGGTTTGAGAGTAGTCAATGGAAGAACGCGGGACGATAATCCTCCAAATTTTACATATTACGGACCGACGTCTGGGTCAATAATTGACTACGCTATTCGCTCTTTACGATTACTACAACAACTAATTTTGTTTAAAATCAAATGTTCCACAGACAGTGACCACTCAATCCAGCAAATAACTAGAAATATAAACCCAGACAGACATCAGTTAGCACCAATAGTCAGAGAGGGAAGCAAAGAAACAACTTTAAAATGTCTGAACTGGTCATCTCATCTACTACCAAAGCTTGTAGATAAAGCAAAAATGTTCATAGAGGTCAGTATAGCGTCATCCTCAACGGCACTAAAAGCCTGGATTGAATTTGTGACGCAGTTTTCAAAACCAATGCCTAATTCAACATCAGGAGGGTTCAAAAACAACACAAGTCCATTACCACGGAAAACTAGAGAATTAAAAAAAGAACTGAGAAGAGAAATGAGGAAGGCCAAAAAAATCAAAATACAAACGGCTACATGGGAAAAACTAAAATAAATGAAGAAGAAATATAAGAAACATGTCTGGCAGGAGAAGAGAAAAACGACAGTAGAGTTTGCATGAAGCTACTTTACAACAGCAAATGATAAAACACCAAAGCCTTCTGGAAAATATTAAATGGCATAGGCAGGGAAGCAAAAGTAACAAACTCATCAAATGTCACAGAAAACTATTGGGCAGCTTACCGGATAAAAATCTTTTCTAATGAAGAGCAGCTTCAACTACACAAAATCAATAAAGTCATTGAGTGGGATTTAATAAATAGCACCGAAACCCTGTCTCGTCTTGAGTACTTAACTCTTTCAGACCATGTACCTTGTACTCAATTAAGAGTGGAAAAAGTGATCAAAGCTGGCAGATGTGACAGTGCCCCAGGCCTAAATGGTATTCCGCAAGCAATGTACTAATGAGATCCAAAATATTGGGCTAACCCATTAACAGCACTGTTTAACCCGTTTGCTGCGTGCTTCGGCCAACGGCCGTCGCGAGCACTACCTCGGTAGTGCTGCGCACGTCCGTTGGCCGACGCGGCCCCGCCCGTTTAATAGAACGTTCCGCACTGGCGCGGAACGTTCGGAGCAGCAAACGGGTTAAAGATGTGGAAAATACGGGCGTGGTCCCAGACAGTTGGAGGGGATCAATAATAAACCCAATCTTTAAAGGGGGCAACAGAACAAATCCTGTGAACTACAGATTAATGGCGCTTAACGACTCAGAAGCTAAATACTATGCTTCATTAATACTGGAAAATGTAATCAAATGGTCAAATACCAAGAATCTGATTCCAGCTCAACAGACAGGCTTCCGGAAAGGGTATGGAACCACAATCAACATGTTAACAGTAACAATTGCGGAGAAGTGTAAACGTTAAAAGAAAAAACTACAACTCTGCTTTATCGATCTGAAAGCAGCTTTCTATTGGGTGGTCGACCGCTCTTATGGGCAAAACTAAGACAATGGGGCATCAAGAAAAAACTTTGAGAGCATTTGAAATGTTATATACTGACATATAGATCCAAATCAAGGTGACAGAGGCTACAAGAATATTTAGAAAAATACCAACTGCAAAGGGTCTTAAGCAAGTGTGTGTGTGCTTGCTACACACCTGTTTAATCTCTTTATAGCCAATGTATCCATCCACCTAGATTGAGTAAACCCACACGCTCCGAGACTAGGTCCACTAACCATATCTCATCTGTCATATGCTGATGATATTGTGTTTCTGAGTCACACGGAGGTGGGACTTCAAAGATTAATTAAGGAAACTGCGGCATTCACAAAAGTCAACAAATTGGAAATGAATATCACAAAGACAAAAACTATGTCAATTCGGAAATAATCCCAATGTTCCATTGAAAATCAAAGTAGGGAACGCAACTATAGAAGAAGTCAGCACCTACAAATATCTAGGCTTCTACTTTGACATGAACTTTAACTTTCAGACACACCAGCAGTGTATGGTTAGAAAAAACAGCACCTTAATACATCCCTTTTGCGCACTTGTAAAAAAACTGGAAGGACCCTCCTTTCAACCATTGCTCGTGATTATCCATGCAAAATTGCTTCCCATGTTAACTTAAGCGAGTATGGTGATGCATGGTAAAGATTCCAAAATGTTGGATAGATTACAAATAAACACATACAAACGTGTTTTTGGTCTTCCTTGTAATGCTTCACCTGCAAAAATCCTCTTGGAATTTGGCTTGATGCAACAAGAGATAGCAAGAAGATACAACACAATCAAATCCTGGCATAAAAGTCAAAACAACCAGTGTAGCCCGCTAGTCAGCGCTTTATGGCAGTCACTGATTAACGATCCAAACTCGAGCTACAACAAATACTTGATATCTTCATTAGAAATAACTAATACAGTTGACTTATGGGATCTGAACCTGACGCATTCCACTTTCTGCCATGCGATCAACAAAGCAGGAAAAACTCACTCACTAGTGGAGGATAAAAACATATTTTCACAGTGATCACATGCCTGGATGACAATTCAAATATACGTTACCTTGCAACCAGCAGCATACCTTTTTTTTAACTTATCCGGTGCATCTTAAGAAAAGGTTATTGGCAATACGCTTAGAAGAACTGCCATCCTAAGCAGACAAACCCTCATGGAGATACAAAGGCCCGAAAACGTGCAGGTTATGTGGCGCCCTCAAAGAGGATTTTTTGCATTTGGTTTACATATGTCCCATATTAAGGAAAGCACAACTCATATTCCTAAGACAGCTATGCAACGAGAGGGGGATTCGTACCTGCAGAACGGGAATCATGAGGAGCCTTAACTCTACGAAGCCTCAGCTAAATTGTAAACTTTTGACATTTTTACGATCACATGATAAATCACTCAAACAGAGCTCCAAGGGCATAGCTCCAGTACAAGAAATTGGGTCCGTATAATGTCTAAGCAAACAGACGATTGTGAGTAAAATGCAACAATACGACATTTATATAAGTATGGGACTCTGATACCTTGTACAAATTAAAATTAGAACTTAATTTCTTATTTTGATGCACACGCCACTTTACAACAATTTTGCTGAACGCTATTGGCCACAATAGAAAGGAAATGAAATAATAACATGTTGAGATACCAAATGTTTTAATATTTCGTATCCTTGAAATACCCGCATGCACATTTAAGAAACTGATTAATTAGAAAAGCTAAGTATTTTATTGCAAACATGTTTTATTATCCTATATTAATTGTAAAGTATTCTGACGGGATTAATTAGAAAAGTGAAGTATTTTTGCAAACATGTTTTATTATCCTGTATTAATTGTAAAATATTGTGACGGTTTTTATTAACTTATAACAATAAACATGAAATGAAATGGGTGCCTGATTCACAAGGCAGCGTTAAGCCATGTTGACGCTTCCTTGTAAATAAGGTGAAGCCCCTATCGCCACCACAATGTCAGAAAAAGTGACGTTGTGGTGGCGATAGGGGCTTGTAAATATGCCCCTTTGTCCATCATCTGACATCTCTAATACAGCAATGTAGTGAATTCTTCAAAGTAAAGCAACACTGAAAACTCAACAATAAGAGAACTCACGTGTTTTACATGTGTGGAAGTATTTGACATCTACCAAACTATCGAACGTCATTAAAAGTAGTGTGCAAAAACTGTGATGACTCGGGGCACGGGTGTACAAATCTCATAAGAATTTTATTAACGTTATTGTAAATTAGGAAGTGCATGAAGATTTAAGCGAACATGTTCACACATTAATTCTTGCGATCACTGAGATAAATTTAACTCTCACAGAAAAAGGATGTATAGGTAGTGATTTAGAGCTTTCACATTTAGATGATGATGAAATTAAATACAATGATCCCTATAGCTATGTGCACAAACACTTAAAACTACTTTTGGATTCCGGTTCAAATATGACTATTTTATCTGATATCATATATTATAACAGATGGCCCAAACATTTTCCTAGTGATACACATCCAAGTGCCAATGTGGGGGCAGAAACTAAAAATGGTTGGATACTTAGGGCCAGATTTACAAAGGTAAACTTAGACCTGAGGTCTAAGTTTAGACCTGAAGTCTACCTTTAGACCTGAAGTCTACCTTTAGACCTGAAGTCTACCTTTAGACCTGAAGTCTAAGTTTAGACCTGAAGTCTACCTTTAGACCTGAAGTCTAAGTTTAGACCCGAAGTCTACCTTTAGAACTGACGTCTAAGTTTAGACCTGAAGTCTAAGTTAGACCTGAAGTCTAAGTTTAGACCTGAAGTCTAAGTTTAGACCTGAAGTCTACCTTTAGACCTGAAGTCTAAGTTTAGACCTGAAGTCTAAGTTAGACCTGAAGTCTAAGTTTAGACCTGAAGTCTAAGTTTAGACCTGAAGTCTACCTTTAGACCTGAAGTCTAAGTTTAGACCTGAAGTCTAAGTTAGACCTGAAGCCTAAGTTTAGACCTGAAGTCTACCTTTAGACCTGAAGTCTAAGTTTAGACCTGAAGTCTACCTTTAGACCTGAAGTCTACCTTTAGACCTGAAGTCTACCTTTAGACCTGAAATCTAAACTTATACTTCAGGTCTAAAGTTATACTTTGTGCCATTGACGAAATGTTAGAGGTAAGGATATTAGGTGGCAGGCAGGTATAGTGCACTTTTTTTTAATATTGATAAAGCGAGTGGGATGCTGGCAGTAGAGGGACTTCTGTGGCAGTGACTGCAGGGGTGAGTTTGGTGGAACATTGGGGGGAAATATTGGTAAAGGGTCAGTCCTTCAGGGCAGTTCTTCTGGGAATTAGGTAAAATTAGCTCCTTGCTGCCTTTGGCGGATATCGGATGAGAGATTGATGTTGCGTCAGGTGGGTATTGCCAAATGTGGCCTCCGTAGGAAAGTGAGGTGGTGCAGTAGATGGCTCCTTTGTGGCATGCTAGCAGAGGGGGTGTTACACCTGGGGCACTAGGAGAAAGTGGCTGTGGTGGAGGAGATAAAGTGGGAAGCAAGAAGAAGGTTAGCTTGTTGGGACATTGACATTAAACGGGCTCAGTGGAATGTTGGCAGTGCTGTCCATGTTGGGTAAGTCGGTACCTACCGACAGATGGAGAATTGCAGCATTTTGCTTGCAACTGCTTATGTGTGATTAGATGTTGGAACTAGTAACTTACTTGCAATGCTTGCTGATAGGGGGCTTGGGTGATGTCAAGCAAGGCTTAGGTGCGATGCTGCTGTCTTACAGTTTAAAACAACAAAAATATCTCAACCAGTATTATTAAGAAAGGTAATTTAATCAGTATGCACAAGACATTACTAAGAGAAGAAATTAGGGAGACTCATAGTTTGTTTTAAAATGTGCTCAAGGCACCATATATTTTGAATGTGAAGAAACAGTTGTAACAGCACTGTAGACAAAATTTGCAAAAACAACCCAAAAACTTTGTGCACTTATGTGCTCGTGACACTCGAAAGTGAACGGCGCAGGTGACAAGTGAAAGGAACAGCGGAAGGCGCAACGTGAAAAAGGTGACTGGTATATACAAGAATGTATGGTTCATATATATTATTTACAGTGATTGATCATGTTATTAAGACATTTGAATGAACCATAATTGAAAAAGCGCGCCATAAATTGTGCTGAAATGTCGACGGCGTTTCGATCCTTAATCATTTAGGATCATCTTCAGGACTGGGTTGCAGTGTTGAAGGTGCTGGACAGGTAGGATGCGATAGAGTAGAGGCAGCGTGGCTTGCCCAGAGTAGCTGGCACGAATGTCCACGGTGAGGGGTCCCAGGTAGGAGCGTAAATGGTGGCAGCGTCACCAAAAACGAGCAGAGGTCCAGTCTGTGCGGTCAATTCTGAGAAAGGGGGTGGGCTGGGACCGGAGGGGATAGATTGGGCGAGCGAAATACCTAATCGATTTGGCAGGGTGCCTGGAACAACCGTGGCGGCCCCGCTCTGATCCTGACCTGGAAGTTGCCATTGGATTTGTTCCAGGCACCCTGCCTTCTGACACACGGACACACCCACCGGATGGACCCACTCACATGCCGACAGTGGATTGGGGCTCCGAACCTGTCTCCGGCTTCCTCGCAGGCCTCGCGGCACCCCGGCTGTGCCACATCGATTAGGTATTTCGCTCGCCCGATCTGCCCCCTCCGGTCCCAGCCCACCCCCTTTCTCAGAATTGACCGCACCAACTGGACCTCTGCTCGTTTTTGGTGACGCTGCCACCACTTATGCTCCTACCTGGGACCCCTCACCGTGGACATTCGTGCCACCTACTCTATCGCATCCTACCTGTCCAGCACCTTCAACACTGCAACCCAGTCCTGAAGATGATCCTAAATGATTAAGGATCGAAATGCCGTCGACATTTCAGCACAATTTATGGCGCGCTTTTTCAATTATGGTTCATTCAAATGTCTTAATAACATGATCAATCACTGTAAATAATATATATGAACCATACATTCTTGTATATACCAGTCACCTTTTTCATGTTGTGCCTTCCGCTGTTCCTTTCACTTGTCACCTGTGCCATTCACTTTCGAGTGCCACGACTCCGAGCACATAAGTGCACAAAGTGTTTTGGTTGCTTTTGCAAATTTTTCCTACAGTGCTGTTACAACTGTTTCTTCACATTCAAAATATATGATGCCTTGAGCACATTTTACAACGAACTATGACTCTCCCTAATTTCTTCTCTTAGTAATGTCTTGTGCATACTGATTAAATTACCTTTCCTAATAATACCGGTTGAGATATTGTTGTTGTTTTACACTTCCCTACCCAGATTTCAATCCGGTCTATGGGTTTTACTCCTGTCGATTTTTGCTGTCTTACAGTTAATAGGGACCTCACTTTATAGTTGTGAATGGGCAGAACTTTATATGGGAATTGACGTTGCAACAAAATTTGGAAAGAAGTTTGTCTATTTGAATCTTTGTTCCAGACTTTTCAGTCAGAATCATTTCACAGCCAGCACCCCTGCCTACCTTGCCTACAAGCTCACCATCTCTGGTGGATCTCTGCACACCCACAGCGAGGACACCATCAGGCTGCAGACTAAGAAGTGTATAAAAAGAAAAACCAATGCAGGAGGCTTTTTCCACCTATGCACCCAAGACCTGGAGTAGAACCCCTTATCCATCAAGACCACTCTAGTGCTGCTCCAAATTAATAAAGAGTAGAAGACTCACAGCTTTAAGGACCACTACACCACAATGCATTAACCATCCACGCCCAGCTCCCTCTTCTCTTACTCGTGACTTTATGCTTCTTTTTGGCCATGTACAATACTCCGCACCTTTTGGCTAGGTTCACGCTTTAGAAATACCATACACATGCATAGATACAAACAGTAAATGAGGTTAAAAGTTATATCTGGAAAACAATTTAGAAGGAGGGCTGGACTGGGAATCAAAAGCAGCCTAGCACATTTTGTCAGACTATTCCCCATATGGTATGTTGCTAGTGAGCACAGCAACTAAGTTCAACCACTGGAAGAGGGGTTTGGGGCATTTCTAACCCCAAAAAATAGAAAAAGAAGAAAATGGTGTATTTTACTATATGCACTGTATGAAAGTCAGATGTATCGGTATGAGTAATAACACATATAACAATGAAAACCGAATTTACTACTTACTTTTTACATTTAAATTCTTTTATAGCGGTACTGATCACAATTAGGGTGTCCAAGTGTGTAAATCAATGCACTCAAAATGTTATAAGACAATGAGGTTCACAAGCCGTAGAGCATGGGTACTCACAAACTTTCTCTCGGGGGCCAAATTTACAGTGTGGTTTGTGGCCGAGCGCCGCACCGGTGGGGGCGGGGTCAGTGGGGGAGGGGGGCGGGGCTAGAGAAAAAAAAAACTATGACCATGAGGTTGAACATAGGCCCCTGCAGCGGACACCTTCGTCCACTGAGCCACCAGACCCGGCATACACACATCTCTCTCTCTCTCTATCTATCTCTCTCTCTCTCTCTCGCTCTGTCTCCCTCCCTCTCCCTCCCTCCCTCTCTCTATCTCTCCCTCCCTCGCTCTCTCTCTCCGTCTCCCTCCCTCTCTCTCTCTCTCCCTCTCTCTCTCTCTCCCTCTCTCTCTCTCTCTCTCTCTCCCTCCCTCTGTTTCACTCACTCTCTCTGTCTCCCTCTCTCTCTCTGTCTCCCTCCCTCTCTCTGTCTCCCTCTCTCTCTCTCTGTCTCCCTCCCTCTCTCTCTCTGTCTCCCTCCCTCTCTCTCCCTCTCTCTCCCTCCCTCTCTCTCCCTCTCTCTCCCTCTGTCTCCCTCCCTCTGTCTCCCTCCCTCTGTCTCCCTCTGTCTGTCTCCCTCTGTCTGTTTCCCTCCCTCTGTCTCCCTCTATCTGTCTCCCTCCCTCTGTCTGTCGCCCTCCTCCCTCTGTCTGTCTCTCTCCTCCCTCGATCTGTCTCCCTCTGTCTGTTGCCCTCCTCCCTCTGTCCTCTCCCTCTGTCTGTCGCCCTCCTCCCTCCCTCTGTCTGTCGCCCTCCTCCCTCCCTCTGTCTCTCTGTCTCCCTCTCTCTCTGTCTCACTCTCTCTCTGTCTCCCTCTGTCTGTCTCCCTCTGTCTGTTTCCCTCCCTCTGTCTCCCTCTATCTGTCTCCCTCCCTCTGTCTGTCGCCCTCCTCCCTCTGTCTGTCTCCCTCTGTCTGTCGCCCTCCTCCCTCGATCTGTCTCCCTCTGTCTGTCGCCCTCCTCCCTCTGTCTGTCTCCCTCTGTCTGTCGCCCTCTGTCTGTTGCCCTCTGTCTCCCTCTCTGTCTCCCTCCCTCTGTCTCCCTCTCTCTCCCTCTGTCTCAGAGGGAGGGAGTCAGGGGGAGACAGAGGGAGACAGAGGGAGGGAGACAGACAGAGGGAGGGAGACAGACAGAGGGAGGGAGACAGAGAGAGGGAGACAGAGAGAGGGAGACAGACAGAGGGAGACAGAGGGAGAGAGAGGGAGACAGACAGAGGGAGACAGAGGGAGGGAGACAGAGGGAGAGAGAGGGAGACTCTGTCTCCCTCCCTCTGTCTCCCTCTGTCTGTCTCCCTCTCTCTCCCTCTGTCTCCCTCTGTCTGTCTCCCTCTCTCTGTCTCCCTCTCTCTGTCTCCCTCCCTCTGTCTGTCTCCCTCCCTCTGTCTGTCTCCCTCCCTCTGTCTCCCTCCCTCTGTCTCCCTCCATCTGTCTCCCTCTGTCTCCCCCTGACTCCCTCCCTCTGTCTCCCTCTGCCTCCCTCTCCCTCCCTCCCTCTCTCTATCTCTCCCTCCCTCGCTCTCTCTCTCCGTCTCCCTCCCTCTCTCTCTCTCTCCCTCTCTCTCTCTCTCCCTCTCTCTCTCTCTCTCTCTCTCTCTCCCTCCCTCTCTCCCTCTCTCTCTCTCTGTCTCCCTCTGTTTCACTCACTCTCTCTGTCTCCCTCTCTCTCTCTGTCTCCCTCCCTCTCTCTGTCTCCCTCTCTCTCTCTCTGTCTCCCTCCCTCTCTCTCTCTGTCTCCCTCCCTCTCTCTCCCTCTCTCTCCCTCCCTCTCTCTCCCTCTCTCTCCCTCTGTCTCCCTCCCTCTGTCTCCCTCCCTCTGTCTCCCTCTGTCTGTCTCCCTCTGTCTGTTTCCCTCCCTCTGTCTCCCTCTATCTGTCTCCCTCCCTCTGTCTGTCGCCCTCCTCCCTCTGTCTGTCTCCCTCCTCCCTCGATCTGTCTCCCTCTGTCTGTTGCCCTCCTCCCTCTGTCCTCTCCCTCTGTCTGTCGCCCTCCTCCCTCCCTCTGTCTGTCGCCCTCCTCCCTCCCTCTGTCTCTCTGTCTCCCTCTCTCTCTGTCTCACTCTCTCTCTGTCTCCCTCTGTCTGTCTCCCTCTGTCTGTTTCCCTCCCTCTGTCTCCCTCTATCTGTCTCTCTCCCTCTGTCTGTCACCCTCCTCCCTCTGTCTGTCTCCCTCTGTCTGTCGCCCTCCTCCCTCGATCTGTCTCCCTCTGTCTGTCGCCCTCCTCCCTCTGTCTGTCTCCCTCTGTCTGTCGCCCTCTGTCTGTTGCCCTCTGTCTCCCTCTCTGTCTCCCTCCCTCTGTCTCCCTCTCTCTCCCTCTGTCTCAGAGGGAGGGAGTCAGGGGGAGACAGAGGGAGACAGAGGGAGGGAGACAGACAGAGGGAGGGAGACAGACAGAGGGAGGGAGACAGAGAGAGGGAGACAGAGAGAGGGAGACAGACAGAGGGAGACAGAGGGAGAGAGGGAGACAGACAGAGAGACAGAGGAGGGAGACAGAGGGAGAGAGAGGAGACTCTGTCTCCCTCCCTCTGTCTCCCTCTGTCTGTCTCCCTCTCTCTCCCTCTGTCTCCCTCTGTCTGTCTCCCTCTCTCTGTCTCCCTCTCTCTGTCTCCCTCCCTCTGTCTGTCTCCCTCCCTCTGTCTGTCTCCCTCCCTCTGTCTCCCTCCCTCTGTCTCCCTCCATCTGTCTCCCTCTGTCTCCCCCTGACTCCCTCCCTCTGTCTCCCTCTGCCTCCCTCTGTCTCCCTCCCTCTGTCTCCCTCTGCCTCCCTCTCCCTCTGCCTCCCTCCCTCTGTCTCCCTCCCTCTCCCTCTGTCTGTCTCCCTCTGTCTGTCTCCCTCTGTCTGTTGCCCTCTGTCTGTTGCCCTCTGTCTCCCTCTCTCTCCCTCTGTTTCCCTCTCTGTCTCCCTCCCTCTGTCTCTCTCTCCCTCCCTCTGTCTCCCTCTGTCTCCCTCCCTCTGTCTGTCTCCCTCTCTCTGTCACCCTCTGTCTCCCCCTCTCTGTCTCCCTCCCTCCCTCTGTCTGTCTCCCTCTCTCTGTCACCCTCTGTCACCTCACCCCGCGTGTGTGTCAGCCCGGGCTGAGACAGCTTCCCGGGCACACACACAGCCGCACCCGAGTACTTCACAGGTCTTTAAAAGACCATTCACTTGTTAATGAGGCTTTGCTGTATTTCACCTCTTAGCGCCCCTGCATCTCCACTCAGTGGAGATGCAGGGGCACTAAGAAGAGGTGAAATACAACAAAGCCTCATTAACAAGTGAATGGTCTTTTAAAGAATCGCCCGGCCCCCATAGAGCGCTGCTGCAACCGGCGGTGTTTGCTGACACTTAAAAAAAAAAAGAAAAAACACAGGTAGGATATCTGCAAGGTCTGCGGGCCGCCAAGGAAGGCTTGCCGGGCCGCTGGCGACCCGCGGGCCGTACTATGAGTACCCGTGCCGTAGAGTCACATATCATCCATAAATGGGGATTATATATTAAATGTACTTGGTCAGAATCAATACGATGGGTCTGATTTATATGTCAGTGGACAGGATACTCCGTCACAAACATGACGGATATCCCTTCCTCCGCATTTCAAGTGCCATAGGATATAATGCACTTGTAATACAGCGGATGGGATATGCATCACGTTTGTGATGGAGTATCCTGTCTGACAAACTTTAATCAGGCCCCAAGTTAGTTAGACCTGAATAATTATAACCAATCTTGCCCAAAGTGGATCCATGTGTCTTGTGACACCTCCTGCCAGCCCTTCTATCTCAACTAAGCTCTGTGGGGCTTATTCAGGAGCGGTTTGCGCTGTGTGGGCGTCACTTCGGTCCAGTGGCACAAGCCTCTCGATCATCTCTATGAGACGATGCAAAGCCACTGTGCGTTGCCCTGCATGGTCTCATAGATATGGAGTAAGACAGAGCAGCGCATGTCACTGCCTTGCCTTACTCTGCCTCAAGGAGGCAATCCATGGGCGTTGTGGTGGGTTTTCCCACACAGCACCTATGGATTTTGACGCTGCCCCAGATTTACTCAATCATGTAAACCTATGGCAGCGCCAAAACCATACGCCTCCCAGAGCAGGTGTAACGAGGAGAAATATTTTTATTTCTCCTTGTTTTTCCCTCTTTCCATGTGTGCTGCATTGTGCAGCACACATGGAAAAAGGAAAACGTCTCTCTGGATTACTTTTTGTGCCGGAAGGTGCCCCTTCCCGCACAAAAACAATTGTGCCAGCAACGGAGTTGCTCTTGCACCATGGTGCAAGGGTGCCTATGTTGGCACGAGGCAGCAAATTAAGCGTCAGAGGAGGAAGGAAGGACAGGAATGCACTGTATTTCATAAATACCGTGCATTCCTGCTCTTTCACATTGGCGCAGGGCATCTCAGCAAGAAACTGTGCAGCATTGCCCCACTCCAATTCTTCATAAATGAGGCCCTGTGTGTATTCTGTGACAGGTACTTTAAGGTTGTACACTATCATATCCATCTACAAGCTCAGCCCTGAACATGACAAAAAATACAGTTTGGGGGAATTTAAAAAAAACACCAGTGCTGGCTTCCTCAGGGTGATAGGTTTGATGTAGTGCTGGCTGACCCAGTAATACGTGACCTGGGGCTATCTGGCAGTCATGTGACAGTGTGGAGTGGACTACAATGTTAACGCACCCCACCCTACACTCAACACTGAGTTACCCCAAGACTGGTATCAGCTCCGACCTTGGGTAGAGGGGTAAAGGTCCAGGCATGATTAAATGGGGACAGGTAGGTGGTCAGGAAGGATGTGAGCAGGTGGTGTCTTGTGGATAGGAAACAGGTGTTAAGGAGGAAGGTTGCAATTAAAAGAGACTGTGGGTAGTTACTTGGCAGGGGTGGAAGACTGGCAGACCTTTAGTCTGAGAATCAGGCAGAAGGGTGGGTAGGCATCAGAGGACTCAAAGTCCGGTACTGCTGCTTCTTATGAATTGCTCCTACCAGTTAACTTTCGAGGTGCATTATCCAAGAGTAGATGGGGGTCGGGAAACTGCTCTGCCTCCACACTAGCATGAGGGGGGCCAGTCATGCAGGCACTAGAGGTTGGTCAACCTCTTCTCCTTTGACTGCTGCTTGTCCAACGCTGGTCTGACATTCAGGCCAACATTGAACAGGGCCTTTTTCTATACTAACTATTTGAGGTGTCCTCATCAAGTATGCTAAATAGCAATATTTTGTTCTGAGCATATGGTAACAGCCCCATCGTCTGTACATCCCTAGTAGACAATTGTTTACCTCCTTCTCTGTTTTTCTGTGTTTTGAAACTGAATGAAATGCTGTATTTTGAAATTACCATCTTGGATTTAAACAGATTCCTGTCCATGGGATTTCTTACTTGCTACAAGTGGAACATTGAGTTGTATCTGAATTCATCCTCCTCTGCGTCCCACATCTGTGCTGCTCAGCCAGTGTGTGAGGTCACGTACAATGCTGAGAGTGTTTGTGCCGGAAGGAGTCATTTGAATATATGACCTGAGCAGCAAGGAGGCTGCTCCTGGTGGGGCTACTTACCTACTTGTGACTAAGATATAATAAACCTTCATAAAGCCTACACTACGGCTACTGGACTTCGTTTACAACACTTGCGCCGATCAAGGAGAGAAACTACGCATGAAGGACAAGGTGCAAAGTTGTGTGAACTTCTGAAGAAACTAAGGGCCTGGTTACGATCTGTGGCACCGCATTGGGTACATCTCACATGGTTCCTGCATGGCATGGACTCGAAAGTCCATGCCATGCAGTGTTGTTCTGGGGTTGGGCTGGATCTGGAAGTGGATGTGTTCCATGGGGGGCTAGGCGTCGTCCGAGTTGGAGGTTGTCAGTCGGAGAGAGTTTTTGTGAACGATGGGGAGGCCTCCTCCGCGGCGGTTGAGGCGGTCTTTCCTAAAGATCTTGTATCTGTTGGGGATGGCGGTTGAGATGTCAGGTGCTGAGCTGGCGTTGGTCCAGGTCTCTATGAGGAAGGCAACGTCGGGCGAGTGAGTGTTGAGGAGATCCCAAACGTCTACGAGTGTCTGTGCAGGGAGCGCACATTGAGGAGGATACTGCTCAGAGGTTTGTGTACGCTGCTGGTCGGTGGGATGGGGTGGCTGTCTGGGTCCAGAGGTGGGTGAAAGTGCGGCATCAGTCTCGACAGGAGAACGGTCCTTGAGTGTTGCTCGGCGTCGAGAGCTGGCAGTTGTTGTTGCGACCAGGGTTGAGTATGTGGAGGGTGCTGGGGTTGTAGCGGCGGGGGGTCGGGGGACCAGGGTCCCTGGCGCTGGTCGCAGTCGAGTCGCAGATGGGCTGCCATTAAGTAGGGGTCGGGGAAGGGTGAACAGCTGGGAGGTGGGAGTGGGAACCCGCTTGGGGGGCACGGGGGCAGCAGCAGCGGGAAAGAAAGGCAAGAAAAACAGAGGCAAACTGAGAAAGGCAGAATAAAAAGGCAAAAACAGAAAAAGACAAAAAAAACAGCCAAACAGAAAAAGGCTGACAGAGCGGACCAGCAGAAGAGCAGGCTCTTCCACTGGACCACTGCGGGTGGAGGAGGGCCTCGAACACCTACCTGGGACACCAGAAGGTGCTGGGGGCAGTGCCTTAACGGTGGAGCTTTGCAAGGGGAGAGCAGTTACTCTGACCAGGAGGTCAGAGGTCTTGCTCGCCTTGTCGTGCAGCGGCCGCCATTAAGTAAGGGTCGGGGGAGGGAGAGCAGCTGGGAGGCGAGAGCGGGAACATGCTGGGGGGGAGGGGCTGCAGGGGCAGCAGCGGCAAGAAAAAAAGGCAAGAAAAACAGAGGTAAACAGAGAAAGGCAGAATAAAAAGGCAAAAGCAGAAAAATGAAAAAACAGAAAAACAGAAAAAGGCTGACAGAGCGGACCAGGAGAAGAGCAGGCTCTTCCACTGGACCACCAGGGATGAGGCGCAGTCTCATCCCTGGCGCCTTTGGGTGGAGGAGGGCCTCGAACACCTACCTGGAACACCAGAAGGTGCTGGGGGCAGTGCCTTAACGACTGAGCTGCACGAGGGGAGAGCAGTTATCCTGACCAGGAGGTCAGAGGTCTTGCTCACCCACAGCAACACCCATTGCACCCCCCCTTTGCCTTAGAAAACTGCGTTGCAGGGGGACATATTTACAAGGCTGTGTTAAGCCACGCAAAATGGCTTAGCGCAGCCTTGTAAATATGGGCTAGAATAGAGCGCTACCAGAGCATCAAAAAAAGTGACGCTCCAGTGGCGCTAGGGGGTACATCAAAAACAGTTTAAATATTCTTTGCTCGTATAAGGATGAAAATGTTCACAGTATGTATTGCCAATACATTAAACCCAATAAAACGTGTTAAGAAAAACAAATATGACTAGCTGGGTCCCAAAAAAACCTTAAACTGAGTCTGAGACAGAGACAGGAGTAGGCAGAGAGAAGGAGAAAGGTTTAGATATTGTAGTAGACAGAGGTTAGACAATGTTGGCTTCCCAAGAGGGCCCATCGGAAGGAGGATCCCTTGGGCAAATGCCCACTCTGCCCATGTTGTAAAACGTTCTGGGCCTTATTTATGAGGCCCCTTGCGCCATCAGAACGTCACTTTTTGTGACGTTCCGTGGGTCAGGAGCCTGCTCCGGATTTACGAGGCAGCACTAAGCCAATTTCTTCTTTTACTTAATGCTGCCTCGTAAATATTGTCCCCTTTAACACAGTTTTCTGCGTTAAAGGGGCGTGCAATGGGTGTTGCTGGGGGCATTCGAGGCACAACGAGGAGAAATATCTTTATTTCTCCTCGTTTTTCCTTTTTAAATGTGTGCTGCATTCTGCAGCACACATAGAAAAAGGAAAAAACCTCTTGTGATTGGTTTTGTGCAGAAAGGTTCCCCTTCCTGCACAAAAACAATCATCCCCTCAATGCAGGCACCCTTGCACCATGGTGCAAAGGTGCCTGCGTTGGCGCACGGCAGCCCATTGTGCGCCAGCGCAGGGGAAAAGGACGGGAATGCGCCATATCTCATAGATACGGCGCATTCCTGCCCTTTTCTTTTACCGTAGGGCAGCGCAGCAGGGAGGCCTGCGGCGCTGCCCTACGGTAAAACCTCATAAATAAGGTCCTCTGTTCCTGGCTCCCTGCCTCAACCTCTGGGCCATCTCTCAAGAGGTCTGAGCACAAAGGGAGAGCAGGGATGGCCAGGTGGGTGGAAGGTATCACTCCTCCGGTACAAATGCAAACACAAATGTTTAAAATTGCACATGGGGGCATATTTACAAGGAGTTAGCGCCACTTTTTCCAACGTTCTGGTGGCGTTAACTCTTTTACCTTATTTACAAGGGGGCATTAAGCCACTTAATGTGGCTTAATGCTGCCTTGTAAATAATGCCCCTATTCATTCAGCACTTGGCGTGCAATGGGTGTTTCAGTGGGTGTTCCGCCGCAATACCCATTGCTTTTTGATGCTGCCCCATATTTACAAGGTATGGGGCAGCGCCAAAAATACTGCCAGGGAATACCTGGACTTAAGCAGGCGATACGGGGAGAAATCTTTTATTTCTCCTTGTATTTTGCTCTTTCCACATGTGCTGCATTCTGCAGCATACATAGATAGAGCAAATCGCCTACAAAGATTGTTTATGTGCAGGAAAATATCCCTTCCAGCACATAAACAATTGCCCCTGCAGCGCAGGCACCTTAGGAAAATTACGCTAGGGTGCCTGCACTGGCACCATGCAGCTTTTTTACTGCCAGCTCTAGGGGTAACGCAGGGGTGCACCGCATTCTTGTAAATATGGTGCATCCCTGCGTTTTGAAACTGTCCGAGCGCTGTGCTACCAATTTTGACGTAACACCATGCTCCGCCAGCTTCTTCTAAATATGCCCCATGGTCTGATAGGGGGCACTTTAAAATCATTTGTTGCTGAAAACCGTAAGGCAGGAAACACAATGGGAGCGCCGGAGGAGGCATTCATCTCTGGTATATAGTGTGCTTGCCTCTGCAGCTCCACTCCAGCCTCCACACGCTGGCAGGACCCCGCACCAGCCACATCCTAAAAGCTGTGTGCCCTAAGAAAGGTGAGAGTGGGAGGCCATGCCCCTGCTCACATGAGCCAACAGGCCTACATGTCTCACGATCCCCTCTTCCCATGATACCCTGATGCCTTGTCGCACGTGGGCTGTTTGAAGCTGGGGATTTATTTGTCCCTGAGTAGCCAACAACTTGTAACGCATACCTCCGGGTGCTGGAAAGTGAGTAATGACCCGCAAGACTGGCCCCCAGTAACACCCCCCTTTTCCAACCTCACAGGAAAATGCCTGGTGTCCAGCAGAGCCAATCCGGCCGGGTCTATGTAGGTGTGCATAGAAAATTTCCGTCTTCATTTTTAGGCATGGCCTAAAGACTTGGCAGCCTCATGTTTTCTAAACAATATCCATAGCTGCCAAGGTTTCAGATTGCTATGTGTAACATTTTCATAATTTCAGTGTAATTATGAGTGACATTTCAACGACTATGAGTGACACTCGCGAGCAAAGTCAAGCAATGAAGACAAGGGAAGCATATAAATATAAGAAATTACACCAATTTGAGCAACAAGAAACTCTAAGAAGATTCCAAAACTTCAGAGCATCACAGTGAGAGTGTGGACTCCAGGGCCTCTATGTCCCACGTGGGACCCAGCCCAAACGGCATTTGAGGCCCCAACAGCTTGATGCAGGTGATTTGAAGCAGTTGCATCTGACTTGAGCTGGACCTCAATTACCAACAAGTGGAACTGCAGCTTCATGTAAGGATTTCAATGCTTTTGCATTTGACTTTGAAAGGGACACCTAGTGATGACTATTGTAACTGCAGTTTCATGTTAGACTACAATGCTTTTGCACTCAACTTGTCAGGTTGACACTGATGGAGCAGGGTAAACGAAATAATTTTGTACCCCCTTGGAAATTAATGACCTCTTAATAATGAATAATACTAACCATTTGAAATGCATGTATTTAACCAACAAATGCACCTTTTTAGTAAACACTACACGTGGGTAATATGCTGATTTGTGCAAAATCTATTCTACTTACAAATGTGAAGTTAATTAAACCTTAGTATTGGGATTTGCGTACTAATTAGAGTGAAATTACATGATTTGTGTTGCGTAGTAAATTTGTACTGTGGCAAAGAATGCAGATGGTAAGTAAAATGGCTTTAAATGTCGCTTCTGCTAGGTAACACCTAACACGGGTCTTTAGAATGGCGGGTGGTAAACAGAAAGGCTTATTTTTTTTTGTTTTAATTCGGTTGTGTTTGTTCTTATGATAGTTCGTTCGGGCCTGCTAGGCCATGCTTCGAAAATGGCTGCTGGAAAGGATGAGATCACGTGAGATGACTAAGATGGCCTCCGCACAATACGGAAGTCCCAGTCACGTGAATGCGGCCTGTGCGAGATGTCAAGGTCAATCCGACCTACAATGAAGAATGTGCCAAGAGATTCAGCATGTATTCCTGGGAATGGATGGGAAAGAACCGAGTGACAATGGATGAACTAAAATGTGACCATCAAAGATCGCTACAAAATGAATGGACAAGTTGGACTACTTTTGACCCCAGAGTCATGAGACTTATTGTGTGTTTTATTGTCCCCAAACCAGTTTGAACAAGGAGGGCGATGAGGTGACCATCACCACCCCTCCAATGGACCAATTAGCGTGATTCTTGCCCCTGAGGATTGCAACTTTTATGTGTAGTAAGCCAGAGAATAGGGTATAAGAGAGTCTGCTCTTACGTGGGTTGTCTGCTGTGGCTGTTGGTTTGTTGCCATGCCGCTTCTTTATTTTTCATTTTTCCACCTTGATGCTGCGAAAGACTCAGTCATTTTGGACTGGGGAAGGAACGAGATCGTTGCGGGAATTCTGCCCGGGAGGTGCGTCCGAGGAGGTTAGCGGGACAGTCAGTCAGTTTGGGAGTCCTATTCTGTGATCTGCGGTTTATTTTCCTTTGGTGAACCATTCCTGTCATCGCCCCATGGCCGAGGGTAATGCATAATTTTCACTTTTCCTAAAAACCTTTCTTAAATGTTTATTGATATATTAAATGTGTTTGTTTAATAAAGAATTTCACTTATTTGATTGAAGAATTTAGATAAAATTATATTCTAACATTAAAATGAGTCTGTGGTTCTTTAATAAAAATATGATTTATAAATGTTAAAGGTTTTAATTGTGATTGAGCTGGTCTTAATCGCCATCAACTTATTCTACTAGTTGGTCCATCGACCGAATAGCGGAGTACCTTGATGTTTAGAACCGACAGGATCCAAAGTTAATGTATATAATGTATAAATTATTATTCTGTCGAATTTAACAAGGTATCCCGTTCGTCCAGCAGCACATTCTCCTTAGCGTGTAATCCAGAGATTGAATGGATGAATGTATGCGGTGTCATGGGCCCCACCGACATATGTTTTAAATAACAATAGGTTGCGTAAGTGTTTTACCTGGATTGGTGTCCTAAGGAGCAATTTATATTAGCCGCGCTGGATCAGATTTCTTGGTAGCAGAGTTATGGTTTCTATAGATTAGTTTGGTGATTATTGATTACTGATTTATTGATTTTTCATGTCTAACACTTTATGTCGAGTTTGTATTATGTTATGTGTAAGTCGAAATTTTGAAGCTTTCGGGAAGTAGGAAGTGGACACGTGTGGCAAGAAAGTCACACGGAATTGTGCACTGTCTGATTTCAAATTGGTGATAACACAGGATTGTGTTATGTTAGGGACATTTCATGTATGAATTACATTTGAGTGAAATAGCAACAGGTTTTCTTGTGAAACTCTGGCCTTAATTCTCAGGAGCAGTGTAGTCTCCACATGTGTTTTATCCCCAGAGAAACGGGTTTACTTCTTGCTTGAGAGAAGGGTAAGGTAGAGAGAAGTGCTACACTTATCGAACAAAAACAGTATTCTTGTAAGTTAGAACAAACTATTTCTTTTGTTTAGCGAAACAGACAATGATAATGTGTTTTACGTTGTAATTAATCAATTTTTGTCGAGAAGAGAGGAAAAAGAAAAAGTGCCGATAATTTTTGTAAAGGAGGGGTCAGTAGAGGTAGGAGTAGAACTGACGTCAACAAAGACCGCACTGGTATTGGCCAGTTGTGGAAGAGCGAAGAGTTTCCTGATTGGTGAGTTAGTGTGAAGACACGCTGGTATTGGTTAGTGTGAGAGTGACGTAAAGCTTTCGGATTGGTGCGTTGGTGTGAGACGCGCTGGGATAGGTCCGAATAACCGAGCAGTAAAAGCCAAGTACAAGTTTTGGAAAAATTCCTCCTGAGATCGTTAAAATAACTGAAGAAAATTTAGATTCAGATAGAAAGATTGGGGAAAGTGCGGAAGGAACACGAGGAGTAGTAGGGTCAGAACTACAAGTAGAGGAAACACAGGGAAATTTAGATTCAGATAGAGAGATTGGGGAAAGTACGGAAATAACACGAGGAGGGTTAGAATCGAATTTTCAAACAGAAGAATCACAAGAAGATTCGGATTCAGATAAAGAGACTGAGATCATAAAGTTCAAAGTTAGAGGAAGTGAAGTGAGGTCTGAGACAGAATCTGAAGAAAGTGAAGAAGAAAGAAAGCAAAGAATAGGACCAAGAAAGAGAACTTGGAGAGCAGAACGAGAAGAAAAAGAAAGTGAACTGAAAAGGCCAAGAAAAGGAGACAATTGGCCCAACGAAATTAAAAGACTGAGATATAAAATAATAAATTTGAACAAAGATAATGCGGAACAAGTAAATGAAATAACAAGTCATAAAGGACAAAGAAAACCAAGTGAAAGACAGTTGCAGAGACCAAAAAGAGTGAAAAAACCTAACTTGAAATATAAGTCACCTGAATGGCTATACATAGCACTGACCGACATTAAAGAAGTGGATAGCAGTCACGAAATTCCAGACAAAGACTGTGAACAAGTGGGTGAGAGTGAATTGCACCAAACCTGAAAGACAAAGAAAGAAAACCGGACTGGACACATAAACTAGAAAAGACAAGAATAGGTTCTGAAAAGAGCACCAAAAGAGACTGATTAAAGGGTAGAGCGGCTGAAAAGTCATTCTGAGGTGTGGAAACACATTTTCTGTACATATAACTAGATAGTATTACAACATGGTAGACACTGAGAATAGAAGATCTAGATGTGAGTTTTTATGTAGATGGTGTAGGATGTGTTTTTATTGTACAGGTTTGCTAATGCTTATCTGGTTTATTTTAGCAATAATAATTCCACTTAGGTTAGTTGTAGAAAATACATCTGTAATAGTGAATGACACGAATAGTGACAAGAAAGCTAACATAAAGAACACTGCAACATTAGTGGATAGTACTGATTTTCATAGGGATGTCAATAACTGATTTCTCCAAGAATGTCTCTCTTCACGAAACTTTTATACGAATATGTGGAGACAATGGATGTGAGAGATTGTTATGTCTGTATGCAGTTACCCGCGTCTGTAACAGAAGGTGTGACATATCATCACCTTCCTTTGACGTATGGAATAACTTGTAGCGTTTTAGCTAGTTTATTTTATAAAACAGGTAAATTAGAGTATTACTACACTGACATAGATGCTGTTTTTGCTAAAATTCCTGTAATCCCTGAATTAAATAAGGTAAAAGTTGCAAAGGTTTTTGGAGAGTTTTTCTTAGAAACAAAAGAATTAACATTAGAATATACATTTAGACATAATCTTACTTGTGAGTTAAGAAAAGAAGAAAAGATTTTCTTAGACATGGTAGAAGACAGAAGAGTTAAGTTTCAAAGAAAGGTAGCAGGAGAAAAGACAAAAACCCCACCTTGGGCGTTTGAAGAGAGAAGTTACCACAAAGGTGAAACAAATGCAGCTATGGTTCTAGATTGGCCCCAACAGGGGAAATTATGTATAAGTAGAGATAACACTATATATGATAACTATTTCGTGGGTTCTAGTGAGTGCCGAGATACATACAAAATTCTAGGGGGATGGGGATTTAAAGGAGGAAAAGATCCAGTATTTCCAGGAATCTATTATATTTGCGGAAATAGAGCTTATTATAGGTTGCCGGACCATTGGTACGGTACATGCTATCTAGGCCTGGTCTTTCCAAAGATTTTTCGTGTGGAAAGAGGAACGAAAGGAATTCACGAGATAGGTAAACCATTAACCCGTAGGAGGAGGGAAAGCTTCTCAGAAATAATAGGTGACATTTTTGGAGCATTGATACCAGCAGTGGGTATATCTTTGAATGCATACAAGATTCGGAAATTGTCTACAGTAGTGGATCGTTTATCAACGAATACTGCTGGAGGGTTCTTGATGGTAAATACCGAAATGGTTGCCATGAGAGCTATGGTAATGCAAAATCGACTTGCCCTTGACATTCTTATGGCAAAAGAGGGTGGAGTCTGTGGAATGTTGAAGGTACAACATTGTTGCACTTACATTCCAGACAAAAGTGAGAATATACAGAAGTATATAAAGAACATTACTGATTTGCATAAAGAAATTGCCCCACTGGAGGTTGAAGGTGCTTGAGAGAGACTTGGTAAGAGTTTTTCCTCAATGAAGAAATGGTTCACAGAAATAGGTAGTTTTCTTATTGGGAAAATACTAATACCAGTCACAGTAATAATAATAATAATGCTATTATTGAGATTAGCATATGTGTGTTTTAAAAGAAGAAAAAGACAAAATAGAGTAAAAGAGAAAATGAGAAAAATAAAGAAAGAGAACGGGAGATGGGAGAGATAGAATTGGAAGAGTTAAAAGAGAACATGTACAAAAGGTCTAAAAGACAAGATGAAAAGAACACGGTTGTTTAAACTAACAAATGCAAGTGGACAAGAAACATTTATCTGATAAATTTTTGTAGGGATAGGTTTTTGTGGTGATGTTAAAAATCACCAAAGGGGGGAATTGATGGAGCAGGTTAAACGAAATAATTTTGTACCCCCTTGGAAATTAATGACCTCTTAATAATTAATAATGCTAACCGTTTGAAATGCATGTATTTAACCAACAAATGCACCTTTTTAGTAAACACTACACGTGGGTAATATGCTGATTTGTGCAAAATCTAATCTACTTACAAATGTGAAGATAATTAAACCTTAGTATTGTGATTTGCGTACTGATTAGAGTGAAATTGCATGATTTGTGTTGCGTAGTAAATTTGTACTGTGGCAAAGACTGCAGATGGTAAGTAAAATGGCTTTAAATGTCGCTTCTGCTAGGTAACACCTAACACGGGTCTTTAGAATGGCGGGTGGTAAACAGAAAGGCTTATTTTCTTTGTTTTAATTTCGGTTGTGTTTGTTCTTATGATAGTTCGTTCGGGCCTGCTAGGCCATGCTTCGAAAATGGTTGTTGGAGAGGATGAGATCACGTAGACGGCTAAGATGGCCTCTGCGCAGAAGCAATAAAGAAATTCAAGTCACGTGAACACGGCCTGTGCCCGGAGTGAGAGATGTCAATCCGACCTACAATGAAGAATGTGCCAAGAGATTCAGCATGTATTCCTGGGAATGGATGGGAAAGAACCGAGTGACAATGGATGAACTAAAATGTGACCATCAAAGATCGCTACAAAATGAATGGACAAGTTGGACTACTTTTGACCCCAGAGTCATGAGACTTATTGTGTGTTTTATTGTCCCCAAACCAGTTTGAACAAGGAGGGCGATGAGGTGACCATCACCACCCCTCCAATGGACCAATTAGCGTGATTCTTGCCCCAGAGGATTGCAACTTTTATGTGTAGTAAGCCAGAGAATAGGGTATAAGAGAGTCTGCTCTTACGCGGGTTGGCTGCTGTGGCTGTTGGTTTGTTGCCATGCCACGTCTTTATTTTTCATTTTTCCACCTTGATGCTGCGAAAGACTTTGGGGCATATTATCAAGGGGCTGCAATAAGATTATCGCCGCTTTAGCGTCCGTTTTCGGGCATAAAGCGGCGATAATATGATCGCTTTATTGACAAGGACACGCTAGCGCGTGTTTCCTTGCCTTAGCGCCCGTTGTCAGCACGCCTCGCATCGCATCGCTAATGAGATGCAAGGGAGCGTGCCTGACAAAACCCCATGTGAAAATATCGCTAACCGAGCTTCGCGATATTATCAACGAGGGGTAACGATATTTGAAATTGCGTTAACTATGCTTTAACGTTGGAATTTAACGTCTGTTAAATTCCAGACTAAGGCATACCTAACATGGGGGGTGATTTGTGTGGCTAAGACCACAGGCACTATCATCAAGGATATCGCTGTTTTCCATGGAACATCGCTGGAAAACCAGCGATGTTCCATGGAAAACACCGCTATCGCTGGAATAATTATCGCCATTGCGCTAAGCGTTGTTAATACAGCGCTAGCACGGCGATAATTTCCAGCGATAGCTGGCGATAACAATTCTCACGCTAAGCGCGTCCAGCGATAATTTTCGCTGCCGCTTGATAATATGCCCTCTGTCATTTTGGACTTTGAACTTTGAACTTTGACTGCGGGAATTCTGCTCGGGAGGTGCGTCCGAGGAGGTTAGCGGGACAGTCAGTCAGTTTGGGAGTCCTATTCTGTGATCTGCAGTTTATTTTCCTTTGGTGAACTATTCCTGTCATCGCCCCATGGCCGAGGGTAATGCATAATTTTCACTTTTCCTAAAAACCTTTCTTAAATGTTTATTGATATATTAAATGTGTTTGTTTAATAAAGAATTTCACTTATTTGATTGAAGAATTTAGATAAAATTATATTCTAACATTAAAATAAGTCCGTGGTTCTTTAATAAAATTATGATTTATAAAGGTTAAAGGTTTTAATTGTGATTGAGCTGGTCTTAATCACCATCAACTTATTCTACTAGTTGGTCCATCGACCGAATAGCGGAGTACCTTGATGTTTAGAACCGACAGGATCCAAAGTTTTTGTTTTTTTGTTTTGCAAATCTTTTTTTTTTTTTTTATTAGCATTTTCAAAGACATACAATGTCCAACATGTAATTAACATACAGACCGTTGTACAACAACATCCATCATCCAGTTTTTGCAACTTTACATTGTTACCTGTAAACACATTTTCTACAGTACAGCTGTTAAACACAATTAGTCAACTTGGTACATTTGCAAATATTCAGTCAAATATTTCCAGTAATCTCTAGGCTTTGAACCAGTGGGTAGCTCCTCCTCATACGTTTGCAAGGTGTCTTTACAATACGTCAAATCTTGGATCCATTGCCTAACCTTTGGAGCCCTTCTACTGCCCCAACACAATGATATTCTGCGTTTGGCCAGGAGTAACGCAATTACACAAAACTTGCGTTTTGTGGCACGCACATCAGGAACTAGACCCAGTAGGCATGTACGAACAGTGCATTCAACATTGATGCCCATCATAGTACCCAACATCTGTGTTACTTTTACCCAAAACTCTGTCACTGCTGCACAAGACCATGCAAGGTGTATGAAATCTGCTATTTCGGCATTGCAGCGTTGACATTTAGAATCTGTTCGTAGTCCATACCTACAAAGCCTTGCAGGGGTATAATAGGTCTGGTGAAGGTACTTATAGTGTAACATACGTAGGTTCCCATTGGGTGTTAACAAACCAGTCAGTGAGCAGGTTATAGCCCATTCCTCCTCTGTCAATGGATCATCTAGACTATCGTTCCACTTCTCCAATGCTTTGTGTGTAGTGTCCGCTATGTCTTCCTGTAATTTAGCATATAGCCTAGACACCATGTGTTTAGCAGTAGGAGTTGTGATCAGTAGCTGTAACGTGGACAATTGTGGTGGCTCCTCAGGGTAGGATGGATATAATTTCTTTATCGCTCCCTGTAGTCTATGATACATAAATCTAAACAATAACGTCTTATTGCTTATGAATGAAAGCTCATCAAGCGATTTAAAAACACCATTGCAGTATAAATCCCCCATGGTATCAATGCCCACTTGTCTTAGCAGACCCATGCCCACCTCTTCCTGGGTAACCGATAGTTCTGGATGATAATGTATCGGCAGTGCAGGGGCGTACAGCGGCAGCTTATGTGCCTTTCGACCCATTACACGCCAAGCACTATTTGTCGTATCTATAGTATTTATGTCTCGATTATGAAGTGGAGGCCTGCAGTGCGTTATGATAGCATTTAACGGAGTTGGTAGGGCATCGCCTTCTTCAATGGCGACATGAGTGAGGTAAGGGATCTGATGATACCAAAAATGCGCGTATTGCGCTTGTGCGCATAGATAATAAAGTAAAAAATCCGGGACCTTGAACCCTCCTTGTGAATAGGGCAATGTAAGAGCGCGTAGCTCGATCCGGGCCTGTTTACCCGCCCATATCAGGCGAAGCACCATGGTGGATATCCTACGAAAAACTTCTGCCGGAGGCTTAATCGGAATATTATTAAAAAGGTACAATAATTTTGGTAAGATAACCATCTTTACAATGGCAAGTCGGTCAGCCAGCGATAGTGGTAGTTGAATCCATCGCCCTATTTTATCTTCCAGCACACTAATTGCCCTGCCATAATTGGTGCGGATTACAACTTCTGGGTCACGGTGATACCAAACACCGAGATATCTTACTGGCTCCGATTGCCACTCTAATGGATATTCCGTTGAGTGCGAGTGTGTAGTGTCTGTTAATGGTATAATTAGTGATTTGGACCAATTTATTTTGAGTCCAGACTGTTGCCCAAACTTAATATATTCCCTCGGTAGAAAATTCAGATGTTTCTCAGGGTCTCGTACATATAACATCATATCATCTGCATATAACGATATATGCAAAGGCCTCTGCGGGAATTGAAGCCCTGAATAGTGATGTCCCTGCCGAATCTTACATGCCAACGGTTCAAGCGCTATCGCAAATAACAACGGGGACAGTGGGCAGCCTTGCCGTGTCCCCCTAGCGATAGGTATGGCTTCAGATATGTATTTGTTGACTCTGATACGCGCCGTCGGCGCAGTGTATAGTATTTGTATCCATTGTAGGAAAATAGGGGGGAATCCCATTCGCCTTAAAACCGTGTGCAAGTATGACCATTCAATAGAATCAAATGCTTTAGCAGTATCTAAGAGAATCGCAGCGGCTTTAGTAGTGGGAATCAAGTAATGCGAAAGTGCAAAGAGTGTTCTGGTGTTATGGGCTGTTGACCTTGAGGGAATAAACCCTGATTGGTCCGGCAGTATTAAATTGGTCATCAGTGGTTGCAGTCGAATGGCAAGGAGTTTGGCTAAGATCTTGGTATCTACATTAATTAGGGACAATGGCCTATAAGAATCACAATATTCCGGGTCTTTGTTAGGCTTTAAAAGGGCAATTAACATGGCTTCTCTCAGTGTTGGCGGTAGTAGCTGCTTATCATGAGCATCCCCGTACATCTCTACCAAATGAGGCGCTAACTGATCAACAAAAGACTTATAAAATTCACATGTGAAGTGAACCGATCTGGGCCTGGCGCTTTACCATTTGGTAGAGATTTAATAACTTCTGTTACCTCTTCCACTGTGATCGGTAATGACAGGTAGTCTCTCTGCGCATCTGTTTACCACGCTATCGCTACATCTGCTAGGTAGTCCATTATTGTGTCTGGGGAAGCTGTGGGCTGCGAAGCATATAACTTTCCATATGTGTTCATGAATTCCCTCAATATTCCCTGTGCATCATGTTGCAGTTCCCCATTTGCATCCCTGACCGCCCGGACAACCTGCGGTGCATGACCTGAACATATTTTAGCTGCCAAAATCCTACCAGGTCTACCTCCTTCACCGTAGGATCTCGCTATCTGACGCTTTGCTACGTATTTGAGTTCGTCTTCTGCATATGTTTGGTATTCTGACAGTACAACCCTAATGTCACCCAATATCTTTGTGCTTTGTGTACACTCGTATTCATGTTCCAGTGTGCGTAGCTGGTCCTCGCGCATAGAAAGCTGCCTTCGTATATCTTTGAGAATGCCAGCATTGGTACTTATGCAGACTCCCCGAATAGTAGCTTTAAAAGCCTCCCATAGCAGGCCAGGATCCTCAGTAGTGGGTTTATTGAGGTCAAAGTACTCTGTGATAGCTTGACTAATGGTGTCAGTATACACTGAATCTAGTAATGCTTTCGCATTGAACCTCCAGCTATAAGGGGGCGGTACATAGTGTGGCATAGTCATGGAAATTAGTACTGGGTTGTGATCGGACAGTGTTCTGGGTAGGTGATTCACGGACCGCGTCCATAGTAATATGTCATCAGAACCCAACCAGTAATCTATACGGGACCAACTGTTATGTGCTGCTGACGTATGCGTGGCCTCCATACGCCCAGGGTTTCGGGTTCTCCAAATATCAGTAAGACGCATATCGGTCATAATATCTTTTAATTTGCCCAGTGCCCTTTTGTGAGGTTCTACTGATGTTCCTGACCTGTCAAGATCGTCATGTAGTGCAATATTAAAATCACCCCCCCAAAGCAAGGGGATGTCCGGTAAGTCGTTAATTTTGCGCCATAATGTATGATAAAATTCAGGGTCGTCTATATTTGGGCCATATGTATTAATTAAAGCGAGTCTCTGCCCCCTTAGTGTTCCCGTTATAATAACATAGCGCCACAACTCATCCGTGATGGTAGCATCTATATTAAATTGCAATCCTTTTTTAATCAGTATAATAACCCCTCTAGAGTAGGAGGAGTATGACGAACTGTGTATTGTCTCCGCCCACCTGCGCCCGATGTGAGTGTTAGAGGTAGGTGCAATATGTGTTTCTTGCAGGACAGCGATGTCGACTTGTAGCCTGTCAAAGTATGCAAATATTTGCCGAATTTTTTTCGGGTTATTAAGCCCTCTAACATTCCAAGTTAGCAAGTTTAAGTGCTTAGGTTGTAACCTCTCAGTGGTCATCTCTAGCCATTGATGTCCATTGCATTAAAGTGTAAATTTTGCAGCATGCACCTCTCCCATTTTCTAGGAGAAAACTAATGGCGTTGCGCATCTTGATGTTACTCTAGATTTCAGCGATGTTTCTCAAGTACATTGGCCTGCATAACAGTTCCCAACACCAACCCTCCCACCCACCACCCACTTCAGCCTCCCAACCATGCCAAAGACATTCCCCTGAGGAAAGAAACAACATAACTAACTTTGATTGGGGAACACCCGCTTAGGGGGTCCGCCAAGTGCACACACCTCCATCCAGCATAGTGGATGTGGTCAGGTATACATTAGTAATGCAGACTAAACATTTCCTACAACATATGGGTTACCATAATGCTCGCCAAATGGCTATACCTGGTTTGTACAATACGCTGTAGCGAAGTGTCCACCACACCCCCATATAATCGAGACAGTCGGCAGCGATGTACAACTTGGGGGTCCAGACAAACAACAGAGCTATAGTTTCTTCATCTGCGTGCCTGGTGCAATCACAGTACCATAACCCGCATAAATCTCCCTCGGCTCCCCATCCACAGACACAGTACTGTCCATTAATTGT
The DNA here is from genome assembly GCA_963921515.1 of Calotriton arnoldi. Classification (NCBI taxonomy): domain Eukaryota; kingdom Metazoa; phylum Chordata; class Amphibia; order Caudata; family Salamandridae; genus Calotriton; species Calotriton arnoldi. Next base: position 2,745,288 of record CAWUFW010001334.1, on the reverse strand, counting down.
AAATCAGCAGGGTCAATCAGGTAGTCTATTCACGCAGGCTTACAGCATCCATCATCCCTGACAAGATCAGAACAAATATGTAGGGTATAGATACTCCCATCTGAAGCAGATAGCGCACCCATTCGTGACCTCAAGTACATTAGTTAGCCATAGGACGCACCATCAGTTCTGGGTTCTGAGCTAACGTAGGCTTGGCAGATCATAGGTCTGTCCTTAGCCGTCTGCAATAACCTCCGGATGGCGCTGATACCTTGAGCCTACTTAGCTGCACGAGTGTGTCAGCAGTTCAATCTGATATCACAGTGCACACACATGCCTTACCAGTCCATAATGCCCGAGATCCAAGGATATCCTTCCCCCCTAAGGGCGCTTATTCCGATTCTTGGTTCTGCTCCGCTCGTTTTTGCTCTTTACGTTTGTTGTTGATTTTCTTAAGAAAGTCTTGTGCTGCTCTCGGTGTCTGGAGAAGCGTAGAGCGGCCCTCATGTGTTACCCTCAGCCGGGCTGGATAAAGCATAGCGTACTCTATTCCCAGTTCTCGCAGTTTCTTTTTCGCTGGGTTGAATTCTTTTCGCGCAAGTTGGACCGTCATAGTGAAGTCTGGGTAGAACTCCAATGCATTACCCTGGTAGTTGATCTGCTGCTTCTCTCGAGCCAGCCTCAAAATGACATCGCGATCTCTATAATTGAGGACACGGGCGATAATAGGTCTCGGAGTGGCGCCAGGCTTCGGTCGCGGGGCCAGGGATCTATGCGCGCGTTCTATCAGGAAGACCGCTGAAAAGTGTTCTGCACCAAACACGCTGCGAAGCATTTCCTCTACATAAGTTTCCATCCGTCCAGTGTTTGTAGACTCCGGAACTCCCGCAATTCTGATGTTATTGCGTCGAGATCTCGCTTCTAAATCCTCCGCTTTATTTTTGATAACTTCCAGCAGTTGCTCCATCTCCGTGCATTTTTGTGTCGTGACATGCGACTCATCCTCCACCGCAGTGATACGATTTTCGGCCTCAACAAGACGCTCTCCGTGCTTGTCCAATTTAGCCGCCATATTGTCGACCCGTAGGGTGATGGTGTCCAATTTTCCATTAATGTCCTGTAGACTTTGTTGTATTGCCTGCAGAACACCTTCCATGCCAGTACGTGCTGCATTTTCAAGTTCGGTGTCCGAATGCGCCGTCGCACCCTTGGTGTGCCTTTTCGTTTCAAATGGTAGTTTGGACTGCTGCTTGTCCGGCTTCCCCATTGTCGCGTTATTAAGCACTGCAGTCTTGGAAGTAAAGTATCGGTGATTGCCTTGGTGCGCGTGTGGTGGTGTGTAGTTTACCGCTCCACAAAGAATGGCCGTCCTATTACTTGAGCCCTTCTGCCGTTAATCAACCGTCACTCCACAGCATAGCACACGACCAACCATCAGTGGAAGTGGCGCGTAACAGGTAGTGATGCGCCACTCCAGAACCGGCTCTCCTCGCCACGGAGATGGATCATCTGGTGAAAGGGCCAAACACGCAGCCACTCCGTAGACGTGACCCTCACCTGCCAGGCTCTTGGTGCAATTAGTGATTCACTGCAATCCCATCAGCCACATGCAACGAGCCGCGCAGAACAGGGGCCACCAGGACAGAGAGAACGTAGATGGCACAGTCCACCCTCTTCACCACACCATGACCGAACAGTGGCAGCACCAGCTTCACGTGCAATTCAAATGGCGCCCATACAGGATTTCACAGCATGTCTGGAGAGTACGCGCTATATTTCAACCTCCGTACGAGATTTTCCGCCTTTTACCTCCATACACCTCCCAGTTTCAAGCACGATGCAGTGGGCGCGAGGGTCAAAACACAGTCACAGGAGCTGGGAATCAAGGCATCGCCAGCAGGGACTTCGCATTTTAAGTCACCACAGTGAGGCAGGGTGCAAGTTGATCTCCAACCCAGGTGCCACGCTATATTGAAGCTCCGCTATTTATGGCTCCGTGCGCGCTTCATACACCAACGGTCGCTGCCATTACCGCTGCCCGCCATTTTATGCCGATTCGCGGGATTCCTCACCATAAACGCCCCACCGTCTCCATGTAGTGCCTCCAACGCGCCCTGGCAGTTCAGTGCGAGCTCTTTCCTCACATTCGCACGATACACAGGGCGTACACTCACTGCGATGTGTCCCACCTCTGCACTCCGCTCCGCGCATGCTCCGAGTCACCCGCACTTCAGGGCGCCGCCATCTTGCACATTACAGATCACATCGCGCGCCCGGATGTCTTTTACAAATTATCTGCGTTTGCTGCGTGCTGTCAGTCTCCCGTTCTGCTCGCTTCAGGGCCAATACCTTCCGATCTTTAGTCCTGCCATTTGCGGCCGATTTTGTGTCCGAAGAAACGCTCTTTTTTACTGCATTTTGGGCCTGACCGGTGGAGCTGTCTTAGAAGGCAGCCATTCCGCAGTGTGCCCTCTAGCGCCCCCAGGATCCAAAGTTAATGTATATAATGTATAAATTATTATTCTGTCGAATTTAACAAGGTATCCCGTTCGTCCAGCAGCACATTCTCCTTACCGTGTAATCCAGAGATTGAATGGATGTATGTATGCGGTGTCATGGGCCCCACCGACATATGTTTTAAATAACAATAGGTTGCGTAAGTGTTTTACCTCGATTGGTGTCCTAAGGAGCAATTTATATTAGCCGCACTGGATCAACACCTAGTAACGACAATTGGAACTGAAGCTTCAGGTAAGACTTTTAGGGGGTTATTTATAGGCCTGGACGGTGAACTCCGCTCCTTCGCAGAGTTTTCCGCACTCTGCGGGGCATGTGGAGTTCTGAAAAACTCTGCTCCGCTTAGCGGAGTGGAGTTTTTTCCGCGCTCGTGCTCAACAATGTTAAATTGGCGAGCGAGGAAAATCCAACGCTAGACCACCTCCCAGCGAGATTTCTCAACGTGGGCGGTAGCAGATGGTCGTGACCGATCACATGAGAAACCTGTTTACGCTGAGGAAGCTGCCACTCAAGTAGAACTTCTACTTCAGCGGCAGGAAGAAGCAGCACCCTCTTGCACTGCACGGGGTGCCGTTCACACTGATTTTACAGTACAGGACAAACACCTGGTGCTAAAAATCAGCGCCAAAGTGACCAAGTAACGTACTCCACCGCTTGCGGAACTCCGCGTAGCATGGTGGAGTTTTTTTGTCACGCGGAACTCCTCGAACTCCACCCAGGCCTTGTTATTTATGAGAGCCTCGCATCACTTTTGAACCACGTAAAGTTGTACATGATTGACTTGAGTAAGGCGATGCAGCACAAATCGCTGCGTCGCCTTACTCTGCGCTTGGGAGGCGTTCCATGGGCGTTGTGGTAGGTGTCTCCATGCAACACCCATGGATCTTAAAGCTGCCCCAGATTTACAAAATCATGTAAACCTGGGAAAGCTCCAAATCCTTCTCCTCCAGAGGTGAGGCGTATTGAGGAGCAATATCTTAATTTATCCTTGTTTTTTCCTCTTTCTACATGTGCTGCATTCTGCATTACATGTAGAAAGAGGAAAACGCCTCTTAGGATTGTTTCTGTGCAGGAAATCAATCAATCGTGATTTATAAAGCACGGTTAATCACCCGATAGGGTATCCAGGTGCTTGGGCAGGAAAGTGCCCCTTCCTGCAAAAACAATCCTGCATGCAATGGAGACACCCTTTCATCAGGTGCAAGGATGCCTACGTTGGAGCTAGACTCCCGAAACTGCACCAGCGCAGGGAGAAAGGACAGGAATGCACCGTATTACATAAATACGGTGCATTCCTGCCCTTTCATTGTGGTGTAGGGCAGTGCAGCATGGTGACTTGCTGTGCTGCCCTACGTCAAAATCCCACAAATGAGGTCCCTAATGCCTTTGCATTTGACTTGTGAGGGAAATCTAGTAATGATTTGTTGACCTGCGGCTTCATGTAAACATTTTAAAGTTTTTGCATGTGACGCGAGAGAAACCTATCATAACAACTTGTAGAACTGCACCTTTATAAAAGAATATCAATACTTTTGCATTTGACTTAAGAGGGACACCTAAGTCAAGCTTTAATATGATTTGAAGTGGCGTTGCTTCACTTGTGTGTCGCACCTCTGACGCAAAATAATTTTTGCCATTTACTAAGCTTTGCGTGGTTTCGTAAATACAAAGTAACACAGGGCATAGATCTGCCTTGGGTGACTGTGCATTGGGTAGGCGTTACATGGGTAGAGCATGCGCGCTCCCATGCATCCACCCATTTATTTTGATCCGAACCCAGATTTGCACCAAAATGGTGCGCCTCCCCAACAGAGGCGAAACAGGAGAAATATCTTCATTTCTCCACGTTATTTCCTCTTTCCATGTGTGCTCCATTGTGCAGCACACATAGAAAGAGAAATATGTCTCTTTGGATTGTTTTTGTGCAGGAAGTTTTTGTGCAGGAAGGTACCCCCTCCTGCACAAAAACAATCCTGCATGCAGCGCAGACACCCTTGCACCATGGTGCAAGAGCGCCTGCATTGGCGCTAGGCAGCAGACGGTGCCAGTGCAAGGTGAGAGCAGAAGGGCTCCATAATTTTGTAATTATGGAACATTTCTGCTCTCTCCCTTCTACCTGCAGTTCTGGGAAAACATTTCGAAGATTTAAAATCTGACTCCGGAGCTCCAGAGGAAAATCAGAAATGACTTGAGGAATTCAGGTTTGAAAAATATACATATAGAAAAAAGAAAATAAGCACACAGATGTATCACCACCTACAATCTTCAACACCAAAAGGAGCGTTATAGTTCACAGAAACATTGGCACCTAATTATGGTTTAATTTGTTTATTGTTACCGCAATTCACAAAGACATATAAGAAAAGCGAGCTTAACAGGGCCATGATATTGCCAGCGTGCGTATTTCAGCCGTGAAGCGACATTTTACTAACAGTGTCTCCCCCCATTCCCCATCCATCCTCCCTGGGTATCCACAGATATGCATACACACAAGAGAAAGTTGGCAAAGCTGTGCATCATTTAGGTAGGGCCTCCTCATCTCCTGCCTGTGGAGGTGCCGTCAAACAGAGTAATCGCAAATAGCGGGTTCATGTCAATTTCCCATACTCCTGGGAAAGCAAACTTATCCATGTGGCGTTCTAGATACCCTCATTTACGATTATGAGACTCATGAAAGCGTCCTTATTCGATTAAGCTTCCCGATCATAACAGTTCACCAGTTATTTTGAACAAGTTTGACTGCGATTCTTTCACGCTCTGGAGCAACTTCTCATCATCGAATCCAGTTCAATTTTATATATCTTTCTTGATACTTTACGTATGGATTACAGGTAATCCTTCAAAAATTCAAACGTTACCGAGAGTCTCATTCACCACACAAGGTGCGAATGATTCTCCGAAGGCCGTCCACCATTTTGTAGAGAAAAACGTGCCCGGCTAAAACCGCACTAAAATCTTTACCCTGGAAAAGTACAGCGATTTATTTAATCTTAACACAAAAAGTACATTGCAATACACGGGAAAATATGCATCGTCAATTAAACTTATGGTAACATTCAGACAAGATCAAATGCATTTTCAGAGTAACTACTAAAAACAAACTGCTATGCAGATACGCCACAAAGGATTGTGGGTAGGATGTCGTGGTACGCAGAAGTCCGGCACACGCATGCTCATTGAAAGGAGACGGCATTGGTAGGGTTACGTCATTATCGTTGGGCCGCGATCTAGGACATCAGTCAAGCTTATTTCTTTTCAGAGAAGCGCCTCCTCTGGTTCTCTTTCACTATGAGAGAGTTCAGTCATTTTATTTTATTTAATGCGATATTATATAGCGCGAACATTACCCGAAGGTGTTAGAGCGCTTTACAAAAGAACCAGGGGGCATATTAACAAGGGCCTTATCTCCGCTTTTTTGGCTTTAAAAGCCAAAAAAGCGGAGATAAAACTATTGCCCTATTTACAAGTGGGTGCTAACATGCATTAGCACATGTTAGCACCCGTTTTCCCGACGCCTCGCTTTGCATCTCTAATGAAATGCAAAGTGGGCGTCACTGGGCAGCACTGCATGTAAATTATCGCTGATGTGCACATCGCAATATTTACAAGGAGGCCCACGCATTTTAGCAGACGTTAGTTTTTGGCGAAAACCACGGTTTTCGCCAAAAACTAACGTCTGCTAAAATGCTGACTTACGTATACCTAACATTGGGGGTGGATTATGCTGATACGACCACAGGGTCATATCAGCAAGGTTATCGCTGTTTTCCATGGAACATTGCGGGAAAACCAGCGATGTTCCATGGAAAACACCGCTATCGCTGGAATAATTATCGCCATTGCGCTATGCGTTGTTAATACAGCACTAGCATGGCGATAATTTCCAGCGATAGCTGGCGATAACATATTTCACGCTAAGCGCGGCCAGCGATAATTATCGCTGCCGCTTGATAATATGCCCCCAGTTGCGTTACATAAGGACTTTGGTTTACATGAGTTACATAAGAGATACAAACAGAAAAAAAAAAAATTTGCAAACATACAAGTGGAGTGAAAGGAGGGAAAAATTGCAAATGTACAAGTTGTAAAGTCACTCAATGAAGAGATACAAACAGATACACTCTAAAATCACATAGGAGAGGTAGGGGCATATTAACAATAGACGGCGATAAATATCGCAAAGTGCACTTAGCGCTTTTTTATTTATCGCTGTCTATCGCTGGAATTTATCGCCCGGTTAGCGCGTTATCAACAACGCGTATCACCGAGGCGATAAAAATTCCAACGATAGCGAGATATCGCCGTTTCCCATGGAACAACGCTGGTTTTCCAGCGATGTTCCATGGAAAGCGGCGATAACCTTGCTGATACGACCCTGTGGTCGTATCAGCATAATCCACCCCCAATGACAGGTATAGGTAAGTCAGCATTTTAGCAGACGTTAGTTTTTGGCGAAAACCGCGGTTTTCGCCAAAAACTAACGTCTGCTAAAATCCTGGGGCCACCTTGTAAATATCGCGATGTGCATTTAGCGATATTTAACAAGGTAGTCCGTCAGGAGTACGCCCAGTGACGCCCACTTCGCATCTCATTAGAGATACAAAGCGGCGTCGGCTAAACGGCTGCTAACATGCGCTAATGCATGTTAGCACCGGCTTGCAAATAGGGCGAAAACATTAGCTCCGCTTTTTTGGCTTTTAAAGCCAAAAAAGCGGAGATAAGGCCCTTGACAATATGCCCCTTAGTAAGTACAAAGGTCTACTACATATACTAGTGGTTAGAGTTATATATATTTTAGGTCGAGCCTAAGCAGCGCGCTTGCGCTGTCTGCAAGACCTGTAGTAATCAGTTTAGTTACCTGTAGGTCTGCTTCCTATAGGGACCACTTTGTCGTTGTCATTATTTCAGCTAAAGGTTCTAGGAGTTAGCATGTAGCCTGATTTTGTGTTGTTACTTATATATTTCCTATTCTTTATCCAGTCTATAAGACAACACACCTAATGGTATATGTACCAGCCCCTATCGCCACAGGAATGTCACTTTATAGGACGTTCCTGTGGTGATAGGGGCTTCGCCTTATTTTATTTACAGGGCAGCGTTAAGCCACACGATTCCTACACATAAACAATTCTCCCCTGCATGCAGACACCCTTGCACTATGGTGCAATGGTGCCTGCGTTAGCACTAGGAAGCTAAGTGTAGCGCAGGGGGAAACGCAAGGCTGCACCACATTCTTGAACATATGGTGCAGCCTTGCGTTTCTGAAGTGGCAGAGTGAGGCGTTAAGCCATGGCGGCTAACGCCTCACTCCGCCACTTCTTTGTACATATGCCCCTTACTGTTTTTTATTTTGCTAATGCTTTGTTTATTTTATAGATGCAGCATAAATTTATATTTTATATTTCCCCATAATGCACTAATTATGACAGGTTCTGCAATTAGTGCCTGTCGAGGTCGTCTCACCTTTAATAGTAAAGTGATTTGTATGCCATTCATTCCCATAAGTGTGTTAAAATTCTGTGCACATTATATGCAGAATCCTTATTGGGACTAACTTTTAGACAACCACTGGGGTTAAGCTTGAAAGTTTTTCTTTGTGTAGGCCTCAGTTAAGCTGAACTACAGCAAATCTTCGCCAGGACAAACCTCCTTCCTAAGGGTCACACAAGTCTCTTGTCTATGGGTGCAGATGCTCACATCGGTGAAATGGCTGCTTCCGCTGTGTCTCACATGGTCATGTGTTATTCTGGTGTTTTGAGTGCAGGAACTCTCAGTGGCCTGACTGTCGCATATCAAGCCTCTTTTGCAGCACCCTGTCTAGCTGGGTACTTGTAACGTAATGCTCTCAATTTTAGGGTGCATATAATATTCAGCTAAGTCACCATACGTGCTCTTCCGATTGTCTCCTGCAGTGGTGTAATTGTATATATATAAGTCAAATTATCACTCCACTGCAAACAATGACTATAATTTTAAAAACTGTCATTTACAACGCTAATAGCTCCAACTTTTCATAATGCAAGACCTATTGCATTGCAAATGCTTGTTACAGTATGTATTTCAGATGACTTTAATAGGGAAGTAGCTAGAGTTGAACCGAGCCGCTGATGAATATTAGTTCAGATTGCCAAGATGGCTGGAAGAGCTGAGCGCAGGCCTCTGGGGAATACTGTACGAAAGCTGCAGTTCCACGGACTGTCGACGATTGAGTGAATGAATGATCAAGTTTATTGTTCAGTTAATTAAAACTCACAATCAAAACGCATAAAAATTGAGAGAAGTGAGCGCACAATCATCACATTATTACATAAAAGTGCATAGTGCATATCAAACTGCGTTAAAAGGACGGGGAACAGCAACTAACTGTAAAGTGCCCGGCCCTTGACCCTGTTAGCATCATTTGATTTAAGCTGCTGGGCCATTTGTTGCATGAGAGTACCTAGTTATGGTCATGCAACATAAAAAGCTAAAGGCCTCATTTATGAGGCCCCTTGCGCCTTCAGAACGTCACTTTTTGTGACGTTCCGTGGGGCATGAGCCTGCTCCATATTTATGAGGCAGCAGTAAGCTACTTTTTTTTGGCTTAATGCTGCCTCGTAAATATGGTTCCTTTTAAACACAGTTTTTTGCGTTAAAGAGGCATGCAATGGATGTTGCTGTGGGTGTTCCCAGCAACATCCATGGCTTTTTGATACTGCCCCAGATTTACGAGAAATCATAACTCTGAGGTAGCCCCAGGGGAGGCGTAAGGAAGGCACAACGGGAGGAAATATCTTGATTTCTCCTTGTTTTTCCTTTTTCTATGTGTGCTGCATTCTGCAGCATGCATGGAAAGAGGAAAAAGCCTCTTGTGATTGTTTTTGTGCAGGAAGATATCCCTTCCTGCACAAAAATAATCATCCCCGCAACGCAGGCACCCATGCACCATGGTGCAAAGGTGCCTGCGTTGGCGCACGCCAGCCCATTGTGTGCTGGCGCAGGGGAAAAGGACAGGAATGCGCCGTATCTGATAGATACGGCGCATTCCTGGCCTTTTCTTTTGCCGTAAGGCAGCGCTGCAGGAAGGCCTTTAGCGCTGCCCTATGGCGAAACCTCATAAATGAGGCCCTAAGTATGAGGATGCGACCTTGCAGCCAGGGCTGCCGACTTTGGAGCTGGGGAACCAGGTTCAAGCCTCGGCGTCAGTTCAGCATCCTGTGATTCTGGGCAAATCACTTAATCTCCCCGTGCCTACCAAAAATGAATGTGTCCTTGTATAACGTATCTGGTGCTCACGTAAAGCGCTCCAATACCTTCAGGTCAAGTTCGCGCTATATAAATATGCAACAACAAAAAAAAATCAGTGCATTGACGTAAAAAGATCATAACCTGTCCCTATAGGAAAGTGCAATCAGTCCTTTGACAATAAACTATGGGGCTCATTTGCAAGAGGCCGAAGCGTCACTTTTTATGACACTCTGGTGGAGCAGGCCTCTCAATCATATCTATGAGGCCACGCAAAGCCACTTTGCGTGGCTTAGAATGGCCTAATAGATATGGAGTAAGGCAGCACAAAGCACTGCGTTGCCTTACTCTACGTCAAGGAGGCGTTCCATGGGCATTGCTGTGGGTTTTCCCACACAACACCCATTCATTTTGGCACATCTCAGATTTACTAAGATCTGTAAACCCGGGAATGCGTCAAAAGTGTGCGCCTCTGCAGGGGAGGCGTATCAAGGAGAAATACATTTATTTCTCCTCGTTTTTTCCTCTTTCTATGTGTGCTGCATTTTGCAGCACACACAAAAGAGGAAAACGCCTCCATTGATTGTTTTTGTGCAGAGTGGTATCCCTTCCTGCACAAAAACAATTGTGCCAACAATGCAGACACACTTGCACCATGGTGCAAGGGTGCCTGAAAAATTAATTCCTATTCATAATCTTAAAACTTCATTTCTAAGATAGCGATTGGGTAATATATCTATGTACGGGAACTGTTGATCAGATTGCCGTGACTTAGTCATGAAGTTCACAGATTTTTTTCCCCTCCAGGTACTGGCGATCCTGATCTCGTGAAATTTCTTTCTCTAGTATCTTAAGTTCTCACCTTACGACATCAATTTGTAAATTCGGAGGGTACAGTTTAACTCTGAGGGGCATATTAGCAACAACAGGCGAAAATTATCGCTAACCGCGCTTAGCGTGCATTTTCTTAACGCCGCCTATCGCTGGATATTATCGCAGAGATAACATGCTATTAGCAAGGTTTATCTCCAATGCGATAAAATATCCAGCGATAAGCGGCAACGTGAATATCGCTGGAAAACCAGCGATATTCACGCATTACGCCATGGTGGACTTAGGCTGACAATCCACCTCCTATTCTACAAACAGGTAAGTCATGTTTTTAGCAGGTGTTAAATTCTAGCGATATTCGCGCTTAGCGCAAATTTTTTTATCGCTTCGCCTGCGTTGCTAATAGGGAGAAGTTGTGTTAGCGACTGTTTTCAGTCGCTTTTAGTTGGGAACGCCTACCTTGCATGTCATTAGCGATAATTATCGCTGGCATGCAAGGCGATGGGAAAACGGGCCGCTATCGCCAGAAAGCTGTCGCTAACGCCTGTTAGCGACAGCTTGCTGATAGGGCGATAAAAAAATTGCCGCTTTAGCGGCAAAAAGTGCCGCTAAAGCGGCGATAAGGCCCTTGCTAATATGCCCCCAAGTTCCCTACATATTGTGTCTAATGTTTTCCTGACCCCCTCTGCCCATTTCAGATCACCCTGCAAAATTTCAAGTTTGCACCATTGTGCTATTTTTCGCTCCTCCCCGTTCCCCAGGCGTTGCCAAAATCTTATTAATGTCATACGTACCATTACCTCCCAAGATACCATGTCCATTTCTATTCTTACTGCCTGAATCATAGATGACCTGGGTAGCGACAATAGTTTTTTTAATACATTTTCCCTCTTCTGAATCCCACCCATTTTTGCCACTCATATACAATATTTCGAGCCCCATATTGGAACTGAGGCAGTATCATGGCCATATATGCTTTCAAGACAGGTCTATCTGACATTTCTCCATAATTTCTATTACATTTTTTCAGCACAGTAACTGAGGTCAGCGCTCGTATTCTCAGTGCATTCAAATGGGATTTCCATTTTAGGGATTTTTCTAGCCACATTCCTAAATATTTATACTCTTTTACTGTTTCCAGCTTTGTGGAGCCCAGGAACCAACTACATTTTTCCTTTTCTTGCCAAAGCTCAAAACCTTGGTTTTTTTCAGGTTTACAACAAGTTTTTCTGACTGCAATATTCATTAAACACATCCAGCATCCTCTGCAGACCTATCTCTGTTCGATCTAGGATTACCAGATCGTCTGCATGAAGTAAGCAAGCAATGTGTTTCCCATCTAATTTAGGACTGGCACCCAAAGCCTTATTGAATGTGATTGGTAAGTCGGCTGTAAACAAGGAGAAGACCAAGGGGGCCAGGACACACCCTTGTCATAACCCATTTTCAATTGATATCTTCTTCGACAATGTTGCGTCTGTGTCCAGAATAACCTGTGCCCAATTGTGTCTGTGGAGCTCTTGCATCATAACCAAGAGGCCCTTAGGGATATTGGTATTTATCAGCAGATCCCACAACAGCTTTCGGTCTACCTAACCAAATGCTGCCCGGAAGTCGACAAAGCAGCTGAATAACATACCCCCTGCTCTACTGACTTCCGCCCGATGGACCAAAGGGAGAAGCAGTGATCTATTGTAGGTTGCCCTTTCTTAAAACCCCCCTGTTCCGGGAGTACTCTCTGATTAGCTTCTGACCATACCTCAAGTTTTTCCAGGATTAATTTCGCAAAGACCTTCTCTCCCACATCCAAAAGGTTAATTAGCCTATAATTTTTAGGGATCTTTACATCTCACCATTTGTGGATAGGTCTGATGATTGCTCCTTTCCAGGTTTGGGGCATCTGTCCTGAATCTAGAATGCCGGAAAACATTTTTGCAATGAATTTTGCCCACCAGTCTGATTTGGTCTTTATAATTACTGCCAGGAGATTATCAGGACCGGCTGTTCTAATCAACGTTAGATTTGCTATGATGCGTTTAACATTACATTCCAAAGGGGGGGCGTGGTCTCGCCGTGCTGCAAGATGGCTGCGCTGTAGGCGAGCTCTGCTGGCCGAGCCACTTGCTGTTGAAGCAAATTGCATCCAGGGCGCCCACTGGGTGCATCGGCACACACGGGACACCCGCGATCACCGGGGGGCCCGAGCGAGAGTTTTTCGGGCTGCGGGAGACCCAGCTGTGTGGTGCCCGCTGGGTCTGAGTTGTACGAGCAGCTGCGACCAAGAGGAAGTGAAGCCTGATGAGGCAGAGTGCCTGATCCCCGGGCTGCCTGCCGCCAATCTCACCCACGGGGGAGCCACCGGGAGGCAAGGCTGAACCGGGGCACCTGCCTGTCCAGAAACAACACTGCCGCGCTGGGCCCCGGGTAAGGTGCGGGCGCTGGTGACTAGGGGGGGCGCGGTAAGCGAACACACAGAGCGCCTTACCCCGTGATTATTATCCCGGCGGCGCAGACTCCGACTCAGGCGCGATCAGCCCGCGACTCCGGCCACTGAGCCTGCACAGAAAGGGAAAAAACGCGCCTGCTGTGGCCTGGACTGGCAATACCGGGAACGCAACTTTGGCTGATAAGTGAGGGCAGATAGGCCCGACCGCCCGACCCCGGTTGGCTCGGGAACTGACTGTGTGGGCCTCGCTGGCTTGAGCGGTGTTCCTGTGCCTGATAGCAAGGCTCACACATAGGTGGCGCGACACTGGCGGCCCTGAGCAGGTTGGCACTGCCCTCTGAATCAGTGGCAGAGGCAGAACTGAAGCCAAAGGGCAGTTGCGCTTGTATATGTGGAGTGAGACCTTGTGAAACAGCACCATCCCAACTGGAACTGCAGGTACATTATCTGATACTCGTCGTGGTGCAGTGAGGGTGCAGAGAGAGGCACTGGGACTGGTACATTTTCCTCCTCAGGCGTCTCTGCGGGCATGGCCTGCGCCATAAGGACACCGGCTATTTGCCCTCTGCCACATCCACCATGGGCAAACATGAAGGGCGACAAACCAAACTGACATTTGAACGAAAGAGAAGTGTCAGACAGACGGACCACACAGAGGACAGTCGAACGGTGCCCGACCGAGCGGAGGATTCTGATGAACATGATCTGGACCTGAAAGAAATACTTCTTGATGTCTAATCGAGTCTAAAAAATATAGATGCTAAACTGGATCTACATTGCGCCCAGACAAGGTTAAAGGGAGAGAGGATGAACATGGTATCCATATAGACCAGTTAGAAACTCGTGTCTCTGACATCGACGACAACCAGGCGGTAGCGAAAGAACAACTACTGCGCATGGATAAGGTCCTGGAACTTATTAAGCTCAAGAACGAAGACCTCGAAGCCCCCTCGAAGCAAACCAATGTTAGCATAGTGGGGGTGCCGTAAATCACGGCGATCGCCAAAATGGAGGATTCCGTGGACTCCCTGCTTAGAGATCTCTTTAGAGCTGACTTGTCATCGTTTTTTATCATTGAAAGGGCCCACAGATCCCTTGGCCCTAGGCCCCCCCCCCGGCACGCCCCCACAGCCAATCGTGGCGCGCCTGTTGAATTACAATGACCGCAATACAATACTCAGGCTCGCTCGGGAAAGGAGGCAGATCCAGTACAAAGGTGATAAACAGTCCTTCTACCCAGACTTCACAGTCGCGGTGCAGGCTGCCCGGAGAGACTTTCTGCCAGCTAGGCGTCTGCTGCAGCAGGCGGGAGTGCAGTATGCTCTTCTCTACCCAGCCACGCTCAAGATCATGCAAGATGGCAAGTCTCACTATTTTACAGATGCAAAACAGGCCCTCAAATACGCCAAACATAAAATAAAACCTGCAAGATCACTGGCGGGCTCACAGCACACCTCAACAGAGGCACGATTGAGTGACAATGACTAGTAAACAAACTCCGAACCTGGTGGTGTGCGATGCACAATAGTTTATTTTTTTTTTAAATTTCAAAAACCTTTATTGTACTTCCAATTGTACAGTACAGAATTATCAGTTTGCAGACATTAAATTCTCATGTTGCATCAGTCAGCATCTTCTGAAGTAATAATGAATACAATACGATTAAAAGGGAAAAACCCCATAACAGAACACCCCTTCCCACCCAGCCCTTTACACTTGCACAGCTTCAGCAAAATTGAAGACAAGAAGAGAGGAGAAACATGGATTGCGACGTGACTCACATCTAAAGTCCGAGGAATATAATTTCAAGTACTAATAAATCGGTACACCCACTCTGGAGTTAACAGGGCAGACTGTACCCCCATATGTACAGGTACTTCTCCTCCCCACGCAGTCTGGATTCCTTGCCACTCCACCCCTGTCAGCCCTCAGGGCTCAGTACCTTCTTTACCGTTCGGAGAGGGAAGGGAGGGCATGATGGTTAGCTCCGCAGCTGGTGCCCCATCCACCTCTTCCTCCTGTTCCGCGTCCGAAGCAGCCTGCTGTGATAGGAGATATGCTGTTAGAGGGCCCCATATGTCCTTTGGTCTCGACGTCATAGGCAGAAGCTCAGCATAACATAACGATTGCTCCTGCCAAGTGGTCAAGTCTTGTATCCATTCTTTGAACTTAGGAGCGCGGCCTCGACCCCATTTGCAAGCTATTCGACGTTTTGCAATGAGGAAGCCTAATGCGAGGTACTTTTTATGTACTGTAGCTATGTCCTGTATACAGCCCAACAATGCTACCAATGGGGTCGGCTGTAGTTGTGTACCTATCATATGTGACATACCCTCGAACACCTGCGACCAATAGTCAAATATTTGTGGGCACTGCCATGCTAAATGATGGAAGTCTGCTCCTTCCCTTCCGCATCGTGCGCACCTATCTTCTTCTCGCAATTTGAATTTGCGGAGTTTAGCGGGAGTATAGTATAGCCTGTGTAGGAATTTATAATGGATAAGCCGCAACCGGCTACTAGCTGTAAGGGTTTCTGTCTGCATGCAACTAAATTCCCACTGCTCGTCCGTGAGGGGCGCTTCCAGATCCCTGTCCCATTCTGCCCGGGCAAGTGGAGTGTAGGAAGGTGATGCATTTTGCGTGTGCTTGTATAGCAATGAGGTGACATGCTTGGGAGGTCCAGATTGCAGAAGCGCGTGCAGCGGTGGTAAGGTAGGCGGTTCCAAAGGGAATGATGGAGTGGCGGCTTTCACGCTCTGTCGGAGCCGTATATACATGAATAAATCCATAGTGGTGGAGGTATGGGTGTCAAAGAATTGCTCCCTAGTACGGAATTTGCCTCCCATATACAGGTCCCCCCAAGTAGCGTACTTGAGCCTGTCTAGCATTCGCCGGCATATCCCCTCATAAGTAAGCTGTAGTAAGGGATGACGTATTAGAGGCATTTTAGGGGAATACATCATTGGGGCTTCTAGTCTGGCAGTGATCTTCCGCCAGGCCGTACTGGTGCAGTCGACCGTGGACGGGTCTCGCTCACGATCCCTTCCTTCCTCGAATAGATAGCCAGAGGGTGGGACAGGGGTCATATACCCGTCCTCAACAGCTAAATGCGGCATAAATGGAGGGGGGTGAAACCAGTATGCTGCAAAGTGCGCTTGGGCACAATAGTAATAGAATTCAAAATTGGGGACATCAAACCCTCCTCTGTTGTAGGGTAGCATTAGCGTTGTAAGGCTAAGACGTGCCTGCCTCCCACCCCAGATAAGACGGGTAATTTGTGTTTTTAATGTGTTGAAGAAGAACCTCCCAGGATTATATGGAATGTTAATAAATAGGTATAAAAATTTTGGTAAAAGGACCATCTTAACAAGTGAGATCCTCCCTGCCATCGAGAGGGGCAGATTCAGCCATCTAGTAATGGTATCCATCACTTTGTCTATCGTGGTCCCATAATTATTGCGCATGAGAGCGTCTTTATCTCTGGTTATGCGTATTCCCAGATATTTAACTTCGTCGCTCTTCCAGACCAGGGGATAGTCTAGTTGGTGTGGTAAAGTTAAGTCTGTTAAAGGAAAGACCGCTGACTTGGCCCAGTTGATCTGTATCCCAGAAATGGTACCAAATTTGGTTATCTCACGTAAGACCGGGTTAAGATTTTCTTGGGGCTTTTTAATGTATAGGGTAATATCATCTGCATAGAGCGAGATTATCAGCTGTCGAGAGGGGTATGCTAGTGCCCTTTCTTTATGATGTTGCTGGATCTTTGCTGCTAATGGCTCTATCGCTAAAGCAAATAAGATAGGAGACAGGGGGCAGCCTTGTCTCGTGCCTCTGGAGATGGCAACATTTGTGGATCTGGTTCCATTCAACAGTACAGTGGCAAGCGGCTCTCTATATAACAGCTCTATCCTGCCTAAAAAAGCTGGGGGCATCCCCATGTACCCTAAAGTACCGATCAGATAGTCCCACTCAACGGAGTCAAATGCCTTGGTGGCATCTAGGAACACCGCCACTGCCGAACAGTTAGGGTCTATGTCTTGCAGGACAGCTAGTAGCGTTCGAAGATTGTGTGATGTTGCACGGTTCGGAATGAACCCAGCCTGGTCCGGTAGGACCAGTCGCTCCATCAGGAGGTTCAGACGATTGGATAGTACCTTAGCCAGTATTTTTGTGTCACAGTTTAGTAATGAGAGGGGCCGGTAAGACTCACAGTGAAGTGGTGACTTGTCAGGCTTTAGTAGGGAGACTATCTGTGCTTCTCTCATGGTTCTTGGGAGGCATCCTTCCTCTTTAGCTTCATAAAAAATCTCTTTTAATACGGGGGCCAGTTGTTGCACATAGGTCTTGTAAAATTCTATAGGGAGGCCATCCGACCCTGGCGTGCGCCCCGATTTCATCTGCATTACAGCCTCTATAATTTCATCTACCTCAAAGTCAGCGCTCAGGAATTCTCGCTGAGTGTTCCCAAGCCAGGCCAGGGCCGTGTCCTCAAAGTACTGTGGAAGGTCGAGTGGTTGGCCCCTCTGGGAGGTATATAGTGTTCTATAATAATCCACAAATGTCTGCAATTGTTCTGGAAGGTTTCTATGAGTCTCGCCATGTGAATCTTGGATCTCAGCTATATAGTTGGAAAATTTGGGTGGGTGCACCAGATTTGCTAGGACCCTTCCCGGGCGGTCTCCCTCCCCATATACTCTCGCTATGTGATACTTCCCTCGAAATTTACATTCTCGTTCTGCAGTATCCGTGTACTCTGTCAACTTATCTCGCAATTTGGCACGGGTCTCCTCACCCACCCCCGCAGATGTAAGGTCCCTCTCAAGTGTTTTAATATCATTTTCCAGCCGGTGCAGTTCCCTCCGAATGTCCCTGAGTATTCCCCCGCCCTTAGAAATACACCATCCCCTAATCGTAACCTTGAAGGCCTCCCATACCGTTGTGAGGCTAGGCACAGACTCTGCGTTACGCACAAAGAAATGTTGAATTTCCTGCTCAAGCTCAGTCCTAAAGACCATGTCAAGGAGATGCGTGGGGTTGAGGCGCCATCTAGCGTAGGGGGATTGATCTACCGGGGGCTGTAGTGCTAATAGAACAGGAGAGTGGTCCGAGTACGTATGGGCCAGGTGTGTCACTGCTTCAATCCAATGTGCCATGCCTACAGAGATGAACAAGTAATCCAGCCTGGACCAAGTCGAGTGGACTGCAGAGTAATGTGTACCCTCTCTTTGTGTAGGGTGTTTGTATCTCCATGTGTCCAGGAGATAACTGGTGTTGTTCACCAGTTCTGTTAAAAGCTTTAGTGTAGCCGTGTAGTGAAGGGAAGTAGCTTGGGATCTGTCCATCTGTGGACACACAGTCGTATTAAAGTCCCCTCCCCAGATCAGGTAAGTGGAACCAAGTGTCTGGATCTTGCTCCACAACATACTTAGGGCCTGTGGATCATCGATATTTGGTCCGTAATAATTAGCGATCGTGACATCCTGCGAGGCCAAACGCCCCCATACCAAGCAATATCATCCCTGCGAATCGGTCTCAGACCCCCCCATCATGAAAGCCACATTGCGTCTTACAAGGATAGCGACCCCCCTGGAATATGTAGAGTATGACGAGAAGCAACGGTGTGACGCCCATCGTGCGGCAAACTGGGGCTTGGTCCCAGGGTCTAGGTGAGTTTCCTGTAATAGGGCTACATTAATGTGGTGCCTCTCTAGATACCCTATTACCTGTCTCTTCTTCCGTGGGTTGTGCAAACCTCGGACATTCCATGATAATATACACAGTTTGCTATTTGTATTTGTAGCGTCTGTCATTCCCCCTTCTTGGACAAGTTAATGTGGTGCTTGTGCTGCAATGGCTAGTATGTTGAGCCAAACATGACTTATCAGGGCTAGGACAGCCACCCCCCTCCCACACCGACATCCCTAACTCGTCGGGCATCATTACCCACCCTAGTCAGACCTAAACTGAGGACAAAACTAACAATAGAGCTTAGAATAAGAAATATGGGGGATCACCCTCCCGGGGACAAACACTAGGGGCCCACGACTTGCCTTCTCTCCTCCTCTGTCTCACCCACTCGCCACCAAGCCTTTGTCAGACTAGCAGCATGCGCGGGAGGGAGGTGAGTGGCCGGGCGGGCCATTAGTCAAATACAATTCAGGCACAGTAAATTACTGATCCTTGTCAATTGGCGGCAGAAGGCCGGTTAGAGCAAGTCTTCATGTATAGGTAGTAAGGACGTTATCAGTCCGGAGCCGTCATCGGTGATTGGGACCTGGAACGCGAGCGGGCAGCTGTCTCCGTGGGGGACGCCCGGCGGCAATGTTTAAGGTAATCTTCTGCTTGCTGTGGATTTTGAAAAAAATGTTGCTTTCCTCAGTGCGTGATGCGTAGTTTCGCCGGGTACATCATCGCATATGGGATATCTTGGGCTTGTAACTTTTTCTTGACGGTTGCATACTTGCGTCTCGCCTCCTGTACAGCTTGTGTGAAATCCGGGTAGAAGGCGAGGGTGGTGCTTTCATAGTGGATCTGTTTTTTCTCCCGGGCAAGGCGTAGGACAGTATCTCGGTCCCAATAATTGAGGAACCGGACTATCACCTGGCGCGGTGATGCGCCCGGAGGCGGGCGTGTACTCAGGGTTCTGCGGGACCTTTCTACTGTCAGGTGAGCGGAGAAGGAGTCTCTTCCGAACAGGTCAGCAAGGAGCCGCTCAAGAAAATCCTCCATACGGCCCGTGTTGGTTGTCTCAGCCAGGCCTAGGATGCGAACATTGTTCCTTCTTGAGCGGGCCTCTAAATCCTCATTTTTGTCTGCTATGATCTTGAGAAGCCTGTCCATGTGCGAGACTCGCTCCTTATTTGCCGTGGCCCCATCTTCCAGGTCTGATATTCTGGTTTCCGACTCCTTGAGCCTTTGGTCATGCTGGTCTAGTTTATGTACCACGGAATCCAGTCTTGCATTCATAGTGTCCATTTTCGCATCTATGGACGTGAGGCTGTGTTTCATACTGAGGAGCAGTGTCTTCCAGTCTTCTTCCTGGCTTTCCGCTGCATCTGAGTCAGCCTGGTCCGAGGAGCAGGTTTTAGGCGCTTTGCGTGATTCGAAAGGTATTTTTGTCTGTTTTGCGTCAGTTCTCCCCATTGCGCCCACCTGTAGTAAATAGGTTCCTTCTAAGACAAGGTAGGATAAGCTGCGGACCTCTTTGCTTTCTTTTTTTTTTTTTGAGTGCAGGAGTGGCTGAGGCGAACCGCAGAATGGCCTCCACCGACCTCACCCACGCGGTCCCGCCGCGCCTCCCGGGAAATGTCCAGAGACTATTCTCAGCTTCTACACCAGCACGGGTAATTATGTTCTGCAAGTAGGGGGTAGGGCCGCGTGGAATTGAGCAAGGACTATTTTTGCTCTCTGCGCCAGATCCAGATCTGCCGTGTATCGCTGGTCCTGCTAATGTGAGAAAATGGCGCTCCTGCCACGTTGCTTGCTAGGTACTATAGCAGGCAAGGCCAATTGTTCTTGGGCCCCAGTTCATCTGCCAGTATCTCTCCGTCTCTCTGTGTCAGGCATCCAGCACGCCCGCCGCCCCTGTGGTGACAGGCACCTCTCTATGCTCTCTCTCACTTTGCAGCAGGCAGTCGGGCCTCGCGAGGGAACGTCCTCCGGTGGCGGCGATCTCCGGCCCACCTCTCAACCCGGTCCGGGCAGCAGGCTCGCAGTACTATCCCCCTCCAATTCTGTCTCACCTCGGGTAGGCAGCGACGTGTCCACGCAGGCCTCCTGATCTCGGCGGGTCCGCCAGTAGTGCCCCGCACAGCAGCCACCTCCGCGCTCGGGCCCATGGCCTCGTGTCAGACCGCGGGCTCACCTGCCTCCTGCTGCCGTCCCTCTGCACCAGGCTCCAGGCGCGATGTCGGGCGCGGAGTCACGCGGCTCTCAGACTCTCAAATCTCGGCTCGCACTCAAGGCCAATCACATCATTAGGATTGCCAGGGATTCCGGCACCAGTTCAGGTAGAATTAATTTTCTTATATCATCGCAGGATGGGTTTGAAGGATATTTCGCCGCCCGGCTGGCAAGAGCCTTACTGGTGTGCGGCCATCTTGGTCGCGCGCCACCTAGCGCCCCTGCGATGCACAATAGTTGGCACACTGTTGTGAGACAGTCTCTCTAACAATTGTTTTGCTCCAATTAGTCAAGGCTGGAATCATCCAGGCCTCTCGGGGGCATCGACTCGAGCGGGTATGCCCCCTTGGGCTCCTATAATTTTCTAGAACAGTGCCTACCTCTCTAGTTTACTGTTATAATGGGTTGCCCCAATCTACACATGCTCGGCCACCCAGCCTTTATGGCAAGTAGTTAGTTCGGCAGTACCATGTCCCCAAGGGATTATTCCTGGATAGAACTGTTGGGGTGGTGGGAATCACGACCTGTTTGGGGGGGTTGGTGTGGGTGGGGGAGGGGGGTTGTACAATGTACATCAACTGTTGCCAAGAAGTTAGGGCGGGTGGCGGGTAGATAGTTTTGTTTTTTATTGTTGGTCTACACGCACAAACGGATGCCGTAGCATCGACTACTGTTATATATCGGTCTTGCACGCAGCATATGTATACACTAAGGTGCGATCTCACTGGTGTACAATCCCTTTTTGCATCTCCCCAAACGTTGAAATAAAGGCCTACAGTTAATTTCCTTACATGGAATATACGCGGGCTAAATGACGGCAGGAAGGTACGGCTCATACACGCATACCTGGTCAGACACCATATTGACATATGCGTACTGCAAGAAACACACCTATCCGGGGCTGGCCTCCCAAATTTGTTAAGAAGTGTGGCTCAATGGTTAGAGCGGCAGACCCTGATGCAGAGATCTGGCCCGGGACCAGGGTTCAATTCCCGCCTCGGCGGAGTCTTGGGCTCAATTTCCTCGGACCTGATAATTCTCGCCTCGGTGCCTATTCTAATCATGGGTGCAACTCTGGGCAATAGCTTGCTTAATCTCCACAACGGCCCCAACAGCGCTGGGATGCCTGGCTTCACCCTGGGGGTGCCCAGGAGTGGACATTTCACAGGGAAAAGCCAGGAAGGGTTCCACAGCGGTATGCGTACAGCGCCTGGACACCCCTTTGGGGGTATGGGTGCGCTTTACAAGTACAAATTTCATTTCATTTCAACACGGGGGGTGTCGTACACCTCTACTTATTCCAACTACGCACGGGGTTCTGCATTCTCATACACAAGGGCATCGCCTGGAGAACATCCCAATGTATTAGTGACACTGATGGTAGATAAGTCATATTAGCAGGTACACTGCATAACCATCCTATAGCGCTGGCCACAGTCTACGGACCAAATGTGGACGACTTCGAGTTCTTCACCAAGGTATGGCATTTGATCACAGACGGACAGGCTCTCGGACAGTGATCTGGGGTGGGGACTTTAATGTTCCACTAGACGACAGACTGGACAGGCGGGGTGCGCCAGGCGTCCACACTCTACAGCAGCTACCACCCTAGACGCAATCATAACTGATAACCACCTAGTTGATGTCTGGCGGGCCACATATCCGGGAAACCAGGAGGGCACTTGTCTATCTCTACAACACAAAGCCTGGTCCAGGATTGATTATTGGTTAACCACCAAAGACGTACAACAATGGCTGCGGTAGGTTACCCACCTCTCACATACACTCTCAGACCATGCCCCGGTATTACTAACCATTCAGCCTCCACAAGCCCTAAAGCGCGCCTTTGCGTGGCGCCTGCCTCTGGGCACTCTCCGGGATACCGCTTACCATGCAGAAATACATGCAGCTATATGCGAATATTTCGAGTTGAACACGGGGTCAGTGGGCTCTCCCTATATGTTATGGTTATGGGACGCATTCAAATCAGTCATCAGCATGGTATATTAAAATCTATTCGGGGCACGCTGTCGAAACTAGAAAATGACATCACAGCATTGAAACTCGACTTCTTCCACACTGACGATCCGGGCACGTTGCCCAGTATCCATGAAAAAATGTCTACATATCAGGAAGAAGCCCTTTGTGAAACACATTTTCCAGATAAAGACACCCAGGCCCGAAACTACGGGGAGAGAGACAGGCCTGGCAGAAACCTAGCCCGCCTCCTGCAGAAGGCACACATCTCTAGCTATATCCCCACTCTTTCAGATTCGGAGGGCCACAGCCACTCCTCCCCTGCAGACATCCTGCAGACTATGGTAACTTTTTATGAGCAACTGTACTCTACCTCTCCTGTGGCGTGTGCTGCGGACCTTAAGGAGTATTTAGAGTCACTACAACTTGTCTGGCTATCCGACGCGCACAGGGACTTTCTAAACTGCCTGATCACGGTAGAAGAAGTATACCAAGCAATCGCCTTCCTGTTAGTTTCTATAAAGAATACTCTCAGCTTCTTGCACCCAAGCTTCTGGACATGTATCAGGACTCCATAGAAATGGGCGCCTTGCCACCCTCCCTGAGAGAAGCAGTCATAATCACCCTACTCAAGCCCGATAAACCGGCTGATCAATGTGACTCATACAGGCCACTGTCCGTAATAAATACAGATAACAAAATATTTGCCTAGGTGCTGGCGAATCACCTTCAAATACTACTACCAGTAATGGTCAGACCGGATCAATCCGGCTTCATTCCTGGTAGATCAACCTCTCACAATCTCCGTACTTTACTTGCAGTTATGCATTATTTACACCCGGATACATCTGCAGCGGTTGCGCTCTTAGGCGCAACTAAAGCCTTTGACTCGCTATAATGGACCTACCTATTTCCCCTGTTACAGAGGCTCGATCTGAGCCCCAGCTTTATAGCACAAATACGTTTATTATATACCTTACCCACCGCCCGGATATGCCTCAATGTATTGTTATCAGATCCACGGCAAGGATGTCCACTTTTGCCCATACTTTTTGCCATTGCCATGGAGCCCCTGGCGGCACGGCTACGTCAGCACCATGCTAACAGGGGGTTGGGCTTTACAACTCGGGGACTCCTAATATCTCTCTATGCCGAGGATGTTGCACTGTACATTAAAGACCTGGAAACTAATTTAGACCCTTTGATACGTGAAGTAGTCCGTTTTGGTGGCATCTCTGGTATTCAGGTAAACTGGGCAAAATCTATACTTTTCCCTTTGACAGACGGTCCTGCCCCATTCACCACGGATCACCCACTGCAGTGGGCTACAGGCCCCGTTAAATACGTTAAATACTTAGGTGTAATGTTAAGTAGGAAGAGCTATGGCAGTGCAATTTTGGAAAAGCCATGAACTGGCTGGTGGAGCGCATCCCAGTCTGGTCTAAACTCCCCTTATCCATGGCGGGACGAATCGCCATTGCAAAAATGGTAGTATTACCCAAATTCCTCTATCTGTTTGTAAATGTTCCACTCCAGCTCACCATTCGTTTTTTCAAGCGCCTCTGCTCCAACTTAATTACGCTAATCTGGGCTGGCAGGCAAACGCAGGTGAAATAGGAACTTTTAACACTGCCACAGTCGAAGGGTGGACTAGGCGCCCCAGATTTTGACTTATACGCATTGGGCACTCAAGCTCACTTCATGCATTACTGGACCCACCCCACACCCTTCCAACCACACATTGCGATTGAGACGGACAAAGTAACCCCCTGGCCCCTAAATACAGCACTGTTTCTCCCATACAAATTGCCCGTTCCAGACATCAACACTACACAATGCATGCAATGGGCATGGGAGGGTCTCGGGGGACGCACAGGCGTCACACAGCTTTATGCCCAATCGGTCCCTGTGGCTAACCACCCCTCACTACCCCCCTACAGGACAAAGGCGCAATTGACCGCGCAAGGCAATTAGATATAAACACATTTGTAGATCTATACCCGGGCGATCGCTTAGTTGACTTTACTGGGAAGGCGCGGACCCCGCTGGACGTCCTTCTCTACTACCAGCTGTGAGTCAGATGTTGTGCGCTACATGACACCTTCCCAGCACCCCCCAAGATGCTACAAGCCCTGGAACACATATATTCTACCTCCTCACAACACAAAATGATAACATCTCTTTATCAGCATATGCAACAGTCTGCACCTGTGACTATTCCAAAGGCACAAGAGGCCTGGGATGTAGACTGAGCACTTACCCTGTCAGACACATAATGGTCAGTTTGCTGCAGGCAACTAGAGATGCCTCCCAATTACCTACCAATTACCACACTTGATTCATTTTACAATTTTTACACAGACTATATCTCACACCAGCGCAGTTATTTCGGATGGGGTTGATTCCTGACTCTCTGTGTCACATTCAGACTTTATTCACCTTGCATGGCGTTGTCCTGCCATCATTGCCTACTTTGAGGGAGGTTTTTCGCATACTAGAAGAGATTACGGGGCTGCCTGTCAAATTCACACCATTATCGGGGTTGCTGGGATTTGTGGGCGAGATCGCCCGGGAGGTTCGGAGATTGGTAGCGATATTGCTCCTCCTAGCAAAGCGTCAGGTGGCTATGCATTAGGGGAGATCACGTGCTCCCAGATCTTAAGATTGGCTCACAGACATTGCATATTGCCAAGAGCAATTGACCGCGTATTGGGAACTGCAGCCACAAGCTAGCCGCCCTTACGACATATGGGAACCGTTCATCACTTACCTCAAAAGCCGTGATGCCGGACCTGCCGCGACAACTGATGGCATAACACTCCTTTGTGTAGATGAGGCATAGATTATGTAACCTTACCCTAGCAGATTTCAACGTGCATGATAATGTGTCAATTGCTGCTCATAGGGAAAGAACTTCTGGGCTGTGTTGGGCGAGGGGGTGCTGGGAACTGCACAAAACCTGACGGGAAAATATGCCCTGTGAGATCATTTAACTGTACAATGTTAATGCAATGGAATACCCCTGCAGTGTATTACTTCTGATTGTGCATGATTGGAAACTTACATGTAAATGGCCATGTTTTGTATACATAATAAAAAATAAATAAAAAAACATTCCGAAATAACAGCCTAATATCCTCCCCCACGTCTGACCATAATGAATGTTCCATATTTCCTTGCTGTACTCCTTTGCTATATATTTCACCCAAGTATCGTTCCCAATCATCTTCTGTCACGACGCAATTCATAGTCGCCTGTGTATTCCCTGACCCCTCTTGGACTAGTTTCCAAAACTTTTTACATCTTTAGTTTCTATTGCCTCTAGTATGTTTCCCCAGCATCTCTCTTTATATGTTCTTTATTGTTCCCTGATGACCGTTTTATGTTTTCTTTAATTTCTGTAGGCTAATCATTATATCTGTATCATAATTCAACTTCAGTCTTCTTTCCCATTTTCTTATGTTTATTTTTAATTTCCTACATTCCTCATTAAACCAATTTTTCTCTTTGTTCTGACCTTTCTTAATCCTATCTTTCCTGTGGCTTTTCCCTTTTAATTTAACCCATAGGCATTGGACCATTTGGGTAATTACATTCTCGAACCAACCTATGTTACTAGTATTAGGAATATCATCTAATGTTTGGCACTGCTGAAATCACCCAATTTCTCCAAACACTCCTCTGTCATACAAGTAGTCAGCCGCCTAGGGTACTCCATTTGCACCGGGATGATTGTATCTCTTTGATTTTTTATTTCCTCTGACTATCTTGACTCTAAATGGGAAGTGATCACTTCCCTCATCCTCATCACCTCAAACTCTCTCACCAATTCAAAATTCCATGCATGGATAAAGATGTAGTCTATAGGGCATAGTTGTTTACCTATCTAAAATGTACGGCTTGCTGGCCAGTCTGACTCCATCCTTCCGTTAGTACAAACTAGGCACATTGATCCCATAAAGTTGCCTAGGGCCTTATCTCATGCAGCGACTCCCCCCCGTTGGAAAGTTGGCAACGTTCATATTATAGGCCAGCAGTAACTCTTTACATCCCAGATCAACTCTTCAGGGATTTAATTTGTGATTAAATTCGCCTAATAATAAATACAGGTCTCTTTGATATACATCTGTAATCTCCTGTATGTCCTCTTTAAACTTGCCCAGTTCGGCTTTATACTCCTTATGTCCACCCCCCTGCATATAAACGTTTACGATGAATATACCAT
Source organism: Calotriton arnoldi (assembly GCA_963921515.1). Lineage (NCBI taxonomy): Eukaryota > Metazoa > Chordata > Amphibia > Caudata > Salamandridae > Calotriton > Calotriton arnoldi. Next base: position 2,718,187 of record CAWUFW010001334.1, on the reverse strand, counting down.
CATACTCGGGGTTGGGATCCACAATGAGCACTCTGCCGGCCACTAACCATTTACATTTAACTTTCAGAGGGACCAACTTCTTGGCTATTTTAGTAGATAGCATCATTATTTGTCCGCCAGCTGGGCGGCCAAATTTGCTTCTTCTAGCTGGTGTGTTCAATTGTAGATACCCTTCCTGCAAAGGGGTTTCGTCGCACAGCCAAGTTTCTTGTAGGCACACAATATCACAGTGATTAATTACTTTTTAATTTTTTTCTAATTTAGCTATTCTATTGTAGCCATTAATATTCCAGGTAAGTATGCCCAGGCTGTGCGGCGACCCTTCCGCCAAGTCGATTTCACTTAACCAACTTTTTTCGTCATTCCCCGGTGATGCTAAGGGCCTATATCTGTTTACTAATTTTTTTTTTTAAATTCTTTTTATTGAAAGAAATTGGAGACAGCAGCACAGTATTATTCAAGTATAACGCATCTAGGATCAACAGTTCGCACACATTGTATAACAGTACAGCAAATCAAAATGATCACATAGTTTGGACTTGTGTAGATTGAGTATCTTCCTCTGCTGGTATCAAAGGCGCCACACATATATCCCCCCTGTACCCATTCCATGCACCCCAGATGGAGGACCACTTTTTTGGACATCCCCGAGCTCTATACACAGTCTTTTCTCTGAACATACACCAATCAAGGTTTTGTTTCCATTTTGACAGTGTGGGTGACGTGGCAGAACCCCAGTTTTGTGCGATGTCTCTTTTTGCTGTTGCGAGGCCTAGGGTCACCCATGTTTTCTCAGCGGTATTAAGGTCGGTGGGTTCCCAAATGTTAAGGAGGCAGCGCCTCACCTCAGGGTGTATGTGTTTGTTTAGGACTGTCCTGAAGGTCCGATGTATCTCTTGCCAAAATTGTTGGATGTGGTGACATTCCCATAATGCATGTATAAATGTACCTATGTGTCCACATCCCTTACGACACTCGCCGCTGTCTCCCCTCCCCATACGCAGCAATTGCGGTCCGGTGATGTAGGTCCTGTGAAGGATCTTGAGTTGGACCAGTCGCAGCCGGGCTGAGATACCCACCTCCCGGGGAGACGCCACTGCCTCCCGCCACTCATCGTCATCTATTTCCAGCCCATCTGCCCTCCAGTGTTCCCTAAGTTTCTCAAGGGGGTCAGTGGTATTTTGTATCAGTTTCTTATATGTAAGGGAGACCGCTTTCTCCGGCAGATCGCCATCCAGCAGTCTATCCTCCAGCGGGGAGGAGTCTGGTATTGAAGTGCCCTTCGGTATGGCCGCGTAGAGGGCATGCCGGATCTGTATATAACGAAAGAATTCTGTACCCGCCATTTCATATTGTTGCTGTAGCCTTGTAAATGGTATTACCTCTCCCCCGGACCATAGATCTCCCACGCGTGAAATGCCAATTAGATCCCAAATATCAAAACCTTTGGAGGTCCGCAGCTGACCTAGTTGTTCTGAGTCCCACAGGGGGGTGGCAAGAGTTAGTCTATTACTCCAACCCAGACTTTTCTGCACGTCGTGCCATATCCTCACGGCATGGCTAGTTGGACCAGTAAGCGACAACCTTTTCCGATGGGAGTACAGTGCTACATTAAAGTTGCCGCCCGGCAGAAGCCATCTATCCATGGCGTAACCTGGATCTTGGGGGCCACGGTAAGTGGCTTGGTTGATGGCTGCTAGTTGAGCAGCCCAGTAGTATTTTTTGATATCTGGGAGGCTTATGCCTCCATCGTACCAGCCAAGGACTAGTTTTTTGTGTGCTATTCGGGGTCTACCGTTCCATATCAGTTCCCTCTGGAGACCTTCAATTTCTCTAAAATAACTGGCAGGTACTGGATTGGGCGTATTCTGTAATGTGTATAGGAATCGGGGCAGTGACATCATTTTAAATAGCGCTGCCCGCCCTAGAAGCGATAGGGGCAACGCCCCCAGGCCGCAACATCTCGCCGCAACCTCAGCAGAGGCGGGCGCAGGTTTTTTCGAAGTGCAGTTTAGGATCAGGAGTTACGAATATTCCCAGGTAACGAAACCCATCTGTCGCGGTCTGAATGGGGCAGTCGTCGAATAGCCGAGGGGGACACCCTTAAGTACGTACATTATTGACTTTTCCCAGTTAATGGAGAAACCAGAGTGTCGCCCAAATGTCGCAAAAATGTCTAGTATTCTCCTCAGTGATCCACGGGGGGAGCTAAAAAAAGAAGTATATCATCCGCATAAAGCGAGATGCGATTCTCCCAGTCCTTGGACCATTTTAGCCCTCGAATAACGGGATCCTGCCGCTAGGGGTTCCAGGGACAGAGCAAATAACAATGGCGATAGCGGACACCCCTGACGGGTACCGCGGCTCAAATCGAAGGTCGCTGAGCGTTTGTTATTGACTACTACCTGCGCCTGCGGTGTCGCATACAGCAGCCTGACCCAGGATATAAAGGTAGGTCCAAAGCCCAAATTTTCGAGCACTGCCACGAGATATGGCCATTCCACAGTATCGAAGGCCATCGAGGCATCTAGGGATAGTATAATAGCATCTTCCTGAATCGTGTCGATCCTTCCCAGCACACCATGCACACGCCTCAAATTAAGGGCCGTATTTCGCTGAGGCATGAAGCCTGATTGATCAGCGTGTACCAGACTAGTAATGATCTTGACTAGTCTCATTGCAAGTAGCTTTGCAAGAATCTTAGGTTCCGCATTGAGTAATGAGATAGGTCTGTATGCCGAGCATTGATCCTTCGGTTTACCGTCTTTGTGGATAACTACGAGAGAGGCCAACCGCTGGTCCGGAGGGAGGGCGCCTAAGCTCCTGCTTTCTTCATACATTGCCTTCAGGTGTGGGGAAAGCAAGTCTGGGCATAGTTTATATAGCTCGATAGGGAGCCCGTTGGGACCAGTGGCCTTCCCTGGTTTGAGGCTCCGAATGGCCTGCGCTATCTCGTCAGTCGTTATAGCGCTATCTAGGTATAGCTGATCATCAGGGGAGAGCGCAGGTAACCTGATGTCTCGCAGGAAAGCTCTAGAGTCTTCCTCCCCAAGGGGCGACTCGGATGTGTATATTGTACTAAAGTGCTCTGCAAATGCTTCCGTGATTGCTACGGGGTCACTAATAATGTTATCGCCGTCTATTTTCAGTTCGGGGAGCAGCCTACTTGCTCTTTCCTTCTTGTCGAGCCAAGCGATCAGCTTGCCGGCCTTATCGCCCCATTCATAAATCCTACCGTCTCTTTCGGCCCCCATTCCTTGGCTCTGTCTGTTGCTATGTGCTTGTATTCCTCCCTTTTAGGTGTAGGAGGTGAAGTGTGTCTGGTGATGTCTCCCCAACCGAAAGCCTCTCCAGGTCTAAAATGTCGGACTCAATTTCTGCCAATTCTTTGTGTTTCTCTTTCTGGGTCCCAGCTATGAGAGATATGGCACTTCCCGAACCACCGATTTAAAAGCCTCCCATAGTATCTGCGGGGATTCTACCGAACCCTGGTTTTCCTGAAAATAAGACCGGATGGATTTTAAAAGTTCTCTTCTGACCTGCGGGTTTCGTAGATACCAGCGGTTAAGTGGTGCAATCCCACCCGTCTGCGCCTCCCCCAACCCCATTTGTACCCACAGGGGAGAATGGTCTGAAATGCCTCTTGCTAGATGCCTGACCTCCCGGACATATGTCGCTTGCGTAGCAGGGGCAAGCACGTAGTCGATACGGGAGAAGCTCTTGTGGGCCCCAGAGAAAAATGTGTGTTGTATCGTAGTGGGGTGGCTCACCCTCCAGACGTCCATCAGCCCAAGGGAGTCTAGAAAGTCAGGCAGCCAGCGGTTAGAGGAACTCAAATCCCTCGGGGTGTCGGTCCATGGATCCCGAAACCACCGCATTAAAATCCCCTCCCATCAGGAGGAGGCCCTCAGGGAGTCCCAAGAGCAGTGTGCCAAGGTCAGTGAATGTGGTGTGTTGGAGACCAGGCGGAACATAGACCGAAATTAGATTAATGGTACGTCCCTCCCACCTTCCCGTGGCAGCCACGTATCTACCTCCCTCATCAGTTCGTATGTGTTGCAGAGTGAAGGGACATGTGGTTTTCATGAGGATACCCACCCCTCGTGAGCTTGTGGTAAAGCCAGCATGTGCAATCATCTTATAACCCCATCGGTTGAGGGCTTTACAGGTGAGCCCCCTAAGGTGGGTCTCCTGCAAGAGTGCCACATCCGGGGAATGGCACCTGAGGTACTGGAGGACCAGTGTACGTTTTAGCCGATCCCCAAGTCCATTGACGTTCCAGCTAAGTAATTTTAATTGTGTGGGCATGTGTGTGGTTATCATCCTTGTATGGAGTGTGCGAGATATCCTGCTGCTTTGTCTCATTTAACAACCAATTAAACAAAAGAAAACCCCGTGTAATGCTCCCACCCCCCCAACCCCAAATCCCCCCTCCCTGCTACCCTGCATTCTGAGCTCCAAACTGCTCAGATATAATAACTGCGCAGAGTGCCTGTCACCCAACCCGCGAACCCTAAAAGAAGGTAACTTAAGGGGAGTAGTTGCCCCCTCCGCCCGCCCAGTACACCCACCCAAAGGTCTGAGCTATGTCCCCGGCTGGGCCACCCTAATGATCAAGTGTTCATCGATGTGGATACATCCCGACAGGAGTGTGCAGCGAGAAAGCGTTAGTCCCCAGTGTCCCTTAAGTGTCTCTCTCCTCTCCAACCGGTAGCATGGCAAAAATGCGTCTTACAAGGACGGCGGGTGCCGCCGCGCCACGATCAAACTGTTGCAGGGTCTCACTTAGCGTTGTGGCCGTCTGCATCCCGCCAGCCCTCCATTCAGTCCATCGCCTCCTCCGGGCGTTCAAAGAACCAGGCCTTCCCGTTGGATTCTACACGCAGCCGGGCTGGAAAGAGCATTGAATACTTTAACCCCTTGTCTCTGAGTTGTTGCTTGACTGTGAGGAAGGAGCGTCTTCGTTTCTGTACGTTTTGTGTAAAATCAGGAAAAAAGGAAATCGTAGCATTCTCGTATTTGAGTGGTGGAGCCACCCTGGCGCTCTGTAAGATTATATCTCGGTCCCTGAAATTTAGCAGACGAGCCAAGATTGGCCGTGGGGGGGCCCCCGGTTTTGGTCTACCACCTGGTATTCTATGGGCTCTCTCGACCACGAATAAGCGGGACAGGCCTTTGGGGCGCAAGTGCTTTGCTATAAGGTCTTCGACGAACAGGTCCGTCGCCTGCCCCTCCACTTTTTCCGGTACCCCAATTATGCGCACGTTATTTCTCCTGGAGCGCCCTTCAAAATCATCTAGCTTGTCTTCCGCCTGCTTCCTGAAAGCCCGGAGGTCCCTTAGTTCGTGTTGTAGCTGTGAGACATCATCCACCAGGCTAGACGAGGTGACTTCAAGTTGCTTCACTTTTTCGCTCATCTTGGAGAGATCTGCCCTTATGAGGGTGACTTCCACCGTTATGGCATCCGTGCGCTGCTCCATTGAGGCTCGTACACCCGCAATGGCGTCCATTATGTCCTTCAGGGTGTGTTCCGGAGGTGCGCCCCCTGCTTCGACGCTCGGCTTGTCCTTCGCCCCCACCTCTGGGGAGCTAGTTTTCTGGTACGTATAGCGGTCCAGTTTGTTCTGTGACAGCGCCTTGGCGTTCCTTGCGCTGGACATGACGCTAGGCCTCTGGCCGCCCCCACCACACAAGGCGTCTCCCGCTGAACAGACCACGTCTCCCTGGTCTCCCGCAGCCCCCAGCACCGATCGCAGCAGAGATGTGCAGCCGGGTCCCAGGGGGTCATCCAAATTCCAGCGCCTGGAGGGTCTCGCAGGGTGTAGCCTCTCAGTCGGAAGCGCCTCGCCGGTATGGCAGACCTCAGCTCCTTGAGGGGCCTAGACTGTATGATATGCACCCCACCACCGTCTGCCGCCTCGACGGACGGGGAGCCCCGAGTGTCCAGAGACTCACTGCGGAGTGCGTGTGCTCCCGCCCGGGTGGCCCCAGCGGTAACGGCGGCCACACCCGGCGAGGGGAAGGGGCGAGATGTATCAGCGATCCGGTGCAGGTGAGAGCCGGTGGCAGGGGAGGGGAGCGTGATCGCTATCACTCACCGCCCGCCGCCGAAATGCAGCTATCTCCCGCTGGCCGTTTGGGTGGCCGCACGTACCTCCCGGGCCTCGTCACCAGCGTGGCCCCAGCACCCACGAGAGGTTCCGGCTCACAGCACCGCGTAGGCCCCCCGTCCGTCGATCAGCACCGGAGCCACCAACGAGCCCCGTGGGTGTCCCCACACGTTCACCAGGCACCGGGGCCTCTCCGTAGGGGTGTCTCAGCCCTGAGGGACGGATTGATGAGGCAGGATATTCGGGAGTGTGGGCGAAGCTGGAGGAGCCGATTCACTACGCGGCCATCACGTTCGACGAGTAGCCACGCTCCTCCTGTTTACTAATTTTAATCCTTCTCTGTCCTCATCTGTTTCAAAGGGTCTCAGCGTAATTTTTAGGTCTTCCTTGTCTTCATATGCCTGATCAATCAATCTAATCTGCCTCGTTCCCAGCCTGCGTGATTTTTCAGGAACGGTTTCTTATATATGTCCCTATCTGTTATTTCCCAATCCGGGAACAATCTGATTCCTTCTTCAAGTAAGTCCTGTTCTGCATTCATCAATGCCACCTTAACCAACCATGAATATAACAAGATCTATGATGCTTCTTATTCTTTTCTATTTACTGTAAATCTTACTTGTCTGAGGTCTTCAGTCCCTATGTCTTTCAGACCTACACATTTAGAGACGGAGAGGAGCAATTGGGTTTGAGTTAGTGGGATTAATTTCTTTCCTCTCTATCCACCATTTCTGCGGTGTATTGGTTCAAGGTGTAGCAGTAGATCATTCCCCCTTTCACCTTCAATTTCATGAGTTTTTCTCCTAATATCGCCCCTCCATCTCCCTTCAGATCCTACTATAGCCCTCCCTTTCCCTTTTCCCTTTTGATCTTCAGAATCTCCTTTTTCCCCATGCCTTCCCACCCACTCATTCTTACTCATGGGTTGTAATTTGGGATTCGGTATCCTTCCCTGTTTTTTTTTTATTTTGCATCCTTCCCTTGCTTTCCAGTTACTTTACATCTTTATTTGCTAATCTCCGTATATGTGGGCTTGTTTTCTGGTCATTATTATGATCTTTGCCTGGACCCTTATATCCTTCCTTTGTAGTTACGTCCTTCTTTTTCTTTTGTTTTATATTCAACCCCTTCGTTCTTACCCCTTCTCACTTGTCTCCTCGTTGTGGGTCTATATTGCTTATATCTCATTGTTTCTCTCCTTTTTTTAAAATAAGAATTGGGTATTGTGATATGTATACACTCTGTTTTCCATTCCGTGGCTGGACCTCTTCCTCCTCCCCCACCTGCGACAGTATCTCGTCTCCTGTAACCGGTCTCACTATAGAAGGCATGTGATCCTTAATTTGTTTCAACTCCCCCACAATTATTTGGAATTGTTCTTTTTGGTCTTTTAGAATATCATTGTTCATTACAGAGACTTCTAGCAAGCCTTGCAACATTTTCTGCAGGATCAACATTACTTCCAACATTGATGCGCTTGGAGATGCTGTAATTTCGAGGTTCGATATTGATCCTTCCATGGAGTCATTCACCTTAACTGGTAGTGGATTCCTTCTCTGTTGCTCCCCTTCCGGATCTTCAGCCCCTATATTGTCGTGTTCACTGTCTATGCTCCTCTCCCCCTCCCCTTCCTCCGTGTTTTGAATCTCGAAGGCGGAGAAAAGCCGAGGAAATGAGGATAATCTTGGTTCTAAACATTTATGTTTGATATATCCTGATGTCTTAAGTATGGCATGTCTAGATCCTGTGATGCCAAACTGTTAGACACCTATCGCTTTCCCTTGCATAGGTTAATATCAGTTGGTTGGTTCTTTTTAAAATGTTTGCCCACAAAGTCTTTAATCGACTTTGTAACCGATGTTCCACCTCTTTGTCCACCTCTTTGTCCCCCTGCTTCGATGCTCTGGGGAATTTTAATCTGAGGCAGTTTTTTCTGGTTTTTATAGCTGGATCCTGGGGTTGCTTCTTTTGTGCAGCTTTTATTTCCTTCCTTCTTGTTCTGCAGTACTTTTATCTCTTCTCCCCTCTCTACCGAGCTGTTCAACTTCCCACGAGTATTCTGTCCCTTCCATGCTTTGGTTTTCCCAGACGCCATGTCTTTCTTTGGCTCGTAGGTCCCTCTGCTGTGTTGATTTATGAATATCTACTTAGCTTGTCCTTTGTTCTTACTCCAAGGGGCATATTCTCAAGGAATTATCACCGATTTAGCGGCACTTTATCGCAGCCAAAGTGGTGATAAATTCATCGCATCATTCACAAGCTGGTGCTAACAGCCGATAACACCAGTTTTCCAGCGATAGCAGCCGCAAAAAACATCGCCACGGATGACACCGGCAACTAACGCTAATGACATGAAGAGTAGGCGTTCCCGTGCAAAAAGCCGCGGAAACACCACTTCGCAACATTCTCAACGACCAGCCAGATCGGCGATAAGAATCAAAAACATGCGATAAGGCACGTTAGCCGCAAGGATGTAACACCTGCTCCTACCTGGTGTTAAGTCGGACGACAACCTGCACCATGAAAGGGAGCCCAGCCCAGAGCCACACCTGAAGAACAACAGATGCCATGGAGCTACTGATCATGCAGCTCGGAGCCCCAAGAGGGCCACAACACCCACCGCCACCACACCCAGGCCCCACACCACCCCCAGGACCCCCCCCCGGGCCCTACCCCGGGCACCCCCCCCGGACAAAGATATTTCACATTACCTTACAAATTCATGAACACAACAATTCGCCTGATGTCGCACAAGTACAACAATTAACATTCATGTGTGGTCAGAAAAAGGAAAAACATTCATACATCGTCGAATTTCAAAAATAATTATTTTATTCAAATTTAACTCAACACTAATGATTGGAAGAGTCATGGCGGGTCTTCTCTGGACAATCTGTAAGTCACAGCCTGCAAGACAAAATTGAAGATAAGAAGGTGTGTCATGCGCTCAACAAAAGACAGAGAGAGAGAGAAAGAAATGGAGAGAGAGAGAGAGAGAGAGAGAGTGAAAGAGAGGGAGAGAGAGAAAGAGAGAGAAAGGGGGAGAGAGGGAGAAGGAGAGAGAGAGCAACAGAGGGAGAGAGAGACAGTGAAAGGAAGAGAGGGACAGGGAGAGACAGTGCCGACACTGCGCACCCAGGCCTCACAGCTCACCTGCTGCCACCGGTGTGTCTCTAACCACGTGCCAGTATACACTGCAGTCCACCAGGTCCCTCATCTGAAAAAGAGTCCACAGCTAATGATGGCAGAGTACATATCATTGCACATGGCAACATCGCTTGGCCAACCCTGCGCACACAGGCTGCTGCACCCCAGCCCCTCCCGCTGCCCAGCGGGGATTGCCCGCCCCTGCGCACCCAGGCCTCACTGCTCACCTGCTGCCACCGGTGTGTCTCCAACCACGTGCCGGTATACACTGCAGTCCACCTGGTCCCTCATCTGAAACAGAGTCCACAGCTAATGATGGCAGAGCACATATAATTGCACACAGCAACATCGCTTGGCCGCCCCTGCGCACACAGGCTGCTGCACCCCAGCCCCTCCCGCCGCCCAGCGGGGATTGCCCGCCCCTGCGCACCCAGGCCTCACTGCTCACCTTCCGCCACCGGCGTGTCTCCAAGAGGGCCCACCACGTGCCGGTGCAAGCTCCAAGCCCGGGGCCCACGACCTTGGCAGCCTCCACATCATGCAGCCCGGCACCGCGGTCCACCAGGTCGCACACTTCATTCTGGGTCTTGATTTTGCAATGGCAGAGATCATATCAGTGCACACGGCATCATCGCAGGCTGCACACCCGCTCAGCTCTATAGGTGCCACTAACTCTGTGAACCGCGAGGCAACGCCACGTGGCGGTAGGGCCGCGCTGCCCGCTGGCTCAGGCCTACACTGCGGTCCACCAGGTCGCACACTTGATTCTGGGTCTTGATATTGCAATGGCAGAGACCATATCAGTGCACACGGCATCATCGCAGGCTGCACACCCACTCAGCACTTTAGGTGCCCCTACCTCAGTGCACAGAAAGTCACTGTCCTGTGGCGGTAGGCCCGTGCCGGCCGCAGTGTAACCGATGCCACCGACTCCGTGCAACGCAAGTCATGGACCCCATGTGATTGAGTCTCGTCATATGCCAGGCGGACGCAGCCATGTCACCTCAGGCAGTGGGGAAGAACTGGGACACGTAGCATTGTCGTCGTCCCCTTTATACGTAAGCAGAGTGGGCTGGCTCGGCGTACGCCAGGCCAGTGTAGCGGTGTGAACAATTATCCCTGGCCTCTGGGAGTGGTTCATATCTGGGCTGCACAGGAAACCAACTGATGCGTGTGTCTCTGTTGCTGTGTCTGCGCCACACGGCCCGCAATCGACAATGTCGCAATGTTGCATGCAGCCGGAGGGCGTCCACGCACGAAGGGATTGTACAAGGACCGCAAGGCCGCTCGGGGTCCTGGCTCATACATGCCAACTGTTGTGTGTGTTCATCGCTTTTGGTGCACCATAAGCCCAAGGCCTAGCCTCAACTGCAGCGTGAAAGCCACATCACATTCCCAGGATACAAGCAGTAGTCTGACTAACATTAGGGATGAAAGCCCCTTTGTCTCAATACAGAAGGCGGAAGGACATCTGCACCTCCGACCTTGGAATTGCATGCGGCAGGCACCCCCTGAGAGAGATACCATGGCAGATGATGACGACTCCCACACTACACAGTGCTAATGAAAGATCAACGTATCCACACCCCACACACAGAAGTCCTTGCTCGAGCTACTCCTGCATGGAATGGCCTTGACACTTACGTACAGGACAACCCATACGTCCAAACTTTGCACACTCATACGACTCATTGCTCCGAGCTGTGGCATATCATCCACATAACAGCCGCAGGTCAGAAGAGTGCTGGTTCTACGAGAGCGAACAACGCAATGTCAGAACATCCCGGGCACATGCACAACCCCTGTCACGTGGAACTGTACTGTGACCGAATGCTGCATTTGTTGGGGGCACTGCCACTGGCAGTGTTGCGCATCAGTTACCGCCTGAGCTTCTGTCTTGCGTACGTAACCTGCGTCCAGCCCTGGTTCCACTGTCGATCATGCATATTCGAGTGGCCCATGGATGTCTGCCTATCCAACACAACGGTAGCTGAACTGGATTATGACATGTGTGTGCGCCCCCTGTTGGTCTACGACCAGGAGTGTAACCGTGATACCCGTTCATGGGATGCCTTGGTATTTGGCGTATGTGCTGGCAGTTGGGCATGTGAGATTGCACAATTCCTCGTGTGCAGTGACAACATTTCGACGCGCTCCCCTATTGGGCTGTGTTGCGGATTGGTGAAACGGCATGGACGGAGCACATCTGTCCGGACCAGCTAATGGATTGGCTTGCCCCCGTTGAAGTCGACAATGACGTACTCTTGGAACTGATTGCCCAAGAAGCTGCGCTCGCTTTCATGGACGAGTAACTACCTTCCTGCAGCCACAAAAGATTGTAACCCATAGCACAGGTCCCAACACCCTTTTGCATCTTGGAGAAATGGACACATATCCCACCATAACAGTGGACATGGCTGCATTCGCCTGGACTCAGAATGCATGTGCATGCAAGACTGCGGGTTGACACACACCTGTGCAAGGTGAGTGGACAGCGGCGCCTGGCAACGTTCCTCAACCTGACACACCGCTGGAGGGAGAGTACACACATGGCAATGTAGTACTACATGTGACCTTGTTGGACTCCTTCACCTGCTCACTGTCAACAGAGCAGACAGTCAGCGCAGTCCGGTGGTACAGGACTATGCAGATCCCATGGGCTGTGAGTGGTGTCCCCTGACACGGTGCAATGAGCATTCGCCAAACACCACATGACTCGTCCAGCAAGGCAAGGTGGGCTGAGACCGTTGGCATCCGTAATGATTGGTGTTCATTTGTGCCTCCCCATGTCTTGCACCTCTACATGTTCCTTTGCTGCCTGTTAGTGTATGATGCATTGGTCTGCATGTTGTGGCCCTTGTCTTGCCCGTACTGACACGCACATGCTAATAAAGTGTATGCAACTTCACTAGTGTTCAACTGTGATGCGTGTTGATTAGCATGCCAAATCGTGTGCCTCAATGAGCATTGTCCGTACACAGGGAGGGACTGACTGACGCATTTCACTTAGGGGTGAGTCCCTATTGCCAGCTCCACCTCTGTGAGCCAGACATTGTGGTTGGGAGAGTTGCTGGTAGACCTGTGAGGTTACGTGTCTTCAGCAATGTGAGTATGGTGTCCAACTTCTTGCCATGTGGATCAATGTGTTCCATCAAACCAGGCTGTGTCCACACAGTTGAGTGTGTGTAGGTATGCGAAGAGATGTTCTGTTGTCACATGTGATGTGGTACACTACTTTAGGCATCCTACCGACTTTGACATTTTTACACACAGCCCTATTTAATACATAGACGTGGGGCTATGTTGGGGGGTTGCGAGCTTGTTGTTCATGATCAATGAGGCCACAGCTAGTTCACACCTTCACAGTCATCTAATTGGCCATGTGTGTCACGGTCAAACATGCGCATTGATGTCATTTCCCAGGGTGTACGTTTTTGTGCAATCAATGTCCCTTCAGTCATCCATACTGTTATACTTGATTGAACATAGACATGACACATCTGTGTGATTAGGAATGTTTTATTCACATCCTGTGGAGTGTCGGAGCTGGAGCAGTACATGGCCATGCACACCCCACATTACATGATTGCCCAGTGGAGGGCCAAACAGAGTCCTTTAGGGAATGACAAGTTAATCGGTAGACGAAGGGTTGAGTCCACAGCCTGTTTGTTGTATCATTGGTAACCAGAGCAGATATGGCAGTCCATGTCGGGGTCCAGGTGAATGTCACAGAGTGTTTCGGGGGACAGTGGAAGGTGTTGTACCAGGGCATGATGCAGAGGGCTGTACCAAGCAGAAACAGGCCATATGGTGGGGGATGAATTCTACAACCTCCTTTTTGACACAGAGTCATTACCATCCACATCTTCGTCCTCTGATATGTCTTCTGTGTCAGGTGTGCCAGGTGTGTGTGGTGGTGTTATGGCTGCATCACTGTGTGCCACTGACACATCAGGGGGCGGAGGTGGAATGGCTGCATCACTGTGTGCCACTGACACATCAGGGGGCGGAGATGTGTGTGTCGAAGTTCCTGCAGCAGTCATCTGGGACTGGCTCTGTGGCAGCAATGGCAAGATGAGGATCTGCAGGGCATGGAAGAGCCCAGCTACATCTCGCTGGTGTTCAGCCGTGGCAGCCATCCTTCCTGCCTGCATCCGCTCCATGTTCTCCATTGTCCTCCGCATCTGTGCCAACTCTGTGCTGTCGTCACTGGAGCCTGTCTGACTAGACAGTTCTTATATCCGAGTAATGGCTCCAGCGAGGTCAGCCAAGGATTGTTGTAGGGCATGGAGCAGACTGTGGGTGTCCGTTAGGGACTGTAAGTGGTCCCTGATGGGACTAAGACACCCACGTATGGCATCTAGTTTGGCTGCAATGAGGTCGAAACCCACCCGCACCTGTTCAGCCAGCCCCCTCTGGCAGTGTGACACACGGCGTTGGAATGCCATGTGTTCTTCGGTGAGGTGCTGGGAGCCAGCCGTGGTGGTGGGTGCTTCCTGCTGTGTGGTCTGTGCAGGGGGTGGGATCACCTCGATGCAGCTGGGCTGCCCTGCTTCTGGAGGTGGGGTGCGGAGGCTGTCCACGAGCCGTTGGAGGGTGTCGGAGCAGATGGCCAAGGGGTCCTCCTCATCATCACTGAAGAGATGTCTGGTCTGCTCTGCAGGAGGTGTTGATTGTCCCTCTGCAATGTGAAGGGGAGATGCAGGTTAACAGTGTGTTCCATGTATGTGCACGCATTGTACATGTTTACATACAGACTGCATGACAATGTACATTGTGACTGTTTTGGAGGAGATGGGTATTTGATGGGAGACAGTGGACATTTCAACTACATGACGGATGTGAGGTTGTACTCGTACATTATCATCTGACAGTTTCCTGCTATGCCTGATGTGATTGGCCAGTTTCTACGCACATGCGGCACCAGTTGTGTCCTCTGTTCTGTGGTGTAAGTGTGGCACTTTGTACCACATTGTCGTCAATATTGATGTGCTGTGATTGCTATGTGTGTGTGCTGCATTGTGGGAGAGTCGTCCCTGCAGCTCTGATTTAGCGGCCCCTTATCCCTTTGAGGCGGTGTGCCTTTGACTTGTGCGCTTTTATGGTGCTGAGATGTTGGCGACTTGGGTCATTTGTGCTCTTGGACGGATTTTGGACTCTTGTGCATTGTTTGTCTGCAGATGTGTTGTTGACGTCAGGGGTTGTATGTGCACGTGGATGTGTCAGAGTGTGACCTGCTCCTTTGAGGATGTTATCCACACTGGGCCACCTCAGTGTCGTGGCGTGCACCATGTCATGTATTTTGACTGCAGCCATGCTATTGGTCATGCAGTGTCACTTGCATTGTCAGTGTGGCTCACAGAGCCGCTGCTTTGCTGGGTTCAGCACATGTGCATGGGTAGGTTGTGAGATTGGTGATGGGGGGGCCATTTGTGCACATGGTGGACGGGGGCCTTCTTGGTGTTTCTATGTGTGCTGCAGTGTGCCAAGGCCATCAGGGACATGTTCCACAGTCATTGTGGGTGTGCAGTGTGCTACACATAATTGTGCATGTGTGCCATTGTGCCCATCTCCCCCGTCCCCCAGTCCCTGGTCGTTACTCACCCTGTTGCTGTTGGGTCAGGTCATATCGAGCAGTGTCCGGACCCCCAACTCCTTGCACCGTCTCCGCACTGATGACTGTGGCCACCATTTCCTCCAGCTCATCCAGCTCCTTCTGTGGCGCAGGACTCCCACCTCCAGTCGCCGTTGCTGCCTTCCGGTTGGCAGCGAGTTTCTGCTTGGTTTGGCTTTTCACATCATGCCAGCGCCTCTTGACCTCCTCCATTGACCTCTTCAACACTCCAACTGCATTCACGTTGTTCACGATGGACTGCCATATTTCCGTTTGTTGTTGCCGATGACACAGTGGAGGTGACGAACAGTTGTTGGTAGTGTTCTGTCACCTCCGTGACGATGATCCGGTTTTCCTGCGGACTGAACCCCGTCTTCCTCTTCTCCTTGCCCTTCCCCGGCCCCGGGGTTCCTGGCTGGTCGTCTGAGGGGCTTGTGGGGTCCGCGTTGTCCTCTGCACTCGGTCCGGGTGCGTCCATAGTGCTACGCAGTTAAATTTTTTTGTCTTTTTTTCCCCCTGCTTTTATAGTGCATGCTCACGCATGACGCGTGGGAATTGCAGGCCTGTCGCTGGTTATCACTGATTTTTGTATCGCGATTTGGGGCATCGCAACTTTTTTCGCGTTCGTGTTTCGCATTTTTTCGGCGTCGCGTTAATTTAACACGGTCATTTGGCGCGTTATCGTGAGACTATCGCATGGTGCCGCCGGGTTGAGAATACTGCGTTTACACGGTGTTATTTTCCCGCGATAGACTGCGATGTGAGAAGTTGCGTTAAGCGAATTTGGCGATAGTTAACACACGTTCTTGAGAATATCCCCCCAAATTTTCTCTTTTGCATCCACTCTACTCCGTCTTTGGTGCTAATACTTCTTCCTTTTCCTCACGTGTTTTTATTCCACGTACTATCTAGGTACTTACCTCTGCTCACCCACTAAACCCTTCATCTTATATCTGCTTCTGCTTTCGTGGCTTAATTATTCTCTATTCTTTTTATCGATTTCCAGTTTCAGGCCCTATTTCCAGATCTTCTTCTTATTCTCTTTTCTCCTATCACAGTGGCCCAGCTGCACACCGAACTCCGACAGCTACCCTCTGGTAGTCAGCTCAGTTGCGCACTCCAATTCCACCTTCCTTTGCCAGTTTATAGGGCTCGCGGTCTCCAAACACTCCTCCTTGCCTACAACCACACACTGCCCCACTCAAAGCCCCGCTCAGTTTGGGCACTTCAGGCGAGGGGAGAGTCTATGAGACATTAGATAATCAATGAGGTAAATTACCTTCTCAAGCAGTCTCCTCTGCGACTTCTTCTTGCCTCCTGAGTTCCTCTTATACTCCAGCGGTTGTACTGGGCAGGACGCGCAGGTGTTACATTGTTTGCAATTCTCCCGGCAGTTCTCTGGGCTGGGTACTCCCCAGCACCGATATTCCTGGCTGTTTTTGCCGATCTCATTCACCTCACAGCCTCCACGAGCCCCAGGGCTTGGCCAGGGCCCAGCACTATCGCGCAATAAACCAGTCCACTCTGTTCTTGAGCGTAAAAGGCCATTTATTAGGACAAGGCTGTATAAACAGAATCATTGACCCCAACATTAATTAACCATAAACAATCCCCAACAATAACTTTTCATTCACTCAAACCATTTCACCATGCTCCAACTCTCTCTTCCCATTCCACTCCGTGCCCCCTTTCAATTCTCAATCCACTTATCTTCGAACATCCTCTCCCGTATCTCCCTCCGTCGCACTCATGCATCCCGCACCCCCATCATTCACCCTTCTCCCCCCGCCGAGGGATGGGTTTGCCCGACAATGACTCCCCCACCCCTCCAAAGTACCGCCAACCAGGGAACCCCCTTTAGGGCGGTTACCTGCCCCCGTAAGTCCTGTGCACCTTTCGCTCTCACTCCCTCACCTCCCTCCGACACCAGATCGACTCGTTCCACAGTTTACTTATCATATCGTGCATTTCCATCATGTAATATGCGTTCCCAAGCTGCGAAAGGTGCACCCCATCGTCCCTGAACAACAATGGCTCCTCCAACCGGAGCCCAACATGTGAAAGCACTTTAATGTCCTTTGTCGCACCAAAAACCTTCATCGCTCTGTTGAGCTTCCTGCGGGCCTTCTCAACAGCTGCATTTTTCACTGCCCCTCTCCACTGTTTCCGAGGTACAAATTCCATCCACACAATGCATGTCCCTGCCATGTTCTTCTTCATGACTTCCAAGTCCCTTTGCATCAGTTGTAGGAGCGCCAACCCCGACAACCGTACCAAGTCATTTTCGCCCAAATGTATGACCAACATATCCGGGCAACCTTTCTGAGACAACATTTTCGTCAGTCAGGGCAAGAGAGCCCCCCATCGCACCCCGCCTTTTCCCCACCAATGCACCTTGTGATGACTGCTCTTCAGACCCAGGTTACGGCCGTATACCTGCCGGTCTGTATACTTGGCTGCCCAATGAACGAATGAGTGTCCAACAATCCAGGTGACCGTCTTGGTCCCCAGACCTCCCACACAACCTATGGCGAGAAAAATATGTTAGTGCACAAAAATACTTTTCACCCACCTTCCTCCCATCCCCCCGTGCCCACACAAATACTCTTTATTTGCGCACATAACGCTCACAACAGCGAGACCTCCACCTCCCAATCTGCCGAATCCTCTGCCAAGACCAACCCAGTAGTGCCGCCGCTGTGGCCGCCCCAATATGGAAAGAGTGCGTGCCATATCTCGCCAGGTCCTTACCCACACGCCCCAATGCCATCCTCAAAACCGCCAACAACTGAAACGCAGTCAGCCTTCCCCCCGATGCATGACAAAATATCGCTACCGACCGTCTGTCAGACATTTGCAAGAAAGCTCGCCATTCTTTCACCGGGCACACCCCCACTCCTTCGCTCTCGTTGAACCACACCCATTTGCCCCTCCCCACCTGATCCGTCTTAGAATGGCCCAACCAAATCCCCACCCGAGTTCCTTCCAGTCGCGTGTCCTCATAAACTCTCCCCTCCCGCCCTCTCGCCCCCAACAATTCAGACACCCGAAACGCCCCAAAAAACATCCACACCATGCATAAGCTAAAAACCAAGACCTCGTAACTGTCCGAACAACAATCAGGCAACACCCGTAGCAAACTTTGGAGTAGCTCAAACGTAATCGCCTCCCATGGCGCCCCCCCCTTGCCTCCCCCCGCCCCCAACCTTTCAACATCCTGCCAAGAAGCTCCCCTCTCGCCGGATCAAACCCCAAGTACAACTTACAGTAAAAGGAAACCCCTGCCAATTTTCCCCCAATCGTGACATGTCCTTATCAATGCAATGCAGAACAAAACGTATCACTCCCTGTTCAGTATCCTGTTGCGAAATGTTCCTGGAGTCCACCATCCATCCCATAAAGGCTCCAAATTCCGACCAAGCCAGCCTGTAGCTGTGCCTTGTGGATTCGGCTATAGATTTTTCAACCAGACCTACAACTCTCATTCCTCCCAGGCCCAGATGTCGACCGGCAGCTCTGTCTTGCAGGCCTCCGCTCCAGACGCCAGTCTCCGGAAACGCCGCCACTGCGAACGAGACAGAGCATCCGCAATGTCATTACTTGCGCCTGGAACATGCTTTGCCCAAAAAACCACATTCAGTTGCAAACATTTCATCATGAAGCTACGCAGCAACCGCAGCACCCTCAAATCCCTCGCTCTCTGCTTATTCAACAACTCCACTACCGTCATGTTATCAACATGAAACAGCCCTGACCGGTTCTGAAACTCTGTACCCCAAACCGCCAACGCCACCAACAACGGAAAAAACTAAAGGAATGCAATACTCCTCCCCTGCTTAACCCAATGAGCCGGCCACTCTTCCGCGCACCAACGGCCATCCCAAAAAATGCCAAAACCAGATCCTCCCGCCGCATCGGAGAAAATTTGCACCTGCCAGATCATCCTGTCATCGTCAAAGTCCAAGGATACCCCATTGAAGTCCGTCAAAAAGGTCTGCCATACCCTCAAATCCGCCCTGACCCCCAAGGAGATCCTGACCCTGTGATGAGGCAGCACCGCCCCAGACATGGCCATGCCGAGGCGGCCGCAGAAAGTCCACCCAGCTCTCACCACCCGGCAGGCAAAGTTAAAAAAAACCATGAGCTGCTGTACCGCCCGCAGATCAATCCTCTTCTCCCCGATCACCCACAACAGGAAGGCCTGAATGTCCATTGCCTTTGCTGCCGGCAGCCGGGCCATCCACTGGACCGAGTCCAACTCGATGCCCAGAAAAGTCAACCTACAACTGGGCCCAGCTGTTTTTTCAGGCGCAAGGGGAACTCCAAATCTGCACGCCATATCTTGAAACTGTGTCAGCGCCGCCCCACACTCTCCCAAGCACTCCCTGCCGACAAACAGGAAATCGTCCAGGTAATGCGATACAGCCCGATGACCACTGATCTGCACGAAAGCCCACTGTAGAAATGTGCTGAACATCTCAAACAATGTGCATGAGATTGCACAGCCCATAAGCAAGACCTTGTCTACAAAAATGGCCCCTCCAAACTGCATCCCCAGCAACGAAAAATCTGCGGGGTGTATAGGCAGTAGGCGAAAAGCCGATTTCACATCACATTTCGCCAATTCCGCCCCCTGCCCACACGCCCATACTAGGCGGATCGCATCGTCCACTGAAGCATACAGCACCCTCGAGTCCTCTTCCGCAATGAAGTCGTTAACGGACTTCCCTTCTGGTCAGGATAAATGGTGGATCATCCTGTACTCGCCCGGCTCTTTCTTAGGGACCACCCCCAGTGGTGAGACAATCAGATCATCCACTGGCCAAGTCACAAACGGGCCCGCTATTCTGCCTGCTGCCACCTCGCTTTGCAATTTGGCTGCTACCACGTCCGGCAACTCCTTAGCTGACTTCAAATTTTCCGCCCACCTCCTTTCACGCGGACCCTGATACCCCACCCGGAAACCTTCAGTGAAACCCCATTGAATCTTCAGCGCAACCTCTCTATCGGGGTACTTCGAGAGCCACAGACCCAGTGCCTCAATTCTAACTGGGGTAGGAGCCCTTATGCCCAGTCTGTCCCCTGCCTTTAGTGGCCAGCCACTGTTCTGAGGGAGTGGCCAAGGTGAAACACAGCATGAGCGCGTGCCGCCCCCCACATTTCGAGCAATCATGCTTAAATTTGCAAGGGTAACGGGAACAAAAGCCCTTGTTGTAGTTCCAACAGGCTTCTGTGTTACCTCCCCCTTGTCTCGGTGGTGGCCCTGCATTATTCGCTGTAGTTCCTCCCGCCCCAGCCTGGGCGGGACGCGTCGGAAAAGACCGATAAGTTACGGGTAGCCCGCTAGCTGTGTGAGTGGAGGCGGACGACTGTGTGGAGGACATCCACTGCATCCAGAGTTCTTGATCCACCTCCCCCCAAGGCTTATCCGGGTTGACGCTAATACGAGCCCTGAACTCCTCATCATAACTTAACCACGCAAACCCCCCAAAGTGCATTTGGGCTTTCCTAATAATGTCCATGTACTTCAACAACGCTATTGCCCTGTCGAGATGTTTCTCGCAATATATGCTAGCATATATCAAAAATGCCGAAGTCCAATTCTCCATGTTCACCGGTACCCTAGGTCGTCTTGTGAGTTCCCATTCCTCCTCTTTAGAACCCTCTTTAGCTTGTATCTCTCTATGCAGTAATTTGAACACGTCTACGTATTCGTGCCGCCAAATCCTGCTTCTCGCCTTCTCCGATAGATGTGACCCCAACGGCATAGCCAGCCCCATGTAAGGCAACTTCTTGTGATACTTATCGTCCCCCGTGTCCTCTTTCCCGTTCGTCCCTTCTGTCTTGTCGGTCTGGACACTTGCCACCACTAGCTTCTTAGACCCATCCTCCTTCCCCTTTTCCGCTGGCGCTCCCGCCAAGCCTGGCAGCACCCCCGTGTCCCTCACCGACCCCTCTCCCACACCCACCGACCGGCAGGCTTTTTTCCTCCCGCCATCCGGACCGCCGTCCCATGCAGCCCACCAAGCTCCCTCACCCGTCAGGCTTGCTTGTGCCTCTCCGTCCCGCTGCTGTACCCCAATCTTCTTCGGAGTGCCGGCTTTCCTTCTGCCTCGGCCCATCGTTGGCTCCTGCAACACACCAACACGTCTGGTTGCCTTCTCCCCCCACCCGCTGATCGTCCAGTCACATCGTCCTCCTCCCGCAGCTCACCCTCCTCCAGCTCCTCACTTTCAGCACCATAGTCCAGCAACAACTCTGATTCAAACTCCTCAGGCGCCCACGACACCTCACGTACTGCTCTCTTCACACCCTTGCCTTTCTTGTCACGCAGACCACCACCATCCACCGCACACGCCACCGTTGCCCGCTCCCGCGATGGAGGGAAGGCCACCGCGGACCCCCCTGCTGCTTCTCGCTGGCGTCTCGGAGCCGTTTTGCGCCCCGCCGGCCCCCCCGCCCTTTTGCCAACCGCCGCTGGCTTGGAACCCCCCACCCAGGCTGCTCGAACCTGGGCGGGCCCCGGCACCATCAGGTCTCACCGCCGTCATGGCTGTCCCTGTCCCCATCTGGGGTTGCCTGCCCTCCTCTACCCAAACCCACTTACCCCTCTGGTCACCCACCCGGGTCTCCTGTGCAGCCCAGGCTTCCTCCTCCGATGTAGGAGTGGGGGGCCCTTCCCACCCTCCTCAAAACCATTTCCCTCCCTGGCCGCCCAAAGCTCTCCCCACCGTGCCTCAGTTTCCTGGATAATCCGCAGCTGGTCCCTTATTTTTTCTTCAAGGGACATACCCTCCCACCTTGGCAAAATTGGGGTGGAGCAACAGCCCCGTCCCTCAGCCGCACAGGCAGGGCCCTTGCATCACCCCAGGCCTCCCCCAACCCCGCGCCTGACCCTGTCCGCAGCCGTTGTGCACCCTCCCCACCACCCTGCAACTCCTGGATGCCCTGTGTCCTCCTCGAGAGATCCAGGGGGGCGTCCTCCCACTGACCCACATCCAGTCCCACCGTGGGGCACCTGGATAAACTTAATGCCTTCCGGCCACAAAACTGACCTCCATCCCCCCCCCCTCCAAAAGCACCAGACCTGTCTCTTCGCCGATCCCCTCTCCCGGCCCGGCCGCCATCACAAGGCCCCCCTCCCTCCCCCCGCTCCCTGATGTTACCAGGGGCTGGCTCTCTCCTTCGCGCTGCCGCTGTTTCAGGCCACCCCTCCCCCCCAGGCAGCAGCTCCGCCGTCATTCCCGCCTCTGACAAGCACGCAGGCCTGCCCCCGCGCTTCGCTGCCTCAGTCTTCCCTTGGCCCCGCCCCCTCCGCGACGTACCTTCAGATCCCGGTGGTGGCTCATCCATACATGCCACCACCGCTGCAGCCACGCCGGCCGACGCGGACCGGGGGGTCCGCACCATCCCTACCCAGGCTTGATCTAATACGCCGGGCCGAAGCAGGTCCTCCCGGCCTGCTCTCCCCAGCACACGCAGCGCCTCCCGGACGGCCTCCGAGTCAGGACCCGACATCACCGCCGTCTCCGCAGCCTACAAAAAACAATGCCCCTCCAGTCGACCAACTGGCTCAGCTGTCCTAAAGGCCTACAGTAAGACTTCAATTCCCTCCAATTAACTAAATTATGACCCTCCCTGATGGTGCCAAGGACGCAGGAAGAGCCTCCCTCCCCTGCGCCCTTATACCCCTCCCCGAAGTCCACCTCTTGACCTCCCCCAGCCTGTCCTTCCGGTCCCTTGCGCGAAAACCCCGGGGGAAGACAGGTCTGCGACCTTACTTCCCCCGGGGGCCATCATGCTGCCCCCACCCGTCTGCTAATCCACCCTGCTTGCGAGACACTCGGGCCACCTGGGGAGCAGCGCTTTGGGACCAGCGTCAGACTCAGGTGGCGTCCGGATCACGCTCCGATTGCCTGTTTCCTGTCTGGCGGACGGTCTCCAACGATTGCCGAGATCAGAGAGCAAAGCGTAGTCCCGATTCATCGTTCGGGTGACCAGAGAGCAAGATGAGTAGCAGAAATAAAAAGATTAAAACCAGCGCAGAGGGCAATCAGGGCTTTGACTGTAAACTAATTGTTTTTACAAATTACAAAAACAGGCACAGCGTATTAGCAAAAGAAGTGGTGTACTGCCACTGTGAGGTTTGCTGAGTCAGTTTTTTTTCAGCCAGTGACATGAACCTCCGGAATTTCCCACAGCGCACCAGATCCTCTCCTTATAAACAGGCTCTGACTGCCAATCGGCATGTGCGGGTTCCATTCCTCAGAACATTTTGTTTCATTAGTTTCTTTCGCTCGGCCTTCAGTGCTGGGCAGACGCAGACAATATGGCATATGTTTGCATATTGCACAGCCTGCATGCGGTCGCCGTGGTTTGTCTCAGCTAAGCAGGGGAGTTGGTTAAGGAGGTAAAGCAGCCCAGCCGGTAGCTCAACAGCTTTACCTTTGCCCGCAATCCGAACCGTTCACCTAGATATGGCTGGGGCTTGAGAAGGCCATATGAGCCTATTGTCATCCATGCGTGATCTTTTTGACAACAAGGCTTTGTCAGTGAAGGAGGACAACTTCTTAGCTGCTGAGTTAGTGGCTCTATTGAAAGCAGCTTGAGTGTGAGATAAGGCCAAGAGAACCTCGGGCCGCAATGTTGTTAAGGCTATAGTCATATAATCACGTGCTCGGGTGTTGTTAGGATCGTCTGTTGCTCTTTTCTCAGTTTATAGCATGTCGACAGAGGGCTTTGTTTCTGATTGCTTATGAATACACGCTGAAGCTGCATCCATGTGATATTTGTTAAAGACAACAGCTGTGAGGGTTCCAACACTCTGAAGCTGCATTCAATCAGTCCACAATGTCTAACAAATTGATGCAATGCAAAACTGTTATAGTGGTGTGAGTAAATGAACCCATGTCAGGCAACGGTTGAAGTGCAAAAAAATTTGGGAAAAGTGATCCTGAGTGAAATGGAGGAGCAGTGGTGGAGTCAGTGAATGTGGAGAGAAGGATCTAAGTCGTGGCTAAAATGAATGCACATCCCTTAAATTAAAAAAAAGCCAGATAAACTCATTGATGGGATCTCAGTTGGTTAATGTGATCACTGCAAAGTTTTATAAGTAACTAGAGAGTCACAGAAAAGAGTCCTGGTTAGTGCACAGGGGAATAGTGACGTGTATGTGTAGTGCTATGAGGTCCCAGCCTGTGGCCAAAAGCATTGTGAATATGTAAGACATTATTTTAAAATTGCACTATGATCGGCTGAAGCAAAATGTACAAAGATTTAGGCCCAGATTTATCAAACGTTCACGCAACGCAGCAAGACACCTTGCTGTGTTGGGCTGTGTGAAAGGGAGGGGGCAGGAAGGCACCATATTTAACATTATATGGCACATTCCTGTCCTCTCCTTGCGCTGGTGCACAACATGCTGCCTTGTGCCAACACAGACACAAGAGCAATGCAACACTATGATAAATCTTGCCCTTAGGGCCAGATTTATCACCATTTCATACAACGCAGCAAGATAACTTGCTGCACCCCCTGAAAGGGAGAGGGCAGGATTGTGCCATATCGATCAAGGTATGGCGCATTCCTGCCCTCTGCCTGCACTAATGCACAAACTGCTGCCTGGGGCCAATGTAGACACACTTGCACCATGGTGCAAGTATGTCTGCGTTACAGGCAGGATTGTTTTTGTGCAGGAATGAATGCCTTCCCTCACAAAAACAATCCTCTGAGGCTTCTTCCTCTTTCTACATGTCCTGCAGAATGCAGCACATGCATAAAGAGGAAACAATGAGGAGAATAAAGAAATTTCTCCTCGTTACGTGTAGTGAAGTGACGCATTCCCAGGACTACCAGGATTGGCAAATCTGGGAATGCTTCATAATCCATGGGTGGATTTGTGAGAACACCCATGCTCCACCCATGGGACGCCTCCCTGGGGCAGAGTCAACCAAATCAATCAGGAGTTGTAGAGTGTGGCTGCTTCACCCGTGAGGGTCTTGAGGCGCTGTGGGATACATGGTGCGGGATCATGTTTCTGGATCTTATTGGTTGAACATCCAGGTACTTCATGAACAGCTGGACCGATGGTTAGGCTCTAAGGTGCAGGGAGTTCCAGGTCTTAGCCGCCAGGTGGTAGAAAGAGCGGCCTCCGCTGTTTGCCCTGCAGATGTGTTGGGTAGCTGCTAGGGAGAGGGCTCTGGAATGGAGTTCCCTGGTGGGTTGGTGGAAATTCACTCGTTTGTTGAGGTGCACCGACCCTTCATTGTGTAGTACCTTGTAAGCGTGGATGAACAGCTTGAACTGGCACCTCTTCACAACTGGTAGCCAATGGAGTTTCCTGAGGTGAGGGGTGATGTGCATCTGTCTGGGGAGGCCAAGGATAAGTCTGACTGCTGTGTTCTGGATGGTGTGGAGTTTCTTCATGAGTTGGGTGGTGATTCCTACATAGATTTACTGATTAAATCAAAAGTCATGATTTGTGACTCCTCTAACTCACATTTTGAATTTGTTAACAAATGTCATTGGCTGGAGAAGGGAAGATAATTTGTTTAGGCCATTCTGAAACTCTCGATTTAAAAAAAAAACAAATTTGTTTTTTTAATTAAGAAATAAAGACAATCAAACAAAAAAAGGCATTCAAAATCAAAACATATTCACCTATAGCGGTCAATGAGGTACAGAAGTAGATACAAAAGTAATTCCATGCTGATTAGGTGATGGTCTCAGTGTAAGCAATGCAAAAGGCATAAGATAAAATACAAATCAAACAACCTCCCCAATCAATGTGCACACCCCAGCATCACCATTCCCTCCTGTCTCCTTGCCACTCCTTGCCACCCTAGGATACCCCAGGGCCACCCGTGGAGGGGGCGGGTAACCCGCGCTCCCATCCCAATCATCTTCTCCTCCCCTCCCATCTCTCAATCCAAGTCCACCCCATCGTGGCCCATGATTCCTGCAATAGCTATCAAACCATAAGGGCATGTCGATACATATTCTGTGGGTCTATCAGTTACATATGTCAAAAAGGGGGTCCCTACTTTATCAAAGCACAGCCTAGTATCTCGCACCGTAGTCCCAAATCTCAACCCACCAAAGAGCCATTGTGGGGGCCTCTGGGCCCTTTCACCGGAAAGCAACCACCAGTCTAGCAGCTAGAAAACAGTGCATAATCAATTTGCCTGAAGGAGGGCTAAGCAGGTGGAGCCCCTCATCATCCGGTGCCCCCAAGAGTGCCTGGAGAGGATGGGGTCAGGCGTAACATTCACAAGATCTCGGACATTTGGTGGAATACCTGCTTTCAGAAATCAGCTGCCACCGGACATTCCCACTATGGGGCCGATTCCGATGTCGGAAGGAAGGGCTCCGACCGACGGTCGGAGCCCTTCCGCTTGCATCGGAACATGCCGTTCGGATTCCTTTCCGACCGAGTCATTCCAATGGGCTCGGTCGGAAAGGAATCCGACTCGGATTTCCGGATGGCTTACGACGGAGAGCCCGTCCGCCATCCGGAAACCCTTCAGTACTCCCCCGGCTGCCTCTTTCCGACCGAGGGAGTACGATGGCAGTTTCCCATTTAAAGACCGGCACGAAAAGGCAGTCGGAAACTGTCTTTGGGGGCCCCCAGTAGGGCCCACATGGGTGCGAGGCCGCCGAATGGCGGACTGGGGGGCACCAATGGTGCCCCCCTGTTGATCCATGCACCCGGTGGCAGGCACCTTGGGGTGCCTGCCACAGGGAGCATGGATGAACTGCACCCCTGCATTTCACAATGCGAGCATGCATTCTGTTCGGAATGCATGCTCCCATTGTGAAGTATATGAGTGCGACTGAACAGGGTTCGGTCGCATCGTACTTGGCAGGTCCGTAACCGACGACAGTAGGTCGGTCGGTTACGGTTCCTGACCGATGTCGGACGGACTCCGGTCCGTCCGACATCGGAATCGGCCCCTATATGTGAATATATGTGCCGCTGGACCCACACCCCGCCAACAAATGTCACTCACCCCCACAAAGTGGAATGAGATACCATTGCAGAAGCAATATATATGTGTTTTTTATATTGGGTACAAATGGAGGTCTTAGCCACTCTCTGCCACATAGCACCCCAATCGCCTTCCTCTATATACATGCTGAGATCTTGTGACCACTGTGCAATATAGCTAACCTTAGTGATATAAACAGTGGTTTCCAGTGCTTTATAGAAGCGATAAATCACTTTTGACCTTTCCTCTTGGCTCAAGATATCCTCCAGTAGATGTGTTTCCCGCGTCCCACCCCGGATGGTATGGCCTGACGAGCCACTTTGATATCTAGTTTTAGGAATTCTATCTACATACAAATCCTGAAGGGTAAGGTCTGCACCTATGTGCCAATGCTGGAACTTCCTATCCAGTGTACTCAGAAGAAAGTCTGGGCTACCTACAATAGAAGTGTGTGGGGACGGATATAGCCTAATCAGTCTAGTGGATCACTGACATACTATCGATTACCAAAATATCCCCATACACAAATATCGACACATAAATATTGATGTAAAAAATATCGACATCCTATCTTTATAATGGAAAGTATAAAAATATCGAAAAAATTATATTGATGTACAAAATATCGTTTTTTATATATAACAAATGTTAAATAAATTAAATAATAAAATTAACTTAAAAAAATTATTTAGATGTAATGTACATTTTAACAAATATAATAAATAAATGTAATTTAAAAAATTTAAACATACATATATAAAATATAATATATATATGTATATTTACTTTAAAACAATTAATAAACTAATAATTGTAATTTATTTTAAAATGTTATAAATATATAAAAATTTACAAATAAATATTTATGTATATACATACACCTATAACATAAAATCTGATAAAAAAAAACATTGTATTATAAATGAAAACATTAAAATATTTAATAATCTTTAAACTTACAATTTGCACTCGATTAAGTGCAACAGTAGGGAAAGTATTGGATAGCGGAGGGGTAAAAATTACTATTCCCACTCCAGTGAGTGCAACAGTAGGGAATGTGTTAGATAGCGGAGGGGAAAAATTACTTTTCCCACTACAGTGAATGCAACAGTAGGGAAAGTGTTGATAGCGGATAGGTAAAAATTACTATTCCCACTCCAATGAGTGCAACAGTAGGGAAAGTGTTGGATAGCAGAGGGGAAAAAATTACTATTGCCACTCCAGTGAGTGCAACAGTAGGGAAAGTGTTGGATAGCGTAGGGGTAAAAATTACTATTCCCACTCCAATGAGTGCAACAGTAGGGAAAGTGTTGGATAGCGTAGGGGAAAAAATTACTATTCCCACTCCAGTGAGTGCAACAGTAGGGAAAGTGTTGGATAGCGGAGGGGTAAAAACTACTATTCCCACTCCAGTGAGTGCAACAGTAGGGAAAGTGTTGGATAGCGGAGGGGTAAAAATTACTATTCCCACTCCAGTGAGTGCAACAGTAGGGAAAATGTTGGATAGCGGAGAGGAAAAAATTACTATTCCCACTCTAGTGAATGCAACAGTAGGGAAAATGCTGGAGAGCAAAGAGGTAAAAATTACTATTCCCACTCCAGTGAGTGCAACAGTAGGGAAAGTGTTGGATAGCGAAGGGGTAAAAATTACTATTCCCAATCCAGTGAGTGCAACAGTAGGGAAAGTGTTGGATAGCGGAGGGGAAAAAAGTACTATTCCCACTCCATTGAGTGCAACAGTAGGGAAAGTGTTGGGTAGCGGAGGGGTAAAGATTAATAGTCCCACTAAAGTCAATTCAAAATTAAAAACAAACAAAATATCAACTACAATACAAAAGATGTTAAAAAACAAAAAAAGAAAACATATATAAAAATATTAAAAATTACAAAAGATAGAAACATATTATAATGTTAAAAAAATCAAAAAATTTACCTACAAAGGTTATCTTATAAAAATTGACAAAATAATTTACAAATAACTATATTTAATAGAAATTAATTATAATCAAAAACATTAATTGTTACATAAATGAAATATTTTTTATTTCCTACCCTATAACACCACACAATTCACAACACACATCTAAAAAAATTTTAAAGTGTACCTCCATAATTAATTATCAAATAAACAAATAATATTAATTAAAACAGATAAAAATTCATTTACTCACCAAGTGTTACCCCTATAAAACCAAATTCCACACACAAAATAAAAATAAACAATTGCCATAAATATTTATCAATTAATGAATGAATATTAATAGGCAACTAATTATTAATTAATGAAACCTAAAATACTTTCCACCCTCTACCCCAGTAAACACCACAACACACACCTAAAAATCATTATACAATTTCATAACTAATTTTACATTATTAAATTAATATCAATTAACAACTTATTAATTATTTTAAAATAATTTACTTCCCACCCTTTACCACTATAAACCCCACAACTCACATCTCAAATTATTTACACAATTGCCATATGTAACTTTTAATTAATTATCATTAATTAACAATTAATTAATTATAAATAAATTACTTCCCACCCTATTCCCCTATAAACCCCACCACCCATTCCTAAAAAAATGACACAATTAACATAATTAATTACCAATTAATTAATAATAATTAACAGGCAATTGATAAATAATTATTAATAAATTAATTCTCACAATCAAAACTATAAATTAGAAATTAAATAAGTATTAATATATAAAAATTATTAATACATTTATTAAAATTAAATTACTTCCCACCCTACTCCCCTATAAACCCACAACCCGCTCCTACAAAAATGGCACAATGAACATAATTACCAATTAATTAATAATAATTAATAACCAATTAATGAATAATTAATAATAAATTAATTCCCACAATTAACACTATAAAATCTAAATTAAATAAATACTAATAAATAACAAATATTAATTAATTTATTATAATTAAATTACTTTCCACCCTATTCCCCTATAAACCCAAAACCTGCTACAGAACTAAAAAACGCAAATTTTATTAACATAAAATTAATAACTACTAAAAATGTAACACATATATTAAAAAACAAAAGCAATACATATACAAAAAAATAGATCACATACTTTTAAAATACATACTAAAATGCATAACACTAATTTAAAAATCGATATTTTAAACAACGATACTTTTGCAAATGATATTACTAACTTTGATATTTTCAAAAATGATATTTCTTACCTTAAAGTCGATATTCTTGACCACGATATTCTTGCTGTCGATATTTCTGTATCACGATATTTCCAACTCGATATTTGTGTATGTCGATATTTAAAACTCGATATTCTGTCTGTGCATCCTGTCTAGTACAGGCCGCATTTCCTCCAGTAGTCCAGGGTGGCTAGGGTGGAGGACAGCAGGAGACCAATAGAAGGAAGGCTGCACGGAGAAAGCCATGGGAAGTGTTTAAGCTGGATCTTGCAAGAAAGCTATATCAAATTAACCTATTTATTTATTTTTTGATTTATTTATTTGTAAAGCGCCTGAATCACCCCCAAGGGGTATCTCCGCACTATAGAATTGCTACAGCCAGCCACAGAAAAGGGACAGATTAGACCAATGAGGTTTTAAGGAGCCTTCTGAACTGTTGATGATCTGGGCATTGTCGCAAGTGGATAGGGAGTTCGTTCCAAAAGAAGGGGGCTAGGTGAGAAAGCTTTACCACCTAAGCGAGATTTTTTATAGCGAGGAATAAGAAGTAGAGATTTGGACCCTGATCGAAGGGACCTAGGCGGCAGGTATTTGGGGGCATATTATCAAGAACGGCGTTAAAATTATCGCTGCTTTAGCGGCAGAAAACTGCCGCTAAAGCGGCGATAATGGGCTTGATAATATGCCCTTGAGAACTCAATAGAAGCCCATAAACATGGGCTTCTATTGGAATTCTCAAGGGCATATTATCAAGCCCATTATCGCCGCTTTAGCGGCAGTTTTCTGCCGCTAAAGCGGCGATAATTTTAACGCCGTTCTTGATAATATGCCCCTTGGTAAGTTTATCTGTTAGATAACTGGGACCTTTGCCATTCAGAGATTTGTGCACAATGCAGTAGATCTTAAATCTGAACTGCTTCCGCACCGGAAGCCAATGCAGCTGTTGCAAAAGAGGGAGGGAGGCTGTTCGAGGGGGAGCATTGGAGACCAAGCGAGCTGCGGTGTTCTGGACTACTTGCAATCTGTTAAAGGAGGCTTCATTTGCTGAAATCAGCAAAGCATTGCAATAGTCCAGGTGGCTTAACACAAGTGCCTGGATAAGAGTTTTTCATGTGGTTAAAGGCAGAAAGGGAAATACCCTACGGAGAAGACCTAGCACATGGAAGCATGCACCAGCAGTGGTTGTGGCGTGCTCCTTCATTATCAATTTCTGATCCAGGCCCAATTCCTCTGGCCACCACCTAGGGGACCACTTCAGTGATGCATCTCCAAACAACATGATCTCAGTTTTCCCCCCATTAAGCTGGAGGAAGTTATCCCTCATCCAGCCAGCGATGGCCATCATGCCCTCCGAAAAGATAGACTGGGCATTGGGATTGTTCTTATCGAAGGAAAGTAGGAGCTGAGTATCATCTGCGTAAGATATTGGAACAAATCCTAAATTCCTTAGTAATCCCGCTAAGGGAGCAACATAAATGTTAAATAGGGTGGGGCTCAGACAGGAGCCTTGAGGTACTCCATTAGTCAGTTTTGTAGTCTTTGAGCGGAAAGGGCCAAGGTTGATAGTCTGAGTTCTATCAGACAGAAAGCTCGACATCCATTGTAAGGCGCTCCCTTGGAGACCAATTTCCCTAAGTCTCCTGAGCAGAGTCTGGTGGGAAATCGTGTCGAAGGCTGATGATAAATCAAGCAACACAAGAAGCACCACTTGTCCGTTGTCCAGAGACATTGTAATGTTGTCAGTGACCGCAATCAAAGCAGACTCCGTGCTGTGTCTGGGTGGAAAGCCCCACTGAGATGGATCGAGACAGCTCGAAGCTTCGACAAAATCAGACAGATGTTTATTGATATGTTTTTCTAGTATCTTGCTCAGGAGAGGCAGCAATGAAATGGGACGATAATTTGATAGATCCTCCATAGGGGCTTTGAGGTTTTTACGGATGGGGATTATTTGCGCCGCTTTCCATTCGGAGGGGAGAAGACCCTCTTTCATAGAACAATTAAGGATTGAACAAATAGGGGCAGCAAGTTGTTTGGAGAGCAGTGAGGTGGTCTTAGCTGGAATAATGTCCAGCGGGGAGCCTGATTGTACTGTATTTAGTAGCAACTCTACATCCTCGGGCTTAAGTGCAGGGAAGTTATCTAACCTCTGTGCATTAGCTGTGGCCGCTGGGTGATCTACCGTAGAATCTATCTGAGCTAAGGCTAAGGTGATTTTATTGTAGATCAATTCAATTTTCTGGGTAAGTGAATTGCTACCTTGTCACATAGGACTTAAGAGGGAGCTTCTTCATTATCGCATGCCTTGGGATTGGTGAAAGATTTTAAAATCTGGTAGAGAGTTCTGGGGGCGTTCTCTGCCTGTTCAAGTTGCTGCACTATGTGAGCTTTATGAGCAGTTTTTATGATATTGAGCCAGAGCGGATTTGTATCTTTCTTCATCCTGTATATCATGTGAAAGGCGCCAGTTTTGTTCCAATTTTTTACCTACAGCCTAGAAGGGTCAGAGACCCAAACCAAGCCGAAGCAATCTGTGCAGGCAAAATGTATCGGGCAACACTGGAAACACCAAATCCGCTCTCTCACAAGGAACAATAAGGAGCTGCTCTAGCAATCTGTAGGAGGCTTATTGCTCTAGATGAAGGCCCATATTTTCTTTTGGATGAGAGCGTTCACCGTTTTCGTAATTTAGAGTGGAAGAACTCTAACTGCATATAGAAGCCTTGGTAAGAAATTCATTTTAAGATGATTAATTCTGCCAATCCAGGAAACCTTCAAGCCACCCCATCTATAAAGGTCCATTAGGAGCACATCAAAAAGAGGCAGGATGTCAAAAAGAAAAGTTTCTGAAGGGTCTTGCAGGATGGAACCCCCTAAATATTGAAAGCTGCTTTGAGCCCAGGCAAAGTCCCTTGACTCAACCAGTTGTTGAAGCCAGTCATCAAGAGACCCATACCTATCAATTTGTTGTAGCTAATTTGGAAGTCAAACACCTCCCTAAACTCTCTCAATGTTGCTTGAAGAGCGTCTAGAGAATCAGTGGGACAGGTCAGAAAACAGATTGTATTGTCCACGAACATCGTGATTTTTAGTTGCGAATCACCCTTTGGAGGAACTTGCATATCCATGTTCGATTGGGCTTTTTGTATAAGGGGTTCAGTGCATAAAGCGAATAACACCAGCGATAAGGGGCATCCCTGGCAGGTGCTTCAGGATAGTATAACTGGGTCAGACAGTAGATCTTGGGTCTTGATCCTCGTCTATGGTGTTACAAAATTGGCCAAGATTTAGAATTGTAAATGTGGGCCCAAATGAATCTGGGATAGAACCTTGGTCAAAAACATCCAATTTACTCAGTCGAATGGTTTCTCCGCATCCAAGGACAGGAGAAGCATCTGCCAATTGTGACTTACTCAAAGGCATTAATTGCCAGCTTAATATTGTCCCCCGTCTGCATGTGCCAAATAAAGCTACTCTGGGAAGGGAATATAAGCGTGACCTATATATCTGCCAAGCAGTTCGCTAAACTCTTAGTGAATATTTTGATGTCACTATTTAAGAGCGCAATCAATCAATCAGGGTTTGTAATGCGTGGCTACTCACCCGTGAGGGTCTCAAGGCACTGTGCGGGGGGGGGCACAGCGGATCAGACTAAGTGCTGAGTTCATCCGAAGAGCGGGGTCTTGAGGTACTTCCTGGATTGCGTCAGCGTGTGGAAATGTACCTTTTTAGGGGTACACTGGTGCAGGGTCACCCTCTTGTCCACGGGTCAAAAGACCAACAAAATAGAGATCGGCACTGGAGTTGGAATAAATAACAAGTTTATTAATCACTCATGAGTGGAACCACGTCCACACAACACTCTCAAGTGCTGCAGGAGGTAGTACACTGAATTCACAAACCATGTCCCTTTTATACCGGTTTTCTGCAATGTAAGCATGTGGACAGAAATGGGAAGAACAAGTTTTAGAAATAGTTATCAGCAAACAAGGGCAAATGATTAACCACTTGGTCAGCAAAGTGGGAGGGGAGGCAGAAATGCTTATGGCAGCAGTAAATGGTCGACAGTTAACATCTGAGACCAGGTGCACTGGCAGCTACAAACCCCCAGCACGTACATTGCTTTAGCTGAGTCAGGAAGTCACTAAAATAGATAACACAAGCAGAGTGAAAAGACGAGCAGCAGAGGACGGAAGAATTACGAAGGAAACTAAATGGACACCACAGCCAAAATGGCTGTCGCTTAGGCTAAGTAAAATATTACACATTTCCACAGACGACCCTTTTAGCATAAGCTAAGACATTTTCTTATGCTTCAAAAGGGGTACGATAAATATCATGTATATCAATTAGCATCATATCGCTGACTTCTCGGTCAATTGCTAAACTGGCATTTTCATTTGGACATTCGTTTGAGATGGTAGACAAGTAGTACAAGTGGAAATACAGAGGGAACAAAGCATTGGCCCGCATTGGATACATAAACAACAAGAGAAGAGAATTGTAATAATTATGAATAAGGCCGACAATATTTTCAGACCCCATGCAGAAAATATGTTCCAGAACCATCCAGCCCAAGTCCATGTTCCTGAGTCTTGATGTATCTCAGTAGCTATTTTATGCATTTTGGAAATAGCATCATAAACAGAAGGGGCGTGGTCAGGGATAAATACACAGCAACTACTACACGGGTCAAGCGTCTGATCTTCCTACTATTTAAAGCCGCACCAACAAAGAAAAAGAGTTCCAAATTAAAGTCAACATATTGCTGTAATGCAGTGTCAGTTTGAGCCACTTCATTATTTATAGTTCTTTTGAATTGGTTCAAGGAAATGTCATTAAACAGTCTTTGATCTTTATGATAAGATGCAGGTGCTAAGAACACAGCAGGAAGCAAGAAGGACACATAGCATATGCCAGACCATCCCATTGGTAGATGATAGTAACTTTTACTTCCACAAATGAAGTAAGTGTTGTGTGAGGATAGAAAACTGCTATTGTTCGTTCCAGTAATGTTCAATACTGTAGTACAGTCACTTTTTCCCACTGGGATACTGCCAAAACTGCTCACACAAAGATTTGCTCGGGCTCTAGTAACAGCGATAACAGGAGGCCCATTACCCTTGGCCGTTCGAGTGTTGGGGAAAACATAGCTTGTGGAGGAATCTCCTTTGCGATACTCCTCCATTTCCCATACAGTTCCTTTGGCTTGTGGGTCCCCTTCCTCATCGGGGTAACAGACTTTGTTCAGTTTGGCATTGAGGTCACCCACATCCCATGTTTCTGAGAGATTAAATACTTTAGGGGCATATAGAAGTTTGAACCAAGCTGGGCATGAGCCATTGTGAGAGAATGGCAGCGGTGACAACGGGATTCCTTTTATGCTCTGATGAGGAGGAATCTTGCCACAAACCCAACAGTTAGTAGCATTGCTTAGCTGGTGTGTCTGATGCAACATTTGAAGAAATGAATTGTTTCTCAGATTTTGCCGGTATCCCTGTTCATGTTGCGGCAAATCAAAATGATGGTGCTTTTTTGCAGCAAGTGATGTAACAGTAATGTTAGGTAAGGAGGCTCCGGGCATTACTTCCTCCACTACCCACATTACAGTAGCGATGATGGCAGCAGTCAAAGTCAGACCAAGGATGCAGATTGTACAGCCGTTGCACGTTGTCGCAGCGATCTCCTTCTTCTTAGGCGAGCTCATTTTCATCGGCAAACAACAAAATAGATGATGCCCTAAGGTCCTGGGCAGGCGTTGGTTTCTTCACTAACGTTGAGACGAGTAGTCACTAAAAGGCTACCCCCTTTTGTAGTCAGTCTTTAACCACCCAGGACAGTGGCTCAAACAGTCTCTTTCTGTGATGAAGTGTCTTTCTTCCTGGATCGAAGTAGGTATCTAGATGCACTAGGAATCGTGTGGTCCGGGAAGACTTCCTAAGGCCCTTCAGGTGACGCAGCTCGTCCTCTCTTGGTGACCAAAATGTCGCAATGATCTGTCAGCACAGCAGGGCTCACGAAGGAAGAGCTTCCCG
Organism: Calotriton arnoldi; assembly: GCA_963921515.1. Taxonomy (NCBI): domain Eukaryota; kingdom Metazoa; phylum Chordata; class Amphibia; order Caudata; family Salamandridae; genus Calotriton; species Calotriton arnoldi. The sequence continues at coordinate 2,682,102 of CAWUFW010001334.1, read as the reverse complement.
CACCTGCTGATAAATAGAAGACAAGCTATCAGTTAACTGGGACAAATAGTCACTCATCAACATGTCTGGGGTACCTAATACTGGTGCAGAACAAAGGGCTTGGCGTAACTGTTGGAAGGCGCTCTGGCACTCAGTAGTCCATGGGAGGGGCATCGGAGTGTCTTTAGTCAAAAGGGCCAACAAAGGTTTAATAATGTGCGAAAAACTGGGGATCCACTGCCTACAAAAAGAAGTGAGGCCAATCAGTGCAAGGACATCCTTCTGAGTACGGGGCACAGGAGTATCTAAAATAGTCTGAATGCGATCTGATGTGAGTGCACGTCCCTCCTTAGACAGGAGGTGACCTAAATAGGTAACCTGCTGTCTACAAAATTGCAATTTCTTTCTAGAGTCTTTGTGATTATGTGATGAAAGAAATGATAACAATAACAGTGTACCTTCTTCACATTGCTCAGGAGTATCTGGTCGCAGAAGTCTATTCAACTACACCAGAAATAGTAATAATCCCTAACTAGCTACCATAAATTAAATCCCTCTGAAGTCTGGAGTAAAGCAAAAAACGAGACATAGTATGAACATAGAAGTAGGACTGCAATTTTATCAGAGCCCCAAGCATAGACAGACTGACTTATCCCTTGATTACAAATGAGTCGGATGGGAGTGAGGTATTTTTACCAGTTGTGGTAAATACATCCTGTGAGCAGCTTTTAATTGGAAAATGGGGCATGACATGTAGAACTTGATGCTCGCAACACTGAGTTTCACGTGCATGCGTTTATTGCACATTTTCACAAAGCAAATTATGGCAGGTTTGACCATGACAACATTTACCGGGGGAAAATTGCATGGCGAGCAGTAAATAAAGTGGTGCTGAAAATTCCAATATGTGCAGTAACGACCACTACCATCCTATGTTCTTAGCGTCGCTGGCTTGAGCTATCCTGACCCTCGTGCTTCAAAAGTGCAAAGCCCGGCTGTATTGACTATTGACCAGCCCACCTCTCTTCAAAATCCGATCAAACATGGCCCGTTTGCCGACCCTTCTTGTTAGTGACAGCGTGAGGCCGATTCATCAACTGCCCTTTCAGAAAGGGTGTCTGAATCTTTGGTCCATGGCTTCAAAGCACTAAATCAACCCAGACACCAAGCATGTCTTTCTACTAAGGGTGCAAGGCCTCTTTCCTAAGTTTTTGTGTAACATGGTGCAGGAGCCCACCCTATGCAGTGTCTTTGACGGTGTTTAGTGTATCTTTATGTGAAGGAACAAAGCCGCCAGCCATGTCTGTTCTCTGATCTCCGGGCTTTGCCCTGCCCCTTCCCGAGCGGTCATTTGCTAATGAGTTTTTTTACGCCTCGCCACCTGTGCCTCAATTAACATCTCCCCAGTAACATTATTTTACACTTTCACAGTAGTGAAATTACTATCCTTGAGACTTGTGACAACATCATTTTTCCAAGCGATTCGATGCTCTCGAGGCGTATAAACACAAACCGCAGTCATGCAACACCAAAAATAGCAAATGAAGCATTACCACTGCTAAACAACACACATGCGCTATTTCAGTACTGCTCTCCTGCATGTGATAGGTGAATTCATTTTCAAGGACCTGAAAAAAATATAAGTCCTACATGTATTAGCTACCAGGGGCCTTAGTCTGTAGAAATGCTACAAGTGTTAAATGATTACTCCTCAGAGATTACCACTAAACATGGTGGTAATTTTGGAGTCATTGGTATTTCTTACAACCGGTAGTATGCTATTACTGTTAGTGGTAGAAATATCACAGCGAAAATTCAAATGTTCTGCAGTAAAAGAAGTATATATATATATATTTTGTTTTTTACCTTTGTCGTAACTTTTTACCGCAGCAGAAAATGCCACAGGCTAACATTAAATAGTAGCAATTAAAAGGGCAGTGACAGGAATTGTGGCAAAATTTATCATCACTAGAGTGTGTTGTTAGTTACCATACCTAGACCACTCTTCAGGTATAGGCGTCGCGTTACGGTTTTACCCAGTTTAAGATTTGCTCAGAGCTGAACTTATTTTCGATTCTTCATACTGTCGATTTAGACCATCTTATTTTAATGCTGTGGTCAGACTGACAGTAATGCATTTACTGCTGATTTTAATCCAGCGGAGTGTTTTTTTTTTTTTTTCCAATGCAAGGGAAGTTCACTTATGAGATGGGTGGTATTTTAAAACAAGCAGTATTTTGCATTTACCACCAGTGTTCAAATAATGCTTCCTGTTGAGCGCCTAAGACACCTACTATGTAAATGACTATAATTACTGCCAATGTCAAGGACGTAAAGTGCAGAGTATTAATACATCTCACGCTGCTTGAATGTATCACTATGGAGCATGTACCACACAATACTAAGCAAGCCTTGCTTCTATCACTGGGCATAGTGTAGGTAAAACAAAGAACAGTTACGTAAATCTACTGAAGTTTATCTGCCTGGAGAACGCAACTTTCATCCTTCCAAATTAAAAAAACTGAGTACCATTAAATCAGGTAATAGTAATACCCGTCGCAGGGCTTAGCAAAGACAAAAGTACACTCAACAAGTTATTATTATTCAAATGCTACCAAGTATCCAGAGGAGAACATGACAGGCATACTTAGGCACAGCCTGTCCTAATAGGCAGCAGTCAGCCCAAGCAGCAACAAAACCAATGGGTTTCAATTTTGTATAGTACACAGAGAGAGAGGCCAATAACAAGAAGGGTCAAATGCACTGATGTAAACAAAGCAAGACAAATACAGGCTTTTATACTCACACAGAACATACACATACAAGCACCTAAGCATACAGACAACATGCACAAGCACCCAGATGTATGTCAGTCGTGCACAAAAATAGAATCCAACAAAAATATCTTAGCTAGCATATCGACTACCACAGTAATGCGAATGGAAGTGTTTATAATCTAACTATGGATTTAAAATTCTTAACGGTACATCTAATGGTCACTGTAAGTCGAGTTCCTTCTTTGTGTATTTTTTCCACAATGAACCGTACATTATGGGAGAAATACCATATTTACTATACATCTCCCTGTAAGGGGTCCCTTCTGGAGGGGCCGGCCGACTTTATTCAAAACTAATCTTGGTACCACAAGAGCAGCAACACCACTTACGGAGTGTGCTGAGAACAGGCATGTTTTACAAATATATGTAAAATATTACTACTCCAAACAAATATTCCAAAAGGAGAATAATCTCCACATTAACTGCCTTCAATTTTTGCAAAAAGTGAATAACAAATCCAAACCAAAAGACCTAGGCCAAACAAATCAAGAGTGCTGCTTCAGCGACCTTACCAAACAGAAGTCTCCAACTCCCACCTGCCGATCTCTGGTCGACCTAATGGTCACTGCAAAATTATGCCAAAGAAAACCCCAGTCGAGACCGGCTACCACCTGGAGGGTCAAATTGGGAAAACCGGAAAAGTCACGTCGGCCTGCAAAGACAAGGGTCTCCTCATGCAGTGCGCATCCTCATTAATATTTCGATCATCCGTCGAGACCACTCCTTCGGACGGCCGCGTCTCCGATGGGGCCCCACGTGCCGGCGCCAACTGTGGAAATGTACCTTTTTAGTGGTACACTGGTGCAGGGTCACCCTCTTGTCCACGGGTCAAAAGACCAACAAAATAGAGATCAGCACTGGAGTTGGAATAAATAACAAGTTTATTAATCACTCATGAGTGGGACCACGTCCACACAACACTCTCATGTGCTGCAGGAGGTAGTACACTGAATTCACAAACCATGTCCCTTTTATACCGGTTTTCTGCAATGTAAGCATGTGGACAGAAATGGGAAGAACAAGTTTTAGAAATAGTTATCAGCAAACAAGGGCAAATGAATAACCACTTGGTCAGCAAAGTGGGAAGGGGAGCAGAAATGCTTATGGCAGCAGTAAATGGTCGACAGTTAACATCTGAGACCAGGTGCACTGGCAGCTACAAACCCCCAGTACGTACATTGCTTTAGCTGAGTCAGGAAGTCACTAAAATAGATAACACAAGCAGAGTGAAAAGACGAGCAGCATAGGACAGAAGAATTACGAAGGAAACTAAATGGACACCACAGCCAAAATGGCTGTCGCTTATGCTAAGTAAAATATTACACATTTCCACAAGCGTGGGTGATTTCCTGAGGTGGATGGGCAGGGTGTTCTATGTTGTGGAGGCGAGGTAGGAGAAGGACATTCCTTCGGTTCTGGTCTTGCGGATTCGTAGAATGTAGCCAGGGAAAGCTGGGCGGAGCGGAGGTGTCTGTTGGGTACGTTGAATGTGAGGCGGTGATTGATGTATGCGTGTCCAGCGTTGTGAAGGGCCTGGTATGGGTGAGTGAGAAGCTTGAAGGTTATTCTTCTGTCGACTGGGAGCCAGTGGAGGTCGCGGTGGTGTTGAGTGTTGTGGCTGCGATGTGGGATGTTGAGGATTAGTCTTGCTGCGGCGTTCTGGACATTCTGGAGTCTTTGGAGGAGTTTCTGGGTGACGCTGGCATAGAGTGCGTTGCCGTAGTTGAGTCTGCTGCTGGTGATGGCATGGGTGACTGCCTTTTTGGATTCGGTGGGGATCCAGCTGAGGCGGGGTGTGTTAAAGCAGGCCGATCGGTCATTGTGACCCACATAGATCAGGGAGTTTAGACTGTTTCAGTATTAAGGAAAGTGTGGACTCATTCATCATCGGTGTCACTGAGCCAGGGTCCAGGAATGAATTAAAGACCTTTGTTAAGTGAGGAGCCAGCAATTCCCGTAAGGACTTGTAGAAGGAGTTGGGAAACCCATCTGGTCCCGGGGCTTTGTTATTCGGAAGGGATTTAATAGTGATCCTCACCTCCTCATCAATGATAAGAGAGTCCAGCTCCTCCCCGACATCCTCAGGGATATCTGGAAAACGAACTACCACCAAGTACTCACCTGTGTCAATGAGTCCAGGGTTTCCCCCGATACAGCTCCCTGTAAAAAGAGGCAAAAGCATAATTGACGTCATGATCGGAGGTCGAGTAGGACCCCTCGGCAGTCGAGATCCCTTGAATATAATTCCTGGCCCGACTTGTCTAATCTTGTACATCAACAATTTATTGGCTTTGTTTCTTTTCTCATAATAGAGTTGTTTAGTCTCCAATAATTTGGAAGCCTCATCTTTATTCAGCAGGGATTCTGGTTCTCTCCTCGCCTTGCGAAGAAATCTATAAGTGGACTTAGAAGTTGTCTATTTGTGTTCTTTTTCTTACTTGATTATTGTTTGCTCTAGTTCTAATTGTTGAAGTTTGTGGGCTATAAACTCCCCCCTCATGACCACCTTGGGTGCATCCCAGATCGTAGAACAAGAGACCTCCTCGGTTACATTCTAAGGGGCTCATTTATGGGTTTTTTGCCGTAGGCAAAAGAAAAGGGCAGGAATGCACCATATCTATTAGATACAGCGCATTCCTGTCCTTTTCCCCAACGCAGGCACCTTTGCACCATGGTGCAAGGGTGTGTGCGTTGCGGGGATAATTATTTTTGTGCAGGAAGGGAAACCTTCCTGCACAAAAACAATCACAAGAGACTTTTTCCTCTTTCTATGTCTGCTGCGTAATGTGTGTGTGTCCCTCAAGGGACCATTGTTTTTATTTATTCTTAGTTTATTCTTTGGGCTTCCTTGCTACTTTTAGTCCAGTTTTAAATGTTTTGTGGTTCAGACATAGAGACATATCTCTCTTAGGAGCCAAGCTGTGGGTCCTAAGTAAGGTACTGAGGGGGAGATTTACCAAATCTCCACAAAATGCAGCACACCCTACCGCAAGGCTGCGCTGCGTTGTGCGACAGGGAAGGAGTAGGAGAGCACCATATTTTCAAAGATATGGCTCTCTCTTCCCCTTTCCCTTGCGCCGATTACAGCAGCCGTGCACCATATACCACCTAAGCGCCATAGCGCTAGGTTGTGTGTGTGAGTCTAGCATAGGTTTTGTACAAAATACTATGCCTAGACACGAGGGAAAGCTTCTCCCACTTTGTATTTGTGCTGCACAGTGCAGCACGCACGCAAAGTCGGAAAAGGAAGGAGAAATTAAAGCATTTCTCCTTTCTTGCGCCTAGTTTGAAAGGGTGCAGTTTTCTCATGCTAAACCCAATCTACTGTATTTTGTAAATTGGGTTTAGGGTGAGAAACCTTGGGTGGTTGCATGGGAATGTCTATGCACCACCCTTGGCATGCCCCCATGGCGCAAAGTAATGCGCTGCTTCACATTACTTTTACGTTATTTCCAGGGCTAAACAAGTTTAGTGCTGGAAAGTAACTTAGGAAAAAAAGATTTTGCGCCGTTTTGCCTCACTTTTGTGACTCAAACATGGCGCAAAATCTTAGTAAATCTCCCCCTCAAAGTCCTGAGGCAAATAAGAGTAGATCATATAAAACTGGTAGATTATTAGTAAAAGCTACGAGAGATATTTTTCTATGTCTGAACCACAGACCATTTAAAACTGGAGGATTCAACCAAGTGTTTGTATCAGCCTTGAAAAAGCCCCACGTGTTCTTAGCCACATAGGGAGCGAAACCCATGTTGGCACAACCTGAATGTGCCTTATACAATCTGAACACATCTTGCATATTATATCAATGAACCAACATTAGAATACATAATGTTGAATAAGTCATCAAATAACATTGCTCAATGTAAGTGATGTAACTTATGAGCACACCTAAGGAGAATAAATACAAACTTATGAAAAATCAAAAAGCCAAAGTTTGTCAAATTTCACTTACAAAAGGATTCCTTATGTGAATACACAGGTTTATTATCAGACTTTGAATTTTTTGGTTTGGTACGCTCTACACTCATCTGCGAACTTGGAACTTTGAAGAGTGCAGTTTGACCTGATGGAGCAGGATTTTCATTTTCGTAAATAAAACCTGCTTGGATTAAACCTCCTATAGTGTGAAATAATTAACAAAAGTTGTGAGATTAACAGAGAAAATATTAACATGGGGTATTTGGGAAGAGAATCGAGAAATGTGCAGAAAAATGACAAATGGTTCCTGTAGGCTGCAAAATGGTTTCTGCATGAGAGACAGTAGAGAAATAATGTTAAAGAAGTTTTGGTTTTCATGTGCAACGTGAATGTAACGCGTTGACAAAAAGAGTTTTATACGGGTGACATTAATTACATAGAATAATCGTTGGAAATGTTTGCGTTTATATTAGAATAACATGAAGTCTAAAATGAAAAATGAAATGGAGCTTTTAATGTGAACAAATAACTGAATTTGTTTATTTCTCCTAGAGAAACTGCACGCTTAGCAGAGAAGGCCTCAAACCACTGTTAGGATTAATTGCTTTTTAAAACATAGGCTGCTGCAGAGAAATGTATTTGTCCTTCATTATGAATATTGTGTTCTTCTCTTGTCGACGGCTACGTGGTTGGGGTATCGTGCGGAACTTCCTACTGTCCGGGGAATGTTTTGTTTTGCGGATAACTGTTTTAGTAAATGTTGCGATTTATTTGAAGATGTGCGCGAGCCTAGGAAGGAAAATATTGAGATTTCCTCTGCTGAAGGACGAAGATGACCGCATGGCTCTAAACAAAGAACTCTTGAGAGAGAGGCACAACGGAAGTGGTGTGACTGAGCACCCTATGTTCCTGAACCAATGAGAACTGTGAATTGCTTGGACTTTGCTACTAATTTAGGGATGCACTTTAACATTTAGGGTATAATTATTATTGTTAGAATTTTCTATGAGCGCGGTGTGCCTTAGGCAGGCGTGACGAGGGTGAGCATCTCCGTGTGAGCTGAGAGCTGATTTCCTAAGTATTTCTATGGCTGTAGCTGTCTGATTCTGACTCTTTAACTTTGCTCCTCATACCTTTGTGAGCATTGCCCCAGCTTTCCCTTCCGGCCGGAGGGTTAGCTCTTCAGACTATTAGCACGCTGTGCTATAGTTTCCTTAGGTTTGTATGTTATTCTGTAATTGCATTGATCTTGTTGCAATGCTCTGTTGTCTCTCTTCCTATCTACTCTCTCAGGCTTGTTTAAATGAGATGTTATTGTGAATTACTTTCTTGTATGATTATCGATGATTTGGTATTGTGTCACTGTATGATCATTTACATGCTTTCAAGAATTGGATAAAGATAAGTGATTAGTAAAACTGAGTCGGTCATTATTGATGATTATGATTAATGCGACTTGTACATATAATGTATAGTTGGTTTGTAGGATATTCCCTTTGTTGTAGGCCCTCATAAGGGGGGTATCATTCCATCTTAACAGTTGTCAGTTCCTGACAACTCTCAAAAGATTCATCGGAGGACCAGTTATAGGTATGGGCCAAAATTTAGATTTACAAGAGAATAGACAACTTGGTTAATAAATGAGTTATGTGTGGTGAACATGTTTACCCCACAGTTTCCGCTGCATCAGACCCAACCTGAACAGTGTACTACCCACAGACAAAGGGCATCACTTAACAGGATAGGTGTGTCAGGCCATTCTTCTTGTTAAAACCACATATATGTGTGTGTGATTATATAAATATATAGTTATGTGTAGTATTAAACAATTAGTGGAATTTATTTGCTTTATATTATATTCATTTTATATATCATAATATTTAAAATGTATTACTTTATATATATATATATATATATATATATATATATATATATATATATATATATATATATATATATTCACTGAAAAAACCATAAGGTTTTAGGGACAGTTATAGTTAGTTGGACATTGCACTCGTACAAAACCCGTGAAATTCCCCCGTTATAGTTAGTTCAGGTAACTATAACTCGCGCCCCGCAATGCACTGCTGATGACGTCACATATTACATCACTCATGACATGGTCAGTGACATCACTGATGACATCACTGATGACATCTCAAATGACATCACTGATGACATCACTGATGACATCATCCAGTGACTGTGTGTTTCTGTAAAGTTTAAATATGTTTAATATATATAGGGAAAGGCGTATTGAAGAATGAGTGGGTGTAGAAGCGCCTGAATGGATGATTTAGTAGGTGCGTGACTGAGTCTATAAGTGAGTGATTAAACGTATCTTACTGGATGCATGGGTGAGTGACTAAACTGTGTGAATGTCTGTATCCGTCTGTCTGTTGTTGTGTAAGCAACTGCATGGGTTTCTGACTAGCTAAATGAGTGTCTATATGGGTTATGGATTGGTTCTCTGAGTATCTGTATGGGTGCCTCAGTGTATGTGTGGGTGGGGTGTGTGTGACTCTGTGCATAGATGTGTGAGTGGGTGATTCACTGGGTGCATGGTTTCAAGAGTGCGTCTGTGATGGACTGTATGGGTGGGTGAGTGTGTGTATGGGTGTGTTAGTGATTGAATGTATATCTCAGTGGTACATGTGTGAGTAACTACATATGTGAAAGGCAGTATATATGTGTGTTGGAGTATATAAATGGCTATAAGTGAGAGTGTGTGATTGTGAGAGTGGCTATATGGATGAGTGTGTACTTGCATCAGTGATTGCATAGGAGCGTAAGAATGTGCTAGTATTTTTATGAGTAAGTGAGCTGGTGTGTATAACTGTATAGGTGAGTAAATTGGAGTGTGATTAATTATTTGCATGACTGACTAGGTGTGTGAGTACCTCTATGGATGAGTTGCGTTGTGTGAGTGTTTATATAGGTGTATGAGTGCATATGATAGTCCTGTACTGAGTGACTGTAAGTATGAGTGACTGTACGGGTGAGTGAGTAGATGTGTGTGTGTAGACCTAAGAATCAGTGAGTGGGTATGTACTTATTGGTATTGGAGTGTGTATGGTTTTGAGAATGGCAGTCTGTAATGTAGAGTGGGTGTATCAAAACTTATATTAGGGTGTGAGAAGATGCATTAAATTCTCACATGGATGATGTCATCAGTGATGTCATCAGTGATGTCATTTGAGATGTCATCAGTGATGTCATCAGTGATGTCACTGACCATGTCATGAGTGATGTAATATGTGACGTCATCAGCAGTGCATTGCGGGGGCGCGAGTTATAGTTACCTGAACTAACTATAACGGGGAATTTCACGGGTTTTGTACGAGTGCAATGTCCAACTAACTATAACTGTCCCTAAAACCTTATGGTTTTTTCAGTGAATTTCTAAGGTTTTTAAATGCTAATTTCTAACTATAACGTGCCTGAAACCTATGGTTTTTTCAGTGAATTTCAAAGGTTTTTTAAATGCTAATTTCTAACTATAACGTGTCTGAAACCTATGGTTTTTTCAGTGAATTTCAAAGGTTTTTTAAATGCTAATTCCTAACTATAACATGTCTGAAACCTACGGTTTTTTCAGTGAATTTCAAAGGTTTTGTAAATGACAATTTTTAAATGTATTAATTGTTATATTTATTTTTTTCATACTGATTTACTACATTTTTAGAAACATTTTTTTTACATATTTTATTTTTTAAATTACATTGTAATTACATTATACATTACCAAAAATACTTTCTCAGAATGAATTACTTTAGTTTAAATACTTTGCACATAGGCAATAGACTTTTAAGTACAGTAGTTACAGTTGTTGCAATGGGCAACACATTTTCAAACACAATGCAACATTCAGTTCAATGTGAATTTCTAGTTAAATGCAATTAGTTACTTTATGGATTACTTTTCTAACTACAGGACTGGATCCTAGATTCAGTCCTGGGACATCTCCTGTAAACAGTTGAGTAAAAGCGTTTTGGTTACAGTAGTGATTTTTAAGGAATATTATTGTATTTTAAAAGTTGACACTTAGAAACTTTTTCTCATAGAATCACCAATGTTATCCTATGGAAGGAAATTCACTTAGCAGGTAAAAACTGTTATCGTTACTTTTTCTTACTCAGTGTTGGATCCTGGATCCAGCACTGGTGCATTTCCTGTAAACAGTTGAAAGAATGCGTTTAAGTCATACAGGCGATTTTTAAGGAATATTTGTAGTTTGTGAAAATCGACACTTTGAAACTTTTCTGCTGAAAACCAGACAATGGATTCCTATGGAAGGAAATACAAGTTACTGGTAAGTACGGTTAGAATTACTTTTCAGGGTCAGTGCTGGGCTAAAAGATGCAGCACTGGGTTCTCTCCTGATAACAGGTGAGTAAATTGGAATTCGTACTTTGGTTGATTTTAGAGGAATATTATAAAGTTCCAAAACTCCACACTTAGAAGAATTTCCAAGTGAAACCAGTCAATGTTAGCCTATGAAGGAAATTCAAGTTACTGGTAAGTACGGTTAAAATTACTTTTGAGGATCAGTACTGGGCTGAAAGATGCAGCACTGAGGTCTCTCCTGATAACAGGTGAGTAAATCGGAATTCGTATTTCGGCTGATTTTAGAGGAATATTTTAAAGTTCCAAAACTCCACACTTACAAGAATTTCCAAGTGAAACCAGTCAATGTTAGCCTATGGAAGGAAATTCAAGTTACTGGTAAGTACGGTTAAAATTACTTTTCAGGACCAGTACTGGGCTGAAAGATACAGCACTGAGGTCTCTCCTGATAACAGGTGAGTAAATCGGAATTCGTATTTCGGCTGATTTTAGAGGAATATTTGTATGTTTCAAAAATCAACACTTAGAAACTTTTTCAGCAAAAAGCAGGCAATGATATCCTATGGAAGGAAATTCAAGTTACTGGTAAGTACGGTTAAAATTACTTTTCAGGATTAGTACTGGGCTGAAAGATGCAGCACTGAGGTCTCTCCTGATAACAGGTGAGTAAATCAGAATTCGTAATTCGGCAGATTTTAGAGGAATATTTGCACAATGGTGAAGGGAGGGGCGGGGCCTGAGGTGACATCTGTGCAAACGCGCCCTGTGGCGCGTTTTAAGTTGGGGGATTAAGTCCCCTTGAATCATGAGGGTCCCTAGAGGCCAACTAGCCCACCAGGAACCTCCAGTATGCGCCAGGGGCTGCGTTGCAGAGACGTGTAGAGAGGCCACACCCCTTTTTACACCTCTCTGCAATGCAGCTCTGTGGCGCTTTCTGGATGTACCTGTTGGGCTAGTTGGCCCCAGGGACCCTCAGGATTGAAGGGATTTAATTCCCCATCTTAAAACGCACCATGGGGCCTGTTTGCACACATGTCACCTCAGGCCCCGCCCTCCCTTCACCACTGTGCAAACGCGCCCCGTGGCGCGTTTTAAGTCGGGGATTAACTCCCCTTGAATCCTGAGGGTCCCTGGGGTGCAACTAGCCCACCAGCTACCTCCATTAAGCGCCACAGAGCTGCGTTGCAGAGAGGTGTAAAAGGGGCGTGGCCTCTGTACACCTCTCTGCAAGGCAGCCCCTGGCGCATACTGGAGGTTCCTGGTGGGCTAGTTGGCTCCAGGGACCCCAGTATTCAAGGGGAATTACTTCCCTTCTTAAAACGCGCCAGGGGCGCGTTTGCAGAGTACTGCAGGGAGGGGGCGGGGTCTCCGGCACGATGCCGTATTTTTTGTTTGTTTTTTTTATGGGAGGGGGCTGCGTGGCCCCCTTCCCTCGGCCACTTTTGGCCCCGGGGACCCCATCCCCGGGGCCCGGGCATTTTTTTTGTTTTATTAAAAAAAAAAAACGGGAAGGGGCCGCGTGGCCCTCCTTCCCTGGGCCTCTATTGGCCCCGGGGACCCCATCCCCCGGGGCATGCCCTCTTTTAAATAAAAAATATGGGGGGGCTGCGTGGCCCCCTCCTCAGGCCATTTAAGGCCCCGGGGACCCCATCCCCGGGGCCGGCCTTGCCCTTATTTTTTTATTTTTTTATTTGGGGAGGGGGGCTGCGTGGCCCCCTCCCGGGCCACTTATGGCCCCGGGGACCCCATCCCCGGGGCCTGGCCTCTGGTTGGGGACTGTGGGGGTCCCCAAACCCCCACAGTCCCGCCGGCTCCCCGTGTCCTACGGGAGCCGGCATTCCCTTTCCACATGGGGAGCAGCTAACATGCTGCTCCCCGTGTGGAAAAGCAATTGGTTTGCATTTTGAAAGAGAGAGCAGGTTTCCTGCTCTCTCTTTCAAAATGCAAACCAAGTTTGCTATGACAGGACGGGAGCCGCGCGGCTCCCGTCCTGTCATAGCAAACTACAGTGTCCCAGGGGTAGGCACCCCGGGACACTGCAGGAGCCGGCCCTGGGGGTGGCGGTCCCCAGGGCCATCAAGGGCTCCAGGAGGGGGCCGCGCGGCCCCCCTCCCTACATTTTGAAAGCCCGGGGAGGTGGTGGTCCCCGGGGCTTGGGGGTCCAAACGGCCCCCATTTTCAATGTTCTTAGTGCCCCGGGAGGTGGTGGTCCCCGGGGCGTGTGGGGGCTGGAGCCCCCACACAGGTTTTAAAAATAAATTAAAAAAAGCCCCGGGAGGTGGCGGTCCTCGGGGCTGCGGGAGGGCTCAGAGCCCTCCCGCACCATTAATGATAAAGCCCCGGGGGTGGCGGTCCCCGGGGCTTGGGGGCCCTTGGAGGCCCCCCCATACATAAAATAAACCCCCCAGCATGCCCCCGGGACTTGGCCCACCTGGGGGCAAATTAACATCAAAGTGCGGGAGACCGCGCTTCGATTTGTTTTTTTTTCGGCAGGATCCGCGCTCCCTGAGCGCATCCTGCCGATTTAAAAAAAAAAAAAATGCTTTTTTTTGCCCAGGGGGTCCTTGTGGGACCCCCTGAGCAGGTCTAGGGGGTTAGGGTGTTTCTACCCTGCCCCCTTTGTGCGTTTTGCGCACTTGTTTCTTTTTTTTTTCTCGGCGGATCCGCGCACCCTAAGCGCATCCCGCCGATTTTTAAAAAAAAAAAATGCTTTTTTCTGCCCAGGGGGTCCTTGTGGGACCCCCTGAGCAGACCTAGGGGGTCAGGGTGTTTCTACCCTGCCCCCTTTTTGCGCTTTGCGCACTTGTTTCTGTCCCTCGGTTCTACCGAGGGACAAAATGGCTGCCAACACTTCCTGATTTGGAGTGTTGACAGCCAATTAGCATGCAGCTCGTGATCGGGAGGGTACGCGGATCCGACGCGCCCATAGATATATATGTGATTTTAATTGTGAATTTCTCAGGAACTACTGAACGGATTTACACCATTTTAGCAAAAGGCACCAGTCTGAACCAAGGGCTACCTCTTTGCCAAATTTGGGGTAATTCCGTTCAGCAGTTCGAGCTGTAGCTGCGACTAAAGGTTCCTATGGAAAAATGAATGGGGAAAACGCGTTTTGGGACCCCCTTTTTCTCGGCCCCCGCTTGACGTATCACCCGAGACTTTCAGGGTAGGAGCGGACCGGAGCGCCCCAACAAGTTGGAAGCTTTCGCGAAGATTCGTCAACCGGCGCCAACGTTATTGCAAATAGAATGTCGCGGATTTCCTATGGATAATAGGTCCTAACTATAACTATCTACTGGCGACCGCCAGTAGATAATAGATATATATATATATATATATATATATATTATCTACTGGCGGTCGCCAGTAGATAGTTATAGTTAAAACCTATTATCCATAGGTAATCCGCGACATTCTATTTGAAATAACGTTGGCGCCGGTTGACGAATCTTCGCGAAAGTTTCCAACTTGTTGGGGCGCTCCGGTCCGCTCCTATCCTGAAAGTCTCGGGTGATACTTCAGCGGGGCCGAGAAAAAGGGGGTCCCAAAACGCGTTTTCCCATTCATTTTTCCATAGGAACCTTTAGTCGCAGCTACAGCCCGAACTGCTGAACGGAATTACACCAAATTTGGCAAAGAGGTAGCCCTTGGTTCAGTGTCGTGCCTTTTGCTTAAATGGTGTAAATCCGTTCAGTAGTTCCTGAGAAAATCAAAAGTAAAGTCACATATATATCTGGGCGGAGCCTAACCACACATGTCATCGTGAGATCTGATTGGCTGTCAGCACTTCATCCTGGAATTGCTGGCAGCCATCTTGGGACCAATATAAATGATAGTACCTCATTGAAATGCATTGTAGTGAATAGAAGATTTTGAGGGTCACCAAAAGGAGAACTATAAAGGGTGATAACAGGCTTTAGTTACATTAGAATTTATTTGTTGATGGTACCATACTAATTTTAGGAATTGTGGTGTATTCTAAGGTGATTTTACCATGTGAAAAACCTTCTGCTGGGATATCATGAATCATGTTTGAGAGAACACTATTTTCTCATGCTTGTCCCATGGAGGTTTGGAAGGTGCTCCAGAAGCTAAAATGAGAGCATATTTTCTGTAAATTCACATTATCTTTCTCACTCATGTGAGAATGAAGTCTGACATTCTCAGTAAAACATGTACATCCAACAAGGGCAGAGACTGTCAGTTGATTCCTTTGTGTTCTACTGCAGCTTCCCAGAGTGTTCTAAAGAACAACTAGAGTGCTAACAGCCTTACTTATGACAAAAGTATGGCACACCTGAAGCCATCTTGATTGGAATAAACTGGTAACACTTAAACAATTTAATTTAAAAAGGAACAAAATGATGGGGTTCATTTTGTCATAGCAATTATGGTTAGTGCTGTAGAAAGAAAAATTAGGACATGTTTCAAGTGTGATCTCAAATATCTTCCTGTTATATTTCAACAGGAGCAGCCTGCCAGTTGATGCCTTTGTGTTCTACTGCAGCTTCCCAGAGTGTTCTAAAAAACAACTAGAGTGCTAACAGCCTTACTTATGACAAAAGTATGGCACACCTGAAGCCATCTTGATTGGAATAAACTGGTAACACTTAAAACATTTAATTTAAAAAGGAACAAAATGATGGGGTTCATTTTGTCATAGAAATTATGGTTAGTGCTGTAGAAAGAAAAATTAGGACATATTTCAAGTGTGATCTCAAATATCTTCCTGTTATATTTCAACAGGAGCAGCCTGCCAGTTGATGCCTTTGTGTTCTACTGCAGCTTCCCAGAGTGTTCTAAAGAACAACTAGAGCGCTAACAGCCTTACTTATGACAAAAGTATGGCACACCTGAAGCCATCTTGATTGGAATAAACCGGTAACACTTAAAACATTTAATTTAAAAAGGAACAAAATGAGGGGTTCTTTTTGAAATAGAAATTATGGTTAGTGCTGCAGAAAGAAAAATTAGGGCATGTTTTAAGTGAGATCTCAAATCCTCTTCTATTTCATTAGAAAATTCTGACATGCAGACTGAAACAATCACTTTCAATACCAGCAGCAGACTACCAGTTAACTCCCTGGTGAGCAGTAGCTTTACTCCAGTGATCTAATGAGCAACTAGAGTGCTAACATTCTGAATTTATGGCAGATGTGAGACACATCTGAATGCCTTCTTGATGGAATCAAAGTAAAAAACTGAAAGCATTTCCTACTGAGGAGACTGCAGTAAATGAAGAAATTAGGAAACTTCATAACAAAGAAGTCTTCCAAGATGGCCACCAGTGAAAAAAGAGCCCAAATGTAGCACAAATATTACCCAGATGTAGCCCACATATAGCCCAATGACAAAAGTGTGCAAAACACTTTTTATTTTTAGTTTTTTGCAGTTTTATGTAGTGCAGACTGGTCAGGTATTGGAGCATTGCATCTTAAAACATGACCCCCTACACTACAAAAACACCACTGCACTACCTTAAACCCTAAAACACTACCCCCAGCACGACCCCCTACACTACACAAGCACCACTGCACTATCCTAAACCCTAAAACACTACCCCCAGCACGACCCCCTACACTACCCAAACACCACTGCACTAACCTAAAACCTAAAACACTACCACCAGCACGACCCCCTACACTACCCAAACACCACTGCACTACCCTAAAGCATGACCCCTACACTACACAAACACCACTGCACTACCCTAAACCCTAAAACACTACCCCCAGCATGACCCCTAAACTACACAAGCACCACTGCACTATCCTAAACCCTAAAACACTACCCCCAGCACGACCCCCTACACTACACAAACACCACTGCACTACCCTAAACCCTAAAACACTACCCCCAGCACGACCCCCTACACTACCCAAACACCACTGCACTACCCTAAAACATGACCCCCTACACTACACAAACACCACTGCACTACCCTAAACCCTAAAACACTACCCCCAGCACGACCCCCTACACTACACAAGCACCACTGCACTACCCTAAACCCTAAAACACTACCCCCAGCACGACCCCCTACACTGCCCGAACACCACTGCACTGCCCTAAACCCTGAAACACCAGCCCCTGCATGACCCCCTACACTGCCCGAACACCACTGCACTGCCCTAAACCCTGAAACACCAACCCTAGCACGACCCCCTACACTGCCCGAACACCACTGCACTGCCCTAAACCCTGAAACACCACCCCCTTCACGACCCCCTACACTGCCCGAACACCACTGCACTGCCCTAAACCCTGAAACACCACCCCCAGCATGACCCCCTACACTGCCCGAACACCACTGCACTGCCCTAAACCCTGAAACACTACCCCCAGCAAGACCCCCTACACTGCCCGAACACCACTGCACTGCCCTAAACCCAGAAACATCACCCCCAGCAAGACCCCCTACACTGCCCGAACACCACTGACCTAAACCCTGAAACACCACCCCCAGCACGACCCCCTACACTGCCCGAACACCACTGCACTGCCCTAAACCCTGAAACACTACCCCCAGCATGACCCCCTACACTGCCCGAACACCACTGCTCTGCCAAAAACCCTGAAACACCAGCCCCAGCACGACCCCCTACACTGCCCGAACACCACTGCACTGCCCTAAACCTTGAAACACCAGCCCCTGCACGACCCCCTACACTGCCCGAACACCACTGCACTACCCTAAACCCTGAAACATCACCCCAGCACGACCCCCTACACTGCCCGAGCACCACTGCACTGCCCTAAACCCTGAAACACCAGCCCCAGCACGACCCCCTACACTGCCTGAGCACCACTGCACTGCCCTAAACCCTGAAACACCAGCCCCAGCACGACCGCCTACACTGCCCGAACACCACTGCACTGCCCTAAACCCTGAAACACCAGCCCCAGCATGACCCCCTACACTGCACGAACACCACTGCACTGCCCTAAACCGTGAAACACCAGCCTCAGCAAGACCCCTACACTGCCTGAACACCACTGCACTGCCCTGAACCCTGAAACACCAGCCCCAGCACAACACCCTACACTGCCCGAACACCACTGCACTGCCCTAAACCCTGAAACACCACCCCGTGCATGACCCCCTACACTGCCCGAACACCACTGCACTGCCCTAAACCCTGAAACACCACCCCGTGCATGACCCCCTACACTGCCCGAATACCACTGCACTGCCCTAAACCCTGAAACACCACCCCCTGCACAACCCCCTACACTGCTTGAACACTACTGCACTGCCCTAAACCCAGAAACACCATCCCCAGCACGACCCCCTATACTGCACGAACACCACTGCACTGCCCTAAACCCTGAAACACTACCCCCAGCAAGACCCCCTACACTGCCCGAACACCACTGCACTGCCCTAAACCCTGAAACATCACCCCCAGCAAGACCCCCTACACTGCCCGAACACCACTGCCCTAAACCCTGAAACACCACCCCCAGCAAGACCCCCTACACTGCCCAAACACCACTGCACTGCCCTAAACCCTGAAACACCAGCCCCAGCACGACCCCTACACTGCCCGAACACCACTGCACTGCCCTAAACCCTGAAACACCACCCCCTGCACGACCCCCTACACTGCCCGAACACCACTGTACTGCCCTAAACCCTGAAACCCCACCCCCAGCATAACCCCCTACACTGCCAGAACACCACTGCACTGCCCTAAACCCTGAAACACCACCCCCTGCACGACCCCTACACTGCCCGAACACTACTGCACTGCCCTAAACCCTGAAACACCACCCCCAGCACGACCCCCTACACTGCACGAACACCACTGCACCGCCCTAAACCCTGAAACACTACCCCCAGCAAGACCCCCTACACTGCCCGAACACCACTGCACTGCCCTAAACCCTGAAACATCACCCCCAGCAAGACCCCCTACACTGCCCGAACACCACTGCCCTAAACCCTGAAACACCACCCCCAGCAAGACCCCCTACACTGCCCGAACACCACTGCACTGCCCTAAACCCTGAAACACCACCCCCAGCAAGACCCCCTACACTGCCCAAACACCACTGCACTGCCCTAAACCCTGAAACACCAGCCCCAGCACGACCCCCTACACTGCCCGAACACCACTGCACTGCCCTAAACCCTGAAACACCAGCCCCAGCACGACCCCCTACACTGCCCGAACACCACTGCCCTAAACCCTGAAACACCACCCCCAGCACGACCCCCTACACTTCCCAAACACCACTGCACTGCCCTAAACCCTGAAACACCAGCCCCAGCACAACCCCGTACACTGCCCGCACACCACTGCACTGCCCTAAACCCTGAAACACCAGCCCCAGCACAACCCCGTACACTGCCCGAACACCACTGCACTGCCCTAAACCCTGAAACACCAGCCCCAGCACGACCGCCTGCACTGCCCGAAAACTACTGCACTGCCCTAAACCCTGAAACACCACCCCCAGCAAGACTACCTACACTGGCCGAACACCACTGCACTGCCCTAAACCCTGAAACACCACCCCATGCATGACCCCCTACACTGCCCAAACACTACTGCACTGCCCTAAACCCTGAAACACCACCCCTCAGCACGACACCCTACACTGCCCGAACACCACTGCACTGCCCTAAACCCTGAAACACCACCCCAGCACGACCCCCTACACTGCCCAAACACCACTGCACTAAACCCTGAAACACCACCCCCTGCACGACTCCCTACACTGCCGGAACACCACTGCACTGCCCTAAACCCTGAAACACCACCCCCAGCACGACCCCCTACACTGCCCTAACACCACTGCACTGCCCTAAACCCTGAAACATCACCCCCAGCACAACCCCCTACACTGCCTGAGCACCATTGCTCTGCCCTAAACCCTGAAACACTAGCCCCAGCACGACCCACTAAACTGCCCGAACACCACTGCACTGCCCTAAACCCTGAAACACCACCCCCAGCACGACCCCCTACACTGCCCGAACACCACTGCACTGCCCTAAACCCTGAAACACCAGCCCCAGCAAGACCCCCTACACTGCCCGAACACCACTGCATTGCCCTAGACTCTGAAACACCAGCCCCAGCAAGACCCCCTACACTGCCCGAACACCACTGCATTGCCCTAGACTCTGAAACACCAGCCCCAGCAAGACCCCTACACTGCCCGAACACCACTGCACTGCCCTAAACCCTGAAACACCAGCCCCAGCATGACCCCCTACACTGCCCGAACACCACTGCACTGCCCTAAACCCTGAAACACCAGCCCCAGCACGAACCCCTACACTGCCCGAACTCCACTGCACTGCCCTAAACCCTGAAACACCAGCCCCAGCACGACCCCCTACACTGCCCGAACACCACTGCACTGCCCTAAACTCTGAAACACCAGCCCCAGCACCACCCCCTACAATGCCCGAACACCACTGTACTGCCCTAAACCCTGAAACACCACCCCCTGCACCGCCCCTACACTGCCCGAACACCACTGCAGTGCCCTAAACCCTGAACCACCACCCCCTGCACGACCCCCTACACTGCCCGAACACCACTGCACTGCCCTAAACCCTGAAACACCACCCCCTACACTGCCCAAACACCACTGCACTGCCCTAAACCCTGAAACACCACCCCCTGCACCGCCCCCTACACTGCCCGAACACCACTGCACTGCCCTAAACCCTGAAACACCACCCCCAGCATGACCCCCTTTACTGCTCGAACACCACTGCACTGCCCCAATTCCTGAAACACCATCCCCAGCATGACCCCCTACACTGCCCGAACACCACTGCCCTAAACCCTGAAACACCACCCCTGCATGACCCCCTACACTGCCCGAACACCACTGCACTGCCCTAAACCCTGAAACACCACCCCCTGCACGACCCCCTACACTGCCCGAACACCACTGCACTGCCCTAAACCCTGAAACACCACCCCCAGCATAACCCCCTACACTGCCCGAACACCACTGCACTGCCCTAAACCCTAAAACACCACCCCCAGCACGACCCCTACACTGCCTGAACACCACTGCACTGCCCTAAACCCTAGAACACTACCCCCAGCATGACCCCCTGCACTACCTGAACACCACTGCACTACCCTAAACCCTAAAATACTCCCCCAGCACGACCCCCTACACTACCCGAACACCACTGCACTGCCCTAAACCCTAAAACACTCCCCCAGCACGACCCCCTACACTACCTAAACACCACTGCACTGCCCTAAACCCTAAAACACTACCCCCGCATGACCCCCTACACTACCCAAATACCAATGCACTACCCTAATCCCTAAAACACTACCCCCCGCACAACCCCCTACACTACGCAAAGACCACTGCACTACCCTAAACTCTAAAACAATACCCCGCACTACTCCCTACACTACCCAAAGACACTGCACTACCCTAAACCCTAAAACACGACCTCCTACACTACACAAACACCACTGCACTACCCTAAACCCTAAAATACTACCCCCAGCACGAACCCCTACACTACCCAAACACCACTGCACTACCCTAAACCATAAAACACTACCCCCAGCAGTACCCCTATGCTACCCAAACACCACTGCACTACCCTAAACCCTAAAACACTACCCCCAGCAGTATCCCCTACACTACCCAAACACCACTGCACTACCCTAAACCCTAAAACCCTAAAACACTAACCCCAGCACGACCCCCTACACTACCCAAACACCACTGTACTACCCTAAACCCTAAAACACTCCCCCAGCATGACTCCCTACACTACCCAAACACCACTGCACTACCCTAAACCCTAAATCTACCCCCAGCATGACCCCCTACACTACACAAACACCACTGCACTACCCTAAACCCTAAAACACTACCCCCAGCACGACCCTCTTCACTACCTAAACACAACTGCACAATTTGTTACAGGCGTTGCAACGCAGGCCTGTGGTGCTTACTGGAAGTACCTGGTGGGCTAGTTGGGCCCCAGGGACTCTCAGGATTCAAGGTGACCTAATCCCCCAACTTAAAACGCGCCACGGGGCGCGTTTTCACAGTGGTGAAGGGAGGGGGAGGGGCCTCAGGTGATATGTGCGCAAACACGCCCTGTGGTGCGTTTTAAGTTGGGGAGTTAATTCCCTTTGAATCCTGGGGGCCAACTAGCCCACCAGGTACCTTCAGTAAGCACAACAGAGTTGCGTTGCAGAGAGGTGAAAAAGGTGCGTGGCCTCGGAACGCCTCTCTGCAACTCAGCTCTGTGGTCCTAACTGTAGGTACCTGGGGGGCTAGTTGGGCCCCAGGGACCCTCAGGATTCAAGGGAACTTAATCCCGCAACTTAAAACGCGCCACGGGGCGCGTTTGCACACATGTCACCTCAGGCCCCCTCCCTTCACCACTGTGCAAACCCGCACTGGCTCTGGTTAGTCAGAGTCAGTTACCACCAGTACCCGTCTGAAAAAGTTGTAGGCACAGGATGATTTTGCAACAAGGCCTCTTTCTGCTCCTCTGTTGGTTCTTTCTGCACATCTTTTGCTTCTTTCTGTGCGTTTTTTCTTCTTTCTTCACATGTCCTACCTCTGTTGGCATAGTTAGAAACTAGCATTTAAAAAACCTTTGAAATTCACTTAAAAAATCATAGGTTTCAGGCACGTTATAGTTAGAAATTAGCATTTAAAAAACCTCTGAAATTCACTGAAAAAACCATAGGTTTCAGGCACGTTATAGTTAGAAATTAGCATTTAAAAAACCTTTGAAATTCACTGAAAAAACCATAGGTTTCAGACACGTTATAGTTATAAATTAGCATTTAAAAAACCTTTGAAATTCACTGAAAAAACCATAGGTTTTAGGGACAGTTATAGTTAGTTGGACATTGCACTCGTACAAAACCCGTGAAATTCCCCTGTTATAGTTAGTTCAGCTAACTATAACTCACGCCCACAATGCACTGCTGATGACGTCACATATTACATCACTCATGACATGGTCAGTGACATCACTGATGACATCACTGATGACATCTCAAATGACATCACTGATGACATCATCCATGTGATAATTTCATGCATCTTCTCACACCCTAATATAACTTTTGATACACCCACTCTAAATTACAGACTGCCATTCTCAAAACCATAGACACTCCAACACCAAAAACTACATACCCACTCACTGATTCTTAGGTCTACACACACATCCACTCACTCACCTGTACAGTCACTCATACTTACAGTCACTCAGTACAGGACTATCATATGCACTCATACACCTATATAAACACTCACACACCGCCACTCATCCATAGAGGTACTCACACACCTAGTCAGTCATGCAAAAATTAATCACACACCCATTTACTCACCTATACAGTTATACACACACCAGCTCACTTACTCATACAAATACTAGCACATTCTTACGCTCTTATACAATAACTGATACAAGCACACACGCATCCATACAGCCACTCTCACAATAACACACTCTCACTTATAGCTATTTAAATACTCTAACACACATATATACTGCCTTTTACATATGTAGTTACTCGCACATGTACCACTGAGATATACATTCACTCACTAACACACCCATACACACACTCACCCACCCAAGCAGTCCATCACAGATGCACTCTTGAAATCATGCACCCAGTGAATCACCCACTCACACATCTATGTATAGAGTCAAACACACCCCACCCACACAAACACTCAGGCAGCCATACAGATACTCAGAGAACCAATCAATAACCCATATAGACACTCATGTAGCTATTCGCAAATCCATGCATCCACTTACACACCAACAAACAGACGGATACAGACATTCACACAGTTTAGTCACTAACCCATGCATTCAGTAAGATACGTTTAATCACTCACTAATCATCCATTCAGACACTTATACACCCACTCATTCTTCAATACGCCTTTCCCTATATATATTAAACATATTTAAACTTTACAGAAACACACAGTCACTGGATGATGTCATCAGTGATGTCATCAGTGATGTCATCAGTGATGTCACTGACCATGTCATGAGTGATGTAATATGTGACGTCATCAGCAGTGCATTGCGGGGCGCGAGTTATAGTTAGCTGAACTAACTATAACAGGGGAATTTCACGGGTTTTGTACGAGTGCAATGTCCAACTAACTATAACTGTCCCTAAAACCTATGGTTTTTTCAGTGAATTTCAAAGGTTTTTTAAATGCTAATTTATAACTATAACGTGTCTGAAACCTATGGTTTTTTCAGTGAATTTCAAAGGTTTTTTAAATGCTAATTTCTAACTATAACGTGCCTGAAACCTATGGTTTTTTCAGTGAATATATATATAGATATATATATATTACAAAAACAGTATTTTTAAATGTGTTTTGACAATATTAGCGTCCACAATATTTTTTCCAATAGTTTCATCATTTCCATTACAAGTAGATCAACCCATTATTGTAGTGAACAATATTTTTGACACAATATGTTTTTCAACAATATTGTTTACCACGATATTGTGTTATTGAACCATTCCAGTTAAGCATCATTTATGCAATGTTCCACTAAGCGTTACAACAAACTTATTTTTGGGCTTATTTGGGTCCTGTGTGCATGATGTTTTTTTGGTGAGATGGAACACCCCTTTAACTATCAAAACTGCAGTCAATCTCACGTCAGGGCACGGATGACTCTTTGAAGCGTATTGTCCTGCCTGGAAGAACGGAAGTTAATAGTCTCCCAAAATGAACTGTCTAGGGAAATTCTTGATAGGTAGGTACACAGAGTTACTGGGGTGCCATGGGATGACCCCTGTCACCATACTATCTTGGCCATCTGTTGTTCTTTCTCCTGCATAAGGTGGACTCCCTCCTGCCCTTAGAAAGAGTTTGTTGGAAGAATATTGGCAATTCCCTGGTCTAAGGCACCCATATGCCTTGGTAAAGGTGATCTTCAGCAGTTTGGAACTCAGCCACATCCTAGAGCTGTGCTTAACAAGACCATCACTGTATGAGTACCATCCTTCCAGCACTATGCAACAAAACCTATGCGACTGTGGCCTTCTGGTCACACAGAATGAAGTCCCTTCAGTTGTATATGTAGGGAAAAGAAATGGAGTTATGAGAGACTGGAGGTACGAGGAGCAAGTGGGGTGCTGGCGAAAGAAGAGGGGATCATTTGAGTCTCTGATGCAATGTGCAATAGGATGCTTGTGGAGGATCTTGGTGGACGAGATCTCAAATGGATAGGGTTTCAATGAATATCTGGTGATGATGATGGCCTTGCCCTTCATCCCACCTTTCAAGCCCTTGGATTTTAGTTACTATAGTTATTTGCATTTTGGATTGGGTGGTCACACTCTACACTTATGGTCTTAGTTTAGTTCAGTTGAATCAATCGTACTGACCTCCCATGACTAGAAAAGTCATGCCCTCTTGACTTCAAATGATCCGGTACCCAAACCTCTAGTCGGATGTTGGGGATGTAAGTTGAAGTTAAGTGTTGTCATTGACTGGGCATAGGTGGGACAGTGGCAAATTGTGTGCACTGGTGGAGAAATCGCTTGGGTGGCATGTTGGTCAGAGAGCATAGGTGGCATGCTGGTGGAATGAGACCTTAGAGGAGATTAGAGTTTTAAGTGTGGTGTTTGTGTTAGAGCAGCTTAGGTGGAATGCTGACTGGAGTGGCCATTGATGAAATGCTGGAGGAAACATTAGGTGGCACCGCCGTGGCAGGCAGGTGAGGTGCACTTTTTTGAATATTGATAAAGCGAGTAGGGATGCTGGCAGTAGAGGTACTTGTGTGGCAGTGACTGCAAGGGGGTAATTTGGTGGAACACTGGGGGAGATGGGTACGATGAGATATTCATAAAGGGTCAGTCCTTCAGGGCGGCTCTTCTAGGATAAAGGTAAAATCAGTTCCTTGCTGCCTTTGGTGGATATTGGATGAGAGGTTAATGTGGAGTCAGGGGAGTCGTGATAAATGTGGTCACAGTTGAGAGCTGAGATGGTGCGGTGGATGGCTCCTTTGTGGCACACTAGCAGAGGGGTTGTTGTATGTGGGACACTAGGAGAAAGTGGCTGTGGTGGAGGAGCTAAATTGGAAAGCAACAAGAAGGGGCTTGTTGGGACATTGACACTCAACAGACTTAGGGGCCGATTCCGATTCAGGCCCGAAATCTCTCCGACCGAGCCGGACCCGGAGAGATTTCCGACCGAATCGGACTCTGGCAGTCCGACCGAACGAGTACGATGCGCACGCATGCAATCGGACTCGAGTCGGTCAGACTCCCATTGAGTCAATGGGAGCCGGACGTACAACGCGTACGCGGGCTCCCATTGACCCAATGGGTGCGAGGCGAACACGGGTGCCCCCTACAGCGGGTACGCCTCGAAGCGACTCGCGGCGTACATGCACAGGTAGGGGGGACCCATGGGTCCCCCCTGTGTGCGACTCGCGCGGCTACGCATACAGGGGGGTCCGACACGGACCCCCAACGTGCGGCTCCGACTGCTCTGTCAAGCCGGACGGCGCGAGTCGGTCGGACTGCTCGCGGCGCGCATCGTACTTGCCCGGCCGGGGAACGTCTCCATCGCGCGGTGCGCGTCGTGTCCCGTGCGAGTCGGTCGGAGCGCTCGGACCCGCGAACAAGTCGGTCGGCGATTTCGCGTGCGCTCGCATCGTATTCGCTCGGCCGGACGCACGTACGAATCGGTCGGGAAAGAGGGCTCCGAATCGGATCCGGTTAAGCTGAATCCGATTCGGAGCCCTACCGGCCGAGATCGGAATCGGCCCCTTAGTGGGATATTGGCAGTGCTGTCCCTTTGCAGACGCTGCTGGATATTCAATCAATCAATCAGGGTTTTGTTAAAGCGCGACTACTCACCCGTAAGGGTCTCAAGGCGCTAGGGGGGTACAGGTTCCATCCATCAAGGAGGGGTCTGTCGAAGAGCCAGGTTTTGAGGTTTCTTGCGAAGATGGGGAGCGATGTTGTCTGTCTGAGGTGGAGCGGAAGGGTGTTCCATGCTTTGGCCGCGAGGAAGGAGAAGGAGCGGCCTCCCGATCTGGTCTTTCTGGTGCGGGGGACCACGGCGTAGGAGAGCTGGGCTGATCGTAGGGTCCTTTGGGGTGCGTGGAATTTGAGTCGGCTGTTCAGGTATGCTGGTCCGGTGCCGTGGAGGGCCTTGTGTGCGTGGGTGAGCATCTTGAAGGTGATTCTCGCCTCGACAGGGAGCCAGTGGAGTGTGCGCAGGTGCTGGGAGATGTGGCAGTGTTTTGGCAGGTTGAGGACCAGTCTTGCGGCGGCGTTCTGGATGTTCTGTAGCTTGCGGGTGAGGTTTTTGTTTATTCCGGCGTAGAGTGCGTTGCCGTAGTCGAGTCTGCTGGTGACCAGGGCGTGAGTGACGGTCTTTCGGTGTTCGAGGGGGATCCATTTGAAGGTCTTACGAAGGAGGCGGAGAGTGTGGAAGCAGGAAGACGAGACAGAGTTGATCTGGCGGTCCATTTTGAGCTCGGAGTCCAGGATGATTCCCAGGTTGCGTGCGTGGTCCGTGGGGGTTGGCGGGTTTCCGAGGACGGGGGCCACCAGGTGTCGCTCCAGGCATCGGGGTTTGGGCCCATGATGAGTACTTCTGTTTTGTTGGTGTTTAGTTGTAGGCAGCTGTTTTTAATCCATTTGGCGACGGCTTCCATGCCTTCTCGAAAGTTGCGTCTGGCGGTGTTGGGCTCGTTGGATAGGGAGAGGATGAGCTGGGTGTCGTCTGCGTATGACACGATGTTGAGTCCGTAGGTTCTGACGATGGGGGCGAGTGGAGCCATGTAGACGTTGAAGAGCGTCGGGCTGAGGGAGGAGCCCTGGGGGACTCCGCAGGTGGTAGGTGTGGGGTCCGAGAGGAACGGGGGGAGTCTGACCCGCTGCGTCCTGCCGGAGAGGAAGGAGCGGATCCAGTCGAGGGCCTTGTCCTGGATTCCTGCGTCGTAGAGTATGCGTATTAGGGTGCAGTGGGAGACTGTGTCGAACGCCGCTGATAGGTCGAGGAGGATGAGGGCTACTGTTTCTCCTTTGTCCAGTAGGGTGCGGATGTCGTCTGTTGCGGCGAGGAGGGCGGTTTCCGTACTGTGGTTTTTCTAAAGCCGGATTGGGAGGAGTCGAGGATGTTGTGTTCTTCAATGAATGTGGCGAGTTGGATGTTGATGGCTTTCTCGATGACTTTCGCTGGGAACGGGAGCAGGGAGATGGGTCTGTAGTTTTTGAGGTCGGTGGGGTCCGCTGAGGGTTTCTTTAGGAGGGGTTGACCTCGGCGTGTTTCCAGTCATCGGGGAACCAGGCGGTCGCCAGGGAGCGGTTGATGGTGTGGCGGAGCATGGGTGCGATGGTGTCGGCGGCTCTGTTGAAGATGTGGTGGGGGCAGGGGTCCGTGGGGGCCCCTGAGTGGATTAACTTCATTGTCTTCAGTGTGTCTTCGGTGGTGAGGGCTGTCCAGTCGTCAATCGCTGGTTTCCGGGTGTCGGGGGTGGTTGGTGAGGGTTCAGTGTGTTGGTTGTCTTCGTCGAAGTTGTCGTAGATGCTCTTGATTTTGTGGTGGAAAAAGGTGCTGAGTTTGTCGCAGAGGTCTTGTGAGGGAGGGATGTCGGTAGACTCGCTAGTGGGTTGGGCGAACTCCTTGATGATGCTGAAGAGTTCCTTGCTGTTGTGCGCGTGGGTGGAGATTCTGTCTTCAATCGCTTTTTTCCTCGTTTCTCTGATGAGTTGATGGTGGGCGTTGGTGGCGGCTCTGAAGTTGTCGTGGGCTTCTGTGGATTTGGTGTTCCTGCAGGCCTTTTCGAGGCGGCGGCATGTGCTTCTGGACTCTCAAAGTTCGGTGGTAAACCATCTGGCTTTCTTGGCACGGGTATTGTTGTTTTTCTTGAGGGGGCTATGGTGTTGGTGCTGTCCGAGATCCATCTATGCAGGGTTCGGGCTGCAGTGTTGGGGTCAGTCGTTTTCCGCGATGGTTGGGGTGGAGTTGTTGAGTGAGGAGGTGAGCTGGTCGTCGGTGATTTTGGTCCAGTTTCTTCGTGGAAGCAGGTGCTGGTGTCTGTGGATGGTGGGTGTTCTGAAGGTGAAGTGGACGCAACGATGGTCGGTCCATGGGAGTTCGGTGGTGTGGCTGAAGGTGATGGAGTTTCCTGTAGTGAAGAGGGGGTCGAGGGTGTGTCCTGCTGAGTGCGTGGGCTCGGTCACGATCTGGCGCAGTCCAATGTTGTGGAGGTTGTCCAGGAGGGATGTGGTGTTGGGGTCCAGTTGGTTGTCGAGGTGGAAGTTGAGGTCTCCCAGCAGGGTGTAGTTGGTGGATGCGATGGCCTGCGGGGAGATAATGTCCGTGATGGAGTTGGCGAAGGGTCCGCGGGGTCCAGGGGGTCGGTAGATGAGGGTTCCTCGGAGGGTGGCGGTGGGGCTGGCCAGTATCTTGAGTGAAGGTGTTCCATCAGTTATGTGGGCTCGTCAGGGAGTGTGCTCAGGCGGAGGCTGGATTTGTGGACGATGGCGATTCCTCCTCATGGGCGGGTGGGGCGGTCCTTCCTGGAGATCTTGTATCCTTGGGGGATGGCGATGGCGATGTCCGGTCCCGAGGTGGTGTTGGTCCAGGTTTCGGTGAAGAACGCTACGTCCGGGGTGGTGCTGTCGAGGAGGTCCCAGATTTCTGTGGCGTGTTTGTGGAGGGATCGGACGTTGAGGAGGATGCATTGCAGGGTCTTCGGTTCGGTTGTGTTCTTGTGGGCGGGTTGTGCTGGATCCGTGTTCTTGGCGGTGCTGCAGGTGTGCCGGCAGCGGTGACAGCTGAAGGGTCCGTGGGAGTCGGCTGGTGATGCTAGCTTGCAGTTGTTGTTGCGGCCTGGGTTGAGTGCGTGGAGTGCTGCTGGGTCATAGCGTTGGCGGGGCGGAGGTCCAGGGTTCCTGGCGCTGGTCGAGGTCGGGTCGCGGACGGGCGCAGACGGGCTTGCCTTTGACGCGCCAGTGGCCGCCATTAAGTAGGGGTCGGGGAGGGCTGGACAGCTGGGAGGCGGGAGCGGGGAGGGGAGCTGGATTGGGCCGGTCGCGCTGGGGGGGAGGGGCCGCGGGGGCAGCAGCGGCGGGGAAAGGTAAAGGGAGGAAATAAGGGATAAAGAAAAAGGGAAAATAGGCAGAAATAAGGCACAAAAGAGCAGAGATGCAGAAAGGTGAAAGATAAAAGAGGGTAGAAAAACGAGTGAAAGCTAGTGAAAGGGCAGAGCGAGAGGAAGGGAAAATGAGCAGAAATAAGGCACAAAAGAGCAGAGATGCAGAAAAGTGCAGAAAGGTGAAAGATAAAAGAGGGTAGAAAAACGAGTGAAAACAAGTGAAAGGGCAGAGCGAGAGGAAGGGAAAATGAGCAGAAATAAGGCACAAAAGAGCAGAGATGCAGAAAAGTGCAGAAAGGTGAAAGATAAAAGGTAGAAAAATGAGTGAAAGAGCAGAGTTAGAGGAAGGAGACAGAGGTCCACTGGACCACCAGGGATGAGGCGCAGGGAAACCTGCGTGTGGAGGAGGGCCTCGATCACCAACACTCGAGAGTGCAGGGGCAGGGGCAGGCCTCACTTAATGGTGGAGCTGCGAGGGTGGGAGAGCAATTTCACTGACAATGAGTCAGTGGTCTTGCTCGCCTCTCCCCGCAGTGGCCGCCATTAAGTAGGGGTCGAGGAGGGCTGGACAGCTGGGAGGCGGGAGCGGGGAGGGGAGCTGGATTGGGCCGGTCGCGCTGGGGGAGGGGCCGCGGGGGCAGCAGCGGCGGGGAAAGGTAAAGGGAGGAAATAAGGGATAAAGAAAAAGGGAAAATAGGCAGAAATAAGGCACAAAAGAGCAGAGATGCAGAAAGGTGAAAGATAAAAGAGGGTAGAAAAACGAGTGAAAACTAGTGAAAGGGCAGAGCGAGAGGTAGGGAAAATGAGCAGAAATAAGGCACAAAAGAGCAGAGATGCAGAAAGGTGAAAGATAAAAGGTAGAAAAACGAGTGAAAGAGCAGAGTTAGAGGAAGGAGACAGAGGTCCACTGGACCACCAGGGATGAGGCGCAGGGAAACCTGCGGGTGGAGGAGGGCCTCGATCACCAACACTCGAGAGTGCAGGGGCAGGCCTCACTTAATGGTGGAGCTGCGAGGGTGGGAGAGCAATTTCACTGACAATGAGTCAGTGGTATTGGCAGGTGGAGACTTGCAACATTTTTGTTGAAACTGCTTATGTGTGATTAGTTGGTGGGAGTAGTAACTTACTTGCAATGCTTTCTGATAGGAGGCTTGAGTGTTGTCAGGAAATGCTTAGGTGCGATGCTGCTGTCTTACAGTTAACAAGGACCTCACTTTATAGTTATGGATGGGTTGGACTTTACACAGAAATTGGTGTTTTTGCTTCCACTAATAACTTTTAAGCTGGACTATGAATTGCCACCAAATTTGGAAAGCATTTTGTCTATTTGAATCTTTGTTCCAGACTTTTCAGAGAATCATTTACAAAACTGTCACAACCAGCACCGCACCCCTGCTTATATTGCCTACAAGCTCACCATCTCTGGTGGATCTCAGCAAACCCACAGCCAGGACACCATCAGTCACACAGACTAAACAGTGTACAAAGAAAAAACAATACAGCAGGCCTTTTCCATCTATGCACCCAAGATCTGGAATAACATCCTTTCAGCCATCAGGACCACCCTAACGCTGCTCCAAATTAGGAAAGAGTAGAAGACTCACAGATTTAAAGAACACTACATCACAATGCATTAACCACCCACACCCAGCTCCCTCTTCTCTCACTCGTGACTGTATGCTTCTCTTTGACCATGTGCAGCGCTATGCTGCCTTTTGGCTAGGCTCATGCTTTAGAAATACAATAAACATGCATAGATACAAACAGTAAATGGGGTCAATAGTTATCCTGGAAAAACACTTTAAAAGAAGTGCTGGAATAGGAAACAAAAGCAGCATGGCAAATTTTGTCTGACTAGCCTCCATATGGTATATAGCGAGTGAGTGCCCAGATTAAACCCAACCGCTTAAACAATCGTTTTGGGAGGGTGGTTTTCCCCCCCAAGAGATTTTGAAAGAAATGATGAAAATTGTGTATTTTAATACATGACCTGCAAGGATATCAGATGCAGCCGTATGAGTAATTACACTAATAACAATTTTAATAGAATGCACTACTTAGTTTTTAAATGTAATTTCTTTTATAGGGCTACTAATCACAGTTTAGAGTATCTGAGTGCTTGACAATGCATATGCATACTATACAGAGACAATGAATAATACATGTGTATAAATCTTTGTACTAGAAATTTTATATAACAAAATAAGGCTTACAACCTGAGGAGTCACATGTCCTCCATAAATAGGGATTATATTTTGAAAGTACTTGGTCAGGAGAAACACTAAGTCAGTTAGGCATGAATAAATAGGACCATACTTGCTCAAAATGGATTCTTGTGACACCTCCTGCAAGCCCTTGCATCTCAACAAAGTACTGTGTGTATTATGGGACATGTATTAAAGGTTGTACAATATAATGTCAATCTACAAGCTCAGGCTTAACCATGACATAAAATGCAGTTTGGGGGAATTAAAAAAAACACCAGTGCTGGCTTCCTCACGGCGATAGGTTTGATGTAGGGCTGGCTGAATGGGTAATTCACGACCTAGGGCTATCTGGCGGGTATGTGAGAATGTGGGGTGGACTACAATGTTAAGATACCCCCCACCCTACACTCAACACTGAGTTACCCCAAGATTGGTATCAGCTCCAACCTTGGAACCTTGGAAAGAGTGGTAAAGGTCCAGTCATGAGGAAATCGGGCCAGGTAGGTGGTCAGGAAGGATGTCAGCAGGGGGTGTCTTGTGGATAGGAAACAGGTGTTGAGGTGAAAGATTGCCACTTAAAGAGACTGTGGGTAGTTACTTGGCAGGGGCAGAAGACTGGCAGGCCTTCAGTCTGGGAATCAAGCAGAAGGGTGGGCAGGCAATCACTTTGTGAGAGAGGACTGGAAGTCAGGTGCTACTGCTTCTTATGAATTGCTCATACCAGTTAACTTTAAATTGGGTTATCCAAGAGTAAATGGGGGTCAGGAAACTGATCTGTCTCCACACTAGCATGAGGGGGACCTTCCTGCACATAAACAATCATAGGCAGTTTGCTGTTTCTATGTGTGCTGCACAAGGCAGCACACATGGAAACAGCAAAAACGAGGAGAAATAAAGCATTCCTCCTCAATTCGCCTGTTTATGACCAGGTTTTCCCTGGTCTTAATTTTGGCGCTGCCTCCTATTTACGCTGCCCTTGTAAATAGGGGGCAGCGTCAAAATCAATGGGTGTTGCAGTGGAACGCCCACTGCAACACCCATTGCCCTCCCCTTTTGCGCTAAACACTGCGTGAAAGGGGGCCTTATTTACAAGGCAGTGTTAAGTGGCTTAACGCTGCCTTGTAAATATTAAGGCAAGGCCCCTATCGCCAACACAACGTCACTTAAAGTGACGTTGTCGTGGCGATAGGGGCTTGTAAATATGCCCCTCAGTTTCGGAATATCTTCGGCGGCCAAGATATTTCAGGATGTCATTCGCCAAATAATTCATCCTGTTACATGCTTTCAGTTATAGTGATGACATACTAGTGTATGGTACAACACAAAAGGAGCATTACATGGCTCTTACACAAGTGTGCCAATTGCTTACTGATGCAGGTCTTAATCGGAACGCAGCAAAGTGTGAGTTTCACAATACCAAACTTAAATTTCTTTGGGCACATATTCTCTGATGTGGGAATGATTCCTGACCTTGATAAAGTGCAAGCACTGTCATCTACTTGCCCCACACAAGATGTACCCATGCTGCGATCCTTCTTAGGCTATGCTAGTTATTGCTCAAGGTACATTCATGACTTTACTACAGTAAATGCCCCATTTAGAGATTTAACGAAACGAAATGCCCAGTCCACTGGTCTTCTGAATATGACCAACATTTCAAAGAAATTAAACATTTGTTGGAAAATCTGACTGAAATGGCCTATTTTTTTACCCCAAGCTACATACTGAGAACATAGTCGATGCAAGCCCGGTGGGGCTGGGGGCAGTTCTTGCTCAACACAGTGGCCATCCAAATGCTCAGAGACACATTGCAGCTTATGCCAGCAGAAGCCTGTCTGAAACAGAATGTGCCTATTATCAGCCACAGAAGGAGAGTCTGGCTGTAGTGTGGGCCTGTGAACATTTTCATGTGTTTCTATATGGGAAATGTTTCATTATTATTAAAGACCATCAAGCATTGCTCACTATCGTCGGAAACCAAAAAGCTAAAAAGTCTCCTCGCATTGAGAGGTAGGGGTTGCGACTGCAAGAGTACGACTATGTGATTGTACACAAGCCAGAGTATCGCTGAATCACCACAGCTCAACATCCAAAGCGGCTGAAGAGTATGTCAATTTCATTGTGAGACTCAAACATGCCAAGAACTCTATCCATTGAACAGATCATTGATGCTACCAATGCAGATAAGGACATGGTCACCCTCAAAGACCCCCTTCATGACATTATCTTGTAAGAAAAGCATTCAACCTTTTTTTCTTGATAAACAGATTTTATTGAGTTTTGGCCCATAGGGTACAATATGACACACACTTGGTACACCAAAAAGTGGTATAGATTTGAAACACGGAACAGGCCATGCAATTGCACGATATCATATATCAATTGTATGGCCTGTTCCTCCCTGAGTCCCACCCTCTTCAACGCCTACATGACTTTATTGACCCACAGACTCAACATCATCTCATACTCCAACAACACCCAGTTCATCCTTTCTCTCAAGGAAGACACTGCCACCACCAGATCCAACTTCCATGACCAATGTCACTGACAAGATGAGAGCCAACAGCCTGAATCTGAACACGTAGAAGACAGAAGTGCTTATCTTTGGAAGGAACACCTCCCTATGGGACAAGACATGGTGGCCCACTGCACTTGGACCCTCACCCACTCCCACCAACCATGCCTCGGCATCATCCTGGACAGAAATCTCTCCATGAAGCGCCAGGTCAATGTAGTAGCCTCCTCCTGCTTCCACACCTTTGCATGCTTTGTGTATCCCCTTCAGCAGCACCAGGAAAACAGTGACTTAAGCCATCATCACCAGCTGACTGGACTACGGAAACGCACTCTACGCTGGAACCAGCACCCATCTCCTCAAACGACTTCAGCCCAAACAGAACACCGCAACCAGACTCATCCTTGACCTCCCCAAATGGACCAGCATCAACCCCCACCTCAGAAACCTCCACTTGCTCCCCATTAAGAAGAGATGCTAGTACAAGTTGCTAACTCATGCCTAGAAGGCCCTCCACAACACCAGATTTTCCTACGTCAACCACCGCCTGACCTTCCACCAGCCGACCAGACAACTCCACTCCTCCTCCCTCACACACGTCCCCTGCATTCGTCATAGCTGCAGTGGATGTTGTTCTTTCTCCTACCTCGCAGCCAAGTCCTGGAGCAACCTCCCACTCCACCTCCAAACCACCACGTCACTCAGCAACTTCAGGAAAGTACTCAAGACCTGGCTCTTCGACTAAGTCTCACCATACCTCTGTGCCTAGATACCCTGCATGGTGTTAAGCCGCACTTTATAAATACTGTTTTGATTGATTGACTCTGTCCAACCCATCTCCATTGCGAGAGGGTGGGAAGGATTGGGTTCTTCCAGAGAGTAGTAATATCCTGTGTGGCCACTATGAGGGCCGTGCCCAAGAATGCCTGCTCCGCCCTCAAACCCCCGGAGCTCTCAAGGACCCCCAGCATGAGCATTAAGGGGAAGAGGGCGTCCTTCCATCTCAGCACTTCAGTTTTCAGTTAATTCTCCCACCACTGCAGACCAAAACCCCTGAATCCTGGGGCACACCACACCATATAATAGAAATCGGCAGGAGCATCACCACAGCGTGGGCAGGTGGGTTCTGGGAGGAGAGCCGCCCGGTGTAATGTAGCTGGGGTAAGGTAGGCACAATATAAATACTACTTTTGAATCAGACACATCCTTGTGGACATGGTGATAAGTCTAGGTGCCATCAGTACATCCCGCCAATCGTCATCCTCAAGGGTAACCAGTCAGTCCACCCATCGAGACCTAAGGTGATCCAAGGTGCCCGGGGCATTGATTACCAGTGTGTGGTATATTTTAGAGACCCCACCCATGCCCAGTGCACTAATAAGGAACTTGGCTTCCAGTGGGCTAAACTCAGGGAGAGAGATGGTCTCAGAGACATGAGCTTGTAGGGCATGCCATAGTTGGTGGTATTTGTAAAATTGTGTGGTGGCAAAGGGCGTAGGTATCTTGGAGTTCCTGAAAGGACCGCATGCGTGATCCTGACCACATGTCACCCAACCGCGAAATGCCAATAAGGTCCCACCTCCTGAAGCCTTGTAGCGTTGCTACCTCATGCAACCAGGGGCCATGCTAGAGAGGCGTCTGTTGTGTACTTCTTGTATCCCACTGAGTGTGGCATAGTGCAGCCCTCCAGGTGAGAAAAAACACTCTAGTCACTGAGGGAGCGGTGCGGGAGACCGGGGAGCGGTCTGGTCGCATTGGTTCACCGGCGCGCTGGGACCCTTGGAGTAAGTGTGACTACAGGGCCTGCCCCCACTTCTCCCTGACAAGTAATTCTTGGTCGTAGTTGGGGGAAAATCCACAAACACAGCAAGTACTTTTACAATTTAAATTAATTTGTTTGCCACAGAAATTCTTTGGCACCACACATTCGCTTTGACTACAATCATAACGTGACGTTACTGGGAGATCTCTTCTCTGGTACCGCCCTAACGAATGCCCCAGACCCAATAGGCCAGCAGATTAGGGCAGAAACATGTTGCCGTTGTTATAATACGATCATAGGACAACAACATCCAATAGGCTTTTTATCTGAAATGTAAAATAAAAAAATAAAAAACATAACTATTTGTCTTCTAAGTGCTCCCTGGAATACGATTGAGCCCACCCTGACCTTTAGGAGTCAGGGTGAATCCAATGATGAAGCATGCCACTATTAGTGGGTGAGGGTTATAAATAAAAAAGAGGTTTCTCCTCTTCCCACCTCTGAGTGAGGCGGAAGCATATGGTTTATCTCCTTTTCCACTCGATCACCTTTTTCGTAAGCTGAGAGGATACTAATTTTGAAATAGATTATTGTGACTCCCCTCGCCTTTCATTTTTGAAAGGATCTCTCGACCCTTCACAGGTCTCTGAAGTATCTTCCTCAGATCCTACTGGTTAAATAAGCCATGGAGCATGGCCATAATTCTGAGGAACCCTAAAAGTGATAATTCCAGTCGGCAGGCGGGATCTGATTAGCCCTCATTGAACCAGTCATGATTCACCAGGAGGTGATAGGCCAAATAGTAAAGATATGGATTGGCCATACCTAAGCCTCCGTCATATGCGGCAAGTTGCAATGGGCAAGGGCGAGGCAAGGTCTGGATCTGTGCCAAAGGAAGGAGGTCGCATCCCTATCCATGGTACGGAACCACATACGTTGAATAGAAATCGGGAGAATCTGAAATATATAAAGAATTCTCTGCAGGATCATCATCTTGTATAGGGCTATGCGCCCAATTACATTCAGTGGGAGGGATTGCCATTTGTCGATGTCTTCTTTTACATTCCGTGTCAAAGGTCCGAGGTTAAGGGGCCAGGTAAGTTCGGGATGAAGTGTCACCCAGACACCCAGGTACTTAAAACTGAGATGGCTTATGGGGATATTGTCTTGCCAGACAAAGCTGTGGCTTAACGGCTAGAGCGGCCGACCTTGAAGCTGGGGAACCAGGTTCGAGCCTGGCAGGAGGCTCAAACATCCTGAGATTCTGGGAAAATCACTTAATCTCCCTGTGCCTAAAAAAAAAAAAAAATTATGTATCTGTCTGTAATGCAACTGGTGCTCATGTAAAGCGCTCTGATACCTTCGGGTCGAGTTTGCGCTATATAAAACTGCAAAAAAAAAGCAGTCTCGGGTCAGGGCCAAACGCATCAACACCCATTTAGAGGAGTTCACCCGGAGGCCCAAGACCACCCCGAAATACTGAAGGATGTACCAGCAATGAGAACTGCTCACCGCAGGATACGCAAGGTAAAGAAGGACGTTATCAGCGTAAAGGGCTATGCGCGGTCCTCGTGTCCCTCTCTCCACTGACATCCACACAGTTGAGCATCACTACCAATGAGGAACGCCAATGGTTCGATCGCCAGGGCGAAAAGGAGAGGAGACAAAGGACAACCCTGCCTAGTCACCCTTCCAATAGAAAAGGTACTGGAGAGCACACCTTTAACCTGGACATGTGCTGTGGGATTAGAGTACAGAGCATTCGACCTTTTACTGATGATGTTGAATTTCAAAAATTCCAAAATGTACAGGATGACCTGTCCATCACTCGAGAGGGTATCATATTGAGAGGCTCGAGAATCGTCACACCTGAGAGCCTTAGACAGCCAGTCATTGAGCTAGCCCCTGAAGGACATCATGGCATTGTAGCCACCAAGACAGCTCTAAGAGACCGAGTGTGGTTCCCTCACCTAGATGAACGAGTTGAAAAAGAGCTGAAATTGTTCCATCGTTGTAACTGCTTATCCCCCAAGATGACGCTGCATCCACTGAATACTTCTGACCTTCCTGGGCATGACTGGGAGAGGGTTGAAGTTGAGTACTTTGGGCCTATTTGAAACAGATTTCATCTCATGGTAGTAATTGATGTATATTCGTGTTTTCCATTGGTAGACTAATCATCAACAACCCATGACAAAGTAATTGGGCAGCTTGATGACATTTTTGCAGCGTGAGGCATCCCCACTATTCTCACATCTGACAATGGCCCACCTTTCACTAGCAAAGAATTCAAGGAGTTTCTTGTTCAACTCAATGTTAAGCATCAAAAGACCACACCTCTCTTGCCCCAAACCAATGGTGTTGTAGAAAGATTTATGGGCACCCTCAAGTAGGTGATATAGCGAGCATTGATTGAAGACATAGATCTGAATCAAGCCCTTTGTCAAGACTTTCATGCCTAGTGATCAATTCCACAACTGGTGAGAGTCCTGCCATCTTGATATTTGGCAGAGCCATCAGAACCAAACTATCGCAATGGACATCGGACCGATCGCTGAGTGCTGAATAGGTTCATGTCACGGGACACTTCTCAAAAGTGCAAAATGAAGACATGTGCAGATCAGCACCGACGCACCCAGGAAACAGTCTTCAATAGAGGGGATTGGGTGCCTCTCAAACTGAAGCGGAAGCGGAAAACAGTCACTACGCTTGCTGTTGACCCTTTGAGAGTTGTAACATGCAAAGGACATATGATGACCGCACAGCGTCTGGGAAAGTCCATCACCAGTGACTCATCCCATTTTAAACATCTAATACAATACTCATCAGCACCTGAGACTATGCGCGAGGTGACTTCTCCTAAATGTCTAGATCACTCATCTGAACCTGCGTCACCAGTGCAGAATCAAAGTGCAACTCAACTACCTCATGCCACCTGATCTGGCAGACCGGTTTGAGTGCGTCAAGGACTCACTGAAGAAATATAATGTTAATTTTGTTTGTACTTTTTATTTAAAAAAGGGGGAGATGTAGTGTTGTTGACACTATGGGGCCGATTCCGATTCGGGCCGGAAAACGTACCGACCGACTCGGATCCGGATCTGTATCCGACCGACACGTACCGGTGCAGCTCGACACGCAAAGTACGATGAAATGCGTGCAAAATCCGACCGACTCGTACGGAACACAATACGAACGACCGAACCGCGCGGAAAAAAGCTATCCGGCCGGAAAACCGCGCGAATCGAACCGACCGACACGCACCAGGAAGGAACCCGAACGAAACGCACCCGCGAACTCCGAGCCGCGCAGTACGATGCATCGCGTGAGATACACGACCGAGTCGCACGGAGCTCAAGCCGTACGACCGACACGCATACAAAACAGCGAGCCGAAGCAACCCAATACACAGCGACCGACGCGTACGCACCACATAAAACAGCACAAACACAGCGTGAACGACTCGGAGAAGCCCGCACGAGACAACTGCAGGGTCCGACTCGGTCAGAAGAACGTCTCCTACATGCACAAAAAGTACAAAGGGAAAAACACAAAAAAAGGCCAAACAAGCAATTACAAAGCCTATAAATACTGGGGGAAACAGGGAACAAAGACACACCCACAACTCCACCCATATAAAGGACACAAATCCCTACCATGATCCTTTGCAAATTCAAATTACCTGCCAGCACAGAACACCAACAGACAGCAACCACACACACACTCACAGCTCATCCATCACACAAGCCACATACCATCAGCACCTCAACAAATAGCACCCTCACATACACCCAGCAAAACACACACTCACACACCCTCACTTGCACACCAACACACACATCACTCACCACCACCACCCATCACCATGCCCCCCAAGAAGAATCCAAAGTTCCTAGACAGTGAATTGGAAGTCCTGGTAGATGAGATCCTCAGGGTAGAGCCACAGCTGTTTGGTACACTGGTCCAACAGACACCCATGTCGCAGAAAACCAAGATGTGGGAGAGGATCGTCGACAGGGTCAACGCACAATCACCATGTTTGCGCACAAAGGAAGACATCCAGAACAGGTGGTATGATGTGCGCAGGAGGGTCAGGGACCTACTGAAGAAGGATTACATCTTGAGCCAACACACCGGCAGTGGCCCTCCTGCCAAACCACTATACCTCAGGCCCTGGGAGGAGAAGGTGCGGGCCATCCTACCACCAGTGAGCGTATATGGACTAGAAAACATCCCAGAGCCTGGTGAGTACACAACCAATATACCCAATATTGTGTGACAATACACACACATTACTGTCAAGGGGATAGGCAAACCATGCACCCTTAGCAAATCCACAGCAACAAAACCAGAATCATCCCAAGATGTGTATGTCAGTCAGATAAACACAATACATGCCATCTCATAGTGATATGTAACTGTGTCATGACATGTACAAACCCTACAACAAATAAAGCTAGGCAGTGGCACAAATCTAACCAACAAACACTGTCAGATATGTAGCCACCACTACAACACCACCACACAGGGAATCCAACAGAAAGGAAGGAATCCTGTGTATGCTGGTCAAGTCAGTGTAGCCAATAGCATCATGGGAGTTGTAGTCACAGATATTGACCACCATCACAATACGCCCATCAACACCACTCTGAACCATGCTCACATCACAGGGAGTGGAAAACAACTAACAAGATGGCTGACACTGGCTACTGCTGTGGGGAGCACAAGGCCCTGCTGGGAACTGGGCACCAACAAACAGCAGGACACCACTGACTGACATCCTGAAAGACAACTTGCACTCCCTGCAATGGAAGCACGTTCCATGGTGGGAAAACTGGCTGGGTGGGAAGGAGGACTGACAGCAATGACCATAGTTACCAGCAGCTCTTCCCACACCCCCCCCCCCAACATAAACTACACACAACTCACCTGGGAAAATCCATTGCCTCACACTAAAATTCATTATCCCACAAAGAACCACCACCCTGGGTCATGCTGTGGGAAGCACAGTGACACACATGGGACTTGTAGCCAAACAAACGCCAGGACAACACTGTCAGCCATCCTGTCAGCACAGGCACACTACCCCACAGGGAAGCAGAGTCAGAAGGAAGGAAGTATGGGCAAGCTGGGAAGGGGGGTGGAGGCAATAGCATGATGGGAGTGGTAGTCACAGCTCAACATCCCCCACCCACATGGCCCAGCAAGCTCACACTGAAGCATGCACACCTCACAGGGAGTCAAAAGCCACTTCAAAGATGTCTGACACTGGTGCTCTGTTGTGGGGAGCACAAGGCCATGCTGGGAACTGGCCACCAACCAACAGCAGGACACCACTGTCAGCCATCTTGCCATTGCTGTCACACCCACACACAGTGAAGTACACTCAAAAGGAAGGAAGTATGGGCATGCTGGGAAGGGGGGTGGAGGCAATAGCATGATGGGAGTGGAAGTCACAGCCCAACATCCCCCACCCACATGGCCCAGCAAGCTCACACTGAAGCATGCACACCTCACAGAGAGTGGAAAGCCCCATCAAAGATGTCTGACACTGGTGCTCTGTTGTGGGGAGCACAAGGCCATGCTGGGAACTGGCCACCAACCAACAGCAGGACACCACTGTCAGCCATCTTGCCATTGCTGTCACACCCACACACAGTGAAGTACACTCAAAAGGAAGGAAGTATGGGCATGCTGGGAAGGGGGGTGGAGGCAATAGCATGATGGGAGTGGTAGTCACAGCTCAACATCCCCCACCCACATGGCCCAGCAAGCTCACACTGAAGCATGCACACCTCACAGAGAGTGGAAAGCCCCATCAAAGATGTCTGACACTGGTGCTCTGTTGTGGGGAGCACAAGGCCATGCTGGGAACTGGCCACCAACCAACAGCAGGACACGACTGACTGACATCCTGAGAGTCAACCTGCACCCACTGCAAGGGTGGCATGCTTCATGGTGGGATAAGTGGGCTGGAGGGATAAGGATGTCCGGATGTCAAACAAATACCACCAATGCTGGCCATGCACACACCTCAACATTCACATTGAAATGCCTCATGTTGCCAGGACAATGCGCTACACCAATATCAACAGCTGACTGTGACAACTTAGGACAATGCAATGTACAGGCCCGCATCCAGAGGTACAGTCACAACTGTCAGGTGTTTGAACCATTGATGCCTGTAGAAACATTACATACATTGTGTGTCTCTTCCAAATACAGGTGATGATGGGGACACAGCAGCAGACGCTGAGGAGTCCCTGTCCCAGGCTCCGGGGGACACTGAGCTCACTGGTGTGGAACAGCCTCTGCCCACCTCGG
Organism: Calotriton arnoldi; assembly: GCA_963921515.1. Taxonomy (NCBI): domain Eukaryota; kingdom Metazoa; phylum Chordata; class Amphibia; order Caudata; family Salamandridae; genus Calotriton; species Calotriton arnoldi. The sequence goes on along the minus strand of CAWUFW010001334.1, from coordinate 2,639,072 downwards.
ATGACGAAGACCTACCTGGCACCTCCGCAGAGAATCATCATGCAGCACCAGCAGGACTACCAGCTGCACCCCCTGCACCCACCCCACCAACAACTGCCAACACACAGACCACCCCTGCCGACACGGACAGACCAAGGACCACCACCACCACACGGACCCCGGCCCAACGTGGAGCTACGGACACCAACACCAGCAACAACCCCCAAGGGGGCCCAGGGTCACCTGTGCGTGCCACCGCAGGTCCTTCACATGTCGCCAGGGGTGGTAGACATAGGTCGCTGCTTGCAGAGGGGTCTGGACTGCATGATGACCCACAACTGGTACGCATAGCTGATGCGTACCAGGCTAGCACCGGAGAGTTCAGCCAGGTAGTGGGGATCCTCAGGGACATTCAACAGCAGCAGGCTGCCCATCATGCCCGCTTGGACTTACACATGTCCCGCATGGAGTCCAAGTGGGACACATTGCAAGAACAGACGGCGGTGCATAGGGACATATTACAATGCCTCCGCCAGATGTGCTTCAACATGTCAACACCTCCCTGTGTGCCCACAACATCTGGTGCTGCAACAACTGCAACTGCCACTGGGAGGGAGGATGACTCTGGCGGAGAGTCCCCTGCACCGCAGCAGCCTGCACTTGAGGGTCCCCCCCCAAAGAAGAGGGGTCGTCCGAGGAAGGACAACTGAGAGGCTGATGGCCATGCACAATCCCCAGGAAGCCAACACCTGTTCTGGAAAATCACCTTTGTGCGCAAACTCTTCACCCTGTTGAATGCAACACAACTCTCCCACATGACATGGGGAGCTCAAGTTGGACCAATGTATCAGATGACTGTGGACTTTACTCAGGACACTACTGCTATCAGGACTTCCAAATCATCTAGGAACTTTGGATTACAATCACAATGTACAGCACCCACCATCCTGTGCACTATACTCACACATGTATGTCAATAAACTCACTAATACACCATACTTGCCTCTGTTGTGATTCCAACGTTGTTTCTGAAGTGGCGATGATGATCTGTGAAATGACACTGTGCATGCTAACTGCTACAGCAAGTACAACACCGGCATGTGAGTCATGGCGACGTGACACATATGAGGGAGACATACCACCAGGGCTACACAACACATACACACCAGGGCCATCTGACTCATCGCCTACACTGATGTTGCCAGGAAATACGTTGCATTGCACAGACCCAACACCTATTCACAGTCTGCGTTAACTAGCCCACTGGTGCAGTAAGCAAATGTCAGTCAGATGTGTGACCACAGACAACGCACATCACAAAGTGCAGCACAGGTTTATTACACATTTGCAACATGTTGTAACCACTACAGATGCAAGGTAATCCCACCTGGCAGTGGGCACACAGTCAACAAGTGTAGAAGAAAGGAAGTCCATGGGTGTGGCGCACATCACCTGTAGGGAAACGACAGCTACCACCCTGGAAGCTGATTCACGGTGTCGGGGGATCACGGTGAACAAACAACTCTGAAAGTACCCTGAACAGAAATGACACACAGTCAAAAGCACTGAAGAACAGGACAGAACTGCAATACTCATGCCCAATACATGTCACAAGATACCCACCCAGAACCAAGTTAGCATGTCAACACTGTTGTGGAGTACAGACTACCTGTAAGGACACATCGCTGCACGCATACAGTCAAGTAGCACATGGACACACTCAAACAGCACCAGAGCACCACCAACACATATCATGCAAACTCACATCATTGACATAACATCCCTGGATACTCACACTCAGCTGAAGAAGTTGGTGATGAGCTGTGTGCGGACATCACCATCATCATCATCATCATCACTGGCATCGTGGTCCAGCCCAGGATCCTCCACAGGTGGCGGATGTTGGTCATCGTCATCCAGGATGAGAGGCAACTCCTTCCGCACTGCCAGGTTGTGTAGCATGCAGCAGACGATGACAATCTTGCACACCTTTGCTGGGGCATATGGGAGGGCCCCTCCTGTCTTATCTAGGCAGCGGAAGCGGCTCTTCAGGAGACCAAATGTCCGCTCAATCACTCTCCTGGTCCGACCATGTGCCTCATTGTAGCGCATCTGGGCTGGTGTCACAGGGTTCCTGAGGGGCGTCAGCAACCACGGCATGTTGGGGTATCCGGAGTCACCTACATACAGACAATTGCACATTAGCTGAGTTGGAAAAGAGGGTGGAACACTACATTGCAGAACACACACAATGGTACAAAGTCAGTACACACCAACAAGCCAGGCACGCTGGTTCCACATCTGTGACATCATCCTCGGGATGCGACTACTCCTCATCACGTAGGCATCGTGTGCAGAACCGGGGAAATGGGCACAGACGTGTGAGATGCTCATATCTGCAAGACATACCACCAGTGCATTGACCGAATGGTAGTGTTTGCGGTTCCGGTATGCCTGCTCTTGGGCCTGTGGTGGTACCAAAGCCACATGTGTCCCATCAATGGAGCCAATGACATGCGGCATCCTCCCCAGGGCATAGAAGTCACTCTTTACGTCAGTGAGTTGTTGACGTTTAGGGAAATAGATGTACTGGTTCAGGTATCTCAACATTGCCTCCAAAACATCGCGTAGCACACGGCTGAACATGGTCTGTGACATCCCACCAGCAGACGCCACAGTGTGTTGAAAGGTACCAGTGGCAAAGAAGTGTAGGGCTGCCATCACCTTCACCTTGGGGGTCAGCGCTGTAGTGTATGTCCGGCCAGGTAGCAAATGTGGGGCCACCCGCACCGTCAATTCCTCAATCAGTGGCCTGGTGAAGCGGTACCGTCGGATGCAGTCCCGTTCAACCATTGTTGCAAGGTCAGGGAATGGCCGATGGACAGCTGGTGCCCTGCAATGCATAGGTGAAGAAAGAAAGATTGTCAGTCACCCCACATATGTGGCATAGACCAGACTCAATATCACATGATAGATCATTACAAGACACAAGTACATGATGCGTGTGCCGTTCCGTAAGGACATGTATGGCACCTACATGGCTAACATCTAACATCACAGTTCAACATGTGTCCTCAACAAGTCCCAGGTTGTGCTATGGGATATCATTAGGCTGTGTCAGAGTACCCATGTACTGCTGTCACGTTCCAAACACACACCACAGTGACATGTGAGGACAGATGTGCCCCAGGCATCACAGCTCATCGACAGGTAGATTCCCAGGGACCCTGTATTGCCACATGGACACTGGCATGACATGGTGCATCATGAATACACCACAGCTAAACAACCATGACCCCCACAGGTAGTGCTCCCTGTTGCCTCGGCAGGACAGACATGGACGTCTGTGACACACACACGCACAACATCAAAGTCCATGCACAAACAACGTGGATGTGTCTGTCTCCCATTGTGCACATGGAATCAGAGACATTGTAAACACAACATGCACACAGACTGTGGAGGGCCATCACAACTGTGGCAATGGGTCACCCTGGGACGTACATACCGTCCCACATGGGACTCAGGGGGTATGTGACATGACATACACATACACAGCCGTGAAATGTGACCATGCCACATGCCCTGAAATGAACAGTTGCACACCACAGTGTTCATGTGCACAACACACCAAGGATTCTGTCCCCACGAACACGTGCACAGCCTGGGAGTGGCTGCCCCCAAGTTCCAGCCCAAAAAACAACATGTTGACCCCCATACACGGAACAGGTAATGCAGCCTTACATGCCTTAGGACACAGTGTGGACAGGCTGTGGTGTTGTAGGTGTGCCCCTCACTCCCTGGGAAGTATATGTGGCTGGCATATGTTCACCTGTGACAGGCATGGTGACATATGCCAGTGACTTGTACAGGGACGCGTTGTACAGCAATGGACCGATCGGTGCGCACACATTGGCCATTGCATACAATGTGAGCGGGTACGCGTTGTACAGCAATGGTTCGATCGGTGCGCACACATTGGCCATTGCATACAATGTGAGCGGGTACGCGTTGTACAGCAATGGTCCGATCGGTGCGCACGCATTGGCCATTGCATACAATGTGAGCGGGTACGCGTTGTACAGCAATGGACCGATCGGTGCGCACGCATTGGCCATTGCATACAATGTGAGCGGGTACGCGTTGTACAGCAATGGACCGATCGGTGCGCACGCATTGGCCATTGCATACAATGTGAGCGGGTACGCGTTGTACAGCAATGGACCGATCGGTGCGCACGCATTGGCCATTGCATACAATGTAGCTGAGTACGCGTTGTACAGCAATGGTCCGATCGGTGTGCACATTGGCCATTGCATACAATGTGAGCGGGTACGCGTTGTATTACGTCAATACGCGTTGTACAGCAATGGTCCGATCGGTGCGCACGCATTGGCCATTGCATACAATGTGAGCGAGTGCAGCGTTGTACAGCAATGGTCCGATCGAGTGCGCACACATTGGCCATTGCATACAATGTGAGCCAGGTACGCGTTGTATTCACAATACGCGTTGTACAGCAATGGTCCGATCGGTGCGCACACATTGGCCATTGCATACAATGTGAGCCGGTACGCGTTGTACAGCAATGGTCCGATCGGTGCGCACGCATTGGCCATTGCATACAATGTGGCCGGTACGCGTTGTACAGCAATGGTCCGATCTGTGCGCACGCATTGGCCATTGCATACAATGTGGCGGTGCAGCGTTGTACAGCAATGGTCCGATCGGTGCGCATGCGCATTGACCATTGCATACAATGTGAGCGGGTACGCGTTGTACAGCAATGGACCGATCGGTGCGCACGCATTGGCCATTGCATACAATGTGAGCGAGTACTGCGTTGTACAGCAATGGACCGATCGGTGCGCACGCATTGGCCATTGCATACAATGTGAGCGAGTACGCGTTGTACAGCAATGGACCGATCGGTGCGCACGCATTGGCCATTGCATACAATGTGAGCGGGTACGCGTTGTACAGCAATGGTCCGATCGGTGTGCACACATTGGCCATTGCATACAATGTGAGCGGGTACAGCGTTGTATTCGCAATACGCGTTGTACAGCAATGGTCCGATTGAGTGCGCACGCATTGGCCATTGCATACAATGTGGCGAGTACGCGTTGTACAGCAATGGTCCGATCGGTGCGCACACATTGGCCATTGCATACAATGTGAGCGGGTACGCGTTGTATTCACAATACGCGTTGTACAGCAATGGTCCGATCGGTGCGCACACATTGGCCATTGCATACAATGTGAGCGGGTACGCGTTGTACAGCAATGGTTCGATCGGTGCGCACGCATTGGCCATTGCATACAATGTGAGCGGGTACGCGTTGTACAGCAATGGACCGATCGGTGCGCACGCATTGGCCATTGCATACAATGTGAGCGGGTACGCGTTGTACAGCAATGGACCGATCGGTGCGCACGCATTGGCCATTGCATACAATGTGAGCGGGTACGCGTTGTACAGCAATGGACCGATCGGTGCGCACACATTGGCCATTGCATACAATGTGAGCGGGTACGCGTTGTACAGCAATGGTTCGATCGAGTGCGCACATTGGCCATTGCATACAATGTGAGCGAGTACGCGTTGTACAGCAATGGTCCGATCGATGCGCACGCATTGGCCATTGCATACAATGTGAGCGGTGCGCGTTGTACAGCAATGGACCGATCGGTGCGCACGCATTGGCCATTGCATACAATGTGAGCGGGTACGCGTTGTACAGCAATGGACCGATCGGTGCGCGACGCATTGGCCATTGCATACAATGTGAGCGAGTACGCGTTGTACAGCAATGGACCGATCGGTGCGCACGCATTGGCCATTGCATACAATGTGAGCGAGTACGCGTTGTACAGCAATGGTCCGATCGGTGTGCACACATTGGCCATTACATACAATGTGAGCCGGTGCACGCGTTGTATTCGCAATACGCGTTGTACAGCAATGGTCCGATCGGTGCGCTACGCATTGGCCATTGCATACAATGTGAGCGGATACGCGTTGTACAGCAATGGTCCGATCAGGTGCGCACACATTGGCCATTGCATACAATGTGAGCGGGTGCGCGTTGTATTCACAATACGCGTTGTACAGCAATGGTCCGATCGGTGCGCACACATTGGCCATTGCATACAATGTGAGCGAGTACGCGTTGTACAGCAATGGTCCGATCGGTGCGCACACATTGGCCATTGCATACAATGTGAGCGGGTACGCGTTGTACAGCAATGGTCCGATCGGTGCGTACGCATTGGCCATTGCATACAATGTGAGCGAGTACGCGTTGTACAGCAATGGTTCGATCGGTGCGACACATTGGCCATTGCATACAATGTGAGCGGGTACGCGTTGTACAGCAATGGTTCGATCGGTGCGCACACATTGGCCATTGCATACAATGTGAGCGGGTATGCGTTGTACAGCAATGGTCCGATCGGTGCGCACGCATTGGCCATTGCATACAATGTGAGCGGGTACGCGTTGTACAGCAATGGACCGATCGGTGCGCACGCATTGGCCATTGCATACAATGTGAGCGGGTACGCGTTGTACAGCAATGGACCGATCGGTGCGCGCGCATTGGCCATTGCATACAATGTGAGCGGGTACGCGTTGTACAGCAATGGACCGATCGGTGCGCACGCATTGGCCATTGCATACAATGTGAGCGGGTACGCGTTGTACAGCAATGGTCTGATCGGTGTGCACACATTGGCCATTGCATACAATGTGAGCGGGTACGCGTTGTATTCGCAATACGCGTTGTACAGCAATGGTCCGATCGGTGCGCACGCATTGGCCATTGCATACAATGTGAGCGGGTACGCGTTGTACAGCAATGGTCCGATCGGTGCGCACACATTGGCCATTGCATACAATGTGAGCGGGTACGCGTTGTATTCACAATACGCGTTGTACAGCAATGGTCCGATCGGTGCGCACACATTGGCCATTGCATACAATGTGAGCGGGTACGCGTTGTACAGCAATGGTCCGATCGGTGCGCACGCATTGGCCATTGCATACAATGTGAGCGGGTACGCGTTGTACAGCAATGGTCCGATCGGTAACGCACGCATTGGCCATTGCATACAATGTGAGCGGGTACGCGTTGTACAGCAATGGTCCGATCGGTGCGCACGCATTGGCCATTGCATACAATGTGAGCGGGTACGCGTTGTACAGCAATGGTCCGATCGGTGCGCACACGTTGGCCATTGCATACAATGTGAGCGGGTACGTGTTGTATTCGCAATACGCGTTGTACAGCAATGGTCCGATTGGTGCGCACACATTGGCCATTGCATACAATGTGAGCGGGTACGCTTTGTACAGCAATGGTCCGATCGGTGCGCACACATTGGCCATTGCATACAATGTGAGCGGGTACGCGTTGTACAGCAATGGTCCGATCTGTGCACACACATTGGCCATTGCATACAATGTGAGTGGGTACGCGTTGTACAGCAATGGACCGATCGGTGCGCACGCATTGGCCATTGCATACAATGTGAGCGGGTACGCGTTGTACAGCAATGGTCCGATCGGTGCGCACACATTGGCCATTGCATACAATGTGAGCGGGTATGCGTTGTATTCGCAATACGCGTTGTACAGCAATGGTCCGATCGGTGCGCACGCATTGGCCATTGCATACAATGTGAGCGGGTACGCGTTGTACAGCAATGGTCCGATCGGTGCGCACACATTGGCCATTGCATACAATGTGAGCGGGTACGCGTTGTATTCGCAATACGCGTTGTACAGCAATGGTCCGATCGGTGCGCCCACATTGGCCATTGCATACAATGTGAGCGGGTACGCGTTGTACAGCAATGGTCCGATCGGTGCGCACACATTGGCCATTGCATACAATGTGAGCGGGTACGCGTTGTACAGCAATGGTCCGATCGGTGCGCACACATTGGCCATTGCATACAATGTGAGCGGGTACGCGTTGTATTCGCAATACGCGTTGTACAGCAATGGACCGATTGGTGCACACCCATTGGCTATGGCCTGGCCTGGTAACGGACGCGTTTTCAAATCTTTAACGAGTCTGATGCTGTGAATTCAGTTGGTCACCCACAACAATGTTGCAAATTCATGGGTGTCATGAAGTTGAACTTTTGAAGGATGCTGTGGGCGTGTATTAGTGCTGGTATTCCATGGATTGGTCAGATTCAGAAGATGCAAACGACTTGGACCTATCACTTTGGACACATGGGACAGTATCTGCCTCTGCAGCACACATATAATGCTGGCTGTTCACCTGAGAGCTCACTTGCCTGCACTACATGCTCCAGGACGACATCTGCCACTACCACTGCTGCTGTATCTGCACCCTCTGGATCCTGCAATGGCACGTACTGTGGAGAGAGCCCCAGCCTTCAGCACTGAGGATAACCAGGCCCTGCTGGACAGCCTCCTTCCACAGTACAGCAAGCTCTATGGGAAAGCAGGGGAGCAGGTGAGTGTGCTGTCCACTGCCTTACTAAATGTGCATGTTGTCTGACTAGCAAGACTTACAGTCTGCACGCCACTGGCTAGCAGGCTCACTGAGTAGTTGTCACCCCCCATAGTGTGTAGTTACATGCACTGAACAGGTATAGTGCAGTGACAGTGCATTTAAACAAGGTTTTACTTCCCAGGCAATGATACCATGTAGTAACTGCTGGCAAACGGTCCATAGCCATCGTTGCACTGCGTGTGTACATCATGTGCCCCTGTGATTGAGACATGTACATCCAACTGTGTAATGCACGGATATGTTGAATGTGTAGTAATGGCATTTTCACTTTGTCATCCTCACAGGTTGATGCCCACCAGAAGCAGCAGATATGGCTGTCCATCGTCCGGGCAGTGAGATCCGTGGGGGTCTACAAGCGCCGGATCCGCAACTGCCAGAAGAGGTGGCAGGACCTTCGGGGCTGGACCCGGAGGATCGCACGGGTGCAGCTGAAGCTGTCGCCTCCTCGCAGGAGGGGCGGACACCGGACCCTGACCCCCCTCATGCTCAGGATCCTGGCGGTGGTCTTCCCTGATCTGGATGGGCAGCTGAAGGCCAGAGAGCAGCAAGGAGGGGGTGAGTCCATGACTGCATTGTGAACTTTGTCTGCCATGCTATGTGCCCTCCTCTGGCCTGGTTAAACTTCCACAGTACATCAGTCATGTGGTCCAGGACCCATGTCCCTCAATTGTGCACTGCCCACTCCTCATCTGATACCCAGGTGTGGCCCTTACAGTCAGGGAATTGTGTCACTTGGGTACTGTGTCCTTGCATTTTGCTCAGCTCAAGGTGGGGGACAGCATTTGTTCCCATAACTCTGTGGTGGGCATCATGGGTGGGTCAATTGCTTACACAATGCCTGCGTTCTGACATGTAATCTGCGTGTTACTTTGAAATGTGGTACAATTGCTGAGCTGATCCACCACATGTGCCTGGGGTATCTGGCACACACCCATGCTGCGGGTGGGAACAATGTTTGGGCCCCAGGAGTGTGTATATTACGTGTGTCACACATACTGAGCCACCTGCCTACTGTCCAGGGCTCATCCCTCATTCACGTGGGGCAGGACAGTCATGCCTACTCCAGGCCATACAATACACTCTGTACTCCCACTCACGTGTATCAGCTGACACGTTGTGCTCAGTGATATGTCCCCTCAGGTGTCTGCCTCTGTGTCAGTGTGCTGTGACTTCGTTGTCAGGGTTGTTTCTCGGTTGGGGCTCAGCATGCCACCGGAGATGTGACATAGGAGACGATACTTGTGTGACACATAGGTGTTTGATCACCTGACCGTGCAGACTGGGGTATGCGAATGTGAAGTTCAGGCAGCTGTTTCCCATTCACAGCAGATTGTGAGGTGCTCAGGTTCAGAGGGTTGTGTTACAGGTCTCCCATATGTCCAATTGGTATGACGTGGACAGATAAGGGTTCAGATGATGTGGTGTGTGGGGGATGTACATGTGCACTTGTTCAGCTCCAGGACTTGCATTCCCCATGACCTACTATAGTGACACAGTGCAGGCTGTTGTTGTCTGGCTGCCCTGCCCATGTGACTGGAGACAGTGATGTATGACTTAGCAGGCATGCCTGTGCCATGGCATGAAACTTCCTATGAGTGATCCTGCATGGGAGTGACATGTGCTACATGCACACCATTGTGGCAATGACTATCAGGACATGGGTGCATCATGGTGTCTGTCGCTGGTATGCATCACATGCATTTCTAAATTGACTCTGGGCATCCCTTTATCCGGACACCTGTACTGACTCAGTGGCAAGAGTTGTGATGTGTGCATGTTCACATGCTTCACCGTGTTCTCTGCACTGTCCAACTACTGTGTAGGTGGTGCATGTGTCCACACTGGGGTATTGCCATCCGACAGACACCAGACAGATGGGTGCAAGGCCAGGAGAGATGTGAGTGCCATGGTTGACCATCAGACTGACAATTGGCTTCCCCTACTCTGTTTGGGCACTTTTAGCAATGTTCAACTAAGGATGCCAGGGCTTGCTCTGTAATGTGCTGTACTTACTGTGGTGTGTGCGTTCGGTGCAGGTGACTGATGTCTGTCTGTTTCCCTATTGTTTGCAGATACATCCACGGCCACAGGAGGGGACAGCTCCACGGACCAGGAGGAGCCGCAGAGCCAGACTGGGTCAGCAGCCGAGGAGTGGTCGGAGGGACCCAGTGGCATGGAGGGCGAGGGGAGCCACACCGAGGAGTCCTCAGCACCATCCACCTCAGCTGAGGACCACAGCAGCTCGGAGGATGACTCCCTTGTGGAGGCGGGTGTCAGCAGCCACCACACCACAGCTAGTGTTGCTGTCCCCGCCACCACCACCACCACCACCGCCCTCCCATCGTCTCCCATTCCCGAAGTCCGTGGAGACTCCCATGTTCGGGAGCATGTCTCCTTCGTGCCAGGCACCGCACCCCCTGCCCCTGTGTCCCCTGCTGCCCTGAGTGAGGAGTCTGTGTACCTCCTTCACCAGCTCCATGTAGGGCAGACAGCGATGCTGAGTGTCCTCCATGCACACACCACTCTGTTGACTCAGCTGGTGTCGTTCATGGAGGGCATCTCATCGGGCATGTCTGCCCTACAGAGGGGCATTAGGTCCATGGACTCCTCCCTGACGGCAGCAGTGTCCCTCCTCCAACAGTCCCTCACCCCTCCTACCTCTGCCCCATCCACACTCCCCAGCACCTTACCTGTCCCAGGCACACACACACCGGCACAGGCACACACCAGCACAGACACAGGCAGCACACAGACACAAACGCCAAAATCCACACGCACATGCACGCACAGTCAGGGGACTGAAACCACACTCACAGGGGATGGGGCCCAGGCACACACACACGCATCCACGAGCACTGCGCAGTCCTCAGTTGCCTCTCCCTCCAAAGCCCCCTCCCTTGCCTCGCCTGCAACCCCAAAGACACAGCGGCTCTTCCTCAGTGACCTCGGCCTCTTCCCCTCCGATCCAGCTGATCCAGCATTCAGGGGGAAGAGGAAGCCCACCCACACGGAGGGGAGTGCCCCTCGCCCCCAGACACCCTCCCCCAGGCGCAGACCGACTGACGCCCCCATCCGCAAGTCCCCAGGACCCGGAAGAGCAAGACCCCACCGCCACCCTGCAGCTCAAGCACCAAGTCTCCTTCCTCCTTCCCTCAGGCCCCACTCTACAGATGCCCCCACCACACCCTGCCCCAGGTTCCCCCACCCACAGATACACCATCCCCAAAAAGATCCGGCCTTCTCCCCCTGCCACTTGCTCTTCCGGCACCACACCCCCGCTGTGCATGTCTGTGCCACTGGTGTGGAGACGGTGTCCTCCCCCTCTGTCCTGCCCACCTTACCTGACCCCCATTCTCCTCCCCTGGAGGTAGGCACTGCAGTGGAATCCACTACCACCCCGTTTGACTTGGGCACTGCAGTGGGGAACCTGTCCACTCCATCTGCACGGCCCACTGCAGTCGTGCCGGCACCCACACCATCTGAGTCATGCCCCCCAGTTGTGCCGTCACACACCATGTCAGACACCTCCACTGCAGTTGTCAGTGGCTCTCCAGCACCCACCACCCCTTCCCTTCCTCCTTCTGGTGAGCCCTGATCCTGTCCCTGCGGTGCCTGGCCTGCCCCCCATATGCCCCTCCGAGGGGATTGTCCCTGGTGTGTAGCAGTGCAGGCATGCGTAGGGTGACATCTGCCACTGTCACCCTGTTTTGACTTTCAGAATGGACTAGCCATTGGCCTTTGTTTCTTTTTTTCTGGACTTTAACTTTTGAACCCACATATGCTGAATAAAGCTACTTTCTGTTCTCTAGTGGTTTTGCTTCTGATGTACATGTTGTTGATGATGCTAACCGTGCCCTTGCTGCAGTGATGGAGATTTTTGGTCTCATGAAAATGAAGTGTTACTGTGCAGGAACCCATGTGGTCCACGGGTAATGTGTCCTATCCTGTAGTGTATCCATGTCATCCTTAGCAGCATATGAGGGTGTCATGTTTTCAATATTTGGCAATGGGATTTCCTACTTACATTTGCAATATCACATCTGTGGCTTACACCCCTGCACATCTGTTGTGCTTGCCATTGTTCAATTGGTCTACTTCCCTGACCGTGTGGCCATCTCCACTGGACATGCAAGTTTGGGCATCAATGGGGAAGGACTCATCTGTGTTGTCAGTGCAACTTGCTATACATGTGTGTTGGATCTGTGCTGATGATTTCGTTGACACTCCCATGACCAGGCTGATATGACGGGAGCCTTCTTTTCGTGCTAATTGTTGACTGTGTGACCAAGTGTTCTGCTGACATGATGGAGCCCTACTGAGGCGACATATGGCACAGCTTTCCTCACACAGGAGTGGAGTCCCCTCATGGCAGTGAGTAATCCTGTGACATTGCCTGAGCCCAAGGTGTGTGTTGTGTGAGCATGTCTGTGTGTGTTCACTTCCATTTTGCTGTGCATGCTGGGATCCCTAGTGATGTTCCTGTTTGTGATGCTTGCTGAGTTGACCTATGTTCCCCCAAAGTCTTCTCCCTGGGTTCTCTGTGATGTGGGTGCATGGCACATTACTGGTCATCAGGGTGTCACCCATAGGTGTGTTTGCTGTCAGGGCTGAGTTTGTGGGCTAACGCAGAAGCGACACAGTCAGGATTCCCCTTGGCACTTGTTGTTTACACCTGTCATGTAATTTCCAGTTTGTGTTAGCTTTCAGTGATTGTGACACGTTGTGTGTGTGACTGCTGGCACTCCTGAGGGTCAGGGCTCCAATGTTGGTAGTTGTCTATGTGAGTTCTTTGTGGGTGACCTTGGCTTCTTCATTGGTGTGGGACTGTGGCTGGGATCCCATTGGTTGGTGTGGTGTTGCTGTCATGTCCATGTACAGCGTAGTGTGCAGTGTGCCAGACATTCAGGTGTCTTGTTGAGTGGGCATATGTGATGTGTTTCTGCACCTTGGTTACCACCCCCCCATGGGATTGTCATGGGTGCATGTGCAATGTCACCAGTGCATGTGATCTTCACTGCTGCACATTGTTGGAGGTCGAGGTGTGTGGTGTTGAGTGTGTGCAGATGAGAGTTGTTGCCCGGCTAGACCCCTGCCTCCATGTTGGCCTTGGCTTACTGGCCGTGCTGATTGATTTGTGCTTGTGTAGGTGTGATGGTAGTTTGTTGATCAGGACACATGACTGTGGTTCACAGTGTGAACGACATCTAGCTTTGTCATCACAGTGGGATTGTCATGCAGCCCAGGGTCAACACATTGTGGGGACCCTGGGGGTAGTGCTGTGGTGTGTCTGTGTCTTGCTGCGTCAGTTGCTGTTCCTACATGCTTGTGTGACATGTGTGATTTGTGCTCCCTCTCATCTAACAATGCCTGATTGCCCACATAGGGGATTTGGATCCATGAGTTACTTTTGTGTGGCACTGTATGCGCATCTGTGTAATTGGTATTCAGGCCTCATCATGTGTTGTGTGGTTGCCTGGGGACACTGGCACCCCCCCTCACCTGTTGTGTTTGATGTGCAGTGTGGGACTGCCTGTTTTTGTTTGTGCATCTGCACCACTGCATTGGCATATCTTTAGTGTGCCATTGGCTGTATGTTGTTTGGTGGGTTTCACCTGCTGTCCCTGAGACTCCTAGGTCATCAGTCAGCACAATGATCATTGTTTGTGTGTCCCATTGCTGCCATGGTATGGTATTTGTTCACCTCACATCTACAGTCTCCACAGGATATCTACATTTGTGTGCCCATTGGTGCAAATATGTGGGTCTGCATTATGATGGTCACTTCTGTCATTGTGTCATTGATGAATGTTGACAGTGTCAGCCCCCATGGGTGATGTTTGTCTGCACATGGCCAAAGGTATGTCTTATTTGCACTGCACTGTTTGCCTCCCCCAATCTATGTTGCTACGGGACACAAGCACTACTTTGCCACTGATGTGTTTGTTGTTCTGTGACCAGGACTCATCCATGCAGTTTGGCAGTTGCAGCTTTTTCAATGTCAACACTTACCTTTTGGTCACTGTGATGATGGGGGTTGGACCCCATTGTCACAATGTTCAAAATGTGCTTCAGCTATGGACCCCACACTTACATTTTGGTCACTGTGATGATAGGGGTTGGACCCCATTGCCACAATGTTCAAAATGTGCTTCAGCTATGGACCCCACACTTACCTTTTGGTCACTGTGATGATGGGGGTTGGACCCCATTGTCACAATGTTCAAAATGTGCTTCAGCTATGGACCCCACACTTACCTTTTGGTCACTGTGATGATGGGGGCTTAGACCCCATTGCCACAATGTTCAGAATGTGCTTCAGCTATGGACCCCACACTTACATTTTGGTCACTGTGATGATGGGGGTTGGACCCCATTGTCACAATGTTCAAAATGTGCTTCAGCTATGGACCCCACACTTACCTTTTGGTCACTGTGATGATGGGGGTTGGACCCCATTGTCACAATGTTCAAAATGTGCTTCAGCTATGGACCCCACACTTACATTTTGGTCACTGTGATGATGGGGGTTGGACCCCATTGTCACAATGTTCAAAATGTGCTTCAGCTATGGACCCCACACTTACATTTTGGTCACTGTGATGATGGGGGTTGGACCCCATTGCCACAGTGGTCATGGTCTGCTTGCATTGTGGAGGCCACACACATTTATGTGTGACACATGTGATAGGGGGTCACATTGTGTGTTCATAGTCATGTTCAGTGTTGTAGGCATTTCACACAGTCTACACACGCTTGTCATGGTGTTGGGGGATGTCTTTTTCTTGCATTCCCTAGGTTGTAGTGTGCTGGTTGTGTCATGCATTGTCCATCCTATGAGTGGGGGTGGTGTTGGTGGTAGGCATCCAGCCCCCATGGGTAGGGGTGGTGGTAGTGGTAGGCATCTAGCACCCCTGGGTAGGGGTGGTAGTAGTGGTAGGCATCTAGCACCCCCTGGGAAGGGGTGGTAGTAGTGGTAGGCATCTAGCACCCCCTGGGTAGGGGTGGTAGTAGTGGTAGGCATCCAGCCCCCCATGGGTAGGGGTGGTAGTAGTGGTAGGCATCTAGCACCCCCTGGGTAGGGGTGGTAGTAGTGGTAGGCATTTAGCACCCCCTGGGAAGGGGTGGTAGTAGTGGTAGGCATCTGGCACCCCCTGGGTAGGGGTGGTAGTAGTGGTAGGCATCCAGCCCCCCATGGGTAGGGGTGGTAGTAGTGGTAGGCATCTAGCACCCCCTGGGTAGGGGTGGTAGTAGTGGTAGGCATCCAGCCCCCCATGGGTAGGGGTGGTGGTAGTGGTAGGCATCTAGCACCCCCTGGGTAGGGGTGGTAGTAGTGGTAGGCATCTAGCACCCCCTGGGAAGGGGTGGTAGTAGTGGTAGGCATCCAGCCCCCCATGGGTAGGGGTGGTGGTAGTGGTTGGCATCTAGCACCTCCTGGGTAGGGGTGGTAGTAGTGGTAGGCATCCAGACCCCCCTGGGTAGGGGTGGTAGTAGTGGTAGGCATCTAGCACCCCTGGGTAGGGGTGGTAGTAGTGGTAGGCATCCAGCCCCCCATGGGTAGGGGTGGTAGTAGTGGTAGGCATCTAGCACCCCTGGGTAGGGGTGGTAGTAGTGGTAGGCATCCAGCCCCCCATGGGTAGTGGTGGTGGTAGTGGTAGGCATCCAGACCCCCTGGGTAGGGGTGGTAGTAGTGGTAGGCATCTAGCACCCCTGGGTAGGGGTGGTAGTAGTGGTAGGCATCCAGCCCCCCATGGGTAGGGGTGGTGTTGGTGGTTGGCATCCAGGCCCCTATGTGTGTATGTGGCATTGGTGATAGCCATCCCGCCCCTATGGTGCTGCTGTTGCTGGTGTAAGTAATTTCTGCATCCCTATGTGTGTGTGTTATATGTCGGGTACGTGTGGTTTGTTTGTGTGGTGGGTGTCTGACTTACCTTCTGCGCCGTACGCGTCCGTACCAGTTCCGGTAATAGATGTAGAGTATTGGTAGGATCGGCGCGATGGGATTCATGGTTGGTTCGTCTCGTTCGTCTTTCTCTTTGCTTCGCCTCGTCCTCGTCGCTGGCTTGTTCGTCTCGTAGCCGTGGATCGTCTTGTGGCGCGAATCGGAGCTTATGTGCGCCTTTCCCGGATGCTTAGACGTGCCGTGCATAGCGACGGGTTCGGCACGTACGGAAGGCGCATCGTACTTGTCCGGCCGGACGGGGCTGCGTCTGGGCCTCCGTGCGACTCGATTCTGCGTTTCCGGATCCGCATCGGTCGGAGAACAGGAGCTGTATTGGGTGAGTGCGACTGGGTCGGGATTTGGGCAGTTATGCGCATCGTACTTGCTCGTTCGGACGTATGTGCGAATCGGTTGGGAAACACGCATTCGCCTGGTTTTTTTCCCGGGCGAATGGTGTTAGGTGCGACTCCGACCGGGATCGGAATTGACCCCTAAGTGTGCAAGGACCCTCGCTGTACTGGGTGGAATCCAGGGAGAATTACGTAATCTGTTGCGAGGTGTTAAGTTATGGTTATAAAAGATTATGACATACTGACTGCAGAGAGTAGTCGTATGTTGAAGAATAAAGGCTGTTGTTTCAGAGCTCTGTGTGTGGCGTATTCATTTTGATGTTCCCAGACTGGGGAGGAAGCTACAAAAGCTTTGAAAGCCTAACGTCATGGTGACGGAATGAATAACCAATGATTCAGGGAAAAAACAAAGTTCTAAATCTATACCTTGCAGTTTGCATGAGAGGGAGAGAGCAAGATAGCACCATATCTACTACCATACATCTTTGGCCAGCTCTCTCCCTAGTGTTGGTGCACAATCAGGTTGCCTAGATCCATGCACCATAGTGCAGAGGTGTCCGCAGCATGTTAAACAGAGGTGTTGTACTCCAGGGTACCCTTCCAATAAAACATACTATGACTAGACAATCTTTAACACTTTTCCCACTTTGGATGTGTGCTGTACAGTGCAGCACATGTGCAAAGTCAGACAAATTTGGAGAAATGTGATGCAAAGCTGGTGCAAAATGTCAACACATTTTTCCCTTCGTGTTGGTTGGCTTGTTCCTCAATGACTCATCTCAGACGGTTCACTGGAGGCTGGGCTGCACCTAGTTAGTGCTGGTGGTTGTTGGTTAGATGGGGGTCACAGGTCGCACCAGTGCCATGGTCATCTGGACACGTCAGTTACTGGTAGCTTGTAGAGGGTGTTGCTGTGTTAAAAAAAATCATTTCTCTTGGCTCCTGCCCCTTTGGCCTCACCTTGTAGACTGTTTTGCGGGAGGTCTGAGCACAGAGGGAGAGCAGTGATGGCCCCTTGATGAAGCAGGAGGAGTAAGGAACCAGGTGGGTGAAAGTTATCACTCCTCAAGTACAAGTGCAAAAACAAATGCTGTTAAAGAAAGCCGGTGGACAGGAAACACCATAGGAGCAGTGTAGTGGGCACTAGTCACGCTCTGATGCACAGTGCACTGGTCTCTGCTGCTCCCTTCCAGCTTCAATGCACTGGCAGGCCCTTGCCACATCCTAAAAGGTCCGTGTCCTAAGAATATTGGGAGCGGGAGCCCATGCCCCTGCTCACAGCAGCCAGCAGGCCTACATGTGGGGCTGGAAAGCGAGTAGTGACCTGCAAGACCGGCCCCTAGTATCAACCCTCCCCTTACAGCCTCACAAGAAAATCCCTGGTGCCCGGTCTGGGCCTGTTTATAAGGTTTGCATTAGAAATTTTCATGTTCATTTTAACGTCTGGCCAAAAGACACTTGCACTTCCCATTGACTGATAGTCCCTATATTTAGTACGGTTTCATTAACTATTTCTGTAACTCTCAAGACAATGACAGCAAATTACAATGTTGATTCGTCACTATAAACCAGCCTTGGTATATTTATTTATCCTACAGAAAATGAGCACAAGTCATTAGAGTAGCTAGAGTGTATATGTAGATTTTTATGTTGAAGCCACACTCCCCCTCCGGTTTCTGATTGAGATTTGAACCGCTTGTAGCTAGCATGAAAGCAACTTTTAGTAACTGCTTGTGGAACTGCTGCTTTTCAAAAAATAATTCTCCTGAATTGGACTGTTGATGATCCTGTTATTTTTGAAGGAATACTATTCAGCTTGTCAGAGAAAAGTCCATTGCTGAGTTTGGAACAAAGACTCTTTAGTTTTTTTCCTTTGTCAGGAATTCACGTTTGGTTCAGATACATACAATCATCACCTTTCACAAACCACCTACTCTTCAGTCATAGGTAACAAACTTGACAACATGTGTACAAGCTATCCCTTTTAATTTTTACCTGTGGAGGGAAAAGGTCCCATGAGTCAGAAATTACCTTAACTTCACCTGCCTTCATCTGTCCGATCATCGTCCCAGCCTCCGCACAGTTCCAGGAAGGATGAGAAAAAGAGAAACCAGGGTTAGAAAGCCCTCCGGGGTCTCACTGCAGGGCTGGGGGATCCCTTTAGGTCCTCAGGTGTCTTCCTCGCTGTCATCATCCGACCCATCGATTACCAAATAGTCCTGTAGGAGGCTATTAATCATCTTCACTTGCCTGAGTCAATGTCTCCTAATTGCCTACTACCAGGCGGTTTCTGGAAAACAGAAGAACATCTACAAAACAGTACAGGAGCCTCCAGCATTCCTGGATGTCTCCGAGTGTGTGCGGCCCTTGGAAACAATTCATACATTACCCAGTCCACAGTGATGCTCGTTGTGGTTATCAGGGCCTCAAGCTCCGTGCTTAGGGCCCTCAGTATGTCCTGGGCATAGGTGCATCCCCAGAAGAGGTGATAGGTCATCTCATTTGTGATGCATCCTCTTGGGCAGGACTTGAATCTGGTGAGCTCTCCTGCATGCGGGGAAGGCTCACACTGGCAGACTTCTTTGGATGGCCATCCAGGCGATGTCTTTGTGCTTGATCAGGCATTTGGAAGCGATGTTCTTCCCACATGGTCTGCTATTGCAGAGGGGAAGGCGGCAATCTGCTCACTGATTCTCTTGAATGGATCTGTCATTGGATAATCTTTTGAGTCCTCTGTTTTGCAGTGGCAGCCTCCTGATCAAAGTCCTTGACGAATTTCTCCAGTTCTTTGTAGAACCACAGGGTATCTCAGCAGTAGGGGAATGGCATTAACCCACTGGTCTTCAAACTTTCTGATGTCGAGACCCCCTTGTCTAACCTTTTTAGGCGTAAGGACCCCTTCTGACAAAATTTTCTAGAAACTGGTTCTCCTCATCATCAACATCTATCGACAACCATAAATGCCGCTGTTAGACCTAGCATCTTTTGGCATGTTTCCCCTGTTTTTTTTCCTTTCTGACCTCCTTGTTTTGACTCTGTTTTTGCTGGTTCAGTGTCTCTGCGCACTTTCTCACTGCTGTTCAGTGTTAAAGTGCAAGTGCTCCTATTGTAAATTGTATTATGGATTGGTGTGTCCATGATTGGCATGTTTGACTTACTAGTAAGTCCCTAGTAAAGTGCACTGAGGGTGCCAGGGCCTGTAAATCAAATGCTGCTGGTGGGCCTGCAGTACTGATTGTGCCACTCACCCATGCAGCCCTGAAAAGGGTTATCAGACCTGCCACTGCAGTGTCTGCGCGGTTTGTAACTGCCATGACGACCTGACAAGTGCACCCAATTGCCAGGCCCTAATCTTCACTTTTCTTACATGTAAGTCACCCCTAAAGGAGGCCCAAGGTATCCCTGTGGGCAGGATGCCATGTATATTAAAGATAGGACATGTACTGGTGTGTGTGACATATCCTGGTAGTGAATTACAGTGTGTTTCATTTTTCACTATGGAAAGGCTATCTGCCCCATAGGATAGAATAGGAGTTTACTTATAACATCTTATAAGCATATCTTCCCATTGGGACAAGATAGAGAAATGGGGTTTAGTAG
The DNA here is from genome assembly GCA_963921515.1 of Calotriton arnoldi. Classification (NCBI taxonomy): domain Eukaryota; kingdom Metazoa; phylum Chordata; class Amphibia; order Caudata; family Salamandridae; genus Calotriton; species Calotriton arnoldi. The sequence goes on along the minus strand of CAWUFW010001334.1, from coordinate 2,618,652 downwards.
TCCTGAACTCAGAATATAAAAATGCATCTTTTAGTAAAGATGATTTTTATGTTCTGTGTTTGAAAAATACCACTTTTAGAAAGTAGGTATTTTCTTGCTTAACCATCCTGTGTGCCTCTGCTGGGTTTGTGGATTGACTGTCTGGCTTTGGAGTGACAGGGGCTGGGGTTGTGCATTCTCATCAGACAGCCACTGGGGGGGTCAATGTGTGTCCTGCCTTTCCTGGATGAGTCAGGGCTGGGCTGAATAGACCTGGGCTGTATTTATAGTTGTGGGAGGAGATTTCCTTGCACCTGAATGGGCCTGGTCTGCCTTGGACAATGCTGTCTCCACCTCCTGCCAGGAAGCTGGGCCAGAGAGGAGGGAACTGGTTTGGGCTGGGCACAGGCACTATCTACCAAAAGCACAAAGAGTATAAATATTGGGGGCCAGACCCCAGAACTTTACAACTCTCTATAATCAAGGAACCTGCCAAGAAGACGAGCTGGAAGAACTGCCAAGAGGAGTACTGCAACTTTGCTGTGTTTTTGCTTTGTTGGTTTGGCCTGCAGTTGCTGCTTCTTTCCATTGGGCTGTGAAAGGACTGGACTGAACTTTCTTTACTTGTTGCTGAGTATCTCCAAGGGCTTGAGCTAGAGCTTGCCTCCTGTTCTGAAGTCTCAGGGTCCGCAAAGACTTCACCAACCTCTGGGTACCACCTCTGGAACCGTGGTTTCAGTTGCCACAGAGGGGGGAAAGCAACCGACTCCGTCACTGACTCCGTCTCTGGCTCCATATCCTGAAGGCACTGCAGAGGGCACCGCTGCATCTTGCACCGCAACCCTGGTCTCACTGACGACGGCCGCCGAGCTGCTGCTTGCACCGTGACCTGTGGGCACCGCACTCCGCACCTCCTCGCTTCACTTCGCCGCCCTGGTCTCACCGACACGTAGTTGACTTCGACAACCGTGACCGCACCGTGGTTTGGGGGCACTGCTCGTAAGTCTTGCAACACACTGCCCCATCCCACACCGCAGTCCGGACCGACCAACGCCAGCTCCCCGCAAAGTGCATATTTCTAAGTACTGTATGTTGGATTTTTATCGTTTTGGTCTTGCTTTGAATATATAAAGTATTGGATATTTTTCTAAACTGGTGTGATGTCCTTTTGTAGTGTTTTCACTGTATTACTGTTGGTTATGTGCAAATCCTTTACACACTGCCTCTGAAATAAGCCTGACTGCCCGTGCCAAGCTACCAAGGGGGTGAGCAGGGGTTAATTTAGTAGTGTATCCCTCTTACCCTGACTAGAAGGAAGGGTCCCTACTTGGACAAAGGTGCAAACCATTGCCAACTAGAGACCCCCATTTCTAACAGCCCCAATTACCACAGCAAATAATTTTTACGGTGGGGAAATGATATTAAACAGTGTTTAGAAAACCAAAGGTCATTGAGCGTAGGGGTGTAGCCAAAGGTGTAGCTAAAAACAAAGGGCCTCATTTATGAGGAATTGGCATAGGGCAGCGCTGCAAGTCTTCTTGCGGCGCTGCCCTATGCCAATGTGAAAGGGCAGGAATGCACCGTATTTATGAAATATGGTGCATTTTAGTCCTTTACCCTTCACAAATTGCTGCCTAGCACCAATGTAGAGTTACAACAAAGCAGTTGACCCAGACACGTCACTAGGACCTGGGTAAAACTTGGTACAAAGAGGGGGTGGTCCCAGTGGAAACACAATATTACATGGATATCAATATCACCTGATCAATCAATTACAATCAATACATGTTAAAAATATTTAATCAAGTTGAACATATATTTTATCATGTTCAAAAAACAGCACATTTGCCAATAAAGTTGTGCATAGGTGCCCCAGAAGGGGAGAAGGGAGGAAATGGTGCACCTCCTGTAGGTGCCCCCCATGGTCCTGATGAAGACCCTTTTGTAAGGAGCAGAATTTCCTACACTAACCCTGGGTCGAAACGTCGGCAGCTCTATGTTTGGTTTTCTGAATGTGGACAACAGTGCTAGACTCACCGTGTCCTTTCTGACATTCTGTTTCTGTAAATAATTTAGCCTTGGTTAAGGCTGGACAGGCCTATTTATGTTTTTTGATGTATACACTGTTCACTGCCCTCCCTCTATCACTTACCCTCACTTTTGCACATTGCTGCACTATTTCCTCCCTTCTCTCCTTCTGGGGCACCTATGCACAACTTTATTGACAAATGTACTGTTTTTTGAACATGATAAAATATATGTTCAACTTCATTAAATATTTTCAACATGTGTAAGTATTGATTGTAATTGATTGATCAGGTGATGTTGATATCTATGTAATATTGTGTTTCTACTGGGACCACCCCCTCTTAGCACCAACGTAGGCAGGATTGGTTTTGTACGGGAAGAGGCTCCTTCCTTCACCCAAACAATCCTGAGGGGCGTTTTCCTCTTTCTATGTGAGCTGCAGAATGCAGCACACATGGAAAGAGGAAACAAGCATTGGCATAGCCAATAGGTCTCGCCTTTGGGATCTTATAAGTGTTTAGCCATGCAGCAGGTTATTACCTATTGGCATGCCCATACACTCTCTCAGATTTTTTGAATAATCGTACATTTTTTTAAAAAGTCGATATGAAATGAGCCAAGGGGCGATGGAGATGAATGGGCAGCATGGCAGCATGCCTAGAGTAAGGGTGCCAAGGCGGGACGTGGCAGGTGTAATGGAGACGAGTGTGCAGGTGTGCCTATTAACCTTGCAGCATTATTATGATATGATATTGAGAGGGTGGCTGTATAAAAGGGGGCATGCTGTATTAATGGTGTTGCAGCGTGAAAACAGGTTTATTTAAAATAAAGTGTGGCAGGGCCACTTGCACAAACCTTTTAAGTATTCCCACAGTAGCTGCACTTTATCAAAGATTGTGGTGCTCCAAGGGAGAGAGCGGCCACTAGCACTCTCACAGTAACTGAGAAAACCCAGTTTGCACAATAGACAGATTGTCCTGAGCAACCAACACATATGAAATAAGTGTGTCCAAGTCTTCTTGCTTTCAGGACCGACCTGAAAGCAAGAAGATTTGGACACACTTATTTCATATATGTGTTGGTTGCTCGGGACAATCTGTCTATTGTGAAAACAGGATTGTTTTGTTTGCTCATGTGATAAAGGAATAGGGCTAGGTAGGGACCAACATAAATAGAATTGCGGGCAGCCATGATAATATAAGCATAGTGGGGCATATTATCAAGAGAAGTATCGCCGCTTTTTCGGCACATATCGCCGAAAAAGCGGCGATTTTTCTATCGCACTATTAACAAGGACTCGCTAACAAGCATTAACGCTTGTTACCTTGGAGTTAGCAGCCGTTTTTTTTGCCACTTTGCATGTCAGCGATATTTATCGCTAATGACATGCAAAGTGGGCGTTCCTTCACACAACTCCATGACAAACACTCGCCAAGACAGCTTCGGGATATTAACAAGGCTGCACCGGACCCGCGATGCGAGAATGAAAGCCGCGCTAAGCCCCCTTTATCTCAGGTTTTTAACTCCTGCTAAAAATACGACTTAGCCATCTTTCATATGGGAGGTGGATTGCAAGGCTAAGTCCAAACCTGCCTATTAGCAAGGTTTTCAGTATTGCAGGAAAATTATCGCTTGTTTTCTCACGATAAAGCATGTTCTCAAGGCTATGGCTGGATTTCATATCGCCTTGGAGCAAAGCGTTGTTAATACCGCGCTACCACGGCGATGAAATCCAGCGATAGCCAGCGATAATAAAAAATGCGCTAAGCGCGCTTTGCGATAATTATCGCAATCTGTTGATAATATGCCCCAGTGTTTTATAGTGTAAAGACACAAAATGTACAATTAACAGTGTTATAGAATAAAGAGAACATGCACACATGAGACCACTAAAAACAAACAGACGCAAAAAGCCCGGTGTGTTTTTTAAAAAACTTGAGTATAAATGCAACCGTAATAAAATATAAAGCGCAGTGTATTTCTTTTTAAAAATAAATACGCCCATGGCTAAATATATCGAGCCCGATAAAATAGCAGTACAAATTTAGCCTTGGTGATGATACAAATGTTAACACAAAAAGAGAGTTTAAGTGATTTGCCCAGAAATACACAATGTTTACCAAACGCTAACACTCACAAAAAAAAATACACATAAAGCAACAAGTGCAGCTGTAAGATGGGGGTTGTGTATATTCATTCAGCTGAAGTGACTTGAGGTGAACAACATTCACTGCTTAGGGACATGAAGAGATGCAGCGGCTGCGTTAGGCCCACTTCTGGTATGGGTGGTGGGGGGCGGCTGAGCAGGGGTATGCTGTGCCAGGGTTTCATGAACCTACGGGGTCATGTTTGGCACTAACATACAGTAAATAAAAGAAAAAAGAAAACGTATAGGCAGCATGCCTAAACTGCGGGTGCAATTGTGGGACGTGGATGTTATATTGGTAACTAGTGTGCCGACGGACCTTGGCAGCATTTTTTTTTAAATGGCACGATGTTTACCGAATGCTATGGGGGGGAGGGGCTGAGCGGGGGTATGCTGTGCCTGGGTTTCATGGAGCCTACGGAGTCATGTTTGGCACTAACAAACAGTAGACAAAAAAAAAAGAAAAAAACGTACACATAGATAATAGAAAAAGTTAAAATTTTCAAAATCTAACTCATCAGTAAGTTGAGGCCTCTGAATGAGAATGCTTTATAGTGGCAAACAAATGAAAGTCAAATTGTGCGCTTTTTCTTACGAATATCCAGCATTTCTGTAACTTATGCAGATGATAATATCTCAAGGTACTGCTGACTTTAAACGTGGTAAGTAACCTGCAGTTGTGTCCATAAGGATTCGTTTGACAATTATTACTGTATTAACCATATTAATTCAGGCCTTTCTTAGACGTGTCCCCCTTGATTGCCGTGTTCCAACTGATGGAGCGCTTAATTATTTTTAAATCAGACTCAGTCTGGCTCCACACAGATGGTTGTCTCAGGAGACAGATGAAAACAGCGAGAGGCGGCGGAGTGAGAAAATGCCTGCTTTAAATCTGTAATCTTGCCGTCGGAAGCATGCCTTGAGTGCTGGCAACGTGGCCGGCAACGAGCGTGCACGCGCGCCGACGGACCTTGGTGGCATTTTTAACGTGATAAAAAAGAAATGTACAATAACACTATTTAACAAAATGTACCGCAAAGCCAGCAAAATACGCTAATACAGTACCAAATAAAAATAAAATTCAAGCAGCACAGCAGAAACTTTCTGCTTTTGTCTAATGTAAGTGCCTCAGTCTGCTTCAGAAGGGCGAGGCTTGGTGCATGTACAGCGTTTACCTTGCGGGAGCGAGCAGCGGCGCCATCTGTTTCCAAAGCGCGGGCGCGATAATTGTAAACAGATGGCGCCACTGCTCGCTCCCGCAAGGTGGATGCCTTACATGCACGAGTACTCATTGGAAACAGTGCAGTACATGCACGAGTTTTCCAAAAAGTACAGACCGATTCCAAAAGGTCAGATCCTAAGCAGTGCTTGTGCGCTGATTAGGCTCGACCTAAAAACGAGGAGAAATGAAAACATTTCTCCTCGTTATGCCTCCCTTGAGGAGGCGTCAGTTTTTGGAGCTGCCACAGGTTTACATCATTTTGTAAATATGGGACAGCATCAAAATCCATGGGCTTTGCGTGGGAACCCCACGCAAAGCCCATGGAACACCTCCTTGACGCAGAGTAAGGCAACGCAGTGACTTGCGCTGCTATGTCTTACTCCATATCTATGAGGCAATGCAAAGCCATGCAGGGTGACTTTGCACTGCCTCATAGGTATGGTTGAGATGCTTGCGCCACCGGAGCATCAAAAAAAGTGATGCTCTGGCGATGCAAGCCTCTCATAAATAAGCCCAAAATATTCTATACGTTTTTTAGGTCTTTCACCTTCAGGTATCTACATATAAAATAATGGGCAGCGTAAATGAAAAATAAATTTAAAAAAAGTTATTGCTCAGTGGGAAATGCACTGTAGTACATTATGAAACCTCTATTAGTTAATGCACTGCAGAGGTCTGTGTGTAACCAGAAAACCACAGAATTAAATCTTGATTGGTACAGTGGAGAATAGTGATGTGTATTTTTAGTGCTACAAAGTCACAGCCTGTGACGGAAAGCCCTGTGAATATGTAAGTCAATTTTTTATACTTGCATTACACACAGGGAAAGATAGAATGCTGCAAAACGTGCAAATAGTTTTACGATAAAATGGTGCTTTCAAAATATAGGTTTTAATAATACCAGAGCGTATGTTATGCAGTTTTCGTTTTTTACATAACTGTCCCTTCAACACTCTTTAGGGGCACTAAGGGCTGGGTAAATGCAGTTAAAATTAAAAGCAAGAACTTCCCAGCCCAGTTGCTAACTCTTTGCACTTCCACTCAAAAAACACATCTTTGTCTTCACAAAGAGCCAAAAATGCTCCCAAGCATCCTTTACACTTGCAGATTAACTGATAAGGCACATTTGCCTTTCATTCAGGCAAGCAGCTGATAATGATCTCAATTAGCGGTCCCAGGACGGCTGGCTTTTTGCAGGGACAAGTGAAGCTGGGGAATCTGCGACCCCAGGCTAGGACTCCACGACCCCCCTGGGGGCCGCGCCCCACAGTTTGAAGACCTCTGCGTTAACCCAATCTGCCAATCCTTAGGTGCCTCCATGTTGGTAGCAGGAAGAAGTGTGCCATCAGAAAGCCGGTGTGGCTTTCATCTTCAGTCCTCAGGATGGTCCTCACGCAGTGGCACACAAAGATCCCCCTCAGGATGGTGGCGATGTTGGGCACTCCTTTGCGTCCCTTGTTGTGGGTCTTGAAAATCACCTCCCCCTTCACTCTGTCCATCTTGTAGTTCCAGATTAAGTAGAAGATCATTCTTGTGATGGCCTTGAACGTTCAAGGCTGCACTTGACACACTTGAGCGACCTACTGGAGCACTGGGAAGGTTTTGTTCCTCAGGACAAAAGACATGCCTTCGATCAACAGCTTACTGAGGCTCCAGAGTCCCAGTTTCTTTTTCGTCTTCTCCAATCACTGTCTCCTCCAAACCAGACTCCAAGGATCTCCATGAAGTCCTGCTAAATGGGGAATGGCAGTGGGTCTCAGATGTGGGTCCAGTGGCTGAAGAGCAGTGTTTCTGACTTTGTGTTCCTGATGCTCCTGACGCCTTCCCAAATTCAATGAACGCCTTTGCCAGTCCCTTCACTGAGTGCCCGTCTGAACAGAAGACAGAGACATCGTCCATGTAGATGGTGCACTTCACTTCACTCTTTTCGTTACAGACTGATACTGCCACGTCTCTGATGTTTCCATTCTGCCTGATGCGTTCTCCGAGGAGCTTTATAACACAAATGAAAAGAAGAAGGGAGAACGGACAGCCATGCCTAACACCCGAAGGGAAAGGGAAGGGTTTGGTTTTCCATCCGTTAACTAACGCTGTTCTAGAGGTCTATGCATTGTGGTCACGACATCACAAAAGATGTTACCCGGTCCCAGTGCCTTGAGTGTCCAGCCCATGAACTCATGGGAGATGTGGTCAAATCTCAAATGCCTTCCCCTGGTCGAGATTGACCAGGGCTACCTGAAGCTTTCAGCTCTTGATATGCTTGCATCCTGGAAGAAGCTCTGGAACCTGACTTTCACCCATTCCCACCAATCGCCAGTCGAGTGAAAGAGGTCCTTCAGGTCCCTTTACTCTACGTACGTGACTCTGAGATTTGCCACTAACTCCTCTTTCTCCAGCAGGGAGCAGTTCAGCTTCTAGGAACCAGGGTCAGCGGGGAACTTCCTATAAGTTCCCCCTCGGATTTGACTGCCCTGTGGTCCAAGAAGTGGACAGCAACCATGGAACGTCACTCAGGCTTTACCATCAGGGAGGTGAATACGAAGTCAATCCTGGAATACATTGAACCATGAGGCTGACTCCTTGAAATGTTCCTGGTATTCGCCCCCATACCCCCTTGATGTCCCACAGAGATGCCGCGCCTACCATCCTCACCATTAGCCTAGACATCATGTACATCCCTACAGAGTCTGGCCCAGTTCATCCATCTACCTGTAAGGTGAAGTTGAAATCAACACGTACCAGGATGGGTCTAGAGGTGTCAAGCTGCCTTCTAAGGACCTGGGGCATCTCAAGCTTTTCATTCTTCTCCTAGGGGCATACTCGCTGACAAGCCTCACTATCTCTTCAGACAATGAGCCATCCACGATCAGCACTCTGCCATTGACCTGCTCTGTAACAATCTCTGTTGTCAAATGCTTCCACCTAATCAGAAATGGCTACTCCTGATGACCTGTAGTCATTTCCTCAGGACTAAAATGATGTAATGTGTGTCCACTGCCTCTTGAGTTGGCTGTATGACTAGGCGTATGGACTCTCACATTCATGCAGACGGCAGATGTCTCGGTTCTGGGCGAAGAGCAATGTACCAATACGTCTAACCTGATCCGTCATGCTTCTGACGTTCAAGGTTAACAATGATATAGCCATTGTCTCAACACTAGCTATTGGTGTTCAGGATTGAAACCACTACGGTGGTTGGGGCCTGAGCTACGCTACTAGATGGGTTGAGATGCCTGCAGGTCCACACTTCCTTTGTTGTCCTCTTCTATGATCTAAATGAGGAACTCTGTTGCAGGTTCTCGCACCACTGCCCACTTGGTTCCTTCTCTTGGGGGTCCTGTGTCAAACATCATGTCAAGCTCCAGGTGAATACATCGTAGCTCCTCCTGGAGTGTTGGGTCAAGTTCTTCGGGTGTGCCGCCTGTGTCTTCATCAACTTTGTCATTAGAGTCGATGATGATGAAGCCATTGTCTGGTGGTTTCTGCGCGTGGGCAGTGATGAGTTTCTTTGGGGTGTAGAAATCCTCCTTTCTCTGCTGTGTTCTCGTTCTGCTGATTCTTGGATAACTCAGGCCACCTTCCTCTTTCGTCCCATCTTCCATTGGTTTAGGGGTTGATAATGTGTGGAGTGGGTTTGGTATTGCTGTGGTTTCCTGCCCAGATCTGGCGTATCTCCTTTCTTGCTTTTCCTCCTTCTCCTTCTTTCACTTGCCCTGGAGTGTCTGGGACTTGACCTAGCACCATTCTTCTGGTATTTCGTCCTCTTCCTCACTGCTTTCTTATGAGCCTTCCGTTTTCTTTCCTTTTTTCCCTTTCTTTCCCTTCTTCTGCCGTCTTTCGTTTACTGGGGTCCTTGGTCCTTTGTTACTGTTTAGTTTCTGGCTTCCGTTTTGTCTACTTTCAGGCTCCCAGGTGTGATGGGGACCTTGTGGTGCTCTCTTCCCCGTGGCTACTATCAGGCGAGTTTCCTCTGCTACAGCTGATTCCGTCAGTGGGCTTGTTGGTTCTGTGTGGGTGTCCAGGTTCACCGCAGGTTCCTTTGTGGTCTCAGTCTTCTTGGGGCCGGCTGGTTATGATGTTTTGGCCTTGGGAGCTGGTCTTTTTGTGGTGTCCTTTCTGTCTGGCCTGGGATTCTTCCCTACTTCTTCTCTGGAAGCCTTCAGTAGGGCGTTCATCCTTGTGTTGGCTGCTGGGTCCAGCTCAGATCTGGTGGTTCCTGGGCTGGGGTCCCTGCTCCTGCCGCGGCATAGGTTTTTGACTTTTCTGGCTCAGGGCATTGGTAATATATGTGTCCCTCAGTGTCACAGAGGTTGCATATCTTCTTTCCAGTGCACAATGGTGCCAAATCTTCTGAAAAAGGATGCAATGTCCTTCTAAGGGATGTGGGGATTGGCCATCTCCACCGTGATCCTCTTTTTAGTCGATGTTGGTTCCCATCTGATGGATATATTAAAGGGCATTATACGGTGTCTCGTCTTTCTTGTTTTGAAAGATCTTTCAGTACATTTGAAAGAGCGCCTGGGTAATGAAGGATAGCAGAAAGATGAATCCTGATGCTGAAGCTTGGCAGCTCAACACCTCCGCACCTGGGACTCCTGCTTGTGATACTGCTTTATCTAGGAAAATATCTCTATCCAGCCAAAAGCTGTCATTATCTCTGCTCTGACCTCCCAAATCATCACTTGGGAGTGACTAAGGGAGAGGGAGACCCACTGAAGGGTTCAAAGGCTTTCCCCTGTTTGGCCCCTTCCTTTCCCAACCCTTTTTCACCTGGTTTGGTCTTGCTAGAACCTATTGGTACCACCCCTTGGACCCTGGTGATTTCTTTCCACCCAGCCTTCCTGAGCACTGGGGCTCTCTCTTGAGGGGCAGTGTTCCCTTATAAGTGCTCGCACTGGCCCCCCAGATGGAGTTGGCGGTCAGGAGTCTGGGTGCCCATTGGCGATGCCATCTTGCATGTGCACTGGGCCTTCAGTGTCCATTGTTTCTACCATGTCATAAGGTATTCCCATCTGGTTTACGGGCTCTCCATGGGATTACCATGCGCATACTAGATCTGCCTGGGAGGATCCACCACCCTGGTTCCTGGGCAGCCCCTTAGGGTGGTGTACAGACAGCACTTCGTCTATGGGCAAGAACCACTTGACAGTCAGTACCAAGAGCTAGGGTGAGTGTTATATGAGTTACCACCTAAGCATGGATCCCCTTTCCAGAGACGCAAGTGCTGACAGGCCTTTGAAGGATGTCAGGCGGAAAGAAGAAAAAGGGATGTAAATACATGTTACTTCAAAGTCAAAGTGTGCAGATCTGAACCTCAACTTTGCATCCACTTTGCAGTGGGACAAACTGATACGAGCATATACTACACTTGATCTAAGCCAAAAGGCTGAGGGCCAGATTTCTCAACATTTGGTGCAACACTGTGCTGCATCAAATGGAGAGAGCAGGATTGCAGCTCTTGGCAAACATGGCACTGAGGCTTTAGTTTATTCATACACTAACTCCCATCTATGTTATAAAAAATGTATAAAGCGCATTATCGCTCCAAGGAGCATCTTGGCATGTACGAAATGGAGAACAGAGGAGGCTCTAGGCTACTATGGACCTATCCATAGATCAGATTAGAGAAAGCATAAGGAGTCCGGAGCTGCAAAACCTGGGTAGGTTTTCAGCAGTTTCCTAAAGCCGGATTCTGAATATGAATGTCTAAGATGGTCAGGAAGCAGTTTCCAGGCTTTAGCTCCAAGGACAGCAACCAATTTTCCACCTTTGGTTTTCCATCTGAAAGGGGGCGGAGTGAGAGGATATACAGAAGAAGATCTGAGCAGACAAGAAGTGATGTATGGAGTAAACCTGGCCGCTAGATATTTAGGACCTGATGCTATTTTCGCTCTGAAGGTGATAAGCAAGATCTTAAATAGCACTCTTTTATAAATATGGCAGCCAGTGAAGTGATTTGAGGGCTGCTGTAAACGGAAGATAGGCGAGGTAGATTCAGCACCAGGCGAGCTGCATCATGTTGTACCATCTGTAGTTTTTTCAGAGTTGCCCTATTGGTCCCTGCATCCAGGCTATTGCAGTAGTCCAATTGTGAGGTAATAAGGGCAATGGCAACTGTTTTTCTCGCCATGAGAGGAAGTAAGTTGAATTTTTTTTTAGGGTTTAAATCAGCTGGAAACACTTCCCAGCTACTGCTAGGACTTGTGGACAAAAAGAAAGTAGGGTATCACATTTTACTCCTAAATTTTTTACCACATCCACAGTAACCGGTAATGAAGGACTTTAGCCAGGCCAAGGCTAGATGGGAAATGCCACAAGTCTTCAGGTGATGCACTAAAATATCATGGGGGATGGTATCAATGCAGCTGATGGATCTAATAGAATCAGTACTGCATTTTTCCCAACGTCCAAGACAAATTTAAGGGTCTCAGTGATTTCTAGAAGAGCAGTTTCAGTGGAATGGTTAGGTCAAAAATCAGACTGGCGAGGGTGAAAAAAGTTGGTCTTTTCTAAGAAGGTGGTCAATTGACTATTGACCAATTTGTCATTGATCTTACTTAGGCAAGGCAACAGAGAGATGGGCCGTAGATTGGAGAGAGTGGGAGGATCCGTTAATCTCTTATTTGAAGGGGCTTTACAGCAGTAACTTTCCAATCAGTGGGAACATCCGCAGTTAACAGAAAAGAATTGATTATATCATTGATAACCGGGTTGACAACATCAATGATAGTGTGTAGCCCTTCCGGCGGCAAGCGGCAAAGGGCGAGCCAGACTTGCGGAACGGATGGCTTGGAGTGACTTTTCTAAACTAATGGTATGGAAGGTTTGAGGGTTAGAGATGGCTTTATTGGATACAGAAAATATGTCTGTGGGAGGAACATATCCCATATTAAAGTCTATTTGTAGCTTTTGAATTTTTTGTTAAAAAAAGTTGCCAATATTGTTACCTAAAGTTTGAGAGGGGGGGATAGCTTGATTCAATATTTTAGGATGGATGAATAATTTCACGATTTTAAAAATACATTTTTGATCTGATTCAGCTGATGCAATTAGATTTGTGTAATATGCTTTTTTCTCCACTATAATTTGTTGATGATATGCTTTCAGAGCTGTTTTGAACTGAGTTAAGTGTTATGAATTGTATCCTTTCTGCCATCTACGCTCAGATTGTCTACATTGAAGAAGTAATTCAGTTAGTTTTTGAGTATACCAGGGGGCTAATACTTTAGTAGTCAATTTCATTTTCAAAAGTTTGGGGGGGCGAATATATTGCTAAGAGTGGTCATCCAATGGTTAAAGCGCTGGTTATCTTGGGTGGTGGTACCTGATACGGTGGGTCTAGGTCCAAATGCACGATTAACTAGATCTGGGCGCTTTAACATGTTGCCCCATTTGCGTAATGTCTTGGGGGTGCTAGTGGTAGGTGGCTGTGGGAGATTACTATGGGCCATGTGATTCCAAACGGATTAAATGCCTGGTCTGACCAAGGCAGCGGAATCAGGGAGTTAACAGTTAGTGAACATAGATTGGAGCAATTTCCATCAAGGATGTGTCTGACACAATGTGTGGGGGCACACACCATTTGTTCAAGGCCCAGAGTCTCAATGCACTCCAAGAAGTTTCTAACTCCAGGTTCCTTCATACAATCTAAGTAGAGGTTAAAATCCCCTAATAGTGTAAAATTTGAATATCTTAAAATTAGGTGCCCTAAGGTATTCCCCAAAGATTCCAGAAATGCAGAGTTCGGGCCAGGTGGACGATAAATCAGTGCTCCAGAGTATGAAAGTGAGCCATCAATTTCGAAGCAAAAACCTAAGCTTTCTGCTCCTTAAAGATCAGGGAGCTCAAACAGGGAGCATTTAAGGGTATCATGATAGATTATGGCCAAACCTCCTCCCCGTGATTCAATCCGATTCTGTCTGTGAATTAGATGGCCCAGAGGGAGATCCTGTACAATATCAGGGTTACACCCATCTTTAAACCATGTTTCCGTAATAAAAAGGACATCTAAATGGGATTCCAGGATCAGATCAAAGATGTTTTGAGTGTGCTTGCTCAAAGAGCGCGCGTTAATCAACCCACCCAACATCACATTTGGGGGGACCACATTAGCATCACCATCTTTAGTGAACGGGCTCAATGATAGTCTACATTTATTGCAGCAGATGGGACCTGCCCATTGATCAACATTCAGATAGAAACCACAATTATGGTGACACTGATTAAAAAAGAGTCGAGAATACTCTTTTGTCTAGTGCATACCTGGTTCAAATTGGGCAGCATTCCTGGCGCTGACCACGTTTCGGACGCAGACAGGTGCAGACGGGCTTGCCTTTGGTACGCGGCTAGCACACCTGCTGCGTGCATCCGCAGTGGCAGCGGTGGCGGCACAACGAGCTTGGCACGTCAACGCTAGAGCGCTAACCTAGCAAAATGGCCGCTCGTCCGGTCTCGCCATGACCCACAGAGAGAAGGGATGAATGCGTGATGCCCGGAATACCCGGTAAGGACGTCGGCTAGCCCGATTTGCAATGGGGGTCTCAACAGTGTTTGTGAGAACAAAAGATAAATCGCTATCGATATTATAAAACTTGATAGCACCGCTAACAGCAATGTCCCATTTAAAAACACATTCAAATTCAGATAGGCATTAAAACAATTCCCCCCAGCAGGTCCCAATAAACAATAGATCAGTCAGAAATGCAGTAATGCAGCGTATGATAGCTAGGAAATTGCCTACTGTTCGCTGTAGGAGTGAGTGTAAGCAGACGTCTGCCTATGTGCATAGGTTAATAACGGTTCAAGGCTTTATATTTTTTGTTCTAGATGCAATTTTATGTTGGATTGGTATATGAATTATACATTCAAGTCTAAAAAATATAAATATCATGGTGTACCATAGTCAATTCAAATATATAATCAAACATTTAATCTCGACTGCTCCCCATCACCATAGTTAGAGTAGTAGGCACTTCTAAGAACAAGGTCTAAAGTAAATATTTAGCAGTAGGTCTTCTACAGGTTAATGTAGTGGGGCAGGTCATGGCCTACAATGCGTCCAATCATAGTCTGACTACAACAGTGGACCTAGAGGCCCCATCTCTTGCTTGTACAGCAGGATGTCCGCACACTGGAGCACGGGGTAGGTGAACAGGCCCGCGCTGCCCTCGTTCTTCTGTGCCTGGCTCTTCACCTTGCACTGGGGCAGATGTCGTAGACGTGGTATGGATGTCAGGCACCCCAGAATCAAGGCCAGTTCTGACACCTCACATTTATAGTTACCTAAAGGTGTGAAAACCAAACTCCTTGGCCAAGGAGTTGGAAAAGGGTCCCAAGAAAGGATGAAGACCAAGACCTCCGGACCAGGTTCAGGACAGGATAGATGACCTCTCTACCAATGACGCCTGCGTCGTTCCCCTCTCTGACACTTCGTTACTCCTCGAAATTCTTCCGCGTCTCCCTCTAGTGCAGTTCGCCGCCCCACCTCACGACCTCTTCGGACAGCGATTCAGTCTGCTTTGTTCTCTTTATGGCAGCATCTGAGCTCTAAGCTCCTCCACCTCTCTCTGCGTTAACTAATTAGCTAATTCTATATCTATTATACCCTTCTACGCCCATGTACCTCCCATTAATGTTTCAAATTTATGGGCCCACTAATTCTGATTGGACAGGGACAGGGGGTTGATCCTCACACCATGTCATTTTAGGTCAATTTTCTTAAGCCCATTGTTTTAGAATCCCGCCCCTCTCAATTAATACATTTGCTTTATTTCCCACCCGTTTCACACCAGGATTAATACAAAATATATACAAAATGTATCATTTTATAAGACATTTTAGTTGAGCTCTGAAGGTGATCAGCGGGTCATGTCCTTGGACATCCTCCAAGTTGACTTCATCGCTTTGCTTTGTTAGTTTTCAGAGCGCATGCGCAGGTCACATGGCTCTCGAGCTGTTGTTTAGCCAACCCAGGCCCACTTTACGAACTAATAGAAAAGTCAAAGAAGAAACATATTAAAATCAAAAATAAATGTTTTCACTGTATACCCCTACTTCTACTCTAATCCCATTTAATTATAAATGTCTATCCCGCATTAGTAGCGTTAGAATACCACATTATTAATTGCAGCAATGCGAAAGGTTTAGCATGTGAGAACATTAAGCAGCCATTTTAGCATACATTGCGCAGAAGCAAAAGATTCCCTCCAAGCAAAGAAAGACGTCATACCATGTGACATTGTTGACGCATGCGCAGTAGATTTCCCGCGCTTTAGCGGCCATTTTGGATTAGACAAGGATTACTTATTAGTGGAAAACACATAGGCAAGCATCTTGTAGATAAAATGTTTTGTTTGCACATTATTAATAAAGACATTACAGGGTTTTAGTACAAATTAATTAATACTGTGAGAGGATTGCTTCCGAGCAAGTCTCATTGTGAGTCCTTGCTCCATCAATCCCCTCTCTGATGGCGTTTCTGAGCCATCAAAACTACCTACACCCAGATGCCAACTTTTAGCATATTTCATTCACATTTTCATTTTTACACTGTCCATTCTTATCTTTTCCCTTCAGTTTCTTGTAAATTTCACTTCGCAGGTCTTCTAATTCAATCTCTTCAAATTTTCTTTTCTTGCCTCTTCCTGTCACCCTATATGTTTCCTTCTTTCTACAACATTTACACCATATCATTATTGACAATACTGTTATTGCTATTCCTACTAAGGGTACTATTATTTGACCTATAAGTCCTTTCCCTACATTAGTAAACCAGGTACCAATTGACGCAATGCTATTTGTCAATCTTTCCCATACACTATCAACTTCCAGTGGTTTCAGTTCCTTCTCAAGTATAGTAATATTCTTTATATATGTTCCGATTTCTGCACTTTTGTCCGGAATATACGTCCAACAATGTTTCGTTTTCAACAATTTACAGACTCCGCCCTCTTTTGCTAATAATATATCAAGAGCAAGTCGATTTTGCATAACCATAGATCTAATCGCAACCATCTCCGCATTAATCATTAGAAATCCTCCAGCAGTATCCGTTGATAAACGATCAACTACTGTAGACAATTTACAAATTCTCCTTGAGTTCAGAATTACTCCCACTGAAGGTATCAATGCACCAAATATGTCACGTACAATTTCTGTAAAACTAGCTCTTTTACTACGTGTTAATTCACTATTATTTTCATTGCTCCCAGTGTTTCTTTTTACGTGGTATACCTCTTTGGAAAAACTATTCCAAAATAACAACTTCCATACCACCGTGCAGGAAGCCTAAAGTAAGCCTTATTCCCACACACATAATATATTCCAGGAAAAACTGAATCTGTTCCTCCTTTTAGTCCCCAACCTCCAAGAATTAAGAAATTATGTTCACATTCACTGGTACCAATAAAAACATTGTTATATTCAGTCTTTAACCTATGAAGACAAATGTTCCCTGTCTTTACAAAATCTAGAGCCATAGCAGCTTAGAGCCTTGCCAGGTGTATAAATACCCTCTTTCTCAGCCCAAGGTGGAAGATGAGCTTTATGCTCAGACGCTTTCCTTTGGAAATTCTGTCTTCTATTTTCAACTAAGTTTAAAAATATCTTTTCTTCTTCACGTAATGAACATGTTAGATTGCTTCTATGTGCATGTGTTATGTCTATCGACTTCATTGTTAAGAAAAATTCTCCCATAAATTGTGTGTCTTGACTACTAAGCACTGGGTTCAGATTCTTTCGACTAGGAACCTCTGAAAATATCACATCTATATTTGAGTAATAATACTGAAGTTTCCCTGTTCTATAAAATAAACTAGTTAGTACACTACATGATATACCATAAGTTAAAGGCAAATGATGATATGTTAGACCTTCTGCTACTGATTCAGGTAACTTCATACAGACATAACAGTCACTAACATCCATTGTATCTACGTACTGAAACAATAATTTAGTAAAAACATTTAAACTAGTATCGTTATCTGTTACAACGTGATGAAAATCTGGTTCATCTTCTGCTTCTATTTCTACTCTATCACTTTTCAAATTATCTATCCTTCCCTTGGTGTCGTTGTTATTCTTTTTGTCCATTATCATAAGGTAAGGAATTGCTACAATCACAACTAACCACATTATAAGCACCACTACCAAACTACATATGCATATAGCACAGCATCTTCTACAACATTTCCGTTTCGGTCTCCCAGAAACTCTGTCGTCAACCATTTTTGTCCAAGAAGATTTCTCTTCTTTTCTTTTTCCTTCAAAACTTTAACGTTATCAAGGTGGTTTCACGTCTTTTTCATAAGTCAGTTCTGCACTTGTTCCTTCGTCACCACTTTCACTATTCTCTGAACTTTCACAGTCCTCGAGGGTTATATAAGTCCAATCAGGGCCTTTAAACTTATTGTTCACGATTTTCAATCTTTTGCTTTTTCGTTTTTCAGTCCCACTTGTTTGTCCAGATAAGCTTGTTACTTCATTTACTTGTTCTGGGTCTTCACTTCGTGTTGCTATATGATATTTTACTCTTTTAATAACACTAGGCCAATGATCACCCTTTAGGACTTTCTTGGTTTGCTCTGTACTTTCACCTTCCGAGTCTTTTCCAAATACTCCTTTATTCACATTAATGTGTGGCACAATTTTTTGTCTTTGTTTTCAGTTTCCCTCTCTATCTGCTCTTGTTCAGGTCTTATTGTTGGTTCTTCATTTGCCTGAATATGAGTCTCTGCTAACTTGCCCTGTTCAGGATTGACGTTTTCATGCTTGATGTTTTCTTGTTCGATGTTTTCTTGGTTTTCTTCTTCCTGAACGTGTTTTCTTTGTCCTAACTTGTTCTGATCAGGGCTTATTGCATTCTGTACTTCTGCAGCCTGACCACGTTCTTCTAAACCTGTCTGTCCCTGCTCAAACCTTGTTGTTTCGTTGATAGTTTGAGCCCAATTTCCTTTCCCTATCTGGGCCTGCTCAGGTTCTCTTATAGTTTCAACCTCCCTATCCTGAGCTTGTTCTTCTTCACCTATCTGGTCCTCTCTAATTTCCTCTAATCTAGCTCTGCTCCTTGTTTTGATGAAGACTTCAGGTATATCAACCACTGGTATCCAGTCCTGACTTGTGCTCGGTTGTTCTTCAGCTACTCCCGAATCTATCACTTGGGATTCTTCAGCTGTCCAACCTTCAGCTTCCTCAGCTATTGATGCTGACTGAGGATCTCTTTCTTCAGGAGCTGGCACCCTTTTGGTATGCCTTACGTGAATCCAATTAGGTAAACCTGCACATTTCACTGCTGTGTTTGTAACCAATATAACCTGACAAGGTTCGCCCCACCTGGGTGATAAACACGTTTCTCTGGTGTGATGCTTCACTACCACCCAATCTCCGGGGTTCAGATCATGCTCTTGTTCAGGCTGCCTGGAAACTGCGTCTTCTCCAACCTGGTGAGAGACAGAACGCACTAGGTCAGCCAATGCTTTGCAATAATCTAGAACCATATTATCAGTTATGTTCAGCAGTTTATTGCCAGGTACATGGGCTTGTCTCATTGCTCTTCCCATGATGATTTCATGCGGACTCAATCCTGTATTTCTATCAGGAATGCTTCTGAGTCCCATTAAGACAAGAGGCAACGAAGCTGGCCAATCTAACGATGTGGATGCACACATTTTTGACAATCTTGATTTTATTGTGCCATTCATTTGTTCAACCATTCCAGAAGCCTCTGGGCGGTATGCACAGTGCAATTTTTGTTCAATTTTAAATGCTTCACAGATTATTCGAATTACATCATTATTAAAGTGACTTCCTCTATCTGATTCCAAAGTTACTGGGAAACCGAACCGTGGAATGAGTTCTCATAACAACAGTTTTGCAACTGTTATGCTGTCATTCCTCCTGGTAGGGTAAGCCTCCACCCACCTTGAAAACAGACACACTATGACAAGTATATATTTCAGTCCTTTATATGGTGGTAACTGAATGAAATCTAATTGCAATCTCACAAATGGGCATTCTGCCTTTCCAATTTTTCCCAGACCAATTACTGTTTTCCTTCCTGGATTATTCATTTGACAAGTTAAACATCTCTGGCAAAGGCTCTCTGCTGCAGCCCTAAACTTTGGATTGTACCAACTTTGTCTGAAAAGTCTAATTATGGCATCTCTTCCTACATGTGTTTTCTCCATGATACATTCTAGCCATGTGTGAAATTAGGCAATCAGACATGACTGGTCTGCCATCTCGATAAACCCACACATCATCCTCTGTCCTTCGGGTACACCCTATTTTCATCCAAACATCCCTTTCATTCTCTTCAGCATCATCATCCTGCAATTGTCTCACATCATTCCATGTTTCAGGTGTTGAACATAGCATAAGTTGGCAGCTGAGCCCCATTCTTTCAACTTTTCTGTTTACTGCCAGTCTATTTCTGGCACAGTGTTGAGCGATTAAATCTGCATATCTGTTACCGGCTACCACCCAGTCATCTCCTGACTGGTGTGCGACTACATTTCACCACTGCCAATTCTTTTGGTGATTGTATTGCCTCCAATAATTCTTTTACAAACTGCCCATTTTTGATTGGGGATCCTGAAGTAGTCATGAAATCCCTCTGCATCCACAGTTGGCCAAAATCATGCACAACCCCATATCCATATTGACTGTCCGTAAATATGGTAACTTTTAGATTCTTCCCAATTTTGGAGGCTTTAATCAAAGCAATTAATTCAGCTACTTGTGCAGATTAGACTCCTGGTAAATAGGATGCTTCGACTATTCCGGTAAGTTCACATACAGCATAAGCTGCACTCAGTTTGCCCTCTTCATGCCTTAAGCATGAGCCATCCACAAACAGCTCCCTGTCTGGGTTTTTAAGAGGCATTTCCTGTATGTCAGGGCGCGGCTTGGTACACAATTCTGTGACTTCCAAACAGTCATGATCTGTGACTTCTTCACAATATGGATCTGGTAACACTGTTGCAGGATTTACAACTGTGCACCTAGCTATGGTCACATTCTCAGCTCCTAGAATTATTCGCTCATATTTTGTCATCCGACTAGGGGTAAGATGCTGAGTTCTAGTTCTTGTCAACAGAATCACAACTGCATGTGGGACGAACACTTTGACAGGGTGTCCCATTACTATTGACTCACTTTGTTCAATGCTCATACAGGTAGCAGCTACTGCTTTTAAGCATCCTGGCAATGCTGCAGCCACTGGGTCTAATGTAGCAGAAAAATATGCTATAGGACGCCTGTCCAGTCCACGTCTTTGGGTTAAGACTGAAAGCGCACAACTTTCTCTTTCATACCAAAATAATGTAAATTCTTTTGTATAGTCAGGCATGCCCAGGGCAGGTGCCTCACACAAAGCATTTCTTAAATTTACAAATGCACTGGCACTTTCATCATCCCATTCAACTGGATCTTTTGCTTTCTTTTTGGTTAACTGAATTAAAGGCTTCGCTAGTAGTGAAAACCCTACAATCCATTGTCGACAGTATCCTACTATTCCAAGAAACATTCTCACCTCTCTTTGTGTTACTGGCATTTTCATTTGCTTAATTATTTTTATTCTCTCAGAGGTTATTCTTCTCTTTCCTCGCTCAATTTGGTGTCCCAAATACTTAACTGCTGTTGTACAAAATTGTAACTTCTCAGGTGACACTTTGGGGCCGATTCCGAATCGGGCCGGAAATCTCTCCGACCGAGCCGGACCCGGAGAGATTTCCGACCGAATCGGACTCTAGCAGTCCGACCGAACGAGTACGATGCGCACGTATGCTATCGGACTCGGTTCGGTCGGACTCCCATTGAAGTCAATGGGAGCCAGTCGTACGACAGCGTACACGGGCTCCCATTGACTCAATGGGCAGCGACGCGAACAAGGGCGCCCCCTACAGCGTGTGCGCGTCGATGCGGGTCGCGCCGTACACTGCACGTGTAGGGGGGACCCATGTGTCCCCCTGTGTGCGACTCACACGGCTACGCTTCCAGGGGGGTCCGACACGGACCCCCAAAGTGCGGCTCCGACAGCTCCTTGGAGCCGGACTGCGCGAGTCGGTCGGAGCGGTCGCGATGCGCATCGTGCTTACCCGGCCGGGGAACGTCTCCATAGCGCGGTGCGAGTCGTCCCCGTGCGAGTCGGTCGGAGCGGTCGGGTCCTGCGTACGAGTCGGTCGGAGATTTCGCGAGCGCACGCATCGTACTCGCTCGCCCGGACGCACGTACGATTCGGTCGGGAAATAGGGCTCCGAATCGGATCCGGTAAAGCCGAATCCGATTCGGAGCCCTACCGGCCGAGATCGGAATCGGCCCCTTTGTGTCCTTCCTTAGCCAAATGATTGAGTAATGCAATTGAGTCGGCGACACAATCGTCATGAGTTCTAGATGCGATTAACAAATTGTCTATATATTGTACCAAGACTGAGTTCCTGGGCATTACTAATTTTTCTAGGCACCTTTTCAGTATCTGATTAAAAATGGAGGGACTTTCTGTGTACCCCTGAGGAACACGATTCCACACATAAACATGATTTTAGAATTTGAACGAAAACAAATACTGACTATCTGGATGCAATGGAATTGAGAAAAATGCTTGGCACAAATCAATTACGGTAAACCATTCTGCGTTCCATGGTATTTGGTAAAGGATTACTGCAGGATTTGGTACTATAGGACAACAAGGTACCACAATTTTATTAATTTTCCGTAAATCTTGAACAATCCTATATTTTCCACTAGGCTTTTTCAAACCCATGATTGGCAAATTACAAGGGCTACTCATAACTTCTTTTAATATACCTTGTTTCACCATTCTGTCAATTTCCTCTGTAACTCCTGCTTTCACTTCAGCACTCATTTTATACTGTTTGGTATTTGGGAAAATTGCGCCTTCTTTTACAGTAATTTTTACTGGGTCTATATTTGCCATCAGACCTACTTCTTTTCCAGTAAAATCCCATACTTTTGAACTCACTGTAGTTTTTAACTCTTCTGGTAATTCATCTTTGGTTATCAAGGAAAACATCGCATCTACTTCCGTACCTTGCTTGGCTATCATGAATTTGTAAACATGATCTTCATCCGGGGTCTGTATTGCAACACCATCCGGTGTGCAGAAAATAGTGCAGTTCATTTTGCACAGTAAGTCTCTGCCCAGTAAATTTACTGGACTAGAATCACACACCACAAATTGGTGCATTTCTCGGAAGTTTCTGATTCTTACTTCCATAGGTTCTGTAAGGGGTGTTCTAATCTTTTGATTTGCTACACCTACAACTTGGATAGCTTCTCCAGAGAGAGGGAGGTCTGGGATGTCTGCTGTTCTCACAGTAGAACGGGTAGCACCAGTGTCCAACAGAAAAGTGATATCATTACCTTTTACTTTCCCTTCAACATATGGACCTGACTGATCTACCGGCAAGGATGCGCCAAGTACGCACTCCTTCTCTCCCTCTCTTAGGCACCGTCATTGATAATCATATGGATTAAAATCATCCTGTAAAAGAAACTGTGAAGTTACATATTCGTTCTTACCACTTCCTCTTTGATATCCGACGTCTGTACCGTGCTTTGCTCTGCTTACATTACCCTGTATAGGGGCAGGTGGCAACTGACTCTGAGGATTTACACCCTGCTGTGAGTCATTCTGCGTCTGTGGATTTAAATTATGATTTGGGCCATTATTATTTTGAATCTTTTTACATTCGTTCTTCCAATGTCCCAACTTTCCGCATCTATGACAAGGAAATTTCTTTTTAGCCTCTTCTCTACTCATTCGTCCTCTTGCTTTTCCACCATTTCCTG
This sequence comes from Calotriton arnoldi, assembly GCA_963921515.1. NCBI lineage: Eukaryota > Metazoa > Chordata > Amphibia > Caudata > Salamandridae > Calotriton > Calotriton arnoldi. Next base: position 2,595,469 of record CAWUFW010001334.1, on the reverse strand, counting down.
TGTCACCATTCATTCCAGATTCTTTTCCCTGACTTTCTGTTGGATTATCTAAATTAATTCCCTGTCGCTCAGCCATTTTCACTTGAGCCCACATCACCTTTTCTTGTAGTTTCTTGTGTCTATCGTCAATGTCATCTCCACAATATTTAGCATATTTCAAAATTTCATCGATAGGCTTTCCCTGCCAGCATAACAATTGTTGCTTAATCATCTGACAAATCTCTGGTTTTAGACCATAAACAAATCGATAGACAAACTGACTCATATTTTTGGCTCCAATATCTTCGAAACCGCTGTACTGTTTGAACACCTGTAGTAGACGTTCATAGTAGGCATGGACCGATTCATTTGCTTCTTGGGTAGTTCTGTCTATTTTCACCCAATCTGTTTCTTTTGGTGGTATTTTCTCTTTCAAATAAGTTATTACCTGGTGATAATTTTTCATCACATCATTTGATGGAGCACCTGTCTTTGGATCCCTAGGATACTCTTCACTAGGCCAGTCGATTGTAATTTTACAGTCTGTCCATAAATCGGCAGGTACTACTATGTCGAACAAACTATCTAGGTCCTTTAAGAAAACCTTTGAGACCTTCACAAACCTCTCAACCTGCTTGTACCATTCAATTGGTTTTTCTCTCAACTTTGGAAAATCATTTGTAAATGACAAAATGTCTTGCCTGCTCAATGGGACATAGACATAGCCTCCTCCTGGAACCTCCCGCATCGGGTACATCTGTTCTACCTTTCCTGTTTCCTTCAATAAATACTCAGATGTCATTCTATTTGAACGTGCTTCTTCCTTTTTCTTTGTCCATCTAGTTTTCCATCTAGCCAATTCTCCCCATTTCTGTAAGACTGTTATTAATTCTTTAACTTGTAATTTTCTATCAGATGTATTCATATTTTCTAAGTCTTTGTCAGTAAATTCTGCTCTATATGGTTTCTGCAATACTTTTGACTTCCTTATTTCAATTCCCATCTCTGAGGCCAAATCCGTTAACTTTTCATGGAATATTTTTACATTTCTGGTTATGCTCCTACATACGAACAATAGTTCTTCTTCACTGTAGGTATTTAAACGATCTACTCCTACATTGCCTGCTATCATTTCTTCTAATTCAACTTTTAGTTTATAAATATCCTAAATCTTTGGGGGTGAACTTTGTCTGTCTATTCCTTGTGCCCATCTTTCTAAGTCTTCTGGAGTTACTACTGTTGCACTTTTAGTTCCTGAAGAGGTTATTATATTTACATCTTTTGAGCAACCAGGTGTGACTCTTCTGGGGGTGCTATTTGCGGATTCTCGAATAGGCAAATCCATTAGTGAAATCATAGATTCACAATCACTGATATGATCATCAATTATTACAGCTTCATGTTTAGGGATATCCATGGGCGTAGTCATACCTAGAGGCTTCGGGCAATTTACTTTGTCTCCATATAAAGGGACCACGGGCCCAATTGTTAAAGGTATGGTCAGAGATTCAGGATGTACATTCAACTGTGTTATTTTCTGTATTAATTCTGCTCTGTTTCTGTCTAAAGCCTCTCTTTCCTTATCCTGAAGTACTCTATTAACTGGTGGATTATGCAGTACTCGAGGTACTAACGGTGTTCTCAAAACAGGTGTACTTGGGGAACATTCACCCAACTCTTCCTGGTATGGTGGAGGGTTCTTTAATATTTCGTCCATGAATTTATCTTCAGATTCTCCAAACCCTGTCATATGTTTAGTCTTTTCTTTGCATTTGCTCCCTAGCTGCTCATCAGCCATAAATACTGGATACAAACCTTCAGAAATCATCGCTCGTCTCCACTGTTTCATCTGACTTTCTCTTGTCCCATTCTGATATCTAGGGAAAAATCCCCTATAACCCCTATTGCTCCTGGGTCTATCACTTTCAAATGCTTCTGTCTCCCATTCTTCTAGGGCTTCGTACTGCGTTAATCTTGGTCTGGGTTCTAATTCATTCATTCTCATTCTTAAATTTTGAAGAATTCTCCCATTGAAAGTACCATTCTCTGGGAAAGCTAATACTCCGTCATCTTTTGTATATTCTATCCAATTTTCTAACCATACACAAGTATGATAACCCCTCTCCATCATCATGAATGAGGCGGGCATTTTTGCTGGTGGAATGAGAATACCTTCCCTAGTTTTGATTGGCTTATCCTTCTTAAAATAATTATTAATCTTTTGCAGGAATGACAATTTTCTCTTTTCTCCGTACATTTTGGGTAAATATCTATGTATTGAATTATATTCTGCAAAACCTAAAAATCTCCTGTCTGGACGGGTTCCTATCAAAGTCGGGTCGTGTTTCCACATACAATATCCACTATCCACTAATATTTAGATTTCTATTCTGACAACCAATCAAATTCCAGCTAACATTTGTCTCGGAACCAATCTTAGGGGGTCATTACGATGATGGGCGGATCGCCACCGCCCGTATGGCGGTGGCAATCCGCCCGCCATTCCCCTCCGCCCGCATGCCATTTCCCCCCCGCCACATTACGATGGCGGGGGGAGCCCGGCGGACGGAAAGACCATCCGCCGGTTTTCCGCCGGTCACACAGGTGACCGGGCGGAAAAGGGCACTAATATGGTGGCGGTGTCTGCAAGACACCGCCATCCATATTAGGATGGTTGCGGAGAGCAGCCTTTCCATGGCGGCAACGCCGCCATGGAAAGGCATACGGTCTTCGCTATTGGGGGCCCGTTGCGGGCCCCCAGAGTGTTGGGGGGGTGGGGGGTGCACATGGGGGTACCTATGGTACCCCCCTGCATTGGCATGGACAAGGTGGCAGGCACCACGCGGTGCCTGTCACCTTGTGCATGCCAATGCACGACGTGCATTCCCAGCATTGTGGCGGGCGGTGCTGTGAACACCGCCCGCCACAATGTTGGGAATAGGGGATGCCACCGCCACCGTGGCATCCTAATACTCGCGGCGGGACCGCCGCTCCTATGGCGGACGGTCCCATTCACCGCTACGGTGGCGGGCGGACTTTGTCCGCCCGTCATCGTAATGACCCCCCTTAGTGCGGCTTTTCTGTGACATCTATTCACTCTCTCTGACTACCCCTCCTTTACAATCTGCGCTTCTCTGTCCCTCGCTGTGTCGACCAATCCCAGCGCAGCACCTGTGACGTCAGTATTACTCCTGACTACTGACCCCTCCTTTACAAGACTCGTTCTACGCCCGCTGTTTCAGCCAATCTCAGCGCGGCACTTGTGACGTCAGCTTCTACTCCGGCAGCTGACCCTCCCTTTACAAAATTCGTACGCAAAACTTTATTTTCTCAACGCTTCTTATTAAAATTCAGTAACAACATAAAACATTAGCTATCTTGTCAGTTTCCTTAAATTGAAAAGGATAGATTTTCTCACACTTAGTAAAACCCTTCCGTTTACTAGACATACACTACGAGTAAAACCCTTCCGTTTACTCTTCACGTAAGCTTCGGAAATACCTGCTACTCCTTCAATGTTACCCTTTCTAGGTGATATAACATCAAACTTTCACCAGCGTATTCCTTTGCTGTCACTCACACACACAGAGTCCCTAACAAGTACTGATAGCCCTACTTAACTTTTCAGTACTATATCTGCCTGACAGATAACCTCACTGCAGTATGGCTTCCACTTACCATCCGCTATTCAAATTCCCCGGGGATTTCTAGACAACATAAAACAAAACTTTTAAAACGGATGTTAGTTCATAAAAATAAAATTCTCATTACCCAATTAACAAAGTATAACCATCCTCTGATAGCCAGAAAACTGATCCAGCGGGTTATTAGCAACAAGCATTCATACACAAAATACCTGGGCCCAATCATTCACACTAACTAATAATCACCGCTGGTGGGAGTCAGTTGTACTCTTTATCAAAAATCCCTGCTACCAATTACCTTTTCTGATTGAAGAGTAATGACTTACCAATGGACCTTTGATAACTGGGGTTGAAATGAGATTATACAAAACATAATTTTCATTAACCCCCTGAAATAACTACTGACTCAGGAACTTTTAAAATGTTTATCTAAAATTATTTAGCAGAGCAAATTACAATCCACATGGTACTTAATCGCATATCAACTAGGAAGCATACTATAGTCACCTATTAATCACAAATGACGGCCCCCCAGAAAGGAGAAGATAGAGACAGCAGTACAGACTAAAGATTACGCATTTATAGTTACCTAAAGGTGTGAAAACCAAACCCCTTGGCCAAGGAGTTGGAAAAGGGTCCCAAGAAAGGATGAAGACCAAGACCTCCGGACCAGGTTCAGGACAGGATAGATGACCTCTCTCCCAACGACGCCTGCGTCGTTCCCCTCTCTGACACTTCGTTCCTCCTCGAAATTCTTCCGCGTCTCCCTCTAGTGCAGTTCACCGCGCCCACCTCACGACCTCTTCGGACAGCGATTCAGTCTGCTTTGTTCTCTTTATGGCAGCATCTGAGCTCTAAGCTCCTCCAGCTCTCTCTGCGCTAACTAATTAGCTAATTCTATATCTATTATACCCTTCTACGCCCATGTACCTCCCATTAATGTTTCAAATTTATGGGCCCACTAATTCTGATTGGACAGGGACAGGGGGTTGATCCTCACACCATGTAATTTTAGGTCAATTTTCTTAAGCCCATTGTTTTAGAATCCCGCCCCTCTCAATTAATACATTTGCTTTATTTCCCACCCGTTTCACACCAGGATTAATACAAAATATATACAAAATGTATCATTTTATAAGACATTTTAGTTGAGCTCTGAAGGTGATCAGCGGGTCATGTCCTTGGACATCCTCCAAGTTGACTTCATCGCTTTGCTTTGTTAGTTTTCAGAGCGCATGCGCAGGTCACATGGCTCTCGAGCTGCTGTTTAGCCAACCCAGGCCCACTTTACGAACTAATAGAAAATCAAAGAAGAAACATATTAAAATCAAAAATAAATGTTTTCACTGTATACCCCTACTTCTACTCTAATTCCATTTAATTATAAATGTCTATCCCGCATTAGTAGCGTTATAATACCACATTATTAATTGCAGCAATGCGAAAGCTTTAGCATGTGAGAACATTAAGCAGCCATTTTAGCATACACTGCGCAGAAGCAAAAGATTCCCTCCAAGCAAAGAAAGACGTCATACCACGTGATATGGTTGACACATGCGCAGTAGATTTCCCGCGCTTTAGCGGCCATTTTGGATTAGACAAGGATTACTTATTAGTGGAAAACACATAGGCAAGCATCTTCTAGATAAAATGTTGTGTTTGCACATTATTAATAAAGACATTACAGGGTTTTAGTACAAATTAATTAATACTGTGAGAGGATTGCTTCCGAGCAAGTCTCATTGTGAGTCCTTGCTCCATCAATACCACGTGCTAGCAGGCAAGCAGTCATGTTAAGCACGCTCTGCCGCAAGGCAGGGGGTTCCTGCGGGATGGTAACCGAGTGCAGGTCCACAATGCTGTACAAGAGGTGTAGAGACTAAGGGGCCGATTCCGATTCTGGCCGGAAATCTCCCCGACCGAGCCGGACCCGGAGAGAATTCCGACCGAATCGGACCCTAGCAGTCCGACCGAACGAGTACGATGCGCACGCATGCTATCGGACTCGAGTCGGTCGGACTCCCATTGAAGTCAATGGGAGCCTGTCGTACAACGCGTACGCGGGCTCCCATTGACTCAATGGGTGCGAGGCGGACAAGGGCGCCCCCTACAGTGTGTACCCGTCCATGCGCATCGCGGCGTACATGCACAGGTAGGGGGGACCCATGGGTCCCCCCTGTGTGCGACTCGCGCGCCTACGCGTACAGGGGGGTCCGACGCGGACCCCCAAAGTCCGGCTCCGACAGCTTTTTTGAGCCGGACGGCGCGAGTCGGTCGGACTGCTCGCGGCGCGTATCGTACTTACCCGGCCAGGAAACGTCTCCATAGCGCGGTGCGAGTCGTGTCCATGCGAGTCGGTCGGAGCGTGTTGAAGCCGCGTTCGAGTCGGTCGGCGATTTCGCGGGTGCTTGCATCGTACTCGCTCGGCCGGACCCGCGTACGATTCGGTCGGGAAACAGAGCTCCGAATCGGATCCGGTGAATCCGAATCCGATTCGGAGCACTACCGGCCGAGATCGGAATCGGCCCCTAAATATCGAAGTTTTAATATCGAAAGGACAAAATATCGAGTACAATATATCGAGAGGACAGAATATAGAAAAGACATAATATAGTTGGAAAAAATATCGACATATAGGTAAGTAATATCGAATGTCATTATATCGAATTTTATTATATCGAATTTTTTTGAAATTGTTTTATATGTTACTATATGTGTTAAAAATATATAATATTTTTTTAATGTATGTTACAATTTTTTTAAGGTAATGGATTTTATGTGAATTAATTTTTGCGTATATTAGTTCCGTAGCGGGTTGTGGGTTTATAGGGGAATAGGGTGGGAAGTAATTTAATTTAAATTATAAAAATTTATAATTTATTAATTAATAATTTATTGTTTAATAATTACTATTGTTAATTAAGTTAATTAATTTATTATTAAATATATAAAAAGTGAATAATAATCTTTTTTAATTAATTGATAATTATGTAAATTGTTTAATTTTTTATTACTTAGTAATTAATTACATATTAATTATTAAAAAGTAATTTATTAATATGTTAATTATGTAAAAAAAATAGTAGTGTGTTGAGTGTTGATAGGGAGTAGGGTGGGAATTAAGTTAAATTTAATTCAAATTTTAATAATTTTTAAATATTATTTATTCAAAGTTATTTTCTAGTGTTAATTGTGTTAATTAATTTAGATATGATGGTTATTAATTTGATTGTTAATTGTAATTAGCTAATTAATTAAATGTTAATTAATTATGTTGATTCATTAATATTTTACACTTGGAGATGACATTTATAGGGGGAAATGTTGGAAGGTAAATATATTTTTATTAATTAATTATTTGTTAATTAATTTTAATTATATTGTAGGAGTGGGTCTACTCAATTATTCCCCTACGCTACCCAACACTTTCCCTACTGTTGCACTCACTGGAGTGGGAATAGTTATTTTTACACTCCCGCTATCCAACACTTTCCCTACTGTTCCACTCACTGGAGTGGGAATAGTAATTTTTAGACTCCCGCTATCCAACACTTTCCCTACTGTTCCACTCACTGGAGTGGGAATAGTAATTTTTACCCTCCCGCTATCCAACACTTTCCCTACTGTTCCACTCACTGGAGTGGGAATAGTAATTTTTACCCTCTTGCTATCCAACACTTTTCCTACTGTTCCACTCACTAGAGTGGGAATAGTAATTTTTACCCTCCCGCTATCCAACACTTTCCCTACTGTTCCACTCACTGGAGTGGGAATAGTAATTTTTACCCTCCCGCTATCCAACACTTTCCCTACTGTTCCACTCACTGGAGTGGGAATAGTAATTTTTACCCTCTTGCTATCCAACACTTTTCCTACTGTTCCACTCACTGGAGTGGGAATAGTAATTTTTACCCTCCCGCTATCCAACACTTTCCCTACTGTTCCACACGCTGGAGTAGGAATAGTAATTTTTACCCACCCGCTATCCAACACTTCCCCTACTGTTCCACTCGCTGGAGTCGGAATAGTAATTTGTACCCACCCACTATTCAACACTTTCCCTACTGTTCCACTCGCTGGAGTAGGAATAGTAATTTTTACCCACCCGCTATCCAACACTTTCCCTACTGTTGCACTCACTTGAGTGGGAATAGTAATTTGTACCCACCCGCTATCCAACAAATTCCCTACTTTTGCAGTTGTTGGAGTGTGAATACTAATTTTATTCCCTTAGCTATGCAACGTTTTTAATTTTGTTATATTTAATGTAGTGTAAATTATTAATTAACATAAAAAAATTACTTTAATTATTTAAATTATTATATATTATTTATTTTTATATTTATATAATATGTTTATTTATATATATATGTAAATATATTTTTAATAATGTTTTAAATATTTTATAATTAAGATTAATAATTATTTTATAATATTATTAAGTAATATATATATGTTAAAAAATAATTAATATGTTTTTTTTTACATTACATTTATTGTTTTTACATTTTAAGCTTTTTTACATTATTTTAACTATGTTTTATTTAATTGTGTTTATTATTTAATTACTTTTATATTATTTTTAATACATTTAAAAAATTTGATATTTTAGTTAACTATATTTTAAACATCGATATTTTGTACTCGATATTTTAGTACTTACCTGTTTGTAGATAGGGACTCAATATTCTGTCCCTCGATATTTTGGCATCGATATTCTGGACTGTAGATATTCTGTCCCTCGATATTTAGTCACTGATCCGTACAAGACCCTGCTGAACTGCTCCTGCAGCTGCACCCAGCTCTTGATGACCCCTAGGTAGCTGCCCAGGTGAGGGGTGCCTGTAGGCTGGATACCAGAGAACACAAGGGGTTTGGTATTCTGTGGGACAGCTCAGCTTCACATCCGCCACTGGCACACGCCAGACCCCGCAGGAAGGGCCGCCACATCTAAGCACCTTCACAAGTGAATAAAAGTAGGGTGTGGAGGAGCGCTATTTTACTGTTGCATAATTAACGCATTTATTAGCAAAGTGTGATTTACATTGTTAAATTACATGTGCATGTAATTCCTTTAACTTGTAGTAGGTTACTGCATTTAGCCATTATGAGCAGCACCTAATGTAACCAGCTGTGTAACTTAAGTTGACCATATTTTGTCATTTTGAATCTTGTATTTACACGTTTAAGACCGAGAGGATGGCACATTTCATTTTGGTTCTTTTGCACGTTTTGTGTTTTTCCATTGCAGATGCTTTGTTTTTCTAGATATCTTTTTCTAGCTAGTGAATACAATATTTTCTGTATTATACGACTTATAGTGAGGTTCTCATCGAAAGAAGAAGGTGCCATTATGGGTGAGCGACTCATGGGAAGAGCTGACGGTACCCAACAGTCTGTCCAATGTAACAGTTCAAGGACATCGCCATGTGGGGACCCTTGCGTGGCCCTGAGCAAAAGGGGAGTTTACCTGCTCCCAGAGTAGGTAATATATGATTAGTTCCTGAGAGTGAGAACAAGCTGTAATGTTGCAAACTACAGTTTTGTTGAATTATAATAGTGTGTCTCCCTTAGACTACTTACAGAGATGCTTGCTGACTTCAAACTGAGAAGTTCTTTCTCACCTCTGCTGATCTCCACTGCCCACGTGCAAAGGTGTAATGCCTAATCATTCATATTCTGTCATCAGAAACCTTTATTTGGTTTTTCTGAATCTAACACCTTACCTTACTTTCTTTAAAAAAGCCCGTTTCCAGCCCATACTTGCCTAATTTAGATTATGGGTTTCCTTTATGAAACACACTTTTTGTGTATTTTGTGTTCATTGGGTAGTTCTGGTTAATGTTCTATTTTTCCATATTTTGAAATATCATCCCTTGGACCATTTAGATTTGTACTAATGATGCTTAAATTTGAATACTTAATTATCTTAAATTTAATGAAATCTGTTAATAAATCCTTTTAAAACATACTATAATTTTCTTTACTATTTCTTGTGAAGACCCGTTGGTCTTCACTGTTATGGAAATGTACCAAGTTTGACAAATAATTAAACCTCTGGAAAACAACCACAAATGGCTAAAATAGTAAAAGTGCGTATGCAAATGTATATATTAAAGCAATACCCCCTCAGCTTGATGCAGGTAATTTCTAGCAGTTGCATTTGACTTGAGCGGAACCTCAATTAACAAGTGGAACACAGCTTCATGAAAGAATATCATGCTTTTGCCTTGACTTGAGAGGGACACCTAGTAGCAGCAAGTGGAACTGCAGCTTCATGGAAGAATTTCAATGCTTTTGCATTTGACTTGTGAAGGACACCTAGCAGGGACTCGTGCAGGAAGTCTCCAACCTTTTCTGTAATGAGAGCTACTTCTGATCAGTGAAAATCGTGTGAGCTACTGAAGGCCAAGGAACTCACGCATTCTTACTAGACACCCCCACGCCCAGCTTCACTGACTTTAAACCTAATGTCCATGGAGCCCTATACTATGATTTGAACAAAATACTGTGACTAGGAGTGCCATGTACGTCAGTGTGAGCACGGTTGGTGGGGCTGTATAAACATGTGTGTGAATGAATGGGTATATGTGTATGGGTGACTGAGAGCCTGTGTCGTATGTACTTGCGGCACAGGACATACCTCACGCAATATGTGGCACTGTTACATGTGCAACACAACCATACAGCCATTTAGTTTTATAATTGGGAGAAATTTAAAGTGCAGAAAAATGTTCTGCAAAAATGTTCATAATATGGAACATTTTTCTGCACATTAAGGGGCATATTAGCAAGGGCACTATCGCCGCTTTAGCGGCACTTTTTGCCGCTAAAGCGGCGATATTTATATCGCCCTATCAGCAAACTGTCTCTAACAGCAGTTAGCGACAGTTTGCGGGCATTAGCGCCCGTTTTTACCGCTTTGCATGTCAGCGATATTTATCGCTAATGACATGCAAAGTGGGCGTTCCCGACGAACAAACCTGGGAAACACTCGCTAACAGGCCTATCGCCTGTTAGCAAGGTGGCCATGGCCCCAGTTAGCGACGTGAAAAGTCGCGCTAACCGAGGTCATCGCCATTTATTTAACACCTGCAATTAGCAGGTGTTAGCCATACCTAACATGGGGGGTGGATTATGCTGATACGACCACAGGGTCGTATCAGCAAGGTGTTCTCCCTTCTCCATGCAACATCGCTGGTTTTTCAGCGATGTTGGCCCATTTCCCCGCTATCGCTGGAATATTCATCGCCATAGCGCTAATCGTTGCTAATACAGCGTTAGCGTGGCGATATATTCCAGCGATAGCCAGCGATAAAAAAACACGCTAAGCAGGGTTAGCGATGATTATCGCCTCTTCTTGCTAATATGCCCCTAAATTTCTCCCATAAAAGAAAACAGCTGTATTTTTTAGTTATAAATATGGCAGCGCGTCTACCAGCCAGTGGGAGCAAGATGCCTGCTGTGTGTAAATGTGACACTTTGAAATGGGAGGAAATGTAACTGAAGAGTTAACTTTATGTTTATATACATTACATAAAACTCATCATTTAAATTTTCTCCCATGCAAAGTGTCTTTACAAACAGCAGGCATATTACTCCCAGTGGCCTGTAAACATGGGGCCATATTTCTAACAGGAAAATACAGTCATTTGTTTAAATGGAGGAATTTAAAGCGAAGAAACATGCTTCATAAAACAGTAGGCTTAATTTAAAGTAGAGAAAACATTAAGACAATGTTTCATAGAAACATTTTTCTTCACTTTAAATTTCTCCCATTTAAAAGAAAAATGACAATATTTTTTAGTTGTAAATAATGCGTTGTGTCTACCAGCCCCTGGGCGCAAGATGCCTGCTGTTTGTAAATGTGACACTTTGAAAAGGGAGAACATTAAAATGAAGAGATTAACTTAATCAGTAAGCTAACCCTTCATTTTAATTTTCTCTCATTTAAAAGCATTCATGCTCCAATACTGAGTTGAGAAGTCTTTTATGTAAGAGTTAAATACCTCAGTGCTTAAGTTCTGAACCTCTGTGACCCACAGGGGTCATACATCTGAGTGGAGCTGCTCATTATCAGGCTCTTCCATCTGCAGCCTGATAACAATGTAAAATAAACATAGTCTTTCCTTCATTTTAAAAGGAAAATGCAACATTTATTGCAGTTCTTAGCTAAGAATAAACCCAAGGCTGAGAGCCACTCTGAAGGTTTCTGCTATTGACTGGTTGGAGACACCTGGACTAGTGGGATTGGAGCTTCATATAAGAATTTCATAAGAATTTTCATTGCTTTTGCATTTGACTGGAGAGGGCCACCTAGTAACAACTTGTGGACCTGCGGCTTCATGTAACTATTTGTATGTGATTCGAGAGGGACACCTAGTAATGACTTGTGGAATTGCCCCTTCATGAGAGAATATCAATACTTTTTCTTTTGACTTGAGAGGGACACCTAGGCCCAGATTTACTATGATTTTGCATCGGGTTTTATCACTTTTGTGGCACAGCCCCGATGCAAAATAATTTTTACCATTGACTAAGCAACGCAAAGCCACATTGTGTGACTTTGCGTGGTTCATTAAGTATAAAGTAATGCAACACAGTGCATATCGCTGCCTTGCGCTACTTTGTGTGAGGTAGACATTACATGGGTGGATCATGGGTGTTGTATTTTGATGCAAACCCTGATTTACAAAGTCTTTTTCACCTGGGTTTTTGCTAAAATGGTGCGCTTTCCCCAGTGGCGTAGCAAGGGGGGGGCGGAGGGGGCGGCAGGTAAATTTATCGCCAGCACCCCCCCCCCCCCGCTCTTAGGCGCTCGGCGGCAAAGGACAGGGACCGCCACGGGCGGCAGAGTGCCTAGCTACGCCACTGGCTTTCCCAACAGAGGCGTAACAGGAGAAAGCATATTATTTTTCCTCATTTCTTCCTCTTTCCATCTGTGGTGTATTCTGAAGCGCACATAGAAAGAGGAATTGTTTTTGTGCAGGAAGGTGCTCTCTTCTTGCGCTGCTGCACTGTGTACTGCCTAGCGCCAACGCAGGCACACTCCTACCATAGAGCAAGGGTGTCTGTGTTATGGGCAGGATTGTTTTTGTGCAGGAAGGTGCCCCTTCCTGCACAAAAACAGGGCACATGTACAAGACTTGGATTGCTTATTAATCTTAGCTTTTAAACTTTGTATAAGATTATTCAAGTTTTCCAGTTTGGTGTCAATGCCCGTGACGAAAATGGCTAACATGTTTAATAGGTCTACCTGCACATCTAGTTTCTGCGAGTCAAAATGTAAGGCCTCAATTGTGGCTTGAAACATGGCCAACAGAGAAAACCAGCAGTCTTTTTTTCGTTCCTATCCGGGGTAAAACTGATGGCCTCATTTATGAGAGGCTTGCGTCCCGTTTGCACCACACAACATGGTACATATGTGACGCAATCCTCTAAGTTTGATTTTTTTAAGCAATGCATATCGCCGCATTGTGTTACTCTACCCTGAGTAGGCATTCCATGGAGGTTGCGTGGGTGCTCCCATGCAACTCCCATGGATTTTGACGCATCCCCAGATTAACAAGAAACTTGTAAACTTGGGGATGCGCCAAAAACCTCCCCCTTCCCAGGGGAGGCGTAACGAGGAGAAACATCTCTATTTCTCATTGTTTCTTTCTATGTGTGCTGCATTCTGCACAGTTTCGTGTTGTCATTTCAAATGACATGAGCTGATATGCTATACAATAATGAGCGTTCAATTTATGTTGGACGATTTCCTGTGATTCCCTGTGACCATAGCGATACACTACATTTTACACTAACTGATAGGAATGAGTCGAAAGATGCCAGCCCCAGAAAACACTTCCACACACCAGAGCTGGCCACTGCATGACACACTGGATGCAAATTTGTCCGTGAATATTGAGACTGAATATAAATAAATGAAGCCCATATTAACTCTGTTGTACAGTTGAGCTGGCCACACCTATTGTTAGAAGTAGAGAGGTGTGGTGCAGCGGCCAGGGCAGCTGACTTCGGAGCACAGGGTTCACGGTTCGATCCCCGGCTCCGGCGGCAGCTCAGCTCAGCACCATGTGACTCTGGGCAATAGCTCACTTAATTTCCACTCCGGCCCCCAGCGCCTTGAGACCCGTAAGGGTGAGTAGCTGCGCTATATAAAAACGGACTTATATTTTTTACATTTACCCAACTTCATCACATCATGTGAAGTGAGTGACCATTTGTCCATTTCCATTTTTAATATTTTATAAATGCAGATATTGATATAACCACTTTGAGTTGTACATATTTGTCTTGAGTAATAGATTTACACTTAAAAATGTTTGCTGAAGGCTATGATTACTTTGAGAGTTACTACTTTGGTCCAGAGGTTAGACAGCTTTGGGCTTAGAATAGGTTTCAAAATCTAGTAATATTGGGAGAAGTTTAGAACCTGAAGTTGTGCTCCAGAGCTGCAATCCGAAGAGGAAATGGATACAGAAAGATGATAACCTGTGCAGTCAGGCCACCTGGACAACCTTTTAACCCACAAATATAATTTCTTGAGAAATTCTGTGTTGAGTAATCCTGCCGCAGTTTATTGATACATACATTCAGACATTATTGTGAGACATGAAAAATAATTAATATGTACATAATTATATTACACATTTCAGTCATTGTTCCATCTTGAAGGGTTGTGTTTGTTCCCCAGTCTCCTTTTGGAGCCTGGCAGATTCTTGGATTCAACTGGCTGCCAACCACTTGTTCCCTATCGCCCGCTCCTGGGTCACATTTGGGCTGCAAGCACTAGGTCTGCATGCTTAGCATCTCAGACACTCCCGCTATGAAAATAACCATTTGTACACTTCATGTAATATTTCTAAAACTTTTCTCTTTATATTTCTAAACTGGATTACAAATAAGCAACCAAAAGTTACACATTTCCCCGTAGTTTCATTCACCATCCGAAGTGCAAATGATTCTCCTAAGGCAGGTGATCATTTTGTGTAGCCAAAAACCAATGGCCGGCTACGACCACGGAAAAATGTATACCCTGAAAAGGTACTGTGCGTTAATTGATCGAATAGCCAAACATATTACAGTGGCAGGTGTAGCGTCTTCCCCTGCCCTAGAGCATACAAATAGATTAGGCCACACAGGAGCTGCAGTTCAGTAGTGCTTTATTCTCCAGCATTCACTCGCACACTGCGCATTACATTATACTTCCCATAACCACACCCTAACACCTCCCCGCATATCACGTAGGTCCTATCTATTGTCCGCCTAGAACCACGAGGGACCTAGTGCATATAACATCAATAGGCTAGATTTCCCATTTTGTTAAATAAAAAGTGGCAGACATCATTAAAATCACATCTCCTCAATCAGGCGGCACTTTTCTGCCGTCTCAGGTGATCTGAGGTGATCGAGGTCCACCATGATTGGGCAACGTCAACACAGGCTTAGGTGCTTGAGTCGGACCTGCGGGCGGGGTTGCCTCAAATGTGGTTTTAGTAGTCGAGAAGTGTTGAGGTAGGTGTTTAAAGTGTGATATGTCCCGAGTGATAGATTTTCCAGGACAATGTACTGTCCCCATGTGTCCCTTGCGCATCATAACCTGTAATGGATCAGCTGCAAAAGGAGTGTCAGTTTTTGCCTCTGTTTAACCATTACCCGGTCTCCTTTGTCAAAGGCTGTCTCCTGGGCATAGCAGAGCTGATCTGCACACGTTTTCATTTTTCTTTTCCGAATCGTATCGGTGTCATGAAATTTGTCAGTATTCATTGATTTATCGGGGGTCCGTTGAGGTACTTTTGTTCTGAAGGCTCTCCCAAATAGCAAGGTAGCTGGACTCCCACCTTTTGTGGAGTGAAGAGATGATCAATAGGGCTGGATTCCCTCCATGGACGCTTGATGAATTACTTTCTTGAGCAGGGGCGGTTCTCCTGTAAGGGCTCCAGGGCTACGCCCTTCTAGTTTTCTGGACCATTTCCATTTCTATTATACAAAGAGTGAATAATAAATAACTATTATTCACTCTTGTTACAATAAAAAAAAAATGCCGTCCAGCAGCTGCCTGAGGCAGCTTGATGTAGCACTGGCTAATTGCTGGCGCAGGCGCACAACTGCACCTGCACCAGCCATCAGAGATTATCCAGGGCTGGTGAAACCCCATCTGTGACGTTTAAAGCATCACAGATCAACGGGCGCTGCAGACTTAAGTCCTGCAGTGCCCGTGGCTACATGCCAATCAGCCCATCACCCCACCCTTTCTCCACTTGTCACAGAGTGGGGAAAGGGTGGGGTGAAATAGCAGCCACTGAAACTTCGAGTCTGCGACTGCGCAGGCTCAAGCTTCAAAGTTTCAGTTTTAACTTCATCCCATTGGGAGGAGCTGGCGCCATGCAGAACTTTGTGATGACCTGGAAACACAATATTATGGTGAGTGACCGGGTGTCACTAATGTGCGCTTATGTCAGGGCCGGCAGGGTGAGGTATGTAACTAGAGACCTGGTACTTAAGCTCATGTGCCCTACTCTCCCTTCTTAGTTCCTGATCTCAGCTAGACAGTGACTTCTCACTAAACTCCCTGGTGCGAATAGTCCGGGAGCAACAAACACGTGCGTGGCAGAGTGTCCTGCAGCAGCTACCGTTCCTCCATAGAATGCGGCTGCCCGCAGCTCACGCAGGGGCCCACCTAAGAGGGCGGCCCTTTAGTGCCATTTGGGCACTAACCCACCCCCTCTGATGCCGGGACTCAGGGAGGAGTCCCCCTTGCCACTTCCGGCGCGCCGAGGAGGTGGGGAGGGTATTTATGCCTCCCCCGGCCATCCTGGCATCCTCTGTTGCGCCGGGCACGCCGTCGAGTCCCTACTCGGGTCGAGTTATCGGTTGGAGCTGGAAGTGAGGTTAGTCGTGAACCAAATCCCCCGCCTCCCCCCCCCGGGGTCCCCACCACACGGGCCATGGCCTACGTGGGACCCTCGTCCCAATTGGTATTTCTCTGCCCATGGGTTCCAGGAGATCCGCTGCGGCGGTGCCTGTTCGTAATCAGGGCAAAGGATTGGGACAGGGGGCAGGCAAAGGGGTGGTTCCAATTTCTCCCCCCCTTTCCGTCGCGCTGACCGGTTGTTCAGGCGAGCAATGTAGTGCTGTTAGCTTCCCCCTTTCTTCGAGCCGCTTAATAGCGCAGAGGGTTTACCAAAGCGGGTGTATTCTTCCAACATCGTTGGTTCGAATCCCGTGTTTCCTTTCAGCTCGGCCACGGCACCCGGGCTTCCCCCCTCTCACGCATGCGGTAGTCAAAGCGACGCAATGCCGGCCCCGAGGGCGAGGCAGGGGCCTTTGAATTATTATTTGACAAATTGCCTCAGGGCACTAGCCCGCCCCCGCCCAAGCTCGTAATAGGGTCCGGAGTTTGCCGTGGCTGGTTCGGGTACTCGGGCCATAATTGCCGGTGAGTTGGCCCCTTTCTCCCCGTCTACAACAAGGTTGTGGCGGAGAGGTAGCGAGGTAGACGAGAGCATGCCTCGAAGTAGGAGCCCCCAGGGATCTTCCCTTGGCGCCTAATTTTCTCGGGGGCCGAAGCAGGTATTCGGAGGTTCTACCGTGGTACTTGGTTGCAGGGGAGGCTGTTCATTCAACTATCTCTAGGCCGCACGCTAGACTGGCCGGGATGCTATTTTGACAACGCATGGCAGCGCATATGGTGCACGTATTAGTCATTAACGAAGGTATGTGCGAACGGCTATGGTGCCACTATTTCTGAGGTGTTAAGTAGGCTGGTAATTTTCGAGTGCCAGTATTGCTGAAATTGTCAGGTACTAACAGCTAAGGTGACGCTCTAGGTGATCCGTTGGGTCGGTAGGTGTGCCGTATGATAAATCGTTTGCTCTCCTGCGCGATAGAGCCCAGGAGCGTGGCACCCTGGTTCACAAGGTCGCAGGCCCGATCACTGAGGGGCCTGGGGAGTGCGACGGGATCGGCGTTGTATCGCACAAAGCCAGGCAAAAGTTTAGGTGGTGTTCAGGACAGCTTTTCGCTAGGCCGCTGCAGCGCTTGGCATTTTGTGCTACTTAACGAGATGTACCAAAGGAGCCACGAATTGGTAGCGTGTGCGCAAGGCCTATTGCTGATCGGGATTAAGGTTTTACACTGCCGAACGCCGCTCGATTGGGTTGCAGCGCATGGTTGGGGGTACGAGGTAAGCATATAACTGCTAGGTGCTGATTTTAGCGGGACGGAGGTACTTGCCTTAGTTATTTGAAAGGAAGCGCAGAGCACGCAGCTTCACGATAGAGGCAGGTAACGCTGTACCGCTGGCCAACCGTACACCCCGAGTGGGATGACTGGCTGCGGTGGTCAACGCGCACGATGAGTTCATAGAGGCATATGTTTAAATTGAATCACGGTTCCTGCTGTGTTTCAGGGACGTTGTAGCGTGATTTGGGACAGTGGGCCGTGACGAGTGGGATGGCTGGCTGCAGCTGGTGGTAATCACTCGGGCAGGGCAAACACCAGAGGGTCGGCCCGACCATTGCGGTGCAAAGACAGAAGCTGCAAAATACTTGTCGGCGGCACACCATGCTAAGCACTAAGTTTCAGCTGAAGCATTTTATGCCACACCCATAATTACATCGTCCACGCCCCGCCGGAGGGCCCCACAACAGAACGATTTGGGAGCTGGAGACCTGGGTTTGTCTCTCGGTGTCGGCCCTCCATCCTGTGATTCTGGGCAGGTCAATTGGCTTGTGTAACGCTGGGAGCGGTCGTTGATGGGTTTGGAACCGTGATGGGCTGGAGGGTGTGAAGTTTATGGCATTAGTCCGGTGGGGTGGTGACGAGTCATTTGTTTGATCGATGGTGCAGTGCTTACACGGTTCAAGCACTGCGGGGTCAGGTATGCAGTTACACTTCCTTTTTAACCACATGTTGAATAACGTATAGGAAGCGGTGCCGGGGATGGTGGCCACAGGGTGACCCGGACACAGTCCTCTGGATGTCTCAGAAACGGTCTCTCTGGGTGTCTTAGGCACAAATATTATGGTGTCCCAGGCAAAGCTGCCTTCTGAATGTCTTACAGAAAGTTTTCTCAAATGTCCGGTGTATAAATGCTCGCTGGATGGGTTCTTCAGTCATCTACTCCAAGGAGGAAGGTTAGAAGAGTAGCAGCAGAATGCGTGGTGGCTGTTAGCTATGTGCGTCGATGGTGGCACAGTGAGGGGCGCGAACTGGAGTAGCGCGGCGAGTAGGTGGTAGTTTTGTAGACCGTTGTGCCGGGATGTACTTCTAAGTGACTGACCCTGAACATGCACAGCCTCATCATTTCATAACTGAAGCATGTTCAATATTCGCACAATGGAGCCATAGTTGTTGCTTACTTATGCAACTATCACCCAATGAGTCGGACTGGCAGGTGTAGTGTTACTTTTTGGTGGGCAGCTCCTGTAAATGACAGAAGCCGTAGATTACCAGTCGGCACCACGCTACGCTAAGCACCAATTTCCAGCTTGCGGAGCCTTGGTTGTTGCTATTTACTCATGCAACTATCGCCCAATAAGTATTACTTGTAGTTGTAGTTCTTATAAGTTAGAGGGTAGCCCACTGACTACTCACTTAATTTGAGAAGCATTGGCCTCTTCCAATTGGCAGGCATGCGGAAGTAGTTTATTTAGGAAGAACGGCGCAACTCTAATCTGAGCACTATTTTCTTATGGGATTGCCACTTAAAGGAGCAATTTGCCGCCGGTTTTTCATTTTGTTTGCATGGGTTGGACTATGGGTGGGGTCCATGAGCCGGGAATGTGGCAAGTCGCGCCGTCTTTAGGGTTACAATTAGCCGGGCCGGCTAGTAAGGGTCACGATGCTCCAACCAATCAGAGCTATGAATTGTATGGCCTATAGAATACCGTACACGGGTCTTGTTGTACAGTACCAGGGGCTGCCCGGCTTGCAGTGGTTTTAAAATAGGCCAGTGATGCGGTGAGTCGACAATGAGACAATTATGGCTTTCGTGTTCGGTTCCTGAAGCCTTCTCGCATGTTTTGCAAAGTTTAAGCGGTGGCGCTACTGTTTTGTCCAACAAAATCAACGTTTTCTGGTTCTTCTGACCGGAGGTGGGAAATCTTAGCCTATTTCCACCGGCGCATTGTCTAGCTACTGTATTAGTGATGGCCCTAGTGTCAGTGACGCTTGTCTGTTTCTGGTTTAGTCTCCAGTCACCACCGGCATTTCTATTTGCTGGACTGCGTGATGCGTCCGGGCGTTGCTAGGCACACAAGGTTGTAATTGTAATCTCGGAAAGGTCTGTGTGTCCGTGTTTTGCCAAGCAGCGAGGGTAGAGTGTGGCGGTGTCGTCACAGCAGTTCCCCTGGTGGTGCTTCATGTCAAGACTATTGGTCCTGTCCCAGCCGCCTCGGGGCTCGCCTGGTCCGGCGTAAGATGGGGGGAGCAGAGAATCTGGCTCCGAAGGTTTGCTGCGCATTGGCAGGATGCCGATCCCACCGGGGTGTATGTATCTCGAGCTAGCGCAGAGGCACTGGGTGCAACTCTTTGGCTTTGGGAAATTTTGCGTCTCTCCCCACAGCGCGGTTGGTTGGTGTGTCCCGCAGGCGTTGGTGGGGTGCGCACCAGGTCGTCGCGGCTTGCCCAGTCGGGGAGCGACAGATTGTCCTCGTTGGTTTTGGACAGTGGCGGTCAGGAGGATGGTGCTCTGCCTCCCTGTCCTCGTCGGGTGTTGTGGTGTTTGTGTTTCAGGCGACAGCCATAAAAACAAGTTTCTTTTAGATCAAAACAGGACCTCACTTATGGCACGCAGGTTGCACTTACACCCTACTGGCATTCCTTCTTCAGGGTGAGCGACCTCACGGACCCCAGTATCGGTGTTGCGGCCCTTCATCCAGTGACTGTACTCTTGCCCAGCGCACTTGGTAGTTGGACGTCCCGCTGTGTCTTGCTGATTCCATGCAGCGCCCTCAGGGGAGACTGGAGATTCCCCTCGTCGAGCTACACGCTGATCGATGGGTTCCGGCTAAACGGCATTGAGTTGCGCTTGGGTGCCTTCGGGCAGCATTGGGGTTTTGCGGGGCAAGCTTGGGGCCCATCGAGTTGGTTTGTTTTGCCCTCTAGGTGCCGCCTGCCAGGCTGCTTCCAGGTGGGAGGCGGCGGTGGCAGGGGTTGAGGGTCCGCAGCCAGGGTGTGCTTGGGCCCTGTCGGGCGTGCCGTCTTCTGGCGATGGCGACGTGAAGAGCTTCAGCTCATGGGCATCGGCAAATGTTAACATGACGAGGGCTCCAAGATATGCTGGCTTTGGGCTTGGGGCACAGGCCCCAGCCTTTCAGGGGCCACCGGATTGAGCCTGCTCTGATATGCAGAGTCCTGCCCTGTTGACCTTGAATATTTCTTAAAGGGAGTGTTTTAAAGACTATTGCCCTTCAACTTAATTTCATGCCAGTGAGGTGTGAGGGGCTGTTGCAGTCAAAGGTGGTGTTTGTGTTTCAGGCGACAGCCATAAAAACAAGTTTCTTTTAGATCAAAAGAGTTGCCTGGGCAGAGGGACGGCACTCCTGCCCGGCAGCATTGAAAACCCAGCCACCCTAAGGCTGGGTTTTCAATGATTCCCTGGCTTGCTGTCACATATTCCATGGCGGGATAGTCACCAAGGTGGGACAGGCTATTGGGTATGCCTTGCCAGGACAGTGACGCACACTTCACACGAACTGGAGCCCCTATAAAGGATAAATGCTGGAAACACAGACTGGGGTACGTTGGGCTCAAAAATCCTCTTCACCAGGCTGCTGGGCAATTTTGTTGCCATGTGTCGTTGAGTGACAGCAAGGGCATTAAGGGGCGGTATTAAGTAACGAGGTCATTTGCAGGGATGCAGAGGGGTCCCAGCGGATCCACTGAAGGTGGGCTGCAGCTAAACATGAATCTGGGAATCTTGGATTCCGACACTCTTGCTGGTTTAAGCATCTAGGGTTGTGACCCAGCTGTGGCTGGATAGCAGGTAACGTGCATCTGTGATCGGACGGCAGTTAAGCAAGCCTGGTGAGCTGCGTAAGTTGTCACTCCACGAAAGGGTGAGGTGTCTCCAATAGTGGGCACAATACATATATTCTTTCAAACCAGATTTGACACCATTAATGTGTTCACCAGGGTTAGCAATCAAGAGTTCTGTGCAATTGTCTGGTCAACGGGGCAAAGTAAGTGCACTCCAGAACCGAGGGTAGGTGACATGTTGCTTCAGTTAAGCTCAAATGCCCCGCCCGGATAGCTATATTAGCCAGGCTGGGTGGGGACGATGTCAGACAACATATTGTGCTGCTGTCCCAATAATTGGGGAAACAAGGTGTCAAGCACAAAAGGCTACTGTGTAAAAAGAACATTTGGCACGTCCAGGATTCAAGAAAATTAAAATTTAACGGGGCAGGTAATTTTCCACTGCTGGGGCTGCACAGGGTGGGCAGTGTGAACCCCCAAATTTGGGAATAATCTAGTATGGGGGTAAAGAAGGGCTTAGTCGATCCTGAATATTAGGCACTATATTGCAGACAGTGCACACTGGATTAAATCAGACAGAATCACAAACCTGGAAAGCCTATGGGGTTTGACCACTGAGGGACCTGAGCAGGCGAGATTCCCATAAGGAATAAGGGATACATGGCAAGTGCATGAGGACACACTTGCTCATTGTCACATACTCCTAGTTATGAACATTCCTGTGCGCCATGATTTAGCAATCAAAAAGGACTGTGCAAATGTCGGGTCAACCGCAACAAAATAGGTGCACTCTGCTCCATGGGCAGGTTTCGGGTTGCTTCAGTTAAGTATAAAACTTCTCGCCCTGATAGCCAAAGTAGACAGGCGGGTTGTGGGAGCGGTCACCTAACAAGTGAGCTGTTGTCCCATAGATTGGGGACACAGGTGTTCAGGCACATACAGTGCTAGAAGGACGTCAACTACAGGTTGCAGAAGGTTGGAGCCTACATTAGCCTGAAGGGTAATATAGCCGTGGTTAAGGTTAGACCCCCCTTTCCCACCGAACAGGTGTAATTTCTGTAAGAAATAAGGGATTCATGGCAAGTACAAGAGGACACACTTTATTATTGTCACTTACTCATAGTTCATCAGATAGTAGCCTGCCAGGTGCTTTTCAGGGACACACAAGAGCATAATGGAGTTGCATGAGGTAGGAGGTAACGTGCGGTGAGGCAGTGTGGTCCCAGCTGCCCGCAAAAGGGGGCTGCGGCAATACTTGCAACTGGGAATATTAGATTCTAACAGTATCATTGTAATATACGCATGTCTCCCTGGCCAAGCGGGGTATGAATGTCCCACCCTGAATTTTAAGGTGACCAAAAGGTAAGCCGAATGCGGCTTTGATTTAAGGGAGAGCAATCAGTCCAGGGATAACAAAGTGAACTAGGTCTACAGCTGGATTGAGCTCCAAGGGACACGTGATCGAACATTAGTTAAGCAAGCCTGGTAGACGGAGGAAGTTGTCACTCCGCCCAGGGTGCTGTGGCTGCACTAAAGTGCGCAATACGAGCATTCTTGGTCGCCATGGTTGAGCAATCGAAAATGCCTGTACAAATGTCTGGTCAACTTCAACGAAGTATGTGCAAGCTGCTCCCTGGGCAGGTTACGGGTTGCTTCAGTTATGCATAAAATTCCCCGCCCTCATAGCCATAGTAGACAGGCTGGTTGTGGAAGCGGTCATCTAAACAAAGGTGCTGCTGTTCCATAAATGAGGGAAACAGGTGTTGGGCACAAAAGTGCTAGAGGGATAGCAACCACAGGTTGCAGGAGGTTGGAGCCTACATTAACTTGAAGGGTAACACAGCTATGGCTAAGAGTAGAACTCCCTCCTGTCATGTGAGGCAGGTGAACAGTCCCGGAGAAGGATGAACAGCGCCATGCGCAAGTTCGCAGAGCCATGGGGCTTTGCTCCATCAGGCATGGGCTAATCCAGACGTACACCAAAGGTGATTGTGGAAAGTTGGGGGTGCACTTGTCACAGGTGGGATTGGACCTGTTCCTACTGGAAAGTAAGGAGACCCGGGAAATAGCAGGTTGAAGGTGAGAAATGAGCAGTTTTAGTGGGAGGCTCTGGCGGCGACCGGGGCCGCCTCCAGAGCTGTGGCGGAGTTACAGGGCAATCTGGAAGCAGATGGGTACAGAAGGGTACCTCTGCGCAGCACAATAGGGGTGCCAGAGCCAAATACCAGGAGCCTCATGGCAGGTTCCTGGAAAACCGCGTCGGCGCCCCGCTAGTCCTTCAGGCGGTTGTGGGCCTGAACAACCGGGGGCTTGCCTTGCTACGCTCCGTCCTGAGAGGGGCGTGAGTAATAAGGGACCAATGTGTCACGTGATCCGGAAAGGGGATCACCCCATAAGGTGTAGCACTGATTGGGTTCTCCACAGTGCTTGGCTAATCAGGCGGGCAGGGCAGCATATGTTGGTTACAGCTGCCTGCCCTTGGATCGCCCGCAAGATAACCCACCATATTGCATACTTTTGTATGGAATAAAACCTGCAGCAATATTTTCCCAAACAAGTGTGTTGTGTATTTATTTATTCATCATGCATGCTCTGTCGTTGTGTGGGTGAGGTGTGTTGCCAATAATGGCACTATGGCATTGGATAGTTTTTGATTATTTTACCGAACTTCTTCTGTGCCCTTTGTAAGCCTATAGCCCGCTTTTTCTTGAGCATAAAGCCGTTGTCAGTTGTTTAATATTCAGCAGTTTGCATGAACCCTTTAAAATTGTATGCAAGGCTCCTGCTCGTTACTGGGCGACAGTTTCCTTGAAAATTGTACTTTAGGAACACACTCACACAGAAAGCAAAGATAGATAAACTGCTTAGTGTGCTGGGAGGTTGAATGCATGACATTTTCTATTCAAAGCCCTCTCGCCTCTCCTGCTTTAAAAAAAAAACACGAACGTGTATGTAAATGTGTATGCAGAACCCCAGTATTCCTGATTCCTGCAAAAATATGCTCGAGTAAAAAAATGTCAGATTTCTTTTATGTGTACAGATGGAAGAATGTGGGATGTGACGGTGATATAGCACAGTAGTGAAAATCTAGTTTGCCCATGACTGTTTACATAATAACACACTTTTGCGGTAGGGTGAATGCTGCAGAGTCATGATGATCGCAAGAAACCTTTATTATATTTGGCCTGATGTCTGTTCTGTGGGGCCCGGTGGTTCAGGTGTATGCAGGGGAATGTACCTTCCGAATATGTAAATGGGCCAGAAGATGCACTGATGATTGCTGCAACATGTTTATCAGCGGTCTTGTTGCATTTTACGTTGGCACATATTTGCATAATATGTCTATATTATATATGTAGTTTATGTATGGTATAAAATGATTTGTAGAAACTGCAGTACTACTTTATGCTATTGAATATACTGCTGTAGTAGTTACACATTGGGGTCTTTCAGGGTTGTAAATTATTGCTTGCTTTGCATACAGTGGGGTCAAATTTTAATTATGGGTACTGGGATATGCTTAAATGCTGGTGTGAGCATGTGTGTGTGTGAAAGTGAGAGAGAGGTAGTGAAGGAGTGAGTCAAGTGAGTGAAAATGAGTGATAGGAAGAGTGCATATGAGTGACAATGAATGAGAGTGAGGGAGGATCACAGTGAGCGTAACTGAGTTGCTGTGTGTGAGACTGAGTGAGTCACAGTCTGAGTGAGTCTTAGTGAATCAGAGAATGAGTGAGATTGAGTCAGGATGAGTGGAGAGGAGTGTGAATGGTCATGAATGAGTGAGAATGAGTGAATCAGATTGATATTGAGTGAATGAGAACGAGTGGGACTGATTGAATCAGTGAGGAAGAGTGGGACTGTGAGAGAATGACTGACTGTTAATGAGTGAGACTGAGTGAGTGTAAGTGAGTCACAGTGAGATTGAGCAATTTAGAATCAGCTGGACTGAGTGAGTCAGGAAGAACAAGTGAGTCAGAGGGAGACTGAATACAAATAAGTGAGAATGAGTGAGTCAGAATGATTGAGACTGGATGAGACTGAGTGAGGTAGAGTGAGACCGAGTGAATAGAAATGAATAGAATTGAGGCAGAGTAAGTTAGAATGAATGAGACTGAGTAGATCAGAGTGAGAATGAGTGAGACCGAGTTAGTCAGAGTAAGCAAAAGTGAGTGGAAATGCGAATGAGAGTTAGTGAATGAGACTGAATGAGAGAGAAAGAATGAATGCAAGCGATGTGAGCGAACCCACGGAGACAACTTCAGGCTCGCTTACTGGAATTCCAGCCAAGGATTATGCCCACCACTTTTGAAGGTCACCAGCCGCCACTGGTCTTGAGGGTGCCCAGGGCTGTACTCTTTTGGTGTTTCACATTGAGTCAGACAAGAAATTCTTTGACCTCTTTGCTGTTAAAGGGCAGGCTTATCAGATTTAATGATCTCAGGGTTACCCCAAGTTGCAAAGATATTATCAAGTTGTTCTATGACTTTGTCATGGGTTGTCAAAGACAGGGGGGTTCCACCAAAGGTAAAATAGATATTCATCAATGACTACCATGAGATGGTGTTCTTTTCCTAAAGGCCCAAAGAAGTCAACAGCAACTCTTTCCCAGGCATGGGTAGGAAGGTCAGACATTGTCACTGGGTAGCAATTGCAAATGTGGCATGCTTTCAATTCCTTCTTGACTCACTCATCTAGTCAAGAAAGCCACACTCCACCTCTTCAAGCTCTTTTGGTGGCTACAACACCATGGTGTCCTTCATGGGCCAGCTTGATGACCTGCTGGCTTAGGCTCTCAGGTATGACGATTCTCAAGCCTTTTAATATTATGCCTTCTTGGGTGACTGCTACATCTTCTTGTACATTTTTGAATTTTTGGAATTCAACATCATCGGTAAGGGGCCGGGTACTTCTTCCCCATGGTTGCATTATAATAAGCTAGTTGATGATAATCATGTCTTTGCCTGTATTAGTGGCAGCAATGATTTGTTCCACAGATAGAGCCGCTGGTGTGCTGGACCTCACAATAAAATTGAGCTCTTTCTCAGCCGTCCTGGATGTCGAACTGTGACAATGTAGCATCACGCTTGAAAAGTAATGTGCTTGTTTTGAACCTACCCAGGTTTGTGTACAATCTCATAGTCGAACACTTGCAGCTTTAACCCCCACCTCTCGATGCAAGGGAGCATCTTAGCCTTTGGATTTCCAAAGATAGTGAGCAACGTCTGTTGGTCCGTGATGACAGTAAATTGTTTTCCATAGAGGAATACATGAAAATGTTTGCAAGCCCACACCACAGCTGGAATCTCCTTCTCCGGTTCAGACTAGGCACGTTTTGTTTCAGACAGGCTTCGACTGGCATAGGCCACAATGTGTCTCTGAGCATTCGGATGGACGTTGTGTAGATCATGATTTGCCCCTAGGGCCCAACGGGCTCGCCTCAACCATTATTTCAATATATAACTTGGGGTCAAAGCAAGTCATTTCAGTTGCATTCTCGATTGCATGATTTATTTCTTTGAAACTCTGGTCGCATTCAGGAGACCACTGAAACAGGACATTCCACTTTGTCAAGTCTCTTAATGGGGCACTCACTGTAGCAAAGTTAGCAATGTATCTCAAGCAATAACTGGCCATGCCTAGAAAGGATCACAGCATGTTTACATCTTGGGAGGGGGGCAAGTGGATCAAAGTGCTTGCACCTTGTCTGGGTCTGGAGTCATTCCCCCATCAGAGAATATATGCCCAAAAAACGTAATTTTGGGCACAACTTCCTGCACATAAACAATCATTAAAGGTTATTTGCTCCTTCTATGTGTGCTGTAGAATGGAGCACACATAGAAAGAGCACAAAACGAGGAGAAATAAAAGTATTTCTCCTCATTGCGCCAATCCCTGGAGATGTCAAGTTCCATGGATGTTGCGTGGGAACACCCACAGCAACACAGAGTAGTGCAGAGTAATGCTTGAAAGGGGCCAATATTTACAAGGCCATGAAAAGTCACACAGGGTGACTTTACTTGGCCTTGTACACATGGGCAGGCACACTGCACAGCCGGTGCATCCAAAAAAGTGATGCACCGGCGGCACAATGGGCTTGTAAATAAGGCCCTCAGTCTCTTATAGCTGAACAAACCAACATGAGTCAAAAAATTGCATGATCATGTCCACCATATGTGGACTTGGGAAGCAGAAGTTGCTGCAGAAGCAGGTGTCGCTGTGTGCTTCAATCACCCTTGACAGTGAGTAAGTTCTCTGTTTCCTGTACCTAACCCCTTCGCTGCTTCTGTCGGCCAACGGCCGTCGCGAGCACTACCTCCGTAGTGCTGCACACGTCCGTTGGCCGACGCGGCCCCGCCCACTCCGCTAAACTGCCGCACCGCGGCGGAATTGCCGCCGCGGTTAAGGGGTTAAGGAAGTTATTGTTATTTCTTGCTTTGTCTAACTAGTTGCACTGTATTCGGGGTGCAGCGCAATGTCTCTGTAGACCACCTCACCACCAGTGGTTTTGGTGGGCATTTTGAATATTCTCCTCTGCAGGACCTTCGATTTCTTCTGCGGCCCTGTATGGACTGGAGCAGGGTTTTGATTCCAAATGTGCCAGTTGCAGGCTGCTTTGCATTGATTCTGGATACAAGCAGTTTGCTGTACTGTTGCGCGGTCTTCCCCAGCCCTGGAGCATGCAAACAGATTACACCTCATGGGAGCTGCAGTTAGGCAGTACTTTATTCTCCAGCATTCATTGCACACTGTGCATTGCATCATACTTCCCATAATCACACCTTAACACCTCCCCACATATCATGTAGTTACTGTCCAGAGTCCGCCCAGAACGAGGGTCCTAATGCGTATAACATCAATATACGTATAACATCAATATGCTGCAGCAGGGAAACATAGTTATCACTGTTTAAAGGCATGGCAATATTCACACAAGTTAAGATGCATTTTAGAGTTACTGCTAAAACAAACAATTATGCAGATAAGGCACAAAGGATTGTTGGTAAGGCTTCAATTAACAAAGGATTGTGGGTACACAGGTGTTTGGCGTACACATGCTCACTGAAAGGAGAAGGCATTGGGCATCTAGCCTCATTATCAGTTAGTCCGTGTTCTCGAAGTCAGACATCGGTGAAACTTCTTTCTCTTTAGAGAAGTGCCCGCTCCCGTTCTCTTTCACAATGAGAGAGTTCAGTCATTTTTAGGTCTCGCAGACCTAGCGCTGGAGCGCGCATGCGCTCCTCGCTCTGCAAGGCTTATTGTAATCGGTAAGATTTCAGAAGTGGTGTTAAAGCCCCGCCCCTGCATTTCATTGGCTTGCGTCATCATCCATGCTAAACGCTGGTTTTGGATTGTACAGAAGGCTTCTTAGTTCCTCCTTTACCGCCCTGTCTAATTTTAGCCCTGCCCATCCGGACTGCACGGTGTACTTGCGGCGGTACACTAGTGACTTTATTAGTTGGTGTAGGCACTTTTTTCATTAAAGTGAATCTGCTTTCACGTCTATGCATAGCATACATTTTTGCGGCGTTACACTGTTTTCTTTATTATTATTATTGGTTGTAGGCAATTTTTCATTTAAGTGAAGCTGCTTTCACGTGTTCGTGTTCAATTCAATTCCAATTCAATTCCAGAATTTGTAGAGCGCACTACTTACCCGCGAGGGTCTCAAGGCGCTGGGGAAGAGAAGAAGGGGGGGTGCCGCTACTGGTCGAACAGCCAGGTCTTGAGTAGCCTCCTGAAGGTCAGCAGGTCTTGGGTCTGACGTAGGCTGAGTGGAAGGGTGTTCCAGGGCTTGGCGGCGAGGTGGGAGAAGGATCTGCCGCTGGTGGTAGTTCTTCGGATGCCAGGGACGGTGACGAGGGAGAGGTCGGCGGAGCGGAGCTGGCGGTTGGGGACGTAGAAGAAGAGTTGTCTGTTGAGGTAGGCTGGGCCGGTCTTGTGGAGTGCCTTGTGTGCGTGGATGAGGAGTTTGAAGGAGATTCTCGTGTCGACGGGGAGCCAGTGCAGGTTTCTCAGGTGGGGGGTGATGTGGCTGTGGCGTGGTACGTCGAGGATCAGGCGTGCAGAGGCGTTTTGAATGCGTTGCAGTCGTTTGATGAGCTTGGCCGGGGCTCCCGCGTAGAGGGCGTTTCCATAGTCGAGTCTGCTACTGACGAGGGCTTGGGTGACTGTTCTTCTTGTATCTGTCGGGATCCACCTGTAGATCTTGCGGAGCATGCGGAGGGTGTTGAAGCAGGAGGAGGAGACTGCGTTGACTTGCTTGGCCATGGAGAGCGTTGAGTCGAGGATGACTCCCAGGTTGCGTGCGTGGTCGGTGGGTGTCGGGGCTGCCCCCAGTGTCGTAGGCCACCAGGAGTCGTCCCAGGCTGAAGGGTTGGAGCCGAGGATGAGGACCTTCGTCTTGTCCGTGTTCAGCTTTAGTCGGCTGCTCTTCATCCAATTGGAGACGGCCTTCATTCCTTCGTGGAGGTTGGATTTGGAGGTGAGGGGGTCCTTGGTGAGGGAGAGGATCAGTTGGGTGTTGTCGGCGTAGGAGATGATGTTGAGGTCGTGCTGTCGGGCGATGCGTGCGAGCGGGGCCATGTAGATGTTGAACAGTGTCGGGCTGAGGGATGATCCCTGGGGTACGCCGCAGATGATCTCGGAGGCTTCGGATCGGAATGGGGGGAGGCGGACTCTCTGGGTTCTGCCGGAGAGGGAGGAGGTGGTCCACTCCAGGGCCTTCTCTTGGATCCCTGAGTCGTTGAGGCGTGCGCGTAGTGTGCGGTTGCAGACAGTGTCGAAGGCAGCGGAGAGGTCCAGCAGGATGAGGGCTGCGGTCTCACCGTTGTCCAGCAGGGTCCTGATGTCGTCGGTGGCGGCGATGAGGGCAGTCTCGGTGCTGTGGTTGCTGTAGAACCCTGACTGGGATGGGTCCAGGATGCTGTTTTCTTCGAGGTATCGGGTTAGCTGTCTGTTGACGATCATCTCGATGACCTTGGCTGGGAACAGAAGCAGGGAGATGGGCCGGAAGTTCTTGAGGTCTCTCGGGTCCGCCTTGGGTTTTTGAGTAGGGCGTTGATCTCGGCGTGTTTCCAGCTCTCTGGGAAGGTTGCGGTCTCGAAGGAGAGGTTGATGACGTTGCGCAGGTGGGGTGCGATGGAGCTGCTGGCTTTGTTGAAGATGTGGTGCGGAAAAGGGTCTGACGGGGAGCCGGAGTGGATTGTGCTCATTGTCTTGATGGTGTCATCGATGTTCACGTTGGCCCAGGCTATCAAGGGGTCGTGGTCGATGGTGTGCGGCGAGTCTGGTGTGTCGGTGTCTGTTGGGGCAGTCTGGGTGTCGAAGCTGTCGTGGATGTCGGTGATCTTGCGGTTGAAGAAGGTGGCGAGGGAATCGCACAGGGCTTGCGACGGCGGGATGTCGTTGGTGTTGGAGCTGGGGTTGGAGAGTTCCTTCACGATGTTGAAGAGCTCCTTGCTGTTGTGTGCGTTGTTGTCGAGGTGGTCTTTGAAGGAGATCCTCTTGGCGGATCTGATGAGGTGATGGTGGTTGCGGATGGCGTCTTTGTGGGCTGCGTGGCTGTCCGGTGTCTTTTCACTGTGCCATTTCTTCTCTAGTTTCCGGCAGGTGCGCTTGGATGCTAGGAGTTCCGGGGTGAACCAGCTGGCTCTCTTGCTGGTGTCTCTGTAGATGGGTTTTTTCAGCGGGGCGAGGGTGTTGGCGCAGTCGTCTATCCATCGTCTGAGGTTGCGGGCAGCGTCGTTGGTGTTGGAGGGGTCGGCGGGTGGGCTGAGAGCGAGGTTTGCTTGTAATTGGTCTTCGGTGACTTTGCTCCAGCAGCGGCGTGGGATTTGTTGGGTGCAGTGGTGTGTGGTGGGTTTCTGGAAGGTGAAGTGGATGCAGCGGTGGTCGGTCCAGAGGAGTTCGGTGGTGTGGCTGAAGGAGACGTGGGAGCTTGAGGAGAAGACGGGGTCGAGCGTGTGGCCGGCGGAATGGGTCGGTGTTGTGACGAGCTGTCTCAGTCCGAGGTTGGCGAGGTTGTCGATCAAGGTGGTGGAGTTGCTGTCGTTGTTGTTCTCCAGGTGAAAGTTCAGGTCTCCGAGGAGGATGTAGTCGGTGGAGGTCAGGGCGTGCGGGCTGATGAAGTCGGCGA
Organism: Calotriton arnoldi; assembly: GCA_963921515.1. Classification (NCBI taxonomy): domain Eukaryota; kingdom Metazoa; phylum Chordata; class Amphibia; order Caudata; family Salamandridae; genus Calotriton; species Calotriton arnoldi. Next base: position 2,563,723 of record CAWUFW010001334.1, on the reverse strand, counting down.
TGGAGTCGCTGAATGGGGGTCGGGGTCCGGGGGGTCTGTAGACGAGGGTGCCTCTTAGGGTGGTGTTGGGGTCCGTGTGGATCTGGAAGTGCATGTGTTCGGCGGTGCAGAGAGTGTCGTCGGTGCTGGTCGAGACCCTGATGGTGTTCTTGTGGACGATGGCGATTCCTCCTCCTACTCCGTTGGTGCGGTCTCTGCGGGTGATCTTATAGCCGTCTGGGATGGCTATGGCGATGTCGGGTGCGGAGGAGTCGTTCATCCAGGTCTCTGTCAGGAAGGCGACGTCCGGTGATGACGTGTCGAGCAGGTCCCAGAGCTCGACGGCGTGTTTGCGTGCGGACCGGGATGTAGGATGCACCGGAGGTGGTTGAGGTCCTTCTTGGCGGGCGGTTCGGCGGCTCTGAGGCTGGTGTAGCTGCAGTTCCGGCAGGCGAAGGGACCATGTGTGCATTTCGGGGCAGCCTTGAAGCAGGTGTGGGTCCGTCCAGGGTTGAGAGCATGGAGTGTGCTGGCATCGTATCGGCGGCAATCGTCGTGGCGGGCGTGGGGGCGTGCGGCCCAGTGGTTCTGGCGCTGGGCGCGGTCCAGGCACGGACAGGCGCAGACGGGCTTGCCTTAGGTGCGCCTTCGGCGCGCCAGCGGCGCGCCCGCTGCGCGCGGCCGCCATATATGGGGAGGTGGGAGGGAGGAGCAGTTGGGAGGCGGGAGGCAGGGGCAGCAAATGGGCAGAGAGGGGGCGGGGCCGCAGGGGACGCAGCAGCGGGATCGGCGAGGGGCGACGGGTGGAACAGAAGTCAAAAGGGCACGGGATTAGGGACACAGCAAGGAGCAGAAGACAGAACCTGGCACAGAGCGCACAGGGGGCAGCGAGGGGCACAGAATGAAAAAACGGGCACAGAACAATCAGGACAGCGAGGGGCACAGAATGAAAAAACGGGCACAGAACAATCAGGACAGCGAGGGGCACAGAATGAAAAAACGGGCACAGAACAATCAGGACAGCGAGGGGCACAGAATGAAAAAACGGGCACAGAACAATCAGGACAGCGAGGGCACAGAATGAAAAACGGGCACAGAACAATTAGGACAGCGAGGGGCACAGAATGAAAAAACGGGCACAGAACAATTAGGACACAGACAACAGAAAGAGAAATGGCAGTACAAGGCAGTACAGAAGAGGAAGATACAAACCTACGGCCTACCACTGGCCACCAGGGATGAGGCGCAGGTGGTAGCCTGCGGGTGGAGGAGGGCCTCGAACTTCCTCAGCAGCGGCAGCTGGGGCAGGGACCACACAGGGGGTGCTGTGCGGAGGGGGAGCGACCTACCAACAGGTCAAGGGTCGCTCTCCTCACCGCGCAGCAGCCGCCATATATGGGGAGATGGGAGGGAGGAGCAGTTGGGAGGCGGGAGGCAGGGGCAGCGAATGGGCAGAGAGGGGGCGGGGCCGCAGGGGACGCAGCGGCGGGAACGGGATCGGCGAGGGGCGATGGGTGGAACAGAAGGCAAAAGGCAACGGGATTAGGGGCACAGCAAGGAGCAGAAGACAGAACCTGGCACAGAGCGCACAGGGGGCAGCGAGGGGCACAGAATGAAAAAACGGGCACAGAACAGTCAGGACAGCGAGGGGCACAGAATGAAAAACGGGCACAGAACAGTCAGGACAGCGAGGGGCACAGAATGAAAAAACGGGCACAGAACAATCAGGACAGCGAGGGGCACAGAATGAAAAACGGGCACAGAACAATCAGGACAGCGAGGGGCACAGAATGAAAAAACGGGCACAGAACAATCAGGACTGCGAGGGGCACAGAATGAAAAAACGGGCACAGAACAATCAGGACAGCGAGGGGCACAGAATGAAAAAACGGGCACAGAACAATCAGGACAGCGAGGGGCACAGAATGAAAAAAACGGGCACAGAACAATTAGGACACAGACAACACAAAGAGAAATGGCAGTACAGAAGAGGAAGATACAAACCTACGGCCTACCACTGGCCACCAGGGATGAGGCGCAGGTGGTAGCCTGCGGGTGGAGGAGGGCCTCGAACTTCCTCAGCAGCGGCAGCTGGGGCAGGGACCACACAGGCGGTGCTGTGCGGAGGGGGAGCGACCTACCAACAGGTCAAGGGTCTCTCCCCCAAGGTGTTGTGTTGATGCGCGGCGAAGGAAGCGCCGAATGTCCTCCGATTGTCTAATAATAAGCCACGGAGAGGTAAGTACGTTCGGGGCAATACGCTGCGTGTTCAATTGTTGCTCTTCTGCTTTCACGGGAGAGGTTAGTCCGTTCGGGGCAATACGCTGCGTGTTCAATTTTTGCTTTTCTGCTGTCACGTCGCTGTGCATGTTTGTGTTGTGTTGATTTGTGGCGAAGGAAGCGCCGACTGTCCACCGATTGTTTCATAATAAGCCACAGACAAGTTAGTACGTTCGGGGCAATACGCTGCGTGTTAACTAGAATGGGGCAAGCCATGAGACAAAGAGGGAGGTAGAGGCTCACGGGGAGACAGAGCGAGAGAGACACAGAGGCAGTAAGAGTGAGTGATATGCGCCAGTACTCGCCAGTGTGACAGGGAGCCACGGACAGGTTAGTACGTTCGGGGCAATACGCTGCGTGTTCAACTCTTGCTCTGCTGATTTCATGTCGCTGTGCATCTTTGTGTTGTGTTGATTTGTGGCGAAGGAAGCACCGACTGTCCACCGATTGCCTAATAATAACCCATGGACAGGTTAGTACGTTGAGGCTTCTTAGTCCCTCCTTGTCTCCTTTTGGCCCCGCCCACGCGGACTGGATCTTTCACTTGCGGTGTTACACTGCAGATGCCAAGCTGAGTCTCCAAGGGAAGGAGGGGAAACGAAGAAGGTAAACAAGCCTTCCAGCTGCCCTCTCGTCCCTCCCGCCCAGTCAGGCGCTATCCTCCAAGCGTGGTGTAAATACACCGATGGCCTTCTGTCCAACCCCAGGGGTCAGATTTTCGCCTCTGCTCTTCATTCTTCTGTAGTTACTGAAAGGTGCCAATGAAAAATCCTCCCCCTTTTAGGTGCTCGTGTTTTTTATTTGCATGGAAAGTAGAGGGACAAAACTCGAGGGTGCTAAGCCAGCCTCTTCCTCGTTGTCCAGTTTAACTGCTGACGTCATCACAGCTCATAAAATGGCCAAGGCGTCCTTAGAACATGGCTATGCCGCCAGCGGGCAGTGGGCTGGCAGCGTCGCGGGACCGTTTCTCGGGGGTGGGGAAGGTCATCGAGGACACAGCACGGCTATACACAGCGTAGAAGTATGCTCACAGCCCCCCGTTATTGGTATAAAGGCGGTCACAACAGGCCCTAAATAGAACATATTTCCTAACGTCCCAAAGCGACTCCTGCGATCTGGTTGCAGTAAGGCTTTCTGGTCACATTGCGGATCCGTACCGTGACTCGATCCGCTGAGGACACGCTGGCTTGTGCCCCGTCCAGCTGCTCTTCTATTAAGACCCTGTCGGTCTGAGCTATTGACATTACAAATGACAATGCCTTTTATTTTTGTTTTCGTTTTTAAAACATAACTAAAAGGCATTGTCATTTACAATGCCAATAGCTTAAGCTCGTGTAAATGCGAGACCTATTGCATTGCAAATGCTTGTTACAGTATGTATTTCAGATGACTCAAAAACGGAAGTAGCTGGCGTCGAACCGAGTCACCTGAGGGTTTTTAGTTCAGAATGACAAGGAGGCTGGAAGAGCTGAGCACATGCATCAGTGAAGCTAATTTACAAAATCTACAGTTCCATGTGCTGTCAACAGAGGGCTTTGTTTCTGATTACCTATGAATACACACTGTAGCTGTAATAGAGTCTACAAAATAGAACGGAAACTGTATTAACTTAGTAAGCTGAATGTGCAATGACGAGTGTAAAAGGTAACGCTAAACTGATACGCATTTGAAATGTGCTGATTTGCAATTGACAGTCATTGTTATCTATATAAGCCATAGAAAGGCTATGAAGCAAGACTTCTTTACTAGAAGTAAATTTAATATTACTGAAATGTGCACAACGTGATTTAGGAGTATGACCTTAAAGTGATATGCGTAGAGATGTTGCCATAGCCGCAGAGTATTTCGGTTTAACAAATGTATTATTTTCATAAGCAACATTTTATTCTTGAATGTCATGAACTTCCTATTTTCTTATGTTTCATATAACGTTGAATAGAATAACGTGTGCATTTTGAAGAATAATTGCTTGATCCTCTTTAGAAAGAATGCATTACCTAACAATGATTTTGCCTTTTAGTTAGTAGTTCATTGTTTTCACAGCAAAACAAGTAGAGCTATAGAAGGTGGATTGTTTTTTAAGGCCTATTGGAACTAAGCCTGATGTTTCCAGAATCTAACTACATAAGAGTGTCTGTAGATAAACTTGCAATAAATAGTACAAGCTGCCTGTATTTTCATGGGAACAGAAAAGCTGAATCTGCTCACCGAAGAACCCTGCTACCCTATTGGTCCATGGAGGACGACGCCTGATACAATGTTTTCGACATGTGTGCTTGACTTTTATATTAGTGCGTATTCTCAGACAGCTGCAAGGCTCTCCTACTCACGCCATCCTAGACCTAGACCCTTGACGGTTGTGGCTACTGCTGCTATTGTTTTCCCCTCTGCCTTACCTTTGCTGTTTGACTTGACAGACTGCTAGGGCAATTTTATGCTGATTTACTTTGATTTATTGAGGCTCGGCTGAGTCTTATGAACTACTCTTTATGAGAAGTTCTGATACTTCAATTTGGTTTTGAAGCTTTATGTTCCTTTGATTTTACTATTTGCCTTGAATTCGAGCTTTTCATGGGTTCTTGACATCTAAAGCTCTGATCCTGATCTATAGATTTTATAAATTGATGCTTTATTCTAACCATTCTTCTTTGATGAGATTTCTGTAACTTATTTGATTTATGGACTAACTGAAATAAAGACAAAAAGAAAGAAAATAACTTTACTAATATCTTAATGAGAAATAAAGCTTTAAAAATGCAACTCTTATCATTGACTGAACTTAGACTATTAATGAAATTTAAGTTTGAGATATCCATGTTGTCCCTTGACTCCAATACAATGTTCCAAGGTCCATCACTGAAGAAGAAGAAGAAGAAGAAGAAGGATTTAGCGCAGAAAACAGGGCTTAATCCTGACAGATGGTAAATTGAAATCTTTAGGAAGAAATTATAGGGCCCAGTCCGTGCTATCAGCTGCATCGATGTGATACTTATAAAAGACAAAGGCTGTGAGAATCCCTGTGGTTCTAACACTCTGAAGCTGCATTCAAGCAGTCCACAGTGTCTAACAAATTGATGCAATGCAGAAGTGTTGTAGTGGTGTGAGCAAATGAACATATGTCAGGCTGCGCTTGAAATGCTCAACAAAAGTAGGGAATGGTGATCCTTAGTGCAATGGGTGTGGGGAAGCGGGGGTCAATGAGCGTGGAGGGAGGGTTCAAAGTTGTGGTTAAAGTGAATGCAGATACCTTAAAAAAAGAAAAATGGAACATAAACAAACTGGTGGGAAATTTACTGTTTTAGTTATGAAACATCAGTTGATTTTTGTGACCGCTGAAGATGTCTTTGTAACCAGAGAGCCACAGAATGGAGACCTGGTTGGTGCGGTGGGAAACAGTGAATTGTGTATGTGTAGTGCTATGAGGTCCCAGCCTGTAACAGAAGCATTGTGAATATGTAAGTCAATATTTCAAACTAGGTGATGTCGCTATTACTACAATGCGATCTTCATGGATGAAGTTACACATTGCTTAATTGGTTAAAAATGCAATTCAGCAATGGAAATAGAGTGATTTTGATAGATTGGAGAGCAGTTGGGCAAAAAAGCAAGAAAAGAAAAAGAAACAAAAAGACAGTGTAAAGGTGAATTGGAAACTGCACCCAGAACCCCCAGGCGGAAATAAGGCTTAGATGTTCCCTATGAGAGAGGTACCAGGAGGAGGCTATGTTCATGTTCCATTGAGTCAAGGTGATCTTGCGACATCTACAATTTCCCCAAATTGAGAGAGAATCCTGCCCAATGATACACCAAGGTTGATAAGTTTGTTAGGATTTCATAGGTTTTGTGGACGGATTTCAATACCTTTTTCGACATTGTGATACCAAGTGACTTATGGGCTATACAGTGGCCAGATACGGAACCCGCAAGGGGTCCACAGATTCATGCACCATCTCCTACGGTGATGACAAAGTATGATGAGGTGATTACGTTTCTGAAAGGAAAGATCCCGGCAAGAGATACTGATTGGCTTAAGATCAGCAGAAAGACCCAGGAAGCCAAAGAATCAGTGCATGCCTATTATGAACTATGGTTGCAGGTGTTTAAACAACAGTGGTTAGGAGAACCATGAAAGGGGACATATGGAAAGTTTGAGTCATTGTTTCTTCTTAGATTGCGCTGAGATTAGTAAGCACATACAACAGAATGTGATTTGTTGGCAGACTAAGCCGTTGGATGAGATCTTGAGGTATGCCAAGTACTGTAATGATGAGCAACAGATGAAGCAGAATAGGAAAAGTTTATGCTTGCCCAGTTGAAGCTGCCACAAAACATATTTCAAAATTAGCTGTATGTGGGAAGTGTTAATGTAATGCAAAGTGTTAGTTATCAGAGTGGAGGTCAGATGGTTCAAGGTGGGAATGGTGTTCAACAAGGTAGAGGTCGAGGTGTTCAGGTTGATCCAAATTCTGGTGTAGATATTGCGATGTTGAATCAATAGACTGCATGTCATTATTGTAACAAGCTCGAACATTGGAAAAGGGTGTGCTGCCAAAATCCAAATAGAATGGTCAACAAAATCTTAATCCTATCCAGATACAGAATGTCCAGGTTCAGCAAATGCAAAACGCAAATCAGTCACAAGCCCCAATGATACGAGTAATACAAGCTCCGATACCCCTGCAAAACATGGGTAACCGCAGGTTCAATGTGAATCAAGTCCCAAGAGCAAACCCAAATCCTTTCCATAATCAGAAACCATTTCAACAGTACCCATGATTAAGAATGAGAGTTTCAATGTAGATCAATCGCTATGACGGTACCTGAGGGGGAGGAAGATTGCGTGCTTGGTGCGGACTTGAGGTGCCCAGAGTGGTCCATTCGTACAATGTGAGGTGAATGGCCACCAAGAGTCATTTTTGATCTGCACTGGTGCTACCTGATGCACTGTTAGAAGTGAACCAGGCCTGGGCGTAGTTCGCAGATTTTTGCGACGTGGAACTCCGCGAAGTTACAAAAAAACTCCGCTAAGTTCCGCGAGTGGCGGAGTGCAATGCGAACTGCAGTTTGTGCTGGTATTCCTGCCGCTCGGATAGAAATTCTACCCGAGCCGCAGCTCGCGCTCGCAAACTTACCGTTTGTGATCGCGAGCGGGGAAAAAACTCTGCTGCACATCGCGAAGCGGAGTTTTCTTCACTCCGCGAGCTCCGCGGAGTGCAGAAAACTCCGCAAACTCCGCGAACGGAGCGAAGTTCACCGCCCAGGCCTAGTTAGAACAGCGAAAGTCTCTGACCTACCGCTCTCAGGAGAGAAGATCCAATTGTAGGTATTACAAATAAACAAATACCTAACACTGAGTCAAAGAAAGCCCTTGTTAAAATAGGCTCACTTAAAGAAGATCACCAATTTGTATTATGTAATTTGGTTCCAGTTAACTTGTTAGGGAGAGACCTTTTCCAAAGTAAATTTCACTATATACTGTACACATAATGGTGTTGAGTTCCAAAAGTATGATGAGGATGTTGAATTCAAAATGGCCGGACAAGAGATAGTGGTTGGGCTGTTCCTTGTGTGGATGATAGAGGATTTACCTCCTAAATTAAGAGACACATGAAACCAGAAGTATGGGATTTCTCATGGAAAGACATCGGTAATACTAAAGGTGTAGAACATGTCTGAATAATGATTTAACCCAAGGCTTAGTATCCAAGAATGCCACCATATGATCTTACACCTGAAACAGTGGCTGGAATTACCCCAGTGATTGATACAATGATACAGCAGGGGATTTTGAAAGAGATCGCAGGAAGCCCATGTAATTCACCAATTGTGGGCTTGCAGAAGTCTAATGACAAGTACAGAATTGTACAGGATTTGAGAAAGATTAAATAATATTGTTGTTCCCTGTTGTCTAGAGGAACCGAATCCAGTTCCGATATTATTTCAAATACCCCGTGATGCTGAATGGTTCACAGTGGTTGATTTGTATCAGGCATTTTCCTCTGTCCCCTTGCATGAGAAAAGCCAATTCCTTTTCTTGTTTCAATTCCAGAATAAAGTTCTGGCATGGTGCCTTGTGCCCTTGAGTCTTTACAATTGCCCTATAACTCTGTCCTTGTTCAGTACACTGACAACCTGTTAGTGGTGTCAAATACACAGGAAGCCTGTAAACAGGATACGGTTGCCCTGTTAAATCCTTTGGCTGAGAATGGACGCAAGGTATCCAGAGCAAATTACAGCACTGTAAACAAGAAGTCTCGTACCTAGGACATCTCATTGAGAACGGAGCAAGGTAGTTGTCACAAGAGAAAATTATTACCATCTTGAAAATGAACTTACCTTACATGCAAAGGGAAGTCAGAATGTTTCTGGGAATGGTGGGCTACCGTGGACAGTGGATACGCAACTTTTACCTAATGGCCAAGCATTTACTGAGGCTGCTGCACAAGGATGTGCCTGATATGATTGCTTAAAAGCAGTTCTAGAGCTGAGAGAAAGTCTCTGTCATGCCCGGGCACTAGGAGTGCCTGATAACAGTAAAATATGGACTCTATTTTGATGTGAGAGGCAGGGCTACTCTCTCAATGCTTACTCAGTTGTATGGAGACTCTTGAAGACCTGTGACTTACTTCTCAACCACACTTGACCCTGTGACCGTAGGACTGCCCTGCTGCCTTAAATCGGTCACGGGGGTTGGTGTCATTATTGAGAGAAGCGAGAGTGTAGTCATTGGACATCCTCTTACAGTGACTGTCCACCACTCTGTGGAGACTTTGCTTACATGCACAAATAGGCAACACCTGACTGATAACAGGCTTACGAAGTATGAGCAATTTTTTTGTGCGCAGAAAATATTATTCTTAAGAGGTGTCAGACCCTTAATCCAGCTACACTGTTATCATTGCCTAAAAATGAAGTTGATAGGGAGGAGGTTTTCTCGATGTCATGGATTTGTGCATCAAGAACAAGACCTGATATTAAGGGTGAACCCCGAGTCAAATGCAAAAGCATTGAAACCCTTTCATGAAGCTTTTGCATTTGACTTGTGAGGGACATCTAGTAACGACTAGTGGAACTGCAGCTTGATGTATTAATAATTTCAATGCTTTTGCATTTGACTTGTGAGGGACATCTAGTAACGACTAGTTGAACTGCAGCTCTTTGTAGAATTATTTTGATATTGGACACTATAATATTCACTGCCCACTGCTAATCTCGTCCCATAATGCTTTGCAGGGCCTTTGGTTGGGATTGTATTTTTGCCCATAACTGTGCTTGGGGTGGTCCTAGGAGGAAGGGACCACCACTGAATCATTCATCATCATGATATGCTCTTTGTGTTCGAGGCATCTGCTTGGTCCTCCCCCTAGGTTAGGGGGGATCCCAAAATCATCACCTCTCTCATTGCCTGTTATTTTATTCATAAAGTTCACTTTTGTGAATTGGTTATATGTTTTTTAGCATGTAAAATTGTTTCAGCAAAGCATTTGTAGGTGTTGATGAATTAGCACAGTTTTTGCCCTGTGCTACGTACGTACCTCCGGCAGGGGTGGGGGCAGCTAGGGATCCCCGCACAAAATTCCACCAGCCGTAACCACACCAAACTCCGCTGCAACAGCGCAGCCCCCTAATGGAGTCCTGTGCTAAGTATTGTGGAGTATAGCTTGATATCCAGGTCACAAGTCAATTATTGAGCTAGCCTGTGCTGTGGCAGACAAATATGGTTCCAGCGTCAAAGGGCCCAACCAGCAACTTCTCCCCCGACCCTTAGTACGGATCGGAGGACATGCAAAGGGAAAGATGCAGCATAGGAGACACTGTGGGGCCTAGTTCACAGTTCTGGCGGCTCTCATATCCAGGCATGGTGTCCCAACTGCACAGCCAAGCATACCTCACAAAATGGGGCCCACAGCACAGGCGACACTCCCGGTTCTCAGGCAGGGCCCCAGTCCTTTCGGCCGCAGCCAGATATAGCACAACAGCCCCATGCCAATAAGCTGCCGAAGCCCCCAGCCCAATAATGCGGATCTAGGCAAGCTCTCACTCTGGCCGCCACCAATTGTAGGGTAGTCTCAGTCGAATCCCACGTCAGGTCCTTGGATGAGGAGGCCCTGGGCTAGCCCAAGCCGCACCAGGAGCTCCACACAGGCCCTTGCAGAAAATTGCAGCAGGGCAGCAGTGGGCCCTAGCTTCCCCGGTGCCACGCATCCCCTACTGATAGGCCAAGTTGTCTCCTTTTGTGCAGCGCCCAGCCCACCGGAAACACGGCATTCCGACCTGGGGCTTCAACCACAGGGCCTCACCACTGGTCCGACCTTGCCCACTCCACGGGCAAAGCCTATTCAGGCGGCCACTGCACCAGGCCCCATCACGGCCTCCAGGCCCGTGCCTCTCAGAGCCTCTGAGTACCGTCACCAGTCCTGTGGCTCCAGGAGGCTCCCAACTGCCTATGTTGCACCCATAGTGGTGATGATGAGATTCTACGAAAATACAGGCAGGATAATGGTGGATAAAGGGTGGGAGCGCCTGCCAGGATCTCGCTTACAATATGTCCCCCATGTTGGGCAGCTAAGCCATGCCCCCCGGTAATGGATTTTTAGTTGCTATACTGAGGCCTATCTTGATTATTTGCATTTGTTTAATTTGCTTATTTGCTCTGCATAAGGAATTTAGATGTTTGCATGCAAGAAGAGACAGGGAAGAAAGAATAAGGCAAAGTAAGGAATAAATAGAAATGGAAGAGAGAAAGAGTAAGGCTTGCAAAGAATTGAAGAAGTTGCAAAACTCTTAGGGTAAGATGAAGGACTCAGCAGAGTGATAAAATGTTCCTTGGAGATTCATTTGTGTTTGATGGAGGGAAGGATTAGAGAAATGCAATTTTACATTTGTATAATTAACGTATTTATTAGCAGAGTGTGATTTACATTATTAAATAACATGTACATGCATTTAGGAAGGCACCTGGAGGATAAACAATGGGAGAATATACTAGAGGACACCCAAGGTTTCCAGAAACTCGCGATTTGGCCTGATTAACTTCTATACCTTGCATCAGGCATACATCACCCCGGAACGAATCAATTGGTTCTTTCATAGAGAGGATGCAGAGTGCCCCAGATGTAGGGAGGTGGGAGCGAGCTTCATTCACATGATGTGTAACTGCCAGACCCTAACGCATTACTGGCAGGAGGTGACGACCGAGACGGCCCGAATAACTGACCGAGTAGTGTCATGCGCACCGGCGCAGTGCTTGCTTGGCCTGTTCCCTCACACAGCCAAAACTAAGGTCACTGACAAATTTCAGGACCTGGCCTTCATTTTGGCCAAGCGCGAAATTACTAGTTGGTGGAAGGCGCCAAATGGCCCTAGCACCCATAGATGGAAGCTGGAGCTAAGGAAATGGGCAGGTTGCGAGTCTTACTCAGGAATGCGAGATGGGGCCTGGGTAAAATTGAGAGAGCTCGGGGGTAGGAGGCATTGGTGGAAGAGATGAAACATAACTACCAGGGATCCGGATCCACCACCCCTACATTGCCCTCATGACAGGGGAGTCCCTTGAGACATGGCCAAGAGGGGGTAATAGAACAAGAACACTGGGAGGCAGGCCCTTAGGAATTCAAGAAACTTGAAGGATACAAGACCGAGGAAGAACATCCGAAAGATATAGAACTACATAATAAATAACAGGGGAAGCGACAGACTAGCTACACTCTGATAATCCGAGCAACAGCAGTGAGGGGGATGGTGGGGGGGAGTTGGGGAAGGTTGGGGAGGGTAGTTGCTTGAATGTATGGGCCAGCTGAAGTGAGCCAGAATAAAGCGTATACACAGATGTATGTAACATACTAGAAACATGTAGAATAATGTGATTTAACGAAATGCAATGTATATGTATGGTAAAAAGCTGGTAATGAAGTAAATTAAAGGAAATAAAATATGTTTAAAAAATAACATGTACATGCAATTCCTATAATTTGTAGTGGGTGACCACATTTAGCCATTATGAGCACCACCTGAGCTAACACGATGTGTAACTTAAGTTGACCATATTTTACTATGAATGTCGTATTTACAAGCTTATGGTTGAGAGGACTGCACATTTTGTTTTCGTTGTTTTGCCCATTACAGCGGCGTCACTAAGGGGGTGCGGGGGGTGCGGACCACACCAGGTGACACCATCACATGGGGTGTCACCGTGAGCCTCTGCTTTAAATCGCTACATAAATCAGGAGGAACCCGTTGGGTTCCTCCTGATTTATGTAGCGATTTAAAGCAGAGGCTCACGGTGTCACCCCATGTGATGGTGTCACCCGCCCCGGTGCGGTACGCACCCCCCGCACCCCCGGACTCGGAGGAGGTCCATCATGGGGTAAGTCGTGAGGGGGTGACACCATGAGTTACCGCACTGGGTGACACCAACCCTAGTGACGCCACTGGCCCATTATGTATTTTTCCATTGTTGTGTTCTCCTAGATGCCTCTTTCTAGCTAGTGTATAGTTTTTTCCTATGTTTTATACAATTTATAGTGAGGTTCCCATCAAAAGAAGAAGAAGGTGACAAGATAGGATAGCGACTCGTGGGAAGAGCTGACTGTACCAGACAGTCTGTCCAGTGTAACAATTCAAAGACATAGCCATGCGTGGACCGTTGTGTTGCCTTTAGACAGAGGGGAGTTTACATACTCCCTGAGTTGGAAGTAATATGATTGGCTCCTGAGAATGAGAGCAGGCTGTAATGTTGCAAACTACTGTTTTGTTGAATTATAGCAGTATGTATCTCTTAGACTAGTTACGCAGATGCTTACTGACTTACAACTGAGAATATATCTTCCTCACCTCCACTGATCTCCACTGCCCGAAGGGCAAAGACTTGGGGGCATATTATCAAGAACGGCGTTAAAAATTATTGCCGGTTTAGCGGCAGAAAACTGCCGCTAAAGCGGCGATAATGGGCTTTATAATATGCCCTGCAGAATTCCAATAGAAGTCCATATTCTGGTGTGAACATGGGCTTCTATTGGAATTCTCCAGGGCATATTATCATGCCCATTATCGCTGCTTTAGCAGCAGTTTTCTGCCGCTAAACAGGCGATAATTTTAACGCCGTTCTTGGTAATATGCCCCTTATTGCCTAAACATTCATATTCTCTCATCAAAAACCTTTGTTTGTTTTTTCTGAAGCTGACGCCTTATCTTACTTGCCTGACTAAATGATGTTTCCGACCCTTGCTTGCCTAATATAAATTAGGGGTTTCCTTTATGGAACACACTTTTTGGGTATTTTGTTTTCTTTGAGTAGTTCTGGTTAATGTTCTATTTTCCTTATTTTGAAATATCAACTCATGGACCATTTTACTTTGTAACAATGATGCTTAAATCTGAATACTTATTGAAATAATGTTCTTAAGTTGAACAAAATTTGTTAATAAATCCTTTTAAAACTTCCAACAATTTTCTTTGTTATTTCTTGTGGAGTCCCGTTGGTCTTCACTGTTATAGAAATGTATGTAAATGATTGCTTCTAGGACTCTCTCCAGGTTGCTAAGAAAAGGTCCATACGACCAGTGGTTGGGTTTATATGATGATTACACCCGCCGTTTGATGTTTAAGAATCCTCGCTCCATAAGCTGTAATCACTTACTTTGATAAAAGTCAAGAAAGAATTTAAATCTGTAATTTTGACTCATTATTTTGAACACTTTTGATAAATAATTAAACCTCTGGAAACAACTTCAAATGGTAAAAGTGTCAATGCAAATTTATATATTAAAGCAAAACCCCCTCAGCTTGGTGCAGATCATTTGAAGCAGTTGCATCTGACTTGAGCAGGACCTCAATTGAAGGCAGCTTCAAGAAAGAATATCAGTGCTTTGGCATTTGCCTTGTCAGAGACACCTAGGAATAGCTAGTGGAACTGCAGCTTCATGGAAGAATTTCAATGCTTTTGCATTTGCCTTGTGAAGGACTCCTAGCAAGGACTATTGGAATTGAAACTTCATGTAAGAATGTCATTGCTTTTGCATTGAATGAAGGGGGGTACCTACTAACAACTTGTGGACCTGAGGCTTCATGTAACTATTTGTATGTGACTCGAGAGAGACACCTAGTAATGAATTGTGGAACTACACCTTCATAAAAGAATAACAATACTTTTGCATTTGACTTAAGAGGGACAACTAGGTCCAGATTTACTATGATTTTGCATCGGGGTTGCATCACTTTTGTGGCACAGCCCCAACACAAAATGATTCTTGCCCTTTTGCTTAGTCACGCAAAGCCACTTTGTGTGGCTTTGCGTCGCTTAGTAAATACAAATTACCGCAACACAGCACAAAGTGCTGCATTGCGTTACTTTGCGTCAGATAGCCGAAGCATGGGTGTTTTACTTTAATGCAAACTCAGATTTACAAAGACTTGTTAACCTGGGTTTGCGCCAAAATGGTGCCCCTACCCGACAGAGGCATGGCAGTAGAAATATTATTATTTCTCCTCATTTCTTTCTCGTTCCACCTGCACACATAGAAAGGAACAAATGTCTTCAGATTGTGTTTGTGCTCGAAGGTGTCATTTCGTGCACAAAAGCAATCCTGCCGGTAACACAGGCACCCTTGCACTATGGTGTGAGGGTGCCTGCGTTGGCGCATAGCAGCACACAGTGCAACAGCGCAAGAAGAGAGCAGAAGTGCTCCATATCTTTGTAAAGATGAGCATATCTGCTCTCTCCCTTTCATGCAACACCGCGCAACAAGTTCCCTTGCTGTGCTGCGCAAAATAATAATAAATATGTCCCTCCGTAACAACTGGTTGACTTAGAGAATTATGTAAGCATTTCAATGATTTTGCATGTGACTCGAGGAGGCTATCAAGAATGACTTGTGGTACTGCGATTTGTGAAAGAATATCAGTACCTTTACATTTGACTTGAGACAGACACTTAGTAACAACAAGTGCAACTGCAGCTTCATAAAATTTCGATGCTTTTATAACTGATTCAAGAGTGAGCTGCAGTAAAGGGAACGCCTTGATACATAAAATGTATTTTATTCATACCTATATATATATATATATCTCAATCCAAATATATATATATGTATATATATATAGAGAGAGAGAGAGAGAAAAGGACCCTTCACTAAATATCTTTATCTATTGTCTAGTATTTTGCTTCTTCCTACCACAACCCATTATTTAATTTTAGTCTCACTTTCCCAACAATACCCTTGTAGGCACTTCACTCAACCAATGACTGGCAGTACCTATATGTACTAGGTTGCCTTCACAAGTATACCAAAGTAATCAAGAACTTTATTGAAAGTTGCGATTTTGGTTCATACGCATATACCAGCATTGGCATATTTACTTGTCCTATTGAAATCAAGCACAATTACGTAAAGTAGCAAAAGTGGAAATTTACATTTTTATGTTGAAGCTCCACCCCCTCAACTTTTGGAAGGACGTTTGAAGTAGTTGCATCTTACTCGAAAGGGAAGCCCATTTTTGACAGTTACCTGCCTGCTTGGGACACGGACTACAGGTCCCAGCCTTCCTGCTGCCATGCCACGCCACATCACCGCGCATCACTGCGCCTGGAGGCGCTTCATTAGCGGCCGCGGGCTCCCGCTGTGCGGGAAGCGCGCGGGCGTGCCCGTGCAAAGCCTGGGCCAAGGGCAGGCCCGTCTGTGCCCGTCCTAGACCGGATGAGGCCGGGCTGGGCCATATTATTGACATTTCCGTAAAGGATTAATCTTACCAGAGGGTGAGTCCATACATTTATTGCTGCGTTATTTGGGACGCTATCCTGGTTGATGTCCATTTTACATCAGTGTAGGACCTCTTAGTAGGCATAGAAACACGGGCAACATCATTCTAGAAAGAGAGCTTGCTTAGTCTTTGTATTGACCTACCATATCCTGTGCATATTGCAAACATTGACTTGACGGGGGCCAGAAACTAAGGGAAAGCCAGCACTAACATCCTCAAACAGCTCAGGTGGGTAAAATTGGCAAGCGCAAAACGGCGATGGTCCATGCTGCGCCAACCACCAACACAATGGACTGTTTTTTACAAAGAGCAGCGGGGGTTCTTGAGAAAGAAATCGAACTTGTGTCCCGCTGACTTTCCCGGTCCCCGGCGAATCACCTCCTATCCTGTGCCTCTAATAGTGGGCTTCAGGACTTAGAGGAGGGAATCGAGTTGAAAGCCACCTCTCCACGTCTCACTACTGTCGACAAGCAGCTTGATTGTTAAGCTGTGAAGGGTTTTCCGTATATCAGGGAAATGGCGCTCAGACTCGTACGCGTTAATGTTAAACTCACTGTTGTATGTGTACGGTGCTAACAAGTTGGGGGAAATAACCCAATAACCCCCGTAAATCGTGTGAGTCAACAACCCACACTGGTAATATGAACAATGTCCTGTGCACACGTAGTTGGGATAACAGATCAAAGCAAAGTCTCAAAAGTAGCCCAATTCAAGATCAACATCAGTTGTGTGAGTCATAATTATTTAATGATGAAATAAAGCACAAAAAGAACCAGCCGACACGTGTTTCGTCACATTGGGTGGTAATCCCGTGACTCTTCAGGGCCGGAGGGTAGTGAAGAACTGTATCCGGCAGTCATTGGAGAGACGGACGTCAATTTCCCTCTGATTTTCATGCAGGTCCCGGGCTCACCCGCCTTATTTCTCCTTCCCCTAGCCGCACACACGCAGCTTCACTCAAGCGTGTCCTTTTGGGCCTTGCCCCCCCTGGCATTACAGGGACTACACTCCCGTGCCACACGGATTTGAACTGTTTCCCAGACCCCGTGGTCTCTCCCTCCAGACGTCCCTATCTTTGCGCCCAGTTCTTCACTACCCTCCGGCCCTGAAGAGTCACGGGATTACCACCCAATGTGACGAAACACGTGTCGGCTGGTTCTTTTTGTGCTTTATTTCATCATTAAATAATTATGACTCACACAACTGATGTTGATCTTGAATTGGGCTACTTTTGAGACTTTGCTTTGATCTGTTATCCCAACTACGTGTGCACAGGACATTGTTCAAGCAGCTTGATTGTGTTGAGCCTACTGTGGGGCCTACAATGAGGGGCAGGTTACCAGCTCAAACTAAAGCCACCCCTGTAGTTGTCCAGGAGGGGCAGTCTTGTGGTGGGGTTGGATCGGGAGCCAAGTGCAAATACACCACCACCGGGGCTAGGGCGAAACGATTGAAAGTGGACACACCAATGCCAAACAGCTAGAGTGAAGCACCCCTGTCGAAAGACGACCTGGCGATCATGTTAGAGGCCGGTCTGAGTTCCCTTCTTGATCGCCTGGACCTTAAGCTGGAACCAATTAAGCAAAGGCTGTCTTTTATAGAGAGAGATCTTTTAAACCTGTCTCAACTTCTAAAAACATCTATTTCTATTCCCCGCTCCTTTGACCCAGCTGATGAACCCGTCGGCTCGGCTCCTGTTACCTTCGCCTTAAGTAAAGTGCACATTGCCCAAACCCCCCACCCAGTGAGCACCATCTCCCTACCTGGCCCATCATCGAGCATCGGACAATTCCTACCTTCCACATGTGGTTCGCAGGCGAGGCGTTGCCATCAGTTGTCATCTAGATTAGAGGCCAATCATCGCAGGGAGTCAGCTCCTCTTGTGAGGGGAGTAGAAGGGGACGCTCCAATCTTCGCCGCTGTTAAACAGGACAGAGTGCCCCAGGGTCCAAACTCCATCCACTTACCCCCGGAAGCAACACCGTATGTAGTGGTTTAAGGTAACGTGCCAGTCCTAAAGTCGGACACCACTGAGGAGTTTTTCCAATTAAAGAACAAGGGGGCATATTAGCAAGACCGGCGATAAAATTATCGCAGTTTTAGCGACAGGAAACTGCCGCTAAAACGGCGATAATGGGCTTACTAATATGCGTTATGGAATTCCAATAGAAGCCCAGGTTAGATGTGCAGGACATCTAACCTGGGCTTCTATTGGAATTCCATAACACATATTAGCAAGCCCATTATCGCAGTTTTAGCGGCAGTTTCCTGTCGCTAAAACGGCGATGATTTTATCGCCGGTCTTGCTAATATGCCCCAAGGTCCTTTACTGGCTTAACAACAACACACCCTTGGGCCTTAGAGTGGAAAGGGACATCCTCATGGTTAGGAGGGTGGCCTGGATAGGAGGCTCGAAAAAGAGTAGTGATGGTGATTGTATAATCATTAAGTTCAACAGACCACACCTGGCAGAAAGGATTCTCCATGCCGCCAACCATTGTATTAGAACAGGCCCTTCTTCCTCTATTAGAGCACTGCCCTTGGGTTACTTTTACCCACCCACACTTATGGTATCACATCCGAGGAAATTAGTGACCCCGACCCCATCTGGATGGCTTCAACAACTGCCTCCGGTCCCTTTATTCAACTCATTTGAGCCGCTGGGACACCTTGACCAATGTGATTGACTGAGTGGACCGGTTCCAAGGAAATCCACGGTGCTCTTACAAACGGACTCAAAGGATCAGCTGGCCCAGGTGAACCATTGCAGACATCCGCTGGGTAATAACCTCAGCAACATCATCTCATAGAACATAGCCGGTTTGACTAGCAAGTTCTCGGATCCGGGGTGGTTGGCTTTTATTAAAAAATATGACATTATTTGTTTCCAAGAGACATGGACCATTGATAATATTTATTTTTTAGAGGGCTTTAAGCTTTTTAACATCCCTGCTATTCCTTCAAGGGCGGGATGTCCAAAAGGGGTTCTTGCAGTTTATGTGTCTCTTAGTCTACATGGTGGTATTGGGGTATTGCACACGGATAATCCGTGTCTCCAGGCGTTAACCTTCACCTCAGGGTCCCACAGTCTAATGCTTTTGCATTTTTTTAATGCCACTTCTCTTCTCCCAGAGGTGTGTAACGTCACTCGCCTATGTTCATTTTTAACAAATGGTAAAGACCTGCCACGGAAGCCTGGTAACATAGTCCTGGTAGGGGACTTTAATAGGCACATCTGTGGGGACTCAAGGCAGGGGGGCACAGG
Source organism: Calotriton arnoldi (assembly GCA_963921515.1). NCBI lineage: Eukaryota > Metazoa > Chordata > Amphibia > Caudata > Salamandridae > Calotriton > Calotriton arnoldi. Next base: position 2,544,441 of record CAWUFW010001334.1, on the reverse strand, counting down.
GGCTAGTGACGACTCCTCTTGTCCTCTTGTAGACGGTGTGCATTTTGACCATTGTAGGCAGGGGGAGAAACTAAACGCATTGGTTTGTGAATTGGATTCGCAACTAACCATAGGGAAATTGACAGCCTCTAGGTGATATCTTATTCCAACTTTAAAGGGCTGGGCTGGGAACCCTCGATTATTGATTTTATTCTAATCTCTACCCCCCTTTACTATCTGATCTCAGTGTTTTCAATAATAGCCAGTAGCTACAGAGACCATAACCCCCTGTGTATTAAAGGTACATGGCCCACTTTTGACTTAAAAAGACAGATCACAGGAGGAGGGGTTAGACGGGCAATAGACGGAGGTTGACGACTTAGATGGGGGCAGATTTCTCCAGACACTCTGTGCAGGTCTCTACTGGAGATGTGCCAGAGTGAACTTCAGACCGGTCAGAACGCAAATGTAGAGTCAGATGAGTCTATCATCCGTGCCTCAATATCCTGCTCCGTCGCTAAATTATTGGCCGTCCCATCTCGGGGAGCTCAGAGGGAGAGGGGACCTAGATGGTTTAACCCAGAATGCTCACTTGCTGCCAGGAGGCTGAAATTAGCACATCACGCCTCCCCAAGAAATGCTGCGCTTGTTAAATTCCGAAGAAAGCAGTACAAACTATATCTTAGTAAACGCAGGGCGGCTCTGAAGGAAGAAGCTTGGGGCAACCTTATGGAAGCAACAACTTATAAGTGCAGTGCAAAGTTCTGGAGCATTATTAATAGCCCCATTTTGGGAGAAGAGGCAGCTGATGTTTTAGAAGCACACATTTCTGAAAACGAATGGGTCAGTCATTTTGAGGACATGTTCAAGGGAGACTCGGCCCTGCCGCTTTCACTTAATCCTGGTGGTACACAAAAAAAACTAGTAGTAGTGGAAGAAGAAGTTAGGCGAGGCATCACTGGATTGACACGTAACAAGGCCCCGGGCCCCGATGGAATCCCACCTGATCTTTATTTGTCGGATGTGGCACTTTGGGCTCATGGGCGACCTCTATTATCGTGCCAGTTTTTAAAGGGGGGGATAGGGACAGCACTGTCTGTTATAGACCCATCTCCCTGCTAGATTCGGTGGTAAAAGTGGCTTGTAGGATATTGTTGGATAGGTTATCGGCCTGGGCTACTGACAATAACATTCTGTCGGACGCCCAATATGGGTTTCGCCCTGGCCGTTCCACGATTGATCAATCCTTGAATCCATTCCTAATAACCAGTAAATATACAGTCGCCCGCAGGGGTATCATCTTCCTGGCTTTTATGGATCTGTAATCCGCATTCGACTGCGTAAACAGGGGCAAATTATGGCAGATCCTCTTAGCATTAGGGGTAGACAGGGAGATGGTCTCCTTTCTTTATGACCTCCACCGGGACACCAAGGCGGTAGTGCTATACTCGTCGAGTTTGAACGTATCTCGTTCATTCCCCGTTAAGGGCGGTGTCCGTCAAGGCTGTATATTGGCCCCGTTTCTTTTTAATCTCTACATTAACAATTTGGAGAAAACCCTCCTGGAGACTAAGGCTTATTATCCCCGGATCGGACGGCGAGGTCTCCCCGTTCTGCTATATGCAGACGATGCCGTCTTGATGGCTAGGACAGAGAGGGGTTTACAAACCATCTTATCTATGTTTGCCCAGTTTATGGGAGATTTGGACTTAAAAGTCAACAACTCCAAATGATACATCATGCAACTGGGGATGCGGCCTAGCAGATCATATACCTTTAAGGTAGGGCCTACCCCGATTCCTAAAACATCTGCTTTCTCCTACCTGGGGTTACTCCTGGATGATAAACTGAACTGGGTTCCACAACTTACGCGTAAGCGAAACTAACTCAATAGAGAAACTGACGCAAATTTTAATTTTGCTGGTAGACTGGGTAAAAGACCTGTGGGGGGTCTTTTGGAGCTCTACAGGGCTAAGTGTCTGTCAAAAGTACTTTACGGCAGCGAAATCTGGGGATATGCTGAATTAAAGGATGTCCAAATAGCGGAAAACAAATTCATGAGACGTCTGCTGTCAGTTCCCCAGGGTATCCCCTCTTTTATTGCCCACGAAGAGTTAGGAATGCCCTAAATTACAGATCAGATAGCAATTCGCCCGCTGTTACTTTTTTTTAAAATATGGGTTAAGGCGGGGGATTTGCTAAATAAGGCAATCCTGAAAGACTGCCTGGCCCTGGATCAAGTATTAAGGATTCCATGGCTGAAATATATCAAAAGGAGTCTAACGAACCTGGGAAGAGGTGACCTTTTTTCTAATCCTGAGGGAACTCGAAAGGTAGATATACCCCTTCTTAAGACGGCGTTCAGTAAGCGTCAGACCATATTAAGGGAGGAGAGGGAGCTCATGAAGCCAAGTGTTCGCCACTTTGTTATATTAAGGTCCACTGAGGAGGCTGAGCCGTATATACTTGGTTTCGTGAACTCTTATGATAGATTCCTTCTGACCAGGTTTCGGTTTGATCTGTTTTACTTACTCCTTACTTACCCAAGGGGCTCTAATAGAGGGCAATCCTTTCCGCCCTGCGGCTGCGATGGAATATCTCTGCAGGAAATGTTACATTTAAAAATGTTTTGTCCATTTTATGACACCTCTAGAAAAACATATTTAATTCCCATCTTGAAACAGGCCAACTTTAAACAAGTTCGACCTGCCTTTATTTTTCTCCAGATGTTGACGGGCAATACTGTATTTCATGTTTTAAGTTTTTTTAAATCCGCTATAAAGCTCAGGGCGAGTTGTGATTAGTTGGCTCGTCCTTTATTACCATCTTTTGTATCACGCTCGACCCCGTCTTCTCCTCAAGCTCCCACGTCTCCTTCAGCCACACCACCGATCTCCTCTGGACCAACCACCGCTGCATCCACTTCACCTTCCAGAAACCCACCACACACCACCGCACCCAACAGATCCCACGCCGCTGCTGGAGCAAAGTCACCGAAGACCAACTACAGGCAAACCTCGCTCTCAGCCCACCCACCGACCTCTCCAACACCAACGACGCTGCCCGCAACCTCAGACGATGGATTGACGACTGCGCCAACACCCTCGCCCCGCTGAAAAAACCCACCTACAGAGACACCAGCAAGAGAGCCAGCTGGTTCACCCCGGAACTCCTAGCATCCAAGAGTACCTGCCGGAAACTAGAGATGAAATGGCACAGTGAAAAGACACCGGACAGCCACGCAGCCCACAAAGACGCCATCCGCAACCACCATCACCTCATCAGGGCCGCCAAGAGGATCTCCTTCAAAGACCGCCTCGACAACAACGCACACAACAGCAAGGAGCTCTTCAACATCGTGAAGGAACTCTCAAACCCCAGCTCCAACACCAATGACATCCCGCCGTCGCAAGCCCTGTGCGACTCCCTCGCCACGTTCTTCCACCGCAAGATCACCGACATCCACGACAGCTTCAACACCCAGACAGCCCCAACAGACCCCGACACACCAGACTAGCCACACACCATCGACCACGACCCCTTGCCAGCCTGGGCCAACGTGAACATCGATGACACCATCAAGACCATGAGCACAATCCACTCCGGCTCCCCGTCAGACCCTTTTCCGCACCACATCTTCAACAAAGCCAGCAGTTCCATCGCACCCCACCTGCGCAACGTCATCAACCTCTCCTTTGAGACCGTGACCTTCCCAGAGAGCTGGAAACACGCCGAGATCAACGCCCTGCTCAAAAAACCCAAGGCGGACCCGAGAGACCTCAAGAACTTCCGGCCCATCTCCCTGCTTCCCTTCCCAGCCAAGGTCATCGAGAAGATCGTCAACAGACAGCTAACCCGATACCTCGAAGAAAACAGCATCCTGGACCCATCCCAGTCAGGGTTCCTCAGCAACCACAGCACTGAGACTGCCCTCATCGCCGCCACCGACGACATCAGGACCCTGCTGGACAACGGTGAGACCGCAGCCCTCATCCTGCTGGACCTCTCCACCGCCTTCGACACTGTCTGCCACCGCACTCTACGTGCACGCCTCCACGACGCAGGGATCCGAGACAAGGCCCTGGAATGGACCACCTCCTTCCTCTCCGGCAGAACCCAGAGCGTCCGCCTACCCCCGTTCCGATCCGAAGCCTCCGAGATCATCTGCGGCGTACCCCAGGGATCATCCCTCAGCCCGACACTGTTCAACATCTACATGGCCCGCTCGCACGCATCGCTCGACAGCACGACCTCAACATAATCTCCTACGCCGACGACACTCAACTGATCCTCTCCCTCACCAAGGACCCCCTCACCGCCAAATCCAACCTCCACGGAGGAATGAAGGCCGTCGCCGATTGGATGAAGAGCAGCCGACTAAAGCTGAACACGGACAAGACGGAGTTCCTCATCCTCGGCTCCAACCCTTCAGCCTGGGACGACTCCTGGTGGCCTATGACACTGGGAGCAGCCCCGACACCTACCGACCACGCACGCATCCTGGGAGTCATCCTCGACTCAACGCTCTCCATGGCCAAGCAAGTCAACGCAGACTCCTCCTCCTGCTTCAACACCCTCCGCATGCTCCGCAAGATCTACAGGTGGATCCCGACAGATACAAGAAGAACAGTCACCCAGGCCCTCGTCAGTAGCAGACTCGACTATGGAAACGCCCTCTACGCGGGAGCCCCAGCCAAGCTCATCAAACGACTGCAACGCATTCAAAACGCCTCGGCACGCCTGATCCTCGACGTACCACGCCACAGCCACATCACCCCCCACCTGAGAAACCTGCACTGGCTCCCCGTCGACAGGAGAATCTCCTTTAAACTCCTCATCCACGCACACAAGGCACTCCACAAGACCGGCCCAGCCTACCTCAACAGACGGCTCTTCTTCTACGCCCCCAACCGCCAGCTCCGCTCCGCCGACCTCTCCCTCGCCACCGTCCCCCGCATCCGAAGAACCACCACTGGCGGCAGATCCTTCTCCCACCTCGCCGCCAAGACCTGGAACACCCTTCCACTCAGCCTACGACAGACCCAAGACCTGCTGACCTTCAGGAGGCTACTCAAGACCTGGCTGTTCGACCAGTAGCGGCACCCCCCACCCCCTTTTTCTTCCCTTTTTTCTTCCCCAGCGCCTTGAGACCCTCGCGGGTAAGTAGTGCGCTCTACAAATTCCGTGATTGATTGATTGATTGATGTATATGTATTGCTAATAGGTCGCGGATCTAGTTATTGGTTTTTATGTACTGTTTTTAGCTGTTTTATCCTAATATAATTGGAGTCTGGGATTAGTTGCAATTTGTACATATAACTCGAATTATGAACTTGCACAGACCTGCTTTCGTGATTGTACATATTGTACCATATCATTTTTATCCCGGTTCTCATATTGTGCTTTTATGGTTTTATGCAATATGAAACTGAATAAAGAAATTTGTTGTTGTTGTTGTACTCGAAAGGGACATTTTGTAACAACGTGAGTTATTGCAGTTTTGTGCCAGACTTTTTAAACAGTTGCTGCTGACTTGACAGGGATGTCTAGTAAGGTTTTATAGGGCTGCAATCTTTTTAAAGACTTCATGCCATTTCTTCTGACTAGACAAGTACGTCTAGGAATTACTTGAAGCACTGTAGCTATACAAAAGACCAGACTGATTGGCTTTGCCAATGCTTGCTTTCTGCTGCAGTCACAACTACTGGGCAGAGTTACACCAAACTTCATACTAGAACGTAAAGGCAGGGAATTTTGTGTGATTAAGAAATTCAGCCCTATGTACTTATAAGAGTTAATTTTATGGATGTGTTTACAGTTAAGGTCTGTGGCGAGTCTTTGTTCTTGAATTTAAAAGTTCCCTCAAACCTGGTTACCTGCTGTCATTAGTAGGGACTTATTTACAATCCCATTGCGCCGCCGGTGCGTCACTTTTTTGGACGCACCAGCGGCACGGTGTGCCTGCCCATATTTACAAGGCCACGTAAAACCACCCTGCGTGTCTTTTCATGGCCTTGTAAATATGGTCCGCTTTCACGCATTACTCTGCCTGAAAGGGGTGTTCCATTAGTGTTACTGTGGGTGTTCCCACATAACATCCATGAAACGTGATGCATTCCCAGATTTACAGGGTTTCATAAACCTAGGGATGTGTCAGATTCTTACTTCTCCCCAGGGTAGGCATAAAGGAGGCGCAAGGAGGAGGAATACCTTTATTTATCCTCTTTTTTCCTTTTTCTGTGTGTGCTGATATCAGCAGCACACATAGAAAGAGGGAAACACCCCTTGTGATTGTTTTCGTGCAGGAAGGTCTCCCTTCCTGCACAAAAACAATCACCCCTACAACATAGACACCTTTGCACCATGGCACAAGGGTGTCTGCATTGGCGCATGGCAGTCCATTGTGAGCCAGTGCAGGAGAAGAGGGCAGGAATGTGCTGTATCTTGCAGATACAGTGCATTACTGCCCTTTTCTTTTGATGCACGGCAGCGCAGCAGGAAGGCTTACTTGCGCTGCTGAGCTTTAAAATATTGTAAATGAGGCCCTTAATGTTTAAACTTTGTATAAAATTATTCAAGTTTTCCAGTTTGGCGGCAATGGCTGTGACGAAAATGGTTAACATGTTTAATAGGTCCACTTGTCTGTCTATGTTAATAAGAGTGAAAATGTAAGGCTTCAATTATGGCTCAAAACATGGCTAACCCGCGAAGACCAGTAGTCGTTTTTAAGCTCCTATCCAGGGTAACACTGAGTGACTAGCTTTTTGATGCCTCCACATCTCCAAGTTTGGAACCTTGAGTTGTGCTCCCAGAACTGCGATCCAAAGAGGAAGTGAATACAGAAAGATAATAACGTGCAGTAAGGCCACCCGGACATCCTTGTTACCCACAATATTATTGAGATGCTCCGTGTGGAGTAATCTGGCCACAGTTTATTGATACATACATTCAGACATTATTGTGAGACATAAAAAATCATTAATATATACACTTTCATAATTAATTACGCACTTCAGTCATTATTTCTCCTTCTTGCAGGGAGACCGGCTCTCTTGCCTTTAGCGCTGAAGCGCGCCTGCATTGGCCTATATGGCTATATTGCACATGTCTTCAAACTTTTTGATACCAAGACCCCCCCTGTAAACATTTTTTAGACGTAAGGACCCCCTCATAACAAATGTTTCTAGAACCTGGTACTCCTCATCATCAAAAACCATAAACGCCCCCAATTCCCACAGCAAATCATTTTTACGGTGGGGAAATAATATTAAATAGTGTTTAGCAAACCAAAGGTTTGTGGGTGACTGTGATTCGGTGTCAGAAGCTTGCCAGACAGTTCAAACAAAAAGTCTCCAAACAAATTACCTAAAAATGCACAATGGTACTTTATTTTTCACAAACAAAACATAATTTTCCAAAACTTATTTGAATGATCACACCTTTCTGAACTAACGTGATTGGTGTGCCTGTTTTGCTCCAGAGAAACAGTCAATCTGTGGTTGCACCTCGTAAGTACTAGTTTAAATAACACCCAAATATAGCAATAAGCAACGAAAAGGTGACCAGTCCAGCTTTGCAAAAGGCCTTCTACTGTGCAGCAACACGTGTCACTGCTTTTTAGTACCTTTTGAACCATATAGGTAAAACAGTTTTAATTTTTTGTTAAACTCAGCAGATTATGCGGCACAAGATGGATTATGTGACAAATGTGGCAAAAGTATAATTATGCTAAAATCACAACGGCCACACAATGGCATATTTCAGGTGGCCCTGGGTATAATGGTTGTAATGCATGGGCTGGAACTTTAGTGTAAGGGATCCGAGGCGAACCATACTATATTTCATGGGATATTGACGGCTTGGCTTTTACAGCTGAATGGAACAGGAGGTGGATGAACATCATTTATCATAATTAAAACATACCATTTACAATCATTATTGATGAACTGTAAGGTCTAAGTAGGATGCTTTCTTTAATTCCCAGGGAGGAAGTGGTCACTTAATCTTCTTTCATACTGTTTGTAAAAAAAGGTTTTTATATTTTAACATTATGAAATAGACGCTTCTAATTTAGCAAAAACTGACTCCTGGTTATGTTCGTTTGCTGCTGTTGTTGACTAGAGGGCCTTGAGAGTCTGAACATGGGGCAGGGTCAAAGGTGTGGCTAAAAACAAAGGGCCTCATTTATGAGGTTTTTGACGTAGGGCAGCAGCGCAACGAATCTTGCTGTGCTGTCCTACGTCAAAAGAAAAGGGCAGGACTGCGCCGTATCTATAAGATACAGCGCATTCCTGTCCTTTTCCCAAGTGCTGGCGCACAATGTGCTGCCGTGCACCAACGCAGGCACCCTTGCACCATGATGCAAGTGTGTCTGCGTTGTGAGGCTGATTGATTTTGTGCAGGAAGGGACACCTTCCTGCACAAAATAAATCTATTCAGGCGATTTCCTCTTTCTATGTGTGCTTCAGAAGGCAGCTCACATAGAAAAAAGAAAAAACAGGAGAAATTAAAACATTTCTCCTTGTTGCGCTTCCCAGGTTTACGATTTCTCGCAAATCGGGGAATGTGTCAGATTCCATGGGTGTTACGTGGGAACACCCACGCCCCTTTCACACAGTGTTCTGCGTGAAAAGGGCAAATATTTACAAGAACATGAAAAGCCACGTAAAGGGGCTGTACGTGGCCTTGTAAATATGCCAGAGCACATGCACCACCGGAACATCAAAAGAGTGACGTTCCGGTGCCGCAAAGGTCCTCATAAATGAGGCCCAAAATATTCTGTAAATTTTTTAGGTCTTTCACCATCAGGTAGCTACATAGAAAATAGCTGCCAGCATAAATGAAAAAGAAAAGAATATAAAAAGTTATTACTCAGTGGGAAATTCACTACAGTACATCATGAAACCTTTATTAGTTATTGCACTGCAGAGGTCTGTGTGTAACCAGAGAGCCACAAAATTGAATCTTTGGGGCATATTCTCAATGAGCCATCGCCGAGTTATCGGCACTTTATCGCAGCCAAAGTTGCAATAAACTTATCACCCAATTCACAAGCCGGTGCTAACAGCCCATAGAACCAGTTTACCTGCGATATCAGCCGCAAAAAACATCGCCACAGAGGACCCCGGCAACTATCGCTAATGAGATGCAGAGTAGATGTTCCCGTTCAAAAAGCCGCGTCAAAACCACACCGCAACATTCTCAACGATCAGCCAGATCCGCGGTGAGATCACAAAACATGCGATAATGCGCGTTAGCTGCAGGAAATAAACACCTGCTCTGACCTGGTGTAAAGTCGAACGACAGCCTGCACCACAAAAGGGAGCCCAACCCACAGCCACACCGGAAGGACAACAGATGCCATGGAGCCACTGAACATGCGGGTCGGACACCCATGAGGACCCCAACACCCACCTCCACCTCCCCCAGGACCACCCCCATCACCCCGGACACTCACCGCCCCCCCCCCCTCGGACCAACACTGAGGCAGCACAGACAAAGACAGCAACTCACCAAAATGCACCAACCTCACAGACTCAACACCAGAGAATGTCATTGCCCACTATATGCTCAAAGGGACAACCCTCCTCCGCATCCTGACCACCATTGCCCACAGGCTGAAGGTACCAACACAGCGGACAACCAACATCCCACCTCAGACAAAGCTGCTGGCCGTGCTGCACGTGTTGGCCTCAGGTACCCTCCAACCAACATCCGCCTCAGACGGAGGAGTCACACAGCCAGGCCAATCCAAGTCCCCCACAACGGTCATAGATGACACCATCAGCTAGGTTCCCCACTATCTATACTTCACATACTGCGCAGGAACAGCCCGAGACCAAGCAATGCGTGTACGCCACAGCTGGCATCCCGCACGTGTCAGGGGGCAATTGACTGCACACATGTCCTACTAGTGGCCCCTGGCAACACTGCACACAATAAGCGCAAAAGAAAACGCACGTATCCCACCAATGTGCAGGCAACAGTGGACCACCGTGGAACCTCCACCAACGCCGCCGCCAACCACCTAGGCAGTGTGCATGAATCCTACACCTTCCGACAGTCCAACATCAACCTGCGCCTCCAGGATGGCACCCACGGAAATGCACTGCTCGCTGGCCAATACCAAATGCATCGTAAAAAAGAGAGAGGGACCCTTTGGAACCCAAAGGACTAGGATTCATACAGAAACTTTAGAAGGAACGTCCTCTGGGAGTAATTAGACCTGACTTCACACTGTTCCACCACAAACAAAAGTCCTCTTGCAATCAACAACCATTAATCATTCAACCAGATGGGTCACTGTTAGAACCAGAAGTCTATATATTGGCACAGACCTTACGCAAAATACATTAATGTAATCCATTTATTAAAAACATAATACAAAAATGTATAAACATTTCATACCAAGAGAAAAGTAGGAAATTCCTTTTCCCTCAAAGAACAATAATATAGATGACAATATCACAAAAAAGGAAAACTGTTAAAAACACCACACGAGAGTTATTGAAGACATTAAACTTTGTCATTAGGTACCATAACCACTGCCAAAAGGTATACAAAATCTCCCTAATGTGTTGTAGTTCATCAACATTTAGGGTAAATTAAGGGCGGTGAGTTTATGGTGAATCGGCGTTGGCGCATTTCGAAGGTATAGTATAGTTGAACCTTCTTTTTCAAGACTACAGTACACTGTACTCTCGCTGATTAAAACATCAATAGTTCATTGTTCTTTAAAATCAGAACACTATTTGGCCACTGTTACGTAGGTCCAATTTTCTATATGAAGGAGCCCAGAGGTTCTTGGACCAGTTGTAAATTACGCTGGGCTGGTCATCCACTAAGGGCAACTGTTTCAGTTTGCCTTATGGCCGGTTTCCCTTCTTACACGGGGGCGGGATATCCGTGAATACAATTTCAGTATTTGCCCGTCTTCTATATGGGTCCTGTTTAGGTCTCGCCTGAGCCAGCACATGCGCTGCTCTGCAAGACATTTAGTAGGTGGCTTTTCAGAGTGCTACCCACAGGCTTTTGCTGGCCTCCAGCTTGCGTTCACGATCGCGTGCACGTGCACAGCTGCCATCTGGGTTGCTGTAATCAGGCTCCTCTGCTCGCACTCCCCCTCCCTTCTCCCCCTCCTTACGAGCAGAGGCGCCATCTGGCTTTCCTCGTCATGCTCATTAACCGCAGCGCGCGATCACTTTCACTTTCGCGGCCGCCCATTAGAGTGCTCGCATTTTGCATTCACCCCTCTCTCTCTCTGCTCTCACTCCCCCTCCCTTCTCCCCCTCTCTCTTAGTCAGCTTCATTTTCCTTCATGCTTTTGTGCTCAAAGTGTTACGTTTTGTTATTGTTAAATAAATAGAGTGCGCGCAATTTGCATTCACCCCTCTCTCTCTGCTCTCACTCCCCCTCCCTTCTCCCCCTCCCTCTTAGTCAGCTTCATTTTCCTTCATGCTTTTGTGCTGAAAGAGTTACGTTTTGTTATTGTTAAATAGAGTGCGCGCATTTTGCATTCACCCCCTCTCTCTCTCTGCTCTCACTCCCCCCTCCCTTACATACACATATTTTTTTTACATTTGAACTCCGTTACTAAAAGAAAGCAAACCTTACACATTAAATCCAAAGCATTGGATCATAGCTAGAAGCATTTACATTACAAGGCTAAATTCGCACGTGTTAACCAGGAAACAGACAAGAGGCTCCACTAGGGCACAAGGCAGACAGAGCCATCCTGCTTGATTAATGGCTTGGAATCTCCACGTGTTAGCAGTAAACAGCCCGAGGCGCCAGTAGAGCACAAGCCACACAGAGACATCCTCCTTAATTGATGTTTCCCCTCAGAGGCCATGCAGTTTACGCTTAACTCCAAACATTTCGTTCCATCAAAAGCATGTACTTTTTAAACAATACTATCTTAAACAGTATTGGTAGCGTCATCAAATTGTATCCACATTATGGTGGGCTTATTTCAGCATTTTAGACTATTTATCTTATAGTGGGGAGCACAGCCGATTTACATGTTTATTTCTAAAAATTGGGTAAATATTTATTAATCACACACAAAGAAAAGCATTTTTTGCAGTTGATTTTTCAGAGTTATTTCGTCACTGATTTTAAACATCACACACTCCACTACCTTATCGTCTCTCTCCTTCTCTCTATCTTCCCTCTCTAATTCTCGCTGTACTTAAATAACTCTCCTCTTTTACTGATTTTGAGGCTTTCTTTCTCTCTCACACCTTTATCTGATTTGCTTTCTAAACCCTGAATTCACTCCCTTTCCCCTTTTCTCTCTCGGTATCCTGCTCTACCCCTTTAAATATGTACACATTTTATTTCAAATTTTCTCTGTTCTCTGTTGCTTTTTCTGTACACACTTTCACACTATTTCTTTCTATTCAAACGCTTTTATTTCTTCTTCCATCCTCTTTCCCTCCACCGTTTTTCACTCTGTACACCCTTTCTCTCTCTTTCTCTCTCTCCAACCTCTCCATTTTTTTCTCTCTCCTCTCTCGCTACACCCTTTATTCTATGTACACATTTTCTCTATCTCGCTCCACAGCACCAATCAGCACCACACCAGCAAGAGTCAGCACCACCACCGCTTGATTCAGCACCAGCACAGCATCAGTCTGCACCACTACAACCTCATTGATCACCAGCAGAGCATCAGTCAGCACCAATTCTGCATTAATCCGCACACACCTCTCCCACTGCACCTATGATATGCCCATTAAGATGCACACAGATGTCATTCAGCACCAACACAGCATCATTCTTACCACCACTGCATCACTCAACACCACTAGAGCATCAGTCATCACACCACATCATTAAACAGCATCAACACAACATCAGTCAGCACCACTACACCATCATTCATCACCAGTACAGCATCAGTCAGCACCAATAGAGTATGAATCCGCACACACTTCTCACACTGCATTTATGATATGCCCCTTAAGCAGCACACAGATGGTATTCAGCACCAACACAGCATCATTCGTACCACCATTGCATCACTCAATACCACTAGAGCATCACTCAGCACACCACAGCATCAAACAGCACCACCACAGCATCAGTCAGCACCACTACAGCCTCATTGTTCACCAGCAGAGCATCAGTCAGCACCAATACTGCATAAATCCGCACACACCTCTCCCACTGCACCTATGATATGCCCATTAAGCTGCACATAGGCTACGGTTTTAAGTGTAGAGGTCTGATTTGCTACTGTATGCGTCAGTCTCCCATCAGCCACGTGCCTGCCGGTAGTTGTATTTCTTGCACTTCGGTTCCGTTAGAAAGACTTACAAAGAACAACGCACGCAAGCGGCGGCACATTTGGTGCTCTAAAACAGTGTTTCTTAAACCTTTGACTTCTGTGGGCCACTATAATTATTAATGGAATCCCGGAACGGCCTCTGAGTCATTATTGGAAGGAGTGGAAGCCCAGCCTTAGCAATTTCGATGATTTGCACCTCAAAGCAGTACGCAAAATTAAAGAAGAAACTTTAATCAAACTATTACACATTTTAATTCATTAAGAAGTAGTTTATTATTAGGTTAGTATCTTATTTTCATAATTATTAAGCTTTCGTGGATAACCAGAGTAGGGGTTTCAGACACATAGACCACCCAAAATCACAGGTTAAAGCATTGACCAGGACCTAAAACAAGAAAAACAAACATTGGCATAGCCAATAGGTCTCGCCTTTGGGACCTTATAAGTGTTTAGCCATGCAACAGTTGGTGTTGTTGCACCAAGGATATTCTGCTGCATAACTAAATACTTATACGGTCCAAAAAGCTAGACCTATTGGCTATGCCAATGCTTGTTATATTATGACCCTTTTTTCCCCCCTTCTTGATGTGTGCAGGGGACCGACTAAGTTTTGATTCTTCTGTCTCCGTATTTTGGCCGATAAAACCAAATGCACACCCCACACACCTCAACTCCACAATCATGCAACACACAACACAGGAAATGCACACCACACAAGCTCACATACAACATGCACACCCACCAGACACGACAGCACAACTCACTGTGGGAACCTCGGCCAGCCTGTTACATGAGCCATCAACGGCACGGCACCTCGGTCACACAATAGCAGAATGTCGGAAGAGGCGGGGACCAGGCATGTGCGAAGAAGGCAAGGGAACGATGAATGAGAATGTACACAATGCCAAGTGTGTCGTGGATGTGCTGGCCAGACTGCATTATGCAGGCCACACACACATCCATGTCGACACACACCGCTGGTGTTTGGAGTGTAGTGGACAGTGGACGCAAACATGTCACCCCAGCCAGTGGGGGAGTACGCGGAAATGTTGCCTGCTACGTCGCCCCCCTAAGCGGGAGCGGAGTGGGATGGTCCGGCGTATGCCAGGCCAGCATAGGGGTGTGAATAAAAGGCATGTAACTCTGGGCGTGGTCCTCTTCTGGAATGCCCAACGTCTCTGCCAGGGCGGCGCCTCCCACCCCGCCACGAGTGCGACGCCGTGAGCGGTGTTGCCAGCGATCCTGTGCGCCTGCTGCACCCCGGGACGCTGGTCCCCGAACCAGTCCTGCCTGCCCCTGCGCACCCAGGCCTCAATGCCCACCTGCCGACACCGGCGTGTGTCGAAGAGGGCCCACCACGTGCCGGTGCAATCTCCGAGGCCTGCGACCTTGGCTGCCTCCTCAGACCATCACGGCCTCCGCAACACAGGCCCGCAGTACTCCTTTCACGTTGACGTACTCCACCGGCATGCACAGCGGACAAGTAGGTCACACATTTGGAACTGAGTCTTGATTACACCATGGCAGAGCACATCAATCATGGCTGAGTGTATGTCACTATACCCCCTCGATGTGGTGCCAACAGGTCTCAGTAGTGCATCGCACCTGCAAGAATCTGTGGGCCCACGCGGACTACTGCTATCGGCCTACGCTGCGCCCGAGTAGGTCACAGAATTGGAACTGAACATCGATTATTCAATGGCAGAGTGCATATCATTGCACGCAAGGAGAGGCGTAAGAGGATGACGCGTTGCATTTGTGAGTTGAAAAGGATCATCGTTACGGAGGTGATCCGACACTACCGACAACTGCCCTGATGTCACTAACTCTGTGCATCGCGACTCTCGCGAGCCCACGACACGTGGCATGTTGCCCACTGCTGACCGCTGCCTCCGGCCTACACTGCGGTCCAGTAGGTCACAGGGTCTTGATTTGGCAATGCCGGAATTCATATCAGTAGCAGCTCCCCCCCCCAGCGCCTTGAGACCCTCGCGGGTGAGTAGTGCGCTCTACAAATGCTTGATTTATTGATCAATGTACCGGCATCATTGCAGACTGCATCCCCTCTCAGCCCCGGTGCCACCAAGTCTGTTCCCTGACATTCATGGACACTCTCTGGTCGTACATTGGTGGCGTCTGAGTCTATGGACTAGGGGGTAGTTTTCATCCTCATGCAGTTGGTATCGAAATGGTGGTGGCAACGAGGCTGTCGCTTTCCACTCCTCCATTTGCTGCTTCCGGATAGCTTCTGCCCTCTGCATCATGCCCTGGAGGACTCCTTCCACTGTCCCCCGCAACCCTCCGCCACAGTCAGCTTCGACATCGACGAGGGCCCGCTCAGACTGTGTGGCCCTGCCTTAGTGGACCGCAAGTCACCGTCCTGTGGCGGTGTGCCTGTGCCGGCCGCTGTGCATCCGGGGCCACTAACTCTGCGCAGCTCAAGTCAGGGACCCTGACTGAATGAATATTGGATGACCTCTGTGACGGTGGTCTTGGGGTCATCGACGCCATGTGCATGTGGCCCTGCGCTGTCCGCTGCCTCCGGCCTCAACTGCGGACCACCAGGGCTCACACATCAAATCGAGTCCTGACCGGCCCGGACGTCGCATCACCGCAGGAGGCACACGCCACCATCGCCAGGGCCAACTCCAACCACCATCTTCCAGAGTCGAAACAGTGGTACTGGCAGACTGACGGAGTTGCTAAGACCTGTCGTGGATGCCATCCTCTGCCTGATCCCCTGCTCAGCACTCCAGGTGCCACTGACTCAGTGCACTGCAACTCACGGACACCTCTGTTTGTATGTCGGGTGACCTCTGTACTTGCTCCGGCTCCCTCCATGTTGCTCAGCAGTTGACTCTGTTATGCAGGTGTTTTCTGTTTCCATTGCACTGGTGTCCACTATTCAAGTTGTTGCCAGCACCAAGCACTCCGTGCGGGCTGGCTCATGCTCATGCTCACTGTACATGTGGCCCTGCCAATAAAGGGGCCGGGCGCACGTGCCCGTAGCCAGTTCAACATTATATCTGCGTGTGTCCCTGTGGTCTTGTTGTATGCATAAGGGCCCTGGGCCCTACGACATTACACTATGCTGTGTACAGCGGACGCAGACATGTCACCGCAGGCAGCGGGTTGGGAGCTTGGGCATGTAGCTTTGTCGTCACCCTCTCAATTCATAAGGGGAGTGGACTGGGCCGTCGTACGCAGAGCCAACGTGGGTGTGTGACTGGTATGTGCGTGCCCCTGGGCGTGGTTCTGTACTGGGAATGTGCATCTGCATGTGTCTCTATGGCAGTGTGGGTCTCCTTTGTGGGGTGTAGGTGGTCCCTGAAGGGTAATGGACACCCACGTATGTGATCTAGTTCGCCTTCCATGGGTTCGGACCACACCATCCACCTTTTGGACCCCTCCTTTTGGCGTTCTGACACTTGGAATTGGGGTGCCATGTGTGGGTCGTTGTAGTGCTGTGAGCCAGCCGTGCTTGTGGGTGCTTCATGCTGTGTGGTCTGTTGCAGGGGCTGGGTTCTCCTCGCAGTAGCTTGGCTGCCCTGGTCTTGGTGGTGGGTTGCGTGGGATGTCCATGGGCTGTTGTAGGGCATCGGTGTCGAAGGTGTGGTGGTCATCTCCGGCATCACTGATGTGTGGTCTTCTGTGCTCTGCTGGAGGTGTTGTGTGTCCCTCTGCAATGTGAAGGGGAGATGCATGATGACATTGTGTTGACATGTATGTTGGCGCATTGTTCTTGTTTACAAGCAGACTGTATGTCAATGTACATTGTGATTGTTTTGGAGGTGCAGGATTTAGATGTGGGACAGTGTACATTTGGACTACATGAAGGATGTGCGGTTGTACGCGTACATTTCCATTTCACAGTTTCCAGCTCTGTCAGATGTAGTAGGCCTGTTTCTACGCATGTGCGGAGCCAGTTGTGTCCTCTGTTCTGCAGTGTCGGGGTTGCACATTGTACCACATTGTCGTCAATGTGGATGTGCTGTTATTGCTATGTGTGTGTGCTGCAGTGTGCCACGGCGATGAGGGACATGGTCCAGGGTCATTGTGGGTGTGCAGTGTGCTACACATCGTTGCGCATGTGTGCCATTGTGCCCATCTCCCCCGTCCCCACAGTCCCTGGTCTTTACTCACCCTGTTGATGTTGTGTCAGGTCCTCTCGAGCTGTGTCCGTACTCCCTCCTCCTTGCACCGTCTCCACACTGATGACTGGCCTCCATTTCCTCCAGCTCCTCCTGTGGCGCAGGACTCCCACCTCCTGTCGCCGTTGCTGCCTTCCTGTTGGCAGCGGCTTTGGGCCTGGTTCAGGTTTTCACATCATACCGGCGCCTCTTGGCCTCCTCCATTGGCCTCATCGACACTCCGGCTGCATTCAAGGTGGTCTGATTGTGGGTCAGTTGCTGGTAGTGTTCTGTCACCTCCGTGACGCTGATCTTGTTTTCCGGCGGACTGCACCCCGTCTTCCTCTCCCTCTTCTCCTTGGCCTTACCCGAACCAGTTGTTCCTTGCTGGTGGTCTGTGGGGCTTGTGGGGTTCGCGTTGGCCTCTGCGCTGGGTCAGGGTGCCTCCGTGTTGCTACGCACATTGGATTGTTTCTGGTGTGTTGTTTGTGTAGCAATTATAGTGCATTTTCCCGCCAGGCGCGTCGGATTTGCAGGCCTGTGGCTGGTTTTCGCATATTTTTGTATCGCTATTGGCCTCATCGCATCTTTTTTTGCGTTAGTGTTTCGCATTTTTGCGGCGTGGCGTTGATTTTAACGTGGTCAGTTGACGTGTTATCTGGAGACTATTGCATGGTACTGTGGTGTTGTGAATACTTGGTTAACACGGCGTTAATTTCCCGCAGTAGACTGCGATGTTGGAGGTTGCGTTAAGTAACTTTTGCAATGGTTATCACACGTTCTTGAGAATATGCCCCTTAGTTGGTACAGTGGAGAATAGTGACTTGTGTATTTTTAGTGCTACAAGGTCACAGCCTGTGACAGAAAGCACTGTGAATATGTAAGTCATTATTATACACATTACACACAGTATAAAATAGATTCAACAAAATGCGCAAAACGTTTTACGATAAAATTGTGCTTCCAAAATATAGATTTTAGTAATACCCAGACTATACTTAATGCTATGTTATTTACATAACTGTCCCTTCAACACCTCCTCGGGGATAGTAAGCGCAATTGTAATTTTACATCATGAGCATATTTACAAGCCCCTTGCGCCACTTTTGCGCCGCCGTTGCGTCACGCATGTGACGCAGCGGCGGCATAAACCATGCGCCGCGTTGCGCTATATTTACAACGTGACGCATCTAGGGAGATGCGTCACGTAGTAAACCCCTGCGCCACATGAAACCTGCGTCAGGTTTCATGTGGGCGTACCGGCGCAGGGGGGCGTTCCGGCGCAGGTACGCCTCGGAAAAGTGACGTAGTGAAATCTACAAGATTTCACGCAGTCACTTTTTCCGGCAGCTGTGCGTCGAATCCTTACGCCTGCTTCAAGCAGGCGTAAGGATTGACGCACCATGTTAGGGATAGGGAAGGTTGGAACAGTGCTGGAGTTGCGTCGCGCTTGCGACACAACTTCAGCACTGCGCCAACCTTCCCCCTGCAGATGCGTCACGCATCTGCTTATCCTTGCGCCACGATGCGCCGCATTGGACGTGGCGCAAGGGTAAACTTGGGACGCATTTTCCCTGGCGCATCCCTGCTGATATGCAGAGATGCGCCAGGGAACGTAAATATGCCCCTCAGTTACTAACCACGAGATCATTGCGATGCCCCCTACCCGTTTCCACTGCGCTCTTCATACCCCCATCACTCAGATTAATCTCTAGATATAAATTAGATACTACTCTATTTACAATTTAAATTTAGGATTATAGTTAATCCTCCAAAAATTTCACCTTACCCCAAGAGTTTCATTTGCCACCCGAAGTGCAAACAATTCCCCCTAGGCAGGCGGCCATTTTGTGTAGGCAGAGCACGCTGCAAGCCTAAAACAACAGAAAAAAGTTTCCCTTGGAAAGGCACCGTGAGGGAAATTGCTTAAAAAATCAACAACAGATTACAGCTACAGGGGAACAAATTACCACTGTTTGAACATATAACAATATTCACATACGTTAAAATGCATTTTAGAGTTACTGTTTAAAACAAACTAACATGTAAATAAGGCACAAAGGTGTTCGCACGTACGTACGCAGACGTCCGGAAAACGCACGTATGCTGGGAGGAGACGGCATTGGACGGCTAACGTCACTTGCACGTTATTGACAGGTAAGTTCGGTTTTGGACATTGGTAAAGCTTCTTTCTCTTCGGAGAAGCGTCGGCTCCTGTTCTCTTTCACTATGAGAGAGTTTAGTAATTTTTAAAGTTTGTATTTCAGATGACTCTAAAATGGAATTATCTGGAGTCGAACTGAGCCGCTTGAGGACTTTTACTTCAGAGTGACAAGGAGGCTGAAAGAGCTGAGGAGCAGGCCTCTGGGAATAATGTACAAACGCTGCAGTTCCACGGGCGGTCGACAGAGGGCTCTGTTCCTGATTGCTTACGAATACACACTGCAGCTGCATCCAAGTGATGCTTGTAAAAGACAACGTGGTGAAGATCCCTGTGGTTCTAACTCTCTAAAGCTTCATTCATGTTGTCCACAGTGCCTCACACATTGATACCATGCAAAACTGCTGTAGTGGTGTGAGTAAATGAACATATGTCAGGCACAATGAAAGTATGGGAATAGTGATCCCGAGTCTAATGGGGAGAAGGGGCGGGTGTCAGTGAATGTGGAGGGAAGGATCAAAGTCGTGCTAAAGTGAATGCAGATGGCTTAATGCTATGTTTTTTTACATAACTGTCCCTTCAACACCTCCTCAGCGATAATAAGCGCTATGTAAATATAAGCAGGCACTTCACAGCTCAAATTGTTAACACTCTGCACTACCACTCAAAAAGAATAATTCTTTGTCATCACAATTAAAGCCAGCTTCCAAGTCTCTATATATGGATTTATTTACAGGCAAGCAGCACACCGTTCGAACAGTGTGTATAACTAGATATCTGCTCGCTTTGATAGGTCAAGAAAACACTTGTAACCGATCCAACAGTTGCCTATACTCGCTGCCTCATCCAAGTCGAGAACATAGCTTATTTATTCACTGTAATGTTAGGATTATTGATAATCCTCTAAAAATTTCACCATTAGCCAAAAAAAGTCTCATTAACCACCCGAAGTGAAAATGATTCTCTCTAGGCTGGCGGCCATTTTGTGAGAACAAATATCGTTGCAAGCCTAAAACAACTGGAAAAGGTTTCCCCTGGAAAGGTAGAGTGTGTTGAATTGGCTCATAAATAAGCAACATATGACAGCGATAGGGAACAAGGTTATCACTGTTTAAGTATAACATTTATTCACATAAGTTAAAATGAATTTTAGAGTTACTGTTTAAAACAAACTGACATGTAAATAAGGCTCAAAGAATTGTTGGTAATACGTCTTTTCATACGTCTTTTGTACGCTAGAAGGAGACGGCATTGAACGGCTAGCGTCACGTACACGTCATTGCCAGGTAGGTTTAGTTTCGGACGTTGTTAAAGCTTCTTTCTCTTCGGACAAGTGTCGGCTCCTGTTCTCTTTAACCGTGAGAGAGTTCAGTAATTTTTACAGTACTATTTCAGATTACTCTAAAATATATGGAATTATTTGGAGTCGAACTGAGCCGCTTGAGAAATTTTAGTTCAGAGTGACAAGGAGGCTGGAAGAGCTGAGGAGCAGGCCTCTGGGGAATAATGTACAAACGCTGCAGTTCCACGGGCGGTCGACAGAGGGCTCTGTTCCTGATTGCTTACGAATACACACTGCAGCTGCATCCAAGTGATGCTTGTAAAAGACAACGTGGTGAAGATCCCTGTGGTTCTAACTCTCTAAAGCTTCATTCATGTTGTCCACAGTGCCTAACACATTGATACCATGCAAAACTGCTGTAGTGGTGTGAGTAAATGAACATATGTCAGGCACAATTAAAGTATGGGAATAGTGATCCCGAGTCTAATGGGGAGAAGGGGCGGGTGTCAGTAAATGTGGAGGGCAGGATCAAAGTCGTGCTAAAGTGAATGCAGATAGCTTAAAAGAAGAAAAATGTAACATAAACAAATTGGTGGGAAATGCACTCTTTTAGTTATGAAACCTCAGCTGATTGCAGCCACTGCAGATGTCTTTGTAACCAGAGATGCACAAAGAATTTAGGGGCATATTAGCAAGAACCTGCGAAAATTATCGCAAACCTTGCTTAGCGCGCGTTTTTTTATCGCCGGATATTACCGCGGAAATAACATGCTATTAGCAAGGTTTATCTCCATTGCGATAAAATATCCAGCGATAGCGGCGAAACCCTGCATTAACGCGAGAAATCCAGCGATAAAATCCTAGCGCTAAGGCTGGGGACTTAACCTTAAAATCCACCTCCCATTGACTATTATTGTTAAGTCATGTTTTTACCAGTTCTAAAAAACAATCGCTAATCGGGGTTAGCGCGCGTTTTTTTATCGCTTCGCGGGTATTGCTAATAGGCGATAGATATGTTAGCGACTGTTTTCTGTCGCTTTTAGTTGGGAACGCCTCCTTTGCATGTCATTAGCGATAAATATCGCTGACATGCAAAGCGGCACCCAAACCAGTCGCTAACGCCTAAAAGCTGTCGCTAACACCTGTTAGCGACAGCTTGCTGATAGGGCGATAAAAATATCGCAGCTTTAGCGGTAAAAAGTCCAGTTAAAGCGGCGATAGAGCCCTTGATAATATGCCCCTTAATCTCCCCTCGCCTACCAAATAATTAATGTGTCCACGTGTAACGTAACTGGTGCTCATGTAAAGCGCTCCAATACCTTCGGGTCGAGTTTGCGCTATATAAATCTGCAACAAAAAAAAAGAGCAGGTGATGGACTGAATGCTAAACAAATCAAACATGGCATGGTGAGCAAAACAAGGATGGATTTAGGCCCATATCTCTGTACTGGGGTTGAATGTTTGCCATTGTTCAGCATTCCGTCCTTTTTAGGTCTCGCCTGAGCCAGCGCGCATGCGCTGCTCTGGCGAGAGTTTTAGTAAGCGGGTTTTGGAAGTGCAAACAGCAGTTTGCTGGCGACCAGCTTGCGTTCACGCGAAGCGCAGCACGCGCGATCAGGCGCCATATGGCTTCCTCGCCATCTGGCTCCCTCCCCATGTGGCTCCCCTCGCGATTACTTTAACTTTCGCGGCCGCGCGGCCGTGTCAGTTTCGCGGCCGCGCGCATGGCCATTGCTTGTTTCAACAGTGCCCTTCTTTAAATGACCGATTCAGGTGTTTCTGAAGTTGCTGTTACCTTCAAACCCTTAAGCCCCAGTGCCCGACTCTTCGCCAAGCAGGGCAGTGCCCAGTCTGTGTAGCGAAGACGTGGCCCAGTCCTTGCAGTGTCTGCCCCCGGGTGCACTGCCCATCCGCACACACGACCCAGGAAAAGCATGCAGGCCCATTGCATTGCAGCAGAGCAGAGGGCAGCCCCACGACTCATGGCTTCTTTATAATAACCCTGTCCCAAAAATACGCTACTGCCTTTGCGCACACCACGCCAGTGTCGACAGGCGCACCCATGCCCTGCTCGGGACCACCGGGCAAGAACAAGGCTTGTGACACCCACTACTTTAGATCTGTCCGAAAAATAGGCCCACTGCCCCTTCGTACACACTGCGCCAGAGAAGGCATGCCCAGCCCTCTGCCCGTGGACCAGGCTACTTTAGAGAACGCATCCGTCCACAGTGTCCTTCCGCGAAGAGCCCCAGATACGTCAATGTCCCCCCCCCCACACACACACACTGTCTGCCCCGGAGGTTGCGACCCCCGGGGACAGCTGCCATCAAACGAGGGCTGCTTTTCACTCAAGTTGCGTGAGAAGGTCGCCCCTGTCAGCAGAAGGCATTTCTTTTATTTTAAGACTTTTTATTGTTTAAATGAGCGCAAGTTGAAAAAGTTGTGGAACTTGTGACGGTGATTTGTATAACGCTGTACTCGCCTCAGGGACTACCATGGGGGGCAACCCCCTCCCCGGCAAATCTTTCTGGCAGATGTACTCAAAATCTGCAAACGAACACACGACTTACAACCAGCTCACACATGAGCAACCACACATAAACGACTGCACACACACACACACACACACACATACACACACGAACACACGCCAGTTACTACCCGCGCGCACATATAAACAACCATGAATAATCACAGTAAACAACCGGGTGCACTCTCTCACACACACACGCATACACGCACACGCGAACACACATACACACACCCCGCTGCAGGACCCACACACACTCATCATATACACAAACACTGACATACACAAACAGACACGCACTCACCACTACAGGCCACACATACTCATCATACACACACACACATACAGGGGCAGACACTGCTGCAGGCCGCACGCATTCATCACACACACAGGGGCAGACTCCGCTGCGGGTCGCTTAACACAGGGGCATAATGTAGGCCTCAACCGCAGCCTTAATTTAATAAGGAAAATGCAAAAACGCATATGGGGGATTTTAATTTACACTGGAAGATTTACGGGGAAAATACCCCCCAAAAAACGTAGAAAAATACATGGTAACAGCGGTAATAATTGGTCACTTACATAAAATACTTAATGTAACAACTCTTACAGAAAAATACACCAGCACTCAACAAGAACAGCTGGCAGACACACCACACTTCACACTTCACACACTCACTAAAAAAAAGGTTAGGCAGAAAAATGCACATGCTAAAACAGACATGGGGACAGTTATTTTTAAAATGAAATTTTTGAGCGAAATTACCACAAACACATTGATAGAAAAACATATGGTAAGAGCGGTAAAACTTGATTATCCTTCATTTACATATCAGCCACCTCTTTTTAATGTTCCCCTAGCAGCTCACAATGAGTTCTTTACAACTTAAATGGTACACAGTAGCGAGCTGCATCACGCTCTCTCCTCCGTGGACTGTTTTGGTGTGCCTATCCTCAGTTTACTTTAATAACTAACGCACAGCGCATTGTCAATTTACATACTTCCATTCCACAAAAATGATCTTATGTGTGTACTACGCTAACATTTAGGTGCTAGATCAACCAAATGGCGTTAGGTACGCACATCGGCAATTTTACATTACACATCGATTGGAGCATACGAAAAAAAAATACACATCCGAGGCTCGGGCGTGGAAATATTTATACCTTTACGCACAAAGAATTTAATTTTGAAAACTTACATTGCCAAACCCTTTTTTTTGCTCAGCTCACTCCTCCTCGGTCTCCCCTACTCACCCCCACGCCCCCCCCCCCCCAAAAAAAAGATTACCCAACCGTCACTTTAAATCTACATGCTGTTAACACCTCCTCGGGCGCTTCCACATACTTACATACAAACACTACTTTAACAACTCTTTCAAGTAAGCAGACCGGCGCCACCACGGTAACACCAGCCATGCACAGCACCTTTCAACTACTCCCCACAAACAAAAACAAGCATTGGCATACTGTGGAAATTTGTAAATAATCGATGTATTGAGAAGTAACAGAATATGGTGTGAAAAATACATGAAAAATGCATACGTTTTTATCATGAGGTGCTAGTATTAAGAAACAAACTTGAAATGTTACATTTTAGATTTTTTCACTTTGTCAATGTGAAAGAATGTACTCTACTTGCATCTGTCAGCGGGGTTTGTGGTCTGTCTGCATTTTCCCTATGCACACGGTTACAGGAGCGCTCTGTGGGGGTGAGTGTCTCCTTCATTGTGTATCCTCTGATGACAGCTCCCATGTTTGACATCAATAGGAACACAGATGAAGAGGCGCTGTGGCTGCCCCTCCCCCCCAGGAGACAATGGCGGCGCACTGAGCATCAAGTGGCCTCCAGATCTTCACTGGCTGTGTCTGAGATGTGCACTGACACCGCCCGCCCTCAGTCCGGGCTGCGTTATCTCTGAGAGATGGGACTGCTTTGATCCGGGCTGAAGTGCAGGGGCGGGAACATGGGACATTGGGAACGATGAAAGGGGCAGTTTCTGCCTCCGACAGCGGCCTGGCTGTGTCAACAGCTCCATTACAGCAAGCTGCCTGTCTCCACGCAGCATTCACCTCTGTACCTTTCCACAAGCCCTGGAAAGTATCTGGCTGTTTCTCTCGTGTTGGCCAGTTTAAACACACGTCTGGTTTACGCTTAGTGGTGATTGTCCGCCTTCATCGCCAGTCTGCCTTTGGCATAACTTTAAAGCAGCAGTGTTTCAGCCTTACCTCCTCGTCCCATTCCGTACTATTTGAGTGTGGCCCTGACCACTTACATCATCACTCCACTAGCATCTCAGCTATCCAGGGTCTTAATAAAACAAGCATTGGCATAGCCAATAGGTCTCGCTTTTGGGACCTTATAAGTATTTAGTTATGCAGCACAATATCCTTGGTGCAACAACATCAACCGTTGCATGGCTAAACACTTATAAGGTCCCAAAGGCGAGACCTATTGGCTATGCCAATGCTTGTTGCATTTGTCACCCGAGTGGGATGGGTATGCCCAGACTTGGTTCCCATGCTCACCATGCCACTGAAGTTACGCAATCCTGCCTGATGAGAGGTGATACCCTGAAACCAGTCCTGGGATGCTTGTTTTTGGTCCAGGGATGGCCTGGCCTGGCAGTTCAGGTTAGACTGGACTGCTCCTATGGGGAGTAGGGTCAAAACTGATTTTCATATAGTTTGGTCCAAACTGGAATGGAATGGTGACCAAAAATACAATGGATTTACGTTCAGCAGTGGAGAACAGTGATTTGTGTATGTATAGTGCTATGAGGTCCCAGCCTGAACAGTGATCAGCCCTGCCAAGTACCGCGCTTCAGGCGTTAGACTAACACATTTTAATGTGGTGGTCCGCATCACCGCATTAAAATGCATTGTCACACATATATAGTTTCTACAGTCCAAGACAGCGTGAGCGTAATGTAGAAGTAGGTCTCCCGCAAGAACACGTCCAGGCGTAGTTAGTTGAAGTAAGGAGACTTCATTCTGTTAAGTAGAGAACATAAAGACCCCATCCAGCTGCAAGCCAAGGGTAACTGAACTCAACAGTTCAAACAGTGCTAGGCAACCTTCACCATATTCCAGAACCTGGAGGCTGTGGCTGACAAGAAGGTTGAGAACACCACATCACCTCCCCCTTCACAAACAAACAGCAGATTAAACCTTATGAAGGAGGCCAAACAAAAGGGGCAAAGAAGATATGATAAAACCAAACAAATGATACACAAAGCAAAATACATTGAAGTAAATTAAGAAACAAAATCTTGTAAACGAAGGGGAACACGCTTCAAGCGAAGCGGTCTTGATTCTTGAACCCCTCACAGGAGCCTCGGGTTCTTGCTCCACCAAATGCGAGGAGGAACCACTGGAGGGACACAAAGGTTGAGGGTGTCACTTTGCCACTCTCCCCAGATTCCAAATCCTGTGATCACTTGTCTTTATGGCATTCTTAAACACTTTGATGACCTGAAGAGGCGGACTAAATTTGGAAGCTCCACAGGTTTTCATTGGCGACTTGATCTTGACCCAGTCGCCAACATTAATTACCGTGCTCTTCACAGCCTTTCTTTCATCGTACCGGACTTTCCTTTCATCCATCTTACATTTCTCTCTTTCTTTCCAACCATCCATGCTACCCACCTTGTCATCAACCAACGCTCTCTTTGCAGATACCCAAGAGGGAGCCACCTCAACATTCGCCATCCTACCTTTAAACAGCCAAAAAGGGGCAACCCCTGTAGAAGAATGGGGAGTGAAGCGATACTCTCTAACCTTCCTTCTTACAGCAACCTCCCAGCAATCACCACAGGACCTGGCCTGTTGCATAGCCTCCTTAAGAACGTTGATAAATCTCTCCACAACGCCATTACTTTGTGGGTGATACAGGGCAGACCTCTTGTGCCTAATCCCCCTTGAATCCAGAAAATCCTCCATAAAACGAGACGTGAATTGAACCGCATTGTCAGACAAGATAGTTTGTGGAAAGCCTTCACGTTCAAAGAGTTTGTCTAAGAACTCAACAACAACAGCAGACTCCACAGAATTCACAATCTTTCTTTATCTCCGGCCACCATGAAAACAAGTCCAAGCACACAATGACATAGCGATCTTGTGATCTCAATCTCACTGGCCCCAAATTGTCTATGGAAATGTCAGACCAGGGAGCAGCAGCCTGGTCCCTAATGATCGTGGGTTGTGTCCTACACTTGAGCGACTTGTCACAATTTGTACACTCGGCACACTCCTGAACAATTCTTTCTACAAAAACATCCATGGCGGGCCACCAGTACACCTCTCTGATTCTCTCCTTGGTCTTGGCAATGCCCATGTGCGAGGCATGAGCATTCCTAACCAACTTCTCCCTCAAAGCAAGTGGCGGAACAAGTCTACTACCACGCATAAGTAGTTCTTCTACCACAGCCAAATCCTCCTTGACATGCCAAAACCCCCTGAGCACATCATCACAATCCTTCTTTTCACACCAAACGCCTTTCACCATGGCGATGACCTTTTGCAGAGTCACATCAGCGACAAGATGTTCCTTCCATTCGTTTTCCAAAATAACACCTTCACTGATCAAACACACATTCACTTCCTCTTCCAAGTCCTCTCCTCCAAACCACTCAACATCATCAACCGTGTCATCATTTGCACACCCAAGCCTGGAAAGACAGTCGGCGAGAACATTGTTAGAACCAGGTAAATACGTTAACTCAAAGTCAAACTCTTGCAGGGCCACCACCCACTTGCGTATTCGGTGAGAGACCAAATCTATGCCCTTCTTTGAAAAGACCTCTTTAAGGGGTTTGTGATCAGATAGAATTTTAAATCTTTTTCCCCACAGAATTTCTTTTAACTTCTGCACAGCCCAGAACACCCCCAGCGCCTCTATTTCCAAACAACAGAATAATTGCATTCAGCATTCTCAAAGGCCAGGAGGTGAACAACACAGTTTTTCTTCACCATCATATTTTTGCAATAAGACAGCCCCCAGACCAGTGGAGCTGGCATCAGTCATGAGATACGATGTCTTTGCAGGGTCAAAAGTCAAAACTACTCAGCAATGGTACATCATTAAGGTATTTCTTTATACCAATAAATTCCTCTTCACAATCATTTGACCACACAAATTCACTCCCTTTCCTCAATAAAGACCTTAGGGACAAGGTCTTACCTGCAAAATTCGGAATAAATTTGTGGTAAAACTCAGCCATACCCAAAAATTTGACAAGCTCGTCTTTGCTAGACGGTGAGCGTAAATTAAGAATAGAATTCACAAGAGCCGCCTTGGGTTTAATACCTTCCGCTGATACAAAATGCCCAAGGTACTCTATTTCCTTGACATTAAATTTGCACTTATCAGCCCGAAGTGTGAGCCCGGCATCTTGTAATTTCCTTAATACAGACCTCAGCCTCGTGTCATGTTGCTCCAAGTCAACTCCAAAAATGAGCACGTCGTCCTGATACACCTTAACGCCCTTTAGACCTCCAAAATGCCCTCCATCACCCGCTGGAAAACGGAGGCCGACGAAATTAGTCCAAAGGGCATTCTTAGAAACCTAAAGGTCCCAAAGGGTGTCACGAAGGCTGTGAGATCTTGAGAGGAAGGATGTAGCCTAACCTGGTGGTAAGCAGAGGTTAAATCCAAGGAGGAAAAATGCTTCGCCCCTTCAAGGGAACACAACATTTCAGTAATATTGGGCAGAGGGTAGTGATCAACGACCACCGCTCTGTTGAGTTCCCTCAAGTCCACACAGAGCCGGGCCTCGCTGTTGGCCTTGCGAGCCATCACAACCGGAGAGACCCACTCTGTTGCCTCGACTTCTTGGATGATGCCTCTGGCCAGAAGCTTGTTTAACTCACACTTCTTGCTGTCTCTTACCAAGAGAGGAACATTCCTAACCTTGGCAACCTTTGGGATAACATTTTGCTTAAGTCTTATGCGTTGTGCGCAGTTTATAAAACAGCCTAGGTCACTAGCAAAAACAGCTGGAAACACCTTGATCAAATCATGAATTGAGTTGTCAACCACCCTAACAGGTGGCAACTCCTTCAGGCAGACTTGAGGATCCTCGTTGGGGTCACGAAACATATGCAGATCCCTTTGATGAAGCCAACTTATAAGTGAGTCACCTTTCATTGAGACATAGATTTTTCCAAGGATGACCCTCCCCTTAAAATCAATTGTCCCTCAAAAGTAACCAAGCAGATCAATGGTGACCCCACTGATCCAGCGGCCTACCAGCAACAGATACTCCACTACCATATACTCACTTGGGCCCATACAACTCACTTCCGCTCTGCGCTAAGTAAACCACTGGAATCTATTAGTTTTATATGTTTCTCATACCTCAAGATCTAGTTATTGCTTCTTTAACTAAACCTTCTGCTGATCAAACAGTTCTTTCCTCTGGTCAATGGACCAGTTAGATGGAACTAGTTGATGGCGATAATTGACATAACTTATTATGCATTTCTTAATAAGTATAAAATAATGACAGACTCAATAATTGGATGGTTGAATTACGTAGAGGTCCAACTGAAAGCGCTAGGGATGGGTGAATTATTTCAGGATCCGGAGACATGCAAAAGGGTCACAAAGGAAAGAATAACGGATTTATTTGTCCAAAGATCCAATTATGCCCGCAGAGCAAAGAAACGCATATGCCACTCCTCCATTCTTTACGATCTTGTACAACCAAGAATGGGGGAAGATTTTCAGTATTTATCACGCATAAACAACGCGCAGCATAGGTTTATTCTCTTGCG
The DNA here is from genome assembly GCA_963921515.1 of Calotriton arnoldi. NCBI lineage: Eukaryota > Metazoa > Chordata > Amphibia > Caudata > Salamandridae > Calotriton > Calotriton arnoldi. The sequence goes on along the minus strand of CAWUFW010001334.1, from coordinate 2,514,291 downwards.
TTTCCGCATGAACATGATTCCGCTATTCTTGGGATATCCCCAAAAGAAATATAAATTATCAGATCTTTCACCCTGTCCCTGTAACAACCACGCAGTACAGTCAGACCTACATATTGTATTATTTTGCAAGATGTACATAGAGGAAAGGCAAACATTTATACTCCCAATTCTGAGGTACCACAATTTTAGGCAATGTCGGGTAGCCATGTATTTTTTAAAACCCTACAGGATCAATTTGTATGCTGCTCTGTTGCCTCATTTTTGTGGGCCTGCTTTAGGAAGAGGAAAAAAGTGGGGCGATATTTTAGCTCGAGTAATTAATTAATTCTAAATTCTGAATAGTTTTTATTCTAAGTGATTTTATATGAATTTTTATGATCACGGCAAATCTGTTTAATTCTCATTTTAAGCATGTAAATCTGTGTATATATTGTTGCTGTTGTTGGAAAATTTTATATAATTTGTGCTTTTATGATCTGTTTTAAAAGATCGAATAAAGCTGTGTGACTGTGTGACAGACTCAATAAGTTTTTTAAATCTTTATCTAAATTAGGGGTTTTGAACCATCTCAAAGCGTTTCAGTACAAACACCCTCATGCACAGGAGTGCCAATTCAAAAATATCTCAGATAACACTTATCAATTCAGATCCACACAATGACTATGCTCAGAATGAAGAGGATAGAGACAGAAGAGCATTTATCAAACAATGAATTTCATAATTACCAAAGTATGGTGTGAAGACCAACCCCCTGGCCAAAGGGCTGGTAAGGGCCTCCCAGGACAGATCAGGAGACAAAGGCTTCAGGACAGGAATCAGGACAGGATACTTCACCTCTCTAGCTACCGACGACTACGTCGCGCCCCTCTCTGATACTCTCTTCCTCCTCGTGGTTCTTCCGCGATCTTCTTTCTAACCCACCCAATTTAAGTAGATGGTTCTGCATTCGGTTTCTTCATCAGCATTTCAGAGCACCATCCCGGCTCACACCCCGATGTCAGGCTTCTTCAACGCGCATCAAAGTTTCTTCGTAACTTCCCCAAAGCTCGCTCGCTCGAACCAACCAACTCGACTCCCTCTCCTAACTAAACTACCTCGATTATACCTTTCCATAGGCATGTACCACCATTAATGTTTCATTTTGCACAGAATACTAACTTCTGATTGGACAGGCGAGGGGGGGATGATCATCACACCATACTCATACTTCATTTATTCTCTTTAACCATTGTTTCCAAACTCCTCCCCTCACACTTTTATTCCGCCCTTCCTTTCCCATACATCTTTAAACTTTATTAATACAATTGTAACTGTTTTCTTGAATAAGTTCCTTCATATGAACTCTTCACCCTCATGTTCCCAGGGCACATCTCCGCCGACCTTGGACTCGTGACAAATCCTTAGTCATCCTCCAAGCTTCCGTATCAGGGCGCATGCATCGCGCCATATTGGTCTGCTCGACTCAGACAACTTTAACAGGCCCAAATACGCACTAATAATAAAATCGAAAAGGAAAAGTGTTATTCTCAAAAACAAATGAATTCACTGTATACCACCAACCTCTACTCCATGGGTACTCACAAACTTTCTCCCGGGGGCCAAATTTACAGTGTGGTTTGTGGCCGAGGGCCGCACCGGTGGGGGCGGGGTCTGTGGGGGAAGGGGCAGGGCTAGAGCAAAAAAAAAAACTGTGACCATGAGGTTGAACACAGGCCCCTGCAGCGGACGCCTTCGTCCACTGAGCCACCAGACCCGGCATACACACATCTCTCTCTCTCTCTCTTTCTCTCTTTCTCTCTCTCTCTCTCTCTCTGTCTCCCTCCCTCTCTCTATCTCTCCCTCTCTCTCTCTGTCTCCCTCCCTCTCTCTCTCTCTCTCCCCCTCTCTCCCTCTCTCTGTCTCCCTCTGTCTCACTCTGTCTCACTCATTCTGTCTGCCTCCCTCTGTCTCACTCACTCTGTCTGTCTCCCTCTCTCTGTCTCCCTCCCTCTCTCTCTCTCCCTCTGTCTCTCTCCCTCTGCCTCCCTCCCTGTCTCCCTCTATCTGTCTCCCTCCCTCTGTCTCCCTCTGTCTGTCGCCCTCCTCCCTCTGTCTGTCTCCCTCTGTCTGTCTCCCTCCCTCTGTCTCCCTCTGTCTCCCTCTGTCTGTCGCCCTCTGTCTCCCTCTGTCTGTCGCCCTCTGTCTCCCTCTGTCTGTCGCCCTCTGTCTCCCTCTGTCTGTCGCCCTCTGTCTCCCTCTGTCTGTCGCCCTCTGTCTCCCTCTGTCGCCCTCTCTCTCGCCCTCTGTCTCCCTCTGTCTGTCTCCCTCCCTCTGTCTCCCTCTATCTGTCTCCCTCCCTCTGTCTCCCTCTATCTGTCTCCCTCCCTCTGTCTCCCTCTGTCTGTCACCCTCCTCCCTCTGTCTGTCTCCCTCCCTCTGTCTCCCTCTGTCTGTCGTCCTCTGTCTCCCTCCCTCTGTCTCCCTCCCTCTGTCTTCCTCTCTCTCTGTCTCCCTCTCTCTCTGTCTCCCTCTCCCTCTCTCTCTGTCTCTGACTCCCTCTCTCTCTGTCTGTCTCCCTCTCTCTGTCTGTCTCTCTCTCTCCCTCTGTCTGTCTCCCTCTGTCTGTCTGTCTCCCTCTGTCTCCCTCTGTCTCTCTCCCTCTGTCTCCCTCTCTCTCTGTCTCCCTCCCTCTCCCTCCCTCTGTCTCCATCCCTCTGTCTCCCTCCCTCTCCCTCCCTCCGTCTCCCTCTGTCTCCCTCCCTCTCCCTCCCTCCATCTCCCTCTGTCTCCCTCCGTCTCCCTCTCCATCTCTGTCTCTCTGCCTCTCTGTCTCTGTCTGTCTCTGTCTCTGCCTCTATCTGTCTGTTCCTGTCCTTGTCTCTGCCTCTATCTGTCTCTGTCTGTCCCGGTCTCTGTCTCCCTCCCTCTGTCTCCCTCTCCGTCTCTGTCTGTCTCTGCCTCTATCTGTCTGCCCCTGTCCCTGCCTCTATCTGTCTCTGTCTGTCCCTGTCTCTGTCCGTCTCTGCCTCTATCTGTCTCTGCCTCTATCTGTCCCTGCCTCTGTCTCTCTCTCTATCGCTGTCTGTCTCTGTCTGCCTCTATCTGTCCCTTCCTCTATCTGTCTCTATCGCTGTCTGTCTCTGTCTGTCTCTACCTCTGTGTCTGCCTCTATCTGTCTCTGCCTCTGTCTCTGCCTCTGTCAGTCTGTCCCTGTCTCTGCCTCTATCTAGCTCTGTCAGCCCCTGTCTCTATCTGTCTCTGCCTCTATCTGTCTCTGTCTCTATATGTCTCTATCTGTCTCTATCTGTCTCTGCCTCGATCTGTCTCTGCCTCTATCTGTCAGTCTGTCCCTGTCTGTCTCTGTCTATCTCTATCTCTATCTGTCTCTGTCTGTTTCTGTCTCTATCTGTCTCTGTGCCTCGGGCAGTGCACACGTACTGTGTCTACACGTCCCCGTCACCAGCCCAGAGACAGCCCCCCCCCCACTCCCCCCTCTCCCTGTGTAATGTAAAAGCCAGCTCTTTTCTCCTGGAAAAGACCACTATCGCGTGGCAAGTGTGAGTCGTGTGACAGGTGTGACAATAAAAGGCTGGGGGTGGGTTGGTTCAGATTCAGTCACATCCGTCTGGTGAACGAATGATAAGTAGCACTGGACACCAGGCGCGCAACGCCCATTGGGCTCAAAGGGCTTCAGCCTCCCCCCCCCCCCTCGTGTGTGTCAGCCCAGCTGAGACAGCTTCCCGGGCACACACACAGCCGCACTCAGAGTACTTCACAGGTCTTTGAAAGACCATTTAAATGTTAATGAGGCTTTGTTGTATTTCGCCTCTTCTTAGCGCCCTGCATCTCCACTCTGACTATCCTGGAATCGCCCGGCCCCCATAAGCAGAGTCTCTCGGAGTCCACGCTGCAAACACAGGTACGATCGATGTCTGCAAGGTCCGCGGGCCGCCAAGGAAGGCTTGCCGGGCCGCTGGCGGCCCGCGGGCCGTACTATGAGTACCCGTGCTCTACTCTAACCCATACCATTTGTTATTTCTCTCTCTGCATTTGCGTTAGTTATAAACCCATTTTCTAATTTCAGCAAAGCAGGTGCCATGCATGTGAGCTTTTAGCGGCCATTTTATAGTTCTTTGCGCAAGCGCCAGAATTTCCCTCTAAGCGTCAGTACGTCATACTACGTAGATGCAGTAGAAGCATGCGCAGTAAAGATCCCGTGTTAAATGCGTTCTAGTCCTACGTCCGTGTTATTTGCAGTTAGTAAACACATAGGCAAGCTTCATTCTTTTCCCGCGTACAGTGAAAATGCATATTATTAATCACGAGACATGTCGTTAGTAATTCGCTAGTAAGTTAAATCGAGAGGATTGCTTCCGAGCAAGTCTCGTGTCCGAGTCCTTGCTCCATCACCACCATATCCTTTCGGTCTAATAACAGGTTTCAAAAGGGCAACTTTATCCAGTAACTTGCTCTCATAGAAAGCCTTGGGAACCAGCGTAATCTTGGCCCCAGAGTCAAACAGCATTTGACAGGGGCATCATTAACCAGAACTTGCTCATAAGGACCATCAGACCTATCTCCTGAAACTTGACAAATGATGACTTCCTCTGCATCGTTATCGAAAAGATCAAGGGGGATATTAGCAACAACTTGCGATAATTATCGCAAACCGCGCTTAGCGCGTTTTTTTTAATCGCCGCCTATCGCTGGATATTATCGCGGAGATAACACGCTATTAGCAACGTTTATCTCCAATGCGATAAAATATCCAGCGATAGCGGCAAAATGCGTGAATATCGCTGGAAATCCAGCGATATTCACGCATTAACGCCATGGTGGACTTAGCCTGACAATCCACCTCCCATTCAACAAACAGGTAAGTCATGTTTTTAGCAGGTGTTAAATTCTAGCGATATTCGCGCTTAGCGCAACTTTTTTTATCGCTTCGCCTGCGTTGCTAATAGGGGGAAGTTGTGTTAACAACTGTTTTCAGTCGCTTTTAGATGGGAACGCCTACCTTGCATGTCATTAGCGATAATTATCGCTGGCATGCATGGCGATGGGAAAACGGGCCTCTATCGCCAGAAAGCTGTCGCTAACGCCTGTTAGCGACAGCTTGCTGATAGTGCGATAAAAAAATCGAAACTTTAGCGGCAAAAGTGCCGCTAAAGCGGCGATAAAGCCCTTGCTAATATGCCCCCAACTTCCTTGACAGACTTGTGATCTTTACCAGATCTACAGCATTTGGAAACGTGACCTTTTTTACCACATATTTTACAAATGACTTTCCAACCTGGACAGTTCTTAAAATTGGCCATGTGACCAGAGTCACCGCACCTGTAGCATCTACCTTGAAAGCCCTTGTGATTAGAAGGCCTTTGAGCTAATGCAGTTTTAGGTTTAACAGACTTATCAAGAAGAGTCTTAACCCCAGGGTGTTCTTTCTTATCGCTTGAAGAGTCCTTCTTTATGATGTCGACACGACACAAGCCTTTGAATGCTCATGCCTCTTGGCGATGGTTATGACCTCTTGAAGAGAAGGATTGTCTTTTTGCCAAAGAGCATCCCTAGTCTTGTCTTGCACGCATCCCAACATAAATGGATCCCTCAAGCGTTCCTCCAATGTGGTACCAAAGTTACAGGTAGAGGCCAATTTGCGCAAGGTAGTAATGTACTCCTGAACCGACTCTTCCTGCCTCTGCATTCTTCTACCAAAATGATATCGCTCAAGCACAGTACTTATTTTTGGTAGATAGTGTAAATCTAGTTTTTTTATACAAATTTCGTACTCATTGAGCGAGGCAGATTCACTGTCAGTAAGTTCAGGGAGGTGCTCGAATGCCTCTTGACCCTCAGAACCTAAGCAATGCATGAGAAGAGAGGTTTTCCTCTCTGCGCTTAAAGAAGTACCACAAACGCGAGCATAATGAGCAAATACCTTTTTCCACGGTAAGTAGAGACATAGAGACCCCATCTAGCTGCAAGCCAAGGGTAACTGAACTCAACAGTTCAAACAGTGCTAGGCAACCTTCACCACATTCCAGAACCTGGAGGCTGTGGCTGACAAGAAGGTTGAGAACACCACACCTATATATTACAATACGATAGTTACGCTCTGTTCAGGTAACATGCCCCTGCAGCACCGTTTTATATTTCTAGGGTGGTTGCAAGGTCACGTCTTTCAATTTAGGTTGCCGACTGAGGCAACTCTAGTTGTGCAAGCCACGGCATAGCTGTTAGTTGACATCACAGGGGGGCCCATGGCTGCTACTGAGACAGCCAGCATGAGCGTGCGCACTCTGCACAGTTCTGATATTAAGTTGGCTGCTGGCGGCAATCATTGCGGCACAGATCACGGTGCACCTGGAGCCCAAGAGAACAACAGCCATCAGGATCTTTAGTCGACTCATGCCCGGGTGTTCCGTTGCCACGGGGCAGCAGCTGGTCCCATACCTGCAGACTTACACGTCGCGTGACACTAGAAGCCAACTCTGCAGGTGACACGGTTTGGTAGCACCCGTTGGGACTTCACAGACACAAGGCACCACTGGTATTAAGGTGATTTATATGCATATTAAGTTGCAAAGCTGCCGTGTTATAATTATTTTTTTTTGTATTGGTTGAACAGAGTTAGAAAGTGTTGTATGGTGTGCCAAGGCGCTGTTACAATTAAATGCATTTTTTATTTTCTGCTACTGGGTTGAACGATGACTAGTGCAGCAGATCAGATTGACGTGAAAGAGAGCCTTGAGGTCAGTCAGAGCAGGCATCTAGTTCGATCCTTTAGTGGCTTTCGTACAATTAAATTACAATACTTCTTTATAACCTCTGTCATCGTGGTTGAATTCTAATTCAAGATTCTGGAAACTAAAATGCCCAGGAGTCCAACAGAAATCCAGCTCAGTACTCTATTTCCCAGTGTGCCTTCTGCCCTATTGACGCGCATAGAGAGTGCGGGAAGTTTCAAAGTCCTCTGAAGTCTTTGAGCAGGTACCGAGAATAGAATAAAGTGAGAGCTTGCACTTGCTTTGAGGGATGGCAGAATTATGGGACATGGGGCTGAGGGCTGGGGATTATTGTAGCCATGAAATATTTTATTTTTACGTTTTTATTTTTAAGAAATGTCTGTTTTATAGTGCATTGAAGCACTTATGTGATAATTGCTTGTGCACAAATCTGTTAGAAGTAAAATAATATAGCAAGCAATAACTTTTGTAATCCCCAACGTCTGTATGTATCAAACAATAAATATCATTGACATTCAGTGACTTTAGCCTCCTTATTTGTACAAATCAAATCCAAAAACCTTTAAATAACATATTTTACATTCAATTACTTCATTATTTCAAAACTATGTATAATGACGTTTTGTAGTGCGTTACAGACTGTATCAATATTACGTTTTTCATATGTAGTTTCTTTATGGGTATTTTTTATAGAGAAAGTGGCTATTTCCTTAGCAAGCTTCAGAGTATTAGAAACACGCTACTAATCTCAGTGTCTAGCCTGCAAGACACAGATTTGGATCATATTAGGACCTCCTCAACCGTTCTTCTTTCCAAGGTCAATAAATTCATTACCATCGAGGATTGGTGGTACAAAAAAAGTATGAACGAACAGTCATGAAAACCACAGCCAACACAGAAACAACTAGAACTGTGCGGTCACGCAGTCTGACTGCAGTGCTCTGCTCAATTTTCAGCTGCTACCATTAGCACACTTTAGTTCATTGAGTTTTTAGAGTTCCTCGTTGGTCAAACGGCTGTAATTAGGAGGCGTAAGGACCCCCTCATGACAAAAATTTCTAGGACCTGATACTCCTCATCATCGACAACCATAAACGCCCCCAATTTCCACAGCAAATTATTTTTACAGTGGGGAAATAATAGTAAATAGTGTTTAGCCAACCAAAGGTTTGTGGGTGACTGTGATTCGGTGTCAGAGGCTTACCACACAGTTCAAACAAAAAGTCTCCAAAAAGAATGACCTAAAAATGCACAATGGTACTTTATTTTTTCACAAATAAAACATAATTTTCCAAAACTTATTTGGATGATCACACCTTTCTGAACTAACATGATTGGTGTGCCTATTTTTCTCCAGAGAAACAGTCAATCTGTGGTTGCACCTCGTAAGTACCAGTTTATCACCCAAATATAGCAATAAGCAATGAAAAGGTGAACAGTTCAGCTTTACAAAGGGCCTTCTACTGCGCAGCAACACGTGTCACTGCTTTTTAGTAAGTTTTCAACGGTATGAGTAATAAAAAAATGGTTTGTTAATTATGTGGCAAATGTATAACTATGCTAAAATCACAGCGGCCATAGAATGGCATATTTCTAGTGGCCCTGGGTATAATGGTTGTAATGCATGGGCTGGAACTTTAGTGCAAGGAATCCAAGGAGAACCATATTATATTTCATGGGATATTGACGGCTTGGCTTTTACAGCTGCATGGAATTGGAGGTTGCTGAACATCATTTATCATAATTAAAACATACCATTTACAATCATTATTGATGAACTGTAAACTCCAAGCAGGATGCTTTCTTTAATTCCCGCGGAGGAAGTGGTCACTTAATCTTCTTTTATACTGTTTTTATAAAAAGGTTTTTATTTTTAACATTATGAAAACAGACGCTTCTAATTTAGCAAAAACTGACTCCTGGTTATATTAGTTTGCTGCTGTTGTTGACTTCAGTCATGTTTGGGGGAGCTAGCAGGCCTTGGGAGTCTGAACATGGGGCAGTGTCAAATGTGTGGCTAAAACCAAAGGGCCTCATTTATGAGGTTTTGACGCAGAGCAGCGCCGCAAGGAATCTTGCTGCGCTGCCCTATATCAAAAGAAAAAGGCAGGAATACGCCGTATCTATAAGATAAAGTGCATTCCTGTCCTTTTCCCCAGCACCGGCGCACAATGGGCTGTCGTGTGCCAATGCAGGCACCCATGCGCCATGGTGCAAGGGTGCCTGCGTGGCACGACTGATTGATTTTGTGCAGAAAGGGTCACCTTCCTGCACAAAATCAATACATTCAGGCGATTTCCTCTTTCTATGTGAGCTGCAGAATGCAGCACACATAGAAAAAGGAAAAAACAAGGAGAAATGAGAACATTTCTCCTTGTTGCGCCTCCCTAATGCCACCCCTGGGGTAGCGTTAGATTCAGAGGCATTCCCAGGTTTACAATTTCTTGTAAATCTGTGAATGTGTCTGATTCCATGGGTGTTGTGTGGGAACACCCACGCCCCTTTGACGCAGTGTTCTGCGTGAAAGGGGCACATCTGTACAAGACCATGAAAAGCCACTGGCCTTGTAAATATGCCGGGGCACATGCAGTACCGGAATGAGTGACGTTCTGGTGTCGCAAGAAGGCTCATAAATGAGACCCAAAATAATCTGTACATTTTTTAGGGTAGCTACATAGAAAATAACTGCCAGCTTTAATGAAAAAGAAATAAATATAAAAAGTTGTTACTCAGTGGGAAATGTACTACAATACATTATGAAACCTTTATTAGTTAATGTATGTGTAACCAGAGAGCCACAAAATTAAATCTTGGTTGGTACAGTGGAGAATAGTGACTTGTGTATTTTTTGTGCTACTCTGTCACAGCCTGTGACAGAAAGCACTGTGAATATGTAAGTCATTATTATAGTTGCATTACACACAGTATAAGATAGATTCTACAAAATGCGCAAAAAGTTTTACAATAAAATGCTGCTTCCAAAATATAGATTTTAGTAATACCCAGACTGTACTTAATGCTATGTTTTTTTTACATAACTCTCCCTTCAACACCTCCTCAGCGATAATAAGCGCAGTCCTGCCAAGTATCACGCATCATGCGTTAGACTAACGCATTTCAGTGTGGTACTCCGCATTACCGCACTGAAATGCATTGTCACGCATATCTGTGTTGTGTCTCAGCTGTCACTGAAAGCGCCAAGGCAGCTGGTAGCGCGCCGTGGCATGCACCGATCACGCTGTGTTCCCGCAGGCTTCGGCTCTCGCGCTGTAAGCTAAGGCAGTGCTGTCAGGGGCACACTATAATGCGCTGCTGGTAGTCCAGGAAATGTACTTTTAGTTTCTGCTAGTCGAGCCTGAACTTGCTGCCTTCGATCACAGGCGCGTAATTTTAACTGAAAAGATAGAAGAAAAAGTGTAATCAATGTAACGATTTTTCGTCTGCTCTGCGATTCGCACCTGAAGGCCGAAGGCAATTACCGCCCACCTTCAAGGCTCATTGCCTAGTCTAGTTGCATCACGTACTCTATGTAGGCGCAATGGCAGTCGCCTGTCAGGTTACCATTGTGACAAAGAAGCCTCCCTACAATACTTGTTGACCCCGGGAGCATATTGCACTATGGAAGAGAACAAGCTGCTTCCTATAATCACGTCAGGCCATGCTTTAAGCTTCTTCAAGATTGAGTGACTCAAGAAGAAGCTAGCACAGAAAAAGGGGTCTCACATGCGGAGGCTGGTCGTGGAGATCAGCTGCTCATGTGGATCCGACACCTTTTCTACTTGACCGGGCAGAGTTTATTGGGTCAGGGGCGGCAGATCTCTGATTGTTTCCTGTGCCGTGCACGCCACGTCCAAACTAGGTGACAGACACTGCGCGATGACCCTCTCTGGAACTCTGGTCTTCGAGCAGGCAGCGGTGCCGTGGGCAGCATCCCTCCTGCTTTATGCCCCTTTGCCAGTGTGCTGATGCTCATCTTGACGTTGTGCATGAGGTGAGGTGAGCTGCTGCATTTATTTCATTTTGTCAATCCATCTAGATTATAGATTAATCAGTCTCCCCACTACCGCAGGCGTGGAGAGAGAGAGTCCCGGAAACTCTGATGGCTCCCTGGCACAAGTTTAGCTTGCCGGGTGAGTGAGGCAACAAAATAAAAGGGAGAGCTTAACAGAGCCGAGCCGGCAGCGGCTCTGGCTCTCAGAGTCTGTGCACGAGCAGAGCATTTAAAGTATTTTGACACGTAATTCATATAAAACAGTGTGCTATTCACAAACCATAGGACTGGCCGCACAGGACTGTTTTTCAATAAGTGCAAGTATGTATAAGGTGTGAAACTAATAAACAATGACATATCATTGTGAAAAACCGTGTAAATAATGAAAATGAGGAAGAAAGTAAGGAAGGGAAGTGAAGTGAAAGAAGGGCATAAGGGACTGGAAGGGAGAAGTGGAGTTAGGAAAGAAAGAGAAAGATTAAAACAAAAAGGAGAAAGAATTAGGGATGCAAGATATACGGAAGGAACATTAAAGAAATGAATAACTCGAAAACAGATAAAAAAAGGCTAATGTTGTTAAACGAACGTTTTGTTTATGAAAGTTTCTAACCCTGTAATGTGCAGCTTTTCAGTGTTAAACTGGAGGTCAACAAAATGCTATTTTGGCCACTCCTGGCACCATCATGGGGCAGTTCAAAGTCTAGTGAAGAGACCCTGGAGTTGTGCACTATTGAAGAGTTTACAGATCTCAATAATGGCACCAGCTGAGGCAGAGCACACACATAAATGGGTGAAAACTTTCAACTCCCCACACATAGATTCAGCAGTGCAAGCTTCCCTCATGATTTAAGTGTGTGTGTGTGTGTGTGTGTGTGTGTGAGTATATGTGTTATTTATTTGGTGCTGTACAGTTGTGTTTGTTAAGGTAATTATGTGTGTCAAGGCAAGTGCTTGGTGGAGTGAGATGGTGAGTGTTTGTTGTAGGTGTCAAATGTGGTGGTGATGAATCTCTGACCTTCTTGGCTAATCCTCTCTTTTAACTCAGGAGCTAATCAAGTGATGCTACGCCTCCCCTCGGATGGGTGACACGTTTTTCAGTTGTAATTACTTCGTAATTGCTTTCCTTTTTCCCTTAGGTTTTATGTCAGCCGACACAGTACTTAAGAATTAGAGTGTGAAACAATAGAATTTAGCCATAAATTCCAGTACACTATGTCAGGATTATATTCCTCAAATACCCAAAGCCAATGCTGAATTTGAGCAGGCGGTTGCAGATTGGGCCCACCAACACTAATTTTTGGGGGCCAGCACTTATTTTTCTTCATCACGACTAACTGGGAGCAAGAGAGGGAAAAACATGCACAAGGAGAAAGAAGGAGGATGATATTTATTTGTGTTCCTCGTCTTCATTGCTTGATTTTGCTCGCGCGAAGGTGTCACTCGTAGTCGTTCAATGTCACTCATAATTACACCAACATTTTGAAAGTGTCACACATAAGCAATCTGAAACCTTGGCAGCTATGTAAGCGCTATGTAAATATAAACAGGGACTTCACAGCTCATTGTTAACACTCTGCACTACCACTCAATAAGAATAATTCTTTGTCATCACAATTAAAGCCAGCTCCCAAGTCTCTATATATGGATTTATTTACAGGCATGCAGCACACTGTTCGAACAGTGTGTATAACTAGATATCTGCTCGCTTTGATAGATCAAGAAAACACTTGTAACCGTTCCAACAGTTTCATATACTCGCTGCCTCAATCATGTTGAGAAACATACCTTATTTTTATATTGTAATGTTAGGATTAATGCAAATCCTCCAAAAATTTCACCATTAGCCAAAAAGAGTCTCATTAACCACCCGAAGTGAAAATGATTCCCTCTAGGCTGGCGGCCATTTTGTAAAGACAGATATCTTTGCAAGCCTAAAACAACTGGAAAAAGTTTCCCTTGGAAAGGTAGCGTGTGTTGAATTGGCTCATAAATAAGCAACATATGACAGCGATAGGGAACAAGGTTATCACTGTTTAAGTATATAACAATATTCACATAAGTTAAAGGAATTTTAGAGTTACTGTTTAAAACAAACTGACATGTAAATAAGGCACAAAGAATTGTTGGTAATACGTCTTTTCATACGTCTTTTGTACGCTAGAAGGAGACGGCATTGAACGGCTAGCGTCACGTACACGTCATTGCCAGGTAGGTTTGGTTTCGGACGTTGACGTTGTTAAGGCTTCTTTCTCTTCGGAGAAGTGTCGGCTCCTGTTCTCTTTAACCGTGAGAGAGTTCAGTAATTTTCACAGTACTATTTCAGATGGCTCTAAAATATATGGAATTATTTGGAGTCGAACTGAGCCGCTTGAGAAATTTTAGTTCAGAGTGACGAGGAGGCTGGAAGAGCTGAGCGCAGGCCTCTGGGGAATAATGTACAAACGCTGCAGTTCCACGGGCGGTCGACAGAGGGCTCTGTTCCTGATTGCTTACGAATACACACTGCAGCTGCATCCAAGTGATGCTTGTAAAAGACAACGTGGTGAAGATCCCTGTGGTTCTAACTCTCTAAAGCTTCATTCATGTTGTCCACAGTGCCTAACACATTGATGCCATGCAAAACTGCTGTAGTGGTGTGAGTAAATGAACATATGTCAGGAACAATTAAAGTATGGGAATAGTGATCCAGTCCTGCCAAGTATCACGCATCACGTGTGACACTAACGCATTTCAGGGTGGTGTTCCACATCACCGCACTGAAATGCGTTGTCACGCATTTTTAATGCCACTGAAACTGGCTACGCTGCGCTGCTAGCGCGCCGGCTCTGTGGCTCCCAACAGACTTGCCGCCAGCAGAGTCTGCTCATAAACAGTTATGGATGTAATTCTGCTACTCCTCAGCTCTGGCTGAGTCACTGCTGCAGTGCTACAATGTTACAATTGCGGCCTCACTCAGCCGCCTGCCAGCCTGGCTGCATAATTAATTATTCCCGGGCCGCCCGCAGCCCCGGGCGGCAGGCTGTCTGAGTCACTGAGTGACTGACACAGCCCACACTCTCCCGATTAAACACCAGGGGTGGGGCCTGCCCATTAAATCCGGATGTGACCTCACGCGGACCGGTCCTGCACTGCAGGAAGTGAGGTCGCCAGAGAGAAGCGGCGCGGGGGATTCGTCAGAGTGTGTCAGCGGAGTCAAGTGCGCTAGCGCCTCTGCAGCAGTGCTCTGCCTCAGCTGCTGCTGCGGCGCATAAATAATAATACCACCAGGCAGCACTGTTACTGACACTCTGACTGAGCATGAATCGTGGGCGCTGCGGGGAGTCTGCAGCCAGCAGAGTGACTGGTGGTGCTCTGCTGCAGCCGGTCATCATGTGCTGTGCCAGCCCAGTGCGCCCGTGACCCCACCACGACGACCCCATGCGGTTCGTGGCCGCCGGACCGGGACGAGACCGTGTCGGTGTGAGACAGTCAGGCTTGACTGACAGGTACGTTTTTACTGTTTGAGTAAGTTTAAATTTCGTACTTACTTAGTTTCCGCCACTGGGCAGGCGCTGCTGCAGCCACTAGTAACTAGTAGTCTCAGACTCAGACTGTCACTGTGTACTTTTAGCATGAGCCGAGCGCACGCACGCTGCAAATTATGAGACCTCAATTTCAGACAGTAAAATCTGCAGGCAGGGCTGCTCCGACTCTTCATCCTGTCTGACTAAGTGAGGTTTATCTGCAAGATGACATGATCTGCATTTATTTCATCTTAATCTGCAGGCCGAGCGACAGGGCTGCTCTGCGAGTCATCCTTCAGAGGTCATGATTGGGCACCAGTACAAACTAAACTGAGAGGGTTTGTCTTCAGACAAACATGAATTACTGCGACGGGTGATCCTAGAGTTACAGTACAGTCAGGTTACAGGAGGGAGCCCTACTGGGTTAGTGCCCTTCCATTTCTGGTGCTCTGCAGCAGTTTCAAGAACTTCTTGGAGTTTCTTGTTGCTCAAATGGCTGTAATTTCTCACGAAAAAGTGTCACTCATAGTCGTTGAGATGTCACTCATAATTTCACTGAAATTCTAAAAATGTCACACATGGCAATCTGAAACCTTGGCAGCTATGGTGATCCCGAGTCTAATGGGGAGAAGGGGCGGGTGTCAGTGAATGTGGAGGGAAGGATCAAAGTCGTGCTAAAGTGAATGCAGATAGCTTAAAAGAAGAAAAATGTAACATAAACAAATTGGTGGGAAATGCACTCTTTTAGTTATGAAACCTCAGCTGATTGCAACCACTGCAGATGTCTTTGTAACCAGAGATGCACAAAGAACTTAATCTCCCCTCGCCTACCAAATAATTAATGTGTCCACGTGTAGCGTAACTGGTGCTCATGTAAAGCGCTCCAATACCTTCGGGTCGAGTTTGCGCTATATAAATCTGCAAAAAAAAAAGAGCAGGTGATGGACTGAATGCTAAACAAATCAAACATGGCATGGTGAGCAAAACAAGGATGGATTTAGGCCCATATCTCTGTACTGGGGTTGAATGTTTGTCATTGTTCAGCATTCCGTCCTTTTTGCATTTGTCACCCGAGTGGGATGGGTATGCCCAGACTTGGTTCCCGTGCTCACCATGCCACTGAAGTTACGCAATCCTGCCTGATGAGAGGTGATACCCTGAAACCAGTCTTGGGATGCTTGTTTTTGGTCCAGGGATGGCCTGGCAGTTCAGGTTAGACTGGACTGCTCCTATGGGGAGTAGGGTCAAAACTTATTTGCATATAGTTTGGTCCAAACTGGAATGGAATGGTGACCAAAAATACAATGGATTTACGTTCAGCAGTGGAGAACAGTGATTTGTGTATGTATAGTGCTATGAGGTCCCAGCCTGCACAGTGATCAGCCCTGCCAAGTACCGCGCTTCAGGCGTTAGACTAACACATTTTAATGTGGTGGTCCGCATCACCGCATTAAAATGCATTGTCACACATATATAGTTTCTACAGTCCAAGACGGCGTGAGCGTAATGTAGAAGTAGGTCTCCCGCAAGAACACGTCCAGGCGTAGTTAGTTGAAGTAAGGAGACTTCATTCTGGTAAGTAGAGAACATAGAGACCCCATCCAGCTGCAAGCCAAGGGTAACTGAACTCAACAGTTCAAACAGTGCTAGGCAACCTTCACCACATTTCAGAACCTGGAGGCTGTGGCTGACAAGAAGGTTGAGAACACCACATCACCTCCCCCTTCAAAAACAAACAGCAGATTAAACCTTATGAAGGAGGCCAAACAAAAGGGGCAAAGAAGATATGATAAAACCAAACATATGATACACAAAGCAAAATACATTGAAGTAAATTAAGAAACAAAATCTTGTAAACGAAGGGGAACACGCTTCAAGCGAAGCGGTCTTGATTCTTGAACCCCTCACAGGAGCCTCGGGTTCTTGCTCCACCAAATGCGAGGAGGAACCACTGGAGGGACACAAAGGTTGAGGGCGGCACTTTGCCACTCTCCCCAGATTCCAAATCCTGTGATCACTTGTCTTTATGGCATTCTTAAACACTTTGATGACCTGAAGAGGCGGACTAAATTTGGAAGCTCCACAGGTTTTCCTTGGCGACTTGATCTTGACCCAGTCGCCAACATTAATTACCGTGCTCTTCACAGCCTTTCTTTCATCGTACCGGACTTTCCTTTCATCCATCTTACATTTCTCTCTTTCTTTCCAACCATCCGTGCTACCCACCTTGTCATCAACCAACGCTCTCTTTGCAGATACCCAAGAGGGAGCCACCTCAACATTCGCCATCCTACCTTTAAACAGCCGAAAAGGGGCAACCCCTGTAGAAGAATGGGGAGTGAAGCGATACTCTAACCTTCCTTCTTACAGCAACCTCCCAGCAATCACCACAGGACCTGGCCTGTTGCATAGCCTCCTTAAGAACCTTGATAAATCTCTCCACAACGCAATTACTTTGTGGGTGATACAGGGCAGACCTCTTGTGCCTAATCCCCCTTGAATCCAGAAAATCCTCCATAAAACGAGACGTGAATTGAACCGCATTGTCAGACAAGATAGTATGTGGAAAGCCTTCACGTTCAAAGAGTTTGTCTAAGAACTCAACAACAACAGCAGACTCCACAGAATTCACAATCTTTCTTTATCTCCGGCCACCATGAAAACAAGTCCAAGCACACAATGACATAGCGATCTTGTGATCTCAATCTCACTGGCTCCAAATTGTCTATGGAAATGTCAGACCAGGGAGCAGCAGCCTGGTCCCTAATGATCATGGGTTGTGTCCTACACTTGAGCGACTTGTCACAATTTGTACACTCTGCACACTCCTGAACAATTCTTTCTACAAAAACATCCATGGCGGGCCACCAGTACACCTCTCTGATTCTCTCCTTGGTCTTGGCAATGCCCATGTGCGAGGCATGAGCATTCCTAACCAACTTCTCCCTCAAAGCAAGTGGCGGAACAAGTCTACTACCACGCATAAGTAGTTCTTCTACCACAGCCAAATCCTCCTTGACATGCCAAAACCCCTGAGCACATCATCACAATCCTTCTTTTCACACCAAACGCCTTTCACCATGGCGATGACCTTTTGCAGAGTCACATCAGCGACAAGATGTTCCTTCCATTCGTTTTCCAAAATAACACCTTCACTGATCAAACACACATTCACTTCCTCTTCCAAGTCCTCTCCTCCAAACCACTCAACATCATCAACCGTGTCATCATTTGCACACCCAAGCCTGGAAAGACAGTCGGCGAGAACATTGTTAGAACCAGGTAAATACGTTAACTCAAAGTCAAACTCTTGCAGGGCCACCACCCACTTGCGTATTCGGTGAGAGACCAAATCTATGCCCTTCTTTGTAAAGACCTCTTTAAGGGGTTTGTGATCAGATAGAATTTTAAATCTTTTTCCCCACAGAATTTCTTTTAACTTCCGCACAGCCCAGAACACCCCCAGCGCCTCTATTTCCAAACAACAGAATAATTGCATTCAGCATTCTCAAAGGCCAGGAGGTGAACAACACAGTTTTTTCTTCACCATCATATTTTTGCAATAAGACAGCCCCCAGACCAGTGGAGCTGGCATCAGTCATGAGATACGATGTCTTTGCAGGGTCAAAAGTCAAAACTACTCAGCAATGGTACATCATTAAGGTATTTCTTTATACCAATAAATTCCTCTTCACAATCATTTGACCACACAAATTCACTCCCTTTCCTCAATAAAGACCTTAGGGACAAGGTCTTACCTGCAAAATTCGGAATAAATTTGTGGTAAAACTCAGCCATACCCAAAATTTGACAAGCTCTGTCTTTGCTAGACGGTGAGCGTAAATTAAGAATAGAATTCACAAGAGCCGCCTTGGGTTTAATACCTTCCGCTGATACAAAATGCCCAAGGTACTCTATTTCCTTGACATTAAATTTGCACTTATCAGCCCGAAGTGTGAGCCCGGCATCTTGTAATTTCCTTAATACAGACCTCACCCTCGTGTCATGTTGCTCCAAGTCAACTCCAAAAATGAGCATGTCGTCCTGATACACCTTAACGCCCTTTAGACCTCCAAAAATGCCCT
This sequence comes from Calotriton arnoldi, assembly GCA_963921515.1. NCBI lineage: Eukaryota > Metazoa > Chordata > Amphibia > Caudata > Salamandridae > Calotriton > Calotriton arnoldi. The sequence continues at coordinate 2,495,987 of CAWUFW010001334.1, read as the reverse complement.
CCATCACCCGCTGGAAAACGGAGGCCGACGAAATTAGTCCAAAGGGCATTCTTAGAAACCTAAAGGTCCCAAAGGGTGTCACGAAGGCTGTGAGATCTTGAGAGGAAGGATGTAGCCTAACCTGGTGGTAAGCAGAGGTTAAATCCAAGGAGGAAAAATGCTTCGCCCCTTCAAGGGAACACAACATTTCAGTAATATTGGGCAGAGGGTAGTGATCAACGACCACCGCTCTGTTGAGTTCCCTCAAGTCCACACAGAGCCGGGCCTCGCCGTTGGCCTTGCGAGCCATCACAACCGGAGAGACCCACTCTGTTGCCTCGACTTCTTGGATGATGCCTCTGGCCAGAAGCTTGTTTAACTCACACTTCATGCTCTCTCTTACCAAGAGAGGAACATTCCTAACCTTGGCAACCTTTGGGATAACATTTTGCTTAAGTCTTATGCGTTGTGCGTAGTTTATAAAACAGCCTAGGTCAATAGCAAAAACAGCTGGAAACACCTTGATCAAATCATGAATTGAGTTGTCAACCACCCTAACAGGTGGCAACTCCTTCTGGCAGACTTGAGGATCCTCGTTGGGGTCACGAAACATATGCAGATCCCTTTGATGAAGCCAACTTATAAGTGAGTCACCTTTCATTGAGACATAGATTTTTCCAAGGATGACCCTCCCCTTAAAATCAATTGTCCCTCAAAAGTAACCAAGCAGATCAATGGTGACCCCACTGATCCAGCGGCCTACCAGCAACAGATACTCCACTACCATATACTCCCTTGGGCCCATACAACTCACTTCCGCTCTGCGCTAAGTAAACCACTGGAATCTATTAGTTTTATATGTTTCTCATACCTCAAGATCTAGTTATTGCTTCTTTAACTAAACCTTCTGCTGATCAAACAGTTCTTTCCTCTGGTCAATGGACCAGTTAGGTGGAACTAGTTGATGGCGATAATTGACATAACTTATTATGCATTTCTTAATAAGTATAAAATAATGACAGACTCAATAATTGGATGGTTGAATTACGTAGAGGTCCAACTGAAAGCGCTAGGGATGGGTGAATTATTTCAGGATCCGGAGACATGCAAAAGGGTCACAAAGGAAAGAATAACGGATTTATTTGTCCAAAGATCCAATTATGCCCGCAGAGCAAAGAAACGCATATGCCACTCCTCCATTCTTTACGATCTTGTACAACCAAGAATGGGGGAAGATTTTCAGTATTTATCACGCATAAACAACGCGCAGCATAGGTTTATTCTCTTGCGTTTCCGCATGAACATGATTCCGCTATTCTTGGGATATCCCCAAAAGAAATATAAATTATCAGATCTTTCACCCTGTCCCTGTAACAACCACGCAGTACAGTCAGACCTACATATTGTATTATTTTGCAAGATGTACATAGAGGAAAGGCAAACATTTATACTCCCAATTCTGAGGTACCACAATTTTAGGCAATGTCGGGTAGCCATGTATTTTTTAAAAACCCTACAGGATCAATTTGTATGCTGCTCTGTTGCCTCATTTTTGTGGGCCTGCTTTAGGAAGAGGAAAAAAGTGGGGCGATATTTTAGCTCGAGTAATTAATTAATTCTAAATTCTGAATAGTTTTTATTCTAAGTGATTTTATATGAATTTTTATGATCACGGCAAATCTGTTTAATTCTCATTTTAAGCATGTAAATCTGTGTATATATTGTTGCTGTTGTTGGAAAATTTTATATAATTTGTGCTTTTATGATCTGTTTTAAAAGATCGAATAAAGCTGTGTGACTGTGTGACAGACTCAATACGTTTTTTAAATCTTTATCTAAATTAGGGGTTTTGAACCATCTCAAAGCGTTTCAGTACAAACACCCTCATTCACAGGAGTGCCAATTCAAAAATATCTCAGATAACACTTATCAATTCAGATCCACACAATGACTATGCTCAGAATGAAGAGGATAGAGACAGAAGAGCATTTATCAAACGATGAATTTCATAATTACCAAAGTATGGTGTGAAGACCAACCCCCTGGCCAAAGGGCTGGTAAGGGACTCCCAGGACAGATCAAGAGACAAAGGCTTCAGGACAGGAATCAGGACAGGATACTTCACCTCTCTAGCTACCGACGACTACGTCGCGCCCCTCTCTGATACTCTCTTCCTCCTCGTGGTTCTTCCGCGATCTTCTTTCTAACCCACCCAATTTAAGTAGATGGTTCTGCATTCGGTTTCTTCATCAGCATTTCAGAGCACCACCCCGGCTCACACCCCGATGTCAGGCTTCTTCAACGCGCATCAAAGTTTCTTCGTAACTTCCCCAAAGCTCGCTCGCTCGAACCAACCAACTCGACTCCCTCTCCTAACTAAACTACCTCGATTATACCTTTCCATAGGCATGTACCACCCATTAATGTTTCATTTTGCACAGAATACTAACTTCTGATTGGACAGGCGAGGGGGGGATGATCATCACACCATACTCATACTTCATTTATTCTCTTTAACCATTGTTTCCAAACTCCTCCCCTCACACTTTTATTCCGCCCTTCCTTTCCCATACATCTTTAAACTTTATTAATACAATTGTAACTGTTTTCTTGAATAAGTTCCTTCATATGAACTCTTCACCCTCATGTTCCCAGGGCACATCTCCGCCGACCTTGGACTCGTGACAAATCCTTAGTCATCCTCCAAGCTTCCGTATCAGGGCGCATGCATCGCGCCATATTGGTCTGCTCGACTCAGACAACTTTAACAGGCCCAAATACGCACTAATAATAAAATCGAAAAGGAAAAGTGTTATTCTCAAAAACAAATGATTTCACTGTATACCACCAACCTCTACTCCATGGGTACTCACAAACTTTCTCCCGGGGGCCAAATTTACAGTGTGGTTTGTGGCCGAGGGCCGCACCGGTGGGGGCGGGGTCAGTGGGGGAGGGGGCAGGGCTAGAGCAACAAAAAAAAACTGTGACCATGAGGTTGAACACAGGCCCCTGCAGCGGACGCCTTCGTCCACTGAGCCACCAGACCCGGCATACACACATCTCTCTCTCTCTCTCTTTCTCTCTTTCTCTCTCTCTCTCTGTCTCCCTCCCTCTCTCTATCTCTCCCTCTCTCTCTCTCTGTCTCCCTCCCTCTCTCTCTCTCTCTCCCCCTCTCTCCCTCTCTCTGTCTCCCTCTGTCTCACTCTGTCTCACTCATTCTGTCTGTCTCCCTCTGTCTCACTCACTCTGTCTGTCTCCCTCTCTCTGTCTCCCTCCCTCTCTCTCTCCCTCTGTCTCTCTCCCTCTGCCTCCCTCTGTCTGTCTCCCTCTGTCTCCCTCCCTGTCTCCCTCTATCTGTCTCCCTCCCTCTGTCTCCCTCTGTCTGTCGCCCTCCTCCCTCTGTCTGTCTCCCTCTGTCTGTCTCCCTCCCTCTGTCTCCCTCTGTCTCCCTCTGTCTGTTGCCCTCTGTCTCCCTCTGTATGTCGCCATCTGTCTCCCTCTGTCTGTCGCCCTCTGTCTCCCTCTGTCTGTCGCCCTCTGTCTCCCTCTGTCTGTCGCCCTCTGTCTCCCTCCCTGTCTCCCTCTCTCTCGCCCTCTGTCTCCCTCTGTCTGTCTCCCTCCCTCTGTCTCCCTCTATCTGTCTCCCTCCCTCTGTCTCCCTCTATCTGTCTCCCTCCCTCTGTCTCCCTCTGTCTGTCACCCTCCTCCCTCTGTCTGTCTCCCTCCCTCTGTCTCCCTCTGTCTGTCGTCCTCTGTCTCCCTCCCTCTGTCTCCCTCCCTCTGTCTTCCTCTCTCTCTGTCTCCCTCTCTCTCTGTCTCCCTCTCTCTCTGTCTCTGTCTCCCTCCCTCTCTCTCTGTCTGTCTCCCTCTCTCTGTCTGTCTCTCTCTCTCCCTCTGTCTGTCTCCCTCTGTCTGTCTCCCTCTGTCTGTCTCCCTCTGTCTCCCTCTGTCTCTCTCCCTCTGTCTCCCTCTCTCTCTGTCTCCCTCCCTCTCCCTCCCTCTGCCTCCATCCCTCTGTCTCCCTCCCTCTCCCTCCCTCCGTCTCCCTCTGTCTCCCTCCCTCTCCCTCCCTCCATCTCCCTCTGTCTCCCTCCGTCTCCCTCTCCATCTCTGTCTCTCTGCCTCTCTGTCTCTGTCTGTCTCTGTCTCTGCCTCTATCTGTCTGTTCCTGTCCTTGTCTCTGCCTCTATCTGTCTCTGTCTGTCCCGGTCTCTGTCTCCCTCCCTCTGTCTCCCTCTCCGTCTCTGTCTCTGTCTGTCTCTGCCTCTATCTGTCTGCCCCTGTCCCTGCCTCTATCTGTCTCTGTCTGTCCCTGTCTCTGTCCGTCTCTGCCTCTATCTGTCTCTGCCTCTATCTGTCCCTGCCTCTGTCTCTCTCTCTATCGCTGTCTGTCTCTGTCTGCCTCTATCTGTCCCTTCCTCTATCTGTCTCTATCGCTGTCTGTCTCTGTCTGTCTCTACCTCTGTGTCTGCCTCTATCTGTCTCTGCCTCTGTCTCTGCCTCTGTCAGTCTGTCCCTGTCTCTGCCTCTATCTAGCTCTGTCTGCCCCTGTCTCTCTCTGTCTCTGCCTCTATCTGTCTCTGTCTCTATATGTCTCTATCTGTCTCTGCCTCTATCTGTCAGTCTGTCCCTGTCTGTCTCTGTCTATCTCTGTCTCTATCTCTATCTGTCTCTGTCTGTTTCTGTCTCTATCTGTCTCTGTGCCTCGGGCAGTGCACACGTACTGTGTCTACACGTCCCCGTCACCAGCCCAGAGACAGCCCCCCCCACCCCCCCCTCTCCCTGTGTACTGTAAAAGCCAGCTCTTTTCTCCTGGAAAAGACCACTATCGCGTGGCAAGTGTGAGTCGTGTGACAGGTGTGACAATAAAAGGCTGGGGGTGGGTTGGTTCAGATTCAGTCACATCCGTCTGGTGAACGAATGATAAGTAGCACTGGACACCAGGCGCGCAACGCCCATTGGGCTCAAAGGGCTTCAGCCTCCCCCCCCCCCTCGTGTGTGTCAGCCCGGCTGAGACAGCTTCCCGGGCACACACACAGCCGCACTCAGAGTACTTCACAGGTCTTTGAAAGACCATTTAAATGTTAATGAGGCTTTGTTGTATTTCGCCTCTTCTTAGCGCCCCTGCATCTCCACTCTGACTATCCTGGAATCGCCCGGCCCCCATAAGCAGAGTCTCTCGGAGTCCACGCTGCAAACACAGGTACGATCGATGTCTGCAAGGTCCGCGGGCCGCCAAGGAAGGCTTGCCGGGCCGCTGGCGGCCCGCGGGCCGTACTATGAGTACCCGTGCTCTACTCTAACCCATACCATTTGTTATTTCTCTCTCTGCATTTGCGTTAGTTATAAACCCATTTTCTAATTTCAGCAAAGCAGGTGCCATGCATGTGAGCTTTTAAGCGGCCATTTTATAGTTCTTTGCGCAAGCGCCAGAATTTCCCTCCAAGCGTCAGTACGTCATACTACGTAGATGCAGTAGAAGCATGCGCAGTAAAGATCCCGTGTTAAATGCGTTCTAGTCCTACGTCCGTGTTATTTGCAGTTAGTAAACACATAGGCAAGCTTCATTCTTTTCCCGCGTACAGTGAAAATGCATATTATTAATCACGAGACATGTTGTTAGTAATTCGCTAGTACGTTAAATCGAGAGGATTGCTTCCGAGCAAGTCTCGTGTCCGAGTCCTTGCTCCATCACCACCATATCCTTTCGGTCTAATAACAGGTTTCAAAAGGGCAACTTTATCCAGTAACTTGCTCTCATAGAAAGCCTTGGGAACCAGCGTAATCTTGGCCCCAGAGTCAAACAGCATTTGACAGGGGCATCATTAACCAGAACTTGCTCATAAGGACCATCAGACCTATCTCCTGAAACTTGACAAATGATGACTTCCTCTGCATCGTCATCGAAAAGATCAAGGGGGATATTAGCAACAACTTGCGATAATTATCGCAAACCGCGCTTAGCGCGTTTTTTTTAATCGCCGCCTATCGCTGGATATTATCGCGGAGATAACACGCTATTAGCAACGTTTATCTCCAATGCGATAAAATATCCAGCGATAGCGGCGAAATGCGTGAATATCGCTGGAAATCCAGCGATATTCACGCATTAACGCCATTAACGCAGATTCACTGTCAGTTAGCCTGACAATCCACCTCCCATTCAACAAACAGGTAAGTCATGTTTTTAGCAGGTGTTAAATTCTAGCGATATTCGCGCTTAGCGCAACTTTTTTATCGCTCGCCTGCGTTGCTAATAGGGGAGTTGTGTTAACGACTGTTTTCAGTCGCTTTTAGTTGGGAACGCCTACCTTGCATGTCATTAGCGATAATTATCGCTGGCATGCATGGTGATGGGAAAACGGGCCTCTATCGCCAGAAAGCTGTCGCTAACGCCTGTTAGCGACAGCTTGCTGATAGTGCGATAAAAAAATCGAAACTTTAGCGGCAAAAAGTGCCGCTAAAGCGGCGATAAAGCCCTTGCTAATATGCCCCCAACTTCCTTGACAGACTTGTGATCTTTACCAGATCTACAGCATTTGGAAACGTGACCTTTTTTACCACATATTTTAAAAATGACTTTCCAACCTGGACAGTTCTTAAAATTGGCCATGTGACCAGAGTCACCGCACCTGTAGCATCTACCTTGAAAGCCCTTGTGATTAGAAGGCCTTTGAGCTAATGCAGTTTTAGGTTTAACAGACTTATCAAGAAGAGTCTTAACCTCAGGGTGTTCTTTCTTATCGCTTGAAGAGTCCTTCTTTATGATGTCGACACGACACAAGCCTTTGAATGCTCATGCCTCTTGGCGATGGTTATGACCTCTTGAAGAGAAGGATTGTCTTTTTGCCAAAGAGCATCCCTAGTCTTGTCTTGCACGCATCCCAACATAAATGGATCCCTCAAGCGTTCCTCCAATGTGGTACCAAAGTTACAGGTAGAGGCCAATTTGCGCAAGGTAGTAATGTACTCCTGAACCGACTCTTCCTGCCTCTGCATTCTTCTACCAAAATGATATCGCTCAAGCACAGTACTTATTTTTGGTAGATCGTGTAAATCTAGTTTTTTTATACAAATTTCGTACTCATTGAGCGAGGCAGATTCACTGTCAGTAAGTTCAGGGAGGTGCTCGAATGCCTCTTGACCCTCAGAACCTAAGCAATGCATGAGAAGAGAGGTTTTCCTCTCTGAGCTTAAAGAAGTACCACAAACGCGAGCATAATGAGCAAATACCTTCTTCCACGGTAAGTAGAGACATAGAGACCCCATCTAGCTGCAAGCCAAGAATAACTGAACTCAACAGTTCAAACAGTGCTAGGCAACCTTCACCACATTCCAGAACCTGGAGGCTGTGGCTGACAAGAAGGTTGAGAACACCACACCTATATATTACAATATGATAGTTACGCTCTGTGCAGGTAACATGCCCCTGCAGCACCGTTTTATATTTCTAGGGTGGTTGCAAGGTCACGTCTTTCAATTTAGGTTGCCGACTGAGGCAACTCTAGTTGTGCAAGCCACGGCATAGCTGTTAGTTGACATCACAGGGGGGCCCATGGCTGCTACTGAGACAGCCAGCACGAGCGTGCGCACTCTGCACAGTTCTGATATTAAATTGGCTGCTGGCGACAATCATGGCGGCACAGATCACGGTGCACCTGGAGCCCAAGAGAACAACAGCCATCAGGATCTTTAGTCGACTCATGCCCGGGTGTTCCGTTGCCGCGGGGCAGCAGCTGGTCCCATACCTGCAGACTTACACGTCGCGTGACACTAGCAGCCAACTCTGCAGGTGACAAGGTTTGGTAGCACCCGTTGGGACTTCACAGACACAAGGCACCACTGGTATTAAGGTGATTTATATGCATATTAAGTTGCAAAGCTGCCGTGTTATAATTATTTTTTTTTGTACTGGTTGAACATTGTTAGAAAGTGTTGTATGGTGTGCCAAGGCGTTGTTACAATGAAATGCATTTTTTATTTTCTGCTACTGGGTTGAACGATGACTAGTGCAGCAGATCAGATTGACGTGTAAGAGGGCCTTGAGGTCAGTCAGAGCAGGCATCTAGTTCGATCATTTAGTGGCTTTCGTACAATTAAATTACAATACTTCTTTATAACCTCTGTCATCGTGGTTGAATTCTAATTCAAGATTTTGGAAACTAAAATGCCCAGGAGTCCAACAGAAATCCAGCTCAGTACTCTATTTCCCAGTGTGCCTTCTGCCCTATTGACGCGCATAGAGAGTGCGGGAAGTTTCAAAGTGCTCTGAAGTCTTTGAGCAGGTACCGAGAATAGAATAAAGTGAGAGCTTGCACTTGCTTTGAGGGATGGCAGAATTATGGGCCATGGGGCTGAGGGCTGGGGATTATTGTAGCCATGAAATACTTTATTTTTACGTGTTTATTTTTAAGAAATGTCTGTTTTATAGTGCATTGAAGCACTTATGTGATAATTGCTTGTGCACAAATCTGTTAGAAGTAAAATAATATAGCAAGCAATAACTTTTTTGTAATCCCCAACGTCTGTATGTATCAAACAATAAATATCATTGACATTCAGTGACTTTAGCCTCCTTATTTGTACAAATCAAATCCAAAAACCTTTAAATAACATATTTTACATTCAATTACTTCATTATTTCAAAACTATGTATAATGACGTTTTGTAGTGCGTTACAGACTGTATCAATATTACGTTTTTCATATGTAGTTTCTTTATGGGTATTTTTTATAGAGAAAGTGGCTATTTCCTTAGCAAGCTTCAGAGTATTAGAAACACGCTTACTAATCTCAGTGTCTAGCCTGCAAGACACAGATTTGGATCATATTAGGACCTCCTCAACCGTTCTTCTTTCCAAGGTCAATAAATTCATTACCATCGAGGATTGGTGGTACAAAAAAGTATGAACGAACAGTCATGAAAACCACAGCCAACACAGAAACAACTAGAACTGTGCGGTCACGCAGTCTGACTGCAGTGCTCTGCTCAATTTTCAGCTGCTACCATTAGCACACTTTAGTTCATTGAGTTTTTAGAGTTCCTCGTTGGTCAAACGGCTGTAATTAGTAGTCGTAAGGACCCCCTCATGACAAAAATTTCTAGGACCTGATACTCATCATCGACAACCATAAAAACCCCCAAGTTCCACAGCAAATCATTTTTACAGTGGGGAAATAATAGTAAATAGTGTTTAGCCAACCAAAGGTTTGTATCAAACAATAAATATCATTGACATTCAGTGACTTTAGCCTCCTTATTTGTACAAATCAAATCCAGCACCTTTTTCCACCACAAAATCAAGAGCATCTACGACAACTTCGACGAAGACAACCAACACACTGAACCCTCACCAACCACCCCCGACACCCGGAAACCAGCGATTGACGACTGGACAGCCCTCACCACCGAAGACACACTGAAGACAATGAAGTCAATCCACTCAGGGGCCCACATGGACCCCTGCCCCCACCACATCTTCAACAGAGCCGCCGACACCATCGCACCCATGCTCCGCCACACCATCAACCGCTCCCTGGCGACCGCCTCGTTTCCCGACGACTGGAAACACGCCGAGGTCAACCCCCTCCTAAAGAAACCCTCAGCGGACCCCACCGACCTCAAAAACTACAGACCCATCTCCCTGCTCCCGTTCCCAGCGAAAGTCATCGAGAAAGCCATCAACAGCCAACTCGCCACATTCATTGAAGAACACAACATCCTCGACTCCTCCCAATCCGGCTTCAGAAAAAACTACAGTACGGAAACCGCCCTCCTCGCCGCAACAGACGACATCCGCACCCTACTGGACAAAGGAGAAACAGTAGCCCTCATCCTCCTCGACCTATCAGCGGCGTTCGACACAGTCTCCCACCGCACCCTAATACGCAGACTCTACGATGCAGGAATCCAGGACAAGGCCCTCGACTGGATTCGCTCCTTCCTCTCCGGCAGGACGCAGCGGGTCAGACTCCCCTTTCCTCTCGGACCCCACACCTACCACCTGCGGAGTCCCCCAGGGCTCCTCCCTCAGCCCGACGCTCTTCAACGTCTACATGGCTCCACTTGCCCCCATCGTCAGAACCTATGGACTCAACATCGTGTCATACGCAGACGACACCCAGCTCATCCTCTCCCTATCCAACGAGCCCAACACCGCCAGACGCAACTTTCGAGAAGGCATGGAAGCCGTCGCCAAATGGATGAAAAACAGCTGCCTACAACTAAACACCAACAAAACAGAAGTACTCATCATGGGCCCAAACCCCGACGCCTGGAGCGACACCTGGTGGCCCCCCGCCCTCGGAAACCCGCCAACCCCCACAGACCACGCACGCAACCTGGGAATCATCCTGGACTCCGATCTCAAAATGGACCGCCACATCAACTCTGTCTCGTCTTCCTGCTTCCACACCCTCCTCCTCCTTCGTAAGACCTTCAAATGGATCCCCTCGAACACCGAAAGACCGTCACTCACGCCCTGGTCACCAGCAGACTCGACTACGGCAACGCACTCTATGCCGGAATAAACAAAAACCTCACCCGCAAGCTACAGAACATCCAGAACGCCGCCGCAAGACTGGTCCTCAACCTGCCAAAACACTGCCACATCTCCCAGCACCTGCGCACACTCCACTGGCTCCCCATCGAGGCGAGAATCACCTTCAAGATGCTCACCCACGCACACAAGGCCCTCCACGGCACCGTACCAGCATACCTGAACAGCCGACTCAAATTCCACGCACCCCAAAGGACCCTACGATCAGCCCAGCTCTCCTACGCCGTGGTCCCCCGCACCAGAAAGACCACATCGGGAGGCCGCTCCTTCTCCTTCCTCGCGGCCAAAGCATGGAACGCCCTTCCGCTCCACCTCAGACAGACAACACCGCTCCCCATCTTCGCAAGAAACCTCAAAACCTGGCTCTTCGACAGACCCCCTCCTTGATGGAATGGAACCTGCACCCCCCCACCCCTAGCGCCTTGAGACCCTTACGGGTGAGTAGTCGCGCTTTAACAAACCCCTGATTTATTGATTGATTGGGTGACTGTGATTCGGTGTCAGAGGCTTACCACACAGTTCAAACAAAAAGTCTCCAAAAAGAATGACCTAAAAATGCACAATGGTACTTTATTTTTTCACAAACAAAACATAATTTTCCAAAACTTATTTGGATGATCACACCTTTCTGAACTAACATGATTGGTGTGCCTATTTTTCTCCAGAGAAACAGTCAATCTATGGTTGCACCTCGTAAGTACTAGTTTAAATAACACCCAAATATAGCAATAAGCAATGAAAAGGTGAACAGTTCAGCTTTACAAAGGGCCTTCTACTGCGCGGCAACACTTGTCACTGCTTTTTAGTAAGTTTTCAACGGTATGAGTAATAAAAAAATGGTTTGTTAATTATGTGGCAAATGTATAACTATGCTAAAATCACAGCGGCCATAGAATGGCATATTTCCAGTGGCCCTGGGTATAATGGTTGTAATGCATGGGCTGGAACTTTAGTGCAAGGAATCCAAGGAGAACCATATTATATTTCATGGGATGCTGACGGCTTGGCTTTTACAGCTGCATGGAATTGGAGGTTGCTGAACATCATTTATCATAATTAAAACATACCATTTACAATCATTATTGATGAACTGTAAACTCCAAGCAGGATGCTTTCTTTAATTCCCGCGGAGGAAGTGGTCACTTAATCTTCTTTTATACTGTTTTTATAAAAAGGTTTTTATTTTTAACATTATGAAAACAGACGCTTCTAATTTAGCAAAAACTGACTCCTGGTTATATTAGTTTGCTGCTGTTGTTGACTTCAGTCATGTTTGGGGGAGCTAGCAGGCCTTGGGAGTCTGAACATGGGGCAGTGTCAAATGTGTGGCTAAAACCAAAGGGCCTCATTTATGAGGTTTTGACGTAGAGCAGCGCCGCAAGGCCCTATATCAAAAGAAAAGGGCAGGAATACGCCGTATCTATAAGATAAAGTGCATTCCTGTCCTTTTCCCCAGCACCGGCGGACAATGGGCTGTCGTGTGCCAATGCAGGCACCCATGCGCCATGGTGCAAGGGTGCCTGCGTGGCACGACTGATTGATTTTGTGCAGAAAGGGTCACCTTCCTGCACAAAATCAATAAATTCAGGCGATTTCCTCTTTCTATTTGAGCTGCAGAATGCAGCACACATAGAAAAAGGTAAAAACAAGGAGAAATGAGAACATTTCTCCTTGTTGCGCCTCCCTAATGCCACCCCTGGGGTAGCGTTAGATTCAGAGGCATTCCCAGGTTTACAATTTCTTGTAAATCTGTGAATGTGTCTGATTCCATGGGTGTTGTGTGGGAACACCCACGCCCCTTTGACGCAGTGATCTGCGTGAAAGGGGCACATCTGTACAAGACCATGAAAAGCCACTGGCCTTGTAAATATGCCGGGGCACATGCACCACCGGAATGAGTGACGTTCTGGTGGCGCAAGGGTGCTCATAAATGAGACCCAAAATAATCTGTACATTTTTTAGGGTAGCTACATAGAAAATAACTGCCAGCTTTAATGAAAAAGAAATAAATATAAAAAGTTGTTACTCAGTGGGAAATGTACTACAATACATTATGAAACCTTTATTAGTTAATGTATGTGTAACCAGAGAGCCACAAAATTAAATCTTGGTTGGTACAGTGGAGAATAGTGACTTGTGTATTTTTTGTGCTACTCGGTCACAGCCTGTGACAGAAAGCACTGTGAATATGTAAGTCATTATTATAGTTGCATTACACACAGTATAAGATAGATTCTACAAAATGCGCAAAAGTTTTACAATAAAATGCTGCTTCCAAATATAGGGCATATTAGCAAGACCGGCGATAAAATTATCGCCGTTTTAGCGGCAGGAAACTGCCGCTAAAACGGCGATAATGGGCTTGCTAATATGCGTTATAGAATTCCAATAGAAGCCCAGGTTAGATGTGCAGGACATCTAACCTGGGCTTCTATTGGAATTCTATAACGCATATTAGCAAGCCCATTATCGCCGCTTTAGCGGCAGTTTTCTGCCGCTAAAACGGCGATAATTTTATCGCCGGTCTTGCTAATATGCCCCATAGATTTTAGTAATACCCAGACTGTACTTAATGCTATGTTTTTTTTACATAACTGTCCCTTCAACACCTCCTCAGCGATAATAAGCGCTATGTAAATATAAGCAGGCACTTCACAGCTCAAATTGTTAACACTCTGCACTACCACTCAATAAGAATAATTCTTTGTCATCACAATTAAAGCCAGCTCCCAAGTCTCTACATATAGATTTATTTACAGGAAAGCAGCACACCGTTCGAACAGTGTGTACAACTAGAGATCTGCTCGTTTTGATAGGTCAAGAAAACACTTGTAACCGTTCCAACAGTTTCATATACTCGCTGCCTCAATCATGTTGAGAAACATACCTTATTTTTATACTGTACTGTTAGGATTATTGCTAATCCTCCAAAAATTTCACCATTAGCCAAAAAGAGTCTCATTAACCACCCGAAGTGAAAATGATTCCCTCTAGGCTGGCGGCCATTTTGTGAGACAGATAGCGTTGCAAGCCTAAAACAACTGAAAAAAGTTTCCCCTCGAAAGGTAGCGTGTGTTGAATTGGCTCATAAATAAGCAACATATGACAGCGATAGGGAACAAGGTTATCACTGTTTAAGTATATAACAATATTCACATAAGTTAAAATGAATTTTAGAGTTACTGTTCAAAACAAACTGACATGTAAATAAGGCACAAAGAATTGTTGGTAATACGTCTTTTCATACGTCTTTTGTACGCTAGAAGGAGACGGCATTGAACGGCTAGCGTCACGTACACGTCATTGCCAGGTAGGTTTGGTTTCGGACGTTGACGTTGTTAAGGCTTCTTTCTCTTCGGAGAAGTGTCGGCTCCTGTTCTCTTTAACCGTGAGAGAGTTCAGTAATTTTTACAGTACTATTTCAGATGACTCTAAAATATATGGAATTATTTGGAGTCGAACTGAGCCGCTTGAGAAATTTTAGTTCAGAGTGACGAGGAGGCTGGAAGAGCTGAGCGCAGGCCTCTGGGGAATAATGTACAAACGCTGCAGTTCCACGGGCGGTCGACAGAGGGCTCTGTTCCTGATTGCTTACGAATACACACTGCAGCTGCATCCAAGTGATGCTTGTAAAAGACAACGTGGTGAATATCCCTGTGGTTCTAACTCTCTAAAGCTTCATTCATGTTGTCCACAGTGCCTAACACATTGATGCCATGCAAAACTGCTGTAGTGGTGTGAGTAAATGAACATATGTCAGGCACAATTAAAGTATGGGAATAGTGATCCCGAGTCTAATGGGGAGAAGGGGCGGGTGTCAGTGAATGTGGAGGGAAGGATCAAAGTCGTGCTAAAGTGAATGCAGATAGCTTAAAAGAAGAAAAACATAACATAAACAAACTGGTGGGAAATGCACTCTTTTAGTTATGAAACCTCAGTTGATTGCAACCACTGCAGATGTCTGTCACCAGAGATGCAAAAAGAACAGGTGATGGACGGAATGCTAAACAAATCAAACATGGCATGGTGAGCAAAACAAGGATGGATTTAGGCCAATATCTCTACTGGGGGTGAATGTTTGACATTGTTCAGCATTCCGTCCTTCAATTGTTCTTTTTGCATTTGTCACCCAATTCGGATGGATATGCCCAGACTTGGGTCCCGTGCTCACCATGCCACTGGAGTTTAGCAAGCCTGGCTGATGAGGGGTGATACCCCGAAACCAGTCCCAGGATGCTTGTTTTTGGTCCAGGGAGGGCCTGGTAGTTCGGGTTAGCCTGGACTGTTCCCGTGGGGAGTAGGGTCAAGACTGATTTGCATATAGTTTGATCAAAACTGGAATAGCATGGTGAGCAAAAAAAACAATGAATTGTGTATGTATAGTGGTATGAGGTCCCAGCCTGAACAGTGATTTCTGTATTTATAGTGCTATGAGGTCCCATCCTGGGGATCAGTATGCACATACAACAGATTGTGATTTGTTGGCAGACTAAGCTGTTGGATGAGATCTTGAGGTATGCCAATTACTGTAGTGATGAGCAAGAGATGAAGCAGAAGAGACTTAAAGAAAATTTTATGCTTGCCCAGACGAAGTTGGCACAAAAAGGATTTAAAAATCTGCCGTGTGTGGGAAATGCTGGTGGAATGCAAAGTGTTGGCTATCAGAGTGAAAATCAAATGGTGCAAGTTAGGATAAGTGTTCTACAAGGTAGAGGTCGAGGTGTTCAGGTTGACCCAAATTCTGGTGTAGATATTGCAACGTTGAAGTGATTGACTCCCTGTCTTTACTGTAACAAGCTTGGACATTGAAAGAGGGAGTGCTGTCAGAATCCAAATAGAATAGTCAGTGATGGGCAAATGCCAAATGTTAATCCTACAGAGATACAGAATGTCCAGGTCCAGCGAATCCAAACCACAAATCAGTCACAAGCCCCAGTGATGCAAGTCCCCCAAGCTCTGATACTCCTGCAAAACATGGGTAGTCGCAGGTTCAATGCAAATCAATCTTCAAGCGCAAGCCCAAATCCTTTCCAGAATCAGAACCCATTTCATCAGTACTCCATGTTGGAGAATGAGAGTTTCGATTTAGATCAATCGCAATGTCTGTGCCCGAGCAGGAGGAAGACTGCGTGCTTGGTGCAGTCTTGAAGGTAGGTCAGAGTGGTCCATTCGTAGACTGTGAGGTGAATGGCCACCAAGTATAATTTTTGATCGAAACTGGTGCTACCCATTTTACTGTTTGAACAGCTGAAGTCTCTGACCTACCCCTCTTGGGAAAGAAGATCCAAGTTGTAGGTATTACAATTAAACAAAGGATTAGCACCGTGTCAAAGAACGTCCCTGTTAAAATAGGCTCATTTGAAGAAGATCTGCAATTAGTTGCATGTGATTCTAGTCCCGTAAACCTGTTAAGGGGATACCTTTTGCAAGTTAAATTGCACTATATACTGTACGCCTGATGGTGTTGAGTTCCAAACGCATGATGAGGATGTCGAATTCAAAATGGTTAGACAAGGGACAGCGGTTGGGCTGTTTCCTGTGAAGATGATAGAGGATTTACCTCCCGATGTAAGAGCTACAATGAAACCCGAAGTATGGAATTTCTCAGGGAAATACATCAGGCTTACTCAGGGCCGTACTGGCTACCGGGCGTTTTGGCATGCTGCCGAGCTGGGGGCTGATTTCGTTGATGGGGACCTGCGTGTGCTGAACGAAATTCGTTTTGCTTTGTTTATTTCGAAGCACACGCAGGTCTCCATCAACGAAATTAGCCCCCACCGCAGTGACATCAGCCCCCAGCTCGGCAGCATGCCAAAACGCCCGGTAGCCAGTCCGGCCCTGGGCTTACTAAAGATGTAGAACGTGTCAGATTAATGATTAATCCCAATGCTGAGTCTCTGAGAACACCACTATATAATCTTACACCTGAGACAGTGGCTGGAATTACCCCAGTGATTGAGACAATGATACAGCAGGGGATTTTGAAATAGTTAGTATGAAGCTCATGTAATTCACCAGTTATGGCCTTGCAGAAGCCTAATGGCAAATACAGAATTGTACAGGATTTGCAAAAGAATCGTAATATTGTTGTTCCATGTTGTCCAGTGGTAACAAATCCAGCTACAATATTATTTCAGATATCCTGTGATGCAGAATGGTTCACAGTGGCCGATTTGTATTAAGCATTTTCCTCTGTCCCCTTGCCTTAGAAAAGTTAATTCCTTTTCTTGTTTCAATTCCAGAATAAAGTTCTGGCATTGTGCTGAGTTCTACAAGGGTATACAGAGAGCCCTTCAATTTTCAATCAGATTTTGAGGAAAAATCTTGAGACTTTACAATTGCCCTATAACTCTGTCCTTCTTCAGTACGTTGGCGGCCTGTTAGTGGCGTCAAGTACACGGGAAGCATGTAAACAGGATACAATTGCCCTGCTAAATCATTTGGCTGAGATTGGACACAAGGGGGCTTATTTGCAAGCCACTTGCGCCATAGGTGCGTCACTTTTCATATGGGAAAAAGGGACGTACCGGCGGCGCAAGGGGCTTGTAAATAAGCCCCAAGGTGTCCAGAGCACATTACAGCACTGTCAAAAAGAGGTCCTGTACCTAGGACATCACATTAAGAAAGAAGCAAGGAAGGTGTCACAAGAAAGAATCATTACCATCTTGAAAATTAATCTACCTTACATGCAGAGGGAAGTCAGAATGTTTCTGGGAATGGGGGGCTACCATAGACAGTGCATACTCAACTTTTCCCTAATGGCCAAGCCTTTACTGAGGCTGATGCACAAGGATGTGCCTGATACGCTTCCATGGGACAAAAATTGCTTTAAAGTGTTTCTACAGCTGAAAGTCTCTGTCATGCCCCGGCACTAGGAATGCCTGATTAAAGTAAAATATTTACTCTGTTTTGCTGTGAGAGAGAGGCCTACTCTGTTAGTGCTTACTCCGTTGCATGTTGGCTCTCAAAGACATGTGGCTTACTTCTCAAGCACCCTTGACCCTATAGCCGCAGGACTAGCCAGCTGCCTTAAAGCAGTCACGGTGGATGTTGTCAATATTGATAGAAGCAAGAGTATAGCCACGGGACAGCCTCTTATAGTAATGGCCCTACACTCTGTGGAGATTTTACTTACATGCACAAATACGAAACACCTGACTAATAACAGGCTCATGAAGTATGAGCAATTCATTCTGGGTGCCGAAAATGTTACTCTGAAGAGGTGTCCGACCTCTAATCCAGCTACACTGTTACCATTGCCTGGAAATTAAGTTGATACGGAGGAAGTTGAGCATGACTGTCTCGATGTCATGGATTTGTGCATCAAGCCAAAACCTGATATTAAGGATGAACCACTTGATCAGCCCGATTATGTGATGTTTGTCGATGGCTCATGCTTAAGAAATAACACAGGAGATCTGAGAGCAGCTCATGCTGTCTGCACTGTTCATGAAGTGGTAGAAGCCTCATGGCTCCAAGATGTCACCTCTGCCCAAGTAGCCAAACTGGTCATTATCACCAGAGCTTGTTATCTTTCAAACAAACTATCGGTGACAATATTTACTGACAGTCAATATGGCTTTGGCGTGGTACATGTCTTTGGACAGTTGTAGTCTCAGTGGGGATTTATGACTTAATTCGTATCGCCCATCTGAAATGGGGAATATGTGATGTGCTTGTTAGAAGCTTTACAGTTGCCCCGAGAAGTTTCTGTGGTTAAATGCATAGCCCACAGGAGTGGAAATGATTTTGTAACCTCTGGTAATAGATATTCCGATAAAGTTGCTTAGTATTGTAACATTGCAGCATTCACATTTAACGGAGAATATGCACATGAATCCGATGATGACAACAACATTACCATGCTAATGTATGTTGCTGATACTTGGGAGGAAGTTAAGAGACTGCAGGAAAAATTATAAGAAGTAGAACACTAAGGCTGAGCTAGAGCAGGATGTATCATGAATGCGAATGAGATCCGGATCTCAGCTGACCGTTTGTTGTTCCCAATGACCACACATTTTCATGGTCCTGCACACATATGTAAAAATGCCATGGTCACATTGTTTAGACAGAATTGGTTAAAACTTTGATTTAGAGTCATGACTGAGGACCTGTACCATAGATATGTGACCTGCCCACAAATGAATGTTGAGAGAAGGACACAAGTAACCACGAGTCACCAAGGGAGATCAGGAGGTCCCTTTAACAGGATGCAGTTGGACTTCATTGAGATACTAAAGCTGATGTTGTAAGAGCGCTGAGATAGGTCCTGGTCATAATGTGCATTTTCTCTCAATGGGTGGAAGCCTACCCAACATCGAAGGATGACAGCCTCACTGTAGCCAAAACTGATGTTGTGGGAACTCATACCACGGTTCGGATTTCCAGTTTCTCTAGAGTCCGACCAAGGGACTCATTTTAATAACAAGATGCTAAGAATGCTGTGTGTAGTACTACAAGCGGAACAACAATTACATTGTAGCTAAGGCCAGAAGCTTCAGGATTTGTGGAACAGATTAATGGGACCCTGAAGTCTTGTTTAGCCAAAGTGTGTGCATTCACTCATTTAAAATAGCCAGATTTCTTGCCTTTTGGATTTGATGAGTCTTTGAAGCTCCCCTGACAGAAGAACAGGATTGTTGCTGGATGAAATACTCATGGGACGTGCCATGAGACTGCCTTCTGTTCTGCAAAACGTACTTGTAAATATCTAGGCTGTACGGAAATCGGTTAAACCCGAGTGTGCCCAACAGTACCCTACCAGCTGAAAATCAGCTGACCTGATTTAAACCGAGTATCACTGATTTGTCGCATTTGTTGCACCGCTAAGCCACTTGAGGGAGCCAAAGCAGTACAAAACAGAACCACTGGAAATACAAAGATTGATGCGGCGGAACAAATCTGGAATAAACTTATTTTTGAAGGAAAATTAAATTAATCCATCACATGGAATTTTATATCCAAACAATTCTTCTTATTCAAAAACCAATACCAGAACATGATCCAAAGTAGTATTTGTATCTATATATATATATTTGTAAAATAAGACAATACACAAAATATATACACACAGGTTCAATATATATAAACCATTACACATATTCTGTACAAAAAAATGAATGAATCCTTGTTACCCTGATTACTATTACGGATGCGCAAAAAAATTTTTTCAAACAAAATAATTATCACTCGCAATCCGTATTAAAGAAGATAGCCCATATGGTAAGCCCAAACTAGGGGAAATTTATAGGCCCTCTTTCAACATTAGGCTGTGCTTTAAATTTCTTTCTGTTCAATTCACAATTTTTTGAGGGCTTCTCCAAAATGTGGAGTTGACGCGTTTCAGCCCGATTGATTTGGGCCTCATCAGGACTGGGGCAAAAGGAAACCTTTATTTAGTCCAGCTGTCAGAGTGACGCGGACAACATGATGCCAAAGGTACAAAGGTCCCAATTGGTTATAGTTTTTTCTACTGCAATCTCTTACGTGGTCGTGCTCGCTGAGGGAGGTGCCTGACCACTCTCTAGGGTCTGGGTTCCAAATTTAAAAGTGGCAAAGTAAACGGATCAATCACGCATTGTCCACCACACGGCAGGATCATCTGACAAAACAGAACCAGCAGGTGGCAGGCTTTGCCATAAGATCAAATCAGAACTTGATGCCATAGAGATACAGAAAGGGCAGCAAGCCGAGAGCGGACTAGTATGCGTCACAGGATCGATCCCAGATGTTTTGTCTACACTCAGGCCTCAGTATTAGAGTGAGTTAAGATGGGCAGGGAGAGACCCTGTGACTGCTCTAGTCACATATACCAATGTATACAACAGCTGCACTTTACTAAGCACGTTTTGGTTAGTTTTATGAGCAGACGCATGACTTGTAAGCTCCCCATATCTCTTTGTTAGTGTGGTTTTGAGCCCACAACTTTAAAGCTATATCTACTTTCTCCCCTATGCAATCATACAAAGAGAAGAGGCGAGCCTTTCCTGCTCCTGTCTAATGTCCCCCTTTCTACTCTGACCTCAGCTCTGCTCAAACCTGCAATATGTATGTATGATTTAAGGCGATACTTTGGACCCGACTTGGTAAAAGTTCTACATTGACATGCCAAAATGCAATGATATCATTCTCATCTTAGGAGCGGGCGAGAGTACAGGCCTGCAGCCCCTCACTCATTTAGTGTCCTTAACGGGTAGTGGACAGAGGGGTCACATCATTTAATTAAACTTAACAAGTGTCTAACTCTGAGCCCCCTCAGAGGTTCATGCTGAGTCCCACAGCCCTCGTGATCCTCTACAAGAGACCCTAAGAATAAGAGGCTTTATATTCCCTAGAAAGCCCCACCCATCTACCTGCCACCTATCCTGCTTTCTAAAATCCCCAGCAGGGTCCATTGAGGCTAACCTACAGGCACGAGTGATAAGATTTTAAGCAAAGACGTAACCCTTTATAGTAGGATTCTTTTCTTTGGCATTTAATGAAGCTAATATGGTTCAAGAGCTGAAGAGGTCGGGGGGGGGGTCCCGATGGTCCCACTCTGGCTCATCTCACCATTTTTTTTTTTTTAAAGGAAATTCTTTCTTTGAATCAGTCACTTTAATGTCTGTCCATCGCAAGCGAAGTATAAATCGCAGGGGGATATTCTCAAGAACGTGTGTTAACTATCGCCAAATTCGCTTAACGCAACTTCTCACATCGCAGTCTATCGCGGGAAAATAACACTGTGTTAACACAGTATTCCCAACCCGGCGGCACCATGCAATAGTCCCACGATAACGTGACAAATGCCCACGTTAAAATTAACGCGACTCCGAAAAAATGCGAAACGCGAAAAAAGTGGCGATGTCCCCAATGGCGATACAAAAATCTGCAAAAACCAGCGACAGGCCTGCGATTCCCACGCGTCATTTGTGAGAATGCACTATAAAAGCAGAGAAAAAAAAAGACAAAAAAATGTAACTGCGTAGCACCATGGACGCACCCGGACAGAGTGCAGAGGACAACGCGAACCCCACAAGCCCCACAGACGACCAGCCAGGAACCCCGGGGCCGGGGAAGGGCAAGGAGAAGAGGAAGAGGAAGACGGGGTTCAGTCCGCAGGAAAACCGGATCATCGTCACGGAGGTGACAGAACACTACCAACAACTGTTCGTCACCTCCACTGTGTCATCGGCAACACAAACGGAAATATGGCAGTCCATCGTGAACAACGTGAATGCAGTCGGAGTGTTGAGGAGGTCAATGGAGGAGGTCAAGAGGCGCTGGCATGATGTGAAAAGCCAAACCAAGCAGAAACTCGCTGCCAACCGGAAGGCAGCAACGGCGACTGGAGGTGGGAGTCCTGCGCCACAGGAGGAGCTGGATGAGCTGGAGGAAATGGTGGCCACAGTCATCAGTGCGGAGACGGTGCAAGGAGTTGGGGGTCCTGACACTGCTCGATATGACCTGACCCAACAGCAACCGGATGAGTAACGACCAGGGACTGGGGGGTTGGGGGAGACGGGCACAATGGCACACATGCACAATTATGTGTAGCACACTGCACACCCACAATGACTGTGGAACATGTCCCTGATGGCCTTGGCACACTGCAGCACACAAGTAGGTCCCCGTCCACCATGTGCACAAATGGCCCCCTCACCAATCTCACAACCCACCCATGCACATGTGCTGAACCCAGCAAAGCAGCGGCTCTGTGAGCTACGCTGACAATGCAAGTGACACAGCATGACCATAGCATGGCTGCAGTCAAAATACATGACATGGTGCACGCCACGACACTGAGGTGGCCCAGTGTGGATAACATCCTCAAAGGAGCAGGTCACACCCTGACACATCCACTTGCACATACAACCCCTGACGTCAACAACACATCTGCAGACAAACAATGCACAAGAGTCCAAAATCCGTCCAAGAGCACAAATGACCCAAGTCGCCAACATCTCAGCACCGTAAAAGCACACAAGTCAAAGGCACACCGCCTCAAAGGGATAAGGGGCCGCTAAATCAGAGCTGCAGGGGCGACTCTCCCACAATGCAGCACACACACATAGCAATCACAGCACATCAACATTGACGACAATGTGGTACAAAGTGCCACACCTACACCACAGAACAGAGGACACAACTGGTGCCGCATGTGCGTAGAAACTGGCCAACCACATCAGGCATAGCAGGAAACTGTCAGATGATAATGTACGAGTACAACCTCACATCCGTCATGTAGTCAAAATGTCCACTGTCTCCCATCAAATACCCAGCTCCTCCAAAACAGTCACAATGTACATTGTCATGCAGTCTGTATGTAAACATGTACAATGCGTGCACATACATGGAACACACTGTTAACCTGCATCTCCCCTTCATATTGCAGAGGGACAATCAACACCTCCTGCAGAGCAGACCAGACATCTCTTCAGTGATGATGAGGAGGACCCCTGGCCATCTGCTCCGACACCCTCCAACGGCTCAGGGACAGCCTCTGCACCCCACCTCCAGGAGCAGGGCAGCCCAGCTGCATCGAGGTGATCCCACCCCCTGCACAGACTACACAGCAGGAAGCACCCACCACCACGGCTGGCTCCCAGCACCTCACCGAAGAACACATGGCATTCCAATGCCGTGTGTCAGACTGCCAGAGGGGGCTGGCTGAACAGGTGCGGGTGGGTTTCGACCTCATGGCAGCCAAACTAGATGCCATACGTGGGTGTCTTAGTCCCATCAGGGACCACTTACAGTCCCTAACGGACACCCACAGTCCTCTCCATGCCCTACAACAATCCTTGGCTGACCTTGCTGGAGCCATTACTTGGATACAAGAACTGTCTAGTCAGAGAGGCTCCAGCGACGACAGCACAGAGTTGGCACAGATGCGCAGGACAATGGAGAACATGGAGCGGATGCAGGCAGGAAGGATGGCTGCCACGGCTGAACACCAGCGAGATGTAGCTGGGATCTACCATGCCCTGCAGATTCTCATCTTGCCATTGCTGCCACAGAGCTTGTCCCAGATGACTGCTGCAGGAACTTCGACACACACATCTCCGCCCCCTGATGTGTCAGTGGCACGCAGTGATGCAGCCATACCACCTCCGCCCCCTGATGTGTCAGTGGCACACAGTGATGCAGCCATACCACCTCTGCCCCCTGATGTGTCAGTGGCACACAGTGATGCAGCCATAACACCACCACACACACCTGGCACAGAAGACATATCAGAGGACGAAGATGTGGATGTTAATGACTCTGTGTCAAAAAGGAGGTTGTAGCATTCATCCCCCGCCATATTGTCTGTTTCTGCTTGGTACAGCCCTCTGCATCATGCCCTGGTACAACACCTTCCACTGTCCCCCGGAACACTCTGCGACATTCACCTGGACCTCGACATGGACTGCCATATCTGCTCTGGTTACCAATGACACAGCAAACAGGCTGCGGACTCAACCCTTCCTCTACCGATTAACTTGTCATCCCCTAAAGGACTCTGTTTGGACCTCCACTGGGCAACCATGTAATGTGGGGTGTGCATGGCCATGTACTGCTCCAGCTCCGACACTCCACAGGATGTGAATAAAACATTCCTAATCACACAGATGTGTCATGTCTATGTTCAATCAAGTATAACAGTATGGATGACTGTAGGGACATTGATTGCACAAAAAGGTACACCCTGGAAAATGACATCAATGCGCATGTTTGACCGTGACACACATGGCCAATTAGATGACTGTGAAGGTGTGAACTACCTGTGGCCTCATTGATCATGAACAACAATCTCGCAACCCCCCAACGTAGCCCCATGTCCATGTATTAAATAGGGCTGTGTTATAAAAAATGTCAAAGTCGGTAGGAGGCCTAAAGTAGTGTCCCACATCACATGTGACAACAGAACATCTCTTCGCATACCTACACACACTCAACTGTGTGGACTCAGCCTGGTTTGATGGAACACATTGATCCACATGGCAAGAAGTTGGACACCATACTCACATTGCTGATAACACGTAAGCGCACAGGTCTACCAGCAACTCTCCAAACCACAATGTCTGGCTCACAGAGGTGGAGCTGGCAATAGGGACCCACCTCTAAGTGAAATGCGTCAGTCAGTCCCTCCCTGTGTACGGACAATGCTCATTGAAGCACACGATTTGGCATGCTAATCAACACTCATCACAGTTGAACACTAGTGAAGTTGCGTACACTTTATTAGCATGTGCGTGTCAGTACGGGCAAGACAAGGGCCACAACATGCAGACCAATGCATCATACACTAACAGGCAGCAAAGGAACATGTAGAGGTGCAAGACATGGGGAGGCACAAATGAACACCAATCATTACGGATGCCAACGGTCTCAGCCCACCTTGCCTTGCTGGACGAGTCATGTGGTGTTTGGCAAATGCTCATTGCACCGTGTCAGGGGACACCACTCACAGCCCATGGGATCTGCATAGTCCTGTACCACCGGACTGCGCTGACTGTCTGCTCTGTTGACAGTGAGCAGGTGAAGGAGTCCAAATGTAGTACTACATTGCCATGTGTGTACTCTCCCTCCAGCGGTGTGTCAGGTTGAGGAACGTTGTCAGGCGCCGCTGTCCACTCACCTTGCACAGGTGTGTGTCAACCCGCTGTCTTGCACGCACATGCATTCTGAGTCCAGGCGAATGCAGCCATGTCCACTGTTATGGTGGGATATGTGTCCATTTCTCCAAGATGCAAAAGGGTGTTGGGACCTGTGCTATGGGTTACAATCTTTTGTGGCTGCAGGAACGTAGGGGCATATTAGCAAGACCGGCGATAAAATTATCGCCGTTTTAGCGGCAGGAAACTGCCGCTAAAACGGCGATAATGGGCTTGCTAATATGCGTTATAGAATTCAATAGAAGCCCAGGTTAGATGTGCAGGACATCTAACCTGGGCTTCTATTGAATTCTATAACGCATATTAGCAAGCCCATTATCGCCGTTTTAGCGGCAGTTTCCTGCCGCTAAAACGGCGATAATTTTATCACCGGTCTTGCTAATATGCCCCGTAGTTACTCGTCCATGAAAGCGAGCGCAGCTTCATGGGCAATCAGTTCCAAGAGTACGTCGTTGTCCACTTCAACGAACACGGGGGCGAGCCAATCCATTAGCTGGACAGATGTGCTCCGTCCACGCCGTTTCACCAATCCGCAACACAGCCCAATAGGGGAGCGATTCGATGTGGTCACTGCACACGAGGAATTGTGCAATCTCACTCACATGCCCAACTGCCAGCACATACGCCAGATACCAAGGTATCCCATGAACGGGTGTTAGAAATGGGGATCTCTAGTTGGCAGCGGCTGGCGCCAATGTCAAAATAGGGATCCTGCTTCCTAAGTCAGAGTAAGGGGGCTACACCCTTTGATAACCCCTGCTCAACCCTGTGGTAACGTAGCACGAGCAGACAGGCCTATCTCAGAGGCAGTGTGTGAAGCATTTATGACCATACACAATAACGCAGTGAAGACACTACAAAGGGACACCACACAAGTAGTTATAGAAAAATAAGCATCTTTATATAGGCTTAACACAAGACTCAAAACGACCAAAAATCTACAATATGCGTGAATAGGAATTCTCTTAGAATACTGGGGAATTATTGAAAAGCGTGTAAATCAAGTTCTGTTTAAGGCAGGGGTCTACGCGACCCATTTACGCACAATGTACCTGAATTTAAGGAGCACAGAAGAACAACTTCGCGAAGAAGCTGAAGTGATGAAATGCGGACTCTCAGCGGCCACAGCTCTCAGCTGCAGCGGCCCACTTCCCCGTGCGACGGTGATGCATCTCAGGCGGGATGGACAGGGGCGGGCACTCAGCGGCGCAGCACTGAGCGCCGGAAGGTTGCTCCCAGCTGCAGCGGCCCACAGATAGCGATAGCGATGATTCCCTCGATGCGATGACAAGGAGGACACTCAGCGGCAACAGCTCTCGGCTGCGGCGGCCCACAGATAGCGATAGTGATGATTCCCTCGATTCGATGACCAGGCGGACACTCAGCGGCAACAGCCCTCGGCTGCAGCGGCCCACAGATAGCGATAGCGATGATTTCTTTGATGCGATGAAAGTGCGGGCACTCAGCGGCAACAGCTCTCGGCTGCGGCAGCCCACAGATAGGGATAGCGATGATTTCCTTGATGCAATGAAAGTGCGGGCACTCAGCGGCAACAGCTTTCGGCTGCAGCGGCCCACAGATAGCGATAGCGAGGATTTCCTTGATGCGATGAAAGTGCGGGCACTCAGCGGCAACAGCTTTCGGCTGCAGCGGCCCACAGATAGCGATAGCGATGATTCTCAGCCCGCATCCCCGCAGTAAACCAGAGGCCCTGGAATTCTCAACAGGAACCTCACCTGCAGTTAGAATCCCCCTCACAGGAATTCAGAGGGCTGGTGGGTGAAGTCTGATATCCCTGAGACTTCAGCAGGAGGCAAGCTCAAATCAAGCCCTTGGGTAATTGCTTCAGCAAGATTGATGAAAGCGCAAAGTCCTTTCCCTCTTCTAAAGTCCAGTGGTAACCGCTGCAGACCTTCAGCTTCCTTGGTTACACGGACAGAGGTTCGTCTTGACATCCAGAAGTAATACGAATTGTAGGGGTTTCAGCACAGATATTTATACCCCAAAAGTCTTTGTTCTCAAAAGTCACAAGTCACTGAACCCAGCCAGAACCAGTTCTGTGTGGTCCTGGAGCACTGTGTTTACAAGGCGGCATCCTGCCTTTCAGAAAGAGGGGGTCTGCCATCAGACGCACAGTGGGAGGTGGGGCCAACATTCACCTTGCCAGGCACAGCCCTATTCAGGTCAAGGAGCTACCCCTCCCCATACTCCAATGCAGATTTCTCTATTCATCCCAGGTCTGACTCAGCCTGCTCTGTCCCTCCAAAACCAGACAGCCAATACACATAACAGCAGAGCACACTGGAAGGCTTAGGCAAGAAAATACCTACTTTCTAAAAGTGGTATTTTCAAACACAGAATATAAAAATAATCTTCACTACAAGATGTACTTTAATATTCTGAGCTCAGGCATACTAAATTCGACTTTCCTATCATGTTCCTTGGGTCAATTAAGATTATAGAATGTAATAATCAAACTGCCCATATTGGCCTAAGGGAACAGATAGCCTTGCAATAGTGAAAAACGAAATGGAGTGTAATTCACTATCAGGACATGCTACACAAACCAAGGCATGTCCTACCTTTCACATACAACGCACCCTGCCATAAGGGTGACTTACATGATGCCAAGGGAAGGTTTAGGGACTGGGAAGTGGGTTCACTTCACAGTCAGTATGGCAGTTCTGGCCTGCACACAGACTCTGCAATGGCAGGTCTGGGACACACTTTACGAGCTGCTTCTGTGGGTGGCGCAATCAGCGCTGCAGGCCCACCAGCAGTATTTGGTCTACCAGCCCTGGGCACGCAGGGTGCACTATACTAGGGACTAACAGGTAAACCAAGTGAGCCACTTATGGGAATACCAATTCATACAGTCAATTTCACAATAGGGAGAATTCGCGCCGTGGCACTGAATGGCAGTGGCACAGCGCCCAGAGCATCTAACACCAGCAGAAACAGAGGAGACAAAAGCGAAAAATGGAAGGGAGACCCACGCCAATGGTGCTAGGTCTAACACGTGTCCCCTCCAGCTGAAATGTGGGGAGAACTACCCACCCCCTTGGGAGTTCTCATCATTAAGGCGGAAAAATCTGGATAGACCATCAGCATCGGCGTGTTCTGTACCAGGGCGGTGTTCCACCGTAACCTCCATACCCTGTAGGGAAATGGACCACCTCAACAGTTTTGGATTCTCACCCCTCATCTGCATCAACCATCTGAGGGGCCTGAACCCGGAAGTGAGTCCCAAACAGGTATGGTCTCAGCTTCTTCAGTGCCCAGACCCCAGCAAATGCCTCACGCTCAATTGCACTCCACCTCTGTTCCCATGGAAGTAACCTCCTACTAATGAAGGCTACGGGTTGGTCTAGGCCCTCCTCATTGATCTGTGACAGAACAGCCCCCACACCATGCTCTGAAGCGTCTGTCTGGACAACAAATTATTTTGAAAAGTTGGGCGCCTGAAGTACAGGTGCGGTGCACATGGCAGTCTTCAGGGCGTCAAAAGCTTTCTGACAGGTGTCAGTCCAGTTCACAATCTTTGGCTGCTTCTTAGAAGTCAGCTCAGTCAAGGGTGCAACAATGTTGCCATACCCCTTGACAAACCTCCTGTAATAACCCGTAAGTCCTAAAAAGACCCTCACCTGCGTCTGGGTCTTTGGGGGTTCCCAAGCCAGGATGGTTTCAATCTTGGGCTGTAGGGGCGCCACCTGGCCGCTCCCAACCTGGTGTCCCAAGTACACCACAGAACCCTGCCCAATCTGGCACTTACTTGCCTTGATTGTGAGGCCTGCCCTCCGCAGCGCCATCAACACTTCCCAGAGGTGGCGCAAGTGGTCCTCCCAAGAGAAACTAAACACTGCAATGTCATCCAGGTAGGCGGCACTGTAATCTTCCAGCCCAACCAACACCCTGTTGACCAACCTCTGAAAGGTGGCAGGGGCATTCTTCATCCCAAAGGGCATCCCCCGGAACTGGTAGTGCCCATCTGGTGTGGAGAATGCTGACCTCTCCTTGGCCCCATCAGTCAAGGCGATCTGCCAATACCCAGACGTCAAATCAAACGTGCTGAGGTATCGTGCAGCCCCTAACCGATCTATGAGCTCATCAGCTCTGGGGATGGGGTGCGCGTCAGTCTTGGTGACTGAATTGAGCCCTCGGTAATCCACGCAGAACCGAAGTTCTGGGGTGGCACCCGGAGCGGCAGCTTTTGGTACCAAGACCACTGGGCTGGACCAAGGGCTGTTAGAGGACTCAATCACCCCTAGCGCAAACATTTTGGAGACCTCCTCCTTAATGTAAGCCCTGACCCGGTCAGTCACTCAGTAAGCCTTGTGCTTAACAAGAGGACTGTCCCCAGTGTCCACTTCATGGACACACCAATCAGTGACACTAGTCACCAGGAAAAACAAATCAGAAAATTGCCCCAACTGCTGGCGACAATCATTCTGGTGCTCAGGGGTCAGTGTGGTGGAGAGGACCACACCCTCCACTAACCCATCTTGCGCCTTTGCACACAGGAGGTCAGGAAGAGGCTCACTCTCCTCCTCCATCCCAGCATCTGTGGCCAGGAGCATGCCCACTTCGGACCTCTCAAAGTGGGGCTTCAGGAGGTTAACATGCAGGACCCGCAAGGGGTTCCGGGGAGACCGCAAGTCCACCAAGTAGGTAACAGGACTCTTGCGCTCCACCACCTCAAATGGTCCGGTCCACTTATCTTGGAGCGCACAGGGCTCCACTGGGGCCATGACCCAAACCTTTTGACCAGGCTGAAACTCGATCAGATTGGCATTCTGATCGTGCCAACGTTTCATCTCTTCCTGGCTGGCTTCCAGATTTGCCTCAGCAAGCTTTCTGAAACGCCGGGTCTGGTTCCTGAAGGCCAGCATGTAACTAAACACATCCTGGGGAGGTTTCCTGGGAGATTGCTCCCAGCCTTCCTTGACCAGACTCAGAGGCCCTCTTACCGGGTGACCATAGAGCAGTTCAAAGGGGCTGAACCCTAGGGACTTCTGTGGCACCTCACGGTAAGCAAACAGCAGGCATGGCAAGAGGCCGTCCCACTTACGCCTCATGGACTCTTCCAGGCCCATAATCATGCCTTTAAGGGTCCGGTTGAATCTTTCAACCAGCCCATTACCTTGGGGGTGGTAAGGGGTAGTAAACTTATAAGTTACCCCACACTCCTCCCACAGAGACTTCATATATTTGGAAATGAAGTTAGTACCCCTATCAGACACCACCTCTCTGGGGAACCCCACATGGGAGAAAATCCCCATCAGTGCACGTCCCACCACGGGGGCCGTCACTGTCCTGAGTGGGATGGCTTCAGGGTACCGGGTGGCATGGTCCACCAAGACCAGGATGAACCTGTTGCCCATGGCTGTCTTGGGGTCCAGAGGCCCCACAATGTCAATGCCCACTCGCTCGAATGGGGTGCTGACAACTGGAAAGGGCTGGAGCGGGGCTTTGATCTTCCCCCCACTCTTCCCACTTGCCTGGCAAGTTTCACATGTCCTGCAGTGCGCATCTGAGCTCCTGCGCATCTGAGGCCAATAAAAGTGGGTGGCAAGCCTCTCAAAGGTCTTGCTCTGCCCCAGATGCCCTGCCAATGGCACATCATGAGCCAACCCCAGTAGGAAGGCTCTGAAGCCCTGGGGTACCACCAGCACACGGGCTGACCCAGGCTCCGCAACCTTAGGCTCGCTGTAAAGGAGGTAATTTTCCCAATAAATCAGATGTGACCCCAACTGATCACCTGCTGCCTGGGCTGAAGCCTGTTGCCGCAGTCCCTCAAGAGAAGGGCACGTTCTCTGCTGCTCACAAAATTCCTCCCTGGTGGGCCCTTCTTCCTGCTGCCAATGGGTCAGCTCAGGCAGGTCCCCCAGTTCGGCTACTTGCTCCCCTATAGGCTCCAGGGCATCCCCCTCAAGGTCTGCTCCCTCCTGGGCCGTGGGAACTACAGGGGCCGGTTTCCCGTGCCCCCTTCCCCTTCTCTTTAAGGCAGAGGCCTGGGCCATACTTTCAGGCTCCAGGTCCTTCTGAACATCCTTCTGGGCTGCCATGGACCTAGTGGTCGCACACGCCCACTCAGGCAGACCCAACATTTCCAAATGAGACTTTCTCTCCACCGTAGCCCACGGGGAGTTCTCCAAATCGTTGCCCAACAGACAGTCTACAGGCATGGCTGGCCTCACAGCTACTTGAAGAGTTCCCGAGACCCCCCCCATTTGAAGGGAACCTGAGCCACCTCACACTGGCTCTCAGAGTTGTCGGCGGACACTACTGGGCAGAATGCATGGGGACAACCTGCTCTTGGGACACCAACCGGGAGCTGACAGCAGTCACACTAGCTCCTGTGTCTCTAAGAGCCTCCACCCTATGGCCATTGATGGTCACCCACTGCCTGTATTTTTTAGTGTTATCAGGCAGTGTGTAGGCTTAGGGACCACCTCAAAGTCTCCTAGCGAGACAAGGGTCAATTCTACAGGATCCCACCCTTCTTGGGCACCCATCTCCTCCCCACCCAGGGATACGCTGGCAATCTGGCGGGGTGGTGCACGGGGTGGTGCATTGGAATCCCTCTGGGGGCACTGGGGATCATAATACCGGTGGCCCACTTGACCACACTTAAAACAAGTAAGGGGCCCCCTCTGAACAGGCCTACCTGTCGGGGGCACGGACTTCTTCTCAGGGGGAGGCTGGGAAACCACTCCTTGGTTCCCTTGGGAATTACTTTGGGGCCCTCTCTGGAACTCCCTCGGTTTACCCCTGTCCCCCCCACTTCTCTGCTGGGGACCCTGCCCACCTTTGGTGAAGTCTCCCACGGGACCCTTGCGAACCCGGGTGCTCACCCAGCGGTCCGCCTCCTCAGCAAGTTTCCTAGGGTTAGTCAACTTGCTATCAATAAGGTGCTGGCGTAGCTCGGGAAAACAATTACTAGATAAATGCTCCCATGCAAACAAATCATAAAGCTGCTCAAAAGTTTCCACTTTGCTACCCTTTACCCAGCGATCCATTGCTCTGCAGAAAAATGACACATATTCAACCCAAGTGGTACCCTCTAACTTCTTGCAGGTTCTAAACCTCTGCCTATATATTTCAGGGGTTAAACCATATCTGGTCATCAAGGCCTCTTTCATGTGGGCATACACCATCCTGCTCTCTTCAGGCAGATCCAACAGGGTATCCCTCCCATCACTCACAAAGTGTCCCCACAACCCCGCTCCCCAATCCTTCTCAGGGACCCGGTGGGACACCATTGCTATCTCGTAGGCGGCAAACCATTGCCCAATATCCTCACTCTTATGGAAATCCTTGATGACATCCTTGGGTATGTAAACTCTACTCTCGGTAGTTACTAAAGGTATGCTGCCACCAGAGGGGGGGGACCTCTAAACTCTTAGCCTTGATCTCCAGCTCCCTCAATGCTCCCTCATGCTCCAATTTCATTTTCTCAAGTTCAAATGCCAACCTGTTATTCTCAATATCCAACTTTTTACTCTCTAGGTCCTTCTGACCTGCTAATTTGGCCATCTTCAAACTATGCCTCCTATCTCTCTCCCTGTCCTCCAGCTCTTCTGGGGACAGGCCCTTTGAGGACACACTAGTACCTGGACTGGAAAGTGCTTTACCTCCCACTAAGTCCACTTCGTCATCCTGCTGCCCTCCAGCATTCTCTCCCCCCTCTACAGGCTCTCCCCCATTCCCAGGGGACTCCCTCGCCTCTAACCAGGCCTTTAGCGCCTTCTGATACTCCTCCTTCCTAGAGAGACCTGCAATAGGGACTGTGAATTGCTTGCAAAAAGACTTTAGCTGTTTGGCAGTGTAGGTTTCTAACCTCTCTTCCTCAAAGGTGAGATCCTCCGAAGCATTGGATGTTGGCTTACCCATTCTAGCAATAACTGGCAATTACGATCAAAAATAGAAAAAAATCACAAACGTATGTGGTTGTGTTTAGGTCTGCGCTCACTAGTAGCGTACACCAGTTATTGTACGTGGATCATAAATGCAAGTCCTGACCCTCACCGCTGACCACCAATGTTAGAAATGGGGATCTCTAGTTGGCAGCGGCTGGCGCCAATGTCAAAATAGGGATCCTGCTTCCTAAGTCAGAGTAAAGGGGCTACACCCTTTGATAACCCCTGCTCAACCCTGTGGTAACGGAGCACGAGCAGACAGGCCTATCTCAGAGGCAGTGTGTGAAGCATTTATGACCATACACAATAACGCAGTGAAGACACTACAAAGGGACACCACACAAGTAGTTATAGAAAAATAAGCATCTTTATATAGGCTTAACACAAGACTCAAAACAACCAAAAATCTACAATATGCGTGAATAGGAATTCTCTTAGAATACTGGGGAATTATTGAAAAGCGTGTAAATCGAGTTCTGTTCAAGGCAGGGGTCTACACGACCCGTTTACGCACAATGTACCTGAATTTAAGGAGCACAGAAGCACAACTTCGCGAAGAAGCTGAAGTGATGAAATGCGGACTCTCAGCGGCCACAGCTATCAGCTGCAGCGGCCCACTTCCCCGCGCGACGGTGATGCCTCTCAGGCGGGATGGACAGGGGCGGGTGCTCAGCGGTGCAGCACGGAGCGTCGGAAGGTTGCTCCCAGCTGCAGCGGCCCACAGATAGCGATAGCGATGATTCCCTCGATGCGATGACAAGGCGGACACTCAGCGGCAACAGCTCTCGGCTGCGGCGGCCCACAGATAGCGATAGCGATGATTCCCTCGATGCGATGACCAGGCGGGCACTCAGCGGCAACAGCCCTCGGCTGCAGCGGCCCACAGATAGCGATAGCGATGATTTCTTTGATGCGATGAAAGTGCGGGCACTCAGCGGCAACAGCTCTCGGCTGCGGCGGCCCACAGATAGCGATAGCGATTATTTCCTTGATGCGATGAAAGTGCGGGCACTCAGCGGCAACAGCTTTCGGCTGAAGCGGCCCACAGATAGCGAGGATTTCCTTGATGCGATGAAAGTGCGGGCACTCAGCGGCAACAGCTTTCGGCTGCAGCGGCCCACAGATAGCGATAGCGATGATTCTCAGCCAGCGTCCCCGCAGTAAACCAGAGGCCCTGGAATTCTCAACAGGAGCCTCACCTGCAGTTAGAATCCCCCTCACAGAAATTCAGAGGGCTGGTGGGTGAAGTCTGATATCCCTGAGACTTCAGCAGGAGGCAAGCTCAAATCAAGCCCTTGGGTAATTGCTTCAGCAAGATTGATGAAAGCGCAAAGTCCTTTCCCTCTTCTAAAGTCCAGTGGTAACCGCTGCAGACCTTCAGCTTCCTTGGTTACACGGACAGAGGTTCATCTTGACATCCAGAAGTAATATGAATTGTAGGGGTTTCAGCACAGATATTTATACCCCAAAAGTCTTTGTTCTCAAAAGTCACAAGTCACTGAACCCAGCCAGAACCAGTTCTGTGTGGTCCTGGAGCACTGTGTTTACAAGGCGGCATCCTGCCTTTCAGAAAGAGGGGGTCTGGGGGGCGTGGCTTGAGTTGCCACCAGGATAGCCGCGTCTGCGTGAAGCTCCGTGACTCGGTCGGAGCCTCGGGAGCATTTGGAGCTCTATCTCGCCTCCATGAACGACGAAACTACCGGCGGCTGAGGAGTGGACGCGGGGGGTCAGTTAGCAGTCTATTTTTTGCATTTCTGCACTGCATATCTCCCTGTCCCCGTCCCGCTCCATCTCCCTCAGCGCTGCCGGCAGCACCCGCCATTTTGATTCCGGCGGTGCGCTGCTACTTTCTCTTCAGAGTTTTTCCCGGGTCGCGATAATAGCGGCGCGGCGGTTTCCTGCATTGTTTTTTCCTCGCATGGCAGTGATGTCAGCTGTTCTGTCTTTTTTCATCAACAAGTGGGCAAGTTTAATATGAGCCAACTTATACCCTCGCTGCAGCGTTTTTTAATGTTTCTCCTGCCTTTTCAAGCTTCAGCAAACACTGTGCAGCATTCCTAACGCTGTGTCACTCACTCCCTCCAGCCTCTCCATGCACTGGTGCTCTACTGCTTC
Source organism: Calotriton arnoldi (assembly GCA_963921515.1). Lineage (NCBI taxonomy): Eukaryota > Metazoa > Chordata > Amphibia > Caudata > Salamandridae > Calotriton > Calotriton arnoldi. The sequence goes on along the minus strand of CAWUFW010001334.1, from coordinate 2,460,774 downwards.
TATTTTTGGACTTAACTGGCACAACCTCTTATGCTCATGAGTTTTCTGGTGATTACAGCTTCAAGACAAATCTGTTCTTCTATAAAGTTATTTACAATGCTATACAAGCCTTCCTTTTTACTTGTGGTCATTATATACCGTGGGGAGTTCTTTCTACAACCTTGGTACTGACCCCTACCTCAATTTTATAGTAGGTGAAGTGTATTTCGCTCGTCCTGCTTAAAGGTTGCTTAGTACATTATTTTCTTACCCACATGGATCCTGTTCCACCCTTTGGGCAGAGAAGTACTAACAACATGTCGTCTCTTCGTAAGGACTCTAATTCTACCGCTCCTCCTAAGCGCCACAAGAAAGAGTCCAACTCTCCTTCCAAATCTCCACTACCTATCACGTTGGAGGATCTTATGGAAGAGATAAGGATGATCAAACCTTTTGTTATTGAAACCAACGCCACTCTTCAAAAATTGGATGAAAAGTGGTCAAACCTAGATTCCCGACTGTCGGCGGTGGAACAGAAGGTCAGCGATGGTCAGGATGTGTTGCCTCAGGTTGCGGCAATGTCTAAAGAGATTGCTCTTCTTAAATCACAAACAGGGGGAGGAAGGGTCTGACATGCTGGCCTTCTTAAAAATTCACATCCCTAAAATGGTTGGGCTTAAAGATGGCTCTACTCTTAATCTACAACGTGCGCATCGCATTGGTCCTAAACCTGGAGGCGCATCTGCTTCGTCACCTTCCATCCGTCCTAGAGGGATCATTGTACTGTTTTTGGAATATACTGATTTATTATTGGTACTCTCAGCGGCAAAACAAAGAAAGCAGATACTATGGTCTGGTCACAAGATTTTCTTTTCCCAGGATGTTGCCCGCGCTACTGCAGCTCGTCGCAAGGAATTTTTGTCTCTTCGACCGGCTCTTCGCTCCATGAATGCTAGATATGGCTTGGTACATCCTTGCTTCTTCAAAGTTTCTTATAAGGAGAGGTCCTACTCCTTTGATCGTCCTGAAGACCTACGCCAATTTATTTCTCGTCATAAAGGAGATGAGATGGATTTTGGAGGGGCCTGAGTGTCTCTTGCAATTTTTTGGCTTTGTTCTTAAGTTTAAGGTTGCTGGTTTCTGTATATTCAGTGATCATTGCTTGTCATTCTATTGTATGTCTTGGTTCGTTGCTGTTGTTCTTTAGCTTAATGTGGGATGTTGTTTTATAGTTTGCTCATCTCTCACCACTGTTTTTTTCGTCTTTTTTCACAGACGTATTTTCCTGTTGTACAAACCCTTATCCCAGATGTTTCCTTCCTCCCTAAGTTCCTACCTCATTCCCAGTTGTTCACGGTTGCCCTCATGTTGGTAAGTGTTTAGTGCTTTTCCCTCTTTGTTCGTTTATATTGTTCGCTTGTTTCGCGTCTATTGCCTACATCTGGTTTTTTTGGTTGTTATAGGTTGTTCATGGTGTTTTATAATCTCTTATAGGCTCTCTGTCTTTTTGAACTTTAGTTCTTCTTTCTTTCTATTCACTGGTTCTGACCGTTCTTGTAGCTTCAGCTGGCCTGGCCTTCTTTCTTTCCTTCGCGGCTTCCCGCTTCCTCGTGCTTATTTCTCTACTTTTTATTCAGCTTTTGTTACTCTTGACTAAAGTCTTTTGGCTTTTCGTCAACTTTCACATGTCTATCACTTTTCTCCTTTTCCTCTCTTTTTTCCTCTTTTTTCTCTTCATGGTTTTTCATTCTAGTTTTTCCTTACTATCCTCTGACACTAGATTTTTCCTAATATGTTACGCAATATATGTCGCTATTATCATTCCTCTTCGCTTCCTTTATTATCATTTTTCTATTCATTTCTCTCGATACTTTTCACTCCGTTTTCCTTGGTATTCTCTATTCTCTATCTCTACATGTTTATTTTATACTTATTTTTATATTCAGCCTCACTTTTTGTTTCAGTTATTTCTTAAATTTACCCAATGCCTATTTTGTTGCATGATTATGTTTTTCTCTGATTATCATGACTGAAAATGTTCGTATTATTTCATGGAATGTTAAGGGATTACGCAATCCTGTTAAAAAGCAAAAGGTTCTCACTCACTTGTCTAGGCTGCATTGTAAAATAGCTATGCTTCAGGAGACTCATCTTAATGAAGACGAGATCAATTTCCTTAAAAAACAATGGGTTGGGCATGTCTTTTGTTCCCCGTCCAAAGATAGAAAAAATGGAGTAATTACTTTGTTTCATAAGTCACTTTCCCTTGTTGTGGAGAGGGAGGAGAAGGATGCAGAGGGTCGATGGCTTTTATTGCATCTCCTTATAAATGGTTCCCCCATTTCTTTGCTAAATATCTACGGCCCTACTGGTGTTGATGTTCAATTTTGGAAGGATATGTCACACATTCTTCACTCCTGTCCTGATGTTAATTTATTGGTGGGTGGGGATTGCAACCAGGTTTTCGATCCTTTTATAGATAGGAAGTCTAATGCTAGATACATTCCCAACAATATGCAAAAATCCTTTTTTAATACAATTCACTCAAGGGGTTTGGTAGATGCTTGGAGAATTTCTCATCCGGATACATTAGAGTACACTTTCTACTCCCCTACTCACAAATTCTCCTCTAGGATAGACTACATTTTCTTGACTCCTCCACTACTTACTAATTTGACGTTCGCAGATATTGGTTCCATCCTCATATCTGATCATGCTCCAGTTCTTATTAATCTAGATCTCCCTTCCGACTCCTCCCGGTCACGCAGATGGCGCTTTAATAATTCTTTACTTAAGGATAATAAATTCCTAGAGCGTTTTAAAGAGTTCCCGCCGGATTTCTTCCATAGGAACGCCTCCCCAGATATCTCCTTTTCTACCGTATGGGATTCTTTCAAGGCTACAGCCAGAGGGTTTATCATTAACTATGTGGCGGCGAAAAAGAAGCAATTTTCTAAAGATTCTGCTTCATTATTAGCTTCTATTAAACGTATGGAGCATATTTATTTTACATCCAATAGTGAGGAGAATCTAAAGAGGTTAGTCCAAGCGAAACTGTCTTTTAATAAAAAATCAACCGAGGAAGCCGCGGGCACTTTACTCAAGATTAATTCTAAATTCTATGGCGGTCGTAACAAAGCTGGTAAGCTACTAGCTAACTATTTAAAGGTTAAGTCCCAGCGTTCCAAAGTTGTCAAAATTACTGATTCTAACGGAGTTGACTACTTTAAAGACGACTACATTTTAAATTGCTTTACGGATTTCTATAAGACTTTGTACACTCCAGAATCCTCCCCATCTGAGGTGGAATTGGACTCTTTCTTTGAAACTCTTCCTCCGCGCTCATCTGAATTTCCCGACTGCTCAATTTTAGAAGAAGACCTCTCTCTCTCTGAACTCAAGACCGCTCTATTCTTGTTACCAAAGGACAAATCTCCTGGTCCAGACGGCTTAACTGCTGAATTTTATTCTTGTTTTTCCCAGTTTTTGCTCCCTCACCTTTTATCTCTTTTCCAATATTTCTTGTCTTGTAAGGAAGCCCGTGGCTCCTTTCTGGAAGCAATGATATGTTTAATTCCCAAGAAAGGTAAGGATCCCTCTTCTTGTGCTAACTATCGCCCTATTTCTTTGATCAATCTAGATTGTAAGATTTTTGCTAAAGTCCTTGCCCTTCGAATAAATAAGGTTATTCCTGATTTAATTGGATATGAACAAACAGGCTTCGTTAAAGGTAGAACCATTGCGGACAATTCCAGAACTTTTTAAATATTATACATCTTGCTTCCAAGAGCTCTACCCCTCTCGCTGCTCTCACTCTGGATGCGGAGAAAGCTTTTGACCGTGTTCACTGGCTTTTTATGTTGTGTGCCCTTAAATGGCATGGATTTGGTCCTGCTATTCTATCTCTTATTAATTTGTTGTATTCTTCGCCCGCCACTTCGGTTTTTGTTAACGGCTCTCAATCTTCTTATTTTACTCTTCAACGAGGTACTCGTCAAGGTTGCCCCTTGTCTCCTTTGCTTTTTATTCTGTCTCTTGAACCCTTTCTTCACTCTGTTAGAAATTCTTCTACTTTCCGCGGCTTTACTCATAAATCTATTGAAATAAAGTTTACTGCTTATGCAGATGACATTCTTTTATATATATCTAACCCTTCTACTTCTTTGCCCGCTTTCGTTGATCTTCTGTCTTCTTATGCTGCTATCTCTGGATATAAGTTAAATTTTTCTAAATCTGAGATTCTTCCGCTAAATAAATATTGCCACAGAAGTATGTTCCATGGGATGGACTTTAAATGGAACGCTACTTGCATCACCTGTCTAGGGATTAAATACTCAGCGTCCATAGCTAAAACTGTTCAATTGAATTTGGATGACGTCTTATCTAAAATTTCCGCTATGGCAGAGAAGTGGTCCCCTTTATTCTTGTCTTGGTGGGGCAGGTTGGATACGTCTAAAATGATGATGTTGCCGGTTATTAATTTTTATCTTTCTATGTTACCGATACGACTCCCTTGAAATTCTTCAAAAACCTTAACAGTATAGTGAGTAAATTCCTTTGGAACAATCGGAAAGCTCGTATTTCTCTTTCTACTCTTTCCGCTCCTAAAGACAGAGGTGGAGTTAATTTTCCCAATTTTCGCCAATATCATTCCGCATTTTTACTTCGCCAAATCATGCCCTATTTCTCCTCAATTGACAATCCTCCTATGTCAGTATGGCATAAATTAGAAGAATCAATTATTTATCCTTTCCCCTTCTCTTCGCTAGATAACTTTGTTCACCCTCCTCGCTCATTTAAATCCCCTACTATCTCTTACCTTATTTCTATTCTTTATCCGATTCGTAGTAAATCACGCTCTTTGCTTCAGCTATTTCTAGACTCTTCTATTTGACACAATAAATACATTAAACTTTCCAACCGCACTATTTTCTGGAAAGACTGGATTATCAAGGGTGTGTTGCAGGTCCGACACTTATTGCATAATGAGCAGTTCTTAACTTTCCAGGAACTTCAGTCTAAATCTAAATATCACTTACCGGTTACTTCTCTTTCAAAATTTGAGTCTCTGAGAATGTCCGTAACCCAGCAACTTTCTCTTCTATCCAATATCTCTTCTTCTGTATCTGACTCGTCTACTCGTTCGCTATCTTTCCCTCCTGATGCTAGAGCTTCTCACATCTATAAATTTCTTTTTTTCCCCTTATCTCCTCGTCCCAAAACTAAAATTGAACTTTTATGGGAAACAGATCTGCAACACACCTTTCCCACACATACATGGAACTCCGTCTGGGCCCGGATACATCATACTTCATGCAATGCTAGTATCACTCAAACACTTTATTATTTTTATCAGAGACTTTTTTTAACCTCTTTGGCTATATCCAAATTCAATCCTTCCCTGTCTCCTAACTGTTGGTCGTGTCAAAATACTCCTGGTACTTTTTTGCATTCCTTTTTCTTTTGCCCTAGCATTTCCATTTTCTGGACAAAGGTCTGCAAGTCTATTGCCTCAATTTGTTCTATTAATTTTCCCTTTGATATCATTTCAATTTTTTTGGGTAGCTCTTCCACACGCTGGGTGGGTGAACGAAAACTTGGCTCTTTTATAGATTTAGCCATTGCTATTGCCATTCAGGTCATAACCTCAAATTGGAAAGACGCCTCTAAAGTCTCCTTCTTAGCTTGGTGGAACTTATTATGTCAACATCACAGGCTGGATAGAGCCTTTGTAACCACATCTCAGCAGCTTATCCGTAAAGAGGCCTTTTGGTCCCCTCTCACTAATTATGTTTCTTCCTCTGCACTACATGCTAATGCCAGTAATTTTGTTTTTCAACCACCATGAAATGCTTTACTTATTTCTACATATATGTTTGCATATTATAGGATTTCTGCCTTATTATTGCGTTTTGGTATTTTGTATATTACGTGTCACTGGAAAGTTTTACTAATTTTTATAGTATATAATTCATGATATTCTTTTTCTATTTTCTATTCTCTTTTCGTTTCCTTCTCTCCTCTCTCTTCTTTTTTTCTTTCTCTCTCCTTTTCTTTCTTTCTTTTTCACTTTCTTACCCTTTTCTGTTTTTCTCATCCCAAAAAAGCAAAAGCAAAAATTGCTATTTTAAATATGGTACTTTGTGAATATGCTTTCCCTTTAAAATGGTTGTCATTTAGTCTTTTATGCCGTATTAGATTTTTCTCTTTTTCTTGTATAAGTAGTTTTATTTGTCATAGATGGATTTTTACTTTATTCTTAGTATTATATTTCTGTACCATGTCCTCTATTCTGGTTTCAATAAAGCTTTCTAAACTCAAAGAAAGAGGGGGTCTGCCATCAGACGCACAGTGGGAGGTGGGGCCAGCATTCACCTTGCCAGGCACAGCCCTATTCAGGTCAAGGAGCTACCCCTCCCCATACTCCAATGCAGATTTCTCTATTCAACCCAGGTCTGACTCAGCCTGCCCTGTCCCTCCAAAACCAGACAGCCAATACACATAACAGCAGAGCACACTGGAAGGCTTAGGCAAGAAAATACCTACTTTCTAAAAGTGGTATTTTCAAACACAGAATATAAAAATAATCTTCACTACAAGATGTACTTTAATATTCTGAGCTCAGGCATACTAAATTCGACTTTCCTATCATGTTCCTTGGGTCAATTAAGATTATAGAATGTAATAATCAAACTGCCCATCTTGGCCTAAGGGAACAGATAGCCTTGCAATAGTGAAAAACGAAATGGAGTGTAATTCACTATCAGGACATGCTACACAAACCAAGGCATGTCCTACCTTTCACATACAACGCACCCTGCCATTGGGGTGACTTACATGATGCCAAGGGAAGGTTTAGGGACTGGGAAGTGGGTTCACTTCACAGTCAGTTTGGCAGTTCTGGACTGCACACAGACTCTGCAATGGCAGGTCTGGGACACACTTTACGAGCTGCTTCTGTGGGTGGCGCAATCAGCGCTGCAGGCCCACGAGCAGTATTTGGTCTACCAGCCCTGGGCACGCACGGTGCACTATACTAGGGACTAACAGGTAAACCAAATGAGCCAATTATGGGAATACCAATTCTTACAGTCAATTTCACAATAGGGAGCATTCGCGCTGTGGCACTGAATGGCAGTGGCACAGCGCCCAGAGCATCTAACACCAGCAGAAACAGAGGAGACAAAAGCGAAAAATGGAAGGGAGACCCACGCCAATGGTGCTAGGTCTACCAACGGGTATCACGGTTACACTCCTGGTCGTGGTCCAACAGGGGGCTCACACACATGTCATTGCCATTCCAGTTTGAACTCAGCCATATGCAAATCAGTCTTTACCCTGTGCCCAATGGGAACAGTCCAGCCCAAACTGCCAGGCCAGGTCCTCTGTGGACTGGAAACGAGCATCCTAGTCACCATGCCATTCCAGTTTGAACTCAGCCATATGCAAATCAGTCTTGACCCTGTGCCCAATGGGAACAGTCCAGCCCAAACTGCCAGGCCAGGTCCTCTGTGGACTGGAAACAAGCATCCTAGGACCGGTTTCGGGGTTTCACCGCTCATCAGCCAGAAGAGCACCAGACCCACGTCTGGGCATAACCGTCCCACTCGGGATTACAGATGCAAAAAGAACAATTGATAGACAGAATGCAGAACAATGTCATACATTCACCCCAGTACAGAGATCTGGGCCTAAATCCATTGTTTTTTTGCTCACCATGCCATTCCAGTTTGAACTCAGCCATATGCAAATCAGTCTTGACCCTGTGCCCAATGGGAACAGTCCAGCCCGAACTGCCAGGCCAGGTCCTCCCTGGACTGGAAACAAGCATCCTAGGACTGGTTTCGGGGTCAATAGTATGTTTGGCAATCATGTATTTGATTGCATTTTTAAAACAGTAACAGAACGTAACTGCAGTGTTTAAATATGTATAGACATATTTGAACATGGGCAATTTAATAAAATAATTGTAAAAAAGTCTGAGGGGGCAGCCTGATAATTTAGTTTTTCTGACTGGGGGGGTGCGGCATTAAAAAGTTTGAAGACCACTGCCCTAAAGTCCAGGGTTATCTGTGAGAATATTTTGAAAACATCCAGGTAGGACTCACCTGTTTGATTGTGGTATTTAGTGATGCTTCTGCACTACCAAGAATGATAGATTAAACCGAGCGGCTCTTATGATAGGGATCCTTTAGCCCTGACGAATGCCCCAGACCAGATTGGTCTAACTTTTGAGGGCAGAAACATGTTGGCGACTAGGAGACTGGTTTGAGCCATTGCGCTCTCCTCACCTGCCGAGCTAAGTGTTTTTGGTTATGCCCAAAGTCCTCACGAATAAAGGTGGCAACCGAGGAACTTTGACCTGTTCGGTAAACTTTATGTGAGAACTCCCTCCTACAGCCAAGTCTTCGCGGAGGTTGAGTCCTCCTTGTTAGTACCATCTTACCAGGGTGGGGAGAGGATGCCAATGATGAAGTATGACACTATTATGTATGTGAGACATCCTCTTCCATTAAGGATGGCTTTCCCCGTTTTAATCTGACCCTCACTGAATATAGTGATGACGGATGACCCCTCCGGAAGTTTAGTACGAAGTCATCCTACTTATTGTGATGTATGGTCTTTGTGGAGCCACCACTGTGCCAGCCAGCTGACCTTGGAGAAGATTAGGAGGTGGAGTCCCACCAGTGACCGCTCACCCCTTGTGTTGTCCACCGGTGCACCGGCGCTTAGTAACTACGTGTGCGCATCCCATCAGGTAATTCCCTACGCTAGAAAAACATTATCTGTGAACTCTGGGCTAACAGAGTATGTTGGGAAAGAACTGGGTAGCATTTTACTAAGGATTGACCTACGGATCACAGACTGCTAGGAATGTGCTGCTACATGATAGGGAGGCTGCGCCTGAACTTTAAGTGCGGTCACTTCCATGATTTAATTCTGTAGAAAACCCGTAATACATCCCTGTGAATTTGCTTATTCCAAATGGACTGTATTAAGCGCCTTATTTAGAATTTGGTGGGAAAGATACTCTGACACAAGTTGGCGGATACCCCTGCTGCCGCATTGCAAGTGCCCCAGGCTATTGTGCATTTGTAATAATGGCAGATGGGACAGCCACCACCCAGACGGTGCAGCCGCCACCCAGACGGGGCAGCCGCCACCCAGACGGGACAGCCGCCATCCAGACGGGACAACTGCCACACAGACGGGACAACTGCCGCGCAGATGGGACAACCGCTGCGCAGACGGGACAACCGCTGCCCAGACGGGACTGACACCACCCAGACGGGAGAGCCGCCACCCAGACGGGACAACCGCCGCCCAGATGGGACAGACACCACCCAGACGGGACAACCGCCGCCCAGATGGAACAGCCGCCAATCAGACGGGACAACTGCCACCCAGACGGGACAACCGCCACCCAGACGGGACAACCGCCGCCCAGATGGGACAGCCGCCACCCAGACGGGACAACCGCCACCACCTTGACGGCATGTCCCACCTGCCCATTTCTAAGTAAGGACCCAAGTTCTTCTGTGATTAAAATACTTATCTTTTTCCAAAAAGACAGTCATAGGGTGGATGTTTCTACTGCACCTATTGTGTGATTGTGAGTACTGAGTTTCAACCCCAACATTACCTCGTTGAGAAGCCCTGGACTGCTCGCCCTTGACACCCTGAAAGGTATGTGCAGAAAGGATGTACTTGGCCCATCAGCAGAGCCTCAGCAGGACGAGCCCAAGAGCCCCCGTGGCAAACAACCTCGCCCATCACCGCTTAGGCCCAGGGGCTGCTGTCTGTTCGGTGGCCCCGGGCGGGGTCTGACACTTCCACGCTGAGCAGTGGCGTAGCTAGGGGGGGGCGGTGGGGGCGGTCTGCCCCAGGCGGCAATTTTTGGGGGCGGCCGTGCGGCACTGGTGGCCCGTTGCGGCCGCGGCGGCCTTTATAAAATATTTGGAGACACAGTGTCCCCCAAATAAATTATAAAGGCCGCCGCAACGGGCCACCAGTGCCGCGCGCGCAGCCCAATTTGAAAGTGCAAGCAGCGCACTTCGCGCACCTGACATGCTTGCTTGTAGTAACTGCTGCGCCAGCGCCTGCAGTGCTGCCAAAATTGCCACCGCGACGTCCGTCCCGCGTTTGTGCTTGCTTGACTGTTGGTCGGTCCCAGCCTCCAGGGCCGTCAATCTTGTAGCGCGTGAGCGCTACCAATAACGGCCCTGGGCATCATTTTGGCCAGCCCTCGCGATGAGAACGTAGCAGTGACGCGTCACGCGCTTCACCACTACGCGCTCTCGTGAGGAGTCAATTCTGGCCTGGGGCAGCAGTTAGTGGCAGTGCTGCTGGGCGATTTGCTGGCTGCTGCAGTGCAACAGAAGTGAACGAAGTTCGAACCAACCCCTGCCTGCCATAGAGACCCTGGAGCGAGTGAGGTAAGAGGAGAGCAGCAGGAGCTAGCTAAACGTTTTCAGAGGGGTGGCTGAGTCATAGCTGCCAAGGTTTGAGATTGCCAAGTGTGACATTTTCATAATTTCAGTGTAATTATGAGTGACATTCCAGCGACTATGAGTGACACTTTTTCGCGAGCAAAATCAAGCAAAGAAGACTAGGAAAACATATAAATATCAGCAATTACACCCATTTGAGCAACATGACACTCTAACAAGATGTTAAAACTGCTGGAAAGCTCCAGAAACTGAAGCATCTAGTGCCCTTCTAAGCTGATCGTACTATTAACCAAAACGAGGACTCAGATCTGCACCACTCTCATTGACAGTGAGCGCCGTGCCACTAATAACAACAGGACGTTTCTGTAAATTTCAGCAAAGTCAGTTATTGTAGTAGGGTCAGATTATCTGTTGCGAAAACCGGTGCAGTGTGCCTGCATCTTGCTCACCTCGAGTACAGAGAATAACATGACTGCTGTGGCATAGCTGCCTAGGTTTCAAATTGCTATGTGTGACATTTTCATAATTAAATTGTAATTATGAGTGACATTTCAACCACTATGAGTGACACTTTTTGCGAGAAAAACTCAAGCAATGAAGACGAGGGAAACATATATATATCAGTAATTACACCCATTTGAGCAATGAGAAACTCTAAGAAGACTAAAACTGGTGCAAATGTCTGCGGCGGCGGACTCATAATTACAATAAAATTATGAAAATATCACATAGCAATCTGAAAGCTTGGCAGCTATGCACTTTGAGGCTGCTCTTTACCAACTGACGTTGGAACTACTCAAAACAACAATGTACAGTAGAACGCTTCTTACTGTGTATCATCTGTGACTTGTCCATGCACATCAAGGGTTGAATCTCTCTGGCAGTACCCCCATATAAGTCATGTAGATTGCACAATTTTCTTCTCTAATGTATAATTCAGATGTAGCTTACTCAAATTATTTTAACTTAATGTGGTAATATATTTTAATGGGCACATCTAACAGGGAGTCACAGTAGTATAGCACAATACAGCCCATCCCATAATCTCCATGATTATCTCATGTACATCCAGGGTTCGATTCCCTGGCTTTACATCCCTTCATTTTCAGTTTGATTGTTATTGTCTTCTTTAATTTAGTCATAATGTGTGGTATTATTTTGGCAATATATTTAAATAGACACACCCAACAGCATCTCAATTCAGTTCAGCTACCGTTGTGTTGGATAGGCAGACATCCATGGGCCACTCGAATATGCATGATCGACAGTGGAACCAGGGCTGGACGCAGGTGACGTACGCAAGACGGAAGCTCAGATGGTAACTGATGCGCAACACTGCCAGTGGCAGTGCCCCCAACAAATGCAGCATACGGTCACGGTACAGTTCCACCTGACAGACGTTGTGCATGCGCCCGGGATGTTCTGACATTGCATTGTTCGCTCCCGTAGAACCGGCACTCTTTTGACCTGCGGCTGTTATGTGGATGATATGCCACAGCTCGGAGCAATGAGTTGTATGAGTGTGCAGAATTTGGACGTATGGGTTGTCCTGTACATAAGTGTCAAGGCCATTCCATGCAGGAGTACCTCGAGCAAGGACTTCTGTGTGTGGGGTGTGGATACGTTGATCTTTCATTAGCGCTGTGTGTAGTGTGGGAGCCGTTATCATCTGCCATGGTATATCTCTCAGGGGGTGCCTGCCGCATGCAATTCCAAGGTTGGAGGTGCAGATGTCCTTCCGCCTTCTGTAGTGAGACAAAGGGGCTTTCATCCCTAATGTTAGTCTGACTACTGCTTGTATCCTGGGAATGTGATGTGGCTTTCGCGCTGCAATTGAGGCTAGGCCTTGGGCTTATGGTGCACCAAAAGCGATGAACACACACAACAGTTGGCATGTATGAGCCAAGACCCCGAGCGGCCTTGCGCTCCTTGTACAATCCCTTAGTGCATGGACGCCCTCCGGGTGCATGCAACATTGCAACATTGTCGATTGCGGGCCGTGTGGCGCAGACACAGCAACAGAGACATACGCATCAGTTGGTTTCCTGTGCAGCCCAGATATGAACCACGCCCAGAAGCCAGGGATATTTGTTCACACCCCTACGCTGGCCTGGCGTACGCCGAGCCAGTCCACTCGGCTTACGTATAAAGGGGGGGAACGATGACGCAACGTGTCCCAGTTCTTCCCCGCGTTGCACGGAGTCGGTGGTGGCACCGGTTACACTGCAGCCGGCACGGGCCTACCGCCACGGGACCGTGACTTTCTGTGCACTGAGGTGGGGGCACCTGAAGTGCTGAGCGGGTGTGCAGCCTGCGATGATGCCGTGTGCACTGATATGGTCTCTGCCATTGAAATATCAAGACCCAGAATCAAGTGTGCGACCTGGTGGACCACAGTGTAGGCCTGAGCCAGCGGGCAGCGCGGGCCTACCGCCACGTGGCGCTGCCTCGCGGTTCACAGAGTTAGTGGCACCTATAGAGCTGAGCGGGTGTGCAGCCTGCGATGATGACGTGTGCACTGATATGATCTCTGCCATTGCAAAATCAAGACCCAGAATCAAGTGGACCGCGGTGCGGGGATGCGTGATGTAGAGGCTGCCAAGGTCGTGGGCCCCGGGCTTGAAGCTTGCATCGGCACGTGGTGGGCCCTCTTGGAGACACGCCGGTGGCGGAAGGTGAGCAGTGAGGCCTGGGTGCGCAGGGGCGAGCAATCCCCGCTGGGCGGCGGGAGGGGCTGGGGTGCAGCAGCCTGTGTGCGCAGGGTCGGCCAAGCGATGTTGCCGTGTGCAATGATATGTACTCTGCCATCATTGGCTGTGGACTCTGTTTCAGATGAGGGACCTGGTGGACTGCAGTGTATACCGGCACGTGGTTGGAGACACACCGGTGGCAGCAGGTGAGCTGTGAGGCCTGAGTGCGCTGTCTCTCCCTGTCCCTCTCTTCCTTTCACTGTCTCTCTCCCTCTCTCTCCCTATCTTTCTCTATCTTTCTCTCTCTTTCTCTCTCTTTCTCTCCCTCTCTTTCTTTCACTGTCTCTCTCTCTCCCTCTCTTTCTCTCTCTTACTCTCTCTCTCTCTCCCTCTCTTTCTTTCACTGTCTCTCTCTCTATCTTTCTCTCTCTCTCCCTCTTTCTTTCACTGTCTCTCTCTCTCCCTTTCTTTCTCTATCTTTCTCTCTCTTTCTCTCTCTCACTCTCCCTCTCTTTCTTTCACTGTCTCTCTCTCCCTCTGTTGCTCTCTCTCTCCTTCTCCCTCTCTCCCCCTCTCTCTCCCTCTCTTTCCCTCTCTCTCTCTCTCTCCATTTCTTTCTCTCTCTCTTTCTCTCTCTCTCTGTACTTTGTTAAGCGCATGACGCACCTTCTTATCTTCAATTTTGTCTTGCAGGCTTTGACTTGCAGATTGTCCAGAGAAGACCCGCCATGACTCTTCCACTTATTAGTGTTGAGTTAAATTTGAATAAAATAATTATTTTTGAAATTCTAAGATGTATGAATGTTTTTCCTTTTTCTGACCACACATGAATGTTAATTGTTGTACTTGTGCGACATCAGGCGAATTGTTGTGTTCATGAATTTGTAAGGTAGATGTGAAATATCTTTGTCCGGGGGGTCCAGGGGGGCCTGGATGTGGTGGCGGTGGGTGTTGTGGCCCTCTTGGGGCTCCGAGCTGCATGATCAGTGGCTCCATGGCATCTGTTGTTCTTCAGGTGTGGCTCTGGGCTGGGCTCCCTTTCATGGTGCAGTTTGTCGTCCGACTTAACACCAGGTAGGAGCAGGTGTTAAATCCCTGCTGCTAACGCGCCTTATCGCATGTTTTTGATTCTTATCGCTGGTCGTTGAGAATGTTGCGCAGTGGTGTTTCCGCGGCTTTTTGCACTGGAACGCCTACCCTGCATCTCATTAGCGTTAGTTGCCGGTGTCATCCGTGGCGATGTTTTTTGCGGCTGCTATCGCAGGAAAACTGGTGATATCGGCTGTTAGCACCAGCTTGTGAATGGTGCGATGAATTTATCACCACTTTGGCTGCGATAAAGTGCCGCTAACTCGGCGATGAGTCCTTGAGAATATGCCCCGCAGTGTGTTGCATCACTACCGCCGCTTTTCAGACTAGGATATTTCATCAGGTTCATGCACCTCTCCACTGCTGCTGAGAGCCATGTAAAGCCAGCAAGGCAGGGAGTTGAATGGCAACATGTTGGCTCATATTTCATCCTCCTCAGGTTGAGAAAACCAGCACCACTGGAATGGGTAATAGTAGCATCAGCAAGGTTGTTGTGTCATGGTGTTTTCACCCTTGTTCACAAGAGGCTTTTGCGTGAAGAAATGAATGTGCTGCTGTTCTGCATACCCCACACTTTCTAGCATGAGGAGTCAAATTAGATCTTTTTTCCGTGTGCAGATAAGAACACTTGTGTCAGGTGAATGCAAACATGAACAGGTTTGATTTTCACACTCGTCGACATGTGCTTGTTGTGCAGACATAAACATGCCAATGTTTGTTTTCACACTTAGGGCCTGATTACGAAGCGGTTAGGAATGGCTCCGACCCTCGGTCGGAGCCATCCTAACTGCATCGTAGTCAACTGTTTGTAATAATTTACGACCGACCCATTTCGATGGAGTCGGTCAGAAATTAATACACAGGGAAGTTCAGAATGGCTGACAACGGGCTCGGAGAGCCCGTTCGCCATTCGGAAGGCCTGCAGTGATCCCCCGGCGGGCTCTTTCCGGCCAAGGGATTCCAATGGCAGTTTCCCACTGCCTTTTTTGTGCTGGCCTTTCCGGCACAGAAAGGCAGGGGGCAGACACCTTGAGGTGCCTGCCACGGGGTGCAGGGATGAACTGCACCTCTGCTTTCTGCAATGAGAGCATGCATTCCATTCTGAATGCATGCTCCCATTGTAAGGAATAGGCATGCAACCGAACAGGGTTCGGTCGCATCCTAATTCCTGGGCTGGAACCGACGACGGAAGGTTGTTCGGTTCCAGTTCCAAACCGATGTCGGATGAACTCTGGTCCGTCTGACATCGGAATCTGGCCCTAAGTGATAAGAAAGACAATCCTTACCCACCTGGTGTCAAACTGGGCAGACATTGCGCTAATACAAAAGATGCTCATCCAACAAGAATCTGAGAAATTGAAAGGTGACTGGGCCAGGAAGTGCTTTTCAGCAATCAGACTTCCACCTGCAAGGACTGCAAACAGCCCTTCAATTGATTTAAAAAAAATGTGAGATGGCTTTTTAATTAGAAGGAAACATACCCTCCCAGTACAAAATCATATGCCTAGACAAAGTGTGAAACATTTCACACATTGGACGGGTGCTATACAATGCAGCACACATGCAATATGTGAAATGTTAAGCGAAAACTAAAACATATCTTTTAGTTTGCTCCTGTCTTAAGGAGGCATTATTTGATCATGCAAAGCCCAGTCTAACAATTTAAATAGATAGGACTTTCTGTAAAGAAACATGAGGGCGGGTGCGTAGGAATGCCCAATTACCACCCATGGCAAGCCCCCTTGACATAAAACAGCACAAAGAGCGGTTTGCTCCACTAAAAGAGCACTTTTTTGGTACAAAAAAGGTTTTGCGTTGGAAAGTAAATATCCTATCAAGGGTTTGTGATGCTGTGTGTCACTTTGTGTGGCTTCGCAGCGGCACAAAATCTTGTTAAATCTGCTACTTTGTTTTCTTTATCTCAGGCTGTTTGGGCCTAGATTTTCTAAGTCTTTGTGTCACCCTCGCATCATGCAAGGCGACGCAGGGCAACGCAAAGCTTATTTGGAATTTAAAAAGCCACGCAAGACCTGATGTGTGTGGCCCTGCATTGCTTTACAAAGAAATGTAACGCTACACAGCTGCGTGCGCTGTGTTACGTTACATTTCAACTTGGAAGGCGTTACATGAATGGAACATGGGCGTTCCCATGCATCCACCTAATATTTTGTGGCATTCCCAGATTTACTAAAGCTAGTAAACCTGAGAATGCATCAAAATGATTCACCTTCCCCAGTGATGCGTAAATAGGAGAAATATCTTTATTTCTCCTCAATATTTCCTCTTTCTCTGTATTCTGCAGCTCACATAGAATGAGGAAAAGGCCTGTAAGGATTGTTTTTGTGCAGGAACGCGTCCCTTCCTGCACAAAAACAAACCTGCCCGTAACGCAGCCACCCTTGCACTATTGTTTAAGGGTGCCTACGTTAGCGCTTGGCTGCACACAGTGCATCAGCACAAGGAGAGAGCAGAATGCTCCAAATCTTTGTAAATGTGGAGCTTTTCTGGTCTGTTCCTTTCACGAAACACAGCACAGCACAGCAACTTTAAGCTGCCTTGTGTTGTGTGAAAGATTAGCAAATCTGCCCCTTAGTGTATTCTTCCTAGGCTTTTTGAAAGTTCTTTTTGTGCGATTTTAGGTGAGTATATGGTTGCAGATGCATGGCCTAGTTAGGCCTGGGGAGCCAGGGCTCACTGGAGTTCTTATTCTAAGCCACTGGTTGCAGGTGGGGTCCACTGGCGCTCATTTTGGTACTGGCACGTATCATCAGACTTTCATCCAGAGCAAAATAGAGAAAACACAAAAGGGACAAAACTGTTAGATGAAATGAATATACATATTATAAAACAGAACTTAAAAAAAAAACATAGGGGCATATTCACAACAAAAGTGGTGGAGCGCGGGTTAGCTCCAAAATATCTAACACCGCGCTCCGTCACTTTAGAAACATAAGGATGTGTTGTATTTACAATAATACGGTGCACCCCTGTGTTTCTTTCTGCACTGGCGCTAAATTCAGCTGCCTAGCGCCAACGCAGGCACCCTTGGGCCATAGTGCAAGGGTGCCTGCGTTGAGGGAATGATTGTTTATGTGCAGGAAGGTATCCCCAGAGTGCCGAATTGAAACTCCTATGTGTGCTGCATTGCGCAGCACACATAGAAGTTGCAAATCATCATTTTTTAAATGATTGTTTATGTGCAGGAAGGACATAAACAATCATTCACAGTGTTTTGCTGTTTCTATGTGTGCTGCAGATTGTAATACAGAATGCAGCACACATAGAAACAGCAAAAACGAGGATAACCTAAACATTTCTCCTTGTTTTGCCATGATAAGACCAGGTTTTTCCTGGTTTTAATTTTAGCGCTGCCCCATATTTACGCCACCTTTGTAAATATGGGGCAGCATCAAAACCAATGGGTGTTGCGGTGGAACTCCCACCGCAACACCCATTGCCCACACCTTTCACAAGTATAGCGTGAAAGGGTGGCTTATTTACGAGGCGGCGTTAAGCCACGTTAAATGGCTTAACGCCACCTTGTAAATAAGGTGAAGCCCCTATCCCCACAGGAACGTCTTTAAAAGTGACATTCCTGTGGCGATAAAGGCTTGTAAAAATGCCCCTAAGTCTATTAAAAAAAGAAAATTAATCATGTAAGTCTAGTAAATGCATTGTAGGTTGTTGTATTCCTCTTAGGGTGTCCATAAACAGGCTTTCCAGTATCATGTCCTTATATAGGCACAATTCGCACTGCCCTTATATAGGCATAAATTCCCAGGCCTTATTTAGGCATTAAACCATGCACTCCAAATACAGGCATGGTCTCCGACATCCGTCCACCCTAACGTCACAACGAGTACATGAAGAACAGACCCTTAGGCTGCGGGAGTTTCCCTAGTCCAGGACTATTGATTTCTTCAAGGTCTCATATATTATGTATGAACCGTTATTCCTTAGGGGTTCATTCATGACGTCTTTCGCTGTCCGACTCACGTCAATACTAAACATTCCTAGGTACTCTCAGGTATAAATATACCTTCCCTAGCCCTTGTAAACTAGAGGAGACCTCGACTTCAGAGGAGCCCGTTTCCCGGCCTGACGCACTGAGAAGACGCTGTCATCCCTGCACGCAGAGAGTCCAGCTTCCAGTGATCTGACTTCCCTTGCGGGGGTTGGAGTTCGAGTCTGGCAAAGAGATTCCTACCTCTCTCATTCTTCAGGTATGGAGCAGACTAGAACCTAGAGGGACTCTTGGCATACTAGGCATACTAGACTTAACATACTCTTAGTATACCATAGTAAGGAATACTTCACCTACTTCTTCCCTCTTCCTACACCTAGGTTAGGTTAGGTACATTGGGGTAGAACTAGCTTAGCAACGCATTGTATGAGTACTCACATTTTTAGTCTGTGTTATTTATGTACCAGCATATGTACTAAAAGATAATGCTATCGCAGTATTATTTATTTCTACTGCTCACACTGTACATTATTTATCTCGCATACTGTCTTGTGATCGTAACAGCACATTTTACTTACACCAGAAACAAGACTGTTCAATAAATCTTTTATTGAAAACGCCCGTCTATTCCTTTCTGTGTAACTTGGAGAAAACTAAGCATGCACGACTGAGCTGAGTGAAATAGTTATCTATTGTTTCCACGACTCTGGGACATGTTCTGATTCTAAAAGGGAAACACAGTGGTCATGTTTTGCGGCTGCCAGAAACTACTCCCTTCTTGTTGTCAAGGAGTTTCTAGTGGCCTCTGAGCTAGCTGGCACAAGTAATTAAGTTTAATATACTCGATAGGGACATACTGACCTTAGTCCTATGTCAAACCTATAGGATATATTATTCCAATGCGCAGAGCCTATTAGGGAAATAGGAGCTACACTACAAGGTATGCAGATATAGACTAAAGGATTGTGGGTAGGATGCATTTCTTCACACAGGAATGTGGTTATGACGATTTATACAGATGTGGTACATGTGCATGCTCAAAGAGGACGGCGTGATCTTGTGGCTCTCCTCTAAACATAAACATTGGGCTCCCATATGGTTTCTGTTCCCGCCCCAGAGTAGAACAGATCCTGCTCCTTTGTTCTGAGTTCACAGAGCACTTGCGGCTGCTGAGGCCAAGATCTGGGGTCCCAGGATCCTGCTCCTCTGTGGTTATGGATGGGAAATAATTTGCAAAGGTTGCAGTCCCACAACAGCTGTCAGAGGGCCTACTGCTGCAATTGTGTAGTAATCAGAACATACATGTATGAGTAAAATAGGTCATACCTGCCAACTCACATGGTGTGACACGGCCCCCGTCACACGGTCAGCCAATATCACACAGTGACAGTGAAAACTAGCTGAAAACCACTGTAGATATTTTCTGAACTGCCGATGTCCATTAATGGGTGTGAAAACACGCCAGGACATCGGCACCAACCTCAGCAAGTTTTTTTGGGGCGAGGCAGGGGGCTTGGTGGCGGGGTGGGGTCAAAAGTGCCTCGTAGGTACTTCTCGGCATGAGGCCACGCCCTTTCAAGGCCCCGCCCGCTCATCACATGCTGAGATTGTTCTTCAAGTTGGCAGGTATGAAGCACATTTATTTATGCTGCTGAGTACAAGGATGCATCAGCCTTCTCTGGTAACTAACAACCCCTTCCCTTCTTCCCTACAAGGTTCTCTTACATCATATATATAACATGGAATCTCGGGCTTGAGTATAGAGCCTTTTATGAAGACTTGGCTATTCCCACTCCACTGTGCCACACCTTAGACCCTCCCCGAGGCTGATGCCCCCCCGATCTTGATTTGCATAGCGCTAAGACGCCCTCGGGTATTGCATAGCATAGCTGCCAACTGTCCTGTTTTTGTTGGGACAGTCCCGGCATGTTGGAGACTGTCCCGGTTAATTCACTATCCCGGGACAGTCCCGGCAATTGCATTTCCAGCCCTGCCAAGTGTGACACATAATACCACAGCAAGAGCTTGACATTCCAATAAAGTGCAACTGAATTGAATTGAGTGACGCCAGCATACAAGATACGCTTTTCAGAAGACCGATCGAACACACGTCCCTTTTATTTCCTGGAAACCGACCAATCAAGAGTAAAAAATTTGCTAGCATTCGTGCCAAGAATTTTCAATTCTATTAAGGACACGGAGGCGAGGATTATGCTTTCTCTTTCTTTTACTGTCAACACAGCAGCCAATGAAAAACGTTCATTCAATAACAAAAACTACATTTCCCATGATGCTCTTGCACCAATCACGTCCCATCAGCCCCAATAAGAGCCATCAGCACCATCCCATGAGCCTCTTTCTTTGCCTGAGCTGCAAGTCCAAGTGTGAACCGTTAACTCGTAATATTAAACAATGTCCTCCAACGTGGAACCATGACGTCCTCTAAAGTCTTCAACTCGAAGAACCTCTTACTCGGATTTCTTATCCGAACCTGAAAGAAAGGAGATGAACAACCCGTAATTTCTGTATAACAGAAAATCACATCACATCACATACGGGTGGGTAATTATTACAATGACATTGAAATACAACCAGGTGGGATAATCCTCGCCTCCGTGTCCTTAATAGAATTGAAAATTCTTGGCGCGAATGCTAGCAAATTTTGTATTCTATTACAGGACCGGAGGCTTCGGATTATGCTAGTTTAACGCTTACCAAACACAACTGAGGTTTTATCACCCACCGGTTTATAATAAAATTGTTTAAAAGTTGATTCAGATGACCAGTCAGCACATCGCATAATGTCCTGGATAGTAGAACCCAACATATAAGTATTTGAGGCCATGGCCCCACGTACAGAATGTGCTCCAAACTTTTGAATATCAATACCAGCTTCCTGCATAACAGATCGTAACCATCTGGCTGTGGTGGCAGCCGACACTGGCTTAAAAGGTTTTTGCAAAGCAATTAATAATTGTGTAGTACCTTCCGGTCTCAGCGAACGTGTACATTCTTCATAAGCTTTCAAGCATTGAACAACACATAATTTGTCATTTTCTGGAAACGCATTATATTCAATACATCTTGATAAAGTCTTTGTTCGCCCTGTAATATTAA
This sequence comes from Calotriton arnoldi, assembly GCA_963921515.1. Lineage (NCBI taxonomy): Eukaryota > Metazoa > Chordata > Amphibia > Caudata > Salamandridae > Calotriton > Calotriton arnoldi. Next base: position 2,439,484 of record CAWUFW010001334.1, on the reverse strand, counting down.
AGGAAACTCCCTCTGGAGTAAATACTCTACCTGTAATATCCAAAGCCCAAACGTCCGATGAACGCCTACAAGCTGACAGGCATAAAAGCATAGCCAATTTGGCAGATAATTGCTTTCTGGACAAAAGATCATTCTTTGGCCAACTATTAAATAAGGATATAACCAAAGAAACGTCCCATAAGCAGGTATACTTTGGTTTGGGAGGGTTCGCCACTCGTATGCCTTTAAGTAGTTTGCAAACCACTGGATGCATGCCAACAGGTTTACCATCAACCTGAGAGTGTCCTGCTGAAATGGCTGATCTGAAGTTATTCACAGAACGATAAGCTAAACCTTCAGCGGCCTTGTCCGAGAGAAAATTCACAACGTGGGATAATTCTGCCCCCACGGGATCAACGTGCGGTTCCAGGCACCAACCAACCCAGCCTTTCCAGGCTGAAGAGTATCGTTTCCTAGTGGAAGGAGCCCAGGCTTGTTTGATGAAAGCTGAAGCCCTATCCGAAAATCCCGGCATTTCCCACTGTTGCCGGAAAGCCTCCATGCCATCAGGGACAACCGCCCCGATATGACCATCGGTTGCTGCTCCTTGTGAGTCACCAGAATCACTTCCGCTCGCTGTTTGAAAATGTGGGATGTCACTCTGGGAATCAGAAGAAAGGGGGAAACGCGTAATTCAGCCCCCTGACCAATCCTGAAGGAAGACATCCATCGCCCTCGCCAATGGGTCCGGTCTCCAGCTGAAAAAGATCGGTAACTGTCGATTCAGTCTGGATGCAAACAGGTCTATTTAACATGGACCCCAAATCCCCTGTAACCTTTGAAATAAGGTCGGTTGAAGTTGCCAATCGCTGTAATCTTTGAGGTGTCTGGAGTTCCAGTCCGCTACCAAGTTGGACTGACCCGGAATGTACTCCGCTGTTACTGTGATTTGCTGACTCAGGCAATAATGCCAAAAGTCCTTGGCAATCTCTACTAGTAGAGTCGACCTCGTACCTCCCAACTTGTTGATGTACCTCACCGCCGAAATGTTGTCCATCCTGAGCAGGATGCAACACTAGGTCTGCTTGGGAGATAGTGTCCGTATTGTGAAGGAACCCGCTAGCAGCTCCAGCCAATTGATGTGGAGGGATAACTATTGAGGAGACCACCTTCCTCCTGTGGAGATATCTCCGCAACGCGCTCCCCAACCCCATTGGCTGGCGTCTGATTCTATTGTAACCTCGGGTTGTGAGCCGAAAATTGCCCTGCCGTTCCACGCTTCCACGTGGCCCAGCCACTATTGCATCTCCTCCCGCACTTCCTGAGACAACGGAACTAGGTCCGTGTAAGACAGACCTTTTTGGAGATGTTGAATCTTTAGCCTCTGAAGAGCCCTGTAATGCAGAGGGCCCGGAAAAATCGCCTGGATGGAGGAGGCCAATAACCCCACTACTCTGGCAATTGTCCTGAGTGAGACCATCTGCCTGTCGAGAATGAATAGTATCTCCTTCTTGAGATCCCTTAGCTTTGTCTTGGGAAGTCTCAGCTGAGCAGTCCGAGAATCTATCACAAAGCCCAGAAAATCCATTGTCTGGGACGGACAAAGAGCTGACTTGGGTTCGTTGATCACAAACCCCAAACTTTGCAAAAGAGACATTGTCATTTGTAAATGTTGTTTGGCCACTTCTGGACTCTGTGCTATGATTAGGATATCGTCCAGATAAATGATCATGCGAACACCCTGTTCTCGCAGATGTGCTATCACCGGTTTCAGTACTTTGGTGAAGCACCAAGGAGCCGAGGAAAGCCCGAAAGGAAGGGCCAAATACTCGAACCATTGATCCCTCCATTGGAACTGTAGGAAACGTCGATGGGGTGGAAAAATGGGAATGGAGAGGTAAGCGTCTTTGAGATCTAGTCTGACCATCCAATCCCCTTTTTTCAGAAGGCCGCTAATAGATGGATACCTTCCATCTTGAAGTGTTTGTAAATCAGGAAGTGATTGAACTCCCCCAGATTCAAAACTAGTCTGTGACCACCACCTTTCTTCTGAACTAAGAAGACATTGCTGCAGAAACCGTGAGGCCTGCTGTTGCAATGAGCAATCGCGTCTTTTCGCAGCAATTCGCCTATTTCTGTGTCTATAAAAGCACATTCTAGTTGGGAAAAACTGAGCTGTCTGGGATGTGTGTCCTGAAGTGGTGTACAATAGAACTGTAGATGAAACCCCTGAACAGTCTGTAAGACCCATGCATCCTGTGTCAACCTTCTCCAATTGTGGGCAAAGAACTGTGTCCGACCCCCCAATGGTAAGGGAGAAATATCTGCCACTCTTACCTGCTGAACTCTGTGCCTGGAAGCCCGCTCTGTTTCCACCTCCGTGGAAACGGCGCCTGTTGAAGCGTCGGCGTGTGGGATAGAAGGTACCTCCTCTAGTCGAATCCCACTCTCCTCTGCCGCGGCCATAGTCACCTCTCGGGGGACCTTGATTATAGTAACGGCCTGACGAGCGTCCCCTGCCTCGTCCGGCCCTGTTAAAAAGGCCTTGCTGGAAGACACGCTTTATTCCAGATTGTGCTTTGTCCAGTGATGTAAATGTCCCTACGTATTTTGAGACGTCCTTTACAAAGCAGTCGCCAAAGAGATTGCCATCAGCTAGAGGTCCAGTCTCCGCAGCAGCAAGCTCTGTGAGATTCGAGTCCATGTGCATGAGCAAGGACTTGCGCCGTTCGGTGGATATGGCGGAGTTAGCATTACCAAGAAGGCAACTCACCCTTTGAGTCCATCCTGCCAAGATATCCGGATCCACTGGTGAAGCGCATTCCTTGGCCACTAGAGCCATTTCCAAGATTTTAGCTAAAGGGCCCGCAACGTCCAGGAGCTTATCTTGGCACCCGCGCCAAGCGCGGTCGATCCCTTTCTTAGGATCTTTGGGAAATTTTTTAAGAAAGGTGAGAAGGCTTACGTCAATTTCTGGGGTTTCGGCCACCTTGTCTGGTAGATCCGGTCGGGGGCACTCCGAGCGAAGCCTATTACGCACCTCTTTATCAAACCCTTTGCGAAGGTTGTCATGCAAATAATCCGTGACTTCAGGGGCGGGAGCCCAATCAGAAGAACGAGGGTGCACAATGTCACTTGGATTAAAAGTGAAAGGGGTATTGATTGGCGGAGTATCGGGGGCCAACAAGACTGATTTCTTAGCCTTTTTCTTAGGAGGAGCTTCCTCATCTGTAGTATCGGTGTCTGTGGTGTCAGTATCCACATATACCCTCTGTTTACTTTTAGCCTTTCCTCCTGTCGAATAGACATGATCCTCTGCATCATTTTGTGGTAATGAAACTAACACATCTGAGTGGGGCCACTGCCCTTTCTTCGCCCTGCCTTTGTCCGAGGGGGTATTAAGCTTGGATTTAGTTTTTCCGAACCCATGGCGTTTGGCAAAACTCTCAAGCTGCTTAGTGATGGGTTTTAACGCAGCCCCCAAAGCTTGTTGCACAGTGCTTGGGACTGTGCTCTCCAAAGCCTTGTTGACTGACTGCTGGACGGAGGCGTCCAGAGCGTCAACAATGTTGTCTTCAAGAACAGTCTCCTGCTGTCCATCAAAATATATTTCCTCCTCATCATCATATCTCACCCAGTCATCCATGGTGTTAATATTCAGATATATAAAACAATGTAGCTGAGGTGAGTAGTCAGGTAAGTAATATAAGTAATAAGAATAATAGAGGAGTAAGGGGGGGGGCAGCCCACTTGCACACAGTAAATCAATAGAGAGTACCAAGCCCCCTCAGCAATGCTGTAATCAAGGTTATTGCAGCCTTAACATAGGCGTAGGAGCCAAGATCTATTTCAGGGAGCGTGTGCCCACTCCAAAAGGTGATGATTCTTACTGCCGATCAGGCGTAGGAAGAGCTCTTGACTTTTTGCCACTTGCAATCAGCAAGAAAGAAACAAACGGGACGTTCGCGGCGTGTGCAGCCCAAAGGGGAGCCCAAAAATAACCCAATTAGAGCCCAATTGGGCTGCGCACATCGGAAGCGGAAACGTAGGCTCCGGAGTTGTTGGGCGATTAGGGAAGCCCTTGACAACAGCGCGATAAGCGCGCGACCGATCCGGTCAAACAGTCCGCATAAGCGGAGAGGTACTCTCGCGGGAGCCCACTAACCTGAAACCGTAGCGGGTTGCTACTCGCGTGGTCAACGACCGCCTCACACGCGCAACAAGCGTTTCTCAAGTAAACATGAAATAACAGTAATTAACAACATTAAGCATTTAGCACAGCATAAATAAATACCATCAATTTAAACATCCAATCTAAACGCACATAGCGCAATATATAAACGAGCCATAAGCACAATGAGATATAACGTAATAAGAGAGCACTTATCTCTGCTGTGAGCAGCAAAGAAAGAGGCTCATGGGATGGTGCTGATGGCTCTTATTGGGGCTGATGGGACGTGATTGATGCAAGAGCATCATGGGAAATGTAGTTTTTGTTATTGAATGAACATTTTTCATTGGCTGCTGGGTTGACAGTAAAAGAAAGAGAAAGCATAATCCGAAGCCTCCGGTCCTGTAATAGAATTGCAAAGTTTGCTGAATGAGGCACAGCAAGGGCTGCGCGTGCCATCAGGGAGAGATTCCTTTGCTGCTGGAGGTGACATCATAGTGGAAGTAATCAGTCAGCAGCTACTGCTAAAGTCCTCTCGGAGCAAGGATGTTGTACCTAGAAGACAAGGAGAGTAAGTGAGGGCCCGGAGGGGAGGCGGGTTGCGGGACGCATGCCACGACCTGACTGCCATGTCTGCGCTACCTGACTGCCATGTCTTATCTCTCTCCCTCAGGCTCTGCAGTGATCGAGCAGTTGCCCATAGGTCTGCGCGACAGGCTCACGTAAATAAGAGCGATGGACTTGCAAGTTCAAAGTACAGGCTTCCTCCATACCAGCGGCAGCCAGATATGCAACCCGGGGGAGGAGCTCAATGGATATTGAGTCTGCGTACTGCATGCAAATTACACCCATCACCAACAACGCATTCTTTCTGTCACACAGCAGTTCCATGCTCCATTTACGTTGACAGTTCATATCAATGTCCTGCTTTGTAGCTTACAACAGCACTAAGCTACATCCCACCACAACGAGGTTACTGCTGCTAGGCGGCAAGTGCAGTGTTAGTGCTCATTAACTAAGTTAAGCAGTCGCCTCCTTTGTGAAGTGACAGTGACTAAAAGGCTCCAGTCGGTGGAGGCAGGATCATACTTTTAATTTCACATTCCTGTCGCAGCCAGCCTTGGCCACCAGGAATTGCTACTGCCAAAACTAAATGAAAGGACAAGGAGTGTCATCCAGGACCTCCTCGACACGTGCTACCTTGCCCTGCTCTTGGGGGGGGTCACCGGGGGCTCTGCTGTGTCAAGTGTCTAAAGGCTCAGGGTATGGCACTAAAGACAGCGGGCCCCACACCATGCCCTCTTCACCCTGACTTCAGTCTACAGCTCAGCGAACAGGCCAAGCAGGAGGAGCTATTTTCCCAGCACTGTCAGTGACTCAGTTGGTAAGTCAATGAGAACGTGTTGTTTAATGTTCTTGCTGGAGAGAGATCGGAGTTTTGTCTAGTGCAAGTTTTGTGTCACCAGTAGAGCAGAGGGTTTATTGTGCCTGCTGCAATGTCTTGTGTATCATGCATATCACAGAACCTAATGTTGCTAAAATGAGTTAGTGTGGGTACAAATGCATTCTTATTAGTAATGCTAACCCCAACCACTGTAGTACGTATTAAACATGAGTTTCTACTTCTCCATACCAAACACCCTTAAAATACACTGCCTCCTAGTATTTGTGAGATGGGACTCCTACACCTTGTAATCTTCATTGTTTTATTTAACATCATTTACAAACAAGTGATTGATTGTCTCTCTGTAATGTGGCTCTGACACCCTGTACTGTTATGAGCAGCACTATAAAACAAATTAAATATTTGTGACAGAGGGACTATGGAGAGATGAGGGGCACTGTTGGCCAGTGGTTATGAGGGAAGCCATGGAGAACGAGGTCATGCCACCCAAAAAGTTGTTGCATGGGCGCCATCTGCTGTTCCTGAGTGAGTGAGTAATGTCTGTCACTGTGCTGTTTGAGATTGATAGTTTTGTCAAGTTGAGAAGGTGTTGTTATAGTTCTTGACTGTATATATGTATGAACTTTAATAGGACTTTGTGTATTTAAAAATGCAAGTGACAATCTATGACAGTATTTTAAGTAGGTGGAGCAAAATTATGCTAATTATGTGGGTTGGGTGGAGTGGGCGGAGCTTTGGACAGTGGGCGTGGTACATTTTCAAGTAAGTAATTGATAGTTGTGCTGCAAAGTGTCCCTGGAATTTATTTTCAAATGTTGGCAACTATGTGACAGAGATTCCATGTTAAAGGGGAAACTTACCATATACTACACACACCCCTTTTATACACAATAAACTAAAAGCATGAAAATGATACCTAACTAAAAGCATGCAGATAATACAACTTCAAACATATACTACCTCTCCCCCTTCTTTAAACACAATGCTGAAAGAAAGCAAAAATACAGAAGATAAAAAAACTACAGTGAAAATAAACTTAGTCCATTACATACACATTTCCACTTAGTATGCATAAAGTAACCCACTTTAATTGCATACAAAACTTTTTTTTTAAACTCCATTTTTTTAATCACCCCTCCGGACCGGCTCGTTCTGATTACTTGATCGCTGGCACCGTCAGTTATATCCACCACATCCTCACCATTCACATCTTCCCTACGCACCTCATCCAAACCTTGTATCTCAATACCATTCGCACTGTTGCCATCCCCCTTCTGTTCCTCTTCACCAGTGACCTCTAAGCACCAATATCTCCTCACTTTTTGCTCAACCACTTCTTTATCATGTAAATCTTTGACATTAGTCCTGGGCTTGACAATAGCTAATCGACTCGTATGGTAAATACTATCATCATCCAACTTCATAACATAACATAACCTTCCTGCCTGATTTGACTCTTACCATTTGACCTTCCTTCAAACAAGCATCCTTAACTTTGTTTCTGGAATCAAAATAAGCTTTATTCTTTCCCTGCGAGGAAACAATACACCATTAACACTTTCCACATACCAATCCACTATTCTACTTCTCTTCATCCATCCAGGATTCATCTTGTGAGGGGGTGATCTTCCCCTCATCAAATAAAAGGGACTTTGCCCAACTGTTTCATGCAGTGTCATACTGTACGCCCACATCGTCCTTTTCAGCGCAAAATCCAAATTAATTTTCCCTTTATTTGCCAATTGCATGATGCCTTTTAACACTCTAGTCACTCTCAACAACAGCATTTCCCCTAAAATGATATAATGCCGTAAAGTTTGGTTCAACACCTGCATGTTCTACAAAAGACCTCAACCCTTCTGACTTAAACTCGACTACATTATCTGTCAACATATACACAGGAAAACCTTCTCTAAGAAAGATCTCCAAGAATTTAATGACAGTGCCCATGCCCACATTGTCTCCCACTTCCAATTCAATCTATCTGATGAATAAATCCACCAACACAATTACATACCTGCATATCCCATCCTTCCATGTCACAGGTCGTATAATATCTAATGCTACCTCCTCCCAGGGTAAATTGGGACAACCAATTTAAGATAACGGGGGATTGAGAGTTCTCAATGTTTTGTCAGCATTTTCACATTCTACACAAGTTCTCACAAACCTTTTAATCTCAAGATCCACTTTCGGCCACCAATATAACATCTCGATGTTGCATTTGGTCCTCGTAATACCTGAATGTCCTTCGTGTTCCATAATAATCAACTTACTATGAACAGCACTGGGGGGAACAACTCTTTCCCCTCTGCAAATGAATTCATCACAAACACTTAGCTCGTGTCTCACCTCCCAAAAAGCTTTCAGATAATCATTCCACTCCTTCCTGCATAGCATTCCCCAGCGATTCATAATCCTGTTCTTCACTTCCATTAATGTTTCATCCTTGAAGTATGCCTCTATCCATTCTTTCTTCTGTATACAGCAGAAATCTTCCTTGTCACAAATACCAGCAACAGAGCACTCACTCCATGGATCTTGGTCAATTTCCTTTAGTGGTAACGACATTCTACTTATAAAATCGGCAGTTACATACAGGTAAATAGTGGACTTCATACACAAAATCCTGTAATCTCATGGATAAACAAGCAATCCTCGCTGATGTTCAGGACAACCCTTCCGTTGTCAATACTTTAATCAGTGGCTTGTGTTCCGAACGTAATGTAAACTACCTTCCCCAAATACATTTGTGAAAGCGTTCCATGGCCCACACTCATGTTAATGTCTCTCTATCACCGAGTAATTTTCTTCCGTAGGTGATAAAGAGCGAGATGCAAATGCAATAACCACCTCCTTACCCTGTTTAGACTTTTGGGACAAAACACCCTCTAACCACGAACCACTGGCATCCGTAGTGACAAAAGTGTCTACCAAGGGATTCAAACCTTGTAAAGTGGGAGCATTCACAATGGCTCGTTTGATTACTTCAAAGGATCGCTGGCAATCTTCATTCCATCCAAATTGGAAGTTGTGTTTCAATAAAGACCTAATTTGATGCGTTTTGTGTGAAAAATTCTCCACAAATGTTGTATAAAACTCAACTAAACCAAGAAATTATCGTAATTCTTCCTTATTTCTAGGGGAAGGAGAATTAACAACAGCTTTCACCAACTTCATTTTTTGACTGATGCCACCATCAGTGATCTCATGACCTAGATATGTAACTTTCTTTTATGCAAATTTGCATTTTGAACTCTTAGCAGCCAAACCTTTATCCCTTACGAAGCCCAGAACCTTCCTCAAGGCCTCATCATGGTGAAGTTTATTCTTACCCATCACCAGAATGTCGCCCTGAAATAAAACAACTTCAAGTATCTAATAATAATATAATTTGGACGTTGGCCTTTGAAATACCACCGCAGCTGATGCCAGTCCAAACAGCATGCGTTTGAACTGGAAGCAACCAAAGGGTGTACAGAATGTGGTAAAATGTCTACTCTCTGGTTCCAATACCACTTAATAATAAGCCGCCGATAAGTCCAGTGTGGGAAACCACTTAGCTTGCCTGGTCAACATTAGCATTTCGTCAATTCTTGGTAATGGAAACTCATCAATTATAATGTTACCATTCAACCAGCGCAAGTCTACACATAGAGGAACCTTGCCGTTGGGCTTCCGTACAACCACCAACAGAGAAATTCATTCGGAGGCCTCCACTGGCTCAATAATCAGTTCCAACAAATTTTCCATCTCTTTCTTCACTTCATCCCTCGCTATGAATGGTATGTTACATGCCTTATGAATTTTGGGGGTAGCTTCTTGTTTGAATCCTATTCCATGGGAAAAACCCTTTAGCTTCCCCCATTCTGCCATCAAACACAGAGGGAAATTCCTGTGATGCCCACTCTCTAGTGTTCTCACTCTCACAAGCTACCAACACTTGCTCTTTGCTGTAAGGGTCCAGAATTATCTTAAGACTTTTCTGATCCTTCCACCCCAGAACTGAAGGACCTTCTTTAGCAACATACAGTTTGCATGAAGCGTGTCTGTCCTTAAATCTAAATACTAATTGTCTGTAACCGACCATACCCCAGTGTAACTTTCTGAAGAAATATCTGGTGGTTCCAATTGCCCAACAATTTGCCCAACAAACTGCTTCTCCCAAACTGCTTCAGCAACAATGGTGTATGGTGAGACTGAATCAACAGCTACTTGTAACCTGACCTCACTGAAAGTTACCCAGAGGGGTTTAGAGGACCCCTCCCCAGAAATGTTCAAAACAACTTTATGTGTGATACTTTTTGCACTCACAACCTCATCACTCATGTCTGATGAGTCCCCTTCGTTACTTTCCCTCACACATGCTACTTTGTGAAACATTAAACCTTTCTTTTTTCTGTTTTCTTTTACACGACCCTTGTGAAATGCACAAATATGCCACACTACAAACATTCTGCAGACTTTGTGGGACATCTTTCAAATCTTGCTGAATGTGACAAGCTCCCACATCTAAAACAAATAATATTAGTGCTTTTCTCATCTTCAACACTGTTTCCTTTTTTTTCCTTCCTTTGGTCTTTGTGCATGTCATTGTTCAATCTATTCTTATGCTTGTTATCTGAAAACGTCCCTACCACTTCAGCATTACCCTTTTCCTGTGACAGTGTAGACTTGGCGCAAAGATCTAAAAGTTCCACTTTTTTACCATATCTATTCTCTCCCTAAGGTTATTTTCTACTTCGACCCATACCTTGTCTTGTATAGCCTTGTTTTTCGTATACATGACAATTTGGTCATGCACTAGCTCATCATGCAAGTTTCCAAATCTGCACCTACTAGCAAGATGCTTGCGAGCTGCAACATAATCTTCAATACTTTCACTTTTTTCCTGCTTCTTTGAAAGTAAGCATGTCTTGTAACAGCCATGCACACAGACGGTGTGAAGTGATAATCCAAGTCCATCATAGCACTCTTAAATACATCAATGCCACCCCCAGCTCTCTCTGGTTTCTGTAACTGATTGTCAATGTGTAATCCTTCTGATCATAAGAAGTCTTTTTTTTTTCTTTCGGCAGAAAATACACCACTGATGTCCTGCAATTTAGCAATATAATTAAAAGAAATTGTCTCTCCATTCATTCCATTGGACTGCTGGCTCACCTGGTGTAGCTAGTAATTCTTTGGGAGATGACAATTATAAGGGCTGGTCATTGCCATGTGATACACTTCTTTCTGCCTCACTGGAAGACATGTCTATTTAAGGTACAAGCAGAGTATACCCAACAAACAACACTCTGCGAAAATGTACCTTACAATAATACTTTTAGGCCATAAACATCCTTGTGAATGATTGAGAAAAAAAACATCCTTTTTTGTCTAGAGAAACTGCCCAGAATCACAAAAAAACTGTCCTTGTCTGCAGCTTCCAATGCTGAACCTGCATATATTTACAATGCTTCCTGTTTCCCTCAAGATGGCCGCATGTAACGTGCCTTCCGACATCCTGGAGGTCACGCTGAGGACGCGCACCCTGACACGCTGTGTTTACTGATTGAGGAGCGCGCAAAGACAAAGGACGTGACGATTAAATTACAGCTATTGTACCGACTAAGGGGCCGATTACGATGGCGGAGGGACTGGAGTCCGTCAGCCATTGTGGTGGTGACCAGTGATGGAGCAAGGACTCGTAAATGAGACTTGCTCGGAAGCAATCCTCTCGTTTAACTCACTAACGAATTATTAACAACGTGTTTTGTGATTAATAATACGCATTTCCTTTACACACGGGAGAAAATGAAGCTTGCCTATGTGGTTACTAACTGCAATAACATGAACGAAGGACTAAGATGCACTCTAATACGGGATCTTTACGGCGCATGCGTCTACTGCATCTACGTAGTATGACGTACTGTCGCTTGGAGGGAAATTCTGGCGCCTGCGCAAAGAACCAGAAAATGGCCGCTTGAAAACTCCCATGCATGGCACCTGCTTGCTGAAATTAGAAAATAAGTTTTATAATAACGCAAATGCAGAAAGGGAAATAATAAATGGAATGGGCTAGAGTAGAGGTTGGTGGTATACAGTGAAATCATTTATTTTTGAGAATAATATTTTTCCTTTTGACTTTATTATTAGTGCGTATTTGGGCCTGTCAAATTTGTCTGAGTCGAGCAGACTGACGTTGCGCAACGCATGCGCCCTGGCGAGAAAGTACGAAAGATGACTAAGGATTTGTCACGCGTCCAAGGCCAGCGAAGATGTGCCCTGGGAACATGAGGGTGAAGAGTTCATATGAAGGAACTTTATTCAAGAGATCGCAACATTTGTATTAATAAAGTTTGAAGATGTATGGGAAAGGAAGTGGGGAATAAAGTTTGAGGGGAGGAGTTTTGAAAGAATGGAAATAAGTGAAATGTAAGCATGGTGTGATGATCATCCCCTCCTCGCCTGTCCAATCAGAGTTAGTATTTTGTAGAATTGAAACATTAATGGGTGGTACATGCTTATGGAAGGGTATAATTGAGGTAGTTTTAGTCAGCTAAGGGGAGGTTTTTGAGAATTTTGGGAGTATTCGGAGAGATCTGTTCGGAGAACTGGGTGTGCTGGGGTGGTGCTGGAGCTGTGAGACGCAGATGAAGAAAACTGAATGCAGAACCATCTACTTAATTTGGGTGGGTTAGAAAGAAGATCGCGGAAGAACCACGAGGAGGAAGAGAGTGTCAGAGAGGGGTGCGACGTAGTCGTCGGTATCTGGAGAGGTGAAGTATCCTGTCCTGATTCCTGTCCTGAAGTCTTTGTCTCCTGATCTGTCCTGGGGACCCTTACCAGCTCTTTGGCCAGAGGGTTGGTCTTCACACAATACTTGGTAATTATAAATTCATCGTCTTGCTAAATGCTCTTCTCTCTCTATCCTCTTCTTTCTGAGCATAGTTGTTGTGTGGATCTGAATTATTATATCTATTGAATTTTTGATTGAATTGGCACCCTTGCGAATGAGGGTGTTTGTACTGAAACGTTTGAGATGGTTCACAAACAACTAATTTAGATAAAGATTTTAAAACTTCTCGAGTCTGTGATTATTTCATTTTAATCGAGAAATGTTTAATAAAGTTATGTTAATTATCACCATCAACTAGTTCCACCTAATGGTCCATTGACCAGAGGAAAGAACTATTTGATCAGTGAAAGATTTAGTTGGAGAAGAAATAACTAGTTCTTAAGGTATGAGAATCATTAAAAACTAAAAGTTCCAGCGGTCTACTTGGTGTTTAGTAGAAGCGAGTTGTATGGGCCCAGGTGAGTACATGGTAGTGGAGTATCTGTTGCTAGTATGCCGCTGGATCACCAGGACCGTCCGCAATACATGCGGTGGTTCCGCACACCACATTAGGATACGACCGCCATCATGGCGGTCGCATCTTGCATTTTTAACATTGCGGCGGGTGCTGCTGACAGCAGCACCCGCCGCAATGTTGAAAATGCATGTTGTGCATTACAGTGCACTACGTGGCAGGTACCACACGGTGCCTGCCACTTAGTGCACTGAAATGTAAGGGGGTACCATGGGTACCCCCCAGTGCACAAACACCCCTCCCCCCCATTGGGGGCCTGCAACGGGTCCCCGAACAGGATCTCCACCAGCCTTTTCATGACTGTGTCGCCGTCATGGAAAAGCTGTCTCACAGCCTGCATCATAATATGGTGGATGGTGCCTGCTAGGCACCACCACCATTTAATGCATGCAGACTGCTCCGCCAGGCAATCGGTCCGATTGCCTGTGGCTGTTCCGTGGCGGACGGTCTTTCCGTCCTCCACGGTCGCAGTCTGGATCCCCCCGCCATCGTAATGTGGCGGGGGAAATTCGCGGTCCGATGGCGGAAGGACCGCCACCGCATGGCTGGCGGTCCTTCCGCCATCGTAATGACCCCCTAAGTTCTCCGTGGCTCACCGCACAATGTACAACCTCCAAATGCATTCGCAAACTGACTTTTCCGATGTGGACTCACGTTGAAGATAGTTGTAGTTTATGTTCTTTCCTTGTCTTCTGTTCTCTCTTTTTTTTTATAATGGGCGTGGGGAAGCACTATACTTGTCGGAAGTATCAGTTTAGGTTGATAAATCCAACACTCCTGCTCATCCCCACAAATTGTGTAGTAATCACCACACACATGTATGAGTAAAGTAGAAGTGCATTTATTTATGCTGCAGAGTAGAAGGATGCATCAGCCTTTACTGGTAACGCCCCTTCCCTTCTTCCCTACAAGGTTCCATTACATCATAAATATAGTATTGAATTATGGGCTCGAGCACAGAGCTTGGCATGATAGAAATTCCATGTTAAAGGGGAAACTTACCATATACTACAGGCCTACTGCTGCACTTTCAAAATCAATCAATCAATCAATCACAGAATTTGTAAAGCGCACTACTTACCCGCGAGGGTCTCAAGGCGCTGGGGAGAAAAAAAGGGGGGGTGCTGCTACTGGTCGAACAACCAGGTCTTGAGTAGCCTCCTGAAGGTCAGCAGGTCTTGGGTCTGTCGTAGGCTTAGTGGAAGGGTGTTCCAGGTCTTGGCGGCGAGGTGGGAGAAGGATCTGCCGCCGGTGGTAGTTCTTCGAATGCGAGGGACGGTGGCGAGGGAGAGGTCGGCGGAGCGGAGTTGGCGGTTGGGGACGTAGAAGAGGAGTCGTCTGTTGAGGTAGGCTGGGCCAGTCTTGTGGAGTGCCTTGTGTGCGTGGATGAGGAGTTTGAAGGAGATTCTCCTGTCGACGGGGAGCCAGTGCAGGTTCCTCAGGTGGGGGTGATGTGGCTGTGGCGTGGTACATCGAGGATCAGGCGTGCGGAGGCGTTTTGTATGCGTTGCAGTCGCTTGATGAGCTTGGCCGGGGCTCCGCGTAGAGGGCGTTCCCATAGTCAAGTCTGCTACTGACGAGGGCCTGGGTGACTGTTCTTCTTGTATCTTTCGGGATCCACCTGTAGATCTTGCGAAGCATGCGGAGGGTGTTGAAGCAGGAGGAGGAGACTGCGTTGACTTGCTTGGCCATGGAGAGCGTTGAGTCGAGGATGACTCCCAGGTTGCGTGCGTGGTCGGTGGGTGTCGGGGCTGCTCCCAGCATCGTTGGCCACCAGGAGTCGTCCCAGTCTGAGGGGTTGGAGCCGAGGATGAGGACCTCTGTCTTCTCCGTGTTCAGTTTTAGTCGGCTGATCTTCATCCAATCGGCGACGGCCTTCATTCCTTCATGGAGGTTGGATTTGGCGGCGAGGGGGTCCTTGGTGAGGGAGAGGATCAGTTGAGTGTCGTCGGCATAGGAGATTATGTTGAGGTCGTGCTGTCTGGCGATGCGTTCGAGCGGGGCCATGTAGATGTTGAACAGTGTTGGGCTGAGGGACGATCCCTGGGGTACGCCGCAGATGATCTCAGAGGCTTCGGATCGGAATGGTGGGAGGCGGACTCTCTGGGTTCTGCCGGCGAGGAAGGAGGTGGCCCATTCCAGGGCCTTGTCTCGGATCCCTGCGTCGTGGAGGCGTGCGCGTAGAGTGCGGTGGCAGACAGTGTCGAAGGCAGCGGAGAGGTCCAGCAGGATGAGGGCTGCGGTCTCACCGTTGTCCAGCAGGATCCTGATGTCGTCGGTGGCGGCGATGAGGGCAGTCTCAGTGCTGTGGTTGCTGTGGAACCCCGATTGGGATGGGTCCAGGATGCTGTTTTCTTCGAGGTATCGGGTTAGCTGTTTGTTGACGATCTTCTCGATGACCTTGGCTGGGAACGGAAGCAGGGAGATGGGCCGGAAGTTCTTGAGGTCTCTCGGGTCCGCCTTGGGTTTTTTGAGTAGGGCGTTGATCTCTGCGTGTTTCCAGCTCTCTGGGAAGGTCGCGGACTCGAAGGAGAGATTGATGACGTTGCACAGGTGGGGTGCGATGGAGCTGCTGGCTTTGTTGAAGATGTGGTGCGGGAAAGGGTCTGACGGGGAGCCGGAGTGTATTGTGCTCATGGTCTTGATGGTGTCATCGATGTTCACGCTGGCCCAGGCTGGCAGGGGGTCGTGGTCGATGGTGTGCGGCGGGTCTGGTGCATCGATCTTAGTTGGGGCTGTCTGGGTGTTGAAGCTGTCGTGGATGTCGGCGATCTTGCGGTGGAAGAAGGTGGCGAGGGAATCGCACAGGGGTTGCGACGGCGGGATGTCGTTGGTGTTGGAGCTGGGGTTGGAGAGTTCCTTCACGATGTTGAAAAGCTCCTTGCTGTTGTGTGCGTTGTTGTCGAGGCGGTCTTTGAAGGAGATTCTCTTGGCGGACTTGATGAGGTGGTGGTGGTTACGGATGGCGTCTTTGTGGGCTGCGTGGCTGTCCGGTGTCTTATCACTGTGCCATTTCTTCTCTAGTTTCCGGCAGGTACGCTTGGAAGCTAGGAGTTCTTTTGGTGGTGTCACTGTAGGTGAGTTTTTTCAGCGGGGCGAGGGTGTTGGCACAGTCGTCCATCCATCGTCTGAGGTTGCAGGCAGCGTCGTCGGTGTTGGATGGGTCGGAGGGAGGGCTGAGAGCGAGGTTTGCCCGTAGTTGGTCTTCGGTGACTTTGCTCCAGCAGCGGCGTGGGATCTGTTGGGTGCGGTGGTGTGTGGTGGGTTTCTGGAAGGTGAAATGGATGCAGCGGTGGTCGGTCCAGAGGAGTTCCGTGGTGTGGCTGAAGGAGACGTGGGAGCTTGAGGAGAAGATGGGGTCAAGCGTGTGGCCGGCGGAATGGGTCGGTGTTGTGACGAGCTGGCTCAGACCGAGGTTGGCGAGGTTGTCGATCAGGGTGGTGGAGTTGCTGTCGTTGTTGTTCTCCAGGTGAAAGTTCAGGTCTCCGAGGAGGATGTAGTCGGTAGAGGTCAGGGCGTGCGTGCTGATGAAGTCGGCGATGGAGTCGCTGAACTGGGGGCGGGGCCCAGGGGTCTGTAGACAAGGGTGCCTCTAAGGGTGGTGTTGGGGTCCGTGTGGATCTGGAAGTGCATGTGTTCGGCGGTGCTGAGAGTGTCGTCGGTGTTGGTCGAGACCCTGATGGTGTTCTTGTGGACGATGGCGATTCCTCCTCCTACTGCGTTGACGCGGTCTCTGCGGGTGATCTTATAGCCGTCTGGGATGGCTATGGCGATGTCGGGGCGGAGGAGTCGTTCATCCAGGTCTCTGTCAGGAAGGCGACGTCTGGTGATGATGTGTCGAGCAGGTCCCAGAGCTCGACGGCGTGTTTGCCTGCGGAGCGGGTGTTCAGTAGGATGCATCGGAGGTGGTTGAGGTCCTTCTTGGCGGGCGCCTCGGTGGCTCTGAGGCTGGTGTAGCTGCAGTTCCGGCAGGTGAAGGGACCATGGGTGCGTTTCGGGGTGGCCTTGAAGCAGTTGTGCGTCCGTCCGGGGTTGAGAGCGTGGAGTGTGGTGGCATCGTATCGGCGTCGGTCCTCGAGGCTGGAGCGGGGAGCGCACGGCCCAGGGGTTCTGGCGCTGGGCGCGGTCAAGGCGCGGACGGGCGCAGACGGGCTTGCCTTCGGCGCGCACAGCGGCCGCCATATATGGGGAGGTGGGAGGGAGGAGCAGCTGGGAGGCGGGAGGCAGGGGCAGCGAATGGGCAGTCAGGGGGGCGGGGCCGCAGGGGACGCAGCGGCGGGAGTGGAGAGAGGCAACGAGGGGTACAGAAGGCAAAATGGGCACAGTTCAATGGGGGCAGCGAGGGGAAACAGAAGGAAAATGGACACAGTTCAATGGGGGCAGCGAGGGGAAACAGAAGGAAAACGGACACAGTTCAATGGGGGCAGCGAGGGGAAACAGAAGGAAAATGGACACAGTTCAATGGGGGCAGCGAGGGGAAACAGAAGGAAAATGGACACAGTTCAATGGGGGCAGCGAGGGGAACAGACGGAAAAATGGACACAGGGAAAATGGGGGCAGCGAGGGGAACAGAAGGAAAATGGACACAGTTCAATGGGGGCAGCGAGGGGAAACAGAAGGAAAATGGACACAGGGAAAATGGGGGCAGCGAGGGGAAACAGAAGGAAAATGGACACAGTTCAATGGGGGCAGCGAGGGGAACAGAAGGAAAAATGGACACAGGGAAAATGGGGGCAGCGAGGGGAACAGAAGGAAAATGGACACAGTTCAATGGGGGCAGCGAGGGGAAACAGAAGGAAAATGGACACAGGGAAAATGGGGGCAGCGAGGGGAACAGAAGGAAAATGGACACAGTTCAATGGGGGCAGCGAGGGGAACAGAAGGAAAAATGGACACAGGGAAAATGGGGGCAGCGAGGGGAAACAGAAGGAAAATGGACACAGTTCAATGGGGGCAGCGAGGGGAACAGAAGGAAAATGGACACAGTTCAATGGGGGCAGCGAGGGGAACATAAGGAAAAATGGACACAGGGAAAATGGGGGCAGCGAGGGGAAACAGAAGGAAAATGGACACAGTTCAATGGGGGCAGCGAGGGGAAACAGAAGGAAAAACGGGCACCGAGGCCACAAGCAGAGGGGCGAGCTTACCAGCAGCAGCAGCGGGCAGGACACCACAGGCGGAGCTGTGTGGCGGGGGAGCGACCTACCTGGCAAGGTCAAGGGTCGCTCTCCTCACCGCGCAGCGGCCGCCATATATGGGGAGGTGGGAGGGAGGAGCAGCTGGGAGGCGGGAGGCAGGGGCAGCGAATGGGCAGTCAGGGGGGCGGGGCCGCAGGGGACGCAGCGGCGGGAGTGGAGAGAGGCAACGAGGGGTACAGAAGGCAAAATGGGCACAGTTCATTGGGGGCAGCGAGGGGAAACAGAAGGAAAATGGACACAGTTCAATGGGGGCAGCGAGGGGAAACAGAAGGAAAATGGACACAGTTCAATGGGGGCAGCGAGGGGAAACAGAAGGAAAATGGACACAGTTCAATGGGGGCAGCGAGGGGAACAGAAGGAAAATGGACACAGTTCAATGGGGGCAGCGAGGGGAACATAAGGAAAAATGGACACAGGGAAAATGGGGGCAGCGAGGGGAAACAGAAGGAAAATGGACACAGTTCAATGGGGGCAGCGAGGGGAAACAGAAGGAAAAACGGGCACCGAGGCCACAAGCAGAGGGGCGAGCTTACCAGCAGCAGCAGCGGGCAGGACACCACAGGCGGAGCTGTGTGGCGGGGAGCGACCTACCTGGCAAGGTCAAGGGTCGCTCTCCTCACGCGCAGCGGCCGCCATATATGGGGAGGTGGGAGGGAGGAGCAGCTGGGAGGCGGGAGGCAGGGGCAGCGAATGGGCAGTCAGGGGGCGGGGCCGCAGGGACGCAGCGGCGGGAGTGGAGAGAGGCAACGAGGGGTACAGAAGGCAAAATGGGCACAGTTCATTGGGGGCAGCGAGGGGAACAGAAGGAAAATGGACACAGTTCAATGGGGGCAGCGAGGGGAACAGAAGGAAAAATGGACACAGTTCAATGGGGGCAGCGAGGGGAACAGAAGGAAAAATGGACACAGGGAAAATGGGGGCAGCGAGGGGAACAGAAGGAAAATGGACACAGTTCAATGGGGGCAGCGAGGGGAAACAGAAGGAAAATGGACACAGGGAAAATGGGGGCAGCGAGGGGAAACAGAAGGAAAATGGACACAGTTCAATGGGGGCAGCGAGGGGAAACAGAAGGAAAATGGACACAGTTCAATGGGGGCAGCGAGGGGAAACAGAAGGAAAATGGACAGAGTTCAATGGGGGCAGCGAGGGGAACAGAAGGAAAAATGGACACAGGGAAAATGGGGGCAGCGAGGGGAACAGAAGGAAAATGGACACAGTTCAATGGGGGCAGCGAGGGGAACAGAAGGAAAATGGACACAGTTCAATGGGGGCAGCGAGGGGAACAGAAGGAAAAATGGACACAGTTCAATGGGGGCAGCGAGGGGAACAGAAGGAAAAATGGACACAGGGAAAATGGGGGCAGCGAGGGGAAACAAAAGGAAAAGGGACACAGTTCAATGGGGGCAGCGAGGGGAACAGAAGGAAAATGGACACAGTTCAATGGGGGCAGCGAGGGGAACAGAAGGAAAAATGGACACAGTTCAATGGGGGCAGCGAGGGGAACAGAAGGAAAAATGGACACAGGGAAAATGGGGGCAGCGAGGGGAACAGAAGGAAAATGGACACAGTTCAATGGGGGCAGCGAGGGGAAACAGAAGGAAAATGGACACAGGGAAAATGGGGGCAGCGAGGGGAAACAGAAGGAAAATGGACACAGTTCAATGGGGGCAGCGAGGGGAAACAGAAGGAAAATGGACACAGTTCAATGGGGGCAGCGAGGGGAAACAGAAGGAAAATGGACAGAGTTCAATGGGGGCAGCGAGGGGAACAGAAGGAAAAATGGACACAGGGAAAATGGGGGCAGCGAGGGGAACAGAAGGAAAATGGACACAGTTCAATGGGGGCAGCGAGGGGAAACAGAAGGAAAATGGACACAGGGAAAATGGGGGCAGCGAGGGGAAACAGAAGGAAAATGGACACAGTTCAATGGGGGCAGCGAGGGGAAACAGAAGGAAAATGGACACAGTTCAATGGGGGCAGCGAGGGGAAACAGAAGGAAAATGGACACAGTTCAATGGGGGCAGCGAGGGGAACAGAAGGAAAAATGGACACAGGGAAAATGGGGGCAGCGAGGGGAACAGAAGGAAAATGGACACAGTTCAATGGGGGCAGCGAGGGGAAACAGAAGGAAAAAGGACACAGTTCAATGGGGGCAGCGAGGGGAACAGAAGGAAAATGGACACAGTTCAATGGGGGCAGCGAGGGGAACAGAAGGAAAAATGGACACAGGGAAAATGGGGGCAGCGAGGGGAAACAGAAGGAAAAGGGACACAGTTCAATGGGGGCAGCGAGGGGAACAGAAGGAAAATGGACACAGTTCAATGGGGGCAGCGAGGGGAACAGAAGGAAAAATGGACACAGGGAAAATGGGGGCAGCGAGGGGAAACAGAAGGAAAATGGACACAGTTCAATGGGGGCAGCGAGGGGAAACAGAAGGAAAAACGGGCACCGAGGCCACAAGCAGAGGGGCGAGCTTACCAGCAGCAGCAGCGGGCAGGACACCACAGGCGGAGCTGTGTGGCGGGGGAGCGACCTACCTGGCAAGGTCAAGGGTCGCTCTCCTCACCGCGCAGCGGCCGCCATATATGGGGAGGTGGGAGGGAGGAGCAGCTGGGAGGCGGGAGGCAGGGGCAGTGAATGGGCAGTCAGGGGGGCGGGGCCGCAGGGGACGCAGCGGCGGGAGTGGAGAGAGGCAACGAGGGGAACAGAAGGCAAAATGGGCACAGTTCAATGGGGGCAGCGAGGGGAAACAGAAGGAAAATGGACACAGGGAAAATGGGGGCAGCGAGGGGAACAGAAGGAAAATGGACACAGTTCAATGGGGGCAGCGAGGGGAACAGAAGGAAAAATGGACACAGGAAAATGGGGGCAGCGAGGAAAACAGAAGGAAAATGGACACAGTTCAATGGGGGCAGCGAGGGGAACAGAAGGAAAATGGACACAGTTCAATGGGGGCAGCGAGGGGAACAGAAGGAAAAATGGACACAGGGAAAATGGGGGCAGCGAGGGGAAACAGAAGGAAAATGGACACAGTTCAATGGGGGCAGCGAGGGGAAACAGAAGGAAAAACGGGCACCGAGGCCACAAGCAGAGGGGCGAGCTTACCAGCAGCAGCAGCGGGCAGGACACCACAGGCGGAGCTGTGTGGCGGGGGAGCGACCTACCTGGCAATGTTACCATTCATGATGATAATGATATCGGAGAGGTGCACAATATGTACTTATGTCCAATGCTGATTCATGTTTGTGTGGAATCAGATTCCACAAATTAATAATTGTGCAATTTAACTGACTACAGGAGAGACAAAAAAGCAAGGTTTTACTGTATTCAATATAAATGAAGCCCTGTTAGTTTGACATGAGTGAGGCTTTAGACCTACTCTGAACATGCCAACAAGACCAATTCAGTGGGGTGACTCCAGGTTTTTAAAGCCACAAATTACTTTAATATAGCTGTCTCCCTCCCGTAATTCCCTTTGTTTCATTGCAAGTTGATGGGAAACTAAATCCCAACATTTTATTTTTTAAATCTACGTCTTCCTGTTTTCCCAATGTTGGCATGTGCGCTACTTGTGTATTCAGCGTCTTATTTAAAAAGCCCCTTGCTCCGCGGGCGCGTCACTTTTAATATGGAAAATATAAATTATAAATTGTTTTTATTTGTTTTTAACACATAAACATTATGGCCACATCAGCCAGTACACGTTCCACAATGTAATATAACATAAGCATGCAGAATATAGGGTGTATGACTGACCATTTCCTGCAGAAGCCTCAATGCATGTGTATGTCAACGTGTTATGGGACGTCATGTGTATGAGTGAGCAGGTATAAGGTGTGGGACTCTTGTTCCGGATGTGGCTGGGTAGTAACAGGGGTCGCAACAGTGGTAAATAGGGGAGGTGTTGGGGGGACATGGTATTGAGCAATAGTGCTAGTGTCTTGCATTGGACCTAGAGACGGGTTGCCAGCTCTGGATGGTGCAGATGAGGAGGAGGTTCGCTCGCAGGCGGGGGGAGAAGGGTGGAGGGTGGTCTCGAGGGTCCATTTCATTGGTGTCGCCGCAATGGACGGAGGCCCGTTCGGGTGCCAAATGGGGCACCAATTAACCACTCTCTGAGGGACCAGGGATCCCATGGGCTGTATCAACATCGTCGCCCAGTTGCCGAAAGTGTACAAGAAGACCAGCCCATTGCGGGGAGATAGATCTGCGGTGGATCCGCCGGGCCTCCTTATTACAAAGCGCCTCCTCTTCTGCTGTGCCCCATTTGTGCAGGGCGCTTCTCCAGGCCTCCATCGGTGGGGCTACCGGTGAGCGCCAGTGTAGGGTAATGGAGCACTTAGCCACAAGTAGTGCAAGGGCTGCAAACCATGATTGTACTTTGTGGTGCTTCCTTCTCTTAATAATGCAGAGGGATCATGCCTCCCATGAGGTTATGTCCGGGAGCCCGGTGACCTCCTGAAGCGTGTCATGTACGGAGCACCAGAATCCTGAAGGGCCGGACATGACCACAGCATGTGCATAAGTGTGTGCCCACAGTGCTGCAGAGGGGCCATTCAAACTTCGTGTCCGGGCAGTATTGGTGCAATTGGCCGGGTGTGAGGTATGCACTGTGAAGTGTAAAGAACTTTGTGGGGCATATTTACAAGAGATTTAGGAAAAATTGCTAACGCCATGCTGTGCCATTCTGAAAACACAGGGATGCACCATATTTACAATGATATGGCGCACCCCTGCATTTTCCCTAGTGCTGGCACTAAATTCAGCAGCCTAGAGCCAATGCAGGCACCCTTGCACCACAGTGCAAGAGTGCCTGCGTAGAGGGAATGATTGCTTATGTGCAGGAAGGTGTCCCTTCCTGCACAGAAACAATAACTAATGGTGATTTGTAACTCCTATGTGTGCTGCATTGTGTAGCACACATAGAAGTTGCAGATCGTCATTTTTTTTAATGATTGTTCATGTGCAAGGAGAGAATTCTCAGTCCAGGCCCGTAGGTCCTTCGTGGTGTAATAGTCTCGCCCACAGGACAGGAATTGAGGGGCAGGTCAGGAGTTTATAGTGGAAACGCCCGAGGGAGGTGGTGTATCCTGGACATACACGTCCACACCACCACCACCTGCAGGGGCCAGGAGGACGCTGGGCAGGAGCTGGGGCGGAGTAGGAACCTGAAAGCAGGAATCGGTGAGGCCCGTCTCAGCGGAGGCTTCACCAAGGTAGCACCCAGCTGTGCAGTGGGACAGCCATTGTATCTGTGCCACTAAAAAATATGCCTCAAAGGACGGTGTCCCAGGGCTCCCCTGATCAGGCGGTAGCTGTAATTTGGATAGAGTCACCCGACGGCAGCCATATCCCCAAATGAGGGACCGAGGGGAACTACTGGGAGGTTTGTAAAATGATAGAGGAGGCGAGGTAATGCCACCAGTTTCACTCAGGCTATCCTACCTATGGGAGCCAGAGGTAAGGTGCTCCAGAAGTGTGTCTGGGCTTGGATACTCGTCAGTGCCCTCCAGAGAGTCCCCTCATAGAGATCGCTAGTAGAGTGGTAAAGGCGGATTCCCAAATAACAGGCCCCTGAACAACCTCGTGAGCACCCCCCACAGGAGCTGGAGCAAGGTATCAGAGGACCTCGGTCACACACCCTTGACGCATCACCACTGCCCCCTCCCATAACCCTGAATAAGCAGTCGGAAACTTCAATACCTGGATCTCTCAATGCCCTGAAATAGTCACCCCCCCTCAAACCCTTCGGCCCTCACAAGCCCCTCCCCACACCCCCACAAGGCTACTTGGTTCACAGAGGAACTCATCAACACCAAAGCAACTGCAAGAAACTGGAAAGGACCTGGAGCGCCAAGAAGACCAAATCCAACAGGGAAAACCTTTAAAAAGCCCCCCCCAAAAATACCACTCCCAAGAAAGAGGCCTTCAACAACTGCCTAAATACCAGCTCCAGTCACTGCAAAGAATGCTTCAGCATCGTCAGAGAGTTTACCAACCCAACAGCTGCTGTGAACGCCATCACCCCCTCCCAGAACCTCTGCGATGCCCTCAAAGGTTTCTTCCACAACAAAATAGCTGCAATTTACAAACACTTCAAACCCAAACCTCCACTTTATACCCTCAGCACACTATACACTAGTATCGGCAACACCCCAGCTACCATCTCCACCTGGGGAACCCTCACTATGCTGAACACCGCCACCATCTTGAGTTCCATCCACTCCCGAGCCCCAAGGGACCCCTGCCCACACCATATGTTCAACAAGGAAACCAGCGCCATCAGCAAGGAACTCTCCCTCATTCTCAATTCCTCCATCTCATGGAAGCACGCAGAAGTCAAACCTCTGCTAAAAAATACCCTCTGCAGACCCAACAGACCTCATAAATTACCGACCCATCTCGCTTCTTCCCTTCCCAGTGAGTCATGGAAAAAGCAATCAATATCCAACTGACCAACCATCTCGAAACCAACAAACTCCTGGATCCCTCACAATCTGGTTTCTGCGCCAACTATACCACAGAAACCGCCCTCATAGCAGCCATGGATGATATCAGAGCCCTCATGGACAAGAGCAAAACCACTGCCCTCATCCTCCTCGACCTCTCCGCAGCCTTCGACACCATATCTCACCACACACTCCTCATCGGCCCCCACCAAATGGGCATTCAAGAAGACGCCCTCAAATGGATTGCCTCCTTTCTCACAGGCAGAACCCAAAGCATCCACCTTCCATCCTACGTCTCAGCTCCAAACGACATCCTCTTCAGAGTCCCCCAAGGCTCCTCCCTTAGCCTCACCCTCATTAACACCTACATGCCCCCCAGTCACCCTGGTCAAATTCCACAACATGAACATCATATCCTACGCGGATGACACCCGACTCATCCTATCCCTCTCCTCCGACCCCACAAACACAAAAACCACCTTCCACAGGTGTATGACCAACATCGCCAGCTGGATGCGGAGCAAGTGCCTCAAGCTTAACACTGGTAAACCCGAGTTACTAATATTCAGGAAGTCCTCCTCCCCCTGGGACTACACCTGATGGCCCACCGAACTAGGCCCTCCTCCCCAGCACATGGAACACGCCAAAAACATAGGCATTATCCTCAACCGCAATCTGTCCATGAAAAGACAGGTGAATGCAGTTGCCTTACCATGCTTCCACATGCTGAAGAAAATCTTCAAATGGCTCCTCGCAGACACCAGAAGCACCATCATCCAGACTCTCATCACTAGCCGCCTGGACTATAGCAACGCCCTATAAGTAGGGATCAACACCCAACTCCTAAACAGACTCCAAACAATACAGAATGCAGCCCCTAGGCTCATCCTCGACCTCCTGAGATGAACCCACATGACCCCCACCTCAGAACACTACACTGGCTCCCCATCAGCAAATGCTGCCAATTCAAACTTCTCACCCACACCTACAAAGCCCCCACTACAAGGGCCCAGCCTACCTCAGCCAGAGAGTGAACTTCCACCAACCCACGAGACAGCTCCACTCATCATCCCTCCTCCTCACCGATGCCCCCCGTATCTGCAGAAGCAGCGGCAGTTCCTTCTCCCACCTCGCACCCAAACTCTGAAACGACCTCCCCATACCCCTGCACTCTGCCCCAACACTACTGGAGTTCAGGAAGAGAATAAAAACCTGGCTGTTCAGCAAATAGCTCGGAGCAGTGAAGAACCCCCCTCCCTAGCACCTGGAGACCCTCATGGGTGATATGCTCTGCTTGACATATCACTCCTGATTGAGATGTAGAGCAGAAGTCAATATTACAATGTATTGTGGGGCATATTTACAATGCCCCTGCAGCAGTTTTACGCTGCCTGAGCGTCACTTTTGTGATGCTCCAGCGGGCGTAGTGTGCCGGCCCATATGAACAAGACCACGCAAAGCCATCCTGCGTGGCTTTTCATGGCCTTATAAATATAGAGTAAAGCAATGCCTTACTCTGCGTGGAAAGGGTGTTCCATGGGTGTTGCTGTGGGTGTTCCCACACAACACCCATGGTTTTTGACACTGCCCCAGATTTACAACATACCATAAATCTGGGGCAGCGCCAAAACTAACGTTTTCCCAAATCTGGCATAACGAGGAGAAATGTTTACATTTCTCCTTGTTTTTTCCTATTTCCACTTGTGCTGCGTTCTGCAGCACTCATAAAATGGTGCAAGGGTGCCTGCATTGGTGCTCGGCTGCAGATTATGTGCCGGCGCTGGCAGAAATGCACCATATCTTGAGGATATGGTGCTTTCCTGCCCTTTTCTTTTGACATAGGGCAGCGCATCTAGAAGACTTGTGGTGCTGCCGTACCCAAAAATATTGTAAATATGCCCCATGTATCTTCT
This sequence comes from Calotriton arnoldi, assembly GCA_963921515.1. Taxonomy (NCBI): domain Eukaryota; kingdom Metazoa; phylum Chordata; class Amphibia; order Caudata; family Salamandridae; genus Calotriton; species Calotriton arnoldi. Next base: position 2,413,014 of record CAWUFW010001334.1, on the reverse strand, counting down.
ATTATCTACTGGTTGTGAGGTGTAACTTTCTTTTTCACACCACAGTGACTGCACAGTTTCTGTCTGAAAGTGTATGTAAACCCACCATTTTGGAAACAAGCCTTCGTTCCTTCCCGATGCCTTTAGAGAACAGACTTAATGCTGGTCTGTTTATTGCCTTGTACTTAAAATATTTTAAAACTGTGCTTGCCTTATGTAGTGTCTTGTAAATAAAGAACAATTAAACTCTTTTGGTCCTCCTGTACACCGTAGGCCTGTGACGTAAGCGTTAAGAGGAATGAAGTGAAGGCAGGCTTAAAATGTTGGATTCTGACTTACACTCAGCAGAATAAAGACGTGTAAAACTACACTCTGTGTGTGGTGTAGTCATTGGCTAGAACCTGGGCTGATAGGATACTATACCTAACTGAGCTTTTCATATGACAAATGCTCAACTCTCATTTGCCTAGTGCTAGACCATAACCAGTTCTTGCTATTAAATAGATAAGGGCTTAGGGCCTGATTCACAAAAGTAAACTTAGACCAAAAGTCTAAGTTTTGACCTGAAGTCTAACTTTACTACTAGTAAAGTTAGACTTTTGGTCTATGTTTAGACCAAAAGTCTAACTTGGACCAAAAGTCTTACTTTACTACTACTAAAGTTAGACTTTGGTCTAAGTTAGACTTTTGGACTAAACTTAGACTTCAGGTCTAAACTTAGACTTTTGGTCTAAGTTTACTTTTGTGAATCAGGCCCTTTGTTGCTGGTGCCATGAGTTTTACAATTTTTAGCATTATGAGTGTTTTTAATTGATTGACTGACCATATATATTTTGCTTTCTGTAATGATTCTTAATTTAAATATACCTTCATGGTTTGCAACTTGAAATCATGTTCCATGTGTGGATTATCCAGTGTGGATTTTTCCAATGTGGCTTCATCTGGGTTTTTCTATAATTTGTATTTAAGGTTCTGGTCGTTAAAGACTCACACATAGCGCCAATTCAGCAATCTGCTCTTTTGATGTAAAAAGTTTAGACAGTTTTTGGTAGCAGAGTATGGTTAATGGTAAAGTTTGCTCTGCTATATTATAAGTGATTCCTCTGTTCCTTGTTAGAGATCGTTAGAAATTTCTCTATCCCATTCTCTGAATCTGAACCCTTTGTGCTTTCAGTTCTGGAATTGTGTGAATCCACGGGTCCATGTTGAAGTAATTGCTGTAGAGATCATTATGTGAGTTAAATTAGAACTGCCTTATTCTTATCTTGCACTGCGGCGTGATAATTAGTGAGTTGTTGTCTTGCAGTGTGTTTGGATGGTGGTACTTTGTTGCATAGTTTGTTATGCAGCCTGTGTGATATGAAGTGTCTATCTTGTTAATGGTTTGTGTTTCTTGTGGCGCACACGTATGGCCCATAAATCGCATTGAAGTTGAAATTGGTACCTCATTGTAATTGTTTTATATGAATTGCTGAAATTATTCCGATTTGAATTTGTTGAAATCTTGTGTTTTTATGTGGTTTTGGTTTGGTTATCGCATTCAAAGTAATCCAAGATCTCAGTAATTTATTGGATGGCTGCTAGGACACAAATGCAAAAGAAAGCACGGAGAGAGAACATTGGTAGAAGGAGTGGCAGTGTTTCCTGTAATTGTTAAAGAAACAGTCAAAAAAAAATAATAAATAACTACAAAATTTAAATCTAAAATATGAAAGTGATAGAATCCACCCAAACAGTCACAAGCCATCGAAGAATGGATGAATCAACTAGCAGCTCTTAACTGCATACCACACATCATTGACTCCCCGAGCTAAGTGAGCATTATGCTAGATAAGAGTTTGAACATGCAGAAGCACAGTAGTGCTCTCATCAAAGGAGCGAACTTCCAAATGAGCATCTTAAGGAAAATAAAACCTCCCCCCCATGACTTCAATTCTGCTGTGCAAGCCCTAGTGATTTCCATGTTGGATTATGTAAGCGCAACCCTCTGCTGCATTCCTAGATCTAAGATGGCTCCACTAAGGGCTTCTTTGAACTCTCCTGCAAGGCTCATCACAGGATCTAAAATAACCAACCATATCACGCCTGAGCTGAAATCCCTTAACTGGCTCCCATATAATGCAAGGATACAACTAAAAATTGCGTGCATGACCCATAAAGCCTTACACTTCAACACCCCGATATTCCTCGCACAAAACCGAGCTATCTGGTGGCTCCAGATCCTCTAGAAGTGCCAGCACCTTACTGCTGAAGCCACAGAAACTCCATAAAAAGAAAACTAACAATCGAGCTTTCTCATGTATGGTCCAGAGAATCTGCTATTCCTAGCCCCCTGAAATCAGATTGAACCCCTCAATGACATCTTTTAAAAAGGAAGTTAAAGTGCTATTGATTAGCAAATGTCTGCCCTAGAAACCACACTTTCCAGGCACTCTATGACATGCTCTCATCACCTTTGTTTACTATTTGACTGTTATGATTGTATTTTGATCTGTTGGTTTAGAGTTACTACTTCTTGTACCTTTCGTGATTATCTTGTCGCTGGCTCCTCAGGCTTCCTCTTTCTTGTGCAATTGTAAAGCGCTATGTTACCATAGAGCCTCCTATCTCCATGCCCGCTAAGACACGTTTCCCTCACCCTTGTGTATTATTTGACTGTTACGATTGTATTTTGATCTGTTGGCCTAGAGTTAATCCTTTTTGTTTACCTTGTTGTCTGCTCTACATGCCTCCTATTTCTCGCTCAATTGTAAAGTGCTGTGATACCCCCAGGAGTCATGTTTGCATTATATAAAACTTTTAAAATAAATAAACTGATTCTGATGAGGAGGATGAGTTTTGAAATTATTTATTGAATTCAAGACCACCTTCGCATAATGATGATCAAAGTCTGCAAGTGCAGGAGAGAGGAGCTGGAGAGTCAAGTCCTGCTTCACAAATACTAGCTGCTGGTGTAGAACCTAGTGGCATATTTATGAGAGCTTTGCATCATGCTTGCACCACGCAACGTGGTACATACGTGACACAAACCTCTAAGTCAGATTTTTGAAGCCACGCAAAGCCCCTTTATGTGGCTTTGTATGGCTTAAACAATCTGGAGTAGTGCAAAGCAGCGCAAATCACTGCATTACATTACTCTGCGCAAGGGAGACTTTCCATGAGTGTTGCTCCCATGGTTTTTGACGCATTTCCAGATTTACCAAATCTGGAAAATCTGTGAATGAATCAAAAAGATATGCCTCTCCAGGAGAGGCGTAACGAGGAGAAATATCTTTATTTCTTGCTGTTTTTTCCACTTTCTATGTGTTCTGCAGCACACATAGAAAGAGAAAAAAGCCTCTCAGCATTGTTTTTATGCAGGAAGGTGCCCCTTCGCAAAAACAATCCTGCCTACAACACAGGCACGCTTGCAGCATGGTGCAAGGGGGCCTGAGTTGGCAGTAGGCTGCCAAAATGGCAACAGTGCAAGGAAAAAGGGCAGGAATGTGCCATATTGGATAAATATGGCACATTCCTGTCCTTTCCCTGTGACACAGGGCAGCACAGCAAGGTGACTTGTTGCGCTACCCTGCACCACAAAAGTCATAAATATGGCCCCTAGTGTGTCTACTAGAGTGCAATGTTGGTGCCAGCACCAAGAGAGCTAGAAGAAATTAATATTATTAGACTTTAAACTGATAGGGAGAAATTATTAATGGTACAATAAATGAAGAGAGAATACAGACGTGCAATGAAGAAGAATGAATAAAACATATAAATCATTGGGAGAATGTGAAAGGGTAAGCTGGCTGAAGTAAGGGGAAAAGCAAAAGAAACCAGAAAAGGAAAAATAAACAAGTGTCAGTTATTCTGAGTGTGAAATGGTTGTGAATATTCACTGAGAGAAGTGCATGGAGGTGGATATGTTCATGTACCATAGACAAGGTCTGATCATCTGGTATTTACGAAGAACTTTCTAAAGCTTTGAGAAGAAACCGATAAGTAGTATACAGAAGTAGAGAGAATTGTGACAATTTCAAAGGTCTTTTGGTTGACTGAAATATGTTGTTTGAGATCATTATTTCTAAAGATGTGGGGTTGGAGTGCAAGGCAGTTGCAAGTTGGCCCCAAAAAACTGGCAAGGATTCAGACCCACAATAGTCCATCTCCTGTTGTGATGGATAAATTTTTTTAATTGGTAATTGAACATTTGAAGAATAGCATGCCACAAAAACAAATAAATTCGTCAAACATCATGAGAGCAACACAGGAGTCTAATGAATTAGTACTTGCATCTTGTGAGAGATTAATGAAGATCTATAGACAGTACAGCTGAGTTGATAACCCTGCAAAAGAAGCATTAGTGGATTTGTTTTAGTTTGTGTGTTGGGTTTGACTCCAGATATCAGTCCACATATTCTGCAAAGTGTGATGTGCTGGGAAGAAAAATCTCTCAATGAGATTGTGAAGTATGTCAAGTGTTGTAGTGATTGAAGCATATGGTGGCTCAGACAAGGTATTTTCAGAAAGTTGGCAGGAGGTTCCCCTTCCCAGTCGACGGATTCTGGTTTTGTTTCTGGTGTGAATTCGGGAATGCAGAGAGTTGCTATGCAGAGTAATGACTTTCAATGTTTGCGAGCTGGAAATAATGTTCCTCAAGACAAAGATTTGAATGTGCTGAATGAACATATTAATATGTTGAAAAAGACTCCTCCTTGCCATTGTTTGGGAGGGAAATTTGTAATTGGAAACAAAAGAGTAAATCTAATCCAGATAGAATGCAGAATGAGTCGCATTTGGTTCCACAGAAGCAACAGAACATGAATTAGATGGCACAGAATGGGTTAGCCGCCCCAGTCCAACTGGCTTCGCTTCTGTCCAAGCTTACTCATGAAGCAGGAAGGGAATGAGCGAGGACTTATAAAAGAAGGTTTAGGAAATCATTGCAACTCCCAGATCATGGGAATTTTAAAAAAGTGAGCCGAAAGTGAAGAATAGTGGCGAGCCTTCACATAATTAATAGTACTGTTATTAACCCTGGGCGTAGTTTGCGTAGTAGCCTTCACATAATTAATAGTACTGTTGTCCCAGGTTGACGTGTGGTACCGAATGTTGCTGTCCTTTTGTTCCCGATCCCTGCTGACGCAGAGTGGTTAACTATTATTGATTGGTGTCATGCATTTTTCTCCATTCCTCTTCCTAAGGATAGCCAGTTTCATTTTGCATTTACATTTTTAAATATAGTATGGAATTACAAAGGGGTACAGAGAGAGTCCATCTATTTTCTCCCAAATTCTTAAGAAAGGTTTAGACAGTTGACACCCTCCCTGTAAGTAAGTCCTGGTACAATATATCGCCGATCTGATGGTCACATCCAAAACTATAGAAAGCTTGCAAGCTTGACACAATAGCGGTATTGAACCATGCTGCAGAGTATGGCCATAAAGTGTCCACGACAAAATTGCTATACCACCAGAAAGAAGTTGTTTACTTGGGTCACAAAATTGACCTACCACTGACCCAAAAATAAGTGAGGATGTTTTTGGGATTAGTTAGCTACTGTAATCAGTGCTTCCAAGCTTTTTGCTGATTTCAAAGCCTTTACAAAGGCTTACTCACAGTGATGTGAGTGATCTGGTGCCCTGGGACGATGAATGCCTGAATGTTTTCCTGGAGTACATGCATACTGTAGCCACTCTGGGAATGCTTGATTGCGAGAAATATTTGTATTTATTCTCGCATGAGAGAGAAGGGTGTTGACTTTCAGTAGTTCCTCAGCAACATGGAGGAGCAGAGCTGCTCGAGGTTTACTTTTCAGCTACATTAGACCATGTAGCCCGCGCTTCCGGGCTGCTAAAAAAGCATTGCTGCAACCTGTCTTACCGTAGAGCAGAGTGAAGGGATCGTGATGAGTTATACACCTTTTGAGTTAGTCCCCCATTCAGTTGAAATTTTGCTGACTCGTACTTGAACTCAGCCTTTGACAAATAGCTGATTGACCAAGCATGAATAGGTCATTCTCACTGCTGAGGATATCTCCATAAAAAGTCGCAATAACTAGAATCCCGATACACTCTTGCCAATGCCTTGTGATGATTCTGAGGGAGACAATGACTGTGAACATGATTGTATCAATGTGACAGAGTTGTGCACCAATCAAGACCTGAGATGTACCACTCAAAGTTGCTGGTTTGATTTTATTTGTAGATGGTTCTTATCTAAGGTGTCCTGAGAACAGCATGTACAGTTTGCACAATTTCATAATGCTGTTGAAGCATTGCACTTGTGTAATGTAACTTCTGCACGCATTGCAGAATTAATTGCTCTTACAAGAGCATGCTATGGAGCTAATGGAGAGTGTGGCTTTGGAGTGGTCCACGATTACGGACAGCTGTGGTTTCATAGAGTTTTCTTAACCTCCTCTGGTAGTCCAATCAGAAATGTGCTAAGAATTTTGGATCTATTAAATGCACTTCCGTTGCCCAAAGACATTGCCATTGTAAAATGTGTAGCACATAAGAATGGAGATGACACAGTAACACTTGTCTGTTATATCCAATATCCAGTACATTTAAACCATTTATAATGCCCCGCTCAGTGAGGGACAACGGGGCATATTATCAACGGCCAGCGATAATTATCGCTGGCCGTGCTTAGCGATAGATTTCTTATCGCAGGCTATCTCTGGAAATTATCGCCCTGGTAGCGCGTTATTAACAACACGCTTCTCCAGGGCGATAAAAATTCCAGAGATAGCGAGGTTATCGCCGTTTTGCAGGGAACATCGCTGGTTTTCCTGCAATGTTACCTGCAAAACGGCGATAACCTTGCTGATACGACCCTGTGGTCGTATCAGCAGAATCCACCCCCTATGTTAGGGATGGCTAAGTCAGGATTTTAGCAGACGTTAGATTTTGGCAAAAACGGCCGTTTTCGCCAAAATCTAACCTCTGCTATAATCCTGTGGGCTGCCTTGTAAATATCGCGATGTGAACATCAGCGATATTTGCAACGTAGTCCATCCTGGGTACGCCCAGTAACGCCCACTTTGCATCTCATTAGAGATGCAAAGATGGGCGTTGGGGGAAAGGGCGATAATGCAAGGATTCACGCGATAGCGTGACCTTGCCGATTAGGCGATAAAATTATCGCCGCTTTTCGTCCGAAAACGGACGCAAAAGCGGCGATAATTGTTTATCGCCTCGTTGATAATATGCCCCTACATGAGTCTATCCCGTTATCCACTCATCAATGCAATCTAACTTTCGCAGTTGAGGAGGTTCAATGAGCCATAGAACAAATGACTTCCCACGGGATTCCTGTAGACATATCTAAGGTAAAATCAGAATTGTGCCGCCAATTTTAACCCGCATGTTTAACCTGGCAATACGAACGGGCCTCACGCACTCATTGTCCCTGTACACAAGAAGGGCTTGGGAGATTTACCGAGTTGTTACAGGCCTATCTCCTTGATAGATTCTGTTGCTAAGGTAATGGGTAGGGTTATCCTGGAGAGGGCCATGTCATGGGCTGAGGATGGCTCCATTCTGTCAGACATGCAATATGGGTTCCGCCCGGGTCTCGGCACATGCGATCAATGTCTAAATCTTTTTATGCTAATTGTGGCGCGAGCCGAGTCCCTGTTCATTGCATTTATGGACCTGTCCTTTGCCCTTGATAGGGTGAACAGGTCCAAACTGTGGCATATCCTACTGGACTTGGGTATGAACATAGAGATTGTCTCTTTTCTTTCTTAGTGTGCAGCACAGGCATATGACGGCAGTTGTCTGGTACTGCCTGGATGGGTCCAGTATTAGTGCCTTCTCACTAAAGCGTGGAGCAAGACAGGGATCTATATTGGCCCCATTTTTGTTGACTCTGCATGTGAACAATGTTGAGGCTAGATTACTAGATAAGCAAGTGAATTGTCCGCGAGTAGGTAGTTGTCAGATCCCTGCATTGTTATATACGGACGATACATTTTGCATGCACAAACTGCTCTGGCCTCCAAACATTCCTTTATGGTTTTGTCATCTATATGAATAGCCTTGATCTGTCAACTACCTATAGTACATCCCAGGGTATGGTTTTAGGCCCAAGGGGGGCTAAGTCTTGATCTTTTTTGGTCCAGGGCCATCAGCTATCTAAGGTACAAACTTTCACTTATCTAGGTGTGGACTTTGATAACTGTTCTTCTTGAGGCCCACTGAAGGAATCGAAGAGACTGTCCCTGCCCCGTTCTATAGGGGTCATCTTTTCCTTTTCTTCTAGAATCGGTAGCAAACCACCGGGAGCTTTGACCACGATATACCATGCTAAAGCGGCCTCTGTTGCCATATATGGCAGTGATGTTTGGAGCTATCTTGACACCTCAGAGCTTCAGGTGGAGGAGAACGGCTTCTGCTGACACCTTCTCGCGGTTCCAGCATCTACCCCTGCATTTATGGCACACCAGGAACTGGGATTGCCCTATCTCGTGTATCTTATTGTATTGCACCCCTTGCTCAGGTGGCTCTCTACCTGGGTAGCTCTGAGTGTCATTTTAGCAGGGACATAATCATGAATTGCATGCAGCTCCATGGATGAGGGTCAATTAAATGGCCATGCACAGATTTCAGCAGAGTCTAACCCTATCTGCTCAATGTACATAATGGCCATTATCTGTTTCTCCTTACCAGATTCCAGTTCAGTCAGATGCACCTGTTGGCCCTACCTAGGCTGAATAAGGGGAATAGACAGCTGGGAGTCTGTACATGTGATCCTTTCTCAGCCCAGGAGCTCATCCATTTTATGTTCTTCTGTGGGTTTTATGATGCTCCCCATAAGGCTTTTTTGACACCCTCGTTAAAATCTCTGAGTTTTGTCCAGGCCCAGTCTGCACTTATGTATGTCCAGCTACTCCCTGATGACCAAGTAACTGAAATAATGAGGTCCAGAAGGAAGTCGTGAAGTCTTTATTCCACAAACATCCATAAACCACCAAGCTGACAGTTCAACTATCGCACCAACCGTCAGAACGCTAACAGAGCATTCCTCAAAGGAGTAGAACAAGTGAAGCGGAGAGAAGGGGGGGGGGGGCAGAGGAAACCATTGTAGAAAGAAGAGAAATGGTGGTAGAAGGAATATAAAACATTGTCAAAGTAATAAATACAACAGTAACCTTATATATTGCTTGTTACTTGGCATCATCTTTTAAGTTGAGAAAGCTGTTTGATGAGGGGAATGGGTAAGAAATTTCTGTCCATGGACTTGCCTTATATGTCATGCACTTTAATGCTGTTTTGTATTTTTTGTTTTCTTTCACTTATCTGTTATCTGGTATGTTAGGCTAGTTGGTCTCATATGCTAAGCACTTTAATGATATTTTGTTGCCTTTCATGACAGTGTTTTAAGGGGGACAGCTTCAGAATTAATTGTATTGGCTTATGATCTGAATTGTTTACATATTTGGCTGCCTTATGCAGTATATTAAACCTATTTTTAATTGTTTGTGTATTTTAATGCTGTCTCTGTTATGTCAGCTCAGCCAAATCCATATGCCACACATTTTAATTATGTTTTGTCCCCTCTATTGACATTGTACTTTTAAATGGAAGAGTTTAAGATTGGTTTGTATTTTCTAATGATTAATGGGAACCATTTTTTATCTGTTTGTCCAATACAGTATGCTAGACCTGTTTTTAACTTTCGGTGTATCTTAATGATGTTCTGCTTTTTGCTATGACATTGGACCAATGGGGTCTAAAAAGCACGATTTGTGTCAATATCTCTGTATACTATTGTATGATTTGTTGTTATGCACTTTTATGGTCTTTGTAGAGAGTTTTTAATGCAAAGCCGAGTCTAACAATTTCAATAGATATGGCTTTCTGTAAAAAACACAAGGGGGGTCAGCAGGAATGCCCAAGTACCACCCATGGCAAGCCCCCTTGACATAAAATAGCAAAAAGAGCTATTTGCGCTACTAAAAGGGCACTTTTTCAGTGCAAAAAAATTGTGTTGGAAAGTAAATATCCTATCAAGGGTTTGTGATGCTTTGCATGACTTTGCAGCAACACAGTCTTGATAAATCTGCTACTTTGTTTTCTTTATCTCAGCCCATTTAGGCCTAGGTTTTCTAAGCCTTTGTGTCACCCTTGCATTGTGTAAGGCGACGCAGGGCAACGCAAAGGCTTATTTGGAATTTAAAAAGCCACGCAAGGCTCATCTACATAATCGTGCTCACAACATATCGATTGTGGTAGAACCCCTGAGTCTACCTTTTTGGTATAAAAGAACCACACCTTCACTAGTGAGAGAGAGGAGACGCTTCCATGCTGACACTGACACTGAGGTCCCGGCATGCTGAAGCTTCAGCATGCAGCGGTCCGAAATCCCTTGCGGGGTGTCCAACTCGTGACCAAGATGGGGCCCTTCATTCTCTCCCATCAGGTAATGGGGTTGGCTCTTTCCTAGGGGATTCTTGGCTTCATAACCACATACATGCTAGGTACACTTAGGTACACTTAGGTAGGGTCCGCATCGTAGGAGTACGCTTTATTACTGTCATGTTTTTATGCCTGCATATATTCGCTGTTTTAGCTCCATGGTTGAATTCTACTCTGTTGGTGCTTGTAATCTCTTACGTTAGCTTCTGTCTATTGATGATTGTTGCAGCAAACATGTTTTATACTAGAATGACACTGGTTCAATAAATGCTTATTGAAAACGTCCCCAAAGTTTATTCTGTGTATCTCTCTGAGACTAAGTGAGCACGATTGACTGAGCGAAAAGTACTGAACTGTTTCCACAATCCCTGAAGGGTCAAGGGTTGTCATGTTTTATGGTTGCCAGAAACAATTCGCTCCTTGGTAAGGTTAGGGGGCTTATGGTGGCACTGTGGTCTATAGGCCGACATATCCTGCGGGGGTGTCCGGAATCCATCTTGACACCAATCCCTTAGTTTATGTTGTCCAACAAACGTGCAGATCCTATATATTTTTAGGAACTACACGACAGCCTGATGTGTGTGGCCTTGCATTGCTGTGTAAAGAAATGTAACGCTAAACAGCTGCTTGCACTGCGCTGCGTTTCGTTACATCAAAGGACACACACTTGATCAAGCTTGGTCCATCAACCTCACTCTCCAGAATCTAGTCATTCACCCTTACATCTGGTCAGACCACCACATAATTAGTTTCACATTGAGTGATATTATGCTGCCCAAATCCACGATTCCTCCCAAATGTGTGGCCAGAAACTGGAATCATATAAACACGAATTCCTTTTGTAACACCCTGGCCCTCAAGCGACCCATCACGTCAGATAACGTAGACAATCTTGAGAAAGAAATCTCCAACTGGCAACTGAAGGCCAGCAATATACATGCCCCCCCACAGACTCAAACCACTCATACTAGACGACACAAAGCATCAAAATAGTTTTCAGCTGAGTTAAAAATTGCTAAATTAAAAGCGCTCCAGGCCAAACGGAAATGGCGTAAAACACACTCACCGGAATCCACGGAGCTCTTTAATCTCAGTTTGACAGCCTACAAAAAAGCCATCTTGGAGGCAAAAAAATCTTTTTTTACTGACAAAGTCATAAACTCAGATAACAAAGTAAAAGACATCTTCAACATAGTAAGGGACTTGTCTAACCCTGATTGAGTAACTCCCCCCATCGCCCCATCACAGAAATGATGACATAAACATTTTCTTCTTAGACAAAATAAAGAAAATACAAGAATCCATTGTTTCTAGTCATAAAGATTTGCAAAATCTACCTGAAAACAATCATCTTAATACCATGGTCACCTTCCCTCACTTAAACAAAGAACAACTCATGGAACTATTAAGCAAAGTAAAATATGGCTCTCCCAAAGATGTTTGCCCTCCACACATACAGAAACTTATTTTTACTTCCTTCCCGGAGAGCATTCTCTCCCTACTGAACCTATCCCTCACACAAGGAGTTGTACCATCAGCCTTCAAAGAAGCAGTGATCATTCTGCTTAAAAAAACAGGTGTGAACCTCCAGAAGCTGGACAACTTTAGGCCCACATCTCTTCTCCCTTTTCTTGTGAAAATCCTTGAGTCACACGTTGCCAAACATCTAAGGGGCATATTAGCAAGACCCACGTTAAAATTATCGCCGTTTTAGCGGCAGGAAACTGCCGCTAAAACGGCGATAATAGACTTGCTAATATGCGTTATAGAATTCCAATAGAAGCCCAGGTTAGATGTGCAGGACATCTAACCTGGGCTTCATTTGGAATTCTATAACGCATATTAGCAAGCCCATTATCGCTGTTTTAGCGGCAGTTTCCTGCCGCTAAAACGGCGATCATTTTAACGTGGGTCTTGCTAATATGCCCCTAAGTTCCTTCATAGAAGAAACCAATTTCCTGGACCCCCCCACCAGGCAGGCTTTTGGCCATCTCCCTCCACTGAGTCAAACATCCTATCTGTCATTGCTGACCTAAAAGAAAAGGCTGACGAGGGATGTACTCAGGCACTGATTCTACTGGATCTATCTGCGGCATTTGATACCGTTGATCATGAGATCTTAGCGGATCGAATTGCTGCAGCGGGTCTCAGAGTTGCCGCCTTAAACTGGATAAAATCCTACTTAAAACTAAAAGACCGAAAGCAATCAGTCCGTCTTTCGCCACATAGCTCTGTCATTGTCAGCACGAACTGTGTGGTTCCTCAGTGTTCTTCCCTGTCCCCTTATCTCTTCAGCATTTACATTCGCCCCCTAATACATATTTTACAACAAAAAAATGTTAAAATCTACAATTATCACTACGCGAACTCGGAATGCAGGATCCTGAATAGAAGCGTACTCGCTAAAAGGGAGTCTTTAAATGAAGTTCTAAATACCAGCAATTTCACACTGAAAATCGACCCATAATTGGATAAACACCGGTCCTTATTGCAAGGGTTTACCTCAAGTACTATTGGGTGAATCTCTGGACACAGTAAAAATCTTTATACTTAATGACCAGCCGGGTAGGAAGTAGAACCGGCGGAGAGGACATTTAAATTAGGAACTAAAGAGCCTGACAGCCCTGAAGAAGTCGTGGGGGTCAACCCCTATCGACGAAACACGTGTTGGCTGGGCGTTATTGATTAAAGAAAAAAGAAAAAGCATAAGAATCACTCTCTTCATTTTCTTTATACGTTAACTTGTTAGAAATTTCACATATGATTTGTGCGTGTGCAGAAAATAGGAATTGTTTTTGACTGACCTCAGGGTCAAATGTTTTGAGGGTCTAGGGTGTTTTCCCTCACCTCTAGCACCGCTAGAATATATTACTACCTCATACTGATCCAAACTTCATAGGCGCCATGTCTCCTAGTTAAGGACACCCCAACAGTGTGTTACTCAATTATGTGGATGACATGCAGTTGATCTTTACTATCGATAAGACAGCTGACTCCAAGGAGTTTCTAAGGAATACCGTGCTGTTCATTAGAAACTGGATGAACTGCAACCAGTTAAAACTTAACTCTGATAAAACAGAGATCGTCATCCCTAATAATAAACTCAGCCACTGGACTCCTGCTCACTGGCCAATGGAGCTTGGTTCCGTACCTATACCTAAGAGTCCGATAAAAAGCCTTGGCACACAAATAGATGCAGACCTATCCATGAAATCCCAGATAAGCTCGGTCACGTCTTCCTGCTTCCTCCAACTTAGGAAGTTTAGGAAAATCAGAAGATTCTTCAGTAGAGAGGCCAGTATTCAAATCATTATAGCACTGATCCTGTCAAAAATTGACTATGCTAATGCCATTTATCTAGGTCTCCCGAGTAACCAAAATCACCGACTACAGATGATACAAAACCATGCTGCCAGAATCATCTATCAACAACCTAGGCGCTGCCATACAAGGCCACTGATGAAGGAGCTTCACTGGCTTCCAGTGGAACAGCGGTCTATGGTCAAAACAGGTTGCGTTACTTTCAAAGCAATCCATAGCATAGGCCCAAAATACCTATCCTCAAGGATCCATAGATACTCCCCCAAGCGCACTCTCAGATCTGCACAAATGAATCTATTGCAGGTCCCAAGATTCAGACGCAAACGGACAGGAGGGTCACGTTTTTCCATACAAGGACCCCAATTTTGGAACTCGATGCCCATCACCATCAGCCAAGCAACAGACTACGGGGCATATTAGCAAGACCCACGTTTAAATTATCGCCGTTTTAGCGGCAGGAAACTGCCGCTAAAACGTCGATAATGGGCTTGCTAATATGCGTTATGGATTTCCAATAGAAGCCCAGGTTAGATGTCCTGCACATCTAACCTGGGCTTCTATTGGAATTCTATAACGCATATTAGCAAGCCCTTTATCACCGTTTTAGCGGCAGTTTCCTGCCGCTAAAACGGCGATAATTTTAACGTGGGTCTTGCTAATATGCCCCTACATGTGTTTCAGGAAAAAGCTGAAAACATGGCTCTGTCTTCACCCAAGCATATAGTTAGTCACGGACCTCTTACCACTGGTGGCTTCCCAACCCAGCACCAAGAGACCTGTTGGTGTACCTGCGCTCTATAAATATCCCCTAACATAACATTTCAACTTGGAAGGCGTTACATGGATGGAACATGGGCGTTCCTACGCATCCACCTAAGAATTTTGGGGTATTCCCAGATTTACTGAAGCTAGTAAACCTGAAAATGCATCAAAATGTCACACCTTATCCAGTAATGCATAAAATGGAGAAAAGTCTTTATTTCTCCTCGATATTTCCTCTTTCCACATGTGCTGCATTTGGCAACACAGTTGGAAAGAGGAAAATGTAAGGATTGTTAGTGTGAAGGAAAGGGTCCCTTCCTGCACAAAAACAAACCTGCCCGTAACGCAGCCACGCTTGCACTATCGTTTAAGGGTGCCTACGTTAGCGCTAGGCAGCACACAGTGCACCAGCACAAGGAGAGAGCAGAAATGCTCCAAATATTTGTAAATGTAGAGCATTTCTGCGCTCTCCTTTTGCTTTGCCTTGTGTGAAAGATTAGCAAATCTGCCCCTAATTGTATTCCTCCCAGGCTTTTCGTACGTTCTCTCTGTGTGATTTTCGGTGATTATATGGTTGCAGGTGCATGGCCTGGGCAGCCAGGGCTCACTGGGGCGAGTAATTTGAACCACTGGTTGCTGGTGGGGTCCCCTGGTACTCATTATAGGAAGTGGCATGTTTCATCATTTCATCCAGGGCGAAACAGAAAAAATACAAAAAGGTCTGTACTGCAGAAAGTAAAAAATGAGATTCAACTCTGGTGATTTATGAAACACAGCTTAAAAATTCTGTGAAATTTTGAATCTGCTTCGTTTTTAGTCAATCTTATATTAAACTGAAAGTATGGATTGTTTGCGAAGAGAGTACAAACAATCCTTCAAAAATTCCCAACGGTTCGCAGGCGCCTCACTGCCACACGAAGTGCAAGTGATTAAGCCCTATGCGCGTCGGCCATCTTGTTTGACAATGTGAAGTGTTTCCCTCTTTTAAGAGAAAAATATATACCTTTGAAAAGTAGGACGACTAATATGACTATTACATTAAACAGATAAACAATAATAAAACACACGCGCTTTTATAAAAAATTAACTCTATAGAAAATAAATGGTGAAAATCTAGTAAATGAATCGTAAGTCTGCAGACATAGACCAAAGGATTGTGGGTATGACTATTTATAGGCTGTGGGACCCACGCATGCTCAATGGAGAAGGCATGAACTCGTAGCCCCCTTCAAAACATAAACATTGGGCTCAGATATGGTTTCTGTCCCCGCTCCAGAGTAGACCGGATCCCGCTCCTTGGTCCTGAGCTCAGAGAGCACGTGCGGCAGCTGAAGCCATGCTCCCGGTCCCAGGATCCTGCTCCTCTGTGGTCGTGATGGGAAATAATGTGCAACGGCTGCAGTCCCACCGACAGCCGACAGAGGGCCTACTGCTGCACCTTCAAAACAACACAAATGTACCATTCATTTGGTGATGATGCAGCTATCGGCGAGGTGCAGGATATGGAGTTATGTCCAGTGCGGATTCATGTTTGTGTGGAAACATCCCACAAATTAATAACAGTGCAATTTATTTAATTTATTTTTATTTTATGCGTTTTTATATAGCGCGGACTTTACCCGAAGGTGTCAGAGCGCTTCACAATAGGAACAGTTACATTACATGAGGAGAAAATTACAAGTGAGCATAATACAAAAGCAAGCGTTACAATACATGAGGAAAAAGTGACAATTGTGCAAATAACAAAAACAAACAAGATACAAAAAGAGGTAGCAAATGATACGTTACAAGAGGAAAAAGTGACAAGTGTGCATGATACATAAGATACAAAGTACAAATAGAGGTATAATACTGCAATAAGTGGCAGTCACTCAGAACACACTGGGAAGGCACTTCTATAGGCATGGAGTACAGAATTTCCTATAGTGGAAGAACTTCCTTGAGGGAGTAGAGAGGGCGTGAATTAGGTTTGGAAGTGTCTTTGGAGAAGGAGAAATTTGAGGTCAGTTTTGAAGGACCGGGAAGAGGTGGTGGTCCGGAGCTGAGGCGGAAGTGAGTTCCAGATTCTCACTGAGTTGCATGAAAAGGATTGGGCCATCGATCTTTCCTTTTTGAAAGTGGGAGGTTCAAGCAATAAGTTTTCCACATTACGTGATGGTCTAGAGCCTCCAGAGAGTTTCAGTTTATTCGCCAAGTAGCGAGGAGAGGAGGAATGCAAGGCTTTGTGGGTGATACAGGCAGTCTTGTAGATAGATCTTGCCTCGATGGGAAGCCAACGGAGGGAGGATAAAATGGCTGTGATGTGGTCGCTTCTTTTGGTCCCAAATATGAAACGAGCTGCTGAATGGAGCACAGATTTGAGGGGGGACAGGTGGGATTTGGGGAGGCCAGTAAGAAGAGAATTGCAGTAGTCCAGTCTAGAGAGAACCAGCGATTGGACCAGGATTTTTCGGTCTTGCTCTGGGAAGATGCGTCGAATCCCCCAGAGAAAGCGCAGTGCAGACTTTGCAATGGAATTGATGTGGGAGAGTAGATTGAGTTTTCTGTCGAGTATGACACCAAGGGATTTTGCGAATTTAACTAATACTGGAGAGACACAAACGCAATTATTTACTATATTCAACATAAATGAAGCCCCGTTACCTTGACATGAGTGAGGCTTTTGGCCTTCTCTGTACATTCCAACAGGACCCGTTCAGTGGGGAAGGGGGGGAGGGGGCTTATTTACAAATCCATTCACTTTTATTAATTAATTTATTTATTTAATGCATTTTTATATAGCGCAGACTTTACCCGAAGGTGTCAGAGCGCTGTACTACAGAACCAGAGAAATGTTACAAAATAGAAAGTTACAAAAATAAACAGGAGACTAGAAGAGGTAGGGTAAAACCAGAGAAGGCAAAAACACAATATCAAACACAGCAAGCAAGGGTGAGGAATGTACAAGAAAATATTACAAATTTACAATGATGAACGAACTTCCTAGAGGGGTCTGAGAAGGAAGGTATTAGTTCTGAAAGTGTCTTTGGAAGAGAAGAGATTTGAGGTCAGCTTTGAAGATCCGGATAGCGGTGGTGGCACGGAGCAATGGAGGAAGCGAGTTCCACATTCTCACCGCATTACCTGAGAACGATTGACCATCGATCTTTCCCTTTTGAAGGAGGGGGGCTCAAGCAGAAACTTTTCCGCATTCCGAGAAGGTCTCGAGCCTCCAGACGTTTTCAGTTTATTCGCCAGGTAATGAGGGGAGGAAGTGTGCAAGGCTTTGTGGGTGATGCAGGCAGTTTTGTAAATAGATCTTGCCTCAATGGGAAGCCATCGAACAGAAGACAGGATAGGAGTGATGTGGTCACCTCGTTTGGACCCTGAAATAAAGCGAGCTGCTGAATGGAGGACGGATTTGAGGGGGGAGAGGTGAGATTTGGGTAGGCCAGTCAGAAGAGAATTGCAGTAATCCAGTCTAGAGACAACTAGCGATTGGACCAAGGTTTTTAGTTCTTTCTCTGGGAAGAACCGACGAATCCCCCACACGAGGCGCAGCTGGTAACGTGCGTTCTTAGCAATGGAGTTGTTGTGGGAGATTAGGTTGAGTCTTTTGTCAAGTATGACACCTAGGGATTTAGCGCTGTCGACAATGATCGGTTTATTGTTGAGTAGATTCAGCTGATCCATCCAGGATTGAACCGGAGGAGGGGAGAGAGAGGTAGATAGGAGGAGGAATTCAGTTTTGGAGGGATTGAGAATGAGTTGGTGAACTAACATCCAGTTGTGAATAGAGTTGAGAGTAGAGTTGAGTAGTGAGAGATCGTGTGCGGAAGACACCTTGAGGTAGATTTGAGTGTCATCCGCATAGAGATGGTAGTGGATCCCAGATTTACTTAGGAGGTTCCCTAATGGTTCCAGATAGAGATTAAACAAATTTATTGACGCACTGGCAGTGCAATCAGCTTTACCATATTTAAAAGGCCATGTAAAGTCACCCTGCATGACTTTTCATGACCTTGTAAATATGTTTCCCTTTGAAAGGGGTTCAATGGGTGTTGCTGTGGGTGTTTCCCGCAATATCCATGGGACTTGACACTACAGGAGGCGTAGGAATGTCACAAAGAAGAGAAATATTTATATTTCTCCTTTTTTTCCCTCTTTCTATGCCTGCTGCATCCTGCAGCATGCTTAGGAAGAGGAAAATGCCATTAATTATTGTTTTTGTGCAGGAAGGTATCTCTTCCTGCACAAAAACTATCATCCCAGCAGCGCAGCCACCGTGGCAAAATGACGCAAGGGTGCCTGCGCCGGTGCATGGCAGCCAATTGCGTGCCAGCGCAGGGGAGAGCACAGTGATGCGTCTTTTGTTACTAATACGACGCATCTCTGTGCTTTGAAAATGACGCAACACTGCAGCTAAATGGCTTTCCGCGCCGTGCTGCATCATTTTCTTGTAGATGAGGCCCCTGGTGTTTAAAGCCAAAAATGGCTTTAATTTAGTTGCCTCCCGCCTGAAATTGCCTCCCTTTCATTGCAAGTTGATGGGAAACTAAATCCCAACATTTTTTTTAAAGTATGACTCTTTCTGTTTTCCCAATGTTCGCATGTATTCTACTTGCCTGTTCACTTTCCATATTTGTAACACGTGTGGTTGGCAAGCCTTGACTCAAACTCATCTTCTCTGCCCCTTCCTGAGCACCACAGTATTCGATTGTGACCGTCATTGTTTATTTAATAGCTTCCATCCTGATGATGACCTCACAGTTATAGAGGTCGAAACACCGTCAACTCTAGTCTTATATAACGAAATCCCACTCTCAAACACCCCGAATAACGGAACACCAAAAGGGAATTGGGTTGTTGGTGCAGGACTAGTCAATAACATCTTGACTCACAAATTACCTGAAGTCTCTGTGCCGATTCCACAAGAACAAGTGCTAAAAATTATAAAAAAAATTAAATCAGAGGGTGCTCCAGGGCCCAACGGTATACCAAATGTCCTGTTCCGGCATGATCCTTCATTTTGGTCTGGTCTCCTTACTCCCCTTTTTACCCATGCTATTGCCTCCAGTCGGATCCCTGAGTCTTGGAGAGGAAGCATTCTAAATCCAATTTACAAGTCGGGCTCTCGCTCTGATCCATCAAACTATAGGTTAATTGCATTAATTGATGTGGAGGCAAAAATATACGCATCGAATATCCTGGTGGACCTAGAGGACTGGGTCAGTCGAACCAATCTGATACCTTACCCGCAAACCGGATTTCGGGCAGGGATGGGCACCCTTGTTAACATCTCTGCGGTTACCCTCCTTGCCAATGAATCCTTTCCAAAATCTAGGCCCTTTTATGCATGCTTTATCGATCTTAAAGCGGCCTTCGATAAAATTTTGAGAGCTAAGTTATAGGCAAAAATGCAAGGCTGGGGGGTACCAACCAAACTCCTGGAGGCTATAATTAATCTCTACTCTCACACCTGGGTCCAAATTAAGAAAGGAGATGGACGCAGTTTAACCAACAAGATTCTAACACTCAATGGGCTAAAACAGGGTTGCGTGTTAGCGCCCTGCCTATTTAACATTTACATCTCAGATCTTGACAAGCACCTTCGGTTAATCCAAGCCGATCCCCCACAATTGGGCAAAACACCGACACCGTGTCTCCAATATGCGGACGACATTGTTTTGCTAGCACAAACTCCTGTAGGCCTGCAGAGACTGATTACAGAATTAGGAGCTTACACCACCCTGGCTCAATTAACAATCAACCATCAAAAAACAAAGGTGATGTGTTTCTCCAAACACAATAAAACAACGAAAAAGCGTACATTTTCCTGGAAATTAGGAAAGCAACCGTTAACCTGGGTAGTTTCGTACAAATACTTAGGTTTCCAATTAGATTGCAACCTCAATTTTAAGCTACATCTGGACCAAGGACGCACGAAAGCAAAACAATTGCTGTTTGCATTTAAGATTTTTTTTAAAAAGCTTACAGGCTGTTCTACTGGTCACCTGCTAAAAGTGATTGCAGCAAAATTCCTTCCCTCCATTTCTTATGGCTCAGAAATTCTGAATATTAAAGATGCCACAGTTCTAAATACAGGACAATCCACATTTTTCAAGAGATTGTTTTTAATACCGTCACATACCTCACAGGCACAAATCCACGTTGAATACGGACAAAAAAAACAAATCCCGGCCAAACAAGGTGCACTAGTAAAGTATTACTGGAGGATGAGGGACGCAGAAGACAACACCTTAGCTCACTACTGTTGGGTGGAGAACGAAAATCAAGCAAGGCTAGTCAACTCAACCACGACAGTTTTGAAGGAATCCCTCTCGGCATTACAGCTAGAGGTGGCCTGGTTTACCTCTACAACGTACCCCGGATTTAAATCTGTTGTGAATAACGCCATCAAATGGATATCCTTATTAACGGATAAAACTACCTTCTCAAAAAAATACCATGCTTGGCCAGTGATACATACCTACCAGACACTGAAACCACAACCGTACCTGTCCGAACACTTTTCTCACCAGAAAAAGCACTATCTGACGCTGCTGCGAATGGGGTCTTTTCCCTCGAAGGATCTGACCCCGAAATGGAAATACACATGGCCATCCAAAGAATGCCGCCTCTGCGGACAAGGTGACGAGTCATTATGACATCTATTATGCATTTGCCCCTCACTATTAGAAACTCGAAAAACTGTCCTTCGGGAGGCCTTTAGGAAGGAACAAATAAGAACATGCAGAGCAGCAGTCATCAAGTGTCTAGGAGGGTCGTCGATTCCTCTGTCTTGCAGAGCCATAAAATTCTGGAAAATCGCGGCAAAAGAACTGGACAAAAAAGTAATTTAATTTAAGCAGCCTAAAAATTATCTGTAAATACA
The DNA here is from genome assembly GCA_963921515.1 of Calotriton arnoldi. NCBI lineage: Eukaryota > Metazoa > Chordata > Amphibia > Caudata > Salamandridae > Calotriton > Calotriton arnoldi. The sequence goes on along the minus strand of CAWUFW010001334.1, from coordinate 2,391,672 downwards.
CAAACTCCAATAGCACCGATATAACTGTCAACACCTTTACTTAATCAGTTGCCTTCTGTCTGTGGTCACGACCTTGTGGTCTTTATAATAATATGTTTTTAAAATGCATTCTTAAAGTATCATGTTCCACGGTGGTTCTTCCACCCTTTTATGATTTTTAACGAAATCAAATAAAAGTATATTTGACTTGACTAGTCTCATATAGATCCAATATCAATTAAATAACTGTGCAGATAGGAGTCATATTTTTTTTTAATAGTGATGCACATTGCATTTTGTCTCACACTTTGCGCTGCACCTTCCACGTCACTTATTGCATGAGCACCAGATCTTCCTTTTTGAGGATAAATATGTTTAAAAAATGCAATAATTAACACAATTGTAAGAGAGTCCGTGTTTTGGCCTTTACATCTATGCCTTGGTATAAGTCATATTGTTTTGTTGTCTTCATACACAGAAGACTCTTTTTACTTTGTGAAATTGATTTATATCCTAGTGAACCGTTATTCTTTTTCAACATTGTAAAATGTGTAGCACATAAGATTGGAGATGACATGGTTACCCTTGGCTCTTATGTCCAGTACATTAAAACCATTTACATTACCCCGCTCAGTAGCAAACCACTGGGGGCATTGACCAAGATATACCAAGCTAGATCGGCCTGCATATATGGCAGTGATGTGTGGGGGCTATCTTGACACCTCAGAGCTTCAGGTGGAGGAGAACTGCTTCTGCAGATGCCTTCTGGAGGTTCCAGCATCTACCCCTGAATTTATAGCACATCAGGACCTGGGTTTGCCCTATCTCGTAAATCTTATTGTACTGCGCCCCCTGCGCAGGTGACTCTCTATCTGGGTTGGCCCTGAGTGTCATAATAACAGGGAGATAATCATGAACTGTAAGCAGCTACATGGGTGGAAGTCAAATAAATTGCTATTGTATATAAGGGACATCTTTGCTAAATTGGGTAGAGTAGCTCTTGCTGGATACGGAAGACATTTATATTATGGTGGGAGGCACTTAAGGAGGGCCAAGAACTTGACAAACCTCTGGTGTGGCCCATGCACAGATTTCAACAGGGTCTATCATTGAACCCTATGTGCTCACTGTACTTAATGACCATCATCGGTTTCTCCTTACCAGATTCCAGTTCGATCAAATGCATCTGCTGCTGGCCCTCCACAGGCTGAATAAGGGGAATAGACAGCTGGGAGTCTGTACATGTGATCCTTTCTCAGCCCAGGAGCTCGTCCATTTTTTTGTTCGTATGTGGTTTTTATGATGCTCTCCATAAGGCTTTTTTGACACCCTTGTTGAAATCTCTGACCTTTGCTGTTGCTTGTTACTTGGCATCATCTTTTAAGTTGAGGAAGCTGTTTGATGAGGTGAATGAATAAGACATTCTGTCCTTGGACTTGCCTTATATGCCAGGCACTTTAATGCTGTGTTGTATTTTTGTTTTCTTTCACTTATCTATTATATGGTATGTTAGGGTAGATGGTCTCATATGCTAAGCACTTTAATGATGTTGTGTTGCCTTTCATGACATTGTTTTAAGGGGGACAGCTTCAGAATGAATTGTATTGGTTTATGATCCGAATTGTTTACATATTTGGCTGCCCTATACAATATATTGGGACTATTTTTAATTGGTTGTGCATCTTAATGCTGTCTGTCATGTCAGCTCAGCCACATCCATATGCCACACATTTTAATGATGTTTTGTCCCCTATAATGACATTATTTTTTTAAGGGGAAGAGTTTAATATTGAAACAATAAGTAGAAGAGTCCTCACTTAGTTAAGTCCAATAGATGACTACCCATCAATGAATGTGTATCTACATGTCAAAGTGTTGATGTTTCGACCCCTTAACTGGACTAATTTCCTTGGGGTCTTCATCAGGACAAATAGGAAGCTCCTATAGTAAGACAAGACTTCAACATCTATAATGGAGTGGATACGCAGCAAATCTGTTTTACTCTTTAGACCATCTGTATAAGTAATACACTTGCCAAGAACGAAATGTTCAAAGTTAAAGGGTTGAGTAAATCATCCCTTTATTGTCTCACAGTGAAATACCATCTAGGAAGTAACCAAATAAAGCTTTATAGAAAAAGACCAGGGGCGTAATACAGGCCCCTGCATCCCCCGCAGTGCGGGGGGACCCCGAGCTGCAGGGGGCCCCCTCAGCGCTGTACTCAGACCAGAGAGCTCCGGTTTAAATCCAGAGCGGGGGCCCCTCTGTGTACCTTGCAGGGGGCCCCTTCAACTTTCATTACTCCACTGAAAAAGACCACACCGTGGGCACATCAGGATAACTATATATGATTAAAAAAATGCCCCAGGAAGCAAGGTCAATCCTTCCTGGTATGGTGAGAGAAGTTATATGAAAGAAAGAGAAAACTCTCTTTGATCGTGTACAACACTTCACTCCTTTTGGCTAGCCTCCCACTTTAGAAATACCACCTACATGCATGCATACAAACAGTAAATGGGGTCAAAAGTTATTCTGGAGAAACACTTTAGAAAAAGGGCTGGACTGGGAATCAAAAGCAGCCCTGGCAATTTTTGCCAGACAAGCGCCGATGTGGTTTGTAGAGAGCAAGTGTGCACAGCAACTAAGCCTGACCACTGGAATAGTGGTTTGGGGTGATTTCTCCTCCCAAGAAATTTTGGGAAAAAATGCTGCACTGTAAGAATGTCAGATGTAGCTGTATGAGCAATTACACTAATAACAATGTTAATACATTTTACTAATTCGTTTTTACATTTTTAATTTCTATTATAGTACTACTCATCACAATTAGGGTGTCCGAGTGCTCGACATTGCTCCTGCATACTATACAGAGCCAATGAATCATACAAGTGTGTAAATGAATGTACTGGAAATGTTATATACACCAATGAGGTTTGCAAGCTGTAGAGCCACATATTATCCATAAATAAAGATTATATGTTCAAAGTGCTTGGTGAGGAGAAACACCATGGGCCGTATTACGGAAGTGCACTAGGGGTGCAACAGGTGTTAGTGCCCACTCTGTGCACCCCCGGGACACTTTGGTATTACAGATGAAGCATCTGCGGCAAATATGGGGAATCCCTTTGCCTCTGCGCTCGCGCCATATTAAAGACGCCGGCGCAGAGGCAAAGAAGCTGTAAGGAGGTGCACTGAGAGTGTGCCACCTTAAAGGTGGCACACTGTTAGCGCGCCACCTGGTAGCAGCCCTCTGGAGGGGGGAAGGAGGTCCTATGGAACCACCACCTGATTAGGTAAGTGCATAGATGATGAAGGAAAACGAGTAGCAATTGGCACAGCACTGGTGCATCGCTAACTCAATGGGCCTCCTATCTAGGTATGACAAGGCCCAGTGGGAGAAAATGGAGGGCCTTTTGCAGCAGCTCCCAGATCAGTACCTTAAGAAGGGGGAACCCCCCAGACATCTCCTTGCTGACGGGTGTAGTCACTCACTGCACCTGCCTGCAAGGGGATCTCTAAACCCCTTTAAAAGTGCAGGCGGGTTGCTGCCTGCACAGTGAAACACGGAGCGGCTGCTTCAAAGCAGCTCCATTTTTCATCTGAATGTGGTGCCTCCAGGGCAGCGCAAGTTCACAGCTGCCCTGGTGCCAGCACATTCAATGTAATAGAGCGCACTTTCCTGTTTGCGACCGGTGCACCTGTTGTAAGGTGCGCCGGGCGCAAACAGGGAAAGTGCACCCTGTACATAATGGGGCCCAAGTCAGTTAGACCTGAAAAACTAGGACCATACTTGCCCAAAGTGGATCCATGTGCCTTGTGACACCTCATGCCAGCCCTTGCATCTCCACAAACTACAGTGTGTATTCTGGGACATGTACTTGAAAGTTGTACACTATAATTGAGATCTACAAGCGCAGGCCTGACCCTGACACCAAACGCAGTTTGGGGGGGATTTAAAAAAACACCAGTGCTGGCTTCCTTGGGGTGATAGGTTTCATGTAAGTTTGGCTGAACAGGTAAGTCATAGCCTGGGGCTATATCGCAGTTATGTGATAGTAGAGAAGAGTAGACTACAATGGTAAGGCACCTCCACCCTACATTCAACACAGAGTTTCCCCAACCCTGGTATCAGCTCTAACCTTGGAAACCTGAGGTCCAGGCATGGGGAAATGGGGCCAAGTAGGTGATCAGGAAGGGTGTCAGCAGGTGGTGTTGTGGTGGGAGAGGGTGTTAGGTGATAGGCATTGAGGAGTCCGGCTGCAGCTTAAAAAGAATGTGGGTAGGTACTTAGCAGGGGTAGAAGATTGGCGATCAACGAGGATTTATAAAGCGCGGCAATTACCCGTGAGGGTCTGAGGGCACTGGAGTTGCTAGCTGCTTTGGAGAGAAAGTAGTGAAAAACGAGGCAAAAGCAGGAGAAAGCACTCAGAAAAACAGGGAGGAAGCAGAGCGGTGCCAGTATTATTATTCATACTGGCTAATGGCAAAGACAAGCTAATTTATATATACTTAACACCCTCCTCATAATAAATAGCCAAAATGAGTTATCTAATGGCCCTTCTACTTTCCAGCACCTAAAAGACTCTATATATAGAAGGGTGTAATCATTTTCTTTGATAAAAAATGAAGAAATGTATTGAAATCTGTACTTTCGACTCATTATTATGAAACAGCTTTGGCAAATAATTAAACCTATGGAATACAAGCACAACTTATTAAAATAGCAAACATGTGTATGTATATTTTGATATTAAAGCCATGCCCTGGTGCGCAACGCCCACTGGGCTACAAGGGCTACCCACCCCTCCCCCCATCATGCGCTGTAGCCCGGGCTGCTGTTGTTTTCAGGATACACAGGATTCTTTTAGTTTGAGTCTGCACTGGGCTAGTGTACTTCGCTGGCCATACAAACGCATTTAAAAAGTGGAGGAGGCTTTGGGGCATATTATCAAGCCGGCGATAAAAAATTATCGCCGCTTTAGCGTCTGTTTCCGGACGAAAAGTGGCGATAATTTTATCGCTGTATTAGCAAGGTCACGCTATCGCGTGAATCCTTGCCCTATCGCCCTTTTTCCATAACGCCCACCTTTGCATCTCTAATGAGATGCAAAGTGGGCGTTCCGTCCCAAAATAACTGGAGAAATGTCGTTAACCGACATTTCTCCAATTATCAAGGGAATCGCTAACAAGCATAGCGATAAGAAAAGTAGCGCTAACCTTGGTTAACGCTACTTTCCTAACGCATGCTTTTAGTTCGACTTAGCCATGATATCCAATGGAAGGTGGATATCATGGTTAAGTATGCCCAGCCCTATCCACAAGCTATCGCCAAATGTCGTGCGATTATCGCTGGATTTCCAGCGATAATCGGACATTTGGCAGCTTGCACCAGGAATTTTATCGAGTCTGAGATAAGCGTTGCTAATAGCACGCTATCTCAGCGATAAAATTCATCGATAGCCGGCGATAAATATCCTAGCGCTAAGTGCGCTTAGCGATATTTATCGCCGGTTGTTGATAATATGGCCCTTTGCTTTTTAAAATGTCTTCTTGTGCCCCCTGCAGTCCCTCTCTCTTGTCAGCCCACTTGAAGGCGCCAAAGACAGGTAAATGCGACTGAACAGCTACATCAGCATATCTCTCCCCATTGACAGATGCGCTGTTTTGGTACCTTGTCACAGGTTAAGTTCTAAAAAAGGAGATACGCATTTTTCCGTCAAAATGTAATTGACCAAGACAGCTCTATTGTTGTTCCTATAACACTTTCCGAATGCTTGCTCGAGGCGCTTTAAAAAAAAAAAGCACTTTAAGAAGTATTTTGCATTCCATTTAAAAGTAAAAGAAATGTTTATAACATTAGAATATAAATGTTATTGAACTTTTTTCTTTCTCTTAGTGCCTTGAAGCCATTGCTAACATAAGGAACTACTTAAAAAGAATCTTGAATAAAAAAACATTGCATTTAAAAAAAAAAAAAAATTCTTGTCCTCATTTTGCCAACTCTCATACTGAGTCTCCCCCTCTATCTCTCTATATTCCGTGTGAAGACCGTCTAAGAGGAGAGGGGGTACTCTCTAAGAGGAATGCTGTTACTGGTCCCATCTCCACTTCTACCTGTGCGCCCCTTAGAGACACCAGAGCCGCCAGCACTATTAGGCTTAATCATTGGACCCGCTTGTCCTTTCTCTCCATTCCAACAATGAAGTCCAGATCTTATCTCTACTTTCTGCATCACAGGCCATATCTGATTCGCTTGTTGATATAACACTCTTTAAACATTCAGCAAAGGTCGGTGAATTTTCAGATTTCCACTTAATACATATTTCGCGTCTTGCCAATATTACCACATAGAAGGTAAACATAGAACCCACCTCCTTCTCCATCCCTTCTTCTTGCGTAAGCCCCAAAAATATTAAATGTGGGCTTACCTTCATCTTTTTTCCCCGAACATCTCCTAGAAAATTACATACATCCAACCAATATTGCGTGATCTTTGGGCATTCTAGAAACATATGCAAATCATCTGCTTCTTCATGCTTACATCTTGGGCAACAATATTGATTACCAGTGACCTTCGACAACTTCCACGGGGACCAGTAAACTCTGTGAACGGTAAACAGATGATTTCATTTTAATGAGGCAGGTTTTACAACTACTCGTAGCATATCGAAAGAGTCCGTCCACAGAGTCTTGGCTTCCTCCTCCCTAAATTCTTCGCCCCATAGGTTTTAATGTCAGTACTAAGCGTGTCCTCTGCTTCCACGAAGGACCAGTACCAGAAGGAAATTTCCTTCTTCCAATCATCTGTTCTTGCAAGCTGATCTAGCTTCAAATCTTCCTCCTCATGCGTCCATTTTTGAGTTACCCACCAGGAGACTAATTGATAGTATTTAAACCTTGTCAATTTCCCCCTGGTCAGGTTGCTGAGTGTTTCCCAACTCACTAATCTGTTATCCTTCATAAGATCTGCCCAATAAAATATGCCCCCTGCTTTTAATGGTTGGCTCAATTGATCTTTCAAACATTCGGAGGTGCCTGGAGATTCCCAAATAGGTGCCCGTGCAGAATAATATGTAAATCGCAGTTTTTTCCGGACATACATCCATGTTCTCAATGCAGTGTTTAGAACTTTCAATCTGACCTTTTTGAAAATCTTCGGGTCTCCGTACTTAAAAAGAAAATAGTGCTGGCCCTGACTAACATCCCCAAGCATTGCAGAAAATAATAAGCCCAACGATGACCTATCGGGCTTATTTGCTAACATACGAAAATTTTTGAAATGGAAGGCATAACAATAAGCAAGCAGATCCGGTAATGCTAACCCTCCTGCCCCAAGTTTCCTTCTCAACTTCCTCCATGCTATCCTGGGTCCCTTTGACGCCCATATGAAACTCCCAATTTTTCCCTGTACTTTAACTATATCCTCTTTCCTAAAAGTTAGGGGGATAGAATTAAAAAGAAAAGTGGCTTTCGGGATTATAACCATTTTTATGAGATTTACCCTGCCGTAGATGGTTAATGGTAAATTCGCCCATTTTAGCAATAAACTCGATATCTCTTGGCTCACTTTCTTCCAATTCACCTTTGAAATATCCTCTAGCTTTTGTGTGATTGTCACACCCAAGTATCGCATTTGAGTTCTAACCCCTGGAATATTTGTTCTCTGATTCCATTGCATAATCTCAGTTTTATCTGCGTTAACCTTATATCCAGAGAGTGAGCCAAATTCTTCTGCCCTTCTCATTAAAATTGGTATCGCCTCCTGGGGATTAATAGTATATACAATCAAATCATCAGCGTACAATCCCAGTTTTACTTCAAACCCATTAAAATTAAAAGGAAGGATCGCAGTGTCTGCCCTGATTAAGTTAGCAAAAGGCTCTATATATAGGTTAAATAAGAGCGGAGACAAGGGACATCCTTGCCTTGTCCCTCTAGTTATACTAAACCAATTTGTTAAATCTCCATTGATCAACACTTTAGCTCTAGGATTTTGATACAGATTTTTTACTGCCTCCACCATATTTTTTGGGAAATTAAAACAAGTTAAAACCTCCCAAAGATACTGCCAATTCACTTGATCGAATGCTTTGGCAGCGTCTACTGCCACTACCGTCAGGGGGATTTTTTTTCTTCTGCCATATCCACTACTCCTATCATCTGGAAAGTTAGCTCATTAAGTTGCCTCCCAGGGATAAAACCCCTCTGATCCGGATGCACAACCCCTTTTATTACCTTAGACACTCTTGATGCCATAATTCCGGAATAGATCTTATAATCCGCATTTAAAAGGGATATAGGTCTATACGAATCAACCTTTAGCGGATCTTTATTGGGTTTTAAAATTAACGTAATGGTAGCTTCTGACCAAGTAGTGGGGATACTTTCTCCCCTACTATATAACCTATTACATATAGAGGTTAGAGCGGATACCACATATTCTAGTATGCAAAGGTATACTTCCACCGGAAGGCCATCTGGTCCTGCTGCTTTTCCCCTCGCCATCTTTCTACACTGGATACTGACCTCCTCTTCTGTTATCTCTCTTTCCAGATATCTCCTTTGCTCTTCATCCAACTGTGGGAGCGTAGTCTGTCTTAACCAATTCTCAATCCTTTCTTGATTGGGAAATACAGTCTCCTTATACAACTCACTCATAAACTCACTAGCCTCCCAGCCAATTTCTTCATTTGCGCATAACTCCTCCCCTGCCTCTCTACTCTTCAAACATTTTATTGTATTCCTGGCTCTATCTGGTTTCACCTTCCATGCTAATAGAGAACTACATTTCTCCCCACACGCAAAATGCTGAAGCTTACTAGCCTTCCATTTGTCCAGTAATTTCTTATCCAATTGCGCCTGGAATTTTACCTGCAAATTTTCTAAATCTTTCGCCAAAAGGGATATATTAGTGGCACCATCTAAGGAGGCCTTCTGTAGGTCTCTCTCTTTCTTCTTAATCTCCCTTATTTTACTCTCCTCCTCCTGTTTTGATATCTTTCTTTTCCCCCTGGTTATAGATGTCAATATTCCCCATAAATAGGCCTTAAAGGCATCCCAGACAAGTTGCTCACTTGCAGAACCTATATTAGTTAAGAAATATTCCTCGGTTTTCTTTCCCAACTCTCTAATTACTATTTCATCTAATAATACGGTCCTATCTAACGTCCACCTTCTTGGCCCTTGCTTTTGATAAAAATTTACAGACATTACCACTACAGAATGGTCTGATAGGACTGCTGGAATGTGTGATACTGTTTCTATATCCGTATATAAAACTTGATCTACAAGAAAAAAGTCTATGCGGGAGTGATGTCTATACTTTTTACTATAATAAGAAAAATCCCGTAGTTCCTTGTTCTTAATCCGCCAAATATCTACCAAATTAAATTCTTGTATCATACTTTTTAATCTAGAAAAAGCTTTTGGTGGGGTAACATACTTCACATGTGACGTTCTATCTAGCTCTTTATTAAGAACTAAATTAAAATCTCCTCCTAAGATTACAGGTGCTTCTGTTTCCAACAGACAAATTTCCAACTTTACTAAGGGGTCCTGATTATCCTCGTTCGGCCCATAGTACACAGCACACACCAGGGGCTTATCTTGTATTAATATTGTGGCTACTAACCATCTCCCTGTAGTATCCGTCTCATATTTCACCACTCGGATTCCATAATTTCTCCTTATAATAATAGCCACACCTCTTGAGCTTCCCCTTTGATCTGAACACAAAACCTCTTGGGCCCAACGTGCTTTACAAAAGAACTGTCTACACTCCTCCCTCTCTAAGTGCGTCTCTTGTAAGAAAATGATTTGTACATCACTTTCCTTTAAAAATTCTAGCACCCTACATGACTTTTTTCTACACCCTTAGACCGTTTACGTTCCATGTCAAAAAGCATATTTTTTTATAATTATCCATACTCTACTCTTTTTCTACTTTCCCCACGATTCCCCACAGCTTTCCAGCTCCTTCTACGTATATCCTTTATCCTGCTATACTTATTCATTTCCCCTTTTGAGTTCAGCATCTTGAGGACATTTTTTTTTTTTTTTTCTCCCTATGCTCCCCACGCCCTGTGCCCTCCCTCCCCCCCCGGGAAACCCCCTTTTTACTCCCTGGGCACTGCATTCCGCCCTTTGTGATCCCCCCATCCCCGAAGAGAAAGAATTCTAAATACAAAAATTAAGAAGAAAACAGCATCTATATAGACCCTGTATACCATCCTGTGTATGTGCATTTACTTTTTCTTTTTTTTTTCTTTACAATTTCCATCTGATCTGCTATCTGCTATCTCATTATATCACAGTACTGTATCTAAAAATGTATCAGAAAATGCTCAAAAATGCTCAACCCTCCATATGTGCCAGGAAAACATCCACTTCTTCTGGAGTTTGGAGAGAGAGAATAGGAGTAATGGGAGGATTCGGCGGACTTCGACAAATTTAAACCTGCATGAATAAGCGCTGATTTGAAATTATAATAATCGGCATTTTCGTCGGAAAATTCTTAATTAAAACGAAACGAAAGGGGACCTACTACACATGGGTGTAGACTCTGAGTCTCGCAGTGGAGGAGCCTGGATTAGAGCGGCGGCCCGCTGGAGGAAGATGCGGGCTGCCTCATTGTTGCCTCATTGTTGGTCGGGTTCCGGGTGAGAGGAGGCAGCATCAGTATTGGACGTGGAGAACGGCCAGGAGAGAGACGTGAACAACGCTGGCACGGCTGCTGGGACGACAGCGAGGTGGAAGACCAGGCGACCAGCCAGTGGATACCGGGAGAGAGCGGAGGCCCTGCAGAGGTGTGGATAGTTCGGAAGCAGATGGATGAGCCCCCCCGCATAGAGGTATCGATTGCGCCGGATGGTAGGCGGCAAGCGGGAAGAGAGAGTGCATCCCCCGATACGGTTATTGAGGTAGGCAAGTGTCTGCAGGGGGGAGTCCACGGACTGCAGGGGGAGGCATACAGGGTGGATTTAGCCTTAGCCTCAAATTCAACTAAGGAATGTAGTATATTTGGGGAAGACCCGTTAGTGGAAAGAGTCTCCAGAGTCTCTGGAACGGGAGAAAGCATTGGACGAGACACGCAGAGTTCACAAAGCAAAAGCAGGTATCTTTTGCGCTCGATCCCGGAGTCAGCTGGAAGAGGAGGAGGACGAGTTAAAGGGAAGGGGGAAAGTGCGGAGATCTTGGCTCCGGCCCCGGTCACCCCAAAGAAAAAAGGGGTAAAATCAGGAGGAAAACCTAAAAGGTGTGGCCCTAGGGTGACACGCAATTCAACAAAACCCCTTCCACCTTTACGCTCTTACTTTCAGATAATGGAGCAGATTGCAGCACCATCTGGAGAGGGGGGAAAGAGGGCAATATCTATAGCCCCAATACTATTGGAAAATAGATTTTCTGTTCTAGCGGAAAAGCAGGACAAGGAGGGACAGGGGGAAAATAGGATTGAGAGGGGAGAGGTGGATGAAGAAATAGAGATAGAGCATCGCCCTAGTATTACATCATCTGCTACTTGTGGGGCGTCCTCTTCTCCCCCCACCCAAAGATATAGTATAAGAAACGAGAGCATGGGAGACTCTGAGAATCAGCAACTCCCAGTTACAAGCATGGGTTCAGTCGCAGGTGCTGAGACGGGTGCTGCGGTAGAGATTACCCCTCGATTAAGTATAGTTAATGGAGAGGTGGTGGAAGGGGCAGTAGGAGGGGTAGAGTCTCAGGTAGAAAAAATGTTCCGGAGTTTAAGACAAGACATCCTGATAAAATTTGAGATTTCGGAAACAAATCAGAAAGGAATCCAGGATAAATGCGAGACTCTAGAAGGAAAAATAGATGGTATAGCACAGCGGACTGGCATATTGGAAGGGGAAGTGAAGGCGCTCTCGGAGGTTGTAACTGAAAATTCAGGCGAATTAGAAAAACTAAAAAGACAGAATAGAGTATTGGAGGAAGACATGGAGAGGCTGGAGATGCAGGCTAGGCGTAACAATTTAAGACTTCTTCAGATACCAGAAGGGTCTGAGAAGGGAGACATTAAAGGCTACATCTGTAAACTATTAAGAGAAGGGGTCTTGAGAGATAGACCAGACATAGAATTGGAGAATGAGATCCAAAGAGTTCATAGAGATCCGTTCAGATTGAATTCAGCAAGGAAGGCGCCGAGAAGAATTCTAATTAATTTTCAAACATATGCAGTGAAGGAATTGGTGTTGGGAAGAGCTTTAAAAGAGGGAGTATTAAAATATGAAGGGTTTAGCTATCAAATAAGGTCGGACCTGGGCAGGAGAACAGCACATAGGCAGTGGGAGCTGGGATCCCGAATGAGTGAGCACCGAAGTAAGGGTGCCCAGGTGCAGATGAGATTCCCTGCATTGCTGAAAATAATGTGGCGCAACAAGATGTATAATTTCCCAAAAACATTGCATTCTGTCATGAGGTTCTATCAATGATTTTAATTAAAGGCCTAGCCCTCCACCTCCCTCCCTTCTTCTACAGTGCTGTAGGTTTGGGTGAAGTGTGAAGTGTATCTGGCATTATCCTTTCTTGGAATTTGTTTTGGGGGTAATTGGTTAGACGTCCATGCCTTTTAACTGCTTGAAACACTGTCTTTGCAGCTTTGAAGGATAGGACCTTTCATCTCATACCAAAACATTCCAAACATAAGCCATAATGCACTCACACACTTCTGTCCATCCACACATACATCAGAATTGGTTAAGTGCACCCATCTCTCATTACTTTTCACTTTGAATTCATGCATAACAACAGTGACAATACATGGCAAGAGCACAACTCTGATCATCATGCACAACATATATACAACCTCTGTAGGCCGTGTCTCACCCTCACTCCAAAGCACTCTCACAGAGCAGCATGCTTCAGCGTCTCTAAAGGAAAATTAAGCCTCATAGAAATACATTAAAAAATGCGGTACAATATACTTGAAATGTACCGCAATATAGGGGCATAATAATCAAAACTCAGAGATAGACAAATTTCTGTTAACAGAAACTATCCTTCTTCGTGCAACTTTAAAGACTTTGGGCCTCATTTCTGAAAAGTGACGCATTGCTACAAGAAATCAGCGATGCGTCACTTTTCATTATGCCCTCCTTGCGATACCAATGATGTGTCATATTTACAGTATGACGCCTCATGTCGCAAGGAGTCAGTATTTCTGACGTATCTGCAGGGGCAAAAAAGACACATTGCTGGAGTGTGTCACAAAAGTGACTCAACTCCAGCAATAAGTCATTACACATGGGCAAGTCCCATGTCAAATGTGCCTGCATCAGTCTTACGCCAGCTATGACGCATTTGCGTCCTAGAAGTGGCGCAGCAATGAAATCTCATAGATTTCACTGCGTCACTTCTACGACCCTTTCTTGCGTCCGAACGCCCCCCCTGCATACATTATACCTGGCTCAGGTATAATGTGGGGCAGGGGTTTACAAAGTGACGCATCTACCTAGAAATCTCTGTCAAGCCCTCGCTTTGGGCCTCTAAAGGAGGTCATGGATTACATTCAAAAGGAAGCTTTGGAGTTATTGGCGCAGAGTGCAATATAAATGGTTTCAGATCTTGCATTAGGTTTTTTTCGGCAACAATTTCTTGGTGAGGACAGAGGATGAAGAGTTTTGCCTGGTGATGAATCTCAAGTTAAGCTTGCACTTTATACATACTTCAAGATGGAGGGCAAACATTGAGGGATACCCTTCAGGTGGGGGATTGGATGGTGAAGCTTTCTCTGAATGTTTACCTGTCAGTATCATTTTGACCTCCTTATCGACAATGCCTTCAAATCTCTTCCTTTCGGTCTGTTCTTGGCTCCTTGGTGCTTTCCAAAGCTTCTCAAACCAGTGGTGGCACTGTTTAGATTCCACAGCATTCGGGTAATAGTATATTTAGACAAGATGCTGCGCCTGTCCCACAGCAGGAGGGTATTGGCGGATCAGATCAGGATGGCAGAGACAATTCTTCAACTGCTAGGGTTTGTTACCAAAAACAAGAAGACAGTGTTGGTTCCTTCTCAAACAATTCCCTGTCTAGATTTTTAGATGGGCTAAGAAAACGTTTTTCTTTTCTTACAAACCCAATGATCAAGGCAATAAAGAAGAAGACTGGGTTAGTTTTGTGGGTCAACGAATGAGGAGGTTGGCCAGAATTAGTGGACTGTTGCTGGTGTCCACTCAAACATTTGTCTTGTCCCACCTCCTAAATTATAGAGCTCTGCAAAGACTAAAAGCCCTGCATTTGAGGAGCGTCCACTACTTTGACGTAGGGTCTGATTTCGAGTTTGGCGGACGGGATTACTTCGTCACAAACATGACAAATATCCTGTTCTCTGTGTACAGTTCCATTATGGCACTCGTAATATGGTGGACGGGATATCCGTCATGTTAGTGGCTGAGTAACCCATCCGCCAAATTCTAAATCAGGCCCTTAGCCTCCATGGCGCCTGATGTAAGGGATAAGTTGGGTCGGTTGCTCTCCCAGATGGAAGATCGGAATGGAAGATCCATTTTTGGCTGAACACCAGGGGCCATATGTACATGAAAGTGACGCAGCCTGGCTGGCGCTGCAAGCCATCTTGCTGTGCCGAGCTGCGTCATTAGGAAAGTACACGGATGGGTCGTATTTACAGCAATACGATGCATCTCTGCACTTGCACACAATTGGCTGCCTGTCGCCAACGCAGGCACCCTTGCACCATGGTATAAAAAAGCAGTATCGCTATGTGCATCACGGTCTGTTTTTTAAAAATTAGAGCATCTGTGATATAAGACAACCCATTCTAAGAAAGTATCAATCAACTATCAAGATGTTTTGTGGTAGGTTTGCATCAAATACTAAAATTAGACCAAACCCCGCTGAGTACACATGTAACAGATTACGGATCATGTGACGAGTGATCTACTAGCAGTAGATTATGGGACAACTCTTATTAGTTTAACCCTTTCCATGCGTCGGACGGCCCCCGGCCATCCGACGTCATGGTGGGCGTGTGCGGAGGACGGCCGGGGGCCGTCCCAGACATGCCCACTCAAGGGAACGCCCAGCACCGCGGCGGAATCCGCGCCGCGGTCAAGCGGTTAAAGAAACTGGAGCTGATATAGTGGAAATTCATTACTGAGTAATACGTTCTAAAAACAAAGATTTGATGAAAGGCCAAAAGTTATACTAAAATGTAGAGTCATAAAGTGCCTTGTGCAATTGCTAGAATACAGAGATCACAAACAGCTGTGCTAAAAAGGGTTTTCCGACATCGGAATTGCAGCAGTAAGTAAATTTCTGAGAGAACAAGATGGTCGAAGTTCAACAAAGAGTGAACAAACGAAGATGAGAGGCAGTTCATAACCAGTAATTGAAGTACAGTAGCTAAAACGGTATTAAGCTAAACATTAAAACTTTTCATTGCTGTGCATACATTCTAAAAGGAGGAAACAGGTCATGATGACCCCAAAGTTTGTTCTGAAGTGCTCAATTATAAAGTGCTGTGTGCAGGGCCGGCGCTTGGCATGGGCAGCTGCCCAGGGCCCCGCACTCAGCCCACCAGCATGGGGCCCCGCACTGGTGGTGTGTCCTCTTGTTTCCCTGCTGCTCGAACTGAAAGAAAGGTGTCTCCTTGCAATTCGGGTCCATGGGAGGGGCCCCCTCCCCCGGGCCTCTCAGGGATGGTGTGGGGAGGCCTAGGGGAGAGGGACACTTCCTCTTGTCCCAATTGCAAGGGGACCATTCAGAGACACTGCAGGACGCTGTAACAACATCCTGGTGCCTGCTTGTTTCTGTGCCCCTGTACCGTGCAGGGTATCTAGTCAGGCAGGCGCCACTATCTTGTATGTCTCTGTTTGAGCTTTAGACAGTGTTTAAAAAGAAGTCTGGGGTCTGCTCTCCGACTCTTCCGTCAGTGTCTCTGTCTCCTATCCGTAAGCCCAGAACGCAGGGCCGGTCCTAGAACTTCTGGGGCCCCTGGCGAAAGGGAAGATGTGAGGCCCCTCTAATTTGCATGTAACATCCAGTCGCGGCCGGCATGACTCGCGGGTGGGGGGTCTCGCGGGGGTTCGGGAGGGGGGTTAATTTAAAAAATAAATAAACTTACCTTCCCGGGTCTCGCATGGTCTCTGCTCCTGACCTGCTTTCCTGCCTCAGGCAGGAACAGGAAGCAGGCAGCCTCCCTCCCCTTCCCTAAGCCAATCACAACGCTGCAATGGCAGCGTTTTGATTGGTCGGGATGTCGACCAGCCAGGCGCGTATGGGGAGGCCATTTTCTCCATGTAGGCTGCATTGCAGCCTACATGGAGAAAGGCCAGAGTGCGCATGAATGGTTTGCCGACCAAACAGTCAGCGCCTTTAGCAGTGGGCAAGGCACTCCTCCCCTGCCCTAAAGCAGACCCGCCCGCCCCCAACCAAACACTTCTGCTTTCTCGCAGTGCGAGAAGTAGAAACATGAAATGGTAGTTTTAGCATTTGTGTTTCTGCTTCTCGTACTGCGAGAAAGCAGTGGGGCGACGCTCCTCCGCCCTAGTGGAGGAGCCGCCCTTGGTAACATCACAAGAAGTGACATCACAGAAAGTGACATCGCAGGACTATTGATCTTATTTGGCATCACTGAAGAGACCTAACGTGGATATCAGTAACATGGACAAAAGATAAATATACAAATGAAATAAGTCCATATATTTTAAAACTGTATTAAATGGATTACATTTGTCACATTGGATGGAAAAGCTAGGTGCAGGTCTCACAAAGATGTATATTATTTACTCCTCGTTAACTGATTGTTTCCAGATGAGAGCATGATACAATTTCCAGTTCTGCCTCATAAAGGGGGGAGATCCTGTTGAGGTAATGAGGGGCGGGATCATTCAAAATATAAAATTACACAAGAGAAAACCTCTCACCCCATGGATATAACTGCACATTTCAAAAGGCTCCCTTATCTTTCTGTGCCATTATTGTGCTACCTTAGGATGACATTAAGACTTCGTAATTTGTTTTAACGTAAATCCTCTCACCAGTATCCCACACGCACATGCTAAAAGACGTAGGACAATCTTTTTTGTATGTGGGCTCTTTACTCGCCAGAATTATGTTAAGTGCAAAAACACGTGTTTAACACAGAAATTGCCGCTCCCAGTGTGGTAACCTGGGTCCTATAGTGTTATTTTGTGAGTGCAAGCATCTCACAAAAAGTGAAAGACTGGTCTCACACACCACCTGGTGTCATGCTTCATCATTGACCAGTCCTCGCCCTCTCTCCAATTTCTGTGTTAAACATTATTGATTGGAGGCCGCTTGCTCCTAGTACCCCATGCCTCTAGTTCCCTTCCCTAGGTCTCACCTTGGGTTTTTGTGGTTAAACAAGTGCAAAAACACAACACATATAGTACAAAATTACAAGACACCATAGCAAACAAATAAAGATTGTACATAAATTAAAAAAAGACTTAGAACAACCGAGACCACTGCTAAATCATACATTGACTTGAAGGTATACTTCAGATTCAAGGGGTTTTCAAATCACATTTTTGATTTGGTGTTAGAACTGTAGGAAGTAGAAGTGGCCGGCTTTAGCGCTGGTGGAGCCCTGTGCGACAATGATGGTGCCCCTCAATGACTCGCTCTGCCACGGATTCCCTCACTACCACCCTTTAACAGTGCCCCTCAAGTCTCCATAACCACATTCTCGCTCAGATGCATTTAATTTGATTTACAGCGCCACTGATACCAGTGTAGGGTGTCAGAGAACTTTATATCACACATTACACAAAGACAATCAATCATACGTGTGTAAATCACAATAGGTAATGTTACATAAGACATAGGACTAGGAGTTCAGTTCAGTTCAGTTCAAAACAAAGTTTATTTAGACCAGGTGGTCCTTAAACATTTAAAACCACATTAATATAAATCCTAAAATCACAATTCATAAATTAATACTTCATAAAATTCATAAAGTAAGAACATTTGTCCTTCCGTCGATTCATATGACATAAGCCACATTAAAAATGGTAGAGCAAACATTTCAGTTCTATTCACATTTAAGGATTTCTTTAACTTTCTGAATGAATTTCCCCATGGCACAGGCTATATCTAAATTACTCATTTCTGTTAAAAGCTCTGCTGCTTGGACCCTATTGTTAATACCATACTTCATAAAAATCGGACATAGTAAATCTTTCCGTATATCTAAAACCTTCTGACAATCCAATAATAAAAGTAAAATATCACATGTTGTTCCCAGAATACAGGCACAGTTTCCCTTACTATCGATCATAGTTCTTAGTTTTTACCCCGTTGTTGGCATAGCTAGGGTTGACACCAATTCTTAGCCTTAATAATTCTCTTCTTAACCAACGACAGGGTAACCTTTCGATATAAGGGAAATGTTGGAAGCCGGAGTCCCAGTCACGCGTCACTGTCACAAATGCGAGACCCGGGACTCCCCACTCAACGTTAGGCCAAGTAAGGACTATGGGGCATATTACCAAGGATTTGCGATAATTATTGCAAAGCGCGCTTAGCGCTGTTTTTTTTATCGCCGGCTATCGCTGGATTTCATCGCGGAGATAACGCGTTATTATCAACGCTTATCTCCAAGGCGATAAAAAATCCAGCGATAGCGCGAGAAATCCAGCGAGAAATTCACTGCGCTAATGAAAAGCTTGCTAATAGGCAGGTGAGGACTTAACCTTACAATCCACCTCCCATTGACAAGATGGTTAAGTCAAGTTTTTAGCAGGTGTTAAATTCCAGCGATAGCGCGACTTTTTTTATCGCTTCGCTGGCATTGCTAATAGGGGGAAGTTATGTTTGCGACTGTTTGCAGTTGCTTTTAGTTGGGAACGCCTACTTTGCATGTCATTAGCGATAATTATCGCTGACATGCAAAGCGGCAACAAAACGGCCGCTATCGCCATTAAGCTGTCGCTAACAGCTGTTAGCGACAGCTTGCTAATAGGGCGATAAAAATATCGCCGCTTTATCGGCAAAAAGTGCCGCTAAAGCGGCGATAACGCCCTTGCTAATATGCCCCACCGTTTGAGATAGCCCTGCTCACCCCCTTAGTAGCTTGGCACGAGCAGCCAGGCCTATCTCCAAGGCACGAGTGTACAGTATGTGCAACCACACCCACAGCAACCCCCTGGTAGCACCACAAATGGACTCCACACGAGTTTGATAAAAACGAGTATAAACTTTATATAGAAAGATATACGATCAGACCACACGATACAAAAGCCAACATATAATAAAGGGTAATATTCGTTCCGGCTGGCTGGTAGGTTCAAATCCCAACCACCGCTTTCAAAATGCTATGCTGGTCGTAATGCTAGAATCACACACGTTGCAATGGACAAACAATAGTGCGCTGCGTAACGATACAATCCTGTGCTGGGCACAGGAGAAATAATACAATGCGTAACGATACACCCCGCTACCTGCAATGGGAGAAATTATGCAATGCGTACCGCTACAATCATGTACTGCGCAATGAAGGAATAATGCAATGCGTCACACCCCAATCACTTACTTTGCAATGAAGAAATAATGCAATGCGCGCCGCCACAATCATGTACTTTGCAATTAAGGAATAATGCAATGCGTAGCTACAATCATGTACTTTGCAATGACGAAATAATGCAATGCGGGCCGCTACAATTCTGTACTTTGCAAGGGAGAAATAATGCAATGCGTAGCGCTACAATCGTGTACTTCGTTAGGCAGAAATAATGTCAGGCGTCATAAGACAGTCCGGCAGTTCGTTAGCAGCAATATTGGCAATGTGTATTACGACAGTCAGCCTCTTCGATAACAGTTGCCCCCCACACGTATCCACGATGACATAAAGTACAGCTTCCCACTCGGGCCCCAGTACCGCCACTCCTTTGGTCAGTACGGGCCCCAATCTGAGCCGAAGCAAAGGCTCACGTCGCCAGAAGGACTGAGAGGCCGAGAGAGTGTCCCTCCGAGCCCGCACCCCGCCCAGGCAGTGATCCACGTTACCTGGGGGGCGCGACCCCACTCTCCTCTCCTCCTTCAAGGAACTAGGCCTTCCGTGCAGAACTTTCTCAATGGGCCTCAGAAGCTCGGCCTGGCAGCTCAGCTCCTCCGGGGCTGCCGGTCTGGGCCGCGACTGTTAGGAAGGTCTCAGGCGGCCACAGGGCACACGTACCCCACGCCCCTGAGATTACGTTACTCCGGATGCAAGTTCACCACCGCACCCTCCGGGTCTCTTCTGGCACGAAGCCACACACACAACGCTGATGGGACTTCACGTCGACTCCGAGTGCACGTTCGCCAGGCACTCCTTCCTGCGGTCTCATTTGGCACCAAGACACACACACCACGCTGCAGAGACTCACTTTCTTCCGGTGCACACGATGATCAGCCGATCACCTCCACAGTCCCAGGTTGCACCAAAGCATGCACACTGCTTCACTGAGACTTACTCCAATTCTGGTGCCCCGATATCCAGGCGCTCTTCACCAACGCCTTCGGCCGCACTTCGACACGCTCACCGTGTCCGAGCCTTGCTTCTCCTCTGGTGCACTCGATCACCAGGCGCTCTTCACCAACGCCTCCGGTGCACCCCGACACGCACCCTGCGCGTCCGAGACTCACTCCACTTCCGATGCACGCGTTGACCAGGCGCTCCTCGCCAACGCCTCCAGTGCACCACGACATGCACCCTGCGGGTCCCAGACTCTCTTCACCTCCGATGCACCCGCTGACCAGGCGCTCTTCACCAGCGCCTACGGTGCACCCCGACACGCACCCTGCGCGTCTGAGTCTCACTTCACCTCCGATGCACACGCTGACCAGGCGCTCTTCATTAACGCCTGCGGTGCACCACGACACGCACCAAGCGCATCCGAGACTCACTTCTCCTTCAATGCACACGTTCACCAGGCGCTCTTCACCAACGCCTCCTGTGCACCACGACAAGCACCCAGCGCGTCCGAGACTCACTTCTCCTTCGATGCACACGTTCACCAGGCGCTCTTCACCAATGCCTCCTGTGCACCACGACACGCACCCAGCGCGTCCGAGTCTCACTTCTCCTTCGTGTGTCCAAGATCACAGGGCACACCTTCCAAGGGTCTCAAGCTGCCACAACACACGCCCACCGCGTCGCTTGAAACTTCTCCGGAAACTTTTATGTTCCTGTGTTTCCAAACAGGGAGCCAGCTCACCTCGGGCCCTTGGGGTTACAGGACACAGCACAAAGCACAGTCTTCTTCAAGCAGGGGGACCCAGCGCACACAGCACAGTCCCAACAGCCTCTTTCTTGGTTAAAACAGCAAACTGCAGACCAGCCCCAGATCACGAAGCAAGGATTGGTCCTCCCCAGCAGTCTCTTCAGTTGTTCCTTCCTTAGCAGAGGTTCCTCTTGACCACGAAATGGGTCCAAGCCTTTTCAGTCTCAATCCATTTCTATTCCAACGTTCAGGGGTTTCAGCTCTCATAGATATACCCCTGAATGTCTTTGAAGTTTGTTGTGCTCAGGGGTCCCTGACCCCTGCCTAAATCAGTTCTGGGTGTCTCCCTCCCAGTGTCACCTTTCTCCCTTTGATACTGGGGGTCTGGATCCTTAATCACTCAGCAGGAGATGGGTCAATTGTTTTATAGCCGCAACCCAGGCCTCTTCACCTGCCAGGGTTTCTCCTTCCATACTCTCCAGATGCAGGTCAGCCTGGTGCCATCTCACCCCCTCCCCTCTCAGATCCAGACAGTCAATCAACATTCAGCAGAGACACACAGAAATGCTTAAAGCACAAAACTCAGCCACTTTCTAAAAGAGCGGCTTCTGAACAAACAGTGACAAAACCACTTTCATAGAAAGATGTGTTATGACGCTGTGAGTTCATACATACCAAACTTCACCTCTCCATTTTAAACTTATGGGAAACTAGGCTAACAAACACAATACCCAGCCTCCCCCATTCTGTCCTATGGGCAGAATGGTCTGTAACCAGTGAAAAGCGAAATGGAGTGTTTTTCACTGTCAGGACATAACACACACCTCAGTATATGTCCTGCCTTTTACTTACACAGCACCCTGCCCAGGGGTTACCTGGGACCTACCACAGGGGTGCCCACGGTGTACGCAAAAGGGAAAGTAAGGCCTGACAAGTGGTTGCACTTGTCAGGACAACATGCTAACTTAGCAAACTGCACGCAGGCCCTACACTGCAGGCCTGAGTTCCCTTCTCCACGCACCCTTTGCATTACTAGCCCTGGCACACACAGTGCACATCACTAGGGACTTTACTAGTAAGGCAAACATACCAATCATGGCCAACCAATTACCATTACACTTTACACAGGGAACACTTGTACTTTGACACTGATCAGCAGCGGCAAAGTACCAAAAGCATCTAAATTGGCAACTGTATGTCAGGAAAATGGTCTAGGGGGAAAGCAAAAGGTTTTAGGGAACTTTAGCCAAAAAAGGCCAAGTCCTACAGGAAGTGTTGTTCATTTTGCCATGAAGTAGCCATAAAACGTACAGATTTTTCCCCCAAGAGGTAATCTTGGTCCTGGGCTCGAGAAATATCTTTCCCCAGGGCTCTAAGTTCCCTCTTATCAACCTCAATTTGAAGGGTCAGGGGGCACAACTCGAGCTTCATCATTGTACAGGCCTTCATAATCTTTTCTCTTGTCCCTTTTGCCCACGTCAACTCACTCTTCACTATCTCGTTTCTGCACCATTGTGAGATTTTATATTCTTCTCCCGTTCCCTGGCGCTGCCAGAATCTTAATAAGGCCATACAAGCCGTTATACCCCATGAGGTGATGTCTAATTCTAATCTCACTGCCTGCACCATTGAGGACTTAGGCAATGAAAATAAATTTTTCAGAGTTTTTCCCTCCTCAACGTCCCATCCGTTTTTACCACTCAGATATAGCAGTTCAGCTCCATATAGGAATTGTGGAGGTACCATGGCTGAATAGGCTATAAAACCGGTCTATCCGACTTTTCGCCATATACACCATTGAATTTTTTTAATCCACTAACCGTAGCTGATGTTCTCAATTTTAATGCATCGAGGTGGGTATGCCAGTTCAGACTTTTCTCGAACCACATCCCCAGGTACCTGTATTCATCTACCTTTTCTAGCTTCATGGAGCCCAAAAACCAGCTAAACCTTATTTTCCTTCTACCAAAACTTAAAATCTTTGTCTTTTCCATGTTGACTACAAGTTTTTTAGGCCGCAGTATTCGTTAAACCTGTTCAACTTTCTTTGCAGGCCGATCTCCGTTTGATCTATTATTACGAGATCATCCGCATATAGTAAACATGAAATATGTTTCCCATCAAACTTTGGGCTTACCCCCCTTTCCCTACCCAAAGCTGAGGGTAAGTCTGCAATAAATAGGGAAAAGAGCAATGGGGGCCAATACGCACCCCTGTCTCAGCCCATTCCCAATTTGAATTTTCTGTGATAGACTACCCTCTATGTCCAAAATGATCTGAGCCCAGTTATCGGAATGTAATACTTGAATTAGCCTTAGCAGATCCATTGGGATACTTTGCCCAATCAACGTCTTCCACAACGACTCACGGTCCACTAGATCACTCACGGTCCACTAGATCACTCACGGTCCACTAGATCACTCACGGTACACTAGAACAACCGAGACCACTGCTAAATCATACATTGACTTGAAGGTATGCTTCAGATTCAAGGGGTTTTCAAATCAACGTTTTTGATTTGGTGTTAGAACTGTAGGAAGTAGAAGTGGCCAGCTTTAGCGCTGGTGGAGCCCTGTGCGACAATGATGGTGCCCCTCAATGACTCGCTCTGCCACAGATTCCCTTACTACCACCCTTTAACGGTGCCCCTCAAGTCTCCATAACCACATTCTCGCTCAGATGCATTTAATTTGATTTACAGCGCCACTCTTACCAGTGTAGGGTGTCAGAGAACTTTATATCACACATTACACAGAGACAATCAATAATACGTGTGTAAATCACAATAGGTAATGTTACATAAGACAAAGGACTAGGAGTCACATGACAATCATACTAGTAGGCAGTATAGTTTAATAGTGATTGATCTGGAGAAACACAAACTCTGAATTTAGAACGTAATACCATGGTTGGGGGTTCTCTTTAATAACCAGAATAGATTTTTGTCCAAATGAACCCTTTTTGCAACATTAGGATAATCAAAGACTGGGGAAAAAACCATAACGCTGTAATTTATACCTTGCAGTTTGCATGCAGCTCTTAGATGACAGGTAATAGCTCATTGTTCTATGTTAGGATTTTGACTTATAAACTGCAAGTAACAATAGGATCTCTCTGACAAAAGCAGTAACCCACTGGCCTATTTACATTATGTGGACTTAGTGATCTGCATGGTACATGTTCTTTGCAGCAAGCACATTAACCCTCTGCGCTACCTTTCCACAAGTCAAAACTTCCACTTGACAAAACTCCATCTCTCTCTAGGAACAACATTAATCACCGGAGCTATCATGACATTTTTATTGTTGCCGAAAATTGCTGAAGGCCAGGAAGGAGGCAGCAAGTGCTTTTAGAAACATAATATACTCGCAAACATGACGCCCCCACCCGAAGTCAGCGTTCAGTGCGATCTCCCCGGTCGCACCCCCCCTAGAGCCTCCCTGTTCAAGGGTCCTGTGACCTCAATGACAGAGTCACTGTTGCTCTAGGGTGTGCTGCTTCGTAGGCCTGCCCAAAAGACTCGAGGTGAGCTTCAATAGGGGTTGTAGTGGACAGGCCTTCAAGGTTAACCCACACTTGCCACCGCTATGGTCCACCTGCTGGTGCTCAGACACCATTCTTCTAAGGTCTTTCGGGGCCTTCTAAGGTGTAGCATGGAAATGTGCTCTCTCAGGAGAGTGGTCTGGTGGACTGGTCATGAAGGCTGAACCTGGTTCCCCAGTTCCAAATTCGGCAGCTCTGACCATAGTGCCACATCCTCTCCCCCACTGAACACCATACTGCCCGCACTGCCTTCAACTACAACCCAATTGCGCCCCGCTATAAACACCTGGAGGCGACTCAATTCAAATTAGGCACTAGACAAGAGCAATATGCTGCCTAAAAAAAAAAAAGTGACAACATCCTGGAAAAAGCAAACACTCATAAGGAATGTAAGATTAAGTAAAGCATGTGAAATGTAAGCAGGAACAACATGGTTACCTTAACGCTTTTGCACTTATTATTCAGAAATCAATGAGTGCTTTTGCATGAAAAGTTAAGGCCATGACTACAGGGCCGGAAGGGACCAGTTTCAGTGTCCATTGCTTATATCCTTACAAAACGTAAGCAATATGGTTTAAAAAGACCACATTCGTGAATACAGAGCTGCGGTACGCATTTTGTTTTCCAATCCGACCATCAAGCAGGTATTACAGTACATCCAGGAATGGTGCACTTCCCCACCCAGAGAAAACAATGCTGTTCAGAGAAAGACAAGAAAGCAAAAGTAGCGCTTCACTGGCAAACGCTGTAAAATGGCACTAATGTGTTTTGGGTGTGAATAAAATCAATCTAGCCCCTTTTCGACCCACTCTGTCTTGCTTTAGTTATTTTTTACATTTTGGACCTTTTATTTCTCTCCATCCCAAAGCTGCACTTTGGAAGTGAAAAATGTGAGAAAAAAGACGACCTTTCCAGCAAAAGTGTTTTTTTTTTTTGGATTAATTTCACAGGGGAACAAATAAAGGAAAGGAAAGAGGGAGTAATGGCTACAAAGCCCAGGGAAGGGGGCCCCCACACCTGGACCTTGCAGCGTGCTCTAGTGCTTAGAGGCCCAGGGAAAGGGGGCCCCCTCCCCTGGGCCTTCGAAGCAGTAAGGAGGCATTTCGTAAAACACTGCCCTAGCACCTGCAGTTCTACATACATTTTAAATACACATTCCCATAAAAACAAGCATTGGCATAGCCAATAGGTCTCGCCTTTGGGACCTTATAAGTGTTTAACTATGCAACAGTTAATGTTGTTGCACCAAGGATATTATGCTGCATAACTTAATACTTATAAGGTCCCAAAAGCGAGACCTATTGGCGCTTTAACAATGCCAATAGGTCTCGCTTTGGGACCTTATAAGTATTTAGTTATGCAGCACAATATCCTTGGTGCAACAACATCAACTGTTGCATGGCTAAACACTTATAAGGTACAAGGTTTAGCCATGCAACAGCTGATGTTGTTGCACCAAGGATATTGTGCTGCATAACTAAATACTTATAAGGTCCCAAAAGCGAGACCTATTGGCTATGCCAATGCTTGTTTATCTGACATAGATACGAAAGAAGGCTGTCTTGCTACTCCACCTTCATTTCACATAGACAGACAAACATAACTGCAATAAAGGAAAGGGAGCCTTTAGTAAAGACCATTTTTTTTAAAAATCTCAGCAGCACTGATGGGTAGCCGCTGGGAGAATTGGCGGGGGGGGGCAGGAAGTATTAGGAGAGACAAAGGGGTGAGCAGACCTGCTAACTCAAAATACAAGCTCTGGCAATGCCAATAGGGGTTACCCACACAATGGCCTTATGTAGCCTTTTGGCTTTGTCAGTGCTTTTTGCTGATGCTTTTCCACATCGGCAAAGGTTTAATACATTTTTTTTTTTTTTTTTAATAATTGCTTCCTGACACGGAACAGCCTAAAAAAAAACGTAATGATATACACAAGCACATGCAGACATATGCATCATGAGAGCTATGACGGTCAAAGTGTGCGGACACACGCACGCACATACCATGCACAGTGAGCAGTTTGTTTTTTGTTTAAATTCACCATTCCACCGTAGCAGATGCCAGTCTTGGAGCTGGAAGAAAACAAGGAGGGGGAGCAATAGTGGAGTGGCGATGGGGTTTGGTGGTGAGTTAAATTAAATGTTAAAAGTAAAGCGCAGGTGCCACGATTACAGCAAAAGTAAAGAAATAGAAAAAAACATATATTTCTTTACTTTTGCTACAGTCAGCGGCACCGGCGCTTTACTTAAAGGTAAAGCGCCGGTGCCGCGATTGTAGCAATAGTAGAGAACAAGCAAATGGTGCACGCGAAAGTGATCGGGAGAAAGGCGGCCAGGAGGAAAGACAGATGGCGGCTGCGCGCGTGCACGCAAGCTTGAGGCCACCAAAAAGCCTGTGGTAGCACTGTGAAAACCCGCTTACAAAATGTCTCTCCGAGCAGCGCATGCGCTGGCTCAGGCGAGACCTAAAAAAACATGGGACTACTATAGAAAACACAGCATCAATGCTTTGCTTCATTTGCTCCAGATACAACACATGCAATGCGTCACTAAATTGCAAGACTGCCTTCATTATACAATTTCAATGATTTTCATACTGCACGAAATACATTTTACAAAATGTGTCAGAATTAGAAAATGCAAATATTGCATTCGTTTTAAGAGTAAGGAAACCTTGCAAAAAAAGCAACATCTGCTCTCCGGCCATTTGACCGTTTTCCTTTTTTTTTTTTTTTTAGGTTAAGAGTAGACAATATCTTCCACATGCACAGAGTGCCAACCGAAGAGAAGAATACCTATATGGTGTACACTTGCTGACATCAAAGGTGAACTAAGCAGGTAAACCGAAGGTCACCCAAAAAAGCTGAACCATTATATTAATTGCATTTAACACACGTGGTGGTCACTTCAGTCAGTGGCTACTGCTCTGGCCTTGTCTACATTTTAGAATAAGTAATATGCCAAATAATTAGCAAAAAGCAGCAGACTATATATCAGGAGACAGTGAAGTGATCAAGAAAACGTTTGCCCGCCAACATCTAGTCCTGCTGTGCGCAGCGCTGTGGGGGCCAATCGCTGATGAAAAAAGTCTGAGACTCCAGAAGAACCTTAAGCGGTTCCCAGAGATCACATCTAAAAATCATCTAGGTTTAATGGTGGGCCTGTCCAATAAAATAATGTGTTACCGTACAGCCACTAAACCCACCTAGACAGAAGTATGTGTCATTAGCAAATAAAGTACAACCACATTTGAACACCCCTCTAATTATGATAAACCCGTCTCTGGAGTAAATTTGTTCAAGTCTTTCTGCCTCGGGTTCTCTGTCGTTTTCTCAATTCTTAGAACACGCTATTAAAAGCTATGCTTTCTAGCACTTTATTTTAACTAGCGGTTAATGTACAGCGTAGTACAAAACATGCTCACGGAGTACAAAACATTTTGTGTTGGATGCATAGCTAATGGTAAACAAACTAATGAAAAATCCCTCTGACCTTGTACAGAGCTCTCCCAGATTCTATTAATCTCCTCAACCTTTCCACCACTGAAGAATAAAAATTAACATCAAGCAGTTTTCAGTGGTATTGTTTACACTGAAGCTTCTCAACCTCAACCACTGTTGGGATACAACGTTGCATCTTATAATTTTGCCACAAGAAATAAAATCTTAAAATAACATAACAATGCCATAATGCCGCAAATTCAAAATATCGAAAAGGCACCAAATTGATTAATAATTATTAAAGGCAGCTAGCAGGTATCATTATTATAAGGGTGTGCAAAGCAGGTAGGCATTGGCCCACGGAGCTTTTGTGGTGAACACAGGTTATAGAATGCTGTATGGGTGGAACCACAGGTGGATGTATGTGGCCTTACAGCCTCATTCACTCTGGAATAGGCAAACAGTTGGTAGAAGAAAGATCACAGTGGTTGTGCAGTAAGTCTCTGCCTACCCTAACCGGGGTGTGTTCAAAGGACAAAAGGACAGGAAGTAGAGTGTAATCCAGACCTACGTGACTGGCGAGTGGGCAGAAACCAACAGGGGAACCGGAAGCACACAGGTTTGTCCCCCATAAAACAGTCAAAGGTGGTAGAAGCATCAGAGGAAGTGGCTTAATAGGGACGAAGGCAGGAAAGGGGGCAGAGTACAACAGAGGCCCGCCATTAGTCACAATTGAGAAGAGAAAGGAAGGAGAAATAAGCAGCAACAGCAGTTTAGATGACGAGCAGAGGGAGACAGGGATTTGTCAAGTTTTACGACTTCCTAAGTGTGCCTTCAATTAATTGCAATTTTACTACACTTGCCCTGTCACTGAATAGAAAAAAAATACATTTATGGCTGATTAAATATGCAGTGTGCTCAGAATGTAACCAAATGCCTAAAATGGCGACTTGCTTTTCTTAAATGTTTAACATTTCGCCTCACTTTTGGGTTACAAGTGGTTATTTTCATAAACCCTGAAAAGGACTTCCACCACACGTGAAAGTGTGATTTCATGCACAGGGATTTGGAAAAGAACTTGAAGAGGTAACCAGCTTTCTGAAAATACATCAGAATACCTTTCCGGTCCTTAAATAGACAATAGTTATGCTGATGTTAGCGCCCAGAGGCCAGGGTGTTGTGATTGTGAGCTTTATGAATCTCTAACTCTGTACTGTAGCAGACCGAGTCTTATCGAAGCAGACATTCCCTTATCACAAAGCAGACATTTCCCTACATAAAACAAGCGCTGAAACACAAACGCGGCCCCGCGGCCGCGAAAGTGAAACAGTACTGGGCTACTGGGCTAACAAGTGGGAGGGGTGGGGGAGTGCGAGAGAACACACAGCGATTCCATTGCGGGAGCGAGCAAACATATGTTGCCAAAGCTCGCTCCCGCAAGGGAATCGCTAACGTGCACGCATTGCCATTGAAAGCAATGCAATGCGTGCACGTTTTTGGCTGAAAAGCCGAAGCGATTTCTATAGGTCTTTTCCTGCAGCGCATGCGCGCTGCGTAGGCGAGACCTAAAAAAATGGGTGATGCAAAAGTTAACCAGAGCCAGTTGATCTGGCTGCTCCCTCCCCCCCTCACCCACCTCTCCTTACCTGTGTCTGGCTGGTCCCGGAAACAAAGGGGCCTTCTGTCACCTAGCAACAAAATGCAGAAAGGGAATGGCCGGTACTTAACAGAGGTGTTGCCCCTCCCCTGACACTGTGAGCCAAGATAATTGCTTGCCTGGCTGCTGTGCCTTCCCCCTATGTTTGTCCCTTCCCCCCACCCTTGCACCCCCCAGGAATGCCAACACGCACTGACCAGCAAGGTCGACTCGAGACATCTCGCATGTGTATTGTGATTGTGTGGGGAGGGGGCCCTGGAGGAGCAGGTGGGCAATCTGGGAAAGTGTTTCATTTCACAGTGAAGCGGGGACCCCTGTCTTTCAGCTGAGCGCGAGGCCCTGGGCAGCTGCCCACACTGTCCATGCCTAGCGCCGGCCCTGCAAGTACGTACCTGGAATTAGGTTCTTTCCCACCTGAATGGGAAATTCCTACGTTAGAATGCTCAAGAATGCATCCAACCCAGCAAATTACAGGGCGAGGGCATGATAAACCTCACAGGGCGAGGGCATGATACACCTCACAGGGCGAGGGCATGATACACCTCACAGGGCGAGGGCATGATAAACCTCACAGGGCGAGGGCATGATAAACCTCACAGGGCGAGGGCATGATACACCTCACAGGGCGAGGGCATGATACATCTCACAGGGCGAGGGCGTGATACACCTCACAGGGCGAGGGCGTGATACACCTCACAGGGCGAGGGCGTGATACACCTCACAGGGCGAGGGCGTGATACACCTCACAGGGCGAGGGCATGATACACCTCACAGGGCGAGGGCGTGATACACCTCACAGGGCGAGGGCATGATACACCTCACAGGGCGAGGGCATGATAAACCTCACAGGGCGAGGGCATGATACACCTCACAGGGCGAGGGCATGATACACCTCACAGGGCGAGGGCATGATACATCTCACAGGGCGAGGGCGTGATACACCTCACAGGGCGAGGGCGTGATACACCTCACAGGGCGAGGGCGTGATACACCTCACAGGGCGAGGGCGTGATACACCTCACAGGGCGAGGGCATGATACACCTCACAGGGCGAGAGCATGATACACCTCACAGGGCGAGGGCATGATACACCTCACTACTCTCTCCCGCTTTTTTGTTGAGATTTAATTTCCTTTATGGCACGAGGCATTTACCATTATAATGGCGAAAGTCTGAGATTTTAATGACCAAAATACAATTGAATGTACCGTGCTGAGCTGTTGATTTCCATCAAGAACACCTTCCCCCGGTTTCATCTTCCACCTTTCATAGCAGAGGTACATGGATAACCCCTGAAGACAGAAAAGACTGATGGAGCTCGGTGCTTTCAGAGCTCATTCTGCAAGGTAGGTGATGAAGCCCAGAGTGTTTTAATCTTCTGGACATTTTGGAGGATATAAAATGCAGCAATTTGATATTATGGATCTACGTTCATAATATAATGTTCTAAACCGGTGGTTCATGCATCGCAGAACGACTGACAGACTTTAACCTTGTCATAATTCAACCTCTGGTCTTGTATTCAAATGTCAAATTTTCCCCATTAACATGAAAGAACACTGAGCTTCTGTTAAGAGCATTTAGGCAGAGATTATCCCCCCAGCCTCACCCTAAATGTTCTCAATATTTACGTTTAAGCGGATTCTTGGTTGTGAATTCACAAGGAAGGAGTGTGACTGACCCCATAAAAAGGGATGCTTGTCCACTCTGAAAGTTCCAGGGAATTCAGACTTTTTTCATATGTTTGCACATGTTGTTGACTTTGTTTGTAGTTATTAATCTTTTGTACCAGCAAAGAAGAAGCTGTTTAAGACTTTTTAGGGGCTGGATTTGAGGTAATTGGCGGACTGATTATCATGAGTGCTCAACTTCTAAAATTATTAATGGGAGCCCCGAAATGTTTTTGAGAAGGTGGGGCTAGCCAAGAATTATCTGTAGCCACTACTGCTTGTAACTATGACCTACCACCTATGTCAGGCCCAGCTGTTGGCTGTGCAGTCATCCTGCCTGGCTGGTGAGCAACAACCACTCTATCCAAGAGCGAGCAAGACTCAGGGGCTGATTTACTAGTAAAGTGGCGAAGCGTGTCATTAAGCCAAGAAGACTAACGACATGCTACGTCACTTTAGAAATGCAGGGCTGCACCATATTTACAAGAATACAGTGCAGTCTTGCGTTTCCCCCTGCGCTGGCGCTAAAGGTAGCTGCCTAGCGTCTGCATTGAGGGGAGTGATTGTTTTTGTGCAGGAAGGTCCCCCATTTCCTGCACATAAACAATCAGTAATGGCGCTTTTGTAACTTCTATGTGTGCTGCTCAATGCAGCACACATAGAAGTTGCAAAACGTTGTTTTAAAAAAATTATTGTTTATGTGCAGGAAGGGACACTTTCCTGCACATGAACAATCATTGGCATTTTGCTGTCTCCATGTGTGCTGCACAACGCAGCACACATGGAAACAGTAAAAACTAGGAGAAATTAAACATTGCTCCTCATTTCGCCAGGGTAAGACTAGGTTTTCCCTGGTCTTAATTTTGGCGCTGCCCCATATTTACGCCACCCTTGTAAATAGGGGGCAGCATAAAAAATCAATGGGCGTTGCGGTGGAACGCCCACAGCAACACCCATTGCCCTCCCCTTTCATGCTTAGTACAGCGTGAAAGGGCGCCTTATTTACAAGGCCGCGTTAGGCTACGTTAAGTGGCTTAACGCTGCCTTGTGAATAAGGCGAGGCCCCTATCACCATCACAACATCACTGATGTTGTTAATATGCCCCTCTTTCTTATATTTATACTGTGTTTAGTGGAAATAAAAGTAGGGCTACCAATAGAGTGACTGGTGATGGATTAATGTATTGACTGTCCTTCCTCTTTTTCCACTGACCTGTTGTGGAAATTAAAGAGGGATTCTGCTGCCTTTTACATTAAATCAGCTTCATACTGGGTCAGGGACAGTGCATGAGTCCCAGTCACCTGAAATATTGTATTGTATTGTATTTGCATTTATATAGCGCTTACTACCCCGGACGAGGCGTCGAAGCGCTTTTTCGGAGAGTAGCACGCTACTCCGGAACCCATAAAGGATTAGTGTTTAATTTGTATAGTGAAATATGAAAGTAATTTGAGTGGTGGATATTAGTCAGTTATTTGGATTGAGAAGGATAACGGAGGGATGGAAGAGGGAAAAAAGTTTGCATTTATATAGCGCTTGTTACCCCTGATGGGGTGTTGAAGCGCTTTTTTCGGCGAGTAGCATGCTATTCCGTAACCCAATGGCACATCTTAAGCACTGATTATGATGCCATGAGGACTGGGCTACTAGTATGCTCCTGAGCCTTCTTGATGTGCAAATTGAGGGGCTCATTTGCAAGCCCCGTGTGCCGCCGGAACATCACTTTTAATGACGCTCTGGTGGCGCACACTGCAGACCAGATCTACGAGGCCATGTAAAGCCACTTTGCGGGGCTTTTCATGGCCTCGGAGATATGGTGTGAGGCAACACAGCGCAAGTCGCTGCATCACATCACACTGAGATAGGGAGGCGTGCCATGGGCATTACGGTGGGTGTTGCCATGCAACACCCATGGTATTTGACACATTCACAAATTTACATCATGCTGTAAACCCGGAAATGCATCAAAAGGCTATGGCTAATGGTTGTTTTTGTGAAGGAAGTTGTCTCTGGTGCGAGGGTGCCTGCACTGGCGCTAGGCAGCCATTTGCGTAGCAGCGCAGTGTACGTAGATACGATCCATTCCTGCCCTTTTCTTTTGACACAGGGCAGCACAACAAATTGACATGCAGCGCTGCCCTGCGTGAAATTGTTGTAACTAAGCTCCTGAGTATCCATGTTGGCTATATGTATTTAATTGTTGTTTCCTTTGCTGCTAGGGTTTAGAAGTAAAGAAGATAAATTACAATTTTCTGTCCCCTGTCTTTTATAGACTATCGCATTAGTGTGGGAGGTTTTACATTGGAGCCAAAAATCAGCCCAGTTACTCAAAAAAGTGTTTCACATTTGAGGGTCGCCTCGCTTGGTTGGTGCAGGGGGAAAATATGTGTTGCAATACATGAATTAATTAATTAATTAATTAATTAATTAATTAATTAATTAATTAATTAATTAATTAATGTGCATTGAAAATAGCAGAACTGAAATCCAGTATTTGGCACTGTGTTAAATGAAGAGTTCTTTCCCCAGCCTTTCTTTCACCTTCTACTCTCAACGCTTCTCTTTTCTTTAACTCCCCATTCTTCATTCTCCCCTCTTCTGTGCATCTCTGACCCTTGGTTCTTCATCTTAGCTTTTCCTCCTCCTATCGCTTCTCTTTTTTTTAAGTCACCTCCTCTCCCTCCTTTTGCTCCTGCCCTGAACAAATTTCTATGAGATGACAAGCATAGGCTTGCAAAGTTTATAAGATCTGCAACCCTGTCAAGTGCCACGCATCACAGGTTAGACGAACGCAAATCATTGCACTGGAACACTTTGATACGCAACTTTGATGGCTTCTTTGAGCTCAGCAGCAGTCTTTCTTTCTTTACCACCAAGTGAAAAATGTTATTTATCAATACAGCTGCTATCAAAGTCTACAGTCAGGAGAGACAACAAGGGGAAAGGTCATACATGTTGGAAAGCGATGCCTTCTGGACCACAAAACCTTTGCAAAATATACAGGTCCTCATTTACAGGGAATTGGTGTAGGGCAGCGCTTCTTGCTGCGCTGCCCTACGCCAATGTGAAAGGGCAGGAATGCACCATATTTATTAAATATAAGGGCATAATTACAATGCCCCAGCGGCACTTTTTACGCCGCTGGAGCGTCACTTTTGTGACGCTCTGTAGGCGCAGTGTGTGGGCTCATATTTACAAGGCCACGCAAAGCCACCCTGCGTGGCTTTTCATGGCCTTGTAAATATGTATTAAGGCAATGTCTTACTCTGCGTTGAAGCCAAGGGGCGTTCCATGGGTGTTGCTGTGGGTGTTCCCACGCAACACCCATGGTTTTTGACACTGCACAACATAGTGTAAATCTGGGGTAGCGCCTAAACTAATGCCTTCCCAAAGCAGGCGTAACAAAGAGAAATGTTTACATTTCTCCTTGTTTTTTCCTCTTTCCAAGAGGAAGATGCCTACTTTGATTTGTGCAAGGGTGTCAGTGTTGTACAGGAAAGGGTACCTTTCTGCACAAAAACAATACCAAGAGGCCTTTTCCTCTTTCTATGAGTGTTGCAAATGCAGCACACATGGAAAGAGGAAGGCATAAAATGTTGGCGCTGCCCCAGGTTTATGTGATTAAGTAAATCTGGGACAGCTTCAAAATCCATGGGTGTTGCATGTAAAATCCCATCGCAACGCCCATGGAACGTCTCCTTGCTGCAGAGTAAGGCAGGGCAACAACTTGCGCTGCTTTGTCTTACTGTGGAAAACAAGAAACAAGGGAGACACTACTCACGAGGAA
The DNA here is from genome assembly GCA_963921515.1 of Calotriton arnoldi. Classification (NCBI taxonomy): domain Eukaryota; kingdom Metazoa; phylum Chordata; class Amphibia; order Caudata; family Salamandridae; genus Calotriton; species Calotriton arnoldi. The sequence goes on along the minus strand of CAWUFW010001334.1, from coordinate 2,356,393 downwards.
CCAGGGTGGTAAATTTATTAGCAGAAACAACGGTTCCTGTGGATTAATAAAGTGATCTATACTGATATGTGTATGCACAATCGCAATAGAAACGGTTAGGATGATGTCAAAAGGAGAAGAGACCATATACACATTTGTTTTTATTTTTGACAATCAATTTTCATGTTTATGAAAAGGTTAATCCAATATATAAAAAAATTGATAAAACAGTAGTGCGTGGTGTCCCCAGGGAGACTGGAACCTAAAATAATAGTGACATATTTGTGACATATGTGCGTGGTTTCCAATTTTTCATAAAGTCGACCATTACAAAATATACAGAGTATACACCGCGTCTTTATGCAATGAAGAAGGCGCTGGTTAATGGTTCGCTTAGTTGTTTGTCGACGACGTTTCGACCCTTTGTGCAATGTAGGGTCACTTCGGGACCTAGGAATGTAGGGACATCTGATAGAGTGATTGCGCAGCCGCGTGATGGATGTGTGCCACAGGTAAGTGAAAGAAAGAAGAAAAGGATACTCACATGGGACCCGGCTGGGTACCCAATGTGAGGGTAGGGGAGGGCTGGCAAGCCAATGAATAGCACAGCGTGATGAATCAGAATTGGCAGGGTGGAAATACTCCTGGGCGCACAGTAATGTGTGCGATCCTTATTAGATCTCGGAAAGAGTTAATGCAAACACGGGAGGTGTAGCCGCTCCATCCTGTGAGTTTAAAATGATGCCCCCGACTTAGGGGCATATTCACAAGGATTCAACTCCGAATTATCGCCACCTTAACGCAACAAAAGTGGAGATAGATTTAACACCCCATTCACAAGCTGGTGCAAACTGCAGACAACGCCAGTATACCCGCGATAACTGCCCCAAAACCTAACACCACGGCAGACACCACCAACTAACCCTAATGAGATGCAGAGTAGGCGTTCCCGTGTAAAAACACACAAAAAAACAACAACACCACTTTCACAACGAACTGACAGAACTGCGAAGCGAACCAAAAACAGGCGATAAGCCGCGCTAGCCGCAGGTATTTAACACCTGCCTCAAGCAGGTGTAAAGACGGACGTCTACCTGCAGTAGGCAACAGAGTCCCGCACACAGCCATACCCGACGAACAAACGACGCCATGGTGCTACTCTACATGCAGCTCGGAGCCCCAACAGGGCCACAACACCCACCGCCATCCCCCCCGGACCACCACAGATGCAGCGTAGAGTAAGACAGCGGACCTACTGAAAACGCACAACTCTCACAGACCTAACGCCCGCAGAAGTCATTGCCCACTACAGGCTCAAAAGGACAACCATCCTCTGCATCCTGACCCACATCGCCCACAGGCTGACGGTCCCAACACAGTGGAGAACAAACATCCCTCCGCAGACAAAGCTGCTGGCAGTGCTGCACCTGTTGGCCTCTGGGACCTTCCAACCAACAACTGCCAGAGTTGGAGGGGTCTCACAGCCAGCCCTATCAAAGTTCATCACACCTGTCCTGGATGCCATCATCAGCTTCATACCCTAGTACCTTCACTTCCCCAACACTGCGCAGGTACAGCTGGAGACTAAGCAAGGCTTCTATGCCATAGCCGGATTCCCGGCCGTGTTGGGGCTTGGGGGCAATCGACTGCACACATGTCCCACTTGTCCCACTGTGCCGGCCGCAGTGTATCCGGTGCCACCAAGTCTGTGCCCCGCAAGTCATGGACCCTCTATGATTGAGTATCGTGGTGCGGACGCCATCATGTCACCTCCGGCCCTGGGGAATGTGATGTTGCAGGGCCCTAGGCCCTCATGCATAAATATTAACCACACAGATACACCCAGAGAGACAGTGGAAATGGCGTTGAGCATGTGCGCCCTGCCCTTTTTATTGGCAGGGTCACATGTCCTGTGACGCGTGTGCTGGATGGGTGTGGTGTGGGTGTAAACCAGCCGTGAGGGAGTGGCTGTGGCATGCTGACAACTAGACCTGTGATCAGCAGATCACTACAGGGTAGACCTGGGACATGTAGCGTTGTGGTCCCCTCCTGTGAGCGTAAGCGGAGTGGGCTGGCCTGGCGTATGCCAGTCCAGCGTAAGGGTTTGAACAATGACCCCGGGGCTCGGGGCGTGGTTCCGTACTGGGCTGGACAAGGAAGTTACTAATGCGTGTGTCCCTGTTGTTGTGTCGGTGCCACCCGGACCGCAATCGGCAATGTGTCACCCTGTGGCCCAAGTCCACCGACATGGGCAACATGGACGTAAGGGGGAATCAATGACCCCACATTCATCCATACTTCCACACTTGAAAGATCATAGACATGACACATCTGTGTGATTATGATTATGAATGTTTAATGCACATTCAGTGGAGTGTTGCAGCTGGAGCAGTACAGGGCCATCCAAATCCCACTTTACAATGTTGTCCCGTGGAGGGCCAGCCAGAGTCCTTCAGGGAATGACAAGTCCAAAGGAAGAGGAAGAGTTCAGTCCGCAGTCTGATTGCTGTGTCATTGGCGATCAAACAGAATATGGCAGTCCATTGCGAAGTCCAAGGTGAGTGTCGCAGAGTGTATCGGGGGACAGTGGAAGGTGATGATGCAAAGGGCAGAACCAAGCAGAAACCGGCCCTATGGCGGAGATGAATGCTACTGCGTCCTTCTTACCACGAAGGCAGATTCATCCGCATCTTCGTCCTCTGCTGTTTCATGTGCCTCACGTGTGGGTGGTGGTGTTCTGTCTCCAGCACTGTGTGGCAGTGACACATCAGTGGCTGGAGGTGGAATGTCTGCCACTGTGTGGCACTGACACTTCAGGGGGCGGAGATGTGGATGGAGTGGTAGCAGCAGCATGCATCAGCGCCAGGCCTTGTGGCAGCAATGCCATGAGGATGGTCCTGAGATCATTGTGGAACCCAGCTACCTCTCGCTGGTGTGCAGCCGTGGCAGCCGCTCTTTCCGCCTGCGTCCGCTCCATGGTCTCCATTAACCTCCGCATGTGTCCCAACTCCCGGGTGACATCGCTAGAGCCACTCTGACTGGACAGTTGTTCTTGTCTCTGAGTCAGGACTCCAGCGATGTCAGCCATGGTCCATTGGAGAGCATGGAGCGGACTGTGGGTGTCCATTAGGGACTGTGAGTGGTCATTGATGGGACTTAGACACCCACATATGGCATCTAGTTTGGCTGCCATGCGGTCGAACCCCACCCGCACCTGTTCAGCCAGATTCTCCTGGCACCCCAACACACGGCGTTGGAAGGCCATGTGTTGTTCGTGGGGGTCCTGGGAGGCAGCCGTGGTGGTGGGTGCTGGCTGCTGTGTGTTCTGTGCAGGGGGTGCCCTGCTCCTGGAGGTGGGGTGCGGAGGCTCTCCATGAGCTGTTGGAGGGCATCGGAGTCGAAGGTGTGGTGGTCCTCTTTGTCATCAGAGAAGAGAGGTTCGGCCTGCTCTGCAGGAGGTGTTGGATTTCCCTCTGCAATGTGAAGGGGAGATGCTGTTTAACATTGTGTTCACATGTATGTTGTCGCATTGTACATGTTTTCATGCAGACTGCATGACTGTGTACATTGTGGCTGTTTGGGAGGAGCTGCCTATTTCATGCGGGACAGTGGACATTTCGACAACATCACGGATGTGTGTTAGTACTTGTGCATTATCAACTCACATTTCCCTGCAATGCCAAATGTGATTGGCCAGTTTCTACACACAAGCAGCACTAGTTGTGTCCTCTGTTCTGTTGTGGACGTGTTGCGGTTTGTACCACATAGTTGTCAATGTTGATGTGCTCTGCATGTTATGTGTGTGTGCTGCATTTTGGGGGAGTCGCCCCTGCAGCTCTGATTTTGCAGCCCCTTCTCCCTTACATGCGGTGTGCCTTTGACTTCTGTGCTTATACAGTGCTGAGATGTTGCATACTTGGGTACATTGGTCTCTTGGTGGGAGTTGGGTCTCTGGGGCATGGTTTGTCTGCAGATATGCTCTACTTAATTGTGCCTGTGTGCCATTGTGCCCATCTCCCCCGTCCCCCAGTCCCAGGTCGTTACTCTCCCTGGTGCTGTTGTGTCCGGTCATGTTGAGCAGTGTCCGGTGCCCCAACTCATGCCACCGTCTCCCCACTGATGACTGTGGACACCATTTCCTCCATATCGTCCGGCTCCTCCTGTGGCGCAGGACTCCCACCTCCAGTCTGCATTGCTGCCTTCCGGTTGTTTGCGAGTTTCTGCTTGGTTTTGCGCTTGACATCATTCCAGCGCCTCTTGACCTCTTCTATTGTCCTCTTCAGCACTCCGACTGCATTCACCTTGTCCACGATGGACTGCCATATTCCATTTTTTGTTGCCAATGACACAGTGGAGGTGACGAACAGTAGTTGATGGTGTTCTACCACCTCCGTTATCAGGATCCTGTTTTCCTGCAGACTGAACCGCTTCTTCCTACTCTTCTTCTCCTTGCCCTTCCCTGACCCCGAGGTCCCAGGCTGGTCCTCCGGGGGGCTTGTGGGGTTCTGGTTGTCCTCTGTACTTGCTCCGGCAACATCCATTGTGCTTTGCTGTTGTTTGGCTTTTGTTTGTATGTATTTTTTCTACTTTTTTCTACTTTTATGGTGATTTTTCCCGCCTGACGTATGTGAATTGCAGGCCTGTCGCTGGTTTTCGCAGATTTTTGTATCACGATTGGCCTCATCGCAACTTTTTTTGCGTTCGTGTTTCGCATTTTTGCGGCATCGCGTTGACTTTATCGTGGTACCGCCGTGTTGTGTATACAACGTTAACACAGCGTTATTTTCCCGCGGTAGACTGCGATGTGAAGAGTTGGGTTAAGCTAATTTTGCGGTAATTATCACACGTTCTTGAGAATATCCCCCAAGGTTCCTTCACTCAAGCCATGCTCTGCTTGATCCCCAAAAAGGAAAAGGATCCCTCTTACTGTAAGAACTATAGACCTATTTCCCTTATCAACACGGATTGTAAGATCTTTGCCAAGTTATTAGCTCTTCGCATAAATCAAATCATTCCGGATTTAATCAATACATATCAATCCGGGTTTGTAAAGGGCCGTTCGATTACAGATAATTCCAGGACCTTACTCAACATTATTCATTTAGCCTCCAAAGCTTGATTCGCCAGTCGCTGCAATTACGCTAAATGCCGAAAAGGCCTTTGACAGAGTAAATTGGGAATTCATTTTCGGAGCATTAAAGTGGCACGGCTTTAGTCCGCACATCATTCGTTATATCAAGTTGCTATACTCTGCACCCTCCACCTCCATCTGGGTCAATGGTTGTCAATCCAACTACTTTTCACTTCATAGAGGAACCAGACACGGATGCCCTTTATCCCCTTTTATTTATTCTTGCCCTAGAACCTTTTTTGGAAAACATTTGTCGTTCTCCGCAGTTCACGGGCTTCCAAATTAAACAAATCGACATTAAGTTTACTGCATATGCGGACGGCGTTTTATTGTATCTCTCTAACCCCACTACTTCTTTGCCGGCGTTTTTTTCTTTGTTAAAGGAGTACTCCATAGTTTCTGGATATAAACTCAACATTGACAAATCTGAGGTTTTGCCCTTAAATAAACATTGCCTCCCTGATATGTTTAAAGATACGGGGTTCAAATGGAATTCCAAAAATATTAAATGTTTAGGCATCCTATGTACAAAATATTAAAGAGACTATTGAAATTAACCTTGCTGATATTGTTAAAAAACTCTGTGCGCTGATAGACAGCTGGTCCCCATTATTTGTGTCATGGTGGGGCAGATTAGCCACTATTAAAATGATGTTGCTTCCGATCATTAATTTCTATCTGTCCATGCTCCCAATAACTCTTCCACTCTCTTTCTTTAAAACCATTAATCGTTCCTTGATCAAATTCCTGTGGAATAATCGCAAGACTAGGATTTCATTAATTCGTCTTCAACAACCCAAAGACTTAGGAGGAGTCAATTTTCCTAATCTTAGACGTTACCATTCTGCATTTACCCTGCAACAAGTATGGACTTTTCTCTCAGACAACCCACATACACCATTGACTGCATGGAGATTACTTGAACAGACCCAATATACACCATTCTCGTTAAACAAGGCTATTCGTCTATCTCGGCCCCCTAGACGCTTTTTATCTCCTACCCTCACTCATTCTACTGCTGTTGCCACATCCTTGCTCATGGTCCATTACTCTCAAACAGATATTTTTGCACAAACTCCTATTTGGTATAACAAACACCTAAACCTCAATAACAGAGCCCTATTTTGGAAAGAATGGATTGATAAAGGCATTATCACAATTGGGCATTTGATGAATGATGGGTCTCTTATGGATTTTACTGAGATACAGGAAAAATACAATATATCCCGGCTACATGCTTCTCATTACCTTCATCTCAGAACATCTATTCTTCAACTCCTCTTCCAAAACTCTTCCTTGGTTCCACATAATCAGACACACACTCTCTCTTTAGACTTTTCTACTCAGTTTAAAGCATCTGCCATTTATAAGATAGTGTCTCATCCTACTGATTCCAGAACTAAATCTAGGATAGAACTTTTATGGGAAAAAGACCTGCTACAAGATCTTTCTTTTCAGACCTGGGGTTCCATTTGGGCAAAAATCCATACCTCCTCACGATCCACAAGTACAACGCAGACATTGTATTATTTTTATAATAGGCTGTTCCTTACCCCTAAAGATCTCCATAAGTTCAAGTTGATGGATAATTCGAAATGCTGGTCGTGTCTTCATGCAAATAGTGATGTATTCCATATGTTCTTTCTTTGTCCTCTGGTTAAGAGTTTTTGGCTGCTCATTTGGAAGAAACTGAATGAAATTCTATCCACAAATTTCTCGTTTGACATTTTACACATTTTTTTGGGTGGTTCCTCCCCTATATGGAGTGCCCAGAAGAATGTGGGTAAATTTGTTGACTTATTTATAGCTATTACCCTTCAGATTATTAACTGGATACTACTAAAATCTCTTATACTGCCTGGTGGAACCTTTTATGTCATCATCACAGATTAGATAGTGCACATGCCACCTCTATACCTTTATTGAATAGAAAAGATTTACTCTGGTCACCACTCTCGACATTTCTATCTAGGATAGTCGTTCACCCTATTTCTTAGGTAATAAGTTATGTTCACCCTTAATGGTTATTAATATCTTTAGTAAGTTGCTATTGCTATTTCCTCTATGCTGTTCTATTTTTACATGCTTCTTATATTGCCTCCCTCCCCCTCCTTCCCCTTTTTACCCTTATTTGAAATGCTAAAATTGAATATGCTTATGTATATTGTTTACATTGTTCAAATTGGTTTTGATCTTTTACTTATAAATACTGTTTACACCCCATCGTTTTCTCTTATTAATTCACTGTAATCAATTAGATATTTGGCAATTGTTTGAACATTACATGTTTACCTTGTACTTATGTTTTACTTTCAATATTATCTTAATAAAGCATTCTAAACTCAAAAAAAAGAAACAAAGCACCCACCCAAGACCCGCCATCGGGATCAGAGTGACTGTCTATGGACGTTCAGCTGCCTTGCCTGCAGAGACGAGGCTACCACTCAATACTGGAATCCACTACAGTCTACTGCGACACCGGATTGCTGAACGCTCCTGAGGTTTTTAGTATCACAACACCAGCAGGGGTGAGTAAGACAGATTGCCAGTTCGCCTAGTCCTGGGGGAGCTTGCTCTTTCTCATAGCGCTAGATGGCTGGAACACTTTGGGGCATATGTACAATGAACTGGCGGAGCGCGGGTTAGCTCCAAAATTGCTAACGCCGCGCTCCGTCAGTTACAAAATGCAGGGATGTGCCGTATTTACAATGATACGGTGCACCCCTGCGCTTCCTCTAGCGCTGGCGCTAAATTAAGCTGCCTAGCTCCAATGCAGGCACCCTTGTACGATAGTGCATGGGTGCCTGCGAAGGGGGAATGATTGTTTATGTGCAGGAAGGGATCCTTCCTGCACACACATAGAAGTTGCAAATGTTAATTTTTTTAATTATTGTTTATGTTCAGGAATGCACACTTTCCTGCACATAAACAATCATTCATGGTGATTTTTTGTTTTCTATGTGTGCTGCACAACGCAGCACATATAGAAACAGCAAAAACAAGAAGAAGTTTTACATTTCTCCTTGTTTCGCCATGTTAAGACCAGGTTTTTTTTTTGGTCTTAATTTTGGCGCTGCCCCTTATTTACGCCACCCTTGTAAATAGGGGGCAGCGTCAATATCAAGGGTGTTGCGGCGATACCCATTGCCCGCCCCTTTCACGCTCAGTGTAGCGTGAAAGGGGACCTTATTTACAAGGCAGCGTTGAGTGGCTTAAAAGCGTCTTGTAAATAAAGTGATGGACTTATCGTCACCAGAACTTCTTAAAAAGTGACATTCTGGTGGCGTTAAGTACTTGTACATATGCCCGCAAGACTTCTAAAAAGCCTTTGTGGAACTTCTAAGATGCGGACTCGTTAGAGGGGCTTAACATGAATGTTACCTATCGTCAATGGGAAATAACCACTGCCAGCAGCAATGAATGTGGGACTCGGGACTCTGTCCAGATAACGCTAGAACGCCAGCCTTAGGAAAGCTGTGTATATTGTTTGTGGGTATCATATTTTACTTTGTGTCGGACGATAAATACTACTTTTGTCATAAAAGCAAGCATCTAGTTGGATGTTAATTTACTGGGGTTGCTGGATGTATTTTGAGTCTTGAGCCTGTGCCAGCCTTGCTCCTAACTTACCCCAGGGAAGCATTAAACTGCTCGACCTGCGCTACTACTGAGAGTCAAGAGCTGAACCGGAACATGGCTCATTTCCTCAGGACACATAGGGGCATATGTACAAGCCCCTATCACCACGGGAACGTCACTTTTTCCGATGTTCCTGTGGCGATAGGGGCTTCGCCTTATTTACAAGGCAGTGTTAAGCCACTTAATTGGCTTAACGCTGCTTTGTAAATAAGGCACCCTTTCACGCTGTACTTAGCGTTAAAGGGGAGGGCAGTGGTTGTTGTGGTGTGCGTTCCACCGCAACACCCATTGATTTTGGTGCTGTCCCCTATTTACAAGGCTGACGTAAATAGGAGGCAGCGCCAAAATTAAGACCAGGGAAAACCTGGTCTTAAACAGGCGAAATGAGGAGAAATGCTTTATTTTTCCTTGTTTTTGCTGTTTACATGTGTACTGCGTTGTGCGGCACACATAGAAACAGCAAATTGCCATTGATTTTTAATGTGCAGGAAGGTGACCCTTCCTGCACATAAACAATAAAAAAGTGACGTTTTGCAACTTTTGTGTGTGCTGCATTAAGCATCACACATAAAAGTTACGAAACGTCATTAAAGATTGTTTATGTGCAGGAAGGGACACTTTCCTGCACATAAACAATCTTCCCCTGCACGCAGACACCCTTGCACTATGGTGCAAGGGTGTCTGCGTTGGCGCTTGGCAGCTAAATTTAGCACCAGCACAGGGGGAAACGCAGGGCTGCACCATATCCTTGTAAATATGGTGCAGCCTTGCGCTTCTAAAGGGACGGAGCGTGCTGTTACCCTTCTTGGCTTAACAACACGCTTCGCCACTTAACTTGTAAATAAGCCCCATAGTATGCCGGCCCCCAGGGCATTAGGAGTGAAAAGCATCAACCACCACCGTTGAATCGAGTGGCTCCTGCTTGCCCGGTGGCCCTCTGAAAGGGACTTTCACAGTGGGCAATATTTGTATATCCGAGAGTGGTAAGAAAAGTATCTCATGTAGAGTACTTTACCAGAGAGATAACTCCATAATCTGTTGTGTCAAATATAATGATCAGACAATATTGTCATGCATTAAACACAATAGTGAGAAGAGGTGGGACCTGAATATGCTTTTTCACATTATAATACAGCCAGTTGATTCAAGCAGTGTCACATAGCTCCTCGCTTCATAATGAATTTATAGACAAAATCCAGTATCTATCATGATATTGATTCATCTCTGAAAGGGGCATATCTGACATAACATTTTGTAAGGACAGCATCTCCAAAGTCAGCAGTTTAAGGGTTGTTTGAAGTATCTTTGCAATGCTAAAACCGGAGTTATGAGTTTTTCAAATTGTAGGTAAAAGTAGCACGAAGAGGCGTGATGTGCCAATTGTGGTTATCTGGCCGCGATGAAGCTGGCAAAGTAGCAAGTTCAGGCCAACCGTGATGGAACGCGAGCCATATATAGGACCAAATTCATTCCGCTGAGGGTTTTTCTATCTGACTTTGGTGCGGGGTCTACGCAGAGCTTCTTTGTGTAGCTCTGGATTGCTCATGTGGGATGAGGTGAGGCTTTCAGCTGCGATCAAGACTCTCTAGGGCTATGCATCCGATCCGAGAAAGGTTTCAGCTGCACAGTGAGGATCTGCAGGGCTCTGCGTCACTTCGCATCAGATCTGGTGATGCTTGCAGCTGCGTAGCAATGCTCCTCGGGGCCCTGCGTCGCTCGGCATCAAACCAGTGAAACTTTCAGCTGTGTGCCAAGACTCTACATGGCACTGAGTCAGTTCTGGTGTATTTGTTGATTAGACACTGCATAGCTCTGTGTCAGAGCCAGTAAAACCTTCAGTTTGGCGGGGAGAAGTGTACTCTGACTCCAGCAAATGGTCCAGAACCTTGACAAAAACCCTTGGGGATCAGGACTCATTTCCATAGGCCAGAGGAGGGGACCAAGTGAGGTCCAGTTGGTACAGGTTAGCTGGAAACAAGGAAAGGACTCTGGATGCTTGTTGTGTCCTTGTAGCTCAAACAGGAGGTCAGCCAATTGACACTTGGAGTCACTTCTGTGGTCCTGAGTTCAAGGCAATCAGGTGGACTCTTCCTTCTTCAGACAGCAGAGCAGTCCTTCTCCTGAATCTTCTCAGGTCCAGGAGAGGTCTGATTCTAGGTTCTGAGGGTACCACAATTATACCCAGTGCCAACCTGTGGGTGGAGGGGCAGGGGCAATCCTTTGTCTACCTGCAAAACTAGTTGTGGTCAGGTCTCCCCTCTTACCTGGGTTTGGCACCAGACTGGCTGGTGGGACAAGGGCATAGGCAGGCCTGGTATCAGGTTTCTTTGTTTGAGCTGGAGGCAGGTTCCTTTGAAGTGTAATCATGGCTGGGCACAGCTCCTCCCAGCCATCCTGTCAGGAAGACATACTCTCCTCTACACCCAGGCCACTTTGTCTCCAGTCTGGCTCCAATTCACTTTTCCCAATGTGAGAGCCATCACCAACCCAAGAGCAACTGGCCACTCACAGAAAGGCCCTGAAAACGTTAGGCAGGGTAATGTCAACTTTCTAAAAGTATAATTTCCAAAATAGTAATTTAAAATCCGATTTTACCATTGAAGAGGATTTTCAATTGCAATTAAAATGAATGGAAGAAGTATTTCTCTAACTTTTCCAGAACTGAATTTCTCACTTAATAAATGTAATAAGGTAAACTGGTCTATGAGAGAACCAGCTTTGTCACAGTGAAAATAACTTCAGGGGTTTTTCACTGACAGGACAAGTAAAACTTAAATACACATTGCCTACTTTTTAAATACCATGCACCCTACCACATGAGCCTTCAGGGCCTGCCTTAGGGGCGACATAAGTATTAAAAAGAAAGGTTTAGTCTTGGCAACAGATTTATTTTGTCAGGTTGAAATGGCTGTTTTTAAAAGTGAACTGGAGGCTGCAATGGCAGGCCTGTGACGTGTTTTACAGTACTACTTTAGCGGGTGGTATAATGGGTTCAGCTACAGAAGGCAAACATCTGGGGTGAACCTGCTGACGGCAACTTTAAAAAGCATTATCAAAGCTGAACAAGCATTATCAGAGCTGAACAAGCATTATCAAAGCTGAACAAGCATTATCAGAGCTGAACAAGCATTATCAGAGCTGAACAAGCATTATCAAAGCTGAACAAGCATTATCAGAGCTGAACAAGCATTATCAGAGCTGAACAAGCATTATCAGAGCTGAACAAGCATTATCAGAGCTGAACAAGCATTATCAGAGCTGAACAAGCATTATCAAAGCTGAACAAGCATTATCAAAGCTGAACAAGCATTATCAGAGCTGAACAAGCATTATCAAAGCTGAACAAGCATTATCAAAGCTGAACAAGCATTATCAAAGCTGAACAAGCATTATCAGAGCTGAACAAGCATTATCAAAGCTGAACACGCATTATCAAAGCTGAACAAGCATTATCAGAGCTGAACAAGCATTATCAAAGCTGAACAAGCATTATCAGAGCTGAACAAGCATTATCAGAGCTGAACAAGCATTATCAAAGCTGAACAAGCATTATCAGAGCTGAACAAGCATTATCAGAGCTGAACAAGCATTATCAAAGCTGAACAAGCATTATCAGAGCTGAACAAGCATTATCAAAGCTGAACAAGCATTATCAAAGCTGAACAAGCATTATCAAAGCTGAACAAGCATTATCAGAGCTGAACAAGCATTATCAGAGCTGAACAAGCATTTTCAGAGCTGAACAAGCATTATCAAAGCTGAACAAGCATTATCAGAGCTGAACAAGCATTATCAGAGCTGAACAAGCATTATCAGAGCTGAACAAGCATTATCAAAGCTGAACAATCATTATCAAAGCTGAACAAGCATTATCAAAGCTGAACAAGCATTATCAGAGCTGAACAAGCATTATCAGAGCTGAACAAGCATTATCAGAGCTGAACAAGCATTATCAAAGCTGAACAAGCATTATCAAAGCTGAACAAGCATTATCAAAGCTGAACAAGCATTATCAAAGCTGAACAAGCATTATCAAAGCTGAACAAGCATTATCAGAGCTGAACAAGCATTATCAAAGCTGAACAAGCATTATCAAAGCTGAACAAGCATTATCAAAGCTGAACAAGCATTATCAAAGCTGAACAAGCATTATCAGAGCTGAACAAGCATTATCAAAGCTGAACAAGCATTATCAGAGCTGAACAAGCATTATCAAAGCTGAACAAGCATTATCAGAGCTGAACAAGCATTATCAAAGCTGAACAAGAATTATCAAAGCTGAACAAGCATTATCAGAGCTGAACAAGCATTATCAGAGCTGAACAAGCATTATCAGAGCTGAACAAGCATTATCAAAGCTGAACAAGCATTATCAGAGCTGAACAAGCATTATCAAAGCTGAACAAGCATTATCAGAGCTGAACAAGCATTATCAGAGCTGAACAAGCATTATCAAAGCTGAACAAGCATTATCAGAGCTGAACAAGCATTATCAGAGCTGAACAAGCATTATCAAAGCTGAACAAGCATTATCAGAGCTGAACAAGCATTATCAAAGCTGAACAAGCATTATCAGAGCTGAACAAGCATTATCAGAGCTGAACAAGCATTATCAAAGCTGAACACGCATTATCAAAGCTGAACAAGCATTATCAGAGCTGAACAAGCATTATCAAAGCTGAACAAGCATTATCAGAGCTGAACAAGCATTATCAAAGCTGAACAAGCATTATCAGAGCTGAACAAGCATTATCAGAGCTGAACAAGCATTATCAGAGCTGAACAAGCATTATCAAAGCTGAACAAGCATTATCAGAGCTGAACAAGCATTATCAGAGCTGAACAAGCATTATCAAAGCTGAACAAGCATTATCAGAGCTGAACAAGCATTAACAGAGCTGAACAAGCATTATCAGAGCTGAACAAGCATTATCAAAGCTGAGCGTCATAATGAATTTGATCTTATTTTCCTCACATCTGTCAATCTCATTAATTGAGTATGTGCCATGTTACTGTATTTGATTTTATCTTTTTTTCAGTATCTCACCTCTATAGCACTGCTCCAAGAATGTATTAACTATATCCCTCTCCTCTTCCTCCTATTCATTAGAGGCCCTGCAATTTAGTTTTGCTCTCATCACCTCCCCATAAGGGATACTATTCTTTTGCTTCCTACAGTGACCTAAGTAAGCATGTAAAACCGTGTTCACAGCAGGGGACTTCATACACATTCTAGATGACAATACCTGGTTTGTCACATATAATTCAACATCTAAAAATATTTATTATCCTATTCAAGACTGAGCATAACACGGTGAACATTGGCATTCAAATATTCATGATAAACAATAAGCTCTGCTACTGCGCCATTCCAGGTCATGAAAATGTCGTCATAGTAATGCTCCAAGTGCCCCGCCCTTGCAGGTATGATACGTCTATGAGCAGGTTTGCCTCAGAGGGGTGTGGGCTGGAACCCACAGAAGGTCCCTGTTTCTGCTGGTATTGTAATTTTTACTATGAGAATAAATTCTTTTCAAGAACAATCGTGGTGTAATTGGGTATCATCAATGAATGTTGCAGAAAAAACTTCAATGTTTCTAGACCCTTTTTGTGTTCTAAATTATTATCAATTCCAGAAAACATCCACTGTAACCAACAACTAATCAGCATCCCATAGGATAGTTCCAGTTTGACTCAGACGATCCAAGTAAGAGCGTAATGTGGTAAGTAATGGTGCCAAGTAAATGACAACATATTCGGCTTCTTTTTGGTACGAGACCCTGTTCCAGAAATAATGGGTCTTCATAGTGGAACTCTCATTACCGGGTGTAGTATATGGAGGAAATAAATTACTGATGTCTTTGGTGTACTGACATTCATCCTCACCAAGTAACTTGTGATCAAAATATTCATGTAATAGTTGACACAAATCTCGCCTAGACTTGACCCGCATAGCATGTTGTACTTTCTCAAAATTATTAGTGTCATTCAGTTGTCTCATAGCTTCTCTGTTATGTCCTATACTCCAACACTACTATGTTTCCCCCTTTGTCCGCTTCTCTAATTTTAATGGGCATATGATTCTGTACATTGTTTAGTGCTTTACATTCCATTTTACTTAGATTGAATATATGTTTACATGTTCTTTAGACAGCCATATCCTTCAAAACTAGGTTGAAAATATCAATGGCATTATTAGAGTTCAAATTATGAAAAGATTTGGACTTTACCTTCAACCCACTCTCTTTAGGTGATGTTTCATTTATATCTAAGCTAATTGCTAACTCTTCTGTATCTCTGCTTTAATCTTCATCTAGATTCATTATAACAATATATCTTGTTATGTTATGGTATGTTATGTTATACAGATTTGTAGAGCTGAGGGTATCCTGGCGCTGAGTAGGTTTGTTCCTTGCCAAACCTAGGGCCTAGTACGACTACTCAAAAAACCAGGTCTTCAGCTTCTTGTGGAATTCAAGAAGTGAGGAAGAGGCTTTTATGTGTAGCGGCAGGTCGTTCCACGCTTTAGGAGCATTGTAGGAGAAGGCTCGACCATCGGATCTGGTTTTCCATATTCGTGAAATGTTCAAGCAGAAGTTCAAACGGGAGGGGGTGTCTGGAAGGTTTGAGAAAGCAGATGTGATAGTTGAGGTCTGCTGGGCCAGTACTATGTAATGCCTTGAGAGTGTCGATGACAAGTTTGAGTTGATCTTGTTTGTTTATGGGGAGCCAGTGGAGCACCTTCAGGTGTGGTGTGTGTAGTGTTGGTGTGGGAGTTTGAAGTGATTCTGGTAACCCAGTGACCATAAAATATCTAAAATATCATGTCCTCCCTCCTCCAACCCCTACCACTCTGCGCCCTCAACCCTGTATGAACCACTTCCCACGCTGCTGCCTCACTGCATCCACACAACACAGAGGGAGCATTCTCCTTTGCTTCCTGCAAGCTTTTATGCACTTACTCACACCCAAAACTCACTGCACCGATAGCACACAACACCTCACTCTTTCACTCTCACACAGTCCGGAAGCCACCCACACAATACTCATCACTTGCATGAATGCTCCTCGACACCTGCTCACTCACCAAACCCACCATAGAGATCTGGGACCTGCTCCGCGACAATGCAAAAGACACACAATTGATGGACGGAATGCAGAACAAATCAAAACATTCATCCCCAGTGAAGAGATCTGGGTTAAATCCATCATTCTTTTGCTCACCATGCCACCCCAGTTTAGACCTGGCCATATGCAAATCAGTCTTGACCCTGTGCCTCATGGGAACAGTCCAGCCCGGACTGCCAAGCCAGGTCCTCCCTGGACCGGAAACAAGCATCCTAGGACCGGTTTCGGGGTTTCACCCCTCTTCAGCCAGGATAGCTTGATTCCAGTGGCACAGTGAGCCCAGGACCCACGTCTGGGCATACCTGGCGCACTTAGGGCGAGAAAGCAAAAGACACACAATTGATGGACGGAATGCAGAACAAATCAAAACATTCACCCCCAGTCAAGAGATCTGGGTTAAATCCATCATTCTTTTGCTCACCATGCCACCCCAGTTTAGACCTGGCCATATGCAAATCAGTCTTGACCCTGTGCCTCATGGGAACAGTCCAGCCCGAACTGCCAAGCCAGGTCCTCCCTGGACCGGAAACAAGCATCCTCCTAGCGCTCCGTCCATCATCCCCTTTGGTACGACAATGTCCCTACCTACTTTTCTTCACGGAAACCAGGCTGAACTCTGCATCAGCACCTGACAATGCCACAGCCACTCCCCTGGCTATAAGATTGCCAGGCAAGACAGACTTCACAAGCCCAGAAGTGGAATGGCCATCATCCACAAGAACACCATCAACTGCATCACATCCACACATCATCCTCCAACATGGAACACCTGCCGTTCAAGCTCCACATCACAGCCAACTTCACCCTAAGCGACACTCCCATCTACAGACAACCAGGACCGCACACTAATTTCGGCTACACCGTCATGGACTTTGTTGCACCACTCGCTCTCGATGCTAGCATTTACATCATACTTAGAGACCTGAATTTCCACCTGGAAGACCATGTCAACCCTAACTCAAGTGCACTCATTCAAGACCTTGAAAGTATGGGCCTCACCCAACAAGTAAAGGGACCTACCCACGTCACGGACACCTCCTGGACCCCATTTTCATCAACATTTACAACATCTGAGTCGACGAGCCCGCACCAGTCTCCTGAACAGACTATACCCTCATCAAGTTCATCATCCCCCATCCTAGTCCAATGCACATGCACTACTGCCAGAACATACCACTGAAATTGGAATAGAATCACTGACAAGGACTGGAACACTACTCTCAACACCCATCGACCCAAACACAGCAACAGCCTACCCAAAGCCATCAAGAATTTCAACAATTGGATCACCTCCTGCGCCGACTACCTGCCCCCTGAAACAGAGCAATACAGCAAGATACAGACTCCAGGCCAGTTGGTACATGGAGGACCTCTGACTAATGAATCGCCATTGTAAACAACTGGAGCACAAGTGGAGAATTAGCAGGGAGGAGCACATTCAAATCCACCCTAAGATGCTACCACCAAAGGATCCAGACCACCAAACATGCCTCTCTGGTGGACCACATCGATGCCAGTACCAACAGAAGCAAAATAATCTTCACCATTGTGTAAGAATTCACTTCACCATCGGCTGCCTCTAACTCGATCACCTCTTCACAGGACATCTGCAACAATCACTCTCAATTCTTCAGCTGCAAAATCACTATCAGTTGCAGCAACTTCATCCCGTAACTGGACCCGACAGACCTCGCCAAACACCTCCCGATCTTATCCCGAGAACAATGCTAACCACATAGCCCGTCATAAACCTAGAAGAAACTGCCACCACCATGAAGTTCATCCACTCATGGGCCCCATTGGACCCCAGGCCCCACCATGCCTACACCAGAGGACTGCAACCCATCAGCGACATGCTCAAACACATTCTGAATGCCTCCACCTCTTCTGAGACCTTCCCAGATGCATGAAAACATGTAACTGCCCACCCATTGCTAAAGAAACCCTCTGTTGACCCTTCAATGCCCGACAATCACAGACCGATCTCTATGCTACCATTCCCAGCCAAGGTCTTATTGAAAATCATTAACAGACACTGTACCGAATACATCACTGACCACCAACTACTCAACACCATTTAGGGGCATATTACAAGCCCCTATCGCCACCACAACATCACTTTCAGTGACGTTGTGGTGGTGATAGGGGCTTCGCCAAATTTGCAAGGCAGTGTTAAGCCACTTAATGTGGCTTAACGCTGCCTTGTAAATAAGGCACCCTTTCGTGCTGTATTTAGCGTGAAAGGGGAGGGCAATGGGTGTTGCGGTGGGCGTTCCACCACAACACCCATTGATTTTGACACTGCCCCCTATTTACAAGGGTGGCGTAAATAGGAGGCAGTGCCAACATTAAGACCAGGGAAAACATGATCTTAAACAGGCAAAACGAGGGGAAATGCATTATTTCTCCTCGTTTTTACTGTTTCCATGTGTGCTGCCTTGTGCAGCAGACATAGAAACAGCAAATTGCCTATGATTGTTTATGTGCAGGAAGGTCCCCCTTCCTCCACATAAACAATCATTTAAAAAAATACAGTTTTGCAACTTCTATGTGTGCTGCATTAAGCAGCACACATAGAAGTTACAAAACGTCATTTTGAGATAGCTTATGTGCAGGAAGGGGGACCTTCCTGCACATAAACAATTTACCCCTCAACACAGGCACCCTTGCACTATGGTGCAAGGGTGCCTGCGTTGGCGCTAGGCAGCTAAAGTTAGCGCCAGCGCTGGGGGAAATGCAGGGCTGCACCACATTCTAGTAAATATGGTGCAGCCCTGCGTTTCTAAAGTGACAAAGCATGTCGTTCGCCTTCTTGACTTAACGACACGCTTCGCCACTTTCTTGTACATATGCCCCTTAGTTTGGTTTCAGACCCAACCACAGCACAGAAACAGCTCTCATCGCTGCCATGGATGACATCTGCATGACTCTGGACAGAGGAGACACGCCGGCCCTCATCCTCCTGGACTCCTTCCCAACAATTGACACAATCTCCCACCCCACCTTCATTCAACGCCTACACAACATAGGAATCTAAGGACACTTGCTCCAATGGATCTGTTCCTTCGTGACTGGAAGGACCCAATCACTCAGTTTGGCACCGTACACCTCAAACACCCGCAGCCTCATCGGCGGAGTTCCACAAACATCCTCCCTAAGTCCGACCCTCTTCATTGTATACATGATCCCTCTAGCCTGCATCACCTTCTCTCATGATATCAACGTCCTCTCCTATGACAAGGATGCACAACTCATTCTCTCCCTCATGGACAACATACTCAGGGCCTCATTTATGAGGTTTTGCCGACGGGAAGCGCAGCAGGCCTTCCTGCTGCACTTCCCTACAGCAAAAGAAAAGGGCAGGAATGCGCCGTATCTATAAGATACGGCGCATTCCTGTCCTTTTCCCCTGTGCCGGCGCACAATGGGCTGCCGTGCGCCAACGCAGGCACCCTTGCACCAAGGTGCAAGGGTGCCTTGGTGCAATGGTGCCTGCGTTGCGGGGATGATTATTTTTGTACAGGAAGGGAAACCTTTCTATACAAAAATAATCACAAGAGGCTTTTTCCTCTTTCTATGTGTGCTGCAGAATGCAGCACACATAGAAAAAGGAAAAACACGGAGAAATAGAGATATTTCTCCTCGTTGTGCCTCCCTTACGACTCCCCTGGGGAGGCGTAAGCTTTTGGCGCTGCCTCAGATTTACGATTTCTCGTAAATCTGGGGCAGTGTCAAAAGGCCATGGATTTGCTGGGAACTCCCCCAGCAACACCCATTGCATGCCCCTTTAACGCAGAACACTGTGTTAAAGGGACTGATATTTATCAGGCAGCATTAAGCCAAAAAAAGTGGCTTAGTGCTGCCTGATAAATATCGCGGAGGCTTCTGCGCCACGCAAGGTCACAAAAAGTGACATTCCGGAGGCGCAAGGAGTCTCATAAATGAGGCCTTCAGTACCTGGATCAAGTTCAATGCCTGCATGACTGAAATTGCCTACTGAATGAAGACCAACTGACTCCCGGGTGATAGCGCGCTCTACAAATCTGCATAGCATAAAATAACAACATAACCGATGATGGGGCATATTATCAAGAAACGGCGTTAAAATTATCGCCGCTGGTGTCAACATGGGCTTCTATTGGAATGCTCAAGGGCATATTATCAAGCCCATTATCGCCGCTTTAGCGGCAGTTTTCTGCCGCTAAAGCGGCGATAATTTTAACGCCGTTCTTGATAATATGCCCAACCGATTTTAAGTTTGTATACAGAGCCAATAAATATGCATTCGATTCTAAAGCATCCAAGGGGCGCAACGCACCAGCCTTTCATAAACAAGCTTAGTTCACCTCTAGTAAGTGCCCTGTTGGATGTTAGTCACTTTAATTAACTCCTCGTGTCTTCCTTCCTGCTCTGTGCTCATCTCTTTACACATCTTTTTCTATGTTGTCTCCTTGATGTGAGTTTAGCACCTTTCCTTGTCTCTCTCTTTCTCTGCTCCTTCCCCCATTGTGTGCCCTTTCTCTTTAGTGTGCCCTTGTATCTACTACTTTGTTACATTTCAGTTTGTCTAAAAATACACTGTTCTGCTGCTAATTATTTCTCTGTTGGCCCGGTTGAGTTCCGTGTCCGAACCACTGCTATTAGTTTTTATAGTGGATACTTACCTGGTTCAAGCTGTTTCTTGTGTGTTTTACTTTTTTCAGTTTTTTACTTTTCTTAAGTGTTGTATCAAATGTTTATCAAATGTTTGCCATACATATATACTCTGCTGGAATTGTAGGGGCATATTTACAATCTCTTATCGTCACAGGATACAATGGATTTAGGATCAGATCTCTGTACTGGGGTGAATGTATGACATTGTTCTGCATTCTGTCCATCAATTGTTCTTTTTGCGCCTGGGAAATATGGAGCAGGCTCCTGCAACACCGGAGCGTCACAAAAAGTGACGCACTGGCGGCGCAAGGAGCTTATAGATAAGCCCCAGTGTTCCTATCCAAGGATGGAGTAAGGAGGAGAAATATCTTTACTTCACATTGTAACTTCCTCAGTAGTGTGAAAACATTCAACAGCATATATACCATAGTAAATGAAAAGTACTTTCATGCATTTACAAGATCCTGAAAAGCCCAACTATTTCCATTAAAGCAATAAGGAGCTCTAAGCGGAAGTACACAAGTACTCATTAATCGTTCTTAAACAGGTTACTACAAACATGGGGCCTCATTTATGACGTAGGGTTTCGTCGCAAGGAATCTTTCTGCGCTGCCCTACGTCAAAACAAAAGGGCAGGAATGCGCCGTATCTATGAGATACGGTGCATTCCTGTCCTTTTCTCCAGCGCCGGCGCACAATAGGCTGCCATGCGCCAATACGGGCACCCTTGCACCATGGTGCAAGGGTGCTTGCGGTGTGGGGCTGATTGATTTTGTGCAGGAAGGACACCTTCCTGCACAAAATCAATCAATGCAGGCGATTTCCTCTTTCTATGGGGCATATTTACAACAGAATGGAGAAGCATGGCGTTACAGCAAACATTGCTAACGCCACAATTCTCCATTCTGGAAACGGAGGGAAGTGCCGTATTTACAAGAATGCAGCACATCCCTGCGTTTCCCCTAGCGCTGGCGCTGAGTTCAGCTGGCTAGCGCCAACGCAGGCACCCTTGCACCATAGTGCAAGGGTGTCTGCGTTGGGGGAAGATCTCCCTTCCTGCACATAATTTTTAGCGTTTTGAAACTTATATGTGTGCTGCTTAATGCAGCACACATAGAATTTGCAAAACTTCATTTTCTTTTATTGTTTATGTGCAGGAAGGGTCACCTTCCTGCACATACAGAATCAATGGCAATTTGCTGTTTCCATGTGTGCTGAACAAGGCAGCACACATGGAAACAGCAAAAACGAGAAATAAAGCATTTCTCCTCGTTGCGCCAGGGTAAGACCAGGTTTTCCCTGGTCTTGATTTTGGGGCTCCCTCCTATTTACTCTGCCCTTGTAAATAGGCGGCAGCATCAAAATCAATGGGTGTTGCAGTGGAACACCCACCGCAACACCCATTGCCCTCCCCTTTAACGCTATGTATAGCATGAAAGGGGGCCTTATTTACAAGGCAGCGTTAAGCCACGTTCAGTGGCTTAACGCTGCCTTGTAAATAAGGTGAAGCCCCTATTGTCACCACAACGTCACTGAAAGTGACATTGTGGTGGCGATAGAGGCTTGTAAATATGCCCCTATGTGTGCTGCATGCAGCACACATGGAAAAAGGAAAAAACGAGGAGAAATGAAAACATTTCTCCTCTTTGCACCTCCCTAACGATTCTTATGCATTCCCAGGTTTACGATTTCTCATCAATCTGGGAATGCTTCAAATTCCATGGGCGCTGCGTGTTAACACCCACAGCAACACCCATGGCACGCCCCTTTCACACAGTGTTCTGCGTGAAAGGGGCACATATTTACAAGGCCATGAAAAGCCACGTAAAGTGGCTTTACATGGCCTTGTGAATATGCTGCGGCACCGGAACGTCAAAAAAGTGATGTTCTGATGCCGCAAGGGGCTTCATAAATGAGGCCCACAGAGATCTTCCAACAATTAATGATGACGTTTTCCACCAATTATCTTCACTCGCTCCAGGCAGTAAACGTGGTGATAAATGGCTTATCAAAAGCTTTATTGGCAGTGGAAGGGGTTGCAGCAAATGTGAAACCATTTCTTCTTGGGGCGAGTATGTCAATATGTGGCCAGATAAGTCACATGCAAAGTGACAGAGAGAACCCTAAACATAACCAGTGCCTCGGGGACATCTAGTGACAGGGTGCGGTACTGCGCCCTTGCGGAGTGTGCTCTACAGGAACATCTAGGGACAGAGTGCGGTACAGCACCTTTACGCTTCTTTCTCTACAGGGTCATCTAGTGACAGAGTCTGGTACTGCACCCTTGTGGTGTGTGCTCTACAGGGACATCTAGTGACAAAGTGTGGTACAGCACCCGTGTGGTGTGTGTGCTCTACAGGGACATGTAGTGACAGAGTGTGGTACAGCACCCTTGTGGTGTGTGTGCTCTACAGGGACATCTATTGACAGAGTGCGGTACAGCACCCTTGTGGTGTGTGTGCTCTACAGGGACATCTAGTGACAGAGTGCGGTACAGCACCCTTACGCTTCTTTCTCTACAGGGTCATCTAGTGACAGAGTCTGGTACTGCACCCTTGTGGTCCTAGATGTACACGGACATCTAGTGACAGAGTGCGGTACAGCACCCTTGTGGTGTGTGCTCTAGAGGGACATCTAGTGACAGAGTGCGGTACAGCACCCTTGTGGTGTGTGCTCTAGAGGGACATCTAGTGACAGAGTGAGGTACAGCACCCTTGTGGTGTGTGCTCTAAAGGGACATCTTGTGACAGAGTGCGGTACAGCACCCTTGTGGTGTTTGCTCTCCAGGGACATCTAGTGACATAGTGCGGTACAGCACCCTTTCGTCTCTCTCTCTCTCTCTCTCTCTCTCTCTCTCTCTCTCTCAGTCTTTCTTTCTCTCTCTCTCTCTCCCTCCCTCTCTTTATCTCTCTCTCTCTCTCTCTCTCTCTCTCTCTCTCTCTCTGTAGGGACATCTAGTGACAGTATGCTGTACTGCGCCCTTGTGGTGTGTGCTCTCCAGGGACATCTAGTTATAGAGTGCGGTACTGCACCCTTGCGCTCCTCTCTCTACAGGGACATTTAGTGAGAGAGTGGGGTATTGCACCCCGTGGTGTGTGCGCTACAGGGACATCTAGTGACAGTGTGCAATACTGCACCCTTGTGGTACTTGCTCTACAGGGACATCTAGTGATAGTGTACGGTACTGCGCCTTTGTGGTGTGCGCCCTACAGGAACATCTGGTGGGAAAAGCTTCTCTGGATTGTTTTTGTGCAGGAATGTGCCCCATTCTTGCAGAAAAACAATCCTGCCTACAACACAGGCACCCTTGCACCATGGTGCAAGGGTGTCTGCGTTGGCGCTAGGCTGCCAAATCGGCGCCAGGGCAAAGGAAAGGTACAGAAATGCGCTGTATTGGATAAATACAGCAGAATCCTACTCTTTCCCAAAAGACATACATATGCCTCTCTATGTGCTAGCCTAAGTTGGAATGATACTCCCAGTTAATTTTAACCCATTGTTCCTCAATCAGGCTAATGATCTAGCTAGGGATTCTAAATGCTCTTCTCCATCATACAGGGCTAATGAATGATCACCTAACCATTTAGCTTCATCCCTTAAGTGTCAATGTTTCCTGGAACATGAGTAAGTTTAAACTGTCGATAGAATTCATTAATGTGCTATGTTCAAGGTGCTTGGCCAGCCCATCTATGTTCCAGGGCATACATCCCCAAATATTAAGCAAGCAACCAGAGGTAGATTAGTCTCTCAAAGAATGTATGGATTGCACTAAATTCCTGAAGATGATTTTGCTTCCAACATTTGTTTTCCTTGACCAGATGAACACTATGGGGCATATTAACAAGCCCCTGTCGCCACAGGGATATCACTTTTTACGGCGTTCCTCTGGCGATAGTGGCTTCGCCTTATTTACAAGGCAGCGTTAAGCCACTTAACGTGGCTTAACGCTGCCTAGTAAATAAGGCCCCTTTCAAGCTAGACTTTGCATGAAAGGGGGGGGGGGCAATGGGTGTTGTGGTGAGCGTTCTACAGCAAAACCCATTGATTTTGACGCTGACACCTATTTGCAAGGGTAGCGTAAATAGGAGCCAGCGCCAAAATTAAGACCAGGGTGAACCTGTTCTTAACATGGAGAAACGAGGAGAAATGCTTTATTTCTCCTCGTTTTTGCTGTTTCTATGTGTGCTGCATTGTGCAGCACACATAGAAACAGCAAAACGCCATGAATGTTGTTTATGTGCAGGAAGGTGCCCCTTACTGCACATAAACAATCATTAAAAAAATGACGTTAGCTGTCATGGCTTAACGCCTCACTCCGCCACTTCAGAAACGCAAGGCTGCACCATATTTACAAGGATATGGTGTTGCGTTTCCCCCTGCGCTGGCGCTACACTTAGAAGTGTAGCGCCAACGCAGGCACCCTTGCACCATAGTGCAAGGGTGCCTGTGTTGAGGGGAGGATTGTTTATGTGTAGGAAGGTGTCCCTTCCTGCACATAAACAATCTTTAAATGCCGCTTTGTCACAAAATGGCATTTTTTTAATGATTGTTTATGTGCAGGTGTCTTGTGGCTCATGGCCTCCTGGCAGGTCTGGCTACGTTACCACGCCTGGCTGCCATGATGACTCTTGCGCACGTTACTATTGGATGTTGTTCTGTCGCCCTCTGTTATTGCCAAGTTGTTCTACAATAGTCTGCATTTTCTGTTTCTCACCTTTTCTCCTATTCCCTTTGTGGGCTCAGTCTGAACAACAGTTACAAGGTCGAATAACAAATCCCTGGTTTCTACTGATTTGGCCCGTCCCTCGCACCTAGACATAACACTTGTACAGCTGCCATTGAGAAATTAGTGTGCTTTTAATAATGCGCTCGCTTGCTCTAAGATAGCACTTGGAGACGACCTTTCCAGAGAGAAGAGCTGTGATTGTTTGCTGATGTAGTTTTGCATCAAGAGACTGAGGTATGGGGGTTCGCTAGTCAAAGCCCAAAGGTCTTCTATTATTATAATAAACTGGCTTCTAGCACGGGGAGGGTGGTAATGTTAGTTAGACATATATCCACTGCTTTATGAGATGCTTTCCCCGTTCGTATTCTATGGAGTAGTAACTATGCTGATTATATTGTTCTTATGTATTATGCTACTAGTACTGACACGTGTACTGTATCTTAGAGCACGTAAGTTGAAATAAACATTTTAACCTATACAGTGTCTCTTCATACGCATGTTGTGGACAGGTACGAATGTGACGAAAGAGTGTTCTTGCCTCTGCGAGTCCTGAGAGAGAGATACCGTGTTCTGGGTTGTCTAATCATTGGTACATTAGTGCTAATGGGACGCTAAGGCTAGTTGGGTTGGGGTTTTGGGTGCTAAGGTTTATGGTTGGCTCACCACTATATTCTGAGGTCCTATTATCCTGTGCATAGCTCTGTATGTGCAGAAACCTTAAGACATGGCGCCCAACGTGGGGCAGCTTACTTGCGAGACGCTTGAGTAGTACTTGTGCTTGTCCACAAACCCCTCACGTACGCTTCCGGAAGCGTGTGTGACGGCGATACCTCCTATATTGCAGATTTTGTAGGTTCTTTCAAGCTTGATGTTATTAAAAAAGGTTTCTTAGATATAACCCTTTTTGTGCTGCCTCGTGTAAGATTGTTGAATAGACCCGTTCGTAATGGCGGGTATAGACATAGCGGCGCATAGCCGCACAGCACTCCGGGATCACTTACGGGTGTATGGAGTGCCAGACGCGGGAGTTGAACTAGTCTTTGTGGTTCAAGCCGATCCGGCTTTCCACTTTGAAGTGTTCTACTCTTGGATCACTTTTCCAGCGGTGAATGCGAACGATAATCTGTTCCATGAATATGAACCCTCCGTTGTTCCTGCTGTCTATAGACCTTATACTACTCTTGAAGTACCGCTCACGGCTTGGCAACACCGTGTTTGGTTTAATGGCACCCTCCCACAACCGACTACCACGGTTCGTTTAGGCCCCTTATCTATAGCAGGGGCCACTTGGCCTGTTTTGGCCGGGTACACCCCACATCCGCTTTATATGACAATACCAGTCGCGGAACTGCGCACTATGTATGCGGCCTTGGTGCAGGTGCATCGAGCGTTAGTGCGATATGTTACAGGCAGCATCCATGGAGCCGCTCCTGGAGTGCCTGGCCAACCAGCTGCTGCAGGCGGAGTGACCATAAGTCCCGTCATGGTAAATTCTGTGATGGGCAAACGGCCACAAAATAAGGATGATTTTCCTTATTGGCTTGCAGAAAAGTTTGATCAGTTGGAGGCAGTTTTTCCACATACAACTCCAGTGGATAAACATCGTATTTTAACGATTAGTTTGCCAAAAGACTTAATTCCCGAGTTGACAGCATGTGACAACTGGGGTAAGGTATTCGCAGCAGTATATTCAAAATGTTTTGGTACTCCTTCCATGACAGTTCTCCCCTCTGTAATTAAAAAAGTACAGGATGAACACGGCCCTGAAGCGGCTGTGGAATTAGGGATGAGACTAGTGGGAGTGTTTGAAGTAGTAGCTGAACTGATCCTTGCGAATGTCAAGGGCGATGCAGTGAACGCTTTGGCTTTGGTCCCAGAATTGGACAAGCCTCGAGAATTACCGAAAATTATTACCCAGGCTTACAAAACTATTGGTAGAAATAGCCTGGGTAACAAGCCTTTGCAAAACTGCAAACACAATCGCAACCACAACAGCAACAAACCAAATCTCAATCTGAGAAGGATGAGAAACCAGTCTTCACTAAAAAGAGCTGGAGGCTGAAAAAACAGGGTAAGCAACAGACAAAGCCGGGATCGCGAGGCTCATCCCCGGTTTCAATCTCTTCTGAACGTACTTATGATTTACGCGATAGAGCGAGAATTAAGTCACCGGATAGGTTTCAGATCCCTGATACGCGTTCTCCTCGTTCTTCACAGGCACAGACGTCGTCACAGGCCGGTGGAGGAGACCGCCAGGATAGAGGAAGGGCCCGTGAGGCCCCACAGGGACGTGACCAGCCTCGACAACAAGTCAGAGGAAAAGAAGAAGACGCTCAACGTTTTCGACCACAATTTCAGAAAAAGAAAGTTGCCGCTGTAACATCGAAATATGCCACAGACGGTGAGAACGAGACTCCTGAATTGGACGTGGGCAGTAACCCTCCTAGACAGCGCCGCGGAAGTAACCATAGTGCGGGAGGCGCTACGTCCTCATATGGAGGCGACAGCAACTGAAACATTCATTACTGTTGAAACAGCAGACACCAGAGTGGCACCCCCTGACAGACTATTTAATATTGTCCTCCAAATTGAAGGTGATATACAGCGAGTAATTAAAGGTATTTTTTGGGAAAATCTGACCTCTTCATATGATATTTTATTGACAGAGGCGGATTGGCCACCCCCATTCGTAATTGCTGCGCGTAAAGGGGAGGAGGTAATCCTTCCGAGCTTTTCTCGACATGTCCCAAAGGACAAAGCAGAGGCTCTAGCAGCAGAGTGGGCTGTGTCCCTGGCTCCTGCGTTATACCGCAACCACGTGGGTTGGGACGAAGAATCTCCCCCCATGAAATACCTTTGCGATCGTTGCCGCAGCCACAACCCCAATATCCCATAAAACGTGAAGCCAAAGGCCCAGTTTCCGAAATTCTGACACAGTTGGAATATCAGGGAGTAATTGAACCCTGTGTATCACCTATGAACAATCCCCTTTTCGCGGTTTCTAAACCCGATGGATCGTACCGTTTAGTATTGGATTACCGGCATTTGAACTCTCATTGTCGGACCTTTGCGGTGCAAAATACCCATAGTTCTGCGCTTGTAGACAGTCTTGTTCGTAAAAAATACAAAACGACCCTTGACCTTTCAAATGGATTCTACACGCACAACTTAGCCCCGGAGAGTGGCCAATGGTGTGCCTTTACTTCCGGTGGTAAAATGTTCAAATTCAGGCGTCTTCCTATGGGCTACAAGAATAGTCCAGGCGTATTCGCCGCTCGTGTTGTCTCTTTGTTAGACGGCATCGATCCAGACGCCTGTTCATATGTGGATGACATTTATCTGACAGACGATGAATTGTTTCCGCATCTGACCCGGGTGGACCGCATTATTCTTGAATTTGCGGTTCAGGGATACAAAATTAACTTTGCCAAATCCCATATTGCTGAATTTACCGTTTTGTTCTTGGGCTATGAGCTCAACAATGAAGGTAAGGGTTTAGCCCCCCATTTTCTGGAGAAATGTGCACTTTTGTGCCCTCCTACTAATCTGAAGAAGCTTCAGTCTTTACTGGGTTTTCTGAACTTCGGACGTACATATATTCCCGAATACGCCCAGCGTATCAAGCCATTGTATGCTTTGATACAACCTACTTTTTCGAAGTCTTCTTGGCTTCCGGAGCATACCTCCATTCTGCAGTCTTTGCAGACTGACCTTCTTGAGTCTAAATACCTTTTGACGCGTGATAACCACACAAACTTGGTGATTAGAATCATTCCAGGGGCAGTGGGTTTCACGTACTTAACCTTTAATGAAGGTGATACAGTACCCATCGCATACAAGTCACATCTATACACCTCTGCAGAAATGCGGTTCTCATCTGTGGAGAAAGTGCTAACAGCAGTGCAAATGGCGATCCTGAAGGAGCGCGCACTGGCACAGGGAAAACGCATTCTGGTGGTAACACCCTATCCTGCCCTAGAAGCAGTGACGAAAGCAAGTGTTCCGAACTCTAAAGCTTTGCACCCCCGTTGGATTCAATGGGCAACATCTTTGACGTCTCCGGATGTCACTTTCATTTTCGACTCTTCTCTCCAGACTCAGGAGTTTTTACAGTATGAATTCATTCATCCTCCTCCTTTGTCCTTATTGCCGCTTGAGGATTACGACTGTGTGATCTACACCGATGGTTCGGCACAACCGGCCACGGGTTCCAAGCATGCTTATTCAGCCGCATGTGCTATTGTTGCAGGTACGTTTGTGAACGGAAAGTTCAAATCCACTGTGGTGCATACACAGGCACTCGGGGACAGTACCGCACAATTGGCCGAGTTGCGTGCCTTGGTGCTTGCGCTTGAGTTCGTAAATCCTGATGTGACCACTTTAATCGTGTGCGATTCTTACTACTGTGTTCAATCATACAATGACAATCTGTTCTTTTGGTCGCAAAATGACTATAGAGACGCTAAAGGCAACACAATCAAGCATAAAATGCTTTGGGTTAGGGTGGCAGAATTACAAAGACGTCTGCCACTCACACAGGTGGTTCACACCCTAGGCCATCAGCGAGTGGGCGCACATGCTGTTGGTAACAGTCTGGCAGATGAAGCTGCCAGATCAGCAGTACTCACGTGTTCAGTAGCAGCAGTTACTAGATCCATGTCTAAAATAGACACTGATATCTTTGCAGCTATTGCTGCAACAAAAGAAGGAGTTAATTACCCTAGAAGTTTCCCTTCTAAATATTCTTACCAGATAGGTCCCGATCAGGCTCCTTATGTAACAATACCTAACGTTGGGGTTCGGCTGATCCCCAACGCGGACCGCAGACTTTCCTTGATGGCAGCGGCACACGAAGGCATGGCTTCGGCGCATGCTGGTGTGTCTGCGACAATTGCCATTTTGCAGCAGCGTTACTGGTGGCGTGGTTTATACAAAGATACACGTACTTATGTGCTTTCCTGTGACGTTTGTCAACAGATCAAGCCTTCAACAGTCACAAGACCACCGCAGACCTCGCTTGCAATTTCGAACAGACCCTTTGGGTGTGTTTACTTGGATCACTGCGGTCCATTTTCTTCAGACACTGCCTATAAATATATCTTAGTGGCAGTGGACTCGTGCACACGGTTCATCTGGGTCTGGCCACAACGGAGTGCTGACGCACGAAATGTCATTAGGGATTTGCGTGTCTTTGTGGGAATTTTTGCATGCGGCACCTTCCATTCTGACCAAGGTCCGGCGTTTGCCTCTAAGGCTTACAAGGACGCAATGGGCTCCTTAGGGGTGCGGGTGAAATTTTCGTCTCCGTATAGGCCTGAGGGCAACTCTATCGTTGAACGAATGAACCGTGACTTAAAGCAATCCTTGACAGCTAGAGTTATAGGTACTGGCAGGAACTGGCTGGCCCACTTGTATACTGTTCAGCGTGCACTTAATAATCTCCCTAGAAGGCCTCTGGGTGGGCGGACCCCTTACGAAATGCTCTTTGGCATACGAATGTTTGTGCCTGACCTTGATGGTCTAGACATGGCGGCGCAATCCGCCAAGTTCGATGTAGATAATCATTCTACTATGTTACAGGACTTACAAGAAGCCCGAGAAAAACTAGCGATTGCACATTTACCTTCAGCCACAGACCCTGCTGTGCAGATTCCGGTAGCCGGCTGGCTTCCGAAGATTGGCGACCTGGTACGAGAGAAGGTGGAGAACAAAAAGAATTCGGCCCCTCTTTTCGTGCACCGGTTCCAGTACTGGGCTTGAAGGGAACACGTACAGTCATCCTACCACCGCTTCCCGGTCGCAAGGAAAACAGATACATCTCAGTGGAAAATGTCAAGCTACAACATCTGGCCGATCCTAAATAGTGTCACACCAGCGGTCTCGTGTCCTGCCATTTATCGGACAAGCGTTCGAGGCACGCCTGCAAGAACAATCACTGATGTTACCATGGAGATGGTTGATTTGCCTGAAAATATATTTGAACCCCCTGCATCACCCTGCATAGCCGAGGACGAATATACTTATCCCGCCACAGAGTCAGTGGCATACCAACCAACAACACCACTGAGCCCGACACGTTATTCTTTTGATTCAGATTCCAACTCATCACAAGTCCCGTCCAAGTTTAGTCTTTTTGTATCCTGGTTTAGAGACAATTTTTTGATTCCACCTTGGACATATATTTGGATGGTACTTTTCTTGGTTTTTTTGTTCATGTCCATTGGCTTTGTCACAGTGTTTTTTCTACTCATCAATGGTCACTATTTACCTGAACGCTCTGCTGTGAACAGTGTTGCTGGAACTTTGGCTCCACATTCCTCTTCACACATCATGAAGCGTGACCACACATTTGTGAACATTTCAGCGTTTCCAGTTGCTGATGGCATCGTATGGGATGCGGTAAACTTTCAAATACATGGCCCGACAGAAATTATTAATGTACCAAATGTCCTTCGAGTCTCGATGGGTGATGTAGTAAAAAGTAATATTCATTCTGATGATTGGGATGTGCATGCAGTTGAAGCATTGTTTGCTGATTTAAAATATTATGCCTCTTTTAATGCTGAAGACTTGTATATGAATTCTGCGAATTATGCCGATTTGTATTGCTACCAGCATTGGGGAAATCATTTTCTCCACAAACCAAGTGCACTACGCAGCCCTGTTACTTACACCCAATGGGAACACTGCCCAAACCCCATACCAGGTAGTTCCCAAACTATTCGAAATAAATTCACCTATTTTACTGATTTTAACCGATCGAACCCTGGGTCATATTATTTTAAATTAAAATCTCCATCGACTCAAAAAATAATGTTGACCCACACTAAATTACTATATTCTGGTTCCTTTTTGAGCGCCTTGGCGGTGGGTGGTTATGAGTATTGGAAAGACACAGTGGATTTAAAATCAATCTGGGGTTCGAAGCTATGGCAGGTGCAGGGCACTGAGGCCCTGCACCGTGCTTGCCTTATCCCAGCCCAAATTCTATTTTTAAATGCTTCCATTTATCAGACCACGTGTTGGGGATTGGCTACCGTTAAACAACTAAATGCGCCAAACATCCCATCCTTGTCGAGTCTTCCAAATGATAGTTTGCATTTTAATATGTCCCTTATGGCGTTACAGGCTCAGTTTCAGAACAATTCCTTTAACGTTTCTACACTGATACAGTCACCCTGGTTGGCATGGCCCATATCATCTAATGCATGCCAACTTCGTTTTCATGGCACAGTTCCTGGTTACATACAGGACAAGCCTGATCCAAGATTTACTGAAACTCGTACTGTGACCACGTATTCGGTTGGTAAATTATGTAAACAATGGTTACAACATTCGTCCTTAGACTCTGTTAAGAACCATTTATCCCTCCTATCAGGCACTATTGACTTATCTGACTTTATCTTGGGACCTCGTGGTCCCCGACCGAAGAGATTCATTTATGAAGCGTATAATGAGCTCTGGAAGCTGTCACAAATGGAAGCTGCTTCCCGTCTTAGGGAAATAGACCAAGCAAATTTGGAAAAGGTGCTTGCTGTTGTTGACAATAGTATAAATACCCTGTCTTCCCGCATTTACACATTGAACAATATTGTATCCTCTGTTGTTGATATTGTACAAGATGATGTCTCTATGTTGTATCATGGTCAGAATCAGTTGCGTTCAGTGATGCAGTTTGCATGGACTTTGCAAACCCTTAAGTTGGGTAAAGTTCCTTGGAATTTGTTAAACACCACTGCCCTCTTTCTGCCTTTTAATTTGACTGACAAACAGCAGTTCATGTCCATGAAAGATGCATCGTACACTTTGTTACATATTGAAAAAGTGGATCCTTTACCATTCTCTGTAGCGGAACTAGATTCTGCGGTGTGGCTAGTTCATGGGGTTATAGCTTTACCTTTTTCCCTATTTGAATTCGGTTCGTGCATGAAACATTATCCTGTAGGCTGTTTCCAGCCTTTGGGTGGTGCTTTCCTGCATGAACTTTGGTCCTTGCCTTTCATGTATAAATGCCTTAGAGACGGCAAGGAGGTATTCCTCACGGGGGAGTCTTGTGATTCAACTGTGGGTCATTCGCTTATTTGTAAACATATTAAATTGCACGGGGCTTGTAGCGTTTCAGTTCCAAATCTTGCATGTGTACTAAAGGGTATTCCTGCTCCTGCTATTTCTCCTACTTTTACTTTGCTTACCAACGGTAGCTATTTGCTTTTAAATAATGAAGACTGTTGTGGCCTACAGGCTGTCATTCCGTATATTGTTACAGTCTCACACAGAGTTGTCTGCTGCAAGAATGTGCTTTTTCCTCCCCCTCACGACATCGTTGATAGCTCTATTTGGCCTTCCATTCCTACCATGGAGGCAGATTTCAATAAGTTGAGCAGAATAAAGGCCCTATTATTGAATGAGGAGGTTATCCTCACATCCGCCAGGGAGACATTCATTCTCCAGGTGGCGAGCACCCACAGTGAAATACAGGCCCTTTTGAACACTGACCTCCCCCAACATTTTGGGGAGTTAATTCATCGTATTTTTAACGCATCAAACACTGAGGGTCTGGTGCACTTTTTTAAGGTTGTGGGGTCTGGCCTCGTGTCCACCTTTCAAACTATTTTCGGTGTGATACCGGCATTCATACATTCTATTTTTTCTAGCGTCTTTGGTGGTTTCCCATTAATCCTCGCTTTGGCGGCTGGTGTCTTGCTGTTGGTCTGTTTTCTGCGCAATGGCTGCACACCACTGGGCCCTTCTCGATCCCGAACGCCTCCAGCTGCTCCGTGAGCGACTTCTGGTTGGCTTCGATGTTCTGCCCTTGGCAACTATCAGTGTGTCCTACACCCTTTCCTTTCGCTTTGCGTATTTCACTTGCGTGCAACCTGTGATGTCTTGCATCCGCTGTCCGTTTACATGGACCATGGATTATTGCCTCTCCAATTCGTCATTGTCGGTCCCGGATTTTGTTCGGTTGGTGGGTCCCTTAGAGGCCCATGAACGGGACTGTTCCGCTGCTGGCTTTATGATGCGTGCGGCTGCACTGGGGATTTTGGCACAATGGGATATCTGGGCGGCTGCTCAGAATCTCCTACAACAAAGTTATATTGAATATCACGCAAGCTGTCCCGCATTGCTTTTGGATGCTCCATACTCTGAAGAACATTCCTGCAGCTTTGACCTATTGGACTGGATGGCGTCTACGTTTTTTGACGATTCGAATGATGTCCTTCTGGACGGTATAGCATTTTTCTGCTCTTTCACATTTTTGGATTGATTGACTTGCCGTTAGTTGTCAGTGGACCACCTCTATTCTGCTCAGGTGTTTGGAACTCTGTCTTCATTTTCGTCGTGGCCGCTGGACTGACCAGGGGAGGGTGTCTTGTGGCTCATGGCCTCCTGGCAGGTCTGGCTACGTTACCACGCCTGGCTGCCATGATGACTCTTGCGCACGTTACTATTGGATGTTGTTCTGTCGCCCTCTGTTATTGCCAAGTTGTTCTACAATAGCCTGCATTTTCTGTTTCTCACCTTTTCTCCTATTCCCTTTGTGGGCTCAGTCTGAACAACAGTTACAAGGTCGAATAACAAATCCCTGGTTTCTACTGATTTGGCCCGTCCCTCGCACCTAGACATAACACTTGTACAGCTGCCATTGAGAAATTAGTGTGCTTTTAATAATGCGCTCGCTTGCTCTAAGATAGCACTTAGAGACGACCTTTCCAGAGAGAAGAGCTGTGATTGTTTGCTGATGTAGTTTTGCATCAAGAGACTGAGGTATGGGGGTTCGCTAGTCAAAGCCCAAAGGTCTTCTATTATTATAATAAACTGGCTTCTAGCACGGGGAGGGTGGTAATGTTAGTTAGACATATATCCACTGCTTTATGAGATGCTTTCCCCATTCGTATTCTATGGAGTAGTAACTATGCTGATTATATTGTTCTTATGTATTATGCTACTAGTACTGACACGTGTACTGTATCTTAGAGCACGTAAGTTGAAATAAACATTTTAACCTATACAGTGTCTCTTCATACGCATGTTGTGGACAGGTACGAATGTGACGAAAGAGTGTTCTTGCCTCTGCGAGTCCTGAGAGAGAGATACCGTGTTCTGGGTTGTCTAATCATTGGTACATTAGTGCTAATGGGACGCTAAGGCTAGTTGGGTTGGGGTTTTGGGTGCTAAGGTTTATGGTTGGCTCACCACTATATTCCGAGGTCCTATTATCCTGTGCATAGCTCTGTATGTGCAGAAACCTTAAGACACAGGAAGGCTCACCTTCCTGCACATAAACAATCATAGGCAATTTGCTGTTTCTATGCGTGCTGCACAAGGCAGCCCACATGGAAACAGCAAAAACGAGGAGAAATAAAGAATTTCTCCTCGTTTCGCCTGTTTAAGACCAGGTTATCCCTGGTCTTAATTTTGGAGCTGCCTCCTATTTACGCCACCCTTGTAAATAGGGGACAACATCAAAATCAATGGGTGTTCCGGTGTAACGCCCACTTTAACACCCATTGCCCTTCCCTTTCACGCTAAACACAGCGTGAAAGGGTGCCTTATTTACAAGGCAGCGTTAAGCCACGTTAAGTGGCTTAACGCTGCCTTGTAAATAAGACAAATCCCCTATCGCCATCACAATGCCACTGATAGGGTCTTGCGATAGGGTCTTGTAAATATTCCCCTCAAATTGCAGTTTTAAGCAAGCATCAGAAACCCTGCGATTTGAACATTTTAATTTGAAACATCTATTACGGTTCTGCACTCATTTTCTTTAGCTCTGCAGCAATACCTTTAATGTTTGTTTTAATTTTACATAGTAAAACATAGGGGCATATTTACAAGCTCCTATAGCCACAGGAACATCACTTTTAGTGATGTTGTGGTGGCGATATGGGCTTTGCCTCATTTACAAGGCAGCATTAAGCCACTTAACGTAGGTTAACGCTGCCTTGTAAATAAGGCACCCTTTCACGCTGTACTTAGCATGAAAGGGGAGGGCAATGGGTGTTGCAGTGGGCGTTCCACCGCAACACCCATTGATTTTGACTCTGCCTCATATTTACAAGGGTGGCGTAAATATGGGACAGTGCCAAAATTCAGACCAAAAAAACACCTGGTCGTACCCTGAAATTGTTTATTTCTCCTCGTTTTTGCTGTTTCTATGTGTGCTGCATTGTGCAGCACACATAGAAACAGCAAAATGTCATTGATTGTTTATGTGCAGGAAGGTGTCTCTTCCTGCACATAAATAATCTTTAAAAAAAAAGACGTGTTGCAACTTCTATGTGTGCTGCATTCTGCAGCACACATAGGAGTTACAAAACGCCATTGGTGATTGTTTATGTGCAGGAAGGGACACCTTCCTGCACATAAACAATCTTTCGCTGCAACGCAGGCACCCTTGCATAATGGTGCAGGAGTGCCTGCGTTGGTGCTAGGCAGCTGCAATTAGCGCCAGTGCTGGGTGAAATGCAAGGCTGCACCGTATTCTTGTAAATACGGTGCAGCCCTGTGTTTCTGAAGTGGCGGAGCGCGGTGTTAAGCCAACAAGGCTAACGCGGCACTCCTTCACTTCATTGTGAATATGCCCCTTAGATTTCTTCCTGCTCCTCATCTCTTCCTGGTGTTTGGTCATGACTTCTTCTAGTATCTCATAGGTTTTCATAGTATTCTCAGGTACCTTAAGATTTTTTCTTTCCTAATCTACTCAACCTCTTTATTCATTTTGCACCTCAAGAATTCTGCTGTACAATGAGCATCTCCATAAGATTCCTAGATGTATCATTTAGTTTCCGTTCCCACTTCCCTGCGCTTGAGTGCAGGGGAAATATTAATCCTCAAGCCTCTAGTAATGTGATTTATCTATATTTTTTTAATGTTATCACATCCCAGCACTTAGACGATTTTCATTTTTGTAGATTCTCTAATTTAATAAAAAACCTATTTAAGCCTTGAGTTTGATA
Source organism: Calotriton arnoldi (assembly GCA_963921515.1). Lineage (NCBI taxonomy): Eukaryota > Metazoa > Chordata > Amphibia > Caudata > Salamandridae > Calotriton > Calotriton arnoldi. Next base: position 2,319,174 of record CAWUFW010001334.1, on the reverse strand, counting down.
TGTCTTAAGAGGATTAAGTAAACCACCATCACTGGATGAAAACAAGTCACTAGCCATTTCTTCCCTTTTATTAAAGTATTTAGCATTATTGTAACTCAGATTTACTAACATTTTGCATTGAGGTTCCTTCACTTTTTTCGAGCAGCCACAACGCAAAATGTTAGTAGGGGAGTGCAAAGTCACGCAAATCAGATTCCCAAACAGTAACACAATGCAGAGCCTTGCGCTGCCTTGCATTATCTGCGTCGGGTAGGCATTACATGGGTGGAGCATGGGTGTTGCTGTGTATACGACCATGTATTTTGATGCAAAGCCAGATTTACTAAAGAGAGTAAACCTGGGTTTGTGCCAAAATTGTGTTCCTATCCAAGGATGGAGTAAGGAGGAGAAATATCTTTACTTCAAATTGTAACTTCCTCAGTAGTGTGAAAACATTCAACAGCATATCTACTATAGTAAATGAAAAGTACTTTCATGCATTTTCAAGATCCTGAAAAGCCCGACTATTTCCATTAAAAGCATAAGGAGCTCTAAGCGGAAGTACACAAGTACTCATTAATCTTTCTTAAACAGGTTACTACAAACACAGGGCCTCTTTTATGAGGCCCCTTGCGGCACAGGAACGTCACTCTTTTCACGTTCTGGTGGCGCAATGTACCCTGGGATATTTACAAGGCCACGTAAAGCCACTTTACGTGGCTTTTCATGGCCTTGTAAATATGTGTCCCTTTCACGCAGAACACTGTGTGAAAGGGGCGTTCCATGGGTGCTGATGTGGGTGTTCCCAGGCAACACCCATGGAATCTGAAGTATTCCCAGATTTACGAGAAATTGTAAACCTGGGAATGTGTCAGAATCTTACACCACCCCAGGGGTGGCGTTAGGGAGGTGCAACGAGGAGAAATGTTTTCATTTCTACTTGTTTTTTCCTTTTTCTATGTGTGTTGCATTCTGCAGCTCACATAGAAAGAGGAAATCGCCTGAATTTATTGATTTTATAGAGGAAGGTGACCCTTTCTGCACAAAATCAATCAGCCCCAAAACGCAGGCACCCTTGCACAATAGTGCAAGGGTGCCTGCGTTGGCTCATGGCAGCCCATTCTGCGCCGGGGGAAAAGGGCAGGAATGCGCCGTATCATATAGATACGGCGCATTCCTTCCCTTTTTGTTTTGACGTAGGATAGCGCAGCAAGATTCCTTGCGGGGCTGCCCTACGCCAAAACCTCATAAATGAGGCCCACAGAGATCTTCCAACAATTAATGATGACGTTTTCCACGAATCATCTTCACTCGCTCCAGGCAAAACACGTGGTGATAAATGGCTTAAACAATTTTTTGGCAGTGGAAGGGGTTGCAGCAAATGTGAAACCATTTTTTCTTGGGCGAGGATGTCAATATGTGGCCAGATAAGTAACATGCAATGTGACTAAGAGAACAGTAAACACAACCAGTGCTTCGGGGACATCTAGTGACAGAGTGTGGTACAGCGCCCTTGTGGTGTGTGCTCTACAGGGACATCTAGTGACAGAGTGCGGTAGAGCACCCTTACGCTTCTCTCTCTCTCTCTCTCTCTCTCTCTCTCTCTCTAGGGACATCTCGTGACAGTGTGCGGTACTGCACCCTTGTGGTGCTTGCTCTGCAGGGACATCTAGTGACAGAGTGTTGTACTGCGCCCTTGTGGTGTGTGCACTACAGGACATCTACTAAGAGCGTGAGGTATTTCACCCCTGCACTTCATTTAGTGAGAGTGTGTGGTGTGGCACCCTTGCACTTCTAGCTCTACAGGGACATCTAGTGATGGAGTGTGGTATTGCACCCTGTGGTGTGTGCTCTGCAGGGACATCTAATGAAACAGTGCGATACTGCGCCCTTGCGCTTCCTTCCCTACAGAGACGTCTAGTGACAGTGTTCGGTACTGCGCCCTTGTGGTGCTTGCTCTACAGCATGGGCACTCGCAAACATTCTCTCAGGGGCCACAAAGTATGGTCTGTGGAGTCCCCTTGGGCCGCATTGATGCGGGCAGGGTGGGATAGGGTCTTTGAGAGGAACAAGGTAAGGTGGGCAGAGGGGAAACCAGAAAACCTGGGATCAATCCCGGCTTCCTCACTTGACCAAACTGTGTGATCCTAGGCAATTATTTTATTTCCCCTTGCCTCCTTTTTCTTCATTATCACATGTATAAGAACCTTAAAATGCCCAAATTCTGGATGTGCGCTCTACAAAACCTTCTCCTGTGTTTGATTTAATAAACTATAATGTTATCCATATATAATAAAAACCAAGGCCATCAAGGGGGGTCACATGACCCTGATGATTTGCTGACTCGCCTCTTAGTTCACTATTGGCATTGTCAGGGTGGGAGGAGGCATGAACGTTTCTACGTTCATTCTTAAAAACTATGGGGCAGATTTACAAGGAACTGACACATCTGCATAGATGTGTCAGTTTCCTTGCGCCAGTGCCAAATGTCCTTGCGCCACCATGGATGCGCTGTATTTACAATACAGTGCTCCATGGCGCAAGGATTAACAGATGCGTCAGAAATACTGACGCATTTGTTGGCACAAAAGGGTCGCATTGCTGGAGTTGCTCATGAAAGTGACGCAACCCCAGCAATGTGCCACAACAGATAGGTGAGTCCCATACAAAAAGCCCTGCGTCATTCCTTACGCCTGGTCTGAGCAGGCGTAGGGATTTTGACGCAGTGAAGGCGTAGAGTGACGCAGTGAAATGTTGTAAATTTCACTGCGTCAGTTCTACATGGCTTTTTGCGTTGGAACGCCTAGCCTGCATACATTATACCTGGCTCAGGTATTAATGTGATGCAGGGCTTTACAAAGTGACACATCTCCCTGGATGCGTCACGTTGTAAATTGGCCGCAGTGTTTGCGCCGCTGTTGCATCAAAGAAAGTGACACAATGGCACCGCAAGGAGGCGCAAGGGGCTTGTAAATCTGCCCTATGGGGCTTATTTACAATCTCCTTGCGCCGCAGGTGCGCCACTTTTTCCCTTGTTAAAAGTGGCGCAAGGGGCTTGTAAATATGCCCCTATCACTTTTAAAAAAATGCTTACTAATACACTGATTTAACCTGATGTACTAAGGTGAAATGCCTCTGCATGTTCGTAAAATACACTTGTATGACATTTGGAGAGGCTTTTATCAGATTTTGTACACATTTAAGGACAGATATCTTAGAAGTAAATGTGTTGCTAAAGTTAGTGGTGCAGGACAACTTATTTGCATCTTTTCTTTTACTTCATTTAGATGTAAAGAAACGTTTAACCATATAATTTAACATCTTCATGAATGTTAATGCGAGAAATTACAGCAGGCCAGTGCTGTTGTTCAGCAGGTAAGTGAAGGTCAGGAGGGCCGCATGTGAAGGTCAGGAGGGCTGCAAGCAGCCCCCGGGTTGTACTTTAAGTATCACTGCTCTACAGGGACATCTGGGGACAGAGTGTGGTACAGCACCCTTGTGGTGTGTGCTCTGCAGGGTCATCTAGTGACAGAGTGCAGTATTGCACCTTGTGGTGTGTGCCCTACAGGGACATCTGGTGACAGTGGGCGGTACTGCGCCCTTGTGGTGTGTGAGCTAGAGGGACATCTAGTGACAGTGTGCGGTACTGCGCCCTTCTGCTTCTTTCACTACAGGGACATCTAGTGACAGTGTTCTGTACTGCACACTTGTGGTGCTTGCTCTATAGGGACATCTAGTGATAGTGTACGGTACTGTGCCCTTGTGGTGTACGCACTACAGGAACATCTAGTGGAAAAAGCGTCTCAGGATTGTTTTTGTGCAGGAATGTGCCCTCTTCCTGCAGAAAAACAATCCTGCTCACAACGCAGGCACCCTTGCACCGTGGTGCAAGGGTGCCTGCGTTGGCACTAGGCTGCCATAACGGCGCTAGAGCAAAGTAAAGGTACAGAAATGCACTGTATTGTATAAATACAGCACATTCCTACCCTTTCCCAAAAGACATAAATATGCCTCTCTATGTGCTAGCCTAAGTTGGAATGATACTCCCAGTTAATTTTAACCCATTGTTCCTCAATCAGGCTAATGATCTAGCTAGGGATTCTAAATGCTCTTCTCCATCATATAGGGCTGATGAATGATCACCTAACCATTTAGCTTCATCCCTTAAGTGTCAATGTTTCCTGGAACATGAGTAAGTTTAAACTGTTGATAGAATTCATTAATGTGCTATGTTCAAGGTGCTTGGCCAGCTCATCTATGTTCCAGGGCATACATCCCCAAATATTAAGCAAGCAACCAGAGGTAGATTCGTCTCTCGAAGACTGTGTAGATTGCACTAAATTCCTGAAGTTGATTTTGTTTCCAACATTTGTTTTCCTTGACCAGATGAACACTATGGGGCATATTTACAAGCCCCTATTGCCATAGGAACGTCACTTTTTGCAACATTCCTGTGGCGATCGGGGCTTCGCTTTATTCACAAGGCAGTGTTAAACCACTTAACATGGCTTAACTCTGCCTAGTAAATAAGGACCCCTTTCAAGCTAGACTTTGCGTGAAAGGGGCGGGCAATGGGTGTTGTGGTGGGCGTTCTACCGCAAAACCCATTGATTTTGACGCTGCCCCATATTTACAAGGGTGGCGTAAATAGGAGCCAGCGCCAAAATTAAGACCAGGTAGAACCTGTTCTTAACATGGCGAAACGAGGAGAAATGCTTTATTTCTCCTCGTTTTTGCTGCTTCTATGGGGCATATGTACAAAGGCATGGCGGACTGAGGCGTTAGCCGTCATGGCTTAACTCCTCACTCTGCCACTTCAGAAACGCAAGGCTGCAGCATATTTACAAGAATATGGTGCAGCCTTGCGTTTCCCCCTGCGCTGGCGCTACACTTAGTAGTGTAGCACCAACGCAGGCACCCTTGCACCATAGTGCAAGGGTGTCTGCGTGTAGGGGAAGATTGTTTATGTGCAGGAAAGTGTCCCTTCCTGCACATAAACAATCTTTAAATGCTGTTTTGTCACTTCTATGTGTGCTGCTGAACGCAGCACACATGGAAGTTACAAAATGTCATTTTTTTAAAAGATTGTTTATGTGCAGGAAGGGACACCTTCCTACACATAAACAATCCAAGCGTTTTGCTTTTTCCATGTGTGCTGCACAAGGCAGCACACATGGAAAAAGCAAAAACGAGGTGAAATAAAGCATTTCTCCTCGTTTTGCCAAGTTAAGACCAGGTTTTCCCTGGTCTTAATTTTGGCGCTGCCTCCTATTTATGCTACCCTTGTAAATAGGGGATAGCATCAAAATCAATGGGTGTTGCGGTGGAACGCCCACCACAACATCCACGTTCCACCCCTTTCACGCTAAGCATAGTGTGAAAGGGGGCCTTTTTTACAAGGCACCGCTAACCCATGTTAAGTGGCTTAACGCTGCCTTGTAAATAAAGCAAAGCCCCTATCGCCACTGGAATGTCGGAAAAAGTGACGTTCTGGTGGCAATAGGGGCTTGTATATATGCCCCTCTGTGTGCTGCATTGTGCAGCACACATAGAAAGAGAAAAACGCCATGAATGATTGTTTATGTGCAGAAAGGTGTGTCTTCCTGCACAAAAATAATCATTAAAAAAATGATGATTTGCAACTTCTATGTGTGCTGTACAATTCAGCACACATAGGAGTTGCAAATCGCCATTCTGGATTGTTTATGTGCAGGAAGGGACACCTTCCTGCACATAAACAATCATTCCCTCAATGCAGGAACCCTTGCACTATGGCTCCGCCACTTACTTGTAAGTATGCCCCTATGTCTGGCAGATCACAGCATAGTAATTAAGCGTACTAGTCTCACCATAAAGCTGTGCAGACAGACAGGAGATAACATTCAAATTGCAGTTTTAAGCGAACAAAAGAAACTCTGAGCTTTGAGCATTTTAATTTGAAACATCTACTTCTGTTCTGCGCTCATTTTCTTTAGCTCTGCGGCAATACCTTTAATGTTTGTTTTGATTTTACATTGTAAAACAGCGGGCATATTACCAAGGGCATTATCGCCGCTTTAGCGGCACTTTTTGCCGCTAAAGCGGCGATAATTTCATCGCCCTATTAACAAGGCGGCACTAACATGCATTAGCGCATGTTAGCAGCCGTTTTGGTATTGCCTCGCTTCGCATCGCTAATGAGATGCAAAGTAGGCGTTCCTGGGTAAAACAGCATGGGAGAACCCGCTAGCATGGCTTTGCGATATTATCAAGCTGGCAGCAGACCCGCGAAGCGATGTTAATAACCGCGCTAAGCCCCCTTTATCACAGGAATTTAACTCCTGCTTTAAAGTTGACTTAGCCATCTTAGTAATGGGAGGTGGATTGCAAGGCTGAGACCACAGGGGCGTATTAGCAAGATTTCCATTATCGCCCAAAATATATGGCAGCATTTCCCGTGCTATTCCCCCTTTTTGCTGCTATCGCTGGATTTCCTATCGCCTTTGAGATAAGCGTTGATAATAACGCGCTAACTCGGCGAGGTAATCCAGCGATAGAATAAAACGCGGTAAGCGCGCTCTGCGATATTTATCGCAGTTTGTTGATAATATGCCCCATAACTCCTTAAAATCCATGGGCCTCATTTATGAAAGTGTTGCATCACTGGGGAAAAACAGCGATGCAGCACTTTTCATTGCGCCATCCTTGCGACACCATTGATGTGCCGTATTTACACTACGGCTCTCTATGTCACAAGGATTGCACAGATACGTCAGGAATCCTGATGTATCTAGTGGCGCAGTGTTGACGCATTGCTGGAGTGTGTCGGTAACCTGACGCAACTCAAGCAATGTGTCATTACACATGGGGCGAGTCCCATGTAAAAGGCCCTGCATCACTCCTTACGCCTGCTTGAAGCAGACGTAAGGATTGTGACGGAGTCAAGTCATAGGAGTGGTGCAGTGCAATCTCATAGATTTCACTGCATTACTTCTACGAGACTTTTTTACGTGGGAACGTCCACCCTGCATACATTATACCTGATGCAAATGTATCGTATTGCTTTACAGAATGACACATCTGCCTAGATGCGTCACTGTGTAAATAGGGCGCAATGTGGCGCATTGTTTACGATGCCGGAGTGTCACAAAAAAGTGACGCAACGGAGGCGCAAGCCCTCATAAATAAGGGCCCATATTTTTTCATGGCATGACCAAACACAATCACACATGTGGTGTATGATGCAAACTGGACTTTAGAAATGACCAGATTTCCAATTGCAGGGACTCATTTAATGTTTCCAGATTCAAAGCTGTGGAACAGAAAGTAAGGTACCTAGGATTTGATGTCTATTGATGAAATTTTCCAGGTTTGTAAACCTCAAGGTAACTGTTACATGTTGCATTTGTTTAATTACAGTTAAAAAATGGATTTTCAATCTGAGGCCCACTGGAGGGCTAAGAACATTTTAAGATAAATCACAGAAAAGGACACAGAACCCACTGGTGGGAAGAATTTGCACAAACGCACTACAACTCCCAACATGCAAAAACAGCTGAACTCACCTGGGAGGCCCACGGAGGGCAATCATTCATTAGCATGCAGAGGAGAGAAAATGCGTGAGTGCCTCTGTGAACTGACAGCTAAGCCTATGATTAAGGAGCAGGAGCTCCGAAATGTGCCAGGCAAGGAAAACCTTTGGAATGCAAGTGCTGGTTTTTATTAATAAAGTTTCAGATGGAACTTTCACTGTCGAGTGCGTCTTTGCTTCAGGGCAATTTGGTTGGATGTTTAATTACAGCTAGGCCTTCTGCCAACATATGGAACCTGGAATTCTGAGTGTTGTGAGATAGGAAGATCCTAGTTGCAGGCAGTTGCTGCTTGACTGTGGGCACAATAGAATGGACATGTGTACCTATGGAAAATAGATGTATCCAATGACATTATCTCTTGCATTGTATCAATCTTGGTAGATATTATTTGGACCTCACGTTCCTCAAACAGTTTCAAAACATCTCCAGGGATACTGCTTCCTTATGCTTCACCATTTACTCGATTTTAATGATCCTACGGTAGGTTCACTATCCACCTCAGACAGGTGCCATCTTCAAGATCTCTTAGGCCCAGAATTACTCAATTCTCACGCAACACAGCACAGCAGCCAAAACACTGTGCTGAGTGAAAAGGAGAGAGCATGAGAGCGCTATATTTACAGAGATATGGCACGCTCCTCCCCTCACCCTAGTACCGGTGCACAATCAGGCAGCCGTGCACCACGCACACTCCTTTGCACCATATTGCAAGAGTGTCTGCATACGTCTAGCGTAGGTTTTGTACTGGAAGGATACTGTTGTAATTAAAGGATACCCTCTTGGTAAGCAGGTGTCAGGTAGCCAGTTCATGTAGAATAACAGGTTGTAGGTTTATTGAACAGGTTAAAGGTTAGATTACAGGTTACATAGTAAGTACCCCACCTGGAGCAGCATCCTTTCAGCTCAGCCCATTCTCTCTAACTGCCAAGCAACCTCTAGTCACTCACCAACATTCTATGACATCACACACTACTTAGCAGAACAGGGAACAACGTAGGTGTGCACAGAATGCACCACAAGCATAGGAGATTATAACACATTTCCTTCCCTTAAAAAATAATAAAATACAACAGGAAATGTGAGATTGAAAATAATAAAATACAAAGAGAAGACGTAAAAGACACTGGCTTCGATCAGCCCTATAAATTATACAAACAGAAGACATAAGAGACACTAGCTACGATAAGTCCTATAAGTTATTCAGACAGTGGTCGAATGAGACCCCATCCACACCAACCAAAAGCACACTTGTACGTAGGTCACACAGAACCTATACAGCCAAAACTTTTACCACCTGCCCTCTGCCGTGTACTCTCTCTGGACCAGGGACTTAAAGTTAAAACACCCTCTACTGCTACGTTGCCTGACCAGGGAAATACACATGCCCTCTACTGCACACACTTTGCATAATGGCAGGACCAGGATCATGGAAATATTCTCTCCACTTATCCCTACTGCATAATCTTGCAGGACCAGGGACTTAAAACACCCACTCCCTACTGCATACTCTTGCAGGACCAGGGAACTAAAACACTCACCCTCGAATGCATATTCTTGCATGACCAGGGAACCAAAAACACTCACTTCTACTGCATGCTCTCGCAGGACCAGAGACCTAAAACACTCAGGGCCTCATTTATGAAAACTGTTGCGTTGATGTGTGAAATCAGCGATGCGACAGTTTTTACTGCGTTCTCCTTGCAACATGATGGATGCTCCATATTTAATGTACGGCGCTCCATGTCGCAAGGAGTTACAGATACGTCAGTATTTCTGACGTATCTGTAGGCGCAAAAGTGGCGCATTGCTGGGGTGTGTCTGAAAAAAGATGCAACTCCAGCAATATGTCCTTTCACATGGGGCAAGCTACAGCTACATAGCACTACATCCCGCTCACCTATGGAGACCGATAAGAGACAGCATACCAAGCGGGCCCGGCAGGAGACCTGAGCACATGAACAATGTGGAAGTGGAAGCTAAAAGAAAGAATGCTAATGACCAAGCCAGCAAATCCCAGCGAGCTTCGGATCCTATGCTGCAAGTAGGGGACACAGTGGCGCTAAGAGACTGGCGGCCAAGGTGGAGTTCAGTACCCCCTTTGAGAGAGGACAGTGGCGAGCACGGAACAGAAAGGCACCATGCTCACCGCTGCTTGAGGGCAAGAAGTCGTCACACGTAATGCCTCCTGGTTTAAGTGATTTTACCTGCAGGTGAACCAACGCCCCCCACTGATGTGCAGGAGGAAGAGGCGGATGGTGACCTACGGACAAGTGAGTTGATCAATCGTCCAGACCTACAGTCTGCCGCGTCCCAATGAGAGAGGGAGGACAAGCCCTAGGGGGTGGAAGGAGGCACCCCTTATTTATTACTACAGTGTAAAATGTTACAGGAGAAAAGCTGCCGTTTAGACATTTATTGAACGTCTGATACAGAGAGAAAAATATACTAAAATGGAAGTGTGAACTGTGAGGGCCAGTGTTTCTCTTTTAGGCATAAAAAAATGAAGGGTAATTTTCTTTCCCTCCTGTGCCCAGAGAAGGCTGCATCAAGACGCAGGATCTGCCTTTCCTCCTTGTAAGGTGACTAATAGTAATATTTATATTTACAAAAGGTGCTTAGAAGCGCATTCTGTTTCCACTAGTTATGTTTGCATTATTATAAAGATGAATGCACCTGTGCCCACTGCTCCTGGCTCTGTTAGGTCGTGGTGCTGTGATGATAACTGCATCCTTCTGCAGACGGTGTCCTGATGGAGTGCACTCATGTGACCAAGGCCTGGATGTCTGGCGCATGAGTCCGCAGCCAGGGTACATTACTGCAGCCAGTAACCCTGGGGCATATCAGCAAGGCGAGGCGATAAAATTATCGCCGCTTTAGCGTCCGTTTTCGGACGAAAAGCGGCGATAATGTTATCGCCCTATCAGCATGGACACGCTAACGCGTGAATCCATGCCTTAGCGCCTGTTTACTGAACGCCCAGCTTTGCATCTCTAATGAGATGCAAAGTGGGCGTTCCTTCCCGAAATAACTGGAGAAATGTCGCTAACCGACATTTCTCCAATTATCAAGGGAATCGCTAACAAGCATAGCGATACGAAAAGTAGCGCTAACCACGGTTATCGCTACTTTCCGTACGCCTGCTTTAATTCTGACTTAGCCATGTAATCCAATGGGAGGTGGATTAGATGGCTAAGACCACCCTGCCCTATCAGCAAGGTATCGCCGGTCACAGTGCGATTATCGCTGGTTTCCCAGCGATAATCACACTGTTTTCCAGCTATCGCTTGCATTTCTACCGCTTTGGAGATAAGCGTTGCTGATAGCACGCTAACTCCGCGATAGAAAGCAGCGATAGCCGGCGATAATTATCCTAGCGCTAAGTGCGCTTAGCGATAATTATCGCCGGCCCTTGCTGATATGCCCCCCTGTGGAGTCTACAGCACATGGATGGGATACCGCACTCGGTCACTAGATGTCCCTGTAGAGAAAGAAGTGCAAGGGTGCAATACAGCACGCAGTCACTAGATGTCCCTGTAGCGCACACACCACAAGGGTGCTGTACGGCACTCTGTCACTGGATGTCCCTGCAGAGACAGAGAGAGAGAGAGAGAGAGAGAAGCGCAAGGGTGCAATACCGCATTCTGTCACTAGATGTCCTTGTAGAGAAAGAAGCGAGAGGGTGCAGTACTGCACGCAGTCACTAGATGTCCCTGTAGCACACACACCACAGGGTGCAATACCCCACTCTGTCACTAGATGTCCCTGCAGAGAGAGAGAGAGAGAGAGAGAGAGAGAGAGAAGCTCAAGGGTGCAATACTTCATTCTGTCACTAGATGTCCTTGTAGAGAAAGAAGCGAGAGGGTGCAGTACCGCATGAAGTCACTAGATGTCCCTCTAGTGCACACACCACAAGGGTACAGTACCGCACACTGTCACAAGATTTCCGTGTAGAGCACACACAATAAAGACGCAGTACCACACTCTCTCACTAGATGTCCCTGTAGCGAACACACCATAAGAGCGCAGTACCGTACGCTGTCACTAGATGTCCCTGTAGAGAAAGAAGCACAAGGATGCCGTACCGCACTCTGTCACTAGATGTCCCTGTAGAGCACACACCACAAGGGTGCAGTATCCCACTCTGTTACCAGATGTACCTGTAGAGAGAGAAGCGCAAGGGTGCAGTACCGCAGGGTGTCACTAGAGGTTCCTGAAGAGCAAGCCTCAGAGCAGTGCGGTATCCTTCACGTTGCTACATCTGTGGAACATGCAGCACCAGCGTACAGTACCAAGCACAATTATTACATGGCCTTGTAGTGGCTGATGCTAAACTACCTGCCAGAACAAAGGCCCTGGGGGCCTTATTTACTATTGTCACCCAATGCAACACAGCAAATTAACACCTTGTTAAGCATTAATATTAAGGGCAGCCCAGTGCTGTCTGAAGAGAAGCGACTGCGGAAAAAAACAATTGGAATCAGCCTACCCACAATCCTTTGCACAATATTTACATACTGAGAGCAGTTGCCACTATATTGGTTGAGTTACAGTCTGAAAAAATACCTTTAAAACCTGCTATGATTCCGATACTTCTAGTCATATTCCGTTTGTCTCTTGACAATATCTATATATATATTTTTTCCTTTTGTCAGGGCCTCGTTTCTGGCCCACACACCGCTTGAAGAGCTTCGGGGATCCGGAGGGCAACCTCCAAAGTTAGAAAGAGCAAGTCATGAGCGTCGTAACAGCGAGCGAGAAGATACTGGGTCCGAAACAGAGAGAGGGCCTGAATGCGCCCTTCACCCTGGAAGAGCTGCACTTGGCCTCCAAAGACTCCTGGAAATGATGTTTATGTCGAACTGTGGGACCTGATCAGGCCAGACTTGGTGGACCTCTATGAGGAAATGATGGGCAAGGGCAGTATGACACAATCCCTGTGAGAGGGTATGATAACACTTTTGTAAAAGCAAAAGGAAGAGAGAGAAGACCTCAAGAACTGGAGGCCCATCTCTCTTCTTATGTGGACTACAAAATTCTCGCGAAGGTGATGGCCAACCACCTAAAGAAAGTGATAGTGAAGATAGTTCACCCTGACCAGTCCTGTGGGATACCGGGTCAGCAAATCGCAGACAGTCTTGCCCTGGTCCGGGTCACGATCGAGTACGTCAAGAGCTGCAAGGTTCTGACGGCCTTGGTCAGCCTGGATCAGGAAAAGGGGTTTGACCGCGTTTCCCATGAGTTCATGGACCGAACACTAAGAGCACTGAGGCTGGGAGACTTCTTCTGCGACGTGGTACCTGGATACCAACATCATACATCACTGCGGACTCGGTGATGTACGGTCTGTTCCCAGGGACACACGCACTCAGGAACCTCCAGGACTGCTGGAAGCTCCTGTGCTGCTTTAAAGATGTTCTTCTGTTTTCCAGAAACTGCCTCATAGTAGGGAAGAAGGAGACATTGGCCCTGGCATGCCGAAAGATGATCCACAGTCTCCTGCGTGACTACGCTGCACTGGACGGATCAGATGAAGACAGCGACAACGAAACCTGAGGACCCAAAGGGGAAGCGTTGTACCCTCACACGGGGCGGCTCTGGAAGGCTCAGGCAACGAAGAAGACGAAGACATCTGAGGGCCGAAAGTGGTCCCCCTTCTCTTACCTGGGGATGGGTCCCGGAGGGGCCACCAACGTCTTTGTCCTTTTTCTCTTTAACCCAGGAACCGGATGGCGACAGGGGAGAGGAGAATGCGGATGAAGACAGGTTGGAGTAAATGTAGTTATTTACTGTGGGCCTTATTTATGAGGACTTGCGACACTTTTACGGCGTCGTTGCATCACTTTTGTGACGCACCGGCGGTGTAAAAATGTGCCACGTTGCACCCTATTTACAAAGTGACGCATCTAAGCAGATGCGTCACTTTGTAAAGCCCTGCGCTACATTATACCTGCGTCAGGTATAATGTATGCAGGGTGTGCGTTCCCCGCAAAAAGCCTCGTAGAAGTGGCGCAGTGAAATCTATCAGATTTCAGTACGCCACTTCTAGGATGCTACTGCGTCAATATCTTACGCCTGCTGTGAGGCAGGCGTAAGATATTGATGCAGGCCTTTTCACATGGGGCTTGCCCCATGTGAAAGGACACATTGCTAGAGTTGTGTCTGTTTTCAGACACACACCAGCAATGCGTCAAGTTTGCACCTACAGATACGTCAGAAATACTGATGTATCTGTTACTCCTTGCGACATGATGCGTCATACAGTAAATATGACGCATCCATCATGTTGCAAGGAGGGTGTAGTGAAAACTGTTGCATCGCTGTTTTCAAGCCGCGATGCGACAGTTTTCATAAATAAGCCCCTGTATGTATCTGACTAACGTGACCTTTGCCCTTCACAGGGAAAAAGGTCAATGGGATAGCTTGTGCACTTGTTGTCAAGTTTGTTACCAACGACTGACGAATAAATAGGGTGTTGTGGAAGGTGACGATTGATGTATCTGAACCAGAAACAAGGCCCTGACAAAGGAAAAAAAGGGTATTATTTATAGAGACCTGCTATTTTGTGTGAGAAAAAGGAGTTTATTGTGCTATTTTAGATTAATTAATAAATGTGTGAATTTACTTTCATTTTTTTTATTGATCTTTTAGTAATTTAGTTTATTTGGAGACTTTTATTAATTACTAATTTTTTTCGAATGAAGTGAATGGTGTAGAATAATTTGAGAGGACATTTTAATAACTAATGTTTTTTTTGTTTCCATTTTAGATAACATGCTTTCCTCATTTGTGCCGCTGTAAAGCTTTGATATCTGACGTACAGAAAGGCAGCAAGGGGTTTGGATGGTGAAGGAGGATACCAACGGTTGTCAAAAACAAATGAATTAATTAATAATTTAATTTAAAAAAATGTGCACTCTAGTGTGGTTCTGTTGTAAAGCGCGCTTAATGCCCGCAGACCGATAACACCTGCAAAAAAAATAAAGATGATCAGTTGTCAAGTCAACTGCAAGTATTTGCCAACTTCACCTAAGGCTTAGTTAGTGCAGAGTAACTCAAATCCTGTCTTACAAAAACATCAAGGAAGCAATGTGACGTGTGTCCGTATTGTATATATTCACAAATATTTCACACGACACAGCGCAGCAGGTGAACTTGCATGAAAGGGAGAGAGCAGAACTGCACTATATCTTTTTTATGAATTTCATGGACGATTTAAATGTAATTATGTTCAATTAAATTAAAGGCCATTAAAGCTCATAACTTATGGACCAAACAGATGCAACTTTCTTCCCTTTTCTTACTTGATGCATTAGAAGGGCGGGTTTGAATAAAATGACTGCTGGTTCAAAACTCAACTTCGCTCAGAAAATAAGATTGTAATTAGGGCTGAAAACAAGCTGGGTTTTTGCAGGTGTGGGAGGCCTTAGGGCCCTTATTTATGGGGATTTGGCATAGGGCAACACAGCAAGTCACTGTGCTGAGCTACCCTATGCCAAAGTGAAAGGGCACGGATGCACTGTATTTATGCATTACAGTGCATTCCTGACCTTTCCCCCTGCACTGGCACCGTTTTGGCAGCCTAGCGCCAACCTAGCACCATGGTGCAAGGGTGTCTGCGTTGCATGAAGGATTTTTTTTGTGCAGGAAAGGGCACCTTCCTGCAAAGAAACAATCCTAAGAGGGTTTTTCCTCTTTCAATGTGTGCTGCAGAATGCAGCACATATAGAAAGAGGAAAGAAACGAGGAGAATTTAAGTTATTTCTCCTTGTTACGCCTCACCTCAGGAGGCGTTAGGTTTTGGCGCGTCCCCAGGTTTACATGCTCTCATAAATCTGGATAAGTGTCAAAATCTATGAGTGTTGCGTGGGAAAACCCACTGCAATGCCCATGGAATGCCTCCCGAGTATAGAGTATTGCGACACATTGATTTGCGCTGCCTTGCCTTACTTCATATCGATGAGGACATTCAAAGCCAGGCATAGAGGCTTTGCCTGGCCTCATAGATATGATTTTGTGATTTGCACTGCCGGAGCATCACAAAAAGTGACGCTCCTGTGGCACAAGGGGCTCATAAAAATGCCCCTAGGTTTTTTTGCGCTAGGTCGTGTTTAGGCCTGGGTGGACTGGAGTTCGCTGAGTTTTATTCCGAGGAACTCCGCAAAGTGCCAGAAAAACTCAGCTGCGCTCTGCGGAGTTCTGCCAGCGACGGAGTCTGTTAAGTCGTGCTGCTCGCACTGATTTTTAGCGCCATGAGTTTGTCCTGCGGTGTAAAATCAGCGCGACCGGCACTATGCGTCGTGCCAGAGGGTGCTGCTGCTTTCTGCCACTTGAGTAGACATTCCACTCGAGTGGCAGCTTCCTCAATGCGAATGGCAGATTTCTCAATGCAAGCAGTCGTGACCTGCCGCAACCGCCCGCAATGAGAAATCTCGTCGGGAGGAGGTCTAGCGAGTGATTTTTTCTTGCAAACGCCTGCCAACTTACCGTTGGCGAGCTGCTCAAGAAAAAAAAAATACACTTCGCAGCACTTCGTGGAGTTTTTCAGAACTCCGCACGGAGTGGGCAAAACTCCGCGAACTCCCCCGGCAGAGCGTAATTCTTCACCCAGCCCTAGTCGTGTTTCACCCAGTTCTTTGTTGTCCACGATTTGTGTAAAACACTGATTGGCAGAGAATGGAAGATATTGAGGGTATACTGCTTTCTAACTAAAATAATTCAAGCAGCTGACCATTAGGGCTGAGTGCGATGACTATGCAACAATATTGTCATTGTGAAAATATGGCAATTGAAGATGGCATATGAGCTATCTATAGGGCAGATATAGCCACTATGAGAAAGGCCATGTTATAGGGCGTGGGGGGCAAGGCAGTAAAATATGATACCCTCAGGTTATCAAGTCTGATTAAATTGTTTATAACATTAAGCATTGCACGATTCTGATCTTAGTTATACCAGGTACAGGGTCAGATGTAGACTGCACCAAAAGATTGTGTTGCCTTTGTGGTAATGATCTAGAGTTCTTAAGCAAGGGCTAACACCTGAGCTTAAAACCCTAAATTGGCTCCCCTACGAAGCAAGGATACAACTAAAAATTGCTTGCATGACTCATAAAGCCTTACACTACAACACCCCACAATACCTCGCACAAAAACTTGTTCTTTCGGGGGGCTCCAGGTCCTCCAGAAGTACCAGCACCCTTCTGCTGAAGCCTCAGAAATTCTGTAAATCAAAAACTTATGATCGAGCATTCTCAGGTATCACCCTGAGAATTTGGAACTCCCTGCCTCCGGAAATCAGGACAATCCCTTCTACTATTAACTTCAAAAAGGAAGTTAAAGCGCTTCTGATGAACAAATGTTTGCCTTAAATTCCCGTGCCTTATACGCACTTCAAAGACTTCGTCCCTCCCTGGTTTTTACCTTTCTTTACTTTTATTGTACTTATATTGTATTGTTTTGATGCACTTTTGTACTCTTTTTATGCTCAGTTTTCCCCCTGATAATCCTTCAGGTCCTTGTAACATGCTTTGTTTAGTTCTTGTTCTTTTATTCTCCATACCCTAGACTGTTTATATTTATGTATTCCATGCCGATATAGTGGTTTCCCTGCCCTTGCACTCCTTATCACCCTGTTGTTTGATTGTTAGGTCTCCTCTCTCTTTTTCGCTCACCTGTAAAGCGCTCTGAAACCCTCATTGGTCTTGTTCACGCTATATAAAACCTTTAAAATAAATAAAAATAGATAAATAATCAACTCATGACCCAACTGGAGCAAAACCGGTGGTTTTACGCCTCACAATCTGGCTTCCGCAGCAATCACAGCACCAAAACCACCCTGATCGCAGCCACCGATGACATCTAAGCCCTCCTTGACCGAGGAGAAACAGCAGCTCTCATCCTGCTTGACTTCTTGGCAGCCTTCGACACCGTATCCAACTGCACGCTAATCGAAAGACTCCACCACATCGGCATCCAAGGCGATGCACTCAGATGGGTCACCTCCTTCCTCACCGGAAGAACCCAGAGGATCCACCTCCAGCCTTCTACTTCCGAACTCAAGAAGATCACCTGCAGTGTCCCCCAGGGCTCATCCCTCAGCTCTACGGTCTTCAACGCATACATGGCCCCGCTGGCCAACATCGTCAGATCACATTGTCTCAACATAATTTCCTACTCAGATGACACCCAACTCATCCTCTCACTTACCAACAACCCCACCACCACCACCAGAACCAACTTCCACAGATGCATGACAAGCATTGCCTGTATGAAGAACAACTGCCTGCAGTTGAACATAGACAAGACGTCACAGGAGTACTGATCTTCGGCAACAGCAGCAACACATGGAATGACTCCTGGTGGCCATCAGACATAGGGCCCGGACCCACTACCTCCGACTATGCCAGAAACCTTGGAATCATCATTGACATCAAGCTCACCATGAAAACACAGATCAACGCTGTCTCCTCCACCTGCTTCCTCACTCTGCACGTGCTACGTAAGATCTTCAAGTGGCTACCCCTACACACGAGATGCACCATGACACCGGCTCTCATCACCAGCCGACTGGACTATGGCAATGCCCTCAATGTAGAAATCACCACACACCTCCTACAAAGACATCAGAACACACAGAACACCGCACCCAGACTCATTCTCGGCCTTCCCTGACGAACCCACATCACACCGCACCTCAGGCAACTCCACTGGTTCCCCGTAAAGAAGTGATGCCAATTCAAGCTGCTGACCTACGCACACAAGGCTCTACACAACCAAGGACCCACCTAAATTAATCACCACCTGAACTTCCACCAACCATTGAGAAGACTACCCTCCACCTCCTGTTCACTTGCCCATTTTCCCTGCATCCACCAAAGCAGAAGTGGAGGATGCTCCTTCGTCCACATCACAGCAAAGACCTGGAAACAGCCTCCCCGCGCCTCCCCACGCCACTCCGGACCATCACCTCACTTCTGGAACTCCGAAAGGCCCTCAAGACCAGGCTATTCAAATAACCCTCCTGGAACTGTAGGCACCTGGATACCCTATCGGGTGATTAGCCGCGCTTTGTAAATTCAGATTGATTGATTTTATTCAGACCCTGTGTGGCTTTGTAAACTCCAAATAATCCAGTAAATCTATGCATAAGTGCTTGACAGAATGTTATGAAGTTTTATTGCCTGATGATCAATTGTAAATAGTTGATGTATTGACTAATAATTTTATACCTGGTAATAAGTAGATATTGTTTATGTGGTTATTATTATTAGCCAGAAATAAACAAATTAAATACCAAATCTAAAGCAATGAACCGGGACCTGAGGAACTCCCCTCCAGCTGTTGCTGAGGTGATTTTGTCAGTGCTTATTTTTTACTACAGTGTGAAATGCTACAGGAGAAAAGCTGCCGTTCAGTCACTCATATCACATCTGATACACACAGAAAACTGTACTAAGATGGAAGAGTTAAATGTGAGGGACAATGCACATCTTTTATGCAATGGTAATTACCATTCTCTTCTGTACCTAGAGAAGGCTGTATCAAGGTGCATGCTCAGCCTTTCATCCTTGCAAGCTGAGTAATGGTGACACTTGTATTTACACTAGGTGCTTAGAAGCACATGCTGTTTCCGATATGTGGGGGTGTGGGGCTCCAACCATAGAGTGAATGTGCAGGTGAGTGAATTGCACAGGAATGTGAATGCACTTGCGCTCACTCCTCTGGGCTCTGTTAGGTCGTGGTGCTGTGATGATAGCTGCATGCTTCCTCTGAAAGCGTCTTGATGGAGTGCACTTGTGTGACCAAGGCCTGGATATTAGTGTGCATGAGGCTGCAGCCTGGGTATGTTACTGCAGCCAGTAACCCTGTGGAGTCTGCAGCACAAGGGTGCAATACCGCATCCTCTCGCTAGATGTCCCTGTAGAACACACACACCACAAGGGTGCATTACCACACTCTATCATTAGGTGTCTTTGTAGAGCAAGCACCACAAGTGTGCAGTACCGCACCCTCTCACTAGGTGTCCCTGTAGAGCAAGCACAACAAGGTTGCTGTAACGCAACTTGTCTAGGGTGACCAACTGGCATGGGTGCAAATTCAGGACAGTGAGTGTAAAAATTCAGGACAAAGGGTCAAAATTCAGGACAAAAATCTAGGACAGAAGGTCAGAATTCAGGACAAAAATTCGGGGGGAAAGGTACGTTTTGCAGACACATCAGAGGAGGTCATGCAATAATATATAAGTAAATAGACAACCAACACAAGCACAAGTCAAAATAAGTTTATATTAGGTTGAGAGAACCTTGCACTGCATCTGTTGTGTGCGTGAGTGAAACTTAAACACCTGCGTTTGCATATTAAAAAAAAAAAATGAAGAAAAAGATCAAAGCTGAAGGCTTCTCAGATCTTACATGCCCCTTCTCCCCCACTGGAAAAAAACACCCAATCTGATCAATCATCCCAAGGGGATGCGATGTGTAAAAGCTAAGGGGGCTCAGAGGGCCAGGGTAAACATGAAAATAATAACAGCACAAACTTTGCACTATTGGAGAAAAATAAATAAATAATAAAGGACAATTGTATTTGTACCATAACAGTGAAACCTCCACCTCCCCAGAGCTTGGCCCCTGGTGAGGTGACAGGAGCCCATAAACAAAAGCAGTGTGCCATGCCCTGGGCTCTGGCAGGAGGAGGCCCAGCAAATGCTGTCACTGCGCAGAGAGGCCCATTATCATCCTGTATGTGATAATTAGGCTGACATACAGAATGATAATGGGCCGATAGCAGCCTGTGCCAGGTCGGAGAGAGGCTGCTTGCAGGCCATTGATCACAGCAGGAGTGAGAGCTGGCCCCTGCAGTGAGAGTTACAGAACTCTCAGGCTGCTTGCAGGGGGCAGCTCACTCCAATGCCTGAAATTACGGACAAAAGGCGTCCGTGAAAGAATGTCTCACGGACAACAAGAGGCCCAAATTACGGGCAGTCCGTGAAATTTACGGACGGTTGGTCACCCTTAACTTGTCAGAATATGTGTAGAGCAAACACTACAAGGGTGCAGTACCGTGCCCTGCCGTTAGATATTCCTGACGAGCACATACCACAAGGTTGCAGTACTGCACCTTGTCACTAGATGTCCCTGTGGAATACACACCACAAGGGTGGTCAAACGCTATCATTAGGTGTCCTTGTAGAGCAAGCCCCACAAGTGTGCAATACTGCACCTTATCACTAGGTGTCTCTCTAGAGCAAGCACAACAAGGATGTAGTACCGCAATGTTTCTGTCCAACTGGGGAACATGGCGGCCGGCTAAGGAGGCGGCCGCGAGCACTCGTCTCTCTCAACACTACGCTCATTTCATACGGACTTCGCCGATCAGCTAGCTAATCAGAGCGCGCTCAGTACCTGATCCTCCGCTCTCTTGTCCGGTATCGGGCGTTCTCTTTTTCCACCATTCTGCCACCGGAGAAGTGTTGGGACGGGTGGCCAGACATACACAGGTTTCCGTGGGTCTTGGCCGCTAGACTGCTGCGAAGAGCCGTTGAACGAGTCTGCCTCCGGGGACAGAGTGGTAGAGTCAGAACAAGCGTGCAACTGGGGGGAAGTGCTGTACACTTGGTATTGGGCTCACTCACGTTGGATTACGCCCCGCATATGACCCCAAAAAGAGTGCCTGTAGCTGGAGAAGAATCTAAAGCACTGGGGAAGCCTTCTATGAATATCAAAATAATCTATAGGAAGAAGACTGAGGACAAGCAGAAGGCCCCGCCCGTGGCAAACTCCCAGAAGACCAACAGGTATGCCTTAAGAATAGGCCTGGGCGGTGAACTTCGCTCCGTTCGCGGAGTTTGCGGAGTTTTCGGAGTTTTCTGCACTCCGCACTCCGCGGAGCTCGCGGAGTGCAGAAAACTCCGCTTCGCGATGTGCAGCAGAGTTTCTTCCCCGCTCGCGATCGCGAACGGTAAGTTCGCGATCGCGAGCGGTAAGTTCGCGAGCGCTAACTGCCCCTCGGGTAGAATTTCTACCCGAGCAGCAGTAATACCATCACAAACTGCAGTTCGCACTGCACTCCGCCACTCGCGGAACCTCGCGGAGTTTTTTGTAACTTCGCTGAGTTCTGCGTAGAAAAACTCTGCGAACTACGCCCAGGCCTACTTAAGAAACCATTCTATTGAGATTGTTGAAACTCAGACCCAAGTCACCCAAGTCACCCGGAAAGAGAAGAGGGGTGGGAGAGCAACCCCCATAGGGGGATATTCACAAGAACGTGCGCTAAACATCTCCAAAAAATGTTAACGCAACTTTACACATCGCAGTCTATCGTGGGAAAATAACCCCGTGTTAACCTGGAATTCACAACACGGCGGTACCATGCGATAGTCTTCCAAAAACGCGGCCAATGTCCGCGATACAACCACCGCGACGGAGTCAAAAACACAAACCCCAACGCGTAAAAAGACGCGATGGCCCCAAAAGCGACAAGAAAACAGTGATAACCTGCAAGAGGCCAGCAATACCCACCCGTAATGCGGGAAAAAGCAGCCCACGGAAAATGCCACCAAAAAGGAAATGAACTGTGGAGTACCACGGATGCACCCTGACCGACTGCAGAGGACAACATGAACCCCACAATCCCCACGGAGGAACACCCAGGAATCCAGGGCACGTGGAAGGGCAATGAGAAGAGAAAGAGGAAGACGGGCCACAGGCTGCATGAAAACACGATCATCGGCACGGATGAGATAGAACACCACCACCAACTGCACGTCACCTCCAACGTGTCATTGGCAACAAAGAGGCAAAGATGGCACACCACCTCGGACCATGTGAATGCCGTCGCAGCGCCGAGGAGGACAATGGAAGAGGACAAGAGGCGCTGGATTGATGTGAATGGCAAAACCAAGCAGAAACACGCTGCCAACACGAAAGCAGCAACGCACTTCAGGAGGAGGGGGGCCAGCAGGATACCAGGAGCTGAATGACATGGGGAAGATGGTGGCCACAGCCATCAGTCGGGAGACGGTGACAGGAGTTGGGGATCCGGAGACTGCCCAACATGACCCGACACCACAGCAACAGGGCGCATACCGACCAGGGAGTGGGGGGAAGGGAGGAACTGGGCACAAGGGCACACATGCACAATTAAGCAGAGCACACTGCACACCCACAATGACTCAGAATCATGTCCCTGATCCCACGGGAACACTTCAGCACACACACAAACACCAAGTAGTCCCACGTACACCATGTGCCCAAAGGGGCACCCACCCAACACATCAACAATCACACAAAAAAACACATGCACAGGTGCGAAACACAGCAAACATGCATATACGTCAGCCACACTGACATTGCAAGAGACACCACATGACGAGTAGCATGGCTGCAATCCAATCATCATGACAATGTACACGACACTGAGGTGGCTGAGTGCGGATCACAACCGAAAAGAAGCAGGTCACACTCATACACAACCACCTGCACAAACAACCCCTGACGTCAACGACACATCTGCGGACAACCCATGCCCAAGAGTCACAACTCGACAAAGAGCACAAGTTACCCAAGTCTGCAACATCTCAGCACTGTGGAAGCACAGAACTGAAAGGCACACCGCATGAAAGGGAGAAGTGGCAGCCATATCAGAGCCGCCGGAGCGCCTCACCCACCGTGCAGCATACGCACAGAATAATAAGTGCACCTCGACATTGACAACATCCTGGTACAAACAGCAACACCACCACAACAGAACACAGGACACAACTGGTGACGCATATGTGCACAACATGGCCAATCACATCTGGCACAGCAGGAAACTGTGACATGACAATGTACAAGTACAACCTGTAACCTGTAAATATTTATTATTCACACATGCCGTGCTTGTGGACATTTAGTACTGTCCCATGATTGCCAAGGATGGCCACAATGTGACCTGCTCAGGAGAAGAAATTGGCAATGAGGGTGTTCCTACGGGCTATTCCTGCCGCAGCTGCAGTGGCATGTGGGCCACCTGCCCCATCGTCCTCATCATCGTCAGGTGCCTCTGGAACCGGGATCCATGGTGCATTGGTGCGTACACAGATGTTGTGCAACACACAACATGCAACGATCATCTTGCACACGATGTCTGGGCTGTACAGGAGCCTTCCACCTGTGACGTCCAGGCACCTGAAAGGTGACTTCAACACGCCAAATGTGCGTTCCACGATGCCCCTGGTGCGTTTGTGGGCCGCATTGTACTGCCTCTGGGGGGGGGGGGTTCGGGTCTCGGAGGGGTGTCATCATCCAAGGGCAGAGTGCATATCCTTGATCACCTGTGACAGTGCAGAGAGATAAGAGTCAATACTTGGTTCGGCATGATGTGTTGGCAGGCCCACTAGTCCAGTGACGCCTGTGCTGGCTGTGTGTGGGGTGTGTGTAGGCCAGCCCTCAGGGAGTAGCTGGTGCTGGCAACAACTTCAACAGTCATCAGGCACTCAGGAATGCAATGTACGAACACCAAGGGAGCATGACTTGAGTTGCACAGAGTTAGTGTTCCCTGATGCACAGCGGCCGACACGGGCCTACCGCCACGGGACGCTGACTTGCGGGACACTAGGGTAGGGTCATGAGGGCAGAGCAGGGTCCCGTGTGTATCAAGGGTGGTTTTCGTGGAGTGTCCCGGGGGAGAGTGGGAGGTGTACCCCCAGGGCATGGTGCAGAGGGCACATACCAGCTGTGTCCGGCAACATGGCGGATATGAATGCCACAGACTCATGCTAAACACCAAGTCCGTACCTGCCAGTTGCTGATGATAACCCCAGGCCACAGGCTCAGACACCAACAATGTTCGGCCGGAGGCTGACGGTGTCTCATGGCGCATAGGGTAAGTGGCACCAGGTCAGTCCTTGCGAGTGGTTGACCTCCTCCGTAACGGTGATCTGTGTTCCCACCGGACTGAAACGCATCTGTCTCTCACTCCTCTCCCTGCGTCCACTGGCATGAACTCTGCCATTGATGAATGTGGACTCAGTACTAGATGGGGGACATACTGAACTGCAGTGTAGGCTGGCTGCAGCGGTGGGGTATGTCAACGAATGTGGACTCCTGGGGGCCTGTGTCACGGAGGTCAGCGATGGTCTGAGGAGGCTGCCAAGCTTGCGGGCATGGGTCTTGGAGCTAGCACCGGCACGTGGTGGGCCCTTCTTGACACACGACGGTGTCGGCAGGTGAGCAGTGCGTCCTTGGAGCGCTGGGGAAGGCAAGCCGGGTCTGGGTATCAGCGGCCTGGGGTGCAGCAGGCGCACAGGCTCGCAGGCCCCGCTGTTCACGGCGTCGGCCTCGTGGCGGGCTGAGAGGCGCCGCCCTGGCAGTGACGTTGGCCATTCCGGGAGTGCACCATGCTCAGCGCAATGGTGTTTTCATCCACACCCCTGCGCAGGCCTGGCGTAAGCCGGGCCAACCCACTACGCTCACGCACACAGGGGTGGATGCAGCGAGCGACATTTCCACGATCTACCCACAGCCTGAGGTGACATGGTTGTGTCCACTGTTCACTACTCCCCAGACACCAGCAGTTGATGTCTGCATGGACATATCTGTGGTTTGCATACCCAGGTCTGTCCAGCACATTAACGCCACACTTGTTGTTGTGAACATTCCCATTCATGGGTCACTTGCGTCCCTCGCACATGCCTGCTTTCCGCCTCTCCACACGTTCAGCTGTTGTGTGGCTGTGGTGCCATGATATGGCTGGCTTGTGTACATGGGAAGCCCAGTATCCCAATGGAGTTGTATTGTCGTGTCTGGTAGGTGGGCATGTTGACTGACATGTTGTATGTGGTTTGGTCACGTGTGCATTCCCACAGTTGTGCATTGTGTGATGGTGGGTTTGAGGTGTGTGGTGTGTTGATTTTGTACTTACCAATGAGCAGTCCAGTTCCATAGATGCCATCCTGGAAGCGCTGGTTGATGATGGACTGTCGGAAGATGTAGGAATCGTGCACACTGCCTGGGTAGTTTGCGACGACATTGGTGAACATTCCCCGGTGGTCCACTATTGACTGCACATTGATGGAATGCGTGTGCTTTCTGTTGCGGTAGATGTGTGCAGTGTCCGCAGGGGGCACAAGTGGGACATGTGTGCAGTCAATGGCCCCCAGCACGTGTGGGAAGCTAGCAATGGCGTAGAAGCCTTGCTTGGTCTCCAGCTGTTCCTGCGCAGTGTTGGGGAAGTGAAGGTACTGGGGTATGAAGCTGATGATGGCATCCAGGACAGGTGTGAGGAACTTTGATAGGGCTGGCTGTGAGACTCCTCCGACTCTGGCCGTTGTTGGTTGGAAGGTACCAGAGGCCAACGTGTGCAGCACAGCCAGCAGCTTTGTCTGCGGAGGGATGTTGGTTGTCCGCTGTGTTGGGACCGTCAGCCTGGGGCCAATGTGGGTCATGATGCGAAGGATGGTTGTCCTTTTGAGCCTGTAGTGGGCAATGACTTCCTCGGGCGTTAGGTCTGTGAGACTGGTGCGTTTTCGGCAGGTCCGCTGTCTCACTCTGCGCTGCCTCTGTGGTGGTCCGGGGGGGGTGCCGGTCCCGGTCCTGGGGGTGGTGGCGGTCCTGGGGGTGGTGGCGGTGGGTGTTGTGGCCTGTTGGGGCCCCAAGCTGCATGATGAGTAGCTCCATGGCGTCGGTTGTTCTTCGGGTGTGGCTGTGTGCGGGGCTCCGTTGCCTACTGCAGGTAGTCGTCCTGCTTATCACCAGCAAGAGGCAGGTGTTAAATAGCTGCTGCTACCGCGGCTTATCGCGTGGTTTTGGTTCGCATCGCAGATCTGGCAGTTCGTTGTGAAAGTGGTGTAGTGGTGTTTTCGTGTGTTTTTGCACGGGAACGCCTACTCTGCATCTCATTAGGGTTAGTTGGTGGTGTCACCCATGGAGGTAAGTTTTGTTGCAGTTATCGCGGGAATACTTGCGTTGTCTGCAGTTGGCACCCCCTTGTGAATGGGGCGTTAAATCTATCTCCACTTTTGTTGCGTTAAGGTGGCGATAACTCGGAGATAAGTCCTTGTGAATATCCCCCATAGTTTTTTCTTCTATCCCCCGGGTTCCTAGCTCGTTGCCGTTGATAGGATCACCTGACCAAGAACACACGTTTAAACATAGAAAAGCAAGGAAAACAAGAGGTGAGCTCACCCCAGTAAAAGGTGGAGCTAAGGTCAGAATTACGCCATCTTTAAGGTCATATTTTAAGATAAGCTAAAGTATAAGTATACCTACCAAAGACATGGGGGCCCCAGATCCCCCGAATGGTACCAGTACTATGAAACAACAATTGGCTGGGGAGACCCTGATTCCACCTGAGATATCCTTGACTAACAGGTTTCAAGCTTTAGAGGAAGCTACTCTGCCTCATGGGCCTATAACAATTACTGAGGGTGAGTTTGTGGCAGCTGGGTCTGCGTCAAGTACGGAGACACCTGCACATGCCTCAAGGCAGGAGAATATTGGGGAATTACTGAAAACCCTTTCCACGGAGATAAAAACTAGGGGGGATATTCTCAAGAACGTGTGATAATTATCACAAATTTAGCTTAACGCAACTTTGCACATCGCAGTCTAACGCGGGAAAATAACACCGTGTCAATGTGGTATTCCCAACACTGCGGTAACATGCGATTGTCCCCAGATAACGCTGAAAATGACCACTAAGAACTCACCGGCACGGCGATAAAAACCCAAAGCAGAACGTGAAAAAAGTTGCGATGGGCCCAATCGCGATAAGACAATCATCGAAAAGCATTGCCAGGCCTGCAAATCACACACGGTGGGAAAAATCACCATAAAAGCAGAAAAAAAAACACAAACAAAACCACAGCGAAGCACAATGGAGGCAGCCGGAGCAGGTACAGAGGACGGCCAGTACCCCACAAGCCCAACGGAGGCCCAGCCTGGGACCCCGGGGACAGGGAAGGGCAAGGACAAGAAGAAGAGGAAGACGAAGTTCAGTCCGCAGGAAAACAGGATCCTGATCACGGAGGTGGTAGAACACCATCAACAACTGTTCGTCACCTCCACTGTGCCATTGGCAACCAAAAATGCAACATGGCATCCTGGACAAGGTGAATGCAGTAGGAGTGCTGAGGAGGACAATGGAAGAGCTTAAGAGGCGCTAGAATGATGTCAAGCGCAAGACCAAGCAGAAACTCGCCAACAACCAGAAGGCAGCAATGCAGACCGGAGGTGGGAGTCCAGCGCCACAGGAGGAGCTGGATGACATGGAGGAAATGGTCTCCACAGTCATCAGTGGGGAGACGGTGGCAGGAGTTGGGGGACCGGACACTGCTCGACATGACCGGACACAACAGCAAAGGGGTGAGTAACCACCAGGGACTGTGGGGACAGGGGGAGATGGGCACAATGGCACACATACACAATCAAGAATAGCACACTGCACACCCACAATGACCCTGGGTCATGCCCCTGACCTCCTTGGCATACTGCAGCACACATCGAAACAGCAAGTGGGCCCCCCCCACAATGTGCACAGAGGGGGAACTCCCCACACATCACTGATCTCACAACAAACCCATGCACATGTGCCGAACCCAGCAAAGCGGTGTGTCAGTGAGCCACACTGACAATGCAAGTGACACTGCATGACGAATAGCATGGCTGCAGTCAATATATCATGACATGTTGCACGCCACAACACTGAGGTGGCTGAGTGTGGACCACAGCCGCAAAGGAGCAGGTCAAACTCTGACACACCCACCTGCACAAACAACCCCTGACCTGAACAACACACCTGCGGACAAACCATGCCCCCCAGTCCCAACTACCACCAAGAGCACAATCTCCCCAAGTATGCAACATCTCAGCACTGCAGAAGCACAGAAGTTAAGGCACACCACCTGAAAGGGATAAGGGCCAGCCACACCAGAGCTGCAGGGGCAACTCCCCCAAAATGCAGCACACACACATAATATGCAGAGCACATCAACATTGACAACAATGTGCCATGAACTGCAACACGTTCACAACAGAACAGAGGACACGAGTGGTGCCGCTTGTGTGTAGAAACTGGCCACTCACAACTGGCATAGCAGGGAAACGTGATATGAAAATGTACTAGTACAAACACACATCCGTGATGTTGTCGAAATGTCCACTGTCCCGCATAAAATAGTCAGCTCCTCCCAAACAGTCACAATGTACATTGTCATGCAGTCTGAATGTAAATCTGTACAATGCGTCAACATACATGTGAACACAATGTTAAACTGCATCTACCCTTCACATTGCAGAGGGAGAACCAACACCTCCTGCAGAGCAGACCCAACAGCTCTTCACTGATGACAAAGAGGACCACACCAGCATCGACCCCGACGCCCTCCAACAGCTCATGGATGCCCTGAGGACCCCACTCTCAGGAGCAGGGCAGCCCAGCTGCATCGAGGAAACCGCACCCCCTGCACAGGCCACACAGCAGGAAGCACCTAACACCACGGCCGACTCCCAGGACCCCCACGAACAACACATGCTCTTCCAACGCTGTGTGTTGGAGTGCCAGGAGAAGGTGGCTGAACAGGTGCGGGTGGGGTTCGACCGCATGGCAGCCAGACTTGATGCCATACATGGGTGTCTGATTCCCATCAGGGACCACTTCCAGTCCCTAACGGACACCCACAGTCCACTCCATGCTCTCCAGCGATCCATGGCTGACATCGCTGGAGTCATGATACTGAGACAAGAACAACTGTCCAGTCAGGGTGGCTCCAGCGATGTCTGCCGGGATTTGGGACAGATGCGGGGGCTCATGGAGACCATGGTGCGGATGACGGCTGACAGGATGGCTGCCATGGCTGCACACCAGCGGGATGTGGCTGGGGCCTTCAATGCCCTGCAGCACATCGTCATGGCATTGCTGCCTCAAGGCCTTGCTCAGATGAGTGCTGCTGAAGCTTCTTCAACCACATCTGTGCCCCCTGATGTGTCAGTGCCTCACAGTGCGGCAGGCAATCCACCACCACCCACGTGTGAGGCACATGTGCCATCAGAGGATGAAGATGCGGGTGAACCAACCTTACTGGTGAGGAGGAGGCAGTAGCATTCATCTCCGCAAGATGGCGGGTGTCGGCTTGGTCCTGCCCTTTGCATCATCACCTTCCACTGTCCCCCGATGCACTCTACGACACTCACCTTGGACCTCGACATGGACTTCCATCTCCTGTTTGGTTACCAATGACACAGCGATCAGACTGCGGACTGAACTCTACCCCTTCCGATGTACTTGTCATTCCCTGAAGGACTGTGGCTGTCCCTCCATGGGCCAATAATGTGAAGTGGGGTTTGCATGGCCCTGTACCGCTCCAGCTGCAACATTCCACTGGATGTGTATTAAACATTCAGAATCGCACAGATGTGTCATGCCTTTGATCATTCACGTATGTGAGTATGGTTGAATGTAGGGTGAGAGATTCCCCCTGACGTCCATGTTGGTCATGTCGTGGAACTTGAGTGACAGGGTGCAACAGTGCCGATTGCGGTCCGGGTGGCGTAGTCACTACACCAGGGACACACGCATCAATTACTTCCATGTCCAGCCCAGAACTGGGGCACGCCCAGAGCCCCGGGGTCATTTTTCTCACCCCTACGCTGCCCTGCCATACGCCAGGCCAGTCCACTCAGCTTACGCTTACAGGGGGGACGACAATGCTAAATGTCCAAGGTCGTCCCTGTGGTGATCTGCTGATCACTGGTCTAGTCGTCAGCATGCCACGGCCACTCCCTGAGGGCTCGTTCAGACCCACACCACACCCATCCAGCACATGCGTCACAGGACATGTGACCCTGCCAATCAAGTGGGTCTAGCACGTCACATACCCCACTGCCGGTGTGGTAGTCCGGGGGGGGTCCTGGGGGGCGTGGGGGTCCTGGCGGTGGTGGAGGTGGGTGTTGGGGCCCTCTTGGGGCTCCGAGCTGCATGATCAGTAGCTCCATGGCATCTGTTGCTCTTCTGGTGTGGCTGTGGGCTGAGCTCCCTTTCATGGTGCAGGTTGTTGTCCGACTTAACAAACACCAGGTGAGAGCAGGTGTTAAATCCCTACTGCTAACGTGCCTTATCGCATGTTTTGTGCTCTTATCACCGATCTGGCTGGTCGTTGTGAATGTTGCGAAGTGGTGTTTCCACGGGTTTTTGCACGGGAACGCCTACTCTGCATCTCATTAGCGTTAGTTGTCGGTGTCATCTGTGGCGATATTTTTTGCGGCTGCTATCGCAGGTAAACTGGTGATATGGGCTGTTAGCACCAGCTTGTGAATGGTGCGATGAATTTATCACCACTTTGGCTGCGATAAAGTGCCGCTAACTTGGCGATAAGTCCTTGAGAATATGCCCCTAGGTTTGCTATGTCAGAGGCTAATCAAACCAAAATATGTGACGCCTTTGAGAGCTTGGAGAAAAAACGTACTGACTTAACGGATAGGATAAGGGACTTAGAAACTTCCACAGAAGACATGAGAAGGGAGGTTGCTGGAAAGGGTAAAGAAATACAACGATGCAAAGAAAAAGAGAAAGCCTACAGGAAAAAATTGAAATGCTAGAGAATAATTCTAGAAGGAATAATCTAAGGCTCCTCAATGTGCCGGAAGGGAAAGAAGGCGAGAATCTGAAAGGGTTCTGTATAGACTTGATTAAAGAGATTATACCAGAAGTCAGGGGAATGGACCTCCACCAAGATATTCAGCGGATACATAGAGACCCCTACAGACGCAACCCAAACAGAGATAACCCCATGAAGATTCTAGTAAACTTTAACACCTACTTGGAACCTAATAAAGCATGATCTTTGGAACATTTTACTTGGCTACTTGTGGACCTTTCTACTTCAACACTACTCCATTAAAGAAAAAATCCTTTCCGAAGCCTTGAAAGCAGGATCCTATAATAAAGAGGGCTGGTCTTTCCAAATTCGCTCAGACCTTGCAAAAGAAGCACAAACACGTCAATGGGAGCTGGGCAGGTATATACAAGAACTTAAATCCATAGAAGCCACTGCCCAAATTAAATTCCCAGCCACATTAAAAATCATGTGGAACAACAAAATGCACACCTTTAAAGACCCCGAGGAGGTGGAAAACTTCATTAAGCAAATTAAAACATAAATACCGAAGTCCATAAGCATTGTTAGATATAAAAGTTGGGAGAGACGAGGGCGGTTGGGCAAACCTATGCCCAATTATATTGAAGGGAGGGTTCCCCGGGGTGGGAGGGTGGGTGGGAATGTAAATAGATTAGGGAAGGCTCATGCACTACATGTAAATACCACACTGGGTGGGGAGCATTGGGAAAAAACAAAAAAAGTATTCAAGGTCCTCATATGCGAAAATTACACACAGTATAGGAAGCGCAATAGAAGGGGGGTTGCAGGAAGATTCCCAACCTAGATAGTAAACACACCCTGAGGATACTAAGCTGGAACATAAATGGTCTGAGAGTAGCAGCAAGGAGAAGGAAAATTCTCCAATTTCTGAAACAATCTAAAAACGAAATAATAATGTTACAAGAAACACACTTGCGACAAGCTGAATGGGATTTAATACTTAAGGGGCACAAATGGATTCAACAGATGGCATGCACTAATCAGAACTGTAATGTCAAGAGGGTAGCTATTTTGATTAAGAACTCGGCCCACATTAAAATAATAACAACTATCTCTGACTCTAAGGGGAGATGGGTCATTATCAAAATAACAGTATATAATACAAATTTCACCTTGATAAGCTACTATGGTCCGAACATAGATGACCCTTCACCATTACAGGAGATGTTCCAACAAATCTTTGATGACAATAATCCCATTATAATGGCAGGGGACTTTAACATCCTGCTCGACCCCGAGTTAGATAAATCAACCACTAGACCAACAGGCTCCACTCCGAAGATGAGAGCTAGTATACTAAATATAATCATGAATTTAGGATTGATAGACCCCTGGAGACAAAAGGCTGGCAATAATAAGGAATTTACACACCAGAACAAGAAATATGGCCTTGCGTCCCGGATTGATTATTTCCTAATAGATGTCAGACTAGGTAATAAGGTTAAGGTGGTATCTCACCAACCAGCCCATTTATCGGATCATTCAGTAGTAAACCGGGAGTTAGTTTTAGAGCATGAACGGCCTAGATTGAGGTGGACAATGGATAGGTCTCTTTTGGCAGAACAAGGAATATTAGAGAATTTGAAATGTGACACCAAAGAATTCTTTGATTTAAACAAAGGTTCCGCCTCTGAGTGTGCTGTGTGGGATACGTTCAAAGCTTTCATTAGGGGGAGAATTACCAGTTACGCCACTCACAAGAAGAAGGAGAATAATAACAAAATAGAGGAGATAGAGAGGGGAATTGCTACTTGACAAAAAGCATTATATGAGGCTGTCGACCCAAACTTATGTAATGAGATCCAGACAAAAATAGATGAGGGGAAAAAAGATTTAGTAGAACATTTGGAAGGCATTGTTAAAAAGAAATGGTATGTAAGCAAATTATCAAATTATGAATATGGCGAGGGGTGTGGCAAACTCCTCGCTTGGAAGACTAGGGGAGACTTAGTACGGAACTCAATAAAAGAAATAGTTATGGAGGGATCGAGCGAGAGTTGCTGCGATGACCAGGATATTGGGAATGCTTTTATCGCTTTTTTCCAGAATTTGTATACGGAAGAGATACAATTGTCTGATGAGCAAATATTAAATTGGCTTCTAATTGACCCCCTGCCTCAAATTTCTCCTGATAAGCTATGTCACCTTAATAGATTAATAACAAGCGAGGAAGTATCCATGGCTATAAAAAATCTAAAAAACGGGAAGGCACCCCTGGCCTGATGGAATTCCCAGTGAAGTCTATAAGGCCTTAGCAGACGAAATAACTCCTGCCCTAACCTCATTATTTAATGCGGTATATATAGAAGAAGTTACCATCCCTGAGTCCTGGAATGATGCCACAATTACACTAATTTTAAAACCAAACAAAACCCCCAAATAGTGTGAGTCTTATAGACCGATCTCCTTACTGAACAATGATTATAAACTATATACTAACATTCTAGCTAGAAGACTAGAGACTGTATTAGGGGATCTAATAGGGCCCTCACAAAAAGGATTTATGAAGGGCAGGCAGCTAATAGATCTTACCCAGGACCTGGTGTGTGCTATCGACTTGGCTATAGACAAGAACCTCCCGTTAGCCATCTTGACAGTGGACGCCGCCAAAGCATTTGACATGGTCAGCTGGCCCTTTCTCTATGCAGTTATGAGACAGAATGGGCTAGAGGGTAAATTTTTGAATGCAATAAAAAATATATACAGAAATCCTTCTGCAAAGATCTTGATCAATGGCTCCCTCACTAACCAATTTAAGATTGGAAGAGGTACACGGCAAGGATGTCCTTTATCCCCCTTATTGTTTAATATATATATTGAGCCCCTAGCAAGGAAAATTAGGGAAGAGCAGGGGATTCGGCCTTTTCAACATCATGGCTGGGTTAAGAAGGAGGCTCTTTATGCTGACGACTTAATGATTTTCACACAAAATCCTATAGAATCATTTCCGCTCATCATGGGTAAATTAAAAGATTTTGGGAAGGTAGCTGGATACCAGGTCAATGAAGGCAAGACGGAGATACTAGCATGGAATGTACAACTGGGCACCACCTTGGAGAAAAATGTAAAAAGTGAGATCAGATACTTGGGAGTCCAGGTAGTAAAAAACTTGGAGGAAATGGCCCAGATCAACTTTCAGAAACTTCTAAGAGAGACCAAGAGGCTTTTACAACTTTGGTCTCATCTGCCTCTGTCAATCATAGGCAGGGTTAATCTGATCAAGATGATGATCCTTCCGAAGTTTACCTTCATATTTAATGCCCTACCGCTGCACATGGAGGCAAAAAGCTTTAAGAAACTACAAAGTGTTCTGACTAGTTTCATCTGGGCTCACAAAAACCCAAGAATTGCCTGGAAAAAGCTACGCAAGAAGAAAATCGGAGGTGGGCTTGCGCTCCCGGATTTCCAAGTATATTATTGGGCCTTTCAGCTGAAAAACCTTAGAGTGCTCCTAACCAAAAACTATCAATCAAGATGGCCATGCTATGGAGCTTTGACCCACTACTTTGCCGATCATGGCAACTACTTTATGTTTAAATATGGGCACCCTAATTTTTTTTTTAAAGTCCGTTTAAAGGTCTTGAGCACAGCATGTAAATTGTGGATCCAAGTTCGGAGAATATTGGTTTTACCCTACTATAGTTATAGGGCCCCAATTTGGAAATCACCTGGGACTCCTGAGTGCCTACAAGACTCATTATCTACCCCACTTAGAGATGTCACAATGGAGAACTGGGGTCAACTGATGGATATCCATGGTAAAATCTCATGGGAACACTTATCGAAGAAAACCAACAACCACTTGTCTAGATTCAAGTATTTTCAATTGGCAAGATGGGCTCAAAACCAAGAACTCAGTGGCTTGAATGACTGGGAGACGGCATTATGCGGCAATTTCTTACCGAAAAAAGAAATCTCTAAGTGGTACTGGATGCTGGTACAGGAGGAAGATCGCCATAACATACCATTGGAGGGGAAATGGAAAGATGAGCTACCCGACGCCGACTTAACTTCCCTGTGGCAAGTATCTTTGAACATGCTATGGTCGTTTGTCAAATATGCTCCATTAAAGAAAAATCATTTTTTTACTTTACATAGAGTTTATTGGTCCCCCAAGAAACTATCCAGAATAGGAGGGGAAATCAGGAGTTGTCCGAAGTGTGGATTGGCCAAAGCAGATGATGTGCACATGTTTTGGTCGTGCCCGGGTGTCCATGATTATTGGCTAGAAGTGGGTAAGTTACTGACGGCCATTTTAAAAAGAAAGATAGAGGTAAGCCTTTCTCTGATTATCTTTGGGATTTTGGATAATGGTGGCTTTATTGGGAAAAACAAGAAATTACTAGAGCAACTTTTATTAGTTTTAATTATAATCGCACGCAGGGAAATATGCATCAATTGGGTCTCTATCAATGTACCTTCTTGTACAGCTTGGCTAAAGGCAGCTAGGCGTTTTGGCAAGCTGGACTGTGTCAATGGATCAGCTAAGAGAATTAGCACATGGGAACCCTTGGTACTTTATAACTCCAATCCAATTAGAGAATAAAAGAAGAATGGTTCAAGGATTAAGACACCTAAATCCAAGGAGAGGTAATAAGTGGGAGTATCCACATCACCTCTATAATAAAGGCCGAAAGTAGGTGTAACAGGGCAGGAATATCCAGCAGGATGTGGAACCAGGCCCAACTCAAGATTTGACCACACCATAAATATTACTTTTATGGATTGTCGCATATGAGGACCAAAAAAAAAAAGGATGTAGTACCGCAACCAGTGTGGGATTCAAGGTTTCTGTTCATTCACACACTCACTTTTGCAGTGTCGTCTTTCTGGGCACTGCCTCTAAATTTCCGGCTGAATTCCAATGTTTCCAGAATGAAGGTGCCTGGATGGGCGTTGGGCTGTAGAAGTATGGATGCATCTCCCACAGACTCAGAGTCTCTACATAATTTGCATGGTGTCCCGGCCTTTGCTCGTGGGCTTGTGCTATATTACAGAGGGATGGCCAGGGTAAAAAAGCACTTGGAAAAATATTTTTTTTTTACAGCATTAAAAAGGAGTGGTTGGGGAGAGGATGTAGCCTTACGGCTAGAGCTGCCGACTTTGGAGCTGGGGAACCAGATTCGAGCCTCAGCGTCGGTTCAACATCCTGTGATTCTGGGCAAATCACTTAATCTCCCCGTGCCTACCAAAAAATGAATGTGTCCTTGTGTAACGTGACTAGTGCTCATGTAAAGCGCTCCAATACCTTCGGGTCGAGTTTGCGTTATATAAATCTACAACAAAAAAAAACATGTGCTGCTGAATGGCATCTGAAGATTGTACCTACACATTGAGGCCCTGATCGCTCTCTAAAGGAATTCTTGAGGTGTCCCAGAAGAGCCACTGACAATTAAGGAGGAACTGTTTTCTGCAGGGGTCTCCTGAAGATCTCAAATAAAGTGGATGTAATCTGTGCTTGCCACAATGAAAATGAGCAGTGGTGGGTTTTCAAGATACCCCTGAAGATCTGAGGGCCATCTGCATGAAAATACTGTGGAGTGATGGAGCAGGGTAAATGTAAACATTTTAACCTCCTAATATTTTCGTAAAATATTAATAAACATGTTCGTTTAAGTAAATAACCAACAATGTATGTTAAGGGTTAAAGGTAACACGCAATTCTGTGTGCAAATTAATTGACTTATAATTGTTTATGTGTCTAACATAACATAATATTTGCGTACTAATGAAATAATAAATGCATGATTTGTGCTTTTTAAATAAAACGTGTGGTTGCAAAATAAAGCGATGGTAAGTAAGGGACAGCTTTATATGTTGCTTCTGCTAGGTAATACCTAATTGGGGTACGTAGAAAGACGGGAGGGAAACGAAAGGGTTTATATTTCTTTGTTTTAATAACATTTTGTTTATCTTTGAAAATAGTGCGCTTAGGCCTGCCGAGCAGCAATATAAAATGGCCGCAAGTTGCTAGAGTACGCATGAGCGGGAGACCATGTGATAGAGGAGAGAGGCTGTGGAAAAGGGATGATCACGTGCTGATGCCGAGAGGCTAAGATGAAAGTATGGTCAAGGCTGTTGTGACCCTTCTGAGCAGATGTGTGCCAAGATGATCAGCAAGAAGCGTGAGAAGCCTGACTGAATCAATAGACGGAACTGTATTACACAAAATGTAACAGAAAAAGATACAATTTGGACTGATCGAAACGGATGAGCAAGTGCATGAACTGTGGGAAATGATGCTTGCATGGACATTCCACACGGAACTGGTTAAGACCAGGAAGTTTGATTAAAATGTATATGGACCTGAGTTTTGACCAATGAGAATGAATCGCGCCATGTAAGAAGAAACATTTTATGCTGTAAGCTAGAATTAGGGTATAAGAAGACCTACTCTTGGTGGGAGGGGTTAGAATGCTGTTCGAATGCTGCGGGAGATGCTGCAGAAGTTAGATGCTGCGTGAGTTAGATGCTGTAGATGGGAGAAGTTGCGGTTGCTGATGCTGCTGCTGTTATTTTCCTTTTCCAGTTGAGTATAAGGTTGCTGCTTTAGGAGAGCTTTTCCTGATAGATTTTATTTTAGAACTATTAGATTTTTCCCAGACAGATAGATAGGTTGATCTTTAGAGTTCGTATCATGATAATCCTATTTTTCCGTCTAATAAAAATGCATTGCAATTCCAAATTATTCGTACATTGATAATAAATGTAATGATCTGAATAATAAGCTAATCTCATTTCCTGCATTCAAAACTTATGTAAACTTTATTATTCTTTAAACGAATGACTCAGTGATTCTTTAGCTCAATGATTAAAATGAAATGTTTAAAAGGTTTATTGTGATTGAGCTCGTCTTAATCACCATCAACTGATTCCTACTAGTTGGTCCATCGACCAATGAGCGGAATACCTTAAAGGCAAATGA
This sequence comes from Calotriton arnoldi, assembly GCA_963921515.1. NCBI lineage: Eukaryota > Metazoa > Chordata > Amphibia > Caudata > Salamandridae > Calotriton > Calotriton arnoldi. The sequence continues at coordinate 2,281,068 of CAWUFW010001334.1, read as the reverse complement.
GAAATATTATGTCATTATAAAAGAGGTATCCCGTCTCCTTCCAGCGAATCGTTTTTCTCCTAGGTTCATGACGGAGGAAATCCAGGGAACAAATGAGTAAGTGAATGTATATGCGGTGTTATGGGCCCCACCGTCATATGGATATAGTGTGTGTGTTAGAGAAATAATTGCACCTGGATGACCAAAGCATAATAGGAGAATTATTTTTATTGTTAGCGCTGGATCAGATTTCTTGGTAGCAGAGTTATGGTTACTATAGATTAGTTTGGTGATTATTGATTATAGATTATTGATAAGTTCATGTTTAACACTTTTGTTGAGTCGCGTTAAGTTATATGTACGTTTTCACGCTTCCGGGAAGTAGGAAGTGGAACACGTGTGGCAAGAGAAGTCACATGGAATTTTACACTGTCTGAGTTCATTTTTGGTAATAACACAGGTTGTGTTATAATAGGGACATTTTGCGTGTAAAAGGTGTGTAAGTGAAATAGTGATCGGTTTTCTTGTGAAACTTTGGCCTTAATTCTCAGGGGCAGTATAGTCTCCACATGTGTTTTATCCCCAGAGAAACGGGTTTACTGATTGATTGAAAGAAGGGTAAGGTAGAGGAAAGTGCTACTTGATCGGCGAAATGGAAAATTCTGTGGTAGGGTAGAGGTAAGCGCTGCCTACTGGAAAATACAGAATTCTTGGGTAAATGGTCAAAGCTATCGTTTCGGTTTAGCGAATCAGACAATGGAAATGTGGTTAAAATGTTGTAACTAACAAAAATTGTTGAAAAAGAAATTGCCGATAAATTTTGTAAAGGAGGGGTCAAGAGCAAAAGTGACGTAGACAAAAGCCGCGCTGGGATTGGACAGTGCGATAGTCACATGAGAACAGGAGCAGGACTGACGTAGACAAAATCCGCGCTGGGATTGGACAGTGCGCCGTAGACAGAAATCGCTGTGATTGGAGTGTTGGTGTGAGTCGCGCTAGTATTGGTTGAAATAACGCATAGGGAACAGTGTTGAATTGCGGATTGTTTAAGGAGAAAAAGGTTGTGAATCATGTCGTACTATGAGTATGGTAAAGAGAAAACGTCATGGATGTCGAAAGTTAAAAACTTCTTTAAAAAGGACAAAAGGTAGTGACTAGAGAGGGACAAATAATTCCTCCGCCGAAATCACCAGCTTCACATATGATGCTGAAATATGGATATCATACATGCATATGGTTAGAAAATTGGACAAAATACACCAAGAATGATGGAGCATTGGCTTTCCCTGAGAATGGTTCATTTAATGTAGCTGTACTACGGAACTTGAGAGAAAAGATGGTAATGCTAGAACCTAGACCTAGACCGACACAGTTTGAAGCTTTAACGGAATGGGAAGATGAGATGTATGAGCGAGAGAGATCCAGAGGATTAAAGAATCATGAGTTTTTGCCTGGAAGGTTGTGGGGAATAAATCATGAGAACAGAGTAAAGCGTTGGAGATATGCTAACATGACAGGGGGTTTGTTTCCAGCTTTTGCAGTTGAGGAAGAAGCAAAGAGAAAGTGTACCGAGAAAAAGAAACATGTAGTGGTAGAAAAGTATGTGTATGGTGGTAGTGAAACAGATGACGAATTGCTGGAAGATATTTTAAACAGAAACCCACCTCCATACCAACAGACTTCTGCGGTGGTGACACCTAATGCACCGCCAATGGAAACTGGGAGGAATAAAAAACCCGAACGAAGAAATGAAACAAATAGGTCACAAGAAACATTTAAAACTTCACAAAATGAAGAGACAGAAAGTGACAATGCAACTGAATTAGCAAAAACGACAAAAGAATTGACTGAGAAAATAAGAGAATTGACAAAGAATATGGAAGCTGTAACTGTACCAGTAACAATAGGTCCAGTAATGCCAATTTTTGAGAATCAGAAAATTAATGAACATTCCTTAGTGATTCCCATGAATTCACATTTGCAAAGAAAAAGAGAAGGGGTGGAACTGAATAATGAAGGGGCACACAATTTGGCTAGTACGTGTAGACCAAGCCCACCTACAAATTTGACGATAAATGAGAATGAGATTAGGAGAATGCCTATGGTGACAGAGTCCGCATCAGGAACACCAGAAAGAAGCAGCGATTGGATAGAATTAAATAGTACGCCTGTAGGTCCGACTCCAGAAGAGTTAAACGAATGGATGAAAGCGCTAAAAGCAAAAGAACCAGAAGAAAAACCATTAGATGTAATTAGGTTGAAAATAGACATGGAAGAGTTGATTTTGGGAACAATTGGAACAGAAAAACAAAAAAATTATCAGGATGATGAGATTATGTTTTTGTGCAAGAGTCTTACTTGGAGAGCTAGAAATTTACATGACAAATTGGAAGAGATCGCGAGTGAACTAGGAGTAGAATTTGTGAAAGTGAGGACGTTGCAGAAACCGTACAGAGTAGATTTTTGTGAGAAAGACATAGAGAATTTGAACACATCAGGAAGACTGACCCAAATAAAAGAGCTGATTGTTTTATTGAGAAAATGGGGTGATGTGGATAGATGGAGAAATAGATGGTCAAAGAGGAATGAGAAAACAACAGATAAAGCATCTTTGGCTTTTGCAGTGACAGATAGGGAACGAGTTGCTAGGGAATACCCGATGAGAGAAACACCAGGTGGTAGTTATGTGCATGTTCCGTGGACCAGACAGGATATACTGTCATTTACAAATGACTTCCCCAAATTGAGAGAGAAACCAGTAGAATGGTACAGACAAGTGGAAAGATGTGTTAAAGTGTCAAAAGTACTGTGGATAGATCTGGATGGATTGTTTGATATAGTAGTGCCAGCTGATTTGTGGACAGAATGTAAGATTACCATTGATTGGCCAACTGTAGAATATCCAAGGGATGCTAAAACAGGAGCGCCAGGTCCAGAAGTGATGAGGAAGTACGACCAAGTAGTTACCTTTTTGAAGAATAAAATTCCACCAAAAGAAACAGATTGGGTAAAAATAGACAGAACAACGCAGGAAAGCAAAGAGTCAGTGCACGCCTACTATGAGAGATTGTTGTTGGTTTTCAAACAGTATAGTGGTTATGAGACATTAAGTGAGAAGGATATGAGTCATTTTGTATATAGGTTTGTGTATGGATTAAAACCAGAGATAAGTGAAATGATTAAGCAGCACTTGATTGGTTGGCAGAATAGCACAGTGGACGAAGTTTTGAGATATGCTAAGTATTGTAGTGATGAAATTGAGAGTAAACAGCGTAAATTGAAAGAAAAGGCCATGTGGGCACAGGTGAAAGTTGCAGTGAAGCAAGAAGCTCAATTGAGTAATACTAGTAGTGAAACAGGACAGTTTAAATCCCGACCTAATATAGGTAAAGGAAAAGGACAAATGAGGATAGATGAGGCAAAGAAAAAGTGGCCATGCCACAACTGCGGAAAGCTAGGACATTGGAGAAACTAGTGTAAATTTCCTCCAAAACCTAATGTGGAAAATCAATCATTAAATTCACAGGTGCAGAGTGAGGTAGTTACTCAACAAGGTCAGGTGCCACAACCACCACTTCCCAAGAGTGTTAACCAACAGAAATACAGTGCAGAAACAGGATTCTACGGAGAACAGGTAACACAGTTGCCGCGTGCAGCTGCAATTTCTCAATATTGGTTACGACAGGATGAGGATGACACGGATGAAAGTTCATGACGGTGCCTAAGAGAGAGGGAAGAGTGCGTGCTTGGCGCAACTCTAGAGGTAGATCAGTCTGGTCCATTTGTGGATGGAGAAGTGAATGGTGCAAATGTAACATTCCTTGTTGACACTGGAGCTACCCGTTCTACTGTTAGGTCAGTGGAAATTCCAAACCTTCCTCTCTCAGGTGAACATATCCAAGTGGTTGGAGTTTTCAATCAGCAAATTAAAACGCCTCTTACTAAATTAGTAAAGGTAAGAATTGGTCCATTTAGTGAAATGCACCGATTTGTGGTATGTGATTGTAGTCCTGTGAACCTTTTAGGACGCGACTTATTGTGCAAAATGAACTGCACTATTTATTGTACCCCAGACGGAATTGCATTTCACACTCCAGATGAGGATGTGCTGTATAAAATGACAATGGTGAATTTAGAACCAGAAGTAAATGGTTTGTTTCCTGTATTTGATGCAGAGAAAATCCCAATTGAATTGAAAAAGACAGTGAAAGAAGAGGTGTGGGATTTTACAGGAGAAGATGTAGGATTAATGAAAGGAGTAGATCCCGTTAAAATAACAGTAAAAGAAGGAACGAGTTACCCAAATACGCCCCAGTATAAATTGACTCCAGAAATAATTGAAGGAATAACGCCAGTAATAAATAAAATGATTGAACAAGGGATTCTAAAAGAAATAATGAGCAATTCATGTAATTCGCCAATAATGGGACTGAAAAAGCCAAACGGAACATATAGAATCGTACAGGATTTAAGGAAGGTAAACAAAATTGTTGTGCCTTGTTGCCCAATAGTACCGAACCCTGCTGTGATTCTATACCAGATTCCACGTGAAGCAGAATGGTACACAGTAATTGATTTATGTCATGCATTTTTCTCTATTCCATTGCATCCAGATAGCCAGCCATTATTTGCGTTTAGGTTTGGAGAGCGTATTTTGGCATGGTGCCGAATTCCTCAAGGGTACACAGAAAGTCCCTCAATCTTTAATCAGATCTTAAAGAAATCATTGGAAGACCTAAGAATGCCAGAAAAGTCAGTAATGGTTCAGTATATTGATGACCTACTGGTGGCATCAAAAACGAAAGAAGCATGTGTCAATGATACGATTGCTTTGCTGAATCATTTAGCAAAAAGAGGACATAAAGTGTCCCCTTCAAAATTGCAGTTTTGTCAACAAGAAGTCCAGTATTTAGGGCATAAAATTGAGAAAGGAGTGCGAAAGGTAACGACTGAAAGAATAAAAATGATTCAAGGAATGAGAGCTCCAATGACACAAAGAGAGGTAAGAATGTTTTTGGGAATGGTTGGATATTGTCGACAATGGATAAGCGGTTTTTCACTAATTGCTAAACCATTGCAGAAACTGACAAAGAAGGATGTTAAAGATCCTTTTGAAATGAATGATGAAGAAATGAAAGCATTCAGAGAGTTGAAAAAGAAATTGTGTGAGGCTCCAGCATTGGGAATGCCTGACTATGAGAAAGATTTTGAGTTGTATTGCAGTGAAAGAGATGGATGTGCATTTTCAGTTTTGGTGCAGAGACATGGAACTATGAAAAGACCAATTGCATATTTTTCAGCTGTTTTAGACCCTGTAGCGAAAGCGTTGCCTGGATGTTTGAAAGCAGTTGCTGCTACTTGTGTGAGTCTGGAACAGAGTGAAGGCATAGTGATGGGGTATCCATTGAGAGTGTATGTTCCCCATTCTGTGGAAATTCTTTTGACAAGAACGAAAACACAATACATGACACATAGTCGGCTGACTAGGTATGAAAAGGTAATTTTGAGTGCAGATAATGTGACCATTGACAGATGTATGAATGTGAATCCTTCAACATCATTGCCAGATGAAGAGAGTGTGATTGAAATGGATGAAGTAGATCACGATTGTCTGAATGTGCTCGAATACTGTACAAAACCAAGATCTGACATACGAGATGAGCCTTTGAAAGAATCAGATTATATTCTGTTTGTGGATGGCTCATGTTTAACAACGAGTGATGGAATTCTAAGTGCAGCATATGCAGTTTGCACAGTAGCAACTGTATTGGAAGCATCTTGTCTGAAAGGTGTACGGTCTGCTCAAGTCGCAGAATTAGTAGCTCTGATTCAAGCATGTAAGTTGGGAAGAAATGTACGGGTTACGATTGTGACGGATAGCCAGTACGGCTTTGGGGTTGTGCATGATTTTGGTCAGATTTGGTCACAAAGGAGTTTCTTGACGTCTGCAGGAACGCCCATCAGAAATGGAGATTTTGTGAAAAAGCTGCTTGAGGCGATACAGCTGCCTAAACAGATCGCTGTAGTGAAGTGCAATGCACATAAAAATGGGGAAGACTACATTACTGTTGGTAATAAATATGCTGACGAAATGGCACAGTACTGTGCAAAGAATGTGGTTTCTTTGAATAAATGTCGTGAAAGAGAGCATATTTCTTGTCCTTTGCTTTTTACTAACTCTATTGAGACATGGGATGAGGTGAGACAGTTACAAGAAGCTGCAGAGGAAGAGGAAAAAGATATCTGGATAAAAGCAGGATGTAGAAAACATGAAGAAACTGATGTTTGGGTTTACAGGGATGAGAGACCAGTTATGCCTGATAGCATGATTTCTGACATGGCTCGGATGTACCATGGACAAGCCCATATTGGGAGAGATTCAATGATCAGACTTTTTAGACAAACGTGGTATAATCCAAAATTCAGAGCCATAGCTGAGAGTCTTTGTCAGAGATGTCTTATTTGTCAACAGTTAAATCCAGGAAGGAAAACAGTAGTGAGTCTAGGAAGAATAGGACGAGAAGGGGGTCCTTTCACTAGAATGCAAATGGATTTTATTGAAATGCCACCTTGCAACAGACTAAGGTATGTCCTAGTGGTCGTCTGTTTGTTTTCCCGTTGGGTGGAGGCATACCCAACAAGAAGGAATGATAGTATTACGGTAGCAAAACTTATGCTGCGAGAATTCATTCCGAGGTATGGTTTTCCAGTCACGATTGAAACAGATAGAGGAACACACTTCCAAAATGAATTAGTTAAACTGATTTGTGAAGCACTTAGTATTAAACAGAAACTGCATTGTGCATACAGACCAGAGGCTTCTGGAATAGTAGAGCAAGTGAATGGAACAATTAAGAACAGGTTAGGAAAAATGTGTCAAGCTACAGGACTCAAATGGCCAGATGCTTTGCCATTGGTTCTGGTGACAATCAGAAGTATTCCGGAAAGGAAAACTGGACTCAGTCCACATGAAATAATCATGGGACGAGCAATGAGACAAGCACAAGTACCTGTCAACAAGCTACTGACTATAACTGATGATCTAGTGCTGGATTATTGCAAAGGATTGGCTGATGTGGTGCGTTCTGTGTTTCATCAGGTTGGACCGGATGCGACCACTCTTGAAAGAAAACCAGCTCACGACTTGAATCCAGGAGATTGGGTTCGAATAAAAGTCCACCGGAGAAGAAACTGTTTGGTTCCTCGCTGGGACGAACCATGACAAGTGATCCTGGTGACGACCACTGCAGTGAAGTGGGCAGGAGTGAAACACTGGGTACATGCCAGTCACACCATCAGAGTTCCAGAACCAAAAGATCGACGTGTGAGTCGACATCTGGAAATATCAGATAACAGTTCAGCATCAGAAAGAGAAGAAGAAACAAACAGGGTGCCAGAACCTGAAGATCGACCTGTAAGTCGACATCTGGAAGACCCAACTACAAGTGCAACAATAGAAGAAGAAGAGGAAATAGAAGAAATAGCTGAAGTTCCAGAATTTGAAGATCGACCTGTAAGTCGACATCTGGAAATATCTGACACCAGTTCAGAATCTGATACAGAACATTCGGAGTGTGAAGAAATCATAAAAAGAAATTGGAATTTTGAAAGCATAAGAGAAGAAACTGAGCCAGAAGATAGTGACAGTGAGCAACCAAGTACAAGTTGTGGTAAAATTCCTTCGGAGATAATATTAGTAGATGAAGAAGGGAGAGTTTCAAACCAAAAGCTAGAAAAATCGGAAAATCCCCGAGGAGCAGTAGGGACAGATAGTCACCCACAAGAACAGGGAAATTTAGAAGCAGATAGAGAGACTGACAAAGATTCGGAAGAACCTCGAGGAGGGACAGAAATAGGTGAACGAAGGAAGATAAGAAAAGAACCACAAGTAGAAGAAAATGAAATTATAAGTTTCAAAATAAGAGGAAATAACGAAAGAATTGAAACAGAGTCTGAAGAAAGTGGAGAAGAAAGAAGTGAAAAACTAGAGACAAGAAAAAGAAATTGGAAAACAGAAAGAGAAGAAAAAGGAAGTGAAGCAAAAAGGCCAAGAAAAGGAGACAATTGGCCCAACGAAGTAAGAAAATTAAGATACAGAATCATAAGGTTGGATGGGAAAAGTGCTGAACAAGTGAATGAAATAACAAGTCAAAGAGAGCAAGAAAAACAAGGTGGAAAACACTTGCAGAAAACGAAAAGAATAAAGAAGGTAAATCAAAAGTATAGATCACCTGAATGGTTGTATCGTGCTTTGACTAGTCACAAAGAAGAAAAGAACACTCACGAAAACCCAGAACAAAGAAACCTGAGGGGAGAAAGTGAAGTGCAACAAACCTGAAGCAACAAACCTGAAGAAGTTTAGATAGTTTTACCGGATTTGACAAAACACTGATCTGACGAATTTACCGGATGTGACAAAGAAAGAATTCTGAGAAAGAATTAAAAGAAAGTACCAAGCAAAGACAAAACATTGGAAGTACAGAGTGGCAAGCAAGGCATTTCTGAGGTGTTGTGACACAATTTTCTAGAAAACAAATAAGCAAGGTTATAAAACAAAATGGAGAATACTAGAGATAGAAAATGTAAATGTGAGTTTTTAAGTAGATGGTGCAAGATGTGCTGCTTTTGTACAGGATTATTAATAACAGTATGGGTGGTTTTAGCAATCACTATTCCAATTAGTTTAGCTGTAGTAGAAATGTCTAATAACACTGAGCAAGAAAAAGGAGCTAACACTCAAGAGCCAGTTATTTTAAAGAGTAGTGCAGAATTACATAAGGACAAATCAATAACAGATTTTTCAAAAAATGTTTTTACTAAATTATTATATGAGTATGTAGAAACAATGGATGTAAGAGATTGCTATGTTTGTATGCAGTTGCCTGCATCTGTAGCAGAGGGTGTGACTTATCATCACCTCCCTTTGACGTATGGAATAACATGTAGTGTTTTAACAAGTTTATTTTATAAAACAGGTAGATTAGAATATTATTACACTGACATAAATAAGATTTTTGCAAAAGTTTCTGTAGTTCCCGAGCTTAACAAAATAAAAGAGGGAAAGACGTTTGGTGAATATTTTTTAGAAAATAAGATTTTAACATTAGATAATATAATTAGGTACAACCTTACCTGTGAGTTAAAGAAAGAAGAAAAGGTATTTTTAGAGATGGTTGAAGAGAGAAGAGTGAAATTTCAAAGAAAAGTGATAGAAGAGACAAAAACACCTCTTTGGGCGTTTGAGGAAGACAATCATGACAAGAAAAAGACAAATGCAGCTATGACTCTGGATTGGCCCCAACAGGGAAGGTTGTGCATTAGAAGAAATAAGACAAGATATGACAATTATTTTGTGGGTTCCAGTAATTGCCATGACAATTACCAAATTTTAGGTGGATGGGGATTCAAAGGGGGAAAAGATCCAATATTTCCAGGGATTTATTATATTTGCGGAAATAGGGCTTATTATAGGTTGCCGGACCATTGGTATGGGTCATGTTACTTAGGCCTGGTCTTTCCAAAGATTTTTCATGTGGATAGAAAAGAAAAAGGAACACACAAAATGATAAATACTTTTACACGTAGAAAAAGGGAAAGTTTTTCAGAAATAATAGGTGATATTTTTGGTGCATTGATACCAGCAGTGGGAGTATCTTTGAATGCATTTAGAATTCGGAAATTATCCACAGTGGTAGATCGTTTATCTACAGATACTGCTGGAGGGTTCTTGATGGTAAATACCGAGATGGTTGCCATGAGAGCTATGGTGATGCAAAATCGTCTTGCCCTTGACATTCTTTTGGCAAAAGAGGGCGGAGTCTGTGGAATGCTGAAAGTCCAACATTGTTGCACTTACATTCCAGATAAGAGCGAAAATATACAGAAGTATATAACGAATATTACAAATTTGCACAAAGAACTTGTTCCACTGGAGGTTGAAAGTGCTTGGGGAAAACTTGGTAAAGGGTTTTCTTCTGTAATAAATTGGTTAACAAGAATGAGTGGATTAATAATAGGGAAAGTTATAATAATAGCAACAGTGATAATAATAATAATATTAGTACTGAAGCTTGCAATAACATGTATAAAGAAAAGAAGAAGGCAGAATAAAATAGAAAAAGAAAACAAGATAAACAGGGAAGAGAGAGAGAAATGGGTGAAATAGAGTTAGAAGAAATAAAAGAGAACATGTACAAGAAAACGAAGAAACAAGTTGAAAGGGACACAGTTGTGTAAACTAACAAAAGCAAACGGATAAAAGATATATGCTGTCTGAGAAAATTGTATAACTTGGGTTTTTGTGGTGATATTAAAAATCACCAAAGGGGGGAGTTGATGGAGCAGGGTAAATGAAAAAATTTTAACCTCCTAATATTTTCGTAAAATATTTAATAAACATGTTCGTTTAAGTAAATAACCAACAATGTATGTTAAGGGTTAAAGGTAACACGCAATTCTGTGTGCAAATTAATTGACTTATAATTGTTTATGTGTCTAACATAACATAATATTTGCGTACTAATTAAATAATAAATGCATGATTTGTGCTTTTTAAATAAAACGTGTGGTTGCAAAATAAAGCGATGGTAAGTAAGGGACAGCTTTATATGTTGCTTCTGCTAGGTAATACCTAATTGGGGTACGTAGAAAGACGGGAGGGAAACGAAAGGGTTTATATTTCTTTGTTTTAATAACATTTTGTTTATCTTTGAAAATAGTGTGCTTAGGCCTGCCGAGCAGCAATATAAAATGGCCGCGAGTTGCTAGAGTACGCATGAGCGGGAGACCATGTGATAGAGGAGAGAGGCTGTGGAAAAGGGATGATCACGTGCTGATGCCGAGAGGCTAAGATGAAAGTATGGTCAAGGCTGTTGTGACCCTTCTGAGCAGATGTGTGCCAAGATGATCAGCAAGAAGCGTGAGAAGCCTGACTGAATCAATAGACGGAACTGTATTACACAAAATGTAACAGAAAAAGATACAATTTGGACTGATCGAAACGGATGAGCAAGTGCATGAACTGTGGGAAACGATGCTTGCATGGACATTCCACACGGAACTGGTTAAGACCAGGAAGTTTGATTAAAATGTATATGGACCTGAGTTTTGACCAATGAGAATGAATCGCGCCATGTAAGAAGAAACATTTTATGCTGTAAGCTAGAATTAGGGTATAAGAAGACCTACTCTTGGTGGGAGGGGTTAGAATGCTGTTCGAATGCTGCGGGAGATGCTGCAGAAGTTAGATGCTGCGTGAGTTAGATGCTGTAGATGGGAGAAGTTGCGGTTGCTGATGCTGCTGCTGTTATTTTCCTTTTCCAGTTGAGTATAAAGATGCTGCTTTAGGAGAGCTTTTCCTGATAGATTTTATTTTAGAACTATTAGATTTTTCCCAGACAGATAGATAGGTTGATCTTTAGAGTTCGTATCATGATAATCCTATTTTTCCGTCTAATAAAAATGCATTGCAATTCCAAATTATTCGTATATTGATAATAAATGTAATGATCTGAATAATAAGCTAATCTCATTTCCTGCATTCAAAACTTATATAAACTTTATTATTCTTTAAACAAATGACTCAGTGATTCTTTAGCTCAATGATTAAAATGAAATGTTAAAAGGTTTATTGTGATTGAGCTGGTCTTAATCACCATCAACTGATTCCTACTAGTTGGTTCATCGACCAATGAGCGGAATACCTTAAAGGCAAATGAGAAATATTATGTCATTATAAAAGAGGTATCCCGTCTCCTTCCAGCGAATCATTTTTCTCCTAGGTTCATGACGGAGGAAATCCAGGGAACAAATGAGTAAGTGAATGTATATGCGGTGTTATGGGCCCCACCGTCATATGGATATAGTGTGTGTGTTAGAGAAATAATTGCACCTGGATGACCAAAGCATAATAGGAGAATTATTTTTATTGTTAGCGCTGGATCAGGAGCAAGTGAACTTCTTTCACTGGTACAGCACTGCAGACGGCACAGTTCTCTTTTGTCAACCTGGCATACAGGATTGAATTGAAGACACCCCCAGTGAGACATCAGACCTTTGTGCCCGATTGATAAAGTGTCCACATGACTCTGATTTGGAAAGTGAGCAACTGACCCAAGAGACCAATCACCAGTTCATGAAACTCCATCTTAATTGTGCATTGGTATCAGAGTGGGACCTACTTCAAAGATGTAAACAAGGACAATGTTTCCAAAGGCGTTCCTTTCTTTGTGGGCATGCCATCCGTGGAACTGAGATCATGCATCTCATGGAATCACATGGCTACCTCTCGCCACTGCAAATCTACTGCATCTTCCCATCAGCCCCCGACACACGTGCCCGTTGCCAGGATCCTGAGGCGGTTCTTAGACATGTTTTGTGGGACTGCCCGATCCTCGCCTAGTATTGGTACAATGTCCTTTCGACTATATCCTCAACCACTGGCCACCCACCCCGGGACACCTGCGAAGCAGGGGCACTAGGCATCTGCACACACCAGAAAAATATAAAACAGTGACCCATTTTACTGACCTAGCCCTAGCCTTGGCAAAACGTGCCGTGACGATGCACTGGAAAAGCACGACTCCCCCAGCGGCTTGGACTTGAGTGCAGTGGTGATGCTGAGTCAGCGTTGCATAGGCAAAGGGAAGATGCCAGGGGCCTTCACTGCCATCCCATAGCCACACTCTGGGGTGAGCTGCTGTTATGAGTCCTGGGCACTGACCAGAAGCCCTGCTCCTCTTCCCCATGAGGGTCCCTCCTTTGCCTGCCCCAAGGAGCTCCTGTTATTAGAGTGACAGACCATGCCCAACCCTTGCCACTTACTAAAAGCGAACCAGTACCCTCTCCTACTAAGAGACCCTCTCACTGCACAAGATAGCCACCGATAAAGACCCATCTGCCCCTCCCTCCACCCTTCTTCATCCTTAAACCATCCTCACTACTCCACTGTTGCACCCAGTTATTTGGTTGCCCTCCGTTGAATACAGACACAATTAGGCTTTGAGAGTAGTTCTCGTATCACGGCTTTCTTTTTCAGTCTCCTATGTCTCGGCTTGATTATGTTCCAATTCCCATTGCTAAATGTAGATTCTCCAAAGCTTATCCCACCGAGCAATGTACCCTTTTATATTGATGGTATGTAACCTGAGGTTGCTTTATGTTTACGAAGGCAACAAAATAAGGGGCATTTTTATGGGAATTGTTACGCAGTGCATTGCAGCAAGGCACCTTACTGCGCTGCGTGACATGGAAAGAACATAAATGCGCCTTATTTAAAGCAATACGGCACATCCCTGTGCTCTCCCCTGCGCTGGCGAAGTTTCAGCAGCCTAGCATGCATTCCATGCAGGATTGTTTTTGCGCCTTCCTGCACAAAAACAATCCTGGGAGGCATATTCCTATTTCGATGTAGGCTGAAGAATGCAGCACACATAGAAAGAAGAAGAAACAAGAAGAAATGGAGATATTTCTCTACGTCATGCCTCCCTGGGGAAGGTGTAAGATTTTAGCACAACCCCAGGTTTGCAAGTTCTGGAAAACACCCACGCAACACCCATGGAATGCCTTCCCAGGGCAGAGTAACGCAACACAGCAAGTTGCGCTGCTTTGCGTTACTCCAGATTTTTGAAGCCACTCAGAGCCACGCAAAGTGGCTTTAAAAATCTGACTTTTATGTTTACGTCACGCATGTACCACATTGCGTGGTGCAAACGTGACGCAGCCCTCTCATAAATATACCTCTATGCTTTTAAATAAATCATGAAATCACGTGGCTACACTGCAAACTCAACATACTTCCTGCCTGTTCCATCATAAAGTTAAATGTTACTCAAATATAAATGGAGCATGAAATGATGCTGGATGCTCGCCTGTTCCTTACGATAGTTTGTAGGCATTGTGTGAACTACAGTGAGTCCATGACCTCATTTAAAACCAGGTACTCACCCTTTGTAGGTCACTGGCACTACATTCATTGAAAAGTTGAACAGAATTGTTCAATCTACAAAAGTACATGTATCCTCAATGACAAGGCTAATATAGAGTGCAAGCTTTCCATTCAACGGTTTCTTGGATGTTGCCTCTGTATGAGCCTCTCTTCTGGGGTGAAATCCATCTTCTATCATGATGGTTCATTTTTCTGTTTAAAAATCTGCAGTTTTGTATTCAAGATATAAATCTTTCTTGTGCGAGTGCTAAGATTGCATTGGTTAAGAGAGACACCACCTTGCTATATTGGGAAAAATGAGTGCCAATAAATACCTGAAAATATTTTTTTTTTCAGTTTTATAGTGTGAAAATTTGGCTCACGGACATTGGAGCACTTTAAATTAGCACCACTTACATTAAAGAATCCAGATTCATTTTCTTTTACACATGAATAAATTAAATGCATCAGTCCAGGATCACAGGATGGTGAGCCTACGCCAGGACTTGAACCTGGTTCCCCAGTTCCAAGGTCAGCACCTCTGGCTGTAACACCACATCCTCTCTTCTTCCATTTTGCAAACACCCAACTTTCCTACTTTTACACATCCAGGTGGCTAGAAGAGTACAACTAAGGGGCATATTATCAAGGCGGCGCAATAAAATTATCGCCGCTTTTGCGTCCGTTTTCGGCCGAAAAGTGGCGATAATTTTATCGCCTTATCAGCAAGGTCACGCTATCGCGTGAATCCTTGCCGTAGCACCCTTTCCCTTAACACCCAGCTTTGCATCTCTAATGAGATGCAAAGTGGGCGTCACTGGGCGTACCCCGGATGGACTACCTTGCAAATATCGCTGATGTTCACATCGCGATATTTACAAGGCAGCCCACAGGATTTTAGCATACGTTAGATCTTGGCGAAAACGGCCGTTTTCGCCAAAATCTAACGCCTGCTAAAATCCTGACTAACCTATGTGTGACATAGGGGGTGGATTATGCTGATACGACCACAGGGTCGTATCAGCAAGGTTATCGCCGTTTTGCAGGGAACATCGCTGGAAAACCAGCGATGTTCCCTGCAAAACGGCGATAAGCGCGCTATCTCTGGAATTTTTATCGCCCTGGAGAAACGCGTTGTTAATAACGCGCTACCAGGGCGATGAATTCCGGAGATAGCCTGCGATAGGAAATCTATCGCTAAGCACGTCCAGCGATAATTATCGCTGGCCGTTGATAATATGCCCCTAAATTCTTGGTTAACACTCTTATGTAAACAAAGCCTAAAAATGCGCAAAATGTGAATTTTAAGTATGCTTTTTCAGACCAAATCAATCTTCAAAGTACATCATTGTACTAAGTGCAATAATGTGTGTATGACGCTTTGAATCTCTATAACTTCTGTAGCTTTCTCGAGACGGCTAGTGATAGCGTTGTGAGTGTGTATGTGTGCACGTGCACTAGTATGTGTGGGTGTTTAAGTGGGACAGAATGTGTCCCATGTGAAAGTTTGAGTTTGTGTAAGGGAACATGTGTGCATGAGTGCTTTGAGCAGTGAATAAGAGGAAAGGGGAGGGAGGGACTCTTACAAAAACTCTTTACACTTACCTGCTATTTATTTGAATCTGCTGTAATTTAAAGAAGGGAAATGTCAGTGCCAGGAGGCAACTGCAGTAAAATCCTTCGCAGTGAGGTGGTGAAAAGCAGAAGCACAAACCAGGATAACCGCGAGAGGCAAAGGGAAGCAACCAAAGAAGGGAAAGGCAGAAACCAAAGAATGGAAAGGCAGAAACCAAAGAAGGGAAAGGCAGAAACCAAAGAATGGAAAGGCAGAAACCAAAGAAGGGAAAGGCAGAAACCAAAGAAGGGAAAGGCAGAAACCTAAGAAGGGAAAGGCAGAAACCAAAGAAGGAAAAGGCAGAAACCAAAGAAGGGAAAGGCAGAAACCAAAGAAGGGAAAGGCAGAAACCTAAGAATGGAAAGGCAGAAACCAAAGAAGGGAAAGGCAGAAACCTAAGAAGGGAAAGGCAGAAACCAAAGAAGGGAAAGGCAGAAACCAAAGAAGGAAAAGGCAGAAACCAAAGAAGGGAAAGGCAGAAACCAAAGAATGGAAAGGCAGAAACCAATGAATGGAAAGGCAGAAACCAAAGAAGGGAAAGGCAGAAACCAAAGAAGGAAAAGGCAGAAACCAAAGAAGGGAAAGGCAGAAACCAAAGAATGGAAAGGCAGAAACCAAAGAAGGGAAAGGCAGAAACCAAAGAAGGGAAAGGCAGAAACCAAAGAAGGGAAAGGCAGAAACCAAAGAAGGGAAAGGCAGAAACCTAAGAATGGAAAGGCAGAAACCAAAGAAGGGAAAGGCAGAAACCTAAGAAGGGAAAGGCAGAAACCAAAGAAGGGAAAGGCAGAAACCAAAGAAGGAAAAGGCAGAAACCAAAGAAGGGAAAGGCAGAAACCAAAGAATGGAAAGGCAGAAACCAAAGAATGGAAAGGCAGAAACCAAAGAAGGGAAAGGCAGAAACCAAAGAAGGAAAAGGCAGAAACCAAAGAAGGGAAAGGCAGAAACCAAAGAATGGAAAGGCAGAAACCAAAGAAGGGAAAGGCAGAAACCAAAGAAGGGAAAGGCAGAAACCAAAGAATGGAAAGGCAGAAACCAAAGAATGGAAAGGCAGAAACCAAAGAAGGGAAAGGCAGAAACCAAAGAATGGAAAGGCAGAAACCAAAGAATGGAAAGGCAGAAACCAAAGAAGGGAAAGGCAGAAACCAAAGAAGGGAAAGGCAGAAACCAAAGAATGGAAAGGCAGAAACCAAAGAAGGGAAAGGCAGAAACCAAAGAATGGAAAGGCAGAAACCAAAGAATGGAAAGGCAGAAACCAAAGAATGGAAAGGCAGAAACCAAAGAAGGGAAAGGCAGAAACCAAAGAATGGAAAGGCAGAAACCAAAGAAGGGAAAGGCAGAAACCTAAGAAGGGAAAGGCAGAAACCTAAGAAGGGAAAGGCAGAAACCAAAGAAGGGAAAGGCAGAAACCAAAGAAGGGAAAGGCAGAAACCAAAGAAGGGAAAGGCAGAAACCTAAGAAGGGAAAGGCAGAAACCAAAGAAGGGAAAGGCAGAAACCAAAGAAGGGAAAGGGAAAGGCAGAAACCTAAGAAGGGAAAGGCAGAAACCAAAGAAGGGAAAGGCAGAAACCAAAGAAGGAAAGGCAGAAACCAAAGAAGGGAAAGGCAGAAACCAAAGAAGGGAAAGGCAGAAACCAAAGAAGGGAAAGGCAGAAACCAAAGAAGGGAAAGGCAGAAACCAAAGAAGGGAAAGGCAGAAACCTAAGAAGGGAAAGGCAGAAACCTAAGAAGGGAAAGGCAGAAACCAAAGAAGGGAAAGGGAAAGGCAGAAACCTAAGAAGGGAAAGGCAGAAACCAAAGAATGGAAAGGCAGAAACCAAAGAAGGGAAAGGCAGAAACCAAAGAAGGGAAAGGCAGAAACCAAAGAAGGGAAAGGCAGAAACCAAAGAATGGAAAGGCAGAAACCAAAGAAGGGAAAGGCAGAAACCAAAGAAGGGAAAGGGAAAGGCAGAAACCTACGAAGGGAAAGGCAGAAACCAAAGAAGGGAAAGGCAGAAACCAAAGAATGGAAAGGCAGAAACCAAAGAAGGAAAAGGCAGAAACCAAAGAAGGGAAAGGCAGAAACCAAAGAAGGGAAAGGCAGAAACCAAAGAAGGGAAAGGCAGAAACCAAAGAAGGAAAAGGCAGAAACCAAAGAAGGGAAAGGCAGAAACCAAAGAAGGGAAAGGCAGAAACCAAAGAAGGGAAAGGCAGAAACCAAAGAAGGGAAAGGCAGAAACCAAAGAAGGGAAAGGCAGAAACCAAAGAATGGAAAGGCAGAAACCAAAGAAGGGAAAGGCAGAAACCAAAGAAGGAAAGGCAGAAACCAAAGAATGGAAAGGCAGAAACCAAAGAATGGAAAGGCAGAAACCAAAGAAGGGAAAGGCAGAAACCAAAGAATGGAAAGGCAGAAACCAAAGAAGGGAAAGGCAGAAACCTAAGAAGGGAAAGGCAGAAACCTAAGAAGGGAAAGGCAGAAACCAAAGAAGGGAAAGGCAGAAACCAAAGAAGGGAAAGGCAGAAACCAAAGAAGGGAAAGGCAGAAACCTAAGAAGGGAAAGGCAGAAACCTAAGAAGGGAAAGGCAGAAACCAAAGAAGGGAAAGGGAAAGGCAGAAACCTAAGAAGGGAAAGGCAGAAACCAAAGAAGGGAAAGGCAGAAACCAAAGAAGGGAAAGGCAGAAACCTAAGAAGGGAAAGGCAGAAACCAAAGAAGGGAAAGGCAGAAACCTAAGAAGGGAAAGGCAGAAACCAAAGAAGGGAAAGGCAGAAACCTAAGAAGGGAAAGGCAGAAACCAAAGAAGGGAAAGGCAGAAACCAAAGAAGGGAAAGGCAGAAACCAAAGAATGGAAAGGCAGAAACCAAAGAAGGGAAAGGCAGAAACCAAAGAAGGGAAAGGCAGAAACCAAAGAAGGGAAAGGCAGAAACCAAACAATGGAAAGGCAGAAACCAAAGAAGGGAAAGGCAGAAACCTAAGAAGGGAAAGGCAGAAACCAAAGAAGGGAAAGGCAGAAACCAAAGAAGGGAAAGGAAGAAACCTAAGAAGGAAAAGGCAGAAACCAAAGAAGGGAAAGGCAGAAACGAAAGAAGGGTAAGGAAGCAACCACAAAATAAAAGGCAGCAAACACAAGGCAAGCTACAGCAGTCAAGAAGCCCCACTCTACCAACAAAGTATATGCAGGAGCTTTATGCACGCAAAATTCACTGCAGTTCCTGCCATCGGTCATGCTGTCCCCTTCATTGGTGGAATGTCAGCGGTGATGGTGCTACGTACTCATTGGTTGCTGTGCCTCAGTTCTCCAACCCAAAAGTCCTGTTTGGAATGGGGAAAGAAACACAGGGAGCAAACATACTTTTGACGTGTACACAATGTAGATAGAATGTGAAATCTTAAGGTGGAGTGCGCGCCCTTCTTGAGATGCTGCCGCGCCCCCGCTGGGTGGCGCCCCACGTAGATTGAAGAACTCTGCAGTAGAATAAGCGTGCAGTACCACACCCTGTCACTTGATGTCTGTGTAGAGCAAGCACAAGTATGCAGTACCATGCCCTGCAACTAGATATCCCTGTAGAGCACACACCACAAGGTTGCAGTACTGCACCTTGTCAGGAGATGTCCCTGTGGGACAAACACCACAAGGGTGCAGTCACGCAAGCTGTTACTTGGTGTCCCTGTGGAAGAAGCATGCAGTACCGCACGCCGTCACTAGATGTCCCTGTTGAGCGCAAACCACAAGTGTGCAGCCACTGGAATTATGCGATTGTGCAGCTGCGTCGTTTTTTGCATAGTTATAAATTCGCTGCATTTTCCACATAATCCACCATCTACTGCATAATCTGCAGATTTTAACCCCAAAAAATGTGTCTCTAGCGCAAACGGTTTAAAACTTGATAGACGCAGGATGACAGGTGTTGACGTGAAGTGGAAGGCCCTTTGCAAAGCTTGACTGGTCACTTTTCTATTGCTTATTTTTCTATTTGAGTGCTAATCTGGAGAAATGATGTGCAACCTAAGCTCAGACAGTGTTAACAAGTGTAAAAATGCCAAAGTAATGATGTAATGCAATAATAAAATGTGCCTCATTACGCCGCATAATTTGCCTTTTTTTTGCCACATAATTTACTCAACCCTGCTGCATAATTAGTTCCTCCCCTGCTATTCCAGTGGCCTTGGGTACAACATGAATTGGCACAGCCTGGCAGATACCAGGGGCCAGATTTACCAAGGTCTTGCGTTGCCCTTGTGTCACGCAAGGCGCTGCCTTGCATTACCTTGTGACATGAGGCATTTAATGGGTGAAATTGTGCATTTCTACTGCGTTGCGCTGCATTGCCTTACTCCAGACTTTTTAAGCTATTCAAAGCCATGTAAGGTGCTTTGCGCGGCTTCATAAATCTGGCTTCGAGGCTTGCGTGATGCATGTACCACGTTGTGTGGTGCAAGCATGACGGAAAGCTCTCATAAATATACCCCACAGTGCGCAATGAAAGAGCAGAAATGGTCCATAACTTTGTAAAAATGGAGCATTTCTGCTCTCTCTCTTTCATGCAATGCAGTGCATCAACTTTGCTTGCTGCCCTCCGACACCTGAATGATTAGTAAATATGCCTGAGTGCCTCGCAGAAATGTATTTATAAGTTTTAATGCCTGTTGATCAACTGTAAATATTTTACACATTGAATAATAATTTTAAGCTTGACAATAAGTAGATATTGTTTGTATGGTTATTTTTACTAACCAAGAATAGACAAATTAAATATAAAATCACATTTTTTAAAAATCTGCACTTCCTGAAGTAGTAAACATTCGAGGAATTCGCATCCAGCTGCTGCAGATGGAACTCTGGTGATTTTGTCAATGGTTATTTATTACTGCACTGAGAACCGCTGCAGGAGAAAAACTACGATTTAGTCACTTATTGCGCGTCTGATACATATAGAAATATGTACAAAGATGGAGGTATTACATTTGAGGTCCAGTGCTTCTCTTTTACATGTAACAAAACGAAGGTTCGTGTTCCTTCCCTCCTGTGCCTAGAGACGTCTGCATCAAGGCGCCGCCTCAGCCTTTCACCCTTGCAAGGTGAGCGCTACTAACATATTTACACAAGGGCCCAGATTTATCAACGGATTTCATTGCCGTTGCGTCATGCAGGGTGATGGTGACGCAAGGGCAACGCATACCTTAATTCAGATGTACCAATGCATGTAAGGCCATGTTGCGTGGCCCTGCGCGGCTTGGTAAATCTGGGGTAATCCAGGGCAGCGTAAGTCGCTGTCTTGCGTTACCGTGTTCCGGGAAGGCATTACATGCGTGTAGAGTGTGTTTTTCCACACATCCACCCATGGTTTTTGGAGCATTCCCAGATTTACTTAGAGCAGTAAACCTAGGAATGCGTCAAAATTGAATGCCTTCCTGATAGAGGCGCAACAAGAAGAAAAATCTTTATTTCTCCTTGTTGTTTAATCTTTCTGAGTATGCTGCATTCTGCAGCACACTTAGAAAGAGGAAAAAGCCTCTAATTATGTTTTTGGTCCGATTCGGAGGGCCACAGGTAAAGGGGGGCCTGCTATGGGCCTCCAAAGACAGATTCCGGCAGCCGATTAGTTCCGGAGAAACCAATTCGGAACAGCTGTCCAAATCGGTCATCGTACTCGCTCGCTCAGAAACCGAGCCCATAGAGCTGAACGATTCGGCTCCGAAAGACGCGACCTGTCAGAATGCCTTTCCAAACCGATTCGGACAGCCCTAATGGTTTATGGGCATCATAATCAGTTGTTGGGAAGTTTGTACGATTCGGTCGGAAACAAGGGTTCCGAATTGGATTCAGCAAACCTAAATCCGATTCGGAGCCCTTCCGAACGTCATCGTAATCGACCCCCATGTTGGAAGTGCACATTCAGTTCTCTCACCCCTTTAGACAGGATGCACATAGTGTATAATAGGAAGTAAATAACATGCTTACGCAAACCTTGAATGTGAGGGTTTTAAGTATTAGTCCACCCTGGCCAAATCACCTCTATAGCGCACAGAAAGCTTCATATAATACGCCAAGGAAAGTATTACTAAACCACCGTCTTGTGAGGTATTCATTTAGCATGAAAATGAAGATGCTGGACTTTCCGTGGCAAGAAAAATAAAATTAGCATGATCAATTATGCCTCAATCTGTTACAACATTTACAGCTAATCCAATAAAGGTGGAATAAACAGCAAGCAACTGCCAATCCATCTGCATCAGCCATTATTGGTTGGATACCTCTTGTTGGTGAAATAATGCTGAAAAGGTGGGAGAAAAAGCATTCGTATCAGCCTCAATAAAAATAAAATCCATACAAGAGATTGCTACAGAAGAAAAAAACCAGAGAATAATGACTCCACTAATGTTAGCTAGAAAGAAGAAGAGGCAGGTATCCATCGACTCAGAGAAGCCATGCTGTTTGACTCGTCTTCTATAGTCGACCAATGCTGTTACTAAACACCTCACCAACCGTGCCCCACTCTTAATACCCTCCAACTGAAAGGCAACCAGGAACTCGCACATATCAACAAGTGGAAAGCAAAGTGGTGACTAACAGTGAGCAAGAATCTGATGTTACCTCTGTAATAATACCATTCAAGTAATTGAGATCACCTCATGTATCACTGATATGGGGTGCGGGGCGTCGAAGGGCGGCTATCTCAAAAACATATGCCCCTCTGGCGGAAGGTGGGTTGAGTGCCCAGACTATGAACTGTATGATGATGCTGCTCATCTTCAGTTGCCAATGCATCGGTTGTCTGACAAACTTAGTCCTGACAAGGATGACATCATGGAAGTGTTGGGAGACACCAATATATTAAGATGGTTGATGGATAGTGGAAATACTACCCCCCTGTAATATGCTCATGACAGTGGAGAAATGCTGTTGAAACACGTATATACAACCAAGCGCTAAGCAGATTCCTTATGCACCGGAGCTGCCGCTGTAGTCGTGGATGACTGCACTAGATTAATAACAAATCAGTGGCTTGGCTAGCTGTGGCAAGATGGTGGTCATGTTTTGAGATCACTCCAGTCAGTGACCCACTATTCGACATCGTCCGTCGTGCCCTGCGCTGTGGCTGCTTTGACAAGAAAGGCCCATGGCTTGGAAAACGGCGACATTGACCATGCGGCCTCTGGGGGTGTGAAGTGTCCCGGGAAGCGGACATAATTCCCTGAGCACACCCGTGACTGTGAGGCCTGTACGTTGGCCAGCCGGTGGCATTATGTGGGCCTGAGTAGCCTGGGCAAGCTGCAGAATCCACGGCAGATCACCCAAGCTGCATCGCGGCTGCCTCCTTTGCCTCCGATGGTGGGGCAGGGGTATGCGCCCCCAATGGAGACTCAGGACTTGACAGGCGAAAGCTGTAAGTAACCCTGCTGGCACCCTGGCGAGTTGCGGCTGTGGCCTACACAGTGTGCTCACCGCGGCCTCCAGGCCAATGACTCTGCTCCCTGAGGGGGGATCACCTCTTTATTTTCCCCGAATACTGACTACACAGTGAGAGTCCCACCCCTCTGCATGCTCCCTGAATATTGACTACACAGGGAGAGTCCCAGCCAGCGTGGTGCCCTGGCCGCTGTTGCAGGCCTGGAGCAACGGTGTGGAGGATAGCACCCCCGAGGCCTGACCTGCAGGTGCAGATAGTGATCCAGCGCTAACAATAAAAATTCTTCTCCTATGTGCTTTGGTCATCCAGGTGCGACTATCCCTCAAAACACACAAACTATATCCATATGACGGTGGGGCCCATAACACCGCATATACATTCACTCACTCATTTATTCCCTGGATTTCCTCCGTTCTTAACCTAGGAGAAGAAACAGTGAAACGAATTTCGCTTGAAGTAGACGGGATACCTCTTTTTAACACAACATAATATTTCTCATTGCTTTTAAGGTATTCCGCTCATTGGTCGATGGACCAACTAGTAGGAATCAGTTGATGGTGATTAAGACCAGCTCAATCACAATAAACCTTTTAACATTTTACATTAATCATTGAGCTAAAGAATCACTGAGTCATTTGTTTAAAGAATAATAAAGTTTATATAAAGTTTTAGAAGCAATAATAAGTTTTAGGTTTTATTCAGATCATTACATTCATCATCATTAAGAATAAACTGGAATTGCAATGCATACCTATTAGATGGAAGAAATGAAGTACTTCACAGCAAAACTCCTAAAATCCCTAACTATCTTGTCCTGGAAAACAGGCCTTCTCGTTTCTCTCCCTTGCCGTACTTTAAGAATAAAGTCTAATAGTTCTAACTGGAAAATCTATCAGGAGTAAAAAGTTCTCCCAAAAGCAGCCTCTCATGCTTACGTAAAATATAAAATAGCAGCAGCAGCATCAGCTCGTCAGCTATCAGCAACCGCAACTTCACCCATCTGCAGCATCTACGTCTCTCAGCATCTAACTCTCAGCATCTCTGTCTCTCAGCATCTAACCCCTCCCCACCAAGAGTAAGTCTTCTTATACCCTAATTCTAGCTTACTAAATAAAATGTTGCATCTTTATGGCGAGATTCTTTCTCATTGGTCCATTCGAGTCCATATACATTTTTATCAAACTTCCTTGTTCTAACCAGTTCTTTGTGGAATGTCCATGCTTGCATCGTTTCCCACAGTTTATGACTTTGCTCATCCGCTTCGATCAGCTCATCTTGTATCACTTTCCGATACATTTTGGATTCAACAGATCCTCTTGTCCATTTATTCACTTTGACTTCTCACGCTTCTTGCTGATCATCTTGGCACACATTTACTCAGTAAGGTCACAATAGCCTTGACCATTCTTCCATCCTAGGCAATCAGAATGTACACGTGATCACTCTTGTTCACGGCCTTTCTCCTTTTTCCCCATGGATTCTCGCACATGCGTACTCTAGCTTACGACGGCCATTTTATATCGCTGCTCAACAGGCCTAAACGCACTATTCATAAAGATAAACAAAATATAGTTAAAATGAAGAATATAAACCCTTTCGTTTCCCTCCCGTCATTCTACGTACCCCAATTAGGTATTACCTAGCAAAAAGCAACATATAAAGCCGTCCCTTACTTACCATCGCTTTATTTTGCCACTACACGTTTTATTTTCAAAGCACAAATCATGCATGTATTATTTTATTAGTACGCAAATATTTGATTATGTTAGCCACGTCAACAATTATGAATAAATTAGATTGCACAAAAATAGCGTATTACCTTTAACCCTTTACATATAACATACATTGTTGGTTATTTACTTAAACGAACATGTTTGTTAATTATTTTACGTAAATCATTAGGAGGTTAAAAAAAAATCTTTTACCCTGCTCCATCAACTCCCCCCTTTGGTGATTTTTAATATCACCACAAAACCCAAGTTACACAATTCTATCAGACAGCATATTTCTTGATCCGTTTGTTTTTGTTAGTTTACACAACTGTATCCCTTTCAACTTGTCTCTTAGTCTTCTTGTACATATTCTCTTTTATCTCTTCTAGCTCTATTTCTCCCATTTCTCTCTCTCTCTCCTTGTTTATCTTGTTTTCTTTTTCTATTTTATTCTGTCTTTTTCTTTTCTTTATACATGTAACTACAAGCCTCAGTACTAAAATTATTATGATTATCATGGTTGCTATTATTATGAATTTACCTATTATTAATCCACTCATTCTAGAAAACCAATTTATTACTGAAGAAAACCCTTTACCAAGTTTTCCAAACGCACTTTCAACCTCCAGTGGAACTAATTCTTTGTGCAAACTTGTAATATTTTTTATATACTTTTGTATATTTTCACTTTTATCTGGAATGTAAGTGCAACAATGTTGGCCTTTCAGCATTCCACAGACTCCACCCTCTTTTGCCAAAAGAATGTCAAGGGCAAGTCGATTTTGCATTACCATAGCTCTCATGGCAACCATCTCGGTATTTACCATCAAGAACCCTCCAGCAGTATCTGTAGATAAACGATCTACCACTGTGGATAATTTCCGAATTTTAAATGCATTCAAAGATATTCCCACTGCTGGTATCAATGCACCAAAAATATCACCTATTATTTCTGAAAAACTTTCCCTTTTTCTACGTGTAAAGGTATTTATCATTTCGTGTGTTCCTTTTTCAGTTCTATCCATATGAAAAATCTTTGGAAAGACCAGGCCTAAATAACATGACCCATACCAATGGTCCGGCAACCTATAATAAGCCCTATTACCACAGACATAATAGACCCCTGGAAATATTGGATCTTTTCCCCCTTTGAATCCCCATCCCCCTAAAATTTGATAATTGTCATGGCAATCACTGGAACCCACGAAATAATTGTCATATCTTGTTTTATTTCTCCTAATGCACAACCTTCCCTGTTGGGGCCAATCCAGAGTCATAGCTGCATTTGTCTTTTTCTTGTCATGATACTCTTCCTCAAACACCCAAAGAGGTGTTTTTGTCTCTTCTATCATTTTTCTTTGAAATTTCGCTCTTCTATCCTCAACCATTTCTAAAAATACCTTTTCTTCCTTCTTTAACTCACAGGTAAGGTTGTTTTTAACTATATCATCTAAGGTTAAAATCTTATCTTCTATGAAAAATTCACCAAACGTTTTTCCCTCTTTCACTTTGTTTAGTTCAGGAACTACAGAAATTTTCGCAAAAATCTTATCTATATCAGTGTAATAATATTCTAATCTTCCTGTCTTATAAAATAAACTTGCTAAAACACTACATGTTATTCCATACGTCAAAGGAAGGTGATGATAGGTCACACCCTCTGCTACAGGCGCAGGTAATTGCATGCAAACATAACAATCTCTTACATCCATTGTTTCTACATACTCATATAATAACTTTGTAAAAACATTCTTTGAAAAATCTGTTATTGATTTGTCTTTATGTAATTCTGCACTACTTTATAATATAGCTGTTTCTCTAGTGTTAGCTCCCTTTTCTTTCTCTGTGTGATTAGACGTTTCTGTTACAGCTAAGCTAATTGGAATAGTGATTGCTAAAACCACCCATACTGTCATTAATAATCCTGTACAAAAGCAGCACATCTTACACCATCTGCTTAAAAACTCGCATCTACATTTTCTATCTCTATTTTCCTCCATTTTATTTTATAACCTATTTAATTATTTACAAGAAAATTGTGTCACCACACCTCAGAAATGACTTCTTAGCCACCCTGTACTTCAATTTTCTTTGCTTGGTACTTTCTTTTAATTCTTTTCAGAATTCTTTCTTTGTCATATCCAGTATTTTGTCAATTCCGGTAGAAATTCGTTCAGATTCTTCAAGTTTGTAGCACTTCACCTTCACCCCTTAGGTTTCTTTGTTCTGGGTTCTCGTGAGTGTTCTCTTCTTCTTTGATATCAGTCAAAGCAAGGTACAACCATTCAGGCGATTTATACTTTAGATTTACTTTCTTTACTCTTTTCGTTTTCTGCAAGTGTTTTTCAGCTTGTTGGTCTTGTTCCTTTTGACTTGATATTTCATTCACTTGTTCAGCACTTTTTCCATCTAACCTTATGATCCTGTATCTTAATTGTCTTACTTCGTTGGGCCAATTGTCTCCTTTTCTTGGCCTTTTCGTCTCACCTTCTTTTTCCTCTCTTTCTGCTTTCCAAGCTCTCTTTCTAGACTCTAGTTTTTGTTTTCTTTCTTCTCCACTATCTTCAGACTCTGTTTCAGTTCTTTCTGTATTATTTCTTATTTTCAGTTTTATGATTTCATTTCTTTCCTCTACTTGTGGTTTCTCTCTTGTCTTCCTTCGTTCACCTACTTCTGTCCCTCCTCGGTGTTCTTCCGAATTTGTGTCAATTTCTCTCTCTGTTTCTAAATTTCCCTGTTCTTTTGTTTGGCTATCTGTCCCTATTGCTTCTCGGGAATTTTCCGATTTCTCTAACTTTTTGGTTGAAACTCTCCCTTCTTCATCTATTAATATTATCTCCGAAGGATTTTTACCACAACTTGTACTTGGTCGCTCTCTGTCACTGTCTTCGTGCTCAGTTTCTTCTCGTATGCTTTCAAATTTCCAATTTCTTTTCAGATTTTCCTCACAATCCGAATGATCTCTATCAGATTCTGAACTGGTGTCTGATATCTCCAGATGTCGACTCACATGTCGATCTTCAATTTCTGGAACTTCAGCTATTTCCTCCACTCCTTCTGTCGTTGCACTATTAGTTGGGCCTTCCAGATGTCGACTTCCAGGTCGATCTTCAATTTCTGGCACCCTGTTTGTTTCTTCTTCCGCTTCCGATGCTAAACTGTTATCCAACACTTCCAGATGTCGACTCACATGTCGATCTTCAGGTTCTGGAACTCTGATGGTGTGACTGGCATGTATCCAGTTTTTCACTCCTGCACACTTGACTGCAGTGGTTGTCACTAGTATCACCTGTCGTGGTTCGTCCCAGCGAGGAACCAAACAGTTTCTTCTTCTATGGACTTTTTTGCGGACCCAATCTCCTGGATTCAAGTCGTGAGCTGGTTTTCTTTCGAGAGTGGTCGCATCCGGTCCAACCTGATGAAACACAGAACGCACCACATCAGCCAATCCTTTGCAATAATCCAGCACCAGATCATCAGTTATAGTCAGTAGTTTGTTGACAGGTACATGTGCTTGTCTCATTGCTCGTCCCATAATTATCTCATGGGGACTGAGTCCAGTTTTTCTTTCCGGAATACTTCTGATTGTCATTAAAACTAATGGCAAGGCATCTGGCCATTTGAGTCCTGTGGCTTGACACATTTTTCCTAACCTATTTTTAATTGTTCCATTCACTTGCTCTACTATTCCAGAAGCCTCTGGTCTGTATGCACAATGCAGTTTCTGTTTAATACTAAGTGCTTCACAAATCAGTTGAATTAATTCGTTTTGAAAATGCTTTCCTCTATCTGTTTCAATCGTTACTGGAAAACCATACCTTGGAATGAATTCTCGCAGCATAAGTTTTGCTACTGTGATTCCATCATTCCTTCTGGTCGGGTATGCTTCCACCCAACGGGAAAACAAACAGACGACTACAAGAACATACCTTAATCTATTGCTCGGGGGCATTTCTATGAAATACATTTGCATTCTAGTGAACGGACCTCCTTCTCGTCCTATTGTTCCTAGACTCACTACTGTCTTTCTTCCTGGATTTAACTGTTGGCAAATAAGACATCTTTGACAAAGACTTTCAGCTATGGCTCTGAATTTTGGATTATACCATGTTTGTCTAAAAAGTCTGATCATTGAATCTCTCCCAATATGGGCTTGTCCATGGTACATCCGTGCCATGTCAGAAATCATGCTATCAGGCATAACTGGTCTTTCATCTCTGTAAACCCAAACATAATTTTCCTCATGTTTTCTACATCCTGCTTTTATCCAAGTATCTTTCTCCTCATCATCTGCTGCTTCCTGTAACTGTCTCACTTCATCCCATGTCTCAACAGGGTTAGTAAAAAGCAAAGGACATGAAATATGCTCTCTTTCGCGATTCCTGTTTAAAGAGACCACATTCTTTGCACAATACTGTGCAATCTCATCAGCATACTTATTGCCGACAGTTATGTAGTCTTCCCCATTTTTATGTGCATTGCACTTCACGACAGCAATCTGTTTAGGCAGCTGTATCGCCTCAACCAATTTCTTCACAAAATCTCCATTTCTAATTGGCGTACCTGCAGACGTCAAGAAACCTCTTTGTGACCAAATCTGACCGAAATCATGCACAATCCCAAAACCGTACTGGCTATCTGTCACAATTGTAACTCGTACATTTCTTCCCAACTTGCAGGCTTGAATCAGAGCTATCAGTTCTGCTACCTGGGCAGACCGTATCCCTTTCAGACAAGATGCTTCCATTACAGTTGCTACTGTGCAAACTGCATATGCTGCACTTAGAACTCCATCATTTGTTCGTAAACATGAGCCATCCACGAACATAATATAATCTGATTCTTTAAGGGCTCATCTCTTATATCCGGTCTCGGTTTTGTACAATATTCAAGCACATTCAGACAGTCATGATCAACTTCATCCATTTCAATCACACTCTCTTCATCTGGCAATGATGTTGAAGGATTCACATTCATACATCTGTCAATGGTCACATTATCTGCACTCAAAATTTTTCATACCTAGTCAGCCGACTATGTGTCATGTATTGAGTTTTCGTTCTTGTCAAGAGAATTTCCACAGAATGTGGCACATATACTCTCAGTGGATATCCCATCACTATGCCTTCACTATGTTCCAGACTCACACAAGTAGCCGCAACTGCTTTCAAACATCCAGGCAACGCTTTCGCTACTGGGTCTAAAACAGCTGAAAAATATGCAATAGGTCTTTTCATAGTTCCATGTCTCTGTACCAAAACTGAAAACGCACATCCATCTCTTTCACTGCAATACAACTCAAAATCTTTCTCATAGTCCGGCATTCCCAATGCTGGAGCTTCACACAATTTCTTTTTCAGCTCTCTGAATGCTTTCATTTCCTCATCATTCATTTCAAAAGGATCTTTAACATCCTTCTTTGTCAGTTTTTGCAACGGCTTGGCAATCAACGAAAAACCACTTATCCATTGTCGACAATATCCGACCATTCCCAGAAACATTCTTACCTCTCTTTGCGTCATTGGGGTTCTCATTCCTTGAATCATTTTTATTCTCTCGGTCGTTACCTTTCGCACTCCTTTCTCAATTTTATGACCTAAATAGTGGACTTCCTGTTGACAAAACTGCAATTTTGAAGGGGACACTTTATGTCCTCTATTGGCTAAATGATTCAGCAAAGCAATTGTATCATTGACACAAGCTTCCTTAGTTTTTGATGCCACCAGTAGGTCATCAATATACTGAACCATCACTGACTTTTCTGGCATTTTTAAATCTTCCAACGATTTCTTTAAAATCTGATTAAAGATCAAAGGGCTTTCAGTGTACCCCTGAGGAATTCGGCACCATGCCAAAATACGCTCTCCGAACCTGAACGCAAATAATGGCTGGCTATCTGGGTGCAACGGAATAGAGAAAAATGCATGGCATACATCAATCACTGTGTACCATTCTGCTTCACGTGGAATCTGGTATAGAATCACAGCAGGGTTTGGTACTATTGGGCAACATGGCACAACAATTTTGTTTACCTTCCTCAAATCCTGTACAATTCTATATGTTCCATTTGGCTTTTTCAGTCCCATTATCGGCGAATTACATGGACTGCTCATGATTTCTTTTAGAATCCCTTGTTCAACCATTTTATTTATTACTGGTGTTATTCCTTCAATTATTTCTGGTGTCAATTTATACTGGGGCGTATTTGGGTAACTCGTTCCCTCTTTTACGGATATTTTAACAGGGTCTACTCCTTTCATTAACCCTATATCTTCTCCTGTAAAGTCCCACACTTCCTCCTTCACTCTTTCTTTCAGTTCAATTGGGATTTTCTCTGCATCAAATACAGGAAACAAATCATTTACTTCTGGTTCTAAATTTACCATTGTCATTTTATACAATACATCTTCATCTGGGGTCTGAAATGCAATTCCGTCTGGAGTACAATAGATAGTACAATTCAATTTGCACAATAGATCGCGTCCTAACAGGTTCACAGGACTGCAATCACACACCACAAATCGGTGCATTTCACTAAATGGACCAATCTTTACCTCCACTAATTTAGTAAGAGGCGTCTTAATTTGCTGATTTGATACTCCAATTACTTGGATATGTTCACCTGAGAGAGGAAGGTTTGGAATTTCCACTGACCTAACAGTAGAACGGGTAGCTCCAGTGTCCACAAGGAATGATACATTTGCACCATTCACTTCTCCATCCACAAATGGACCTGACTGATCTACCTCTAGAGTTGCGCCAAGCACGCACTCTTCCCCTTCTCCTAGGCACCGTCAAAGGCTTTCATCCGTCTCATCCTCATCCTGTCGTAACCAATATTGAGAAATGGCAGCTGCACGCGGCAACTGTGTTACCTGCTCTCCTCCGTAGAATCCTGTTTCTGCACTGAATTTCTGTTGGTTAACACTCTTGGGAAGTGGTGGTTGTGGCACCTGACTCTGTTGAGTAACTACCTCACTCTGCACCTGTGGATTTAATGATTGATTTTCCGTATTAAATTTTGGAGGAAATTTACACTTGTTTCTCCAATGCCCTAGCTTTCCGCAATTATGGCATGGCCACTTTTTCTTTGCCTCATCTATGCTCATTTGTCCTTTTCCTTTGCCTATATTAGGTTTAAATCTAGCCTGTCCTGCTTCATTAACTGGGTTATTTAAATGAGCTTCTTGTTTTTCTGCAACTTTCACTTGTGCCCACATTGCTTTCTCTTTCAGTTTACGCTGTCTACTCTCAATATCATCACTGCAATACTTAGCATATCTCAACATCCACTGTGCTATTCTGCCAGCAAATCATATGCTGCTTAATCATTTCACTTATCTCTGGTTTTAACCCATACACAAATCTATATACAAAATGACTCATATCCTTCTCATTTAGTGTCTCATAGCCACTATACTGTTTAAACACTAACAATAGTCTCTCATAATAAGCATGCACTGATTCTTTACTTTCTTGCGTGGTTCTGTCTATCTTTACCCAATCCGTTTCTTTAGGTGGAATCTTATTCTTCAAAAGGTAATTACTTGGTCATACTTCCTCATTACTTCTGGTCCTGGCGCTCCTGTTTTAGCATCCCTTGGATATTCTACAGTTGGCCAATCAATAGTAATCTTACACTCTGTCCACAAATCAGCTGGTACTACTATATCAAACAATCCATCCAAATCTATCCACAACACTTTTGAAACTTTAACAAATCTCTCCACTTGTCTATACCATTCTACTGGCTTCTCTCTCAACTTTGGGAAATCATTCGTAAATGACAATATATCCTGTCTAGACCATGGAACATGCACATAACTACCTCCTGGAGTTTCTCTCATTGGGTACTCCCTTACAATTGGTTCCTTATCTGTTACTGCAAAAGCCAAAGATGCTTTATCTGTTATTTTCTCATTTCTTTTCATCCATCTACTTCTCCATCTGTCCACATCACCCCATTTTCTCAATAAAACAATTAATTCCTTTATTTGGGTCAATCGTCCTGATGTGTTCAGATTCTCTATATCTTTCTCACAAAAATCTACTCTATATGGTTTCTGCAACGTCCTTACTTTTACAAATTCTACTCCTAGTTCACTCGCTGTCTCTTCTAGTTTGTCATGTAAATTTCTAGCTCTCCATGTTAGACTCTTGCACAAAAACATAATCCCGTCATCTTGATAATTTTTCAATTTTTCTGTACCAATCGTTCCTAAAATCAATTCTTCCATATCTATTTTTAACCTAATTACATCTAATGGTTTTACTTCTGTCTCTTTTGTTTTTAACGTTTTCATCCATTCGTTTAACTCATCTGGAGTTGGACCTACAGGCGTACTATTTAATTCTATCCAATTGCTACTCCTTTCTGGTGTCTCTGATGCAGACTCCGTTACCATGGGTATTCTCCTGAATTCATTCTCATTTATCGTCAAATTATTAGGTGGGCTTGGTCTATAGGTACTAACCAAATGGTGTGCACCTTCATCTTCCAATTCCATCCCTTCTCTCCTTCTCTGTAACTGTGAATTCATAGGAATCACTAAAGAACGTTCATTAATTTTCTGATTCTCAAAAACTGGCATTACTGGACCTATCGTTACTGGTACATTTACAGCTTCCATATTCTTTGTTAATTCTCTTATCTTTTCAGTCAATTCTTTTGTTGTCTTTGCTAATTCGGACGTATTGTCACTTTCTATCTCCTCATTTTGTGAAGTTTTCAATTGATCTTGTGACCTAATTATCTCATCTCTTCGTTCGGGATTTTTATTCCTCCCAGTTTCCATTGGCGGTGCATTAGGTGTCACCACCGCAGAAGTCTGTTAGTATGGAGGTGGGTTTCTGTTTAAAATATTTTCCAGCAATTCATCTTCTGTCTCACTACCACCATACCCATATTTTTCCATAACCACATGTTTCTTTTTCTCGGTACACTTTCTCTTTGCTTCTTCCTCAACTGTAAAAGCTGGAAACAAACCTCCTGACATATTAGCACATCTCCAACGCTTTAGTCTGTCCTCATGATTCAATCCCCATAATTTTCCAGGCACAAACTCATGATTCTTCAATCCTCTGAACCTCTCTCGTTCATACATTTCATCTTCCCATTCACTTAAAGCTTCAAACTGTGTCGGTCTAGGTCTAGGTTCTAGTGTTATCATTTTCTCTCTCAAATTCCGAAGTACAGCTACACTAAATGAACCATTTTCTGGAAAAGCTAATGCTCCATCATTCTTGGTATATTTCGTCCAATTTTCTAACCATATACATGTATGATATCCGTACTTTAGCATCATATGCGAAGCTGGTGATTTTGGCGGAGGAATTACTTGTCCCTCTCTAGTCACTATCTTTGTGTCTTTCTTAAAGAAGTTCTTAACTTTCAACATCCACGACGTTTTCTCTCTGCCATATTCATAATAAGACATGATTCACAATCTCTTTTTCTCCTCAAAGTCTGCAATTCAACACGGTTCTCTATGCGTTATTCCAACCAATCCTAGCGCGACTCACACCAACACTCCAATCATAAACCTCCACGTCACTATTCTATCCATCCAATCCTAGCGCGACTCACGCCAACACTCCAATCAGAGTGGTTTCTGTCTACAGCGCACTGTCCAATCCCAGCGCGGCTTTTCTCTACGTCAGTTCTGCTCCTGTTTCTGTATGACTAGCGCACTGTCCAATCCCAGCGCGGCTTTTTCTCTACGTCAGTTCTGCTCCTGACCCCTCCTTTACAAAATTTATCGGCAATTTCGTTTTCAACAGTTCTTCGTTAGTTACAACATTTAAAACACATTTCCATTGTCTGATTCGCTAAACCAAAGAAATAGCTTTGTCCATTTACACAAGAATTCTGTATTTTCCAGTAGGCAGCACTTACCTCTACCCTACCACAGAATTTTCCTGTTTCGCCAATAAAGTAGCACTTCCCTCTACCTTACCCTTCTTTCAAGCAAGCGGTAAACCCGTTTCTCTGGGGATAAGACACATGTGGAGACTATACTGCTCCTGAGAATTAAGGCCAGAGTTTCACAAGAAAACCGGTCACTATTTCACTTACACACCTTTTACACGGAAAGTCCCTAACATAACACAACCTGTGTTATCACCAATATGAACTCAGACAATGCACTATTCCGTGTGACTTCTCTTGCCACACGTGTTCCACTTCCTACTTCCCGGAAGCGTGAAAACTTCGACTTACATATAACATAACGCGACTCAACATAAAGTGTTAGACATGAAATAATCAATAATCAATAATCACCAAACTAATCTATAGTAACCATAACTCTGCTACCAAGAAATCTGATCCAGCGCTAACAATAAAAATTCTTCTCCTATGTGCTTTGGTCATCCAGGTGCGACTATCCCTCAAAACACACAAACTATATCCATATGACGGTGGGGCCCATAACACCGCATATACATTCACTCACTCATTTATTCCCTGGATTTCCTCCGTTCTTAACCTAGGAGAAGAAACAGTGAAACTAATTTCGCTGGAAGGAGACGGGATACCTCTTTTTAACACAACATAATATTTCTCATTGCTTTTAAGGTATTCCGCTCATTGGTCGATGGACCAACTAGTAGGAATCAGTTGATGGTGATTAAGACCAGCTCAATCACAATAAACCTTTTAACATTTTACATTAATCATTGAGCTAAAGAATCACTGAGTCATTTGTTTAAAGAATAATAAAGTTTATATAAAGTTTTAGAAGCAATAATAAGTTTTAGGTTTTATTCAGATCATTACATTCATCATCATTAAGAATAAACTGGAATTGCAATGCATACCTATTAGATGGAAGAAATGAAGTACTTCACAGCAAAACTCCTAAAATCCCTAACTATCTTGTCCTGGAAAACAGGCCTTCTCGTTTCTCTCCCTTACCGTACTTTAAGAATAAAGTCTAATAGTTCTAACTGGAAAATCTATCAGGAGTAAAAAGTTCTCCCAAAAGCAGCCTCTCATGCTTACGTAAAATATAAAATAGCAGCAGCAGCATCAGCTCGTCAGCTATCAGCAACCGCAACTTCACCCATCTGCAGCATCTACGTCTCTCAGCATCTAACTCTCAGCATCTCTGTCTCTCAGCATCTAACCCCTCCCCACCAAGAGTAAGTCTTCTTATACCCTAATTCTAGCTTACTAAATAAAATGTTGCATCTTTATGGCGAGATTCTTTCTCATTGGTCCATTCGAGTCCATATACATTTTTTATCAAACTTCCTTGTTCTAACCAGTTCTTTGTGGAATGTCCATGCTTGCATCGTTTCCCACAGTTCATGACTTTACTCATCCGCTTCGATCAGCTCATCTTGTATCACTTTCCGATACATTTTGGATTCAACAGTTCCTCTTGTCCATTTATTCACTTTGACTTCTCACGCTTCTTGCTGATCGTCTTGGCACACATTTACTCAGTAAGGTCACAATAGCCTTGACCATTCTTCCATCCTAGGCAATCAGAATGTACACGTGATCACTCTTGTTCACGGCCTTTCTCCTTTTTCCCCATGGATTCTCGCACATGCGTACTCTAGCTTACGGCTGCCATTTTATATCGCTGCTCAACAGGCCTAAACGCACTATTCATAAAGATAAACAAAATATAGTTAAAATAAAGAATATAAACCCTTTCGTTTCCCTCCCGTCATTCTACGTACCCCAATTAGGTATTACCTAGCAAAAAGCAACATATAAAGCCGTCCCTTACTTACCATCGCTTTATTTTGCCACTACACGTTTTATTTTCAAAGCACAAATCTATCAGGAGTAAAAAGTTCTCCCAAAAGCAGCCTCTCATGCTTACGTAAAATATAAAATAGCAGCAGCAGCATCAGCTCGTCAGCTATCAGCAACCGCAACTTCACCCATCTGCAGCATCTACGTCTCTCAGCATCTAACTCTCAGCATCTCTGTCTCTCAGCATCTAACCCCTCCCCACCAAGAGTAGGTCTTCTTATACCCTAATTCTAGCTTACTAAATAAAATGTTGCATCTTTATGGCGAGATTCTTTCTCATTGGTCCATTCGAGTCCATATACATTTTTTATCAAACTTCCTTGTTCTAACCAGTTCTTTGTGGAATGTCCATGCTTGCATCCACAGTTCATGACTTTGCTCATCCGCTTCGATCAGCTCATCTTGTATCACTTTCCGATACATTTTGGATTCAACAGTTCCTCTTGTCCATTTATTCACTTTGACTTCTCACGCTTCTTGCTGATCATCTTGGCACACATTTACTCAGTAAGGTCACAATAGCCTTGACCATTCTTCCATCCTAGGCAATCAGAATGTACACGTGATCACTCTTGTTCACAGCCTTTCTCCTTTTTCCCCATGGATTCTCGCACATGCGTACTCTAGCTTACGGCGGCCATTTTATATCGCTGCTCAACAGGCCTAAACGCACTATTCATAAAGATAAACAAAATATAGTTAAAATAAAGAATATAAACCCTTTCGTTTCCCTCCCGTCCCGCCACTACACGTTTTATTTTCAAAGCACAAATCATGCATGTATTATTTTATTAGTACGCAAATATTAGATTATGTTAGCCACGTCAACAATTATGAATAAATTAGATTGCACAAAAATAGCGTATTACCTTTAACCCTTTACATATAACATACATTATTGGTTATTTACTTAAACGAAAATGTTTGTTAATTATTTTACGTAAATCATTAGAAGGTTAAAAAAAATTCTTTTACCCTGCTCCATCGATAGCGAAGAAGCCCAGGAGAGCCTGGGCAATTGGAGCAGCACTCTATGTGGCGCGACGGTCACACCCATTTTTAGCAGCCACTGACACCCCTGAACGGGTCTCCCCTTCTTTATGAGCTATTTAAAAGCAGCAACATAGATCAACTTAGGGAGTGTTGCACCTTCAGTCCCTGGACGGGCTTATTGAATCTGAGCACTGGTGCGACAGATGGCGCCCATTACAGGAGCTATGTCTGGTCCACTGAGCACCTGTGATGTGGTCAGTGAACCCTGAAATGCCTGGGCATCCTGGATAGTGGCCTACACCACGGGGCAGTCATGAAGTTGATTGCTCACCACTAGGTCCCCGAAAGAGACTCTCCTCCGCCCACATTGCCTGGACACTCTTTACTACAGATCAAAAAAATGGAGAAAGGAAAAAGCAGAGGTTCATTCAGCTTCCAAGAGGTACTGGTTATCTATCAGAAAGAGGGGGAATGAACCACATATGTCTCAATACCAGAGTCTCAGAACTTTTTGTCTCTTAGACCCTCAATCACACGTTCACAGACTGTAGTGTATGTAATTTCCGCTTAGAGTAGTTCAGTGGATAGCGTCATCATCGGGACTTGTCACTTGGGTGTCCCGTTCTACAAGTGACATCAAAACCTCCACCAGGAGGGAGACTGTCCGGATGTTGACAGTGCTGAGTGGATTAAAATGATCTCCTATCCTGTAGGCGAATCTTTATTGGGGGAAAAGAGTAGGATAGGGATAAGTCTAAAAACAAAGCGGTGTTTGGTGGATGAGTCACTGGCCCACGACACTTAGTGGTTCGGTTGACATATTTCAGCCTGGAACAGCCCCTACAGGTCTATGGCCTCTGTCAGGAGGACCAAAGACATACATATGAAGGCCTTATACTTCAGGGATTCCCGGATAGTGTGTTATTAGTGAGTGGAAGCACTCACCGGTCTTCGTCAGTGAGCAAACTTTGCTCCAGACGGACCGTGGTTATAGGTACCGTCTTTGACATTGAAAAAAACCTGAGCAGCGATGTCGCTGGTGACGGCGTGGTTATCTTCCTACAGATATACATTAGTAAAAGAAAGATAGAGCCAGGGGCAACAGGGACACTGCCTTGCTCTCACTCTTGGCAAACGTGTATAAAGAACTATGAGGTAAAGCATAGCGCTCTCTCTGTTAAATAATGATGATAGTGAATAGATAAATCATCCCTGTGTTCAATATTGGCAGACATGCTGGCAGAACTACGGGTCAAAAATGTCTCTTAGTAATTTAATCAAGTGGGATGATAATACTGGGCTGTTTGAAGAACCCAGAACGTGGGGGGTTGGGGCTGTTTTTTATTTTGAAAAAAAGCTAAAAGTACTGTTACTTTAAATATGCATTTCATTTGCATCATGGAGTGGAGAAATGTAGGACAGGACTTTAAGCCTGAAAGCTTGCTTCATGACCATAACTGAATAATTGAGAACAGGTGGTTGAGATTAGGTTGCTGCAAGCTTGTGTGGATGGAAAAAACAATGTTTTCTGATCAACTGCTGAAAAGGACCGTAAATCATTGTCTGAAGTGAAAGTTACAAGTGAGGAACATTTCTCTTAATACAAATGAGCTCTCAGAGATGTTTTTGTTAAGAAGAAATGGTTGCTGAAGTTGCTGTATTGTGATTAATTAATTTCTGGGAGTTTAAAAAAAAAGGAAGTTTCAAAAAAGGAAAGAAAGAAAGACTCCTGCTACGAGTGGGCTGTTTCAGATGTACACGTGCTGGTAACGTCCTGGCAAGTCTCTAGTGCCCTTCTGTTGTAGATAAAATGAAGAGATAAATGCAGAACATTTGCTAGCATTTTATAAATTAAATAGGAGTGCGACATGCACAAATGGACCTCTCAAAACCATATAAGATGCCCTATGTCTCAAATCTCATGGGGCAAATCAGTTCAAATATAGGGCTTTTTTGTGATTTGTAATTTAAAGCTTATCTTCAAGAGTAGAGATTCGTGAACAAGTTCTGAGGAATGCTATAGGGTTAACTCATGTCTCTCAGGTTTATGATCTCAAGATCGTATACTTTGCCACCCAGCCAATCAGTTACAGACCATAACTGCTGAATATCTAGGTAAAACAATCTCGGACCACAACCCGCTCCAATTACATCTCGACTGGGGAGCACCGCGCCTACCGATCCCCACATGGTGATTGCAGCTAACCATGCTGGAGGACCCGCTATTTAGAGGCATGACACAAGAGGCGCTATCCCACTACTTGACAGAGATCTGGGGCACAGCTACCTCCAGGCTAGTGGAATGGGAGTCGTTGAAGGTCATACTTCGGGGCCAGTGCATCCATGCGGTTGTAGGTGCTAGGGAGGACCTGCAGAGGGACTTGGTCCAGACAGAGACATTGCTTGGGGCCTTAGAAGTGGCAGCACGTGCAGACCCCATAGCATGACCGGCTCTGCCGATGGCCACAGAGCATCAAGCCCAACTGATCGAGCTGCTGCGCTGCTTGGACTTCAGGGCCTATCAGGCTAAAATGCATGCAGAAGGAGGTAAGTATGGCCACCTGTTAGCATGGCTCCTGAAGAGCCCAATGCCGGTCACTCCTATCACCATGCTTAGAATAACTCTAACACACCTGGTTACCAGTCAAGTGGACATACATACTGCATTCCCCACTCACTATCAAGCTCTCTATAATTCCACCCCCTACGGTCCGCCAGACCCACACTGCAATTTTTGTGACAGGATCACTTTGCCAGTCATCGATCTCCTAGATAGGGAAGAGCTCAACACACCCATCACAGAGCAAGAAATCCGGGGAGCCATTAAGGGTGCAGCTACGAATAAGACTCTAGGACTAGACGGACTGCCAGTCAAGTTCTATAAAGCCTCTGAGGACCTCCTGGCTCCTAAGATGCTGGAACTATCTCAGGCCATGCTAAAGGAAGGTCAGATCCCGCAGTCCCTTCATGAGTCGTTACTTGTATTCTTTCTAATCCCGACAAAGATCCGCTGGAGGTGACATCATGCCACCCATTATCTATGCTCGGGATGCATTATAAGATCCTAAACAAAATCATCGCAGTACGACTCCTTGAGCGCCTTTCACACCTGGTTCACCAGGACCAGAATGGCTTCATCCCTGGCAGGTCCACTACACTCAGGGGCATATTTATAAGGGGAGTTGCATCGCTCTTGCACCACGCAACATGGTGAATGCACAAAATTAGCCCAAAATGCGACTTTTGAAGCCACACAAGGCCACCTTGCATGGCTCTGAGTGGCTTAATAAATTAGGAGTAAGGCAACACAGCGCAAATTGATGTGTTGCGTAACTCTGCCCTGAAAAGGCATTCAATGTGCGTTTTGTTGGTGCTCCCACGCAACTCCCATGGATTTTGACACATTCCCAGATTTACCAAAAGTTGTAGACCTGGGAAAGCGGCAAAATGCTGCGCCTTCCCAGAAGAGACGTAACAAGGAGAAATATCTTTATTTCTCCTCATTACTTCCACTTTCCATGTGTGCTGCATTTTGCAGCAACATAGAAAGAGGAATATGCCTCCCAGGATTGTTTTTGTGCAGGAAGGTGCCCCTTCGTGCACAAAATAATCCTCCTTACAACACAGGCACCCTTGCACCATGGTACAAGGAAGGATGTCTGCATTGGTGCTAGTCATCCAAAATGGCGCCAGCGCAGGGACAAAGGCAGGAATGTGCCATAGTCTTTTAAATATGGCACATTCCTGACCTTTTCCTGTAATGCAGTGCAGGGCAGCAAGGTGAGTTGCTGCCCTGCACTACTTTCTTATAAATATGCCATTCAATGTCCGCAGGCTCCCCAGAGTGAACGAGCTGCCCAGACCCACAGGAGAAGGCATTTGATACAGTGGACTGGGGATACACGTTTTCGACCCTGACATCTGTGAGCATAACTGAAAGACTCCAAAGACTTATCAGACTCTATTACACAGAGCCCACTGACCAAGTGAAAATTGGGCAATGCATTTCTCCCCCATTCTCGGTGAACAGAGGGATGCACCAGGGATGCCCCTTGTCTCTGTACCTCTTTGCCTTAGCGATGGAGCCTCTGTCACTGCAACTCCGACAGCAGGGTCACGCGTGGGGAATATCATTAGAAGGAGAGACACATATTGTATCCCTGTATGCCGGCGATGTTTTAATCTTAATCTATGTCCGTGATATCTAAAATAGCATATCAGGGATATCCTGATGGAGTTCTGGCCCGCCCCGGGCTTGGGAGGGAATTGGGCCAAGTCATGCCTGTTACCGATCCACCCGGATTGTCTGCCACAGCACTTAATGGTGGACTCGCATCTCCTCCATTGAGAACCCCACATCTTCCGATATCTAGGCATTAACATTTACAATACCACACAACATCTCATAGACGGCAACCTCACTAGGGCCATCACCTCCCTTCCCCCCCAAATGACGTTCTGGAGGATGCTCTCACTCACTGTCCAAGGGAGGGTATCCCTGTCTAAAAAGGTGACGCCCCCACGTCTGCTATATTTCTTCCACAATCTCCCAGTGAACATACCCCGAAGCAAGTTCTGTGCCGTGCATGCTCTGCTGGGGAGTTTCATCTGGAATAAAGGCAGGTCTCAAGTCGCTTTGCACAAGCTGCAGCTACCAGTAGACAAAGGGTGCCTTGGGGCCCTCAATTGTGAATATTATTACCTAGCGGCGCAGATGGATTGGCCTGCTGGATGAACTGGGTCTGCTCTATACATATTGCACATGTGTGATACGAGAGACCTTATTGCCACATGCGAGGATTCCCTGAGAAGCCAATAATCTACTGCGTGTAGCTATTGATAGCTTTCGCAGGAGCCTGCGACTAATGCCACTTATCTCACAATATTCCCTGGAGATCTGTTCATTTCCATTGATCCTTTTTGAGATTTAATCG
Source organism: Calotriton arnoldi (assembly GCA_963921515.1). Taxonomy (NCBI): domain Eukaryota; kingdom Metazoa; phylum Chordata; class Amphibia; order Caudata; family Salamandridae; genus Calotriton; species Calotriton arnoldi. Next base: position 2,238,753 of record CAWUFW010001334.1, on the reverse strand, counting down.
GGAGGGAGGGACTGACATTATGGTAGGCTGCCTCAGTATGCTCCCTAGGCTCTCTATTCCGCAATGGTGTACTCCTACACTTTGAGCAGTTACAGGTCGACTGTGAATTACCTGCGAGCCATTTCTTGGTCCATGGCCGGCTGCTGGCCGAGATGGGCTGACTGTGGTAGATTGCCGACATGGAGTCGTAACAAGAGCCACAGGTTAACACACTAATACTATGAGCGGGAGCCGCCGACTCATGCAAGCCTTGGCATGTTCCTCGCAGGACCCCTTGTTATCGACCCGCAGGTGCTGGGAAAGAGACATAGGCTGAGAATTGACACGAAAGGAATGGGACTGGATCCTTCTATATCCGCGTAAACTTTCCCGTAATGCCAAGTTACAATACATTCAACATAACATTTTGCACAGAGACTATCTCACTCCACAGAGGTTACACAGGGTATTTGGATCTGCCTCGAATTGTTCTCTGTATCAAGCATCTGATGCCAATATGGCTAATATGTTCTGGGGGTATCCTGTAGCGGTGGCCCTGTGACTGGAGTTCACGGATGCACTATCAGAAATTATGGGGCGCAAAGGTCTCTAGATCGTGGAGAGCGCAGTTCTGGGCCTGTTAAATGCAAGAAAGCATGGAGCGCTATAAACCGTTTCATAGACCTGGCGCTGCTTATATTCGGTAGGTCCATCGCTATGCATTGGAAAGCTAACAAGCTACCCCAACAAGCATTTGCAATGCAATCGGTCGCGCCTTTGGGACCTTATATGTATTTAGTTATGCAGCACATTAGCCTGAGTGCTGAAACATCTACTGTTCTTTAACATGGTGGAAAGTAAGCACCAAACTGCGTGACATGCCAGGTATGGGAACACATGGAGAGAAATATTGCCTTTCAGCGGGAAATGGTATACTCCAAAGCTCTGTTTTTAATATAAAATCAGGGCCTTCGGTGGTCACATCACTGAAAATACAAGATTTGAAAAAAATATTATTCTCTACGGGTGCTCGTGGAAGACAATTTCTATGGACTGGAATCTAGAGAATGCTAAAGTGATTCTGGTATTTTACTGACCTCTGCTGGTCGTTTTCTATCAAGAAAGTTAAATAGAGGCAGTTGCCAGAAAAATTTTAAAAAAGAAAGTCCCTCAGCAGAAAGCAATTCTGGTATTTCACTGACCTCTACTGGTCCTTTTTTATTAAGACAGTTAAATAGAGGCAGTTGAACAGAAAAAAAAGTCCCTAAAGCGGAAGCAGACAAGTCCTAGGGCTGATCTACAGAGCCCACAAAGTACATACACATATAAGTATATACTAATATATAAGTATATACTAAAGTATATACAAGAGGTCTCGATTGCTCGACCTAATAAAAAAACTGGTGCGCAGAGACTCCTAAATGGGGTATAGCCGAATTAGTGGTGCTTAGGCGGGAGGAGACTCGGGGATAGCAGCGGACTGGGACAATCTGCTGCACAGGTTACAAGAGATTGGATAGGACCTCCAGAGATGTTATAGTTCTGATTATTGACTGGCACCATGATCCACTGGCCTGCTGAATCCCTCTTCACCCCTATCTTGAACCTGAGATGCTCTAGGGTAATGTTTGTCTGCATGCATACAACATTAGCTCTGTATACAGAAGTGAAGAGGCATGAAGAGGGGCCACTTGAGAGAGCGACAATAGTATTGCTCTTGTATCCTTTTATTCACGAATACAACTGTTATGACCTAAAGTTACTTATGTTCATTTGTTTATACTCTGGACCAATTACTCCTGCCAGATCAGATGTATTGCAATGCATGTACAGGGCCCATGATGGGACTACAAAACATGAATATGTAACACAGATCCGTATGTTTATCATATGTCTATGTGATGCTAATAGATCAATAACAAATCATAACTTCTGACCATGGGCAGACATGGGTATCCATACCTGAGGGCTGCCAGAATCAGTCAGAATCGGTCAGACGCTGTGCGAGTGTGAGCGAGCGCCAGGAGGAGGAGGACGCCGCGCCGCTCCTCGCAGTTCCACTCACCTTGGATCCTGCCTTTTGCCTTCAGCTTTGTTGAGCTTTGTTGTGGGCTGTTGTGGGCTTTCCGCGACCTCCCGCGGCACGCGGCTTCACTTTGCCTGGACCTGTTTTGGCCTTTGATAGTGAGGGCATGCCAAGGACGTGGGAGCAAGGAGGGAAAGCTGCTAACCTGCTAACCTGCCAATCGCCAACCGCCGATCCCTGCCGAGCCTTGCTGGTCCTTACTTCCAGCTCCACTTCCATTTCACCTGTTGCCAAGGACTGAGATTTCGCTGTGAAAATCCCCCAACAGCCGTATCACCAAAGCTGCCTAATCCGACCTCGATACAAGTGACTCCGTGCTTGAAAGAACAGCACATTACCAGCAAGAGAGAGGGCACAAGGTAGGCACCAGCAAGCGCGGCCGCCATTAGCGGGCAGCCGGTAAGTGAGTGCCCTCGGTGGGAACCGCTGAGGCGACCCGACTAGGTCGGGTACGCTTTGCGGTTCAGCCTTTTGAGCCCCGCTTGCCGTATCTTGTCTTTACTCTCGGGGGGAAGAGAGAGCTTCCTTTCCTCCCAAATCGACCTACGACAGTTGCCCGTCCTTTTCCGCCTATTCCTGCGCTTTTCTCAGAGGGGGCAATAGAAGATAGAACCCAACCCCACCTCCCCCCCCACACCCTTTTGGACCCCACCCTTTTCGACTGAGTTTGAGAAAGCACTGAGGGTACTTGGTGGAGGGGGTGAGAGGAGGAGGAAGGAGGAAGTCCCAAATCAAATTAACAACCCGATACTTGCCCTTGGTATTAACCACCTTCCCACCCGGACTGTTATGAGGTCGGGTAGGGTGAGAAGGCCCATTACAAAGCCGCCATCTAAACGGAAAAGAAGGGAAGCAGCACGAGAAGATCACGGAAATATGGCAGCCTTTGAAAACGACACCATCGGAAAAATCAATATCAAGGATATGGAAAGTACCAGCAAAAGTAACTGCAAAGTCATCAATATCTGCTTAACCGCTGGCTTAAAAGCTAGTAATGATAGCAGTCCTGTAGTTATAAAAGAGCCAAAAAATGTAAATAAGCTAAATACAACACCTAAGAGGGACAAAAGAGACAGAATAGACGAACTAATAAACATAGAAGGACAACCCCGAAGGAAGATCTTAAATTCCTACCAGCCAAAAATGTATATGAAATTTACCTTTTTAAAAGACCCAGGAAAAGCAATTTACACAAACAACGAAACTATTGAGGGCTTACAAACACCTCTGCAACCTGGGGGAACAGAACACTCTTTGTCCCAAACACCAGGAAAGACAACGAACACAGTTGCAGAAATACATATGGATAAAAGTCATACGGTGATCACTATAAACCGCTCGAGAAGTATATCGGGGGACGGAGGTCAAGGAGTCAATCTGCTGAAGCGATCGTGGGGGCCAGCAGCCCGATAAGCAACTTCCCAAAAAGCTTAGATGACCAGGAAAAAATTCAAAAAGGCAGTAACAAAAGTAACCAAAATGATATCAACAATAGAAGATAAGGAAATTCTGGCCAAGAGGGCTCATGGATGGACAGTGTTGAACGATTACAAAGCTCTTAAGCCACAAGCATATCTGAAAACGGGACTTACACAGAAGACAAAAGAAAACTTTTTAAAACTGCGCTTCGACATTCTACCAATCCTTCCTCACTTGGCACCCTGGAAAAGGAGGGAAGAAGAACAGTCCTGCCGTTTCTGTGGAACAGGAAAAGAGGACCTAACACACATAATCTGTATCTGCCCAAGCTTGGTGGACATAAGGCGCGCCTTACTCCGAGTAAAATGGAACCAAAAGGGCATAAGAAGCTGTTGGCAGGCTGTGAAGCTGTGCTTTAATCCAGAGGAGACTCAATTAAACTGCCGACTAACAAAGTACTTCGACATAGTGGCTAGAAGACTTAAGACTTAGTAAAAGGCGTAAAGAAGAACAGCATGCAGTTATAACATTTTATTAAGTACAGAGACAGCCTGTCTAGAATTAGGCCTTGTTAAAAATGTGTCCAGTACTCTGAAGCACAAGCACTTTATTACCCTTGAAATGGACTGCGCAGATAATGAAACTGAAATTGATACGACCTTCATTCGAGAGTAAACTTTTTAAATGTAAAAGCACAAAGATAAGGCTGAATGTAATTTTAACGCTGAATGTTTTTATATTGTGAGTTTTAATTAACTGTACAATAAAATTCTTCTTCTTCTTCATACCTGAGGGAACCCCTTCGATAAGAGGCGCTGACCTCCTTTGAAGACTGGAGAGAGACATATAATCTGATTTCTTATTTACAGCGCACTTACATGCCAGCTATCCCGGATATGGGATGCCTACCACAAAGAACCCAATATTTCTTCAGTACTGTGGGTAGCCTTCACACATGGGTATGGATGCAAAGCAATTACAGCTCTTTATGCAGCATCATTGAGAATGTTAGATGTTCCAATGTTACCCCTCAAGACATGGTGGGAAACCCAATTAAATCTCGAGCTGTCGGAAGGCAAATGTTTGAAATGCTTAGATAGCATTAAGGGGATCTCCAAAAATACCAGGTTGAAATACACTCAATACAATTATCTTCACCACACTTACTTAAGTCGTAATGTATAGGGCTGATGTATCTCAGAGCGTTAAATTTCTGCCCAAGATGCTCTGAGGCCGATGCAAATTTCTGCCAGATGATCTGGCAATGCTTGATGGTGTCCTGATTATGGGATGAGGTATTGATATAAGTGACTGGGTTAATCGGCAAGCTGATACCTATAGAGGTGACACATTGTTTACCAGGCTTATCGACACGCACAGAAAAGACTAAGGGGCAGATTTCCAAGAAACTGACGCATCTGTACAGACGCCTCCATGCGAAACCCTTGCGCCACCATGGATGCGTCGTATTTACAATACGGTGCACCATGGTTCAAGGATTGACAGATGCGTCAGAAATTTTGACGCATCTGTTGCCGCAATAGTCATGCATTGCTGGAGTTGTGTCGCAAGCACGACGCAACTCCAGCAATGCACGGGGAGGCCTATTCCCAATACACTGCATCACTCCTTATGCCTTCTCCAAGCAGGCGTAGGGTTTTGATGCAGTGGCGTCCTAGAAGTGGCTCAGTGAAATCGTGTAGATTTCACTGCGTCACTTCTACGAGGCTTTCCTGCGTGGGAACGCCCACCCTGCATACATTATACCTGATGCAGGTATAATGTGGCACAGGGCTTTACAAGGTGACACATCTCCCTAGATGCGTCACATGTAAATGGGCCGCAACGTGGCACATTGTTTATGCCGCCGCAGCGTAACACAAAATGTGACGCAATGTCAGCACAAAAGTGTCGCAAGGGGCTTGGAAATCTGCCCCTATACATCTATGCGGGTATGTGGAACTGGCGCTAGTATTAATGAAACGCCGTTTAGCTATGTCTTGGAAGGCTTCGGTTACACCACAATTTTGGGATTAGTTGCAAGATCTAAGAAAAAGGACATATGTTGAAATTGATGTGTTATCTGAGGCACATATAAAAGATGTGAGTGGTGTTCGCTATGAATTATGGAACTTGAGCTGAGAGAAGTTAGAGGCCAAAGCAAAAACACGTCTGCCTTGAAAAAGATACTGTAAGGTTATGACTGTACTTGTGAATGACTATACCATTAACCAAAATTTGATTCTTTGCCTGAGTGCCTTAAGGAGATTGAGATCTCATATTCTGGAGTGAATATATCTTATAGATACAGCGCATTCCTGCCCTTTTATTTTGACGGAGGGCAGCGCAGCAAGATTCCATGTGTCCCTGCCCTGAGCTAAAACCTCATAAATAAGGCCCTTCACTGGGCCATATTTACAAGAAAGTAACGCAGCGCGGTGCCGCAAGCCATTTGGCTGCGCCGGGCTGCATTACGTTCAAAGCAAAGGGATGCGTCATATTTACAACAATATGACGTATCCCTGAGCTCTCCCCTGTGCTGGCACACAATTGGATGCCATGAACCAACGCAGGCACCTTTGCACCACGGTGCAGGGGTGCCTACGTTGCGGGGATGATTGTTTTTGTGCAGGAAGGGACACCTACCTGCACAAAAACAATCACAAGAGGTGTGTTCCTCTTTCTACGTGTGCTGCAGAATGAGGAAAAACAAGGAGAAATAAAAGTTTTTCTCATCGTTGCGCCTCCTTACACCTCCCCTGGGGAGGCGTAGGATTCTGACGCATTCTTATGTTTACAAAACGTTGTAAATCTTGAAATGCAGCAGAATCCATGGGTGTTGCGTGGGAACACCCACAGCAACACCAATGGAATGACGCAACACCCACAGCAACACCCATGGAATGCCCCTTTCACGCAAAGTGACTTTTCGTGTCCTTGTAAATATGGAGCACCACACTGCGCCGCCGGGGAATCAAAAAAAGTGACGTACCGTTGGTGCAAGGGGCTTGTAAATATGCCCCCCATTTCTGAGTGACACTATTCAGCAAATAACGAGGTTTGGTTTTGCCAGCATTATGGAATGAATCATTCTTAAATTTCTTCCACCGAATTATTCACATTTCCCTGATTGAAAATTGAAGTTAATGGTTTAATTGTGAATGGTGTTTGCAAAAAAAAGCTATAAATTAATTTAAAGTTACTTGCATTTGGGATTTGCGTAGAAATAAGTGTCACCAAAGATTTGCTAAAGGAGCTTCAGGACTGCTACCAAATAAAGTGGGTCTTGGATATGGTGAGGCTCATGTCAGCATGTATAATATTGAAAAACTGTGTAAAAAACGGTCTAATGAATACTTTCTGTCTGTAGTCAGTACTTGAGTGATTTAATGAGAAAATGAACATTAAGTGGTTTCCCTGAAAGGCAACAAGAAAAGAACAAGTCAAGAAGGGATTTAATAATTCTAGCAACTGAGGCCCTCATGCAGAAATCCTCAAGTTCTAATCAAATGCAGCAGATGAACTGATACTAAAAGCATTGCAATGGGCCCTCAGACTTATAGGCGGAGACTCAGTAATGTTGAAAGAAAACATACATTTATTTTCAAAATTGACAAACTCTACCCTAAGGATTATAATGGAAATGCTAAAAAAAAAATTAAATAGAGGAACAACAATAAAAAGATATGACTTCAATCTTCTTTCCAGCAGTTGAAACCACAGAGTTCCATCTAACCATTCCAGTGGCTCCATGATATTCGAACCCTATGGCAAGGACTCACATTAGAAAATGTTGAGTGAATGAGTATCCACCTATAGTTCGAGCATTGACCACGAATTCGAATTATCCCCCTTCACTCCAGATGAAATGTCCAGCATCACGCAGTTAATTCATGGATTTATTACCATACCAAAAGGTATTAAAGCTTGTTCATGACAAGGAGAAATGGGGCTATACAATCACTTGGGAATGGTGCAGTATATTCTTTTTAGAGAGTTTAGGACTCATTTACTAGTTTTTGGCGCAGGGCAGCGCAGCAAGTCACTTTTCTGCGCTGCCCAGCATTGAAAGGAAAGAGCAGGAATTCCCCGTATCTATGATGTGCGCGGCATTCCTGTCCTTTCAGCCGGCGCACAATTTAGTGCCTCAAGCCAACGCAGGCACCCTTGCACCATGATGTAAGGGTGTCTGCATTGTTGGCAGGATTGTTTTTGCGCAAGAAGCGGCGCCTTCCTGCACAAAATAATCCATGCAGGCTTTTTCCTCTTTCTATGTGTGCTGCAGAATGTAGCATACAAAGAAAGAGGAAAATACGAGGAGGAATAAAGTTGTTTCTCCTCATTACGCCTCCCCTGGGGAGGTGCACAGTTTTTATGTACTCCCAGGTTTACAGATCTTTGTAAATCTGGGAATTTGTCTAAACCAGTGGGTGTTGCATGGGAAAACCCACCGCAACGCCCATGGAATGCCTCCGTGACATAGAGTAAGGCAGCGCAGCGCTTTGCTCTATATCTTTGAGGCCATGCAAAGCCACACAGGGTGGATTTGCGTCGCCTCATAGATATGATTGAGAGGCCTGAGCCACCACAGCGTCATAAAGTGACGCTCCAGCAGCGCAGGCCTTTTGTAAATGAGCCCCTGTGTTTTAATGTTCAGTAGAGTGTATTAGTCCTTAGGCACTTGTTTAATACGCAAACTAATCACATAATAGAATTAGTGCAATTCAACAGATTGAACACAATATGCACGTTCTGCACTAAATAATTTCTGAAGCATTTTTTATGATGAAACATGGTTCATATCTAGTCAGATTTGTAATATCATGTTGATCTTTAGTTTAACTATCACGTGTCATATTTACAAGCCCGTGGCACACGGCAGCGCATCAAGTGACCTTGCTGCGATAGCCTGCGCCATAGGGAAAGGACAGAAATGTCCCATATCTACAAGGTATGGATCATTTCTGTCCTCTGCCCCTGCACTGGAGCACAATGGTCTGCCCAGCTCCGACGCAGGCACCCTTGCACCATGGCGGAAGGATGGCTGCTTCGCAGACAGGATTGATTTTGTGCAGAAAGGGGCACCTTCCTGTGCAAATAGATTCCATGGAGGCTTTTCCTCTTTGTATGTGTGCAACAGAATGCAGCATACAAAGAAAGAGGAAAATACTAGCAGAAATAAAGATATTTCTCCTTGTGGCAACCTCCCCTAGGGAGGGGTAATATTTTGATGCATTCCAAGGTTTATAGATTCTTGTAAATCAGGGAATGTGTCAAATGCCATAGGTGTTACGGGGGAACACTCACCGTAACACCCATGGCACAACTCCCCATCCCAGTGTGAGGCAACATAGCGACTTGCGCTGCGTTCCTTTGCACCATATCTACGAGGCCATGAAAACCCATGCAGAGTGGCTTTTCATTGCCTCGTTAATATGGCTCCACACTCTTCGCTGCTGGAACATAAAAAAGCGACGCAGCAGCGCACAGGGCTTGTAAATAAGCTGCAACGTTTTTAAACATATACAAAAATCCTGCCCACTTCCCACAACCCTACCCCTCTGAGACTTCTGCCCCATGTAATTTTCTCTTTGCTCTATGTCCTTTTAAAGTTCGAAGAGCTGCATAAACCCACATTATGTCTCAGTCTGATTACGTGTTGTATGTCGCATCTTGCTGTAGTACATATCCCGCTCATTGTCGCTGAGGATACAGCGTACACTAGCCCTTTAGGGCACTGCAGCTCCCTACACTCCCTTCCACAATAACCAACTATGGCCCCCATGTTGTTCTTTGAAAGAAGAGTTCAGTTGTGTCATCACTGTGAGTGAGAGTTGAATGTTGTGGTCATGAATTATTTCCACCAACACAAGAAGCAACTATGCTGTTTTACTGACAAAAACTAGCAAGCTGTGAAATGCAAACCTTGAGAACAAGCCAGTATTGCTTCCCCACTACTGACATGCTGAAACACCCAGATCAGCAAGTTATTGTACATTTCAAGCAGCACAAAGTGCACCACAGATTACAGAACTGTTACAGGCACTTTTTCCACCCATAATTGTTGACACTTCAGAAACCATTCTGAAGCTGCAACACTTCAGGAATAGTCTTACATATCGTCACGGGTAAACAATTACTGAGTGTATTTGCATACACATTAGTATCAGTCTAACAAGTTTTAGGTTACGCTGCTACAGTTTGACCTAAATTTACCAAAAGTTTGCATCAGGCTTGTGCAAAATAAATTTTGACATTTACTAAGCCACACAAAGGGGCAGATTTACAAGAAACTAACGCATCTGCATAGATGCGCCAGTTTCCCTGCGCCTGCGTGAAAAACCCTTGCACCACCATAGATGGCGCAAGGATTGACAGGTGCGTCAAAAATTCTGACGCATCTATTGGCGGAAAAGTCACACATTGCTGGAGTCATATCACAAGCATGACGCAACTCCAGCAATGCTTGTTGCGGCCTATTCCCAATACACTGTGTCATTCCTTACACCTGCTTCAAGCAGGCATAAGGTTTTGACGCAGTGGCGTCCTAAAAGTCACGCAGTGAAATCTTGTAGATTCCAATGCGTCACTTTTATGAGGCTTTCCTGCGTGTGAACGCCTAGCCTGCATACATTATACCTGACGCAGGTATAATGTCACTCAGGGCTTTACAACGTGACGCATCTCCCTAGATGCGTCACTTTGTAAATTCGGCGCATTTTTTACGCCGCCATTGCGTCACAAAAGTAACGCAACGGCAGCACAAAACTGTCGCAAGGGGCTTGTAAATCTGCCCCAAAGTCTGTAACGCAGGCACCGTTGCACCATAGCACAAAAGTGCCTGCTTTAGTACTAGGTAGCCACAAGTGTGTCAGCACATACAAGGAGCTGAAAAGCACTATGGGGCTAATTTACAAGCTCTGTGCACTGCTGGAACATCACCTTCTTTGACGTTCCGGGGTTACACAGGGCTAAGCCATATCTACGCGTAACACCCATGGCATTTGACACATTCCCTGATTTACAACAAGTTGTGTCAAAAGCCTACGCCTCCCCAGGGGTAGTGTAACAGCTGTTTTTGTGCAGGAAGGTGTCCGTTCCTGCACAAAAATAACCTGATTTCAACACAGGCGACATGTACCACGGTGCAAGGGTGCCTGCATTGGTGCAAGGCAGCCATTTGAGCACCAGCGCAGTAAAAGAGGACAGGAATGTGTTGCATCTCATAGATGCGGGACCCTCCTGCCCTTCGCTTTTGATGTAGATCTGTATAGCAAAAAGGCTTTTCGGCGCTCCCCAACGCCAAAAATAAGTAAATGAGGCTCTATATATTGGTAAATAGGGCACTGACCAGTTCTCTCCTGTCCACGCAATGCAGACATTTTTCCTTGCTGCACTGCATGAGCTATTGGGGAATCTGCCCCATTTGTCTTATTTCTGCATTGGCTTTGAAAATTAATTGTGGTAATAAGGATTAAGCTAAGTGACTCTTGCACTCAGTAGACCGAAGAGGTGTTTAGGAGTGAACTGAGGAAATAAAGAAAAAAGGCTTAACAGTGACCAACAGCTTATTGGAATATGAACATCGAGGAACTACAGCAGGAATATGAACTTGTAATTTATCTTTTCTTTCAACATAATTTGCTCAGACCCTAGTGCTGTGTAATTTGTTCCTCCCCTGCTGCATAATTCCAGTGGCCCAGAGGATCCTCCATGTTACTAGAAGTGAGGGACGTGCAGCACCAGGGTGCAGGACCAAGTATCGGTATTAGATGTCCCTGTAAAGCCCGATGCAACTCTACAGACCTGAACTAAGGCCAGGGGACCGATTTACTAGTTTCATCCAACGTAACCCAAGGTAACACAGCAAATGAAGCGCCTTGATGAGCGTTAACTTAACTGCAGCCCAGAGCTGCCTGAAGAGAAGCAGCTGTGAAGAAAAGACAATATGAATCTTTCTACCCACAATCCTTTGCAGTATATTTACATATTCAGAACACATTGGCACGTTATCCGTTCAGTTACATTCAGAAAGAAGGTATTAAAAAACGTACATGTTTCGGGTACTCCAAGTCAAATTATTTTTTGATTACGGAAATATTGATAAAGTCACCCGAGTAAGAAAATGGTTTTACATTACCTGGGATCCTCTCTCACTTTCTTTACGTCGCTGTAAAGCCGCGATTCACCGTGCGTGTCTGAAGTGCCTGCTGTGAATGAAACGAGTGAATGGCGGTGAACTTCAAGGCCAATTTTTGGAGGGTTTCTGTAATTGCAGGAACCTATCATGTGGTTAAAGAAAGAAGTATTTGATAGATAATTCAGAGTAGATAGCTGCGATATTATCGATTCGTCACACGCCCCAATGTTCGTGTAAATTATACGTTAGATTCTTACAGCACTAGTCTATCATAATTACCCATTAAGTCATTCTTTGAAAGTGCATCTTATTAACTAGTGGGCTGTTTGTTTCCGTCCTTAACAAAACACGCTTTTCTCCCGGTGTTAAGCTGGGATATCAGAAATACAGGGAGGCAGCAAGAGGTCCCGGTGGAGTAGGAGGGTAAATACATTTATAAAAACCCGAAGCCTTGATTTTCAATTTCAGAAAAATATTGTGCACTGCACTGTACTCGGGCTCTGTTGCAAAGCGCCCCTAAAGCCCGCAGGATGATAAAACCTGCAAAAACATAAACTGGGGATTTGTCAAGGATCATTCATCAACCGCAAGAAGTTTCCAACTGCGCCCAAGGTTTGCAGAGTGACTGCAATCCTGTCTCACAAAAGGGCCTTGGAAGCAATGGGACTTGTGTCCGTTTCGGGGCATCCTCACTAAGGGGCATACTTATCATTCACTTGCGTTGCCCTGGCGCCACGCAAGGGGGCGAAGGGGCAACACAACTATTATGTATGATTTATCGCGCCATGCAATGCCACCTTACGTGGCCCGCATGGCTTGATAAACCAAGAGTAACGCATGTCGGAGGCTAGCTTCGTATATAGTGTTCACTTATGCAAGTGTAGCACCTGCACTAATCCAGACAACCCTTATGGTGATTTTAGTGGTCTTAGACAACCTTCGAAAGCTCTTCAAGTGGTAGCTGTGGAGAGCAGTCTTCAGGCTTAGTCCAGAAGGAGTGTAAAGCAGCTTGTTTCACCAGTACTTAATCTTATGGTATAGGCTAAGTGAAAAAGAACCACACAGTGTAGTTATAAAAATAGGCGGTCATTATAAACACTCACTAACGCATTGCAATATCTCCTCCCTGGAGATATAATCACAATACACACAATACTTCAGTAATAGAACAGTAGCACAAATACACAGTGGTCTCCAGGTCGAGACCAAACCATATACTAAGATAGTAGAATGCAAACCACGACCTAAGTCGAGACTTGACCCAGAAGACGGGGACCCAAAGAACCACCCAAGGTGATTACCCAGGAACCCCGCGGAGGCCGTGTGCAGAGTGGAAACAGGACCGTATGCTCAATACAAGTCAATGGGGAAGTCGTGGTTACAGTGGCGGTTGGCGACATTTGAAAGTGGTGTGGCGTAAAAGCTGTGGATGAGTGTTACGTTGTGAGCGTAGTGAGTTAGCCTGACTATCATAAGAGAAGTTTGGGGAGTTCTTTTTTTTTTTTTTTAAAGAGTAGACAAATCATTGATTTATAAAATTATCAGTAGAATTGCATGATTGTAAAAATGTAATGCCCATTTCAGTGAAAATGTGCTTTATGTGAATGACAGTGCACTACTGCACCATCATTTAGTAATATATTTGCACAACATCCTTTAGTAATATATTTGTGACAGTGCTCCCCAAACTGCATGACCACCAGTTAAATCCCCTGTAAACAGAACACCGACTAATTGCACAGAATGGGGCTTATTTATAGGCCCTTGCGTCACTTTTGCGCCGCAGGTGCGTCACCACCAGCGGCGTAAAAAATGTGCCATGTTGCGCCATATTTACAAAGTGACGCATCTAGGTAGATGCGTCACTTTGTAAACCCCTGCCCCACATTATACTTTGCGCCAGGTATAATGTATGCAGGAGGGGCGTTCCGACGCAAGAAAGGGTCGTAGAAGTGACGCAGTGAAATCTATAAGATTTCACTGCGCCATTTCTAGGACGCAAACGCGTCAATATCTAACCCCTGCCTCATGGCAGGCGTAAGACTGATGCAGACACATTTAACATGGGACTTGCCCATGTGTAATGACCCATTGCTGGAGTTGCGTCACTTTTGTGACACACTCCACCAATGCGTCATTTTTGCGCTTACACATACGTCAGAAATACTGATGTATCTGTAACTCCTTGCGACATGATGTGTCATACTGTAAATATGACGCATCATTGGTGTCGCAAGGAGGGCGCAATGAAAAGTGACGCATCGCTGTTTTCTCGCAGCGATGCTTCACCTTTCATAAATGAGGGCCAATGTTCTTAGCAGTTCTCTACAGGCCTTGCACTGCCCCGGCTGCAACGGGGAAATCAATGTCAGGTATAGGTGGGCTTGTGGGGTGTTGCCAATTATATGATACCAACACTATTCCTGTATGCCAAGGCACATTTCAGACCACTTCCATAACACAGGGCCTCACCCTGTGCTTGTGCTGAACATGTCAGGAAGCTAGAAGGTTGATAAGTGTATTTCTCTCCTGGTGTTCTGACATAAAACCCAATCTACTTTATAGCACGTGAGCCTAACACTGTCCCAGCCCTTCAGGCTCCTCACTAGCAACATCCTATTCAAAATCAAATTTCACAAAAGTCTGGCTCACCACTGTTAGCAGGTGCGAAAGTGCTCTTTGGCAGTGACGGTGAAATGTCAATCAAATTCCAGACTCCCTCACTCACCTCCTACCGGTGCCTCAACGCTACAGGGATAAGTGCTGAAGCAGGGTCGCCACTACCCCCTGGGAATGGTTTTCAGAATGCCTTCCCTTTTCTTTGTGTCTTTCCGTCACCACATAAAGGGACTGTGAAGTGCAGAGTAAAAGCAACTTAATGACATAAGCTGAAGCAATAAAACAGACAATTATGAAACGAAACAGAGATTTGTGAAGCAAAACAGAGAACAAAACACCACATTTTAGCAGCGTGATGACTCAAGTTAGAAGAAAGACCGAGAAGTCACTAACAAAAAAAATTACAAAAAAAAGGACATTCAAATCCACGAAAAATCTGTGCAGACGAATATAGTGAGCCATTTTACCAGAGCTGACTGAGGCATCCTATAATACTAGGCCTGTGTAGTGTGAGGGTTGCTCCTTGTAATGAGAGTGGTAGCATTGCATGGACAGCTGCCTGCAACACACAGGCACACAATAATTCTGACTGAATATTAACAGAATTTTGGGCAAGACTTACCGAGGCTGGGAAGGACAGATGTCACATTAACACGTCCACTTTGTTTCTGACGAAGGCTGACAGCACAGAAGAAAGTTGTAGGCGACGGCACTGCTGAACTCTAACCTGACAGATTTCAATTACAAAGCGCCCTGCCAGCCTCTACTGGGCCAATCCAGACGCTGCTTCATTGCTGTTTAAGTTATCAAATAGCATGGAAGCAACGCCAGGATTGGCTGGAGCGGGGAAACACAGCACTCCTTAAGAGACCGAGGGGTAGAGCTGCAACTCCTCTGGCTCACCAACATTGCACATAGGAGCAGCCTAAAGAGCGCATGTGGGGTTGGACGCAGAAGGGCACCGTCCAACCCCACATGCGCACTTTACTTCAAACAAAGACTGCTGTAAAGCCCCACCCACTCCTGCCCATCCTGCGCTCTAACGTATGCCGATTGGCACCTGGCCTGAAACGAAATCATCGGCGCGGCTTCCCGACTGGGGAAAAAAAACCTAAACCTTATATTCACTTCTGGAGGAGCCAAGGGGGCAAAAGATGCAGGGGGGTGATGCTCCAGCACCCAAATAGGGCAGCCCCCACTGCGTGGTTGCAAGTTCAAGAAGAAGGAGCCTTCCCAGAGGACCCTGAAGAAACGCAGTGGGAGATGGAAGGATAGAGAGTCACCCCACCCGTGGATGTTCCGGAAACCAGGATACCTAAGCCGGGTGCATAGGTGCGAAGTGACGTCGGCAGCCGCCATAGACCACAATGGAGGACTTCAGTAAAGATGCCGCTGGCAAAGAAGGTGAAAGAGTCCGGTGGAATCCAAAAATGGATTCAGGAACAGAGGTACCTGCATGCAGAGGGAACAGAGTCTATGCCACTCAGGAGTGAGCAGGAGGCACTGAAGACGAATGCCCACTGATGTCGGAAGATGCAGGAGAGTTGACAGTGACTTTGGCGCTGTAGCTGTGCGGACCAGGCGACACTGTAGAAGACTAGGAGCCATTCACAAGCTGTCCCATGTCGGATGTCAAGAGCCAGGGGGTCGGTGTCGGGCGGGAGCACCAACAAGCCTTGGCAGCGGCAACAAACGTGGCAGACAACAAGGGTGCAGTGTGGGGACCAGAAAGGTCCAAGGAACTCACCACAAGCAGGTAAGTCAGAGTAGGCCCGAGCAAACAGGGAAGCCCACTGGAGCCAAAGAAGACCCTCAAGAGGACCCACAGGCTGGAGGCACAGGAGTCGCAAGAGGACCTCGAGCAGCTCACCAATGATGCACGCCCACAGTGTAGAGGATGCGGTGAGGATGAAGATCTTGGTAGCATGAGATGCTGGAGGCTGGAGCTTCTTGGAGCCCGAAGATCTCTGGAGAAGAGAGTCAACAAGCCTTGGCAACGGCAATTCAACACTGTGTACAGGAGTACTGCCCAGCGGCTCCGACGAGGGATACAGGCTTCAAACTTGCTGTGAAGACAGTGCAGGCCTCGAGGGAGTTGCAGACCAGTCAGCTTTGTTACGGTGCCTGCAGGTGCAGGGGAGTCTTGGATGCCCACAGGCCTGGAAAAGAACCTGTATAGAGGACAGGCACAGACGATGCAGAAGACTGGCAGGTCGACAAGACCAGGAGCAGCAGGAGTCTTCCTGGTGCAGTCTTGATTTCCAAAGCGTAGTCCAAAGAGCTCATACGGTGGATGATGAAGTGGCTTTGATCTGAATCTTGTCCCACAACGAATCTAAAGAGCCACCTACGGGTAAGCCCTTAAGTACCCTAAGGAAAGGATTGGGACAATTCAAGGGTCCCTCCCAGAGGAGGGGCTGGACAGTGGGGAGGATACTCCCATGTCGTTGGTCCAGTTTTGCGCCAGAGCGGGAGCGAACGGCTCCCTGAAGTGGTTCCAACTGGAGTATGCAAGGAGGGCACCAAATGTGCCCTTCAAAGCAGTCTAGTGGCCCTGGCAAGAGCCCCTACCCTAGGTCAATACACTAAATCCTGTCTGGGAGCTGTTCACACCTCCTTGTGACAGGAAACCTAGGGGCTTATGTACTAAGAAGTGGCGGAGTGAGGCGTTAGCCGTCATGGCTTAACGCCTCACTCCGCCACTTCAGAAATGCAAGGCTGCACCATATTTACAAGAATATAGTGCAGCCCTGCGTTTCCCCCTGCGCTGGTGCTACACTAAGCTGCCTAGTGCCAACGCAGGCACCCTTGCACCATAGTGCAGGGTGGCTGCGTGCAGGGGAAGATTGTTTATGTGTAGGAAGGTGCCCCTTCCTACACATAAACAATCTTTAGGATAGCAACATTTTTATTTTTGATTTGAGAGAGAAAAAAAATACAACAGCCGTCGCCTACATCCAATGGCTGGCGAGGAACAAAGCCCATAAGGAAATAACAGAAGGGAGGGGAGTAAAGAAAAATCAATAACAAGCATAAACAATCTTTAAATGCCATTTTGTCACTTCTATGTGTGCTGCTTAATGCAGCACACATGGAAGTTACAAAATGTCAATTTTTTTAAGGTTGTTTATGTGCAGGAAGGGACACCTTTCTACACATAAACAATCCAAGGCGTTTGGCTTTTTCCATGTGTGCTGCACTAGGCAGCACACATGGAAAAAGCAAAAACGAGGAGAAATAAAGCATTTCTCCTTGTTTCGCCAAGTTAAGACCAGGGGGCATATGTACAAGCCTCTATCGCCACCACAAAGTCACTTTTACGGATGTTGTCGTGGCGATAGGGCTTGCACCTTATGTACAAGGCACCGTTAAGCCACTTAACGTGGCTTAACGCTGCCTTGTACATAAGTCACCGTTTTATGCTATGGTTAGCGTGAAAGGGGCGTGCAGTGGGTGTTGGGGTGGGCGTTCCACCGCAACACCCATTGTATTTGATGCTGCCCCCTATATACAAGGGTGGCGTACATAGGAGGCAGCGCCAAAATTAAGACCAGGAAAATCCTGGTCTTAAGTTGGCGAAACTAGGAGAAATGCATTATTTCTCCTCGTTTTTGCTTTTTCCATGCGTGCTGCCTTGTGCAGCACATATGGAAAAAGCAGAATGCCATGGTTTGTTCATGTACAGGAAGGTGTCCCTTCCTGTACATGAACAAACCTTTTAAAAAAACTGCCATTTTGTAACTTTCATGTGTGCTGCATGAAGCAGCAACCATAAAAGGTACAAAATGGCATTTTAGGATTATTTATGTGCAGGAAGGGACACCTTCCTACACATAACCAATACTCCCCTGCACACAGACACTCTTGCACCCTGGTGCAAGGGTGCCTGCGTTGGCGCTAAGTTGTTAAACTTAGTGCCATCGCAGGGGGAAACGCAAGGCTGCACCACATTCTTGTAAATATGGTGCAGCCAAGGAGGCTAACGACACGCTCCGCCACTTCATTGTAAATATCCCCCCAGGTTGGCCCGGGTCTTAATTTTGGCGCTGCCTCCTATTTAAGCTACCCTTGTAAATAGGGGGCAGCGTCAAATTCAATGGGTGTTGCAGTGGAACACCCACCACAACACCCACTGCCCACCCTTTTCAGGCTAAGCATAGCATGAAAGGGGGCCTTATTTACAAGGCAGCGTTAAGCCACGTTAAGTGGCTTAAAGCTGCCTTGTAAATAAGGCGAAGCCCCTATCGCCACAGGAACGTCCCTAAAAAGGGACGTTCCCGTGGCTATAGGGGCTTGTACAAATACCCCCTATTGTCCTACCTTCCCCTGCTTGAGCTTGGCTCAGCAGAAGGAGGGCAGAATCGTGTCTGCGGTCGGCAGCAGCCATAGCTTGCTGTCAGACTCTGGAAGACTGGTACCGGGTGCACTGAGGGCTTCCCAGAGGAGCCCCACAGTGCATGGAATCATACCTTCAACACCGTTTACGGTGTTGGGGTTTGATACTAGGCATGCTAGGGTTCGTTACAGCCAGTTTATAGTTAGCCATCGCGTAATGTTGCATGGTCACTATATGTATCGTAATGTCTGATGCACTTACAACGCCTGGAGAATGGACACTGGGGTTTGTAGAGGTGTCCTGCTCATGCAGAGGCACCCACAGACTTAAAACCGAGCACCCTGCCTTCAGGATTGAGAGGCCTGCCTTAGGGTTGACTGTCACTAGTAGCATGATCTGTAGGTAAGCTTTCCGGTTTTAGGTTTAAACCTATAATAACTGATAAAACCCCACCGAAAGGGAAATAGCGCTCACCAGTGTAAACATATAAACACTGAAACACACCTGCAGAACCACAAACTAAATGCCATTCAAAGAAAGGAAAGGGAGAGTGAAAGAGTCATTTCTTTTCTTCCTGAAGGGCCAATACAATGTAACTTTGTTATACAAGCTAGCAGCAAGAAAGACTGGGCTAACATCATTCTGCTTGAGTTTTGTTGTTTAGGGATGTCACTAAAATACTATTTCTTCTTCCTTTTGCTTTTTTTTCCAGTTTTGTGGTCTTTGGTCTAAAGATGCACGGTTTAGAAGCATGTTTTAGGTCTTATTTAATGATTTTATAAACTGTAGAGAATAAGGAAATATCAAAATCATATTTGACAATTTGGCTGCGTTTGATTCTTTCACTGATAGGTGAAATGGCTGGTTTCATACGAATCTTTCCCAATATGTGCCATCACATTTACCTATAGACAATGGGTAAAAACCCTTGATACATCAGCCCCCAGTTTCTAGTGAGTCAGTATTGATAGTAGGTGAATTGCCAACACCTCAGGCTTTAAACATTCAATGTAAGGTATAGTGACAAGTATATGTGAAAAGAGTGCTATCACCAAGCATCTGGGATAGTGGTGAAAACATGACACCAGACATTTGGAAAATATGGAACGTAATGTCATTTGGAATGCTGCTGCTTCCAAGTTCAACAAAGAGTGGAGCGATATTGTTTGTATTTGCAATGATTCTGCTACGTATATGAAAAGGTTGTGTGATGACCTGTCAAAATCGATACCTGAGCGGAAGTGCTTCCCTGTAAGTGATCCTTGCCACTTGTTAGATGATATGCTGAAAGCATTTTTACAATTTTCAGAGTTAATGAAGAATGCTATTGACTTTTAGTCCATTCTGGTGCACTGTTTTGTTATGCGCTGGAACTAAAATGCAAATATTTCTCGCTTTGTGTGGCATCAAAGAAAGAGTCATCCCAACTGTGTCACTTAGCTGATGGTTCTCAGTCCAAGGGGCTGTGAATGCTATATTATCCATGTGGCAACCGTTTACAGAATTGATGATGCCAAAGGCAAGAACTGTGAGGATTTATGGTCGCATATTGATAGTGATGTGAAAAAAAGTACACTCTACTGCATTCTTAGATTTTTACAGGAAAACATAACTGCTGTAGTGGGCATAATAAAACAACTAGACTCTGAAAACACCCTTGTCTGCCAAGTGTTCAGCATAACGGGTGTAGATGTGAAACATCTCCTTGAGAGTAGGCTGGGCAACATCATTAGTGACTTTGGCACTGCAACATGTTCCATGTTAGAGTGCTTGCCACTTGGTAAGCTAAGCGATGTTGACAAGCAATTCAGGAACCTTCATTTTACAATGTATGAGAAATGGCTTGCAATGATGCATAGAAGTGTCCCTTCACCAACCATTGCATTTGAAGTCAATGAGACCTCACTGTGGGGAGTTTTCTCTGTAGTTTCAAAAGTGTTGATTCATTTTTGACCGTTTCAATAACAGAGGGCATATGCGTCCAGTTCAACACAAATGTTCCCGAACCTGCCCAGAGAATCGCAATCTTCAAGTGCACCACTATTGGCATGGAAAGCTATGTCAGTGGCACAGTTAGCAAATTGTGTACTGGCTGTTTTGCGGTTGCCCATCTCAAGTGACAATGTTGAGAGGGCCTTTTCACAGAAAAAAGTTTACATGGGAAGGAAAGACTCACTGAAGAAGTATTGTATGGTGTACTACAATAAGTTTGATTTGCAAAAATGTATTTGGACCTCATATACACTGTACATACACTGTCTATATACCATTGGCTATCAGTGCAGAATGCAAGCAATAATAAAAGCAAAACGTTCCATAAACACCGGAAAAACATTGTTTCTGTTGTTCTTAATGGCGCGAAAATGTGTAACCACTGATAACCACTGGTTTTTTTAAGGTATTGAAATCAGTTGAAAATACTGAAAAAACCCGACCAGAATTTACCAAAAATAGAAACTGAAAACAGGAAAGCCCACTTATAGGTTTTAAGTGTAGTGACCTCAGATATAAGAAAACGTATATATGTCGTAAGTTGTGCTAGCACCAGCATACACAGGCTGCAATGGCAGGCCGTAGTCACAATTTGAGTGGTCTCCCATGGGTGGCATAATACATGCTTCAGCCCATCGGGGGCCCCTGAGGTACCTATGCCCTGGGTACCTTAGCACCATATACTAGGGACTTACAAGAGTAGAAAGGTACACCAGTAGCCAATGTGGTTGAGTACCTAAGTACTCACCATGGTACAATTTAGGGAGGAAGCACAGAGACTATGGTCCTGATTAGCAGGATCCCCGTCCGACTTGTCAGAAAACAGAATGACACCAGCAAAAAGTGGGGGAAACCATGAAAGCAGATCCTACTTTCCTACAACGCAACGCTGCGCAAATTGCTGTGTTGCGGTACTCTGCCACACTGAGACGTTCCAGGGGTGGAGCATGGGTGTTCCCACACATCCACCCATGGATATTGACACATTCCCAAATTTACCATTATTGGTAGACCTGGGAATGTGCCAAAATGCTACGCCTCCCCAGGTGAGGAGTAACAAGGAGAAATATGTATCTTTATTTCTCCTCGTTTCTTCCTCTTTCCATGTGTGCTGGATTCTTCAGCACACAAAGAAAGAGACAAATACCTCAGAGAATTGTTTTTGTGCAGTCATGGGAGGTCTAAGGTTTTTTTTGTGCTATATCGTGTTCCACTTAGATCTTTGTTGTCCAGGATTTGGGTAAAACATAAATTGGCACAGCCTGGCAGATACCAGGGGCCAGATTTACCATGGCCTTGCATTGCCCTTGTGTCACGCAAGGCGGCGCAAACCCTTATCTGGGATACATAAGCCACAGAAAGCCACGCTGCATGGCTCTGCGTGGTTTAGTAAATCTAAGGTAATACAAGACAGCGCATTTCGCTGCCTTGCGCTACCTTGTAGCAGGGAGACATTCAATGGGTAAAGTGTGGGCATTTCTACTGCGTTGCGCTGCATTGTCTTGTTCCAGATTTTTTAAGCTATTAAAAATCATGCAAAGTGGCTTTCTATGGCTTCATAAATCTGGCTTAGAGGCTTGCGTGATGCATGTACCACGTTGTGTGGTGGAAGCATGACGGAAAGCTCTCATAAATATACCCCACAGTGCGCAATGAAAGAGCAGAAATGGTCCATAACTTTGTAAAAAGGGAGCACTTCTGCTCTCTCTCTTTCATGAAATGCAGCGCAGGGCTTTACAACACAATCCATTACAATGCATTCCCCATTACAACGCAATTTACTATTCTAACTCCGCAGGGCGTTAATTGGGGAATGCGTTGTAATAGTTTGCGGTGTAAAGCCCTGCGTTGTAAAAGTTTTCGTGGTGTAAAAAATGCGGGGTGATGGCATGCGGAGTAACGCATGCGGGGTAAAGGATGTTTTCCAGTAAATATGCCTGAGTGCCTCGCAGAGACTTATTTATATGTTTTAATGCCTGTGGATCAACTGTAAATATTTTACATATTGACTAATAATTTTAAGCTTGACAATAAGTAGATATTGTTTGTGTGGTTATTTTTATTGACCACGAATAAACAAATTAAATATAAAATAACATTTGCAAAAAAATCTGCACTTCCTGAAGTAGTAAACCTTCGAGGAATTCCCATCCAGCTGCTGCAGGTGGAACTCTGGTGATTTTGTCAATGGTTATTTATTACTGCACTGAGAACCGCTGCAGGAGAAAAACTACGATTTAGTCACTTATTGCGCATCTGATACATATAGAAATATGTACAAAGATGGAGGTATTACATTTGAGGTCCAGTGCTTCTCTTTTACATGTAACAAAACGAAGGTTCGTGTTCCTTCCCTCCTGTGCCTAGAGACGTCTGCATCAAGGCGCCGCCTCAGCCTTTCACCCTTGCAAGGGGAGCGCTACTAACATTTATATTTACACAAGGGCCCAGATTTATCAACGGATTTCATTGCCGTTGCGTCATGCAGGGTGATGCAAGGGTGATGCAAGGGCAACGCATTCCTTAATTCAGATGTACCAATGCATGTAAGGCCATGTTGCGTGGCCCTGCGTGGCTTGGTAAATCTGGGGTAATCCAGGGCAGCGTAAGTCGCTGCCTTGCGTTACCGTGTTCCGGGAAGGCATTACATGCGTGGAGAGTGTGTTTTTCCACGCATCCACCCATGTTTTTGGCACATTCCCAGATCTACAGAGAGTAGTAAACCTAGGAATACGTCAAAATTGTATGCCTTCCTGATAGAGGAGCAACAAGAAGAAAAATCTTTATTTCTCCTCGTTTTTCCTTTTTCTATGTGAGCTGCATTCTGCAGCACACTTAGAAAGAGGAAAAAGCCTCTAATGATTTTTTGTGCAGGAAGGTGTCGTATCCTGCACAAAAACAATCCTACCTGTAACACTGGCTCACGTGCACCCTTGCAAGAGCGCCTGCATTAGCAATAGGCAGCACATAGTGTACCAGCGCAGTGAGAGAACAGGAATTCAGAATATGTTAGTAAATATGGCGCATTCCTGTCATCTCTACATTTGAAGCAGCGCAGCAAAGCAAGTTGTCTTGCTGCATTTCGCTGCATCAAAGGATGATAAATGTGGCCCAAGTTGCATGGAAGCACATGCTGTTTCCTCTATGTATGGAGGTCTCCAACCACAGAGCAAGGGGCATATTTACAAAGAGTTAGCGCTGCCGCAGCATCATTATTTTTGACACAGCGCCGGCACAATCAGTGCTCCACACTGCTCCATATTTACAAATTGACGCATTGGGCCCAATACATCAGTTTGTACAGGCCTGCGTCATATTATACCTGCGCCAGGTATAATGTACGCAAGGTAGGTGTTCCCACGTTAAAAGCCACTTAGATCTCAAGCAGTGAAATTTACAACTTTTCACTGTGTCACTATACGACTTGACTGCTTCGAAATCCCTACATCTTCTCAAACCAGGCGTAAGGATTGATGCAGGGCATTTAACATGGAACTCGCTTCTGTCTTTGATGCATTCCTGGAGTTGCGTCAGTCTTATGACCAGCTCCAGCAATGCGTCACTTTAGCGCCAACATGTGCGTCAGCAATTCTGATGCATCTGTGAATCCTTGCGCCATGGAGCCCTATATTGTAAATATAGCGCATCCATGGCGTCGTTAGAGCATTTGAGGCAGGCGCAAGAAATCTGACGCATTGATGCTGATGCATCAGTTCTTGTAAAGACGTCCCCAAATGTGTGAATTGCAGGAAGGTTAATGCACTTGTGCGCACTCCTTCTGTCTCTGTTACGTCCTGGTGCTGAGATGATAAGTGCATCCTTCTAAAAACGGTGTCCTAATGGAGTGCACTCATATGAACAAGGCCTGGATGTCCACATCCATGAGGCAGCAGCCGGGTACATTACTGCAGCTAGTAACCCTGTGGCGTCTCCAGCACAAGGGTGAAATACCAATCTTGTCACTAGATATCTCTGTAGAGCACATACCACAAGTGTGCATTACTGCAACCTGTCACAAGATGTCCCAACAGAGCAAGCACCACAAGTGTGCAGTACTAGACCCTGTTACTAGATATCCCTATAGAGCAAGCAACATAAGTGTGCAGTACCACACCCTGTCACTAGATGTCCCTGAAGAGCACACACCACAAGGGTGCAGCATTGCAACCTATCACTAGGCGTCCCTGTAGTTGAAGAAGCACAAGTATGCAGTGCCGTACACTGTCACGATATGTCCCTGTAGACCAAGTGCGACAATTGTGCAGCACTGCACCTTGCTACTAGGTGTCCATGTCGATGAAGAAGCAGGCGGGTGCAGTACCGCACACTGTCACTAGATGTCCCTGTTGGAAAAGCATCAGAACAGTTCAGCATCCTCCACATTACTACGTATGTCTCATTTATGAGGTTTTGCTGTAGGGCAGTGCCACAGGCCTTCCTGCGGCGCTGCCCTAGGGCAAAAACAAAGGGCAGGAATGCGCCATATCTATCAGATACAGCGCATTCCTGTGCTTTTCCCCTGTGCCGGCGCACAAGGGGCTGCGTGCGCCAACACAGGCACATTTTCACCATGGGCAGTGTCAGAAAGCCATGAATGTTGCTGGAAATGCCACCATCAACACCCATTGCACACCCCTTTTATGCAGAAAACTACGTTAAAGGGAACAAGATTTACAAGGCAGCGGTAAGCCAAAGAAAGTGGCTTAGTGCTGCCTCGTAAATATGGAGCAGGCTCCTGCTCCACGTAACATCACAAAAAGTTCTCTCACCCCTTAAGACCGAATTCACATAGGGCCTTATTTATGAGAAGTGACACATCGCTGCGTGAAAACAGCGATGCGTCACTTCTCAGTGCGCCTTCCTTGCGACATGATGGATGTGTCATATTTACTGTATGACGCATCATGTCGAAAGGAATGGAAGATACGTCAGTATTACTGATGTATCTGTCTGCGCAAAAGTGACGCATTGCTGGTGTTGCGTCGGAAGCAGGTATAATGTGGCGCAGGGGGTTACAAAGTGACGCATCTACCTAGATGCGTCACTTTGTAAATAGGGCGCAACATGACACATTTTACGCCGCCGCTGCGTCACAAAAAGTGACACAACGGCAGCGCAAAAGTGACCCAGGGGCTCCCCCTCAGTGTATAATAGAGTGTAAGTAACATGCCTACGCACACCTTGACTGTGAGGGCTTTAAGTAATGGTCCACCCTGGCCAAATCACCTCTATAGTGCACAGAAAGCTCGTTACAATACGCCAAGGAGACTATTACTGAACTGCTCGTCTTATGAGGTATTTATTAATCATGAAAAGGAAGATGCTGGACCTTCCGAGGCAAGAAATCTGCATGATCAATTATGTCTCGATCTGTTACAACATTTACAGCGAATCCAATAAAGGTGGAATGAACAGCAAGCCGCCACCAATCCATCTGCATCGGCCATTATTGGCTGCATACCTCAGGTTGGTGAAGTAATGGATGAAAAGCTGGGAGAAAAGGCATTTGTATCAGCCTCAATAAAATCCATGCAAGAGATTGCTACAGAAGAAAAAAACAAGAGAATAATGACTCCACTAATGTTAGCTATAAAGAAGAAGAGGCAGGTATCCATCGACTCAGAGAAGCCATGCTGTTCGGCTCGTCTTCTATAGTCGGCCAATGCTGGTACTAAACACCTCACCAACCATGCCCCTCTCTTAATAACCTCCAACTGAAAGGCAACCAGGAACCCGCACAGATCAACAAGTGGAGAGCACTGTGGTGACTGACAGAGAGCAAGAATCTGAAGTGAAGTGATTGAGATCCCTGCATGTATCACTGATATGTAGTGCGGGCGTCGAAGGGTGGCTATCTAAAACACAAATGCCCCTCTGGGGGAAGGTGGGTTGGGTGCTCCAAACTATGAACTGTATCATGACGCTGCTCAGCTTCAGTTGCGAATGCATGGGATGTCTGGCAAACATAGTCCTGAGAAAGATGACATCATGGCAGTGTTGGGTGACACCAATGTACTAAGATGGTTAAATGGATAGAGGAAAGACCACCCCCGAGGAATATGCTTATGAGAGCGGAGAGATGGTTTTGGAACCCATATATACAACAAAGCGCCAGGCCGACCCCTTATGCACTGAAACTGCCACTGCAGTTGTGACTGACTGCACTAGATTAATGACAAATAATAACTTCTGATCTTGGGCAGACGCGTGGATCCATACCTAGGGGACCTCTTCAATAAGGGGACGCTGACCTTCTTCGAAGAATGGAGGGAGATATATAATCTGATTTCTAATTTACAGCGCACTTACATGCCAGTTATCCTGGATATACGATGCCTCCCACAAATAACTGATTATTTCTTCATTATTGTGGGTAGCGATTACAGCTCTTTATGCAGCGTCATTGCGGATGTGAGATGTTCCAATGTTACCCCTCAAGGCATGGTAGGAAACCCAATTAAATCTCGAACTGTCGGAAAGCAAATGTTTGAAATGCTTAGGTAGCATTAAGGCGATCTCCAAAAAAACAGGTTGAAATACACTCAATTCAATTATCTTCACCACACTTACCTACGTCGTAATGTATAGGGCTGATGTATCTCAGAGCATTTAATTTCAGCCCAAGATGCTCTGAGTCCGATGCAAATTTCTGCTAGATGGTCTGTCAATGCTTGGTGGTGTCCCGATTACGGGATGAGGTATCGATATAAGTGACTGGGTTAATCGGCAGGTCGTTACCTAAATAGGTGACACATTGTTTACCGGGCTTATCAACATGCACAGAAAAGTCTAAGGGGCCTATTTATGGGCCCTTGCGTCACTTCTGCGCCACCGGTGCATCACTTTTTGTGCTGCACCAGCGGTGTAAAAAATGCGCCATGTTGTGCCATATTTACAAAGTGATGCATCTAGATAGCTGCTGCGACTGCCGGACACGGGTCTAGATCGGACACACACACCGATAAGAAAAAGTACATTCACAGAATACACTGGAGACGTCTATTTGCCATTTGAGTTTCACCTCCGCCTTGGAGGCCATGTACACTACATCTGTTCTGAGGATGCATAGGTACTCTTTACCGGGATAAGGCCTCTTCTCTGGAGATCACGTCCATAAGAAGGACGTTTTGCGTGGATTAGATACTACCGGATTCAATCCATTGGCAAACATATTTCATTAATCTTTCCATGCCCTGACGAAGCCCTTGTTAGGGTGAAACGCGTTGGCTGTGTCTACAGCTGTAGAAAGAGCTTGTGTAAAATAAAGACATGCAACAAAACCGACAAACGACTGTTGAATGAATATTACTTTGCGTACTCTGTAATTTGCTGATCGTGTGTATTGCCTCTCATCTACCTTCTTTACACTCAGACAGGGACTCTGAGCCTGTGCATGTTCTCTAGCCAGACTGTAATGCAGCCGGTGGAGAACAAGCAAAGTGTGCATGACTGTTTGGCCGGCCCAAGACAGCTGGCTAAACTCTCATGCGCACCTAAGTGCCGCAACAACTCCAGACCTGCCCCGCCCCGTAAATCTGCCTGACAACGGAAAAATAAAATGATAATAACACAGTGTTATTATCATTTTATTTTTCCTTTTTCCACTGCTCTAAGAGCAGCGGGGTGATGCTCCTCCCCCTTAGAGGAGGAGCCATCGCTGGATCCTTGTAAATCTGTGAATGTGTCAAAACCAATGGGTGTTGCGTGGGAAAACCCACCTCAACGACCATGGCACACCTCCTTGACATAGATTAAGGCAGCGCAGCGCTTTGCTCTATATCTTTGAGGCCATGCAAAGCCACACAGGGTGGATTTGCGTTGCCTCATAGATATGAGTGAGAGGCCTGAGCCACCACAGCGTCATAAAGTGACGCTCCAGCAGCGCAGGCCTTTTGTAAATGAGCCCCTGTGTTTTAATGTTCAGTAGAGTGTATTAGTCCTTAGGCACTTGTTTAATACGCAAACTAATCACATAATAGAATTAGTGCAATTCAACAGATTGAACACAATATGCACGTTCTGCACTAAATAATTTCTGAAGCATTTTTTATGATGAAACATGGTTCATATCTAGTCAGATTTGTAATATCATGTTGATCTTTAGTTTAACTATCACGTGTCATATTTACAAGCCCGTGGCACACGGCAGTGCATCAAGTGACCTTGCTGCGATAGCCTGCGCCATAGGGAAAGGACAGAAATGTCCCATATCTACAAGGTATGGATCATTTCTGTCCTCTGCCCCTGCACTGGAGCACAATGGTCTGCCCAGTTCTGACACAGGCACCCTTGCACCATGGCGGAAGGATGCCTGCATCGTAGACAGGATTGTTTTTGTGCAGGAAGTGACACCTTCCTGTACAGAAAGAATCCATGGAGACATTTTCCTCTTTCTACGCGTGCTGCAGAATGCAGCATACAAAGAAAGAGGAAAATACGAGGAGAAATAAAAAATATTTCTTCTTGTTGCGCCCAGGTATACAAATTCTTGTAAATCTGGGAATTAGTCAAATGCCATGGGTGTTATGTGGGAACACCCACAGTAACACCCATGGCACGCCTCCCAATCGCTGTGGCTTGTGCTGCGTTGCCTTAGACCATATCTACAAGATCATGAAAAGCCACGCAGGGTGGCTTTTCATTGCCTCATACATATGGCTCTACACTCTGCGCTGCTGGAACATAAAAAATGTGACGCAGCAGCGCACAGGGCTTGTAAATAAGCTGCAACTTTTTTAAACATATACAAAAATCCTGCCCACTTCCCACAACCCTACCCCTCTGAGACTTCTGCCCCATGTAATTTTCTCTTTGCTCTATGTCCTTTTAAAGTTCGAAGTGCTGCATAAACCCATATTGTGGCTCAGTCTGATTACGTGTTGTATGTCGCATCTTGCTGTAGTACATATCCCGCTCGGTGTCGCTGAGGATACAGAGTACACTAGCCCTTTAGGGCACTGCAGCTCCCTGCACTCCCTTCCACAATAACCAACTATGGCCCTCATGTTGTTCTTTGAAAGAAGAGTTCAGTTGTGTCGTCACTGTGAGTGAGAGTTGAATGTTGTGGTCATGAAATATTTCCACCAACCCAAGAAGCAACTATGCTGTTTTACTGGCAAAAACTAGCAAGCTGTCAAATGCAAACCTTGAGAACAAGCCAGTATTGCTTCCCCACTACTGACATGCTGAAACACCCAGATCAGCAAGTTATTGTACATTTCAAGAAGCACAAAGTGCACCACAGATTCAGTGGCGTAACGAAAGTTGAGGGGGGCCCCCCTGCCACGTACACAGAGGGGCCCCCACTCCGGATTCAATCCGGAGCTCTTGGGCCTGAGTATTGTGCTGAGGGGGCCCCCTGCAGCTCGGGGCCCCCCAGCACCGCGGGGGCTGCGGGGGCCTGTGTTACGCCCCTGCACAGATTACAGAACTGTTACAGGCACTTTTTCCACCCATAATTGTTGACACTTCAGAAACCATTCTGAAGCTGCAACACACCAGGAATAGTCTTACATATCGTCGCGGGTAAACAATTACTGAGTGTATTTGCATACAAATTAGTATCAGTCTAAGAAGCTTAAGGTTATACTGCTACAGTTTGACCTAAATTTACCAAACTTTTGCATCAGGGTTATGCCACTTTTGTGGCGCAGCCCGACGCAAAATACATTTTGGCATTTACTAAGCCACACAAAGTAGATTTGTGTGGCTATTAGTGGTTTAGTAAATACAAAGTAACGCAACGCTTGTGTTCCTTTGTGCTGCCTAGATGTTCCGTGGGTGGTACTTGGACATTCCTTTGCACCAACCCATGTATAATGACACAAACCCAGATTTACAAACACTTGTACACCTGTGTTAGCACCAGAATGATGCGCCTGCCCAACAGAGGCATAACAAGGAGAAATATTTCCATTTCCCCTCATTAGTTCCTGTTTCCATGCATGCAGCATTGTGTAGCAACATAGAAAGAGGAATATGCCACTAAGGATTGTTTTTGTCTTGGAAGGTATATCTTCCTGCACAAAAACAATCCTGCCTGTAACGCAGGCACCGTTGCACCATAGCACAAAAGTGCCTGCTTTAGTACTAGGTAGTCACAGGTGTGTCAGCACATACAGGGAGCTAAAAAGCACTATGTGCTAATTTACAAGTCCTGTGCTTTCCAGGGGTGCACAAGGTTTAGCCATATCTACGAGGCCACAAAACTCACCCTGCATGGCTTTTCATGGTCTCGAAAATATGGTGTGTGGCAATGCAGTGCAAGTCGCTGCGTTGCCTCACACCGCAATAGGGAGGCGTGCAATGGGCGTTATGGTGGGTGTTCAACACCCATGGCATTTGACACATTCCCTGATTTACAACAAGCTGTAAACCTGCGAATGCGTCAAAAGCCTGTGCCTCCCCAGGGGTGGTGTAACGGTTGTTTTTGTGCAGGAAGGTGTCCATGCCTGCACAAAAATAACCTGATTTCAATGCAAGCACCCTTGCACCAAGGCCACCATTTGAGCACCAGCGCAGTAAAAGAAGCCAGAAATGCGTCGTATCTCATAGATACGGGACCTTCCTGCCCTTTTCTTTTGATGTAGGGCAACGCAGAAGGGAGGGTTGAGGCGCTGCCCTACGCCAAAAATAAGTAAATGAGGCCCTATATATTGGTAAGTTGGGCACTGTCCAGTTCTCTCCAGGGTCGGACTGGGAACCAAAACCAGCCCTGGAAAGTGCTCGGCCGGCCCCCCGGGGATTTGGGGGTGCGGCCGAGATGTTTGGCAAGGCCAGTTTCGGCCGATTTTGTTACAGGGGCCGATATTGCAGCTATGCTGCAAAAACGGCCCTGTAACAAAAACAGCCCCCAGGGGCCTAAAACCGGCCCCCACCCTGGTGGCCCACCGGGGAAACGCCCGGTGCCCGCTACGGCCAGTCCGACCCTGGTTCTCTCCTGTCCACGCAATGCAGCAAATTTCCTTGCTGCACTGCGTGAGCTATTAGAAAATCTGCCCCTTTGTCTTTTTTCTGCATTGGCTTTGATAATAATTAATTGTGGTAATAAGGATTAAGCTAAGTGACTCTTGCACTCAGTAGACCGAAGAGGTGTTTAGGAGTGAACTGAGGAAATAAAGAAAAAAGGCTTAACAGAGACCAGCAGCATGGGAGGAGACGGACATCCCCACGAGCAACCCCAACAGAACTGAAAATTCAAAGAAAGACAATTTGAAAATGGAATGGGGGAAGGGTAACATTAGAGACGCCCCTGTGTGATTTGAAGTCACTAGGAGGGGGTAGGGTGACCAGACGTCCCGGTTTTCCCCGGACGGTCCCAGTTTTCGGAGCAGTGTCCCGACACTTTGCTCCAACTTACAGAAATGTTTCGGTTTTTGTGCAATGCCCGGGTTAAACTGAGAAATGTCCTGGTTTTTAAATAGTGTCTCGCACCGAGACACTATTTAAAAACTGGGACATTTCTCTGCTTACGTCGCACATGTGCTGAAACGGGTCTCTATTGGGCTCTCCATTTTTGCCCTCAGGATGAATTTTATTTTTACCGCTGCAGCAATACCACCCTTCACTGTCTTCAAAGAGACCCGTTATAGTTCTTTCACAGTCTCATCATTCCAGAACTGAAGCATTTTCAATGTTATGTACAACGAAGCCAAAGTTGTTGCTTATTTAACTTATGCAGCTAACAACAACTGACAAAGCAAATAGTCCTGGCTTGTTGTAGGTGTAATTTTACATGTTGTATTATTTATCTGAATACAATGACAGAAGCAGCAAGTTTTTGGGGCGGGACACTATAGTAAGCATGGATTTTTTAGCTTATGTGTTTTAAGCCATGCCCTTAATTACATCAGCCACACCCCTTTGAGAGACCCCCCAGTTTTTTCATCCCACTTAAAGCCTGGGTACTTCTGTCATGTCACCTGGTCTTTGTAGAGCGCTGTATGGGACTTCACCGTCGCTTCTAGCTGAAACGGTGGTAGCCCAGACTGTCAAAAACTCGGATGAGTGGGAAGCTCTATCAACAAAAAAGAAAGAACAGATTCGTACAACTCTCCATGGAGCGTTTATGACGGAATATCTAAGAAAGAACTCGGCACCACGAGGACTCGTGGTCACCAACGAACCAAGGCTGTTCCTTAATAATAAAGAATTCAGGATTAATTGGTCAAGCATTGCATGGAAATGCACCAAGGATTGGCTGGTGCTAATTATTAATACGGCCAGGCAATTAGCGGATGCCCTTATGGTCGAGATACAACAAAGTGAGAGCAAATTAAAGACCACAGTGCATATCACCGTTTACAAAAAGAAACTAGAGGAAATAAATAATGACCACTCGGCATACAGGGAATACCTCACGCAATCCAAGATCACCAAATTACAAAAGGATGTGCAGAAGTTCAGCCGGGAAACAATATATCCCTACACCACCGACGAATATTATGACAAACCGCAAGAACAGGCCAAAAGACGCCAACCACGCTTTAGACCGACTCCCCAGAACTGGACCTTTAGTTCGGGTGAAGAAAGAAGTGACAGCAGCAGTGGCGAGAGCACTGGCGGACAACACCCCAGAAGGAATCAGAATCCCCAACAACAAATGTTTAATCTACCCATGCACCCCTTTGGGTTCTGGCCACATCAGTTCTATCCAGCCGGCTTTGGCTTCCAACAAGGTCCACAGTCTTTTTTAGCCAGGGGCCAGGGAAGGGGCAGGGGCAGACAAAAAACAAGGAGTACCCCCAGAGTACAATGGGAGAACAAACCGTCTACCAGCGGAGGAGCGGTCACACGGAGCAAAGGCAGGGGCGGCACATCAACAATGAACAAGGAATGACGAATGTCGTAAACCTGAGTGATTATACAATCAACAAAGACGAAGAAGCCGTCCTCGCGAACGGCTTGGGCTTCGTCCCAACACCAAGAAATGATCCTTTCTTCCTTAACACCGAACTAGCACAGTTCTTCCAGAAAATAAAGCTGAAAGATTTCTTTGGGGAGACACGAGGAACTGATGATGGAAAAACGAACACAGGCCTTCGGAAAAAGTCTACGTTTACTCCACCTACTCAAAACATCTCATGTAATGTCCTTGCGTTTGAACAGGCAGTACTGAAGGAAGTCGAAGCAATCGACTTTAATAACATCAAAGGATTCCAGAATCTGACAAAGGGAGAGAGAACAGCCCTCCAAAAACTGAGAAACAACCATGGGCTGGTAGTCAAACCAGCCGATAAGGGTGGAGCTATAGTTCTCATGAATTATACCATGTACAGAGAGGAGTGCCTACGTCTTCTATCTGACGCTACGAGTTACGAGATACACCAGAATGACCCCACTACATGGATTATGAATAAAATCAAGAGCCTGGTTCATGAGGCGTTGACGTGCGATTGGATTACGAAACATGAGGCTGAATTCCTCATAAATACAGAACCAAGAATACCAAGATTTTACATGCTCCCCAAAATCCACAAGAACAGGACACCACCACCAGGGAGACCAATAGTGTCGGGCATCGGATCAGTATTGGAACCCTTATCCCAATTTTGCGATTGGTTCCTAAGACCCATCGTAAAAAAATCTCCATCATACTTGAAGGACACGAAGGACGTCTTATGCCACCTGAGGGACCTTGAGATTAACACCGAGGAGGACTTGTTCATAACTATGGACATCGAGGCACTCTACACGAGTATTCCCCAGAGACGGACTTTGGAGGTGGTGGAACAAATCCTCCTTAACCAAGATTGGTCTTTCATTACACCGACACACTTCATTATGGAGTGTGCGGAGTTGGCCCTCACTGAAAACTTCTTCGAGTTCGAAGACAAACTATATCACCAGATCAAAGGCACGTCAATGGGCAGCACCTTCGCGCCGAGTCTGGCGTGCCTTTACGTCCACCAGTTCGAGGAAGACCATATCTTCAGTGACAACAACCCTTTCAACCACCAGATGAAGACGTGGAAGCGATATATAGACGACATTTTTGTCATGTGGCATGGCACACTGGAGGAAGCCAGCACTTTCGTGGAGTGGATCAACAGCAAAGACATCCATCTCAACTTCACCCATACCATTGAGAAAAACCATGCTATTTTTCTAGACCTGGACATCACCTTGACAACGGAAGGGATCTCCACCAAAGTACACACTAAACCAACAGACAGGAATAGCCTCCTACTATATGAGAGCTACCATCCAAGGGCACTACGGCAGAATCTGCCTGTGGGCCAATTTCTAAGAGTGCGAAGAAATTGCTCAGAACTAGAGTCATTTCACGAACAGGCAGAAGAACTGGAATCCAAACTCCTGGCAAGACACTATCCAAAATGTATGGTCAGGAGAGCTAAGAAAAGGGCAAGAAATAATAACAGAGAAGCCCTGCTCGATACTACAACAAAGGAACAATCCGACCGTCTGGTATGTGTGACCACATACACCCCCGCGTCCAACAAAGTGCAGAATATCATTAAAAAGAAATGGGCGATACTCAATAGCGGAACAAGACAGTGGGAACCTCCCCTTTTCGCTTTCAAGAGAAGCAGAAACCTGCGAGATGACCTGGTACACTCTAAAATCACACGGGAGGAAGAGGATAATCAATCTACCCTCTGGAGCCAACCAAAGCCAGTCGGTCATTTCCCGTGTGGCAACTGTGTATGCTGCCAGTCTACCGCCACCACCAAAGAAGTGGATATCGGCACAAACAGACCCTGGAGATTAAAAACTTCAGTAACTGCAACACTGAAAACGTGATATATATGCTTAGTTGCCCATGCAACTTGAAGTACATTGGGATGACTACAAGGAAGGTGAAAACACGAATTAATGAACACCGTAGCACAATTCGGTGCAAAAAATCTAACACCAGATTGACCAAGCATTTTCTTGAAAAGAATCACACAGAATCAGATCTCAGATGGGTGGTCATGGAGGTAATGAGGAAACAGAAAACAGACATGAGCCAACAACTACATGTCAGGGAGCAACGCTGGGTTTACCGGTTGCGCTCATGGGATACAGGGCTCAATGACGAAATACCATGGCTACAACTATCCTGCTGAACTAACAAAACATATACTGTTTACCATCAGTCAGTCGTTGTAGAGGTATGTCCCCTCTACAAACAAGCAAGAATTGATATAGCAAGTGGAACATCTGATTTCACCTTGGTCATAGTAATACAGAGTCATGCCAACTGTTCTAACTCTGCAAAAAATATATGTATTATTTTTGACCCTAAAACACTAATATAACACAACCACTCTTAAATTAATTGTTCCCTTTTATGGTTAGGCACCTTCCGTTAAAATATGAGGTGATTAGTAATGACTTCATGTATTTAGACATGACCACAACATCTGGCGACTGATAAACCTGAAGTGACTTATTGTGAGGCACTATGAGCGGTGCATTTTTACAATTTTTTATCTTTTGCACGTGGCTTACTGTAAATACGCAGAAGGGTCCTCATCATTTTACGCGATCCGTCGTTCTCCTGGCAATTGACAGCATTATTGCCTAGAAATGATCTGATTTTACCTACACGCATGCGCAAAAAGCAAACAATACGAACCGCTATACACACGCGGACTCGTGTTTTTCACTTGCGCACTCCTAATCATCACGTGTCTCTCACCCATGGGGAGGAGAGCGGTGTAGCAAGGTTAGCGCACGCGTCCTTTAGTGTTATGGGCGTGCCACCTGATAGAGAACACCCACTAGATTTTTCGCCCAAGATCAGGCTACCAGGCAGTTTGCCGGCCGTACACCGGAACCCGCACATGCGGTAACAATTATCTTTCAATTATTGACGAAAGAGCCAGCGCGCATGAGTATAAAAACTCGCTCCCCACACACCATCATTTACCGGCGGGGAGGCGAAGCGGACGATCGTAGATGAGACTGCTGGAAGCGCTGAAAATGACAGTAAGAGTATGAGTGTCATGGATAAATGTAGAAGCGTATTGTAACGCCCAATGTGCATGTACTCAACACGAGGCATGCACGTGTATGAATGTTTGTATGTATGTTTTACTTTTTGAAATGGGCCACTATCTAAGTAGCCTATATTTCCGTGTATTGTGTTTTTTCAGAAAAAGTCACAGTAGGCCCTTCCACCCTCGACCTCCAATGGATTAAGTAGGATAGTGTCTTTGGGTAAGCGGCAGAAATAAGTGTTTTTTAAGAAGTGTTAACACGTATGACTGACACGTGTTTCACTTAGACCCCACCACGCGCAGCATAATGTGTGGTGTTATACGTATAGCATATTGTGCATTTACCATACTTACACGTCCGGTTTGTTTGTGTTTTTGTTTCCTATTTTCCTACAGATACTCTCACTTTTTAACATTGCACTACACGGGGAGTAGTTATCCTCACCCCCGGTCCTTTGAGTGGTAACTCTTTCATACACATTGTGTAGAAAGGTGGAGCCCATTATTCATCCCGGTCCTGACGAATGCTATGTACCCATCTGGGACGCAGAGCAGAAACATGTTGACCACTTTTTACGGTAAAGGGATAATGAATTCCCATATTACTGTTCACTTCTTTTAATACCATACATTTGCCCCTTAATTAAATTACTTGGGGACAAGTATAATGGTTTTTAAATCACACTTTCACTGACTCACGGGCCACCACTTAGTTTTAGAAGTGCATCCCTGTCTTCAGGTGTATGCCCGCCCTCTATCAAACAGAGTTTTTAGAGGGCGAGGACGGCCTATGATGAAGCATGACACCAGGTGGTGTGTGAGGCCAGTCCTTCACTTTTTGTGAGATGCCCCCATTGGACTTGCAACTCTAGAGACTCTGTAGGAACCTGTAGGAATCCCAACTAGGGACAGCCCCATTTGTGTTTAAATGGGACTTCAGCGCGCTGCCCTGTTTGGGAGCACTGGGAGGGCACAGGGTACATGAGTGGTTGAAGGGAGTGTGGGGGAATCATCAGGTGTTGTGCTCGAGTGGTGATGTGGTCAAGTTACTGCAGCCTCCAAGCCTGCTCGGGTAGTATCTCCACTACATCTGAAGGCCCTGTGTGACGTAGAAGCGGTGAGACGTCTGCGGGTGCAGTTGTCTCATGGGACATGGTTGGGTGAGATACACAGGGTCAGAGGCAAGCTCTGCTTGCTGTGACCTACAACACGTCCCTGCTGTAGTACCCTTCTCCACACTACTCAGACCACCTACCTGGGAGGAAGCTGGACACTGGACGGTTCTAGCAGACAACCAGAAATGCTAGCTTGTAATTGGACAGTAACTGCCCCCTGAAGAAAGGCACTGCCCAAAATGCGCTCGGGAAAATGTTTTTGAGCACTATGATGTCATGGGTTTTATCACAGCAAAGAATGGATGCATACACAGTGCCTAGAGGTATTTTTAAAGCTGCCCAACAGGAGACACTTATGTACGACAGCAGCGTGCACATAGCAGACATCAACAGTAACATACTGCATCTATTTTAAAGTTAGCCTCGTACCCGAGAAATGCCACAGTCCCCGTCCCCCCGTCCTCATCTCAGAGGCAGAGACATGCCTATAGTCACAGCCCATTCCACACCTCAGAGACACAGACAGGCCTTCTCTCATCCCTCCCCTCATCTCAGAGACAGACAGGCCTACCTCCTCAGCCCTTCCCGCACCATAGTGCCTTTTGCTTCCCTTTCTCTTTCTTCTACCCCTTCTCAACTTCTGGCATGGGGCAAGCTTTTTAGCCATTTTTACAAGTTACTAGTTTGGAGGCCGTTCTTGGCATTGTTAAAGCAAAACTCCAAAATCCTATAATGCACATGCTGTTAGCTTAAAAATCAATTGCTGTCTGTCACACATCTGATTTGTCGTGTGCAATTCTTCATCTGTGTCTGTGGAGGCGGCTGTCATTGTAGTCCTTTTTCTATGTCTATGACAGCTGTCAAATAGTCCTACTTTTATGTCGACTATTACTGCAAACTGTAGTCCTACTTCTATGTCTATGAACTGTCCTCCTTTTTTAGGTCTCGCCTGCGACGCAGCGCATGCGTTACTCGCTTGCGAGATCTATTGTTGTCGATTTAGCTTGCGAAGGGGGACAGGAGATGTGCACGCGCCCGGACAGGCGATGTGCACGTGTACGGCTCGTGGCGTTTGAGCACAACGAGCGCATGGCGCGCTTTCACTTTCCTAGTAGTCAGACTTCAATCACCAAAGGAGTGGCAAGGAATATTTGTCTTTGATAACCCTTAGTCTAAGGCCGTAGACAAATTCTGTTGACGTAACGTAGGCGCCCCATTAGCCTTGTAGACAAGCAATTCCAAGTCTCTGAAGAGAGGAAGGTTGGTGCAAGGAATCAGATTGGAAGGCTGGCGCCTTGCTGGTGTTTATCCGTGTAAAGGTATGTCTTTTTTTCTTTGGTCGGTCCTCAGACCCATGAGAGGCGTCAAGCATATCCCCTCACTACGCGCTGCCCCACTGGCCACCATGTCAGATGGCACGGGATGCCTAGTAGCTAGGAGCTGACCCACTCACTCAAAACTTGACTTTCTCAGACGGCTGTCAGTCAGCAGCTCGCGGTCTTTCTATCCTCCCCGGATGCTCCAATCATCGCACTCACAACGTCACTCGTCAGGCCACACGTAAAGTGGTATGCAGGCTCGTGCGCAGCTGGGAGCTCTTCTGTTTTGAGTGTTGTGCAGCTCCGATTTGAATAACCAATGCGGCCTTCTGGAAGTCTTCAGTATAGCTCCTGAATAAGAGCGACTGCTTTTCTTGCAGAGCAGTGTTGTGGGTACAAGCACAATAAGTACCATAGGGCAACACGAGGGAGGAGAATGACATAGGTGCAAGCACACCAATGGCTGGCGAACTACTAGAAATTAAATTAAGCCACTCCCGTTGTCAGGTTAGCTTACAATGTGCATGCTCTAGATGTCATGAAAAAGTAGCCTTGCTAAGATATGTTTCCTGCGGGCGGAAAGAAGAGGCTAAATACGCATTTTGTTTTATTGTATTTCTGTAGCAAAACAGTTCCTCAGGAGGTGTGCAAAGAAGGAAATAAAAATTGTGAAAGCTAATAGGTCCGACCCTTGAACAGAGCTAGCATGCACACACACAAAGAAACAATAATCAGCCACCCACAGCACTCGGCAGACACACACATTTAGATAAACACAAAACACAGCCATGATTCGGATTATAGGTGCCATTTATAGCACCTGATAAATTGGAGAAAATAGCACTTGATGCCAACGACCTTGGGGCATATTAACAAGGCGGCGATAAACAATTATCGCCGCTTTTGCGGCCGTTTTCGGCCGAAAAGCGGCGATAATTATATCGCCTTATCAGCAAAGACACGCTATCGCGTGTTTTGCTGATTTTGCTCCCGTTCCAGCACGCCTGACTTCGCATCGATAATGAGATGCAAAGTAGGCGTGTCTGTGGAAACAACATGGGTAAATATCGCGAAGGCAGCTTCGCGATATTTACAATGCGGGGAAGCGATTATTTTAATCGCGTTAAGTATGCCTTAACGCAGGAATTTAACGTCTGTTAAATTCCTGACT
Source organism: Calotriton arnoldi (assembly GCA_963921515.1). NCBI lineage: Eukaryota > Metazoa > Chordata > Amphibia > Caudata > Salamandridae > Calotriton > Calotriton arnoldi. The sequence goes on along the minus strand of CAWUFW010001334.1, from coordinate 2,198,630 downwards.
AAGGCATACTTAACATGGGGGGTGGATTCTGTGGCTAAGACCACAGGCCCTATCATCTAGGATATCGCAGTTTTTAACGGCGATATCCACGCTATCTCTGACATTTTTATCGCCTCGGGGATGCGCGTTGTTAATAACGCGCTAACCGGGCGATAAATTCCAGAGATAGCCGGTGATAAATATGCAAGCGCTAAGCGCGCTTTGCGATATTTATCGCCGGCCCTTGATAATATGCCCCTTAGTCTCCTAAAATTGGATTAAGCATACCGTTCAGCCTGTCCATTTGAACACTGAGAGCGCCTATATATACCGATTGTAACCAAACGCTGGAGAAGTGCTTTCTCCATGAGAAAAAATGTTTGCCAACACAGAAAACAAGCATTTGCAATGCAATAGGTCTGGCATTTGCGTGAGTTTGAGCTATTGGCATTATAAATGAGAATGCCTTTTATTTGTGATTTAAACTCTGCAAGCACTTGTTACTTATAGTCCTTGCTTACGAGATGCAAGGCTGGCAGTAAAAGAGGCATAGTTACTGCCAGCTCTCCTTCTCGTAAGCAACAACTATAAGTACAATGTGCGTGGTTACTCACTGCTTGCAGTTTTTTAAAACTGATAAATAAAAGACATTGTCATTTACAATGCCAATACTTCAAACTCTCGCAAATGCGAGACCTATTGCATTGCAAATGCTTGTTTGTTTTGGGAATCTGGTTACCCTAGGAGGGGGCGACAGTGGCCAAATTGGAATATCGAGGAACTACAGCAGGAATATGAACTTGTAATTTATCTTTTCTTTCAACATAATTTGCTCAGACCCTAGTGCTGTGTAATTTGTTCCTCCCCGGCTGCATAATTCCAGTGGCCCAGAGGATCCTCCATGTTACTAGAAGTGAGGGACGTGCAGCACCAAGGTGCAGGACCAAGTATCGGTATTAGATGTCCCTGTAAAGCCCGATGCAACTCTACAGACCTGAACTAAGGCCAGGGGACCGATTTACTAGTTTCATCCAACGTAACCCAAGGTAGCACAGCAAATGAAGCGCCTTGATGAGCGTTAGCGTTAACTTATGCAGCCCAGAGCTGCCTGAAGAGAAGCAGCTGTGAAGAAAAGACAATATGAATCTTTCTACCCACAATCCTTTGCAGTACATTTACATATTCAGAACACATTCGCACGTTATCCGTTCAGTTACATTGAGAAAGAAAGTATTAAAAAATGTACGTTTCGGGTACTCCAAGTCACATTGTTTTTTTATTACGGAAATATTGATAAAGTCACCCGAACAAGAAAATAGTTTTACATTACCTGGGATCCTCTCTCACTCACTTTACGTCGCTGTAAAGCCGCGATTCACCGCGTGTGCCTGAAATTCCTAGTCAGCAAAAAACAGAACAAAGAAGAAGGAAAAGAAGACGATGAGACCATCATCGTGGTCAGCGACAACAACGAGGAGATGGAGGAGGGAGAGAAGGATGACGAAACGGAGGACATCGGTTCAGTCATTCAGGAACTCCACCGCACCCTCTCCTGGATGGGACCCACGCCCGAGTCAGCGGAGTGGGCCCCGGAGGCAGTAACAGAAGTGCTCATCGAGAGCACAGAGGTCACCCCTGAAGAGGGAAACCAGGACCAGCAGGAGGTGGCTCAGGGCCCCCAGTAGAGCACCTCAGGGCCTTTCAACCCCAGTAGGTTTCGAACCGTTTACTGACTGCTAGAGCGGAGACAATGGCGGTATCATTGTTCACCCTAAACGTCAGAAGCATGAAGGATCAGGTCAGGCGGGTTGGCACATTGCGCTTCCTGGCCACCCAGAACCGAGATATCTGCTTTCTGCAGGAATGCGGGATTCCGTACGCCCAGTCGTACAGCCAGCTCGAACGGCAGTGGACGCACGGGCCATCTTTCTGGTCTGGAGGGAACGATTGCAAATCATCTGGAGTGGCCATTCTGATCAAAGGGAGGCATTTCACCGTGGACAAGGTCACCGAGCAGGTCAACGGCAGAGTGCTAGTCGTGGACGGCTCGTGGGCCGGTGAGCCCGTTAGGCTCATCAATGTCTATGCCCCCCCAGAGAAGAATGAGCGACTCGAGATGCTCAGGGTGCTCAGGATGCAACTCGTGACCTCCAGAACCATTCTGATGGGTGGTGATTTCAATTGCATAGTAGAGCTGGATGGCCGCACTGGGTCAGGCTCTGCAGGGATGGATGTAACGTCCAGGCTGTTGGTGGAGATGATAGGTGAGGCGTCCCTCCAGGACGTCATCGGGAGCATGAGGCCGAACGCCAGGAATTATTCCTGGAGTAGGACGGACGGATCCGTGCGTTCACGGATCGACTTCCTATTCACCTCCCCAACAGTAAAGCCTGGGCGAAGCTCCATGGTCGCCTTCCACTTCTCTGACCACAGAGCAGTCAGTTTCGAGGGGGAACTTACAGGGAAGTTCCCCGTGGGCCCAGGATCGTGGAAACTGAACTGCTCTCTGCTGGAAAACGAGGAGTTAGTGGCGAACCTCAGAACCGTGTATGTAGAGTGGAGGGATATGAAGGACCTCTTTCACTCCGCCAGTGAGTGGTGGGAATGGGTGAAGGACAGGTTCCGGAGCTTCTTCCAGGATGCAAGCAGAGCTGCTGCACGGGAAAAGAAGAGGACGTTCAGGAAACTGCAGAGCAAACTGCAGCAACTGTACGAACTCGAGCTCAGGGGATGGGACGTGGATGACGACCTGGAGGAAACCCGAAAAGGGCTCACAGAGCACTTCAGGGAAGAATCCAAGAAAATCATCTTCCGAACCAGAACCGAGAACCTCGAGAAGGACGAGAAATGCAACTCGTTCTTCTTTAAGAAACTTCACTCGACCCACACCCCGCTGGTGGAGCTTCGAGACTCGGAGGGCAACCTCCAAAGTGAGAAAGAGGAAGTCATGAGAGTCGTAACAGACTTTTACGGCGAACTCTACTCACCGAAGCTGTCAGAGAGAGCCCAGGCGGATAGTTTCCTGGAGGGCATCTCAAAGACGCTGGGTACAGAAGAGAGAGAGGGCCTGAACGCGCCCTTCACCCTGGAAGAGCTGCACTTGGCCGCCACAGCCTCCAAGAGAGGCAAGACACCCGGGAATGACGGCCTCCCAGTGGAACTTTATGTCGAACTGTGGGACCTGATCGGGCCGGACTTGCTGGACCTCTACGAGGAGATGGTGGGCAAGGGCAGTATGCCGCAATCCCTGCGAGGGGGCATGATAACACTCCTGTACAAGCAGAAGGGAGAGAGAGAAGACCTCAAAAACTGGAGGCCCATCTCTCTCCTCAATGTGGACTACAAGATTCTCGCGAAGGTAATGGCCAACCGCCTAAAGAAAGTGATAGAGAAGATAGTACACCCTGACCAGTCCTGTGGGATACCGGGTCGACAAATCGCGGACAGTCTGGCCCTGGTTCGGGACACGATCGAGTACGTCAAGGGCCGCAAGGTCCCGACAGCCTTGGTCAGCCTGGACCAGGAAAAGGCGTTTGACCGTGTTTCCCATGAGTTCATGGACCGGACACTCAGGGTACTGGGACTGGGTGACTTCTTCTGTGACGTGGTGAATACAATGTATAGGGACATCTCCAGCACGGCATTAGTAAACGGTTGGAAAACCGACCCGTTCCCCGTCCTATTGGGAGTGAGGCAGGGATGTCCGCTCTCCCCCCTTCTGTTCATCTGTGTGATCGAACTCCTCGCCGAACGCATTCGGCAAAACAAGAACATAAGAGGAGTAAAGGCACCAGGAAGTGGAGGACAGGGCGAAGTGAAGTGCTCCCTCTACATGGACGACGTGTCAGTCTTCTGCGCGGACGGTCCATCTGTGAAAGAGCTGGAAAGGACTTGTGTCGAGTTCGGGAAAGCATCAGGAGCCAAGATCAACAGCGCCAAGTCAGAAACCCTTCTCTTCGGACGCTGGACCCCCACACGAGACCCACTCCCATTCCCCATCAAACAGGACTTCCTCAAGATCCTCGGAGTCTGGTTCGGCGGACAAGGTGCAGCAGAGAAGACATGGGAAGAAAGACTGGCGAAGACGAGGCAGAAGCTGGGACTCTGGAGCCTCCGGAAGCTGACGATCGAAGGGAAGTCTTTGGTCCTGCGGAACGAGGCCCTGCCAGTGCTCCAGTACGTCGCTCAAGTGTGGCCGGTGCAGACCAGAACGGCCAAGGCCATCACAAGGATGATCTTCTACTTCATCTGGAGCTCGAAGATGGACAGAGTGAAAAGAGAGGTGATGTTCAAGACCCACGACAAGGGAGGCAAAGGAGTGCCAGACATCGCCACCATGCTGAGAGGGTCCTTCGTGTGCCACTGCGTGAGGAACACCCTGAGGTCCAAAGATGAGAGCCATGCCGGCTTTCTGATGGCACGTTTCTTCCTGTTACCCACGTGGAGGCGCCTCGGATGGGCAGAGTGGGTGAGCGCTGTCCCGTACAACTGGGAGACACCATGGTTCTACAAAGAAGTGGAGAAGTTTGTAAGAGAGTTCCGGCTGGTGGCAGTGAGCTCCGCCACATGTACCCCAAAACTTCTCCAACGACAGATACGCGCAAGGGACATCAGCGAACCGATCGGCGCCCTCCCCTCAGCCACAGCAGACCACGTGTGGGGAAACGTCGCATCCAAACGCCTGACGAACCAGCACAAAGACATCGCCTGGATGGCCATCCAAGGAGGACTTCCCGTGAGAGCCTTCATGCACGCAAGAGGACTCAACCGATACAAGTCCTGCCCAAGAGGGTGCACCGTGGACGAGACAACATACCACCTCTTCTGGGAGTGCACGTACGCGCAGGACCTGCTGAAGGCCCTAGGCACGGAGCTTGGGGCCTGGATACCTACGACCTGCATCACCGCGGACTCTGTGATGTATGGACTGTTCCCAGGGACACACGCACTAGGGGACCTCCAGGGATGCTGGAGACTCCTGTGCTGCTTTAAAGATGTTCTTCTGTTTTCCAGAAACCGCCTGGTAGTAGGGAAAAAGGAGACATCTACCCTGGTGTGCCGTAAGATGATCCACAGCCTCCTGCGTGACTACGCAGCACTAGATAGACCAGATAGTGACAGCGACGACGAAACCTGAGGACCCAAAGGGGTCCCCTTGTACCCTCACACGGGGGGCCCCTGGAAGGCACAGGCAGCGGCGGCGAAGACAACGGACCCAAAGAGGCCCCCCCTGCAAGGGGGGGTGCCCTGGAGGGGCCACTAACCTGTTTTTCCTTTCTACCCTTATCTTAGCCCCGGAACCATATGGCGACAGGGCAGAGGAGAAGGCGGATGAAGACAGGTGGAGTAAATGTAATGATTTACTGTATGTATTAGACTAACGTGACCTTTTTCCTTCACAGGTAAAAGGTCAATGGGATAGCTTGCGCACTTGTTGCCAAGTTTGTTACCAACGACTGACGAGTAATAGGGTGTTGTGGAAGGTGACGATTGACGTATCTGAACCAGAAACGACACCCTGACAAGTAAAAAAAAAAAAAAAAAAAATGCCTGGTTCGAATGAATCCAGTGATTGGCGGTGAACTTCAAGGCCAATTTTTGGATGGTTTCTGTGTTTGCAGGAACCTATCATGTGGTTAAAGAAAGAAGTATTTGATAGATAATTCAGAGTAGATAGCTGCGATATTATCGACTCGTCACACGGCCCAATGTTCGTGTAAGTTATTGGTTAGATTCTTACAGCACTGGTCTATCATAATTACCCATTAAGTCATTCTTTGAAAGTACATCTTATTAACTAGTGGTTTGTTTGTTTCCATTCTTAACAAAACACGCTTTTCTCCCGGTGTTAAGCTGGGATATCTGAAATACAGAGAGGCAGCAAGAGGTCCAGGTGGAGGAGGGTAAATACATTTGTAAAAACCCGAAGCCTTGATTTTCAATTTCAGAAAAATATTGTGCACTGTACTCGGGCTCTGTTGCAAAGCGCCCCTAAAGCCCGCAGGATGATAAAACCTGCAAAAACATAAACTGGGGATTTGTCAAGGATCATCAACGGCAAGAAGTTTCCAACTGCGCCCAAGGTTAGTGCAGAGTGACTGCAATCCTGTCTCACAAAAGGGCCTTGGAAGCAATGGGACTTGTGTCCGTTTCGGGGCATCCTCACTAAGGGGCATACTTATCATTCACTTGCGTTGCCCTGGCGCCACGCAAGGGGGCGAAGGGGCAACACAACTATTATGTATGATTTATCGCGCCATGCAATGCCACCTTACGTGGCCCGCATGGCTTGATAAACCAAGAGTAACGCATGTCGGAGGCTAGCTTCGTATATAGTGTTCACTTATGCAAGTGTAGCACCTGCACTAATCCAGACAACCCTTATGGTGATTTTAGTGGTCTTAGACAACCTTCGAAAGCTCTCCAAGTGGTAGCTGTGGAGAGCAGTCTTCAGGCTTAGTCCAGAAGGAGTGTAAAGCAGCTTGTTTCACCAGTACTTAATCTTATGGTATAGGTTAAGTGAAAAAGAACCACACAGTGTAGTTATAAAAATAGGTAGTCATTATAAACACTCACTAACACATTGCAATATCTCCTCCCCGGAGATATAATCACAATACACACAATACTTCAGTAATAGAACAGTAGCACAAATACACAGTGGACTCCAGGGGGAGGCCAAACCATATACTAAGATAGTGGAATGCAAACCACGACCTAAGTCGAGACTGGACCCAGAAGACTTAGAAGAGCCGGGGACCCAAAGAACCACCCAAGGTGATTACCCAGGAACCCCGCGGAGGCCGTGTGCAGAGTGGAAACAGGACCGTATGCTCAATACAAGTCAATGGGGAAGTCGTGGTTGCAGTGGCGGTTGGCGACATTTGAAAGTGGTGTGGCGTAAAAGCTGTGGATGAGTGTTACGTTGTGAGCGTAGTGAGTTAGCCTGACTATCATAAGAGAAGTTTGGGGGAGTTCTTTTTTATTTTTTTTTAAGAGTAGGCAAATCATTGATTTTTAAAATTATCAGTAGAATTGCATGATTGTAAAAATGTAATGCCCATTTCAGTGAAAATGTGCTTTATGTGAATGACAGTGCACTACTGCACCATCATTTAGTAATATATTTGCACACCATCCTTTAGTAATATATTTGTGACAGTGCTCCCCAAACTGCATGACCACCAGTTAAATCCCCTGTAAACAGAATACCGACTAATTTAACAGAATGGGGCTTATTTATAGGCCCTTGCGTCACTTTTGCGCCGCAGGTGCGTCACCACCAGCGGCGTCAAAAATGTGCCATGTTGCGCCATATTTACAAAGTGACGCATCTAGGTAGATGCGTCACTTTGTAAACCCCTGCGCCACATTATACTTGCGCCAGGTATAATGTATGCAGGGGGGGGCGTTCCGGCGCAAGAAAGGGTTGTAGAAGTGACGCAGTGAAATCTATATGGCAGGCGTAAGACTGACGCACGCACATTTAACATGGGACTTGCCCATGTGTAATGACCCATTGCTGGAGTTGCGTCACTTTTGTGACACACTCCACCAATGCGTCATTTTTGCGCTTACACATACGTCAGAAATATTGATGTATCTGTAACTCCTTACGACATGATGTGTCATACTGTAAATATGACGCATCATTGGTGTCGCAAGGAGGGCGCAATGAAAAGTGATGCATCGCTGTTTTCTCGCAGCGATGCTTCACTTTTCATAAATGAGGGCCAATGTTCTTAGCAGTTCTCTACAGGCCTTGCACTGCCCCGGCTGCAACGGGGAAATCAATGTCAGGTATAGGTGGGCTTGTGGGGTGTTGCCAATTATATGATACCAACACTATCCCTGTATGCCCAGACACATTTCAGACCACTTCCATAACACAGGGCCTCACCCTGTGCTTGTGCTGAACATGTCAGGAAGCTAGAAGGTTGATAAGTGTATTTCTCTCCTGGTGTTCTGACATAAAACCCAATCTACTTTATAGCACGTGAGCCTAACACTGTCCCAGCCCTTCTGGCTCCTCACTAGCAACATCCTATTCAAAATCAAATTTCACAAAAGTCTGGCCCACCACTGTTAGCAGGTGCGAAAGTGCCCTTTGGCAGTGACGGTGAAATGTCAATCAAATTCCAGACTCCCTCACCCACCTCCTACCGGTGCCTCAATGCTACAGGGATAAGTGCTGAAGCAGGGTCGCCACTACCCCCTGGGAATGGTTTTCAGAATGCCTTCCCTTTTCTTTGTGTCTTTCCGTCACCACTTAAAGGGACTGTGAAGTGCAGAGTAAAAGCAACTTAATGACATAAGCTGAAGCAATAAACAGACAATTATGAAACGAAACAGAGATTTGTGAAGCAAAACAGAGAACAAAACACCACATTTTAGCAGCGTGATGACTCAAGTTAGAAGAAAGGCCGAGAAGTCACTAACAAAAAAAATTACAAAAAAAGGACATTCAAATCCACGAAAGATCTGTGCAGACGAATATAATGAGCCATTTTACCAGAGCTGACTGAGGCATCCCGTAATACTAGGCCTGTGTAGTGTGAGGGCAGCTCCTTGTAATGAGAGCAGTAGCATTGTATGGACAGCTGCCTGCAACACACAGGCACACAATAATTCTGACTGAATTTTAACAGAATTTTGGGCAAGACTTACCGAGGCTGGGAAGGACAGATGTCACGTTAACACGTCCACTTTGTTTCTGACGAAGGCCGACAGCACAGAAGAAAGTTGTAGGCGCCGGCACTGCTGAACTCTAACCTGACCGATTTCAATTACAAAGCGCCCTGCCTGCCTCTACTGGGCCAATCCAGACGCTGCTTCATTGCCATTTATGTTATCAAACAGCATGGAAGCAACGCCAGGATTGGCTGGAGCGGGGAAACACAGCGCTCCTTAAGAGACCGAGGGGTAGAGCTGCAACTCCTCTGGCTCACCAACATTGCACATAGGTGCAGCCTAAAGAGCGCATGTGGGGTTGGACGCAGAAGGGCACCATCCAACCCCACATGCGCACTTTACTTCAAACAAAGACTGCTGTAAAGCCCCACCCACTCCTGCCCATCCTGCGCTCTAACGTATGCCAATTGGCACCTGGCCTGAAACGAAATCATCGGCGCGGCTTCCCGACTGGGGAAAAAAAAACTAAACTTTATATTCACTTCTGGAGGAGCCAAGGGGGCAAATAATGCAGGGGGGTGATGCTCCAGCGCCCAAATAGGGCAGCCCCCACTGCGTGGTTGCAAATTCAAGAAGAAGGACCCTTCCCAGAGGACCCTGAAGAAACCCAGTGAGAGATGCAAGGATAGAGAGTCACCCCACCCGTGGATGTCCCGGAAACCAGGCTACCTAAGCCGGGTGCATAGGTGCGAAGTGACGTCGGCAACCGCCGTAGACCACAATGGAGGACTTCAGTAAAGATGCCGCTGGCAAAGAAGGTGAAAGAGTCAGGTGGAATCCAAAGGTGGATTCAGGAACAGAGGTACCTGCATGCAGAGGGAACAGAGTCTATGCCACTCAGGAGTGAGCAGGAGGCACTGAAGACGAATGCCCACTGATGTCGGAAGATGCAGGAGAGTTGACAGTGACTTTGGCGCTGTAGCTGTGCGGACCAGGCGACACTGTAGAAGACTAGGAGCCGTTCACGAGCTGTCCCACGTCAGATGTCAAGAGCCAGGGGGTCGGTGTCGGGCGGGAGCACCAACAAGCCTTGGCAGCGGCAACAAACGTGGCAGACAACAAGGGTGCAGTGTGGGGACCAGAAAGGTCCAAGGAACTCACCACAAGCAGGTAAGTCAGAGTAGGCCCGAGCAAACAGGGAAGCCCACTGGAGCCAAAGAAGACCCTCAAGAGGACCCACAGGCTGGAGGCACAGGAGTCGCAAGAGGACCTCGAGCAGCTCACCAATGATGCACGCCCACAGTGTAGAGGATGCGGTGAGAATGAAGATCTTGGTAGCATGAGATGCTGGAGGCTGGAGCTTCTTGGAGCCCGAAGATCTCTGGAGAAGAGAGTCAACAAGCCTTGGCAACGGCAATTCAACACTGTGCACAGGAGTACTGCCCAGCGGTTCTGACGAGGGATACAGGCTTCAAACTTGCTGTGAAAACAGTGCAGGCCTCGAGGGAGTTGCAGACCAGTCAGCTTTGTTACGGTGCCTGCAGGTGCAGGGGAGTCTTGGATGCCCACAGGCCTGGAAAAGAACCTGTATGGAGGACAGGCACAGACGATGCAGAAGACTGGCAGGTCGACAAGACCAGGAGCAGCTGGAGTCTTCCTGGTGCAGTCTTGATTTCCAAAGCGAAGTCCAAAGAGCTCATACGGTGGATGATGAAGTGGCTTTGGATCTGAATCTTGTCCCACAACGAATCTAAAGAGCCACCTACGGGTAAGCCCTTAAGTACCCTAAGGAAAGGATTGGGACGATTCAGGGGTCCCTCCCAGAGGAGGGGCTGGACAGTGGGGAGGATACTCCCATGTCGTTGGTCCGGTTTTGCGCCAGAGCGGGAGCGAACGGCTCCCTGAAGTGGTTCCAACTGGAGTATGCAAGGAGGGCACCAAATGTGCCCTTCAAAGCAGTCTAGTGGCCCTGGCAAGAGCCCCCACCCTAGGCCAATACACTATATCCTGTCTGGGAGGTGTTCACACCTCCTTGTGACAGGAAACCTAGGGGCATATGTACTAAGAAGTGGCAGAGTGAGGCGTTAGCCGTCATGGCTTAACGCCTCACTCCGCCACTTCAGAAATGCAAGCCTGCACCATATTTACAAGAATATAGTGCAGCCTTGTGTTTCCCCCTGCGCTTGCGCTACACTAAGCTGCCTAGCACCAACGCAGGCACCCTTGCACCATAGTGCAAGGGTGGCTGCGTGCAGGGGAAGATTGTTTATGTGTAGGAAGGTGCCCCTTCCTACACATAAACAATCTTTAGGATTGCAACATTTTTATTTTTGATTAGAGAGAGAAAAAAAATACAACAGCCGTCGCCTACATCCAATGGCTGGCGAGGAACAAAGCCCATAAGGAAATAACAGAAGGGAGGGGAGTAAAGAAAAATCAATAACAAGCATAAACAATCTTTAAATGCCATTTTGTCACTTCTATGTGTGCTGCTTAATGCAGCACACATGGAAGTTAAAAAATGTCAATTTTTAAGGTTGTTTATGTGCAGGAAGGACACCTTTCTACACATAAACAATCCAAGGCGTTTGGCTTTTTCCATGTGTGCTGCACTAGGCAGCACACATGGATAAAGCAAAACGAGGAGAAATAAAGCATTTCTCCTTGTTTCGCCAAGTTAAGACCAGGGGGCATATGTACAAGCCTCTATCGCCACCACAAAGTCACTTTTACGGATGTTGTCGTGGCGATAGGGCTTGCACCTTATGTACAAGGCACCGTTAAGCCACTTAACGTGGCTTAACGCTGCCTTGTACATAAGTCACCGTTTTATGCTATGGTTAGCGTGAAAGGGGCGTGCAGTGGGTGTTGGGGTGGGCGTTCCACTGCAACACCCATTGTATTTGACGCTGCCCCCTATATACAAGGGTGGCGTACATAGGAGGCAGCGCCAAAATTAAGACCAGGAAAATCCTGGTCTTAAGTTGGCGAAACTAGGAGAAATGCATTATTTCTCCTCGTTTTTGCTTTTTCCATGTGTGCTGCCTTGTGCAGCACACATGGAAAAAGCAAAATCCCATGGTTTGTTCATGTACAGGAAGGTGTGCCTTCCTATACATGAACAAACCTTTTTAAAAAAATGCCATTTTGTAACTTTCATGTGTGCTGCATGAAGCAGCACACATGAAAGTTACAAAATGGCATTTTAGGATTATTTATGTGCAGGAAGGGACACCTTCCTACACATAACCAATACTCCCCTGCACACAGACACTCTTGCACTCTGGTGCAAGGGTGCCTGCGTTGGCGCAAAGTTGTTAAACAGTGCCATCGCAGGGGGAAACGCAAGGCTGCACCACATTCTTGTAAATATGGTGCAGCCAAGGAGGCTAACAACACGTTCCGCCACTTCATTGTAAATATCCCCCCAGGTTGTCCCGGGTCTTCATTTTGGCACTGCCTCCTATTTAAGCTACCCTTGTAAATAGGGGGCAGCGTCAAATTCAATGGGTGTTGCAGTGGAATGCCCACCACAACACTCACTGCCCACCCTTTTCAGGCTAAGCATAGCGTGAAAGGGGGCCTTATTTACAAGGCAGCGTTAAGCCACGTTAAGTGGCTTAACTCTGCCTTGTAAATAAGGCGAAGCCCCTATCGCCACAGGAGCGTCCCTAAAAAGTGACGTTCCCGTGGCTATAGGGGCTTGTACATATACCCCCTATTGTCCTACCTTCCCCTGCTTGAGCTTGGCTCAGCAGAAGGAGGGCAGAATCGTGTCTGCGGTAGGCAGCAGCCATAGCTTGCTGTCAGACTCCGGAAGACTGGTACCGGGTGCATGGAATCATACCTTCAACACCGTTTACGGTGTTGGGGTTTGATACTAGGCATGCAAGGGTTCGTTACAGCCAGTTTATAGTTAGCCATCGCGTAATGTTGCATGGTCACTATATGTATCGTAATGTCTGATGCACTTACAACGCCTGGAGAATGGACACTGGGGTTTGTAGAGGTGTCCTGCTCATGCAGAGGCACCCACAGACTTAAAACCGAGCACCCAGCCTTCAGGATTGAGAGGCCTGCCTTAGGGTTGACTGTCACTAGCAGCATGATCTGTAGGTAAGCTTTCCGGTTTTAGGTTTAAACCTATAATAACTGTCAGGCCGTAGTCACAATTTGAGTGGTCTCCCACGGGTGGCATAATACATGCTTCAGCCCATCGGGGGCCCCTGAGGTACCTATGCCCTGGGTACCTTAGCACCATATACTAGGGACTTACAAGAGTAGAAAGGTACACCAGTAGCCAATGTGGCGAGTACCTAAGTACTCACCATGGTCCAATTTAGGGAGGAAGCACAGAGACTATGGTCCTGATTAGCTGGATCCCAGTCCGACTTGTCAGAAAACAGAATGACACCAGCAAAAAATGGGGGAAACCATGAAAGCAGATCCTACTTTCCTACAACGCAACGCTGCGCAAATTGCTGTGCTGCGGTACTCTGCCACACTGAGACGTTCCATGGATATTGACACATTCCCAAATTTACCATTATTGGTAGACCTGGGAATGTGCCAAAATGCTATGCCTCCCCAGGTGAGTAGTAATGAGGAGAAATATCTTTATTTCTCCTCGTTTCTTCCTCTTTCCATGTGTGCTGCATTCTTCAGCACACAAAGAAAGAGACAAATACCTCAGAGAATTGTTTTTGTGCAGTCATGGGAGTTCTTAGGTTTTTTTTGTGCTGTATCGTATTCCACTTAGTTCTTTGTTGTCCAGGATTTGGGTAAAACATAAATTGGCATAGCCTGGCAGATACCAGGGGCCTGATTTACCATGGCCTTGCATTGCCCTTGTGTCACGCAAGGCGGCGCAAACCCTTATCTGGGATACATAAGCCACAGAAAGCCACGCTGCATGGCTCTGCGTGGTTTAGTAAATCTGAGGTAATACAAGGCAGCGCATTTCGCAGCCTTGCGCTACCTTGTAGCAGGGAGGCATTAAATGGGTAAAGTATGGGCATTTCTACTGCGTTGCGCTGCATTGTCTTGTTCCAGATTTTTTAAGCTATTAAAAATCATGCAAAGTGGCTTTGTATGGCTTCATAAATCTGGCTTAGAGGCTTGCGTGATGCATGTACCACGTTGTGTGGTGGAAGCATGACGGAAAGCTCTCATAAATATACCCCACAGTGCGCAATGAAAGAGCAGAAATGGTCCATAACTTTGCAAAAAGGGAGCACTTCTGCTCTCTCTCTTTCATGAAATGCAGCGCAGGGCTTTCCAACACAATCCATTAGAACGCATTCCCCATTACAACGCAATTTACTATTCTAACTCCGCGGGGGCGTTAATTGGGGAATGCGTTGTAATAGTTTGCGGTGTAAAGCCCTGCATTGTAAAAGTTTTCATGGTGTAAAAAATGCGGGGTAGTGGCATGCGGAGTAATGCATGCGGGGTAAAGGATGTTTTCCAGTAAATATGCCTGAGTGCCTCGCAGAGACTTATTTATATGTTTTAATGCCTGTGGATCAACTGTAAATATTTTACATATTGACTAATAATTTTAAGCTTGACAATAAGTAGATATTGTTTGTATGGTTATTTTTTATTGACCACGAATAAACAAATTAAATATAAAATAACATTTGCAAAAAAATCTGAGCTTCCTGAAGCAGTAAAGCTTCGAGAAATTCCCATCCAGCTGCTGCAGGTGGAACTCTGGTGATTTTGTCAATGGTTATTTATTACTGTACTGAGAACCGCTGCAGGAGAAAAACTACGATTTAGTCACTTATTGCACATCTGATACACATAGACATATGTACAAAGATGGAGGTATTACATTTGAGGTCCAGTGCTTCTCTTTTACATGTAACAAAACGAAGGTTTGTGTTCCTTCCCTCCTGTGCCTAGAGACGTCTGCATCAAGGCGCCGCCTCAGCCTTTCACCCTTGCAAGGTGAGCGCTACTAACATTTATATTTACACAAGGGCCCAGATTTATCTACGGATTTCATTGCCCTTGCGTCATGCAGGGTGATGCAAGGGTGACGCAAGGGCAACGCATTCCTTAATTCAGATGTACCAATGCATGTAAGGCCATGTTGCGTGGCCCTGCGTGGCTTGGTAAATCTGGAGTAATCCAGGGCAGCGTAAGTCGCTGCCTTGCGTTACCGTGTTCCGGGAAGGCATTACATGCGTGGAGAGTGTGTTTTTCCACGCATCCACCCATGTTTTTGGCACATTCCCAGATCTACAGAGAGTAGTAAACCTAGGAATACGTCAAAATTGTATGCCTTCCTGATAGAGGCGCAACAAGAAGAAAAATCTTTATTTCTCCTTGTTGTTTAATCTTTCTGAGTATACTGCATTCTGCAGCACACTTAGAAAGAGGAAAAAGCCTCTAATGATTTTTTGTGCAGGAAGGTGTCCTAACTCCTATCCTGCACAAAAACAATCCTACCTGTAACACTGGCTCATGTGCACCCTTGCAAGAGCGCCTGCATTAGCAATAGGCAGCACAAAGTGTACCAGCGCAGTGAGAGAGCAGGAATAATTCAGAATATGTTAGTAAATATGGCGCATTCCTCTCATCTCTCCATTTGACGCAGTGCAGCAAAGCAAGTTGTCTTGCTGCATTTCGCTGCATCAAAGGATGTTAAATGTGGCCCAAGTTGCATGGAAGCACATGCTGTTTCCTCTATGTATGGAGGTCTTCAACCACAGAGCAAGGGGCATACTTACAAAGAGTTAGCGCTGCCGCAGCATCATTATTTTTGACACAGCGCCGGTACAATCAGTGCTCCACACTGCTCCATATTTACAAATTGACGCATTGGGCCCAATACATCAGTTTGTACAGGCCTGCGTCATATTATACCTGCGCCAGGTATAATGTACGCAAGGTAGGTGTTCCCACGTTAAAAGCCACTTAGATCTCAAGCAGTGAAATTTACAACTTTTCACTGTGTCACTATACGACTTGACTGCTTCGAAATCCCTACATCTTCTCAAACCAGGCGTAAGGATTGATGCAGGGCATTTAACATGGAACTCGCTTCTGTCTTTGATGCATTCCTGGAGTTGCGTCAGTCTTATGACCAGCTCCAGCAATGCGTCACTTTAGCGCCAACAGATGCGTCAGAAATTCTGATGCTTCTGTGAATCCTTGCGACATGGAGCCCTATATTGGAAATACAGCACATCCACGGCGTCGTTAGAGCATTTGCGGCAGGCGCAAGAAATCTGATGCATCGATGCTGATGCATCAGTTCTAGTAAAGACATCCCCAAATGTGTGAATTGCAGGAAGGTTAATGCACTTGTGCGCACTCCTTCTGTCTCTGTTACGTCCTGGTGCTGAGATGATAAGTGCATCCTTCTAAAAACGGTGTCCTAATGGAGTGCACTCATATGAACAAGGCCTGGATGTCCACATCCATGAGGCAGCAGCCGGGTACATTACTGCAGCTAGTAACCCTGTGGCGTCTCCAGCACAAGGGTGAAATACCAATCTTGTCACTAGATATCTCTGTAGAGCACATACCACAAGTGTGCATTACTGCAACCTGTCACAAGATGTCCCAACAGAGCAAGCACCACAAGTGTGCAGTACTAGACCCTGTTACTAGATATCCCTATAGAGCAAGCAACATAAGTGTGCAGTACCACACCCTGCCACTAGATGTCCCTGAAGAGCACACACCACAAGGGTGCAGCATTGCAACCTATCACTAGGCGTCCCTGTAGTTGAAGAAGCACAAGTATGCAGTGCCGTACACTGTCACGATATGTCCCTGTAGACCAAGTGCGACAATTGTGCAGCACTGCACCTTGCTACTAGGTGTCCATGTCGATGAAGAAGCAGGCGGGTGCAGTACCGCACACTGTCACTAGATGTCCCTGTTGGAAAAGCATCAGAACAGTTCAGCATCCTCCACATTACTACGTATGTCTCATTTATGAGGTTTTGCTGTAGGGCAGTGCCACAGGCCTTCCTGCGGCGCTGCCCTACGGCAAAAAAAAAGTGCAGGAATGCGCCATATCTATCAGATACAGCGCATTCCTGTGCTTTTGCGTGCGCCGGCGCACAAGGGGCTGCGTGCGCGAACACAGGCACCTTTTCACCATGGGCAGTGTCAGAAAGCCATGAATGTTGCTGGAAATGCCACCAGCAAAACCCATTGCACACCCCTTTAATGCAGAAAACGACGTTAAAGGGAACAAGATTTACAAGGCAGCGGTAAGCCAAAGAAAGTGGCTTAGTGCTGCCTCGTAAATATGGAGCAGGCTCTTGCTACACGTAACATCACAAAAAGTTCTCTCACCCCTTTAGACCGAATTAACATAGGGCCTTATTTATAAGAAGTGACGTGTTGCTGCGTGAAAACAGCGATGCGTCACTTCTCAGTGCGCCTTCCTTACGACATGATGGATGTGTCATATTTACTGTATGACGCATCATGTCGAAAGGAATGCGCAAAAGTGACGCATTGCTGGAGTTACGTCGGAAGCGTGACGCAATTTCAGCTATGCAGGGGGGAGGGCTATGAATATAGCACTGCATCACCCTTACGCCTGCTATGAGGCAGGCATAAGGATTTGATGCAATGGTATCCTAGACGTGGCGCACTGAAATCTTATAGATTTCAATGCGCCTCTTCTACAAGGCTTATTTGCAGGGGAACGCCCACCCTGCATACATTATACCTGGCGCAGGTATAATGTGGCGCAGGGGGTTACAAAGTGACGCATCTACCTAGATGCGTCACTTTGTAAATAGGGCGTAACATGACACATTTTACGCCGCCGCTGCGTCACAAAAAGTGACACAACGGCAGCGCAAAAGTGACCCAGGGGCTCCCCCTCAGTGTATAATAGAGTGTAAGTAACATGCCTACGCACACCTTGACTGTGAGGGCTTTAAGTAATGGTCCACCCTGGCCAAATCACCTCTATAGTGCACAGAAAGCTCGTTACAATACACCAAGGAGACTATTACTGAACTGCTCGTCTTATGAGGTATTCATTAATCATGAAAAGGAAGATGCTGGACCTTCCGAGGCAAGAAATCTGCATGATCAATTATGTCTCGATCTGTTACAACATTTACAGCGAATCCAATAAAGGTGGAATGAACAGCAAGCCGCCACCAATCCATCTGCATCGGCCATTATTGGCTGCATACCTCAGGTTGGTGAAGTAATGGATGAAAAGCTGGGAGAAAAGGCATTTGTATCAGCCTCAATAAAATCCATGCAAGAGATTGCTACAGAAGAAAAAACCAAGAGAATAATGACTCCACTAATGTTAGCTATAAAGAAGAAGAGGCAGGTATCCATCGACTCAGAGAAGCCATGCTGTTCGGCTCGTCTTCTATAGTCGGCCAATGCTGGTACTAAACACCTCACCAACCGTGCCCCTCTCTTAATAACCTCCAACTGAAAGGCAACCAGGAACCCGCACAGATCAACAAGTGGAGAGCGCTGTGGTGACTGACAGAGAGCAAGAATCTGAAGTGAAGTGATTGAGATCCCTGCATGTATCACTGATATGGTGCGCGGGCGTCGAAGGGTGGCTATCTAAAACACAAATGCCCCTCTGGGGGAAGGTGGGATGGGTGCCCCAAACTATGAACTGTATCATGACGCTGCTCAGCTTCAGTTGCGAATGCATGGGTTGTCTGACAAACATAGTCCTGAGAAGGATGACATCATGGCAGTGTTGAGTGACACCAATGTACTAAGATGGTTAATGGATAGAGGAAAGACCACCCCGAGGAATATGCTTATGAGAGCGGAGAGATGGTTTTGGAACCCATATATACAACAAAGCGCCAGGCCGACCCCTTATGCACTGAAACTGCCACTGCAGTTGTGACTGACTGCACTAGATTAATGACAAATAATAACTTCTGATCTTGGGCAGACGCGTGGATCCATACCTAGGGGACCTCTTCAATAAGGGGACGCTGACCTTCTTCGAAGAATGGAGGGAGACATATAATCTGATTTCTAATTTACAGCGCACTTACATGCCAGTTATCCTGCATATTCGATGCCTCCCACAAATAACTTATTATTTCTTCATTATTGTGGGTAGCGATTACAGCTCTTTATGCAGCGTCATTGCGGATGTGAGATGTTCCAATGTTACCCCTCAAGGCATGGTAGGAAACCCAATTAAATCTCGAACTGTCGGAAAGCAAATGTTTGAAATGCTTAGGTAGCATTAAGGCGATCTCCAAAAAAACAGGTTGAAATACACTCAATTCAATTATCTTCACCACACTTACCTACGTCGTAATGTATAGGGCTGATGTATCTCAGAGCATTTAATTTCAGCCCAAGATGCTCTGAGTCAGATGCAAATTTCTGCTAGATGGTCTGGCAATGCTTGGTGGTGTCCCGATTACGGGATGAGGTATCGATATAAGTGACTGGGTTAATCGGCAGGTCGTTACCTAAATAGGTGACACATTGTTTACCGGGCTTATCAACATGCACAGAAAAGTCTAAGGGGCCTATTTATGGGCCCTTGCGTCACTTCTGCGCCACCGGTGCATCACTTTTTGTGCTGCACCAGCGGCGTAAAAAATGCGCCATGTTGTGCCATATTTACAAAGTGACGCATCTAGATAGCTGCTGCGACTGCCGGACACGGGTCTAGATCGGACACACACACCGATAAGAAAAAGTACATTCACAGAATACACTGGAGACGTCTATTTGCCATTTGAGTTTCACCTCCGCCTTGGAGGCCATGTACACTACATCTGTTCTGAGGATGCATAGGTACTCTTTACCGGGATAAGGCCTCTTCTCTGGAGATCACGTCCATAAGAAGGACGTTTTGCGTGGATTAGATACTACCGGATTCAATCCATTGGCAAACATATTTCATTACTCTTTCCATGCCCTGAAGAAGCCCTTGTTAGGGTGAAATGCGTTGGCTGTGTCTACAGCTGTAGAAAGAGCTTGTGTAAAATAAAGACATGCAACAAAACCGACAAACGACTGTTGAATGAATATTACTTTGCGTACTCTGTAATTTGCTGATCGTGTGTATTGCCTCTCATCTACCTTCTTTACACTCAGACAGGGACTCTGAGCCTGTGCATGTTCTCTTCTCTAGCCAGACTGTAATGCAGCGGGTGGAGAACAAGCAAAGTGTGCACGACTGTTTGGCCGGCCCAAGACAGCTGGCTAAACTCTCATGCGCACCTAAGTGCCGCAACAACTCCAGACCTGCCCCGCCCCGTAAACCTGCCTAACAACGGAAAAATAAAATGATAATAACACAGTGTTATTATCATTTTATTTTTCCTTTTTCCACTGCTCTAAGAGCAGCGGGGTGACGCTCCCCCGCCTTAGAGGAGGAGCCATCGCTGGATCCTTGTAAATCTGTGAATGTGTCAAAACCAATGGGTGTTGCGTGGAAAAACCCACTGCAACGACCATGGCACACCTCCGTGACATAGATTAAGGCAGCGCAGCGCTTTGCTCTATATCTTTGAGGCCATGCAAAGCCACACAGGGTGGCTTTGCGTTGCCTCATAGATATGAGTGAGAGGCCTGAGCCACCACAGCGTCATAAAGTGACGCTCCAGCAGCGCAGGCCTTTTGTAAATGAGCCCCTGTGTTTTAATGTTCAGTAGAGTGTATTAGCCCTTAGGCACTTGTTTAATACGCAAACTAATCACATAATAGAATGACTGCAATTCAACAGATTTGAACACAATATGCACGTTCTCCACTAAATCATTTCTGAAGCATTTTTTATGATGAAACATGGTTCATATCTAGTCAGATTTGAAATATCATGTTGATCTTTAGTTTAACTATCACGTGTCATATTTACAAGCCCGTGGCACAGGGCAGCGCATCACGTGACCTGTGCCATAGGGAAAGGACAGAAATGTGCCATATCTACAAGGTATGGATCATTTCTGTCCTCTGCCCCTGCACTGGAGCACAATGGTCTGCCCAGTTCTGACACAGACACCCTTGCACCATGGCGGAAGGATGCCTGCATCGCAGACAGGATTGTTTTTGTGCAGGAAGTGACACCTTCCTGTACAGAAAGAATCCATGGAGGCTTTTTCCTCTTTCTACGTGTGCTGCAGAATGCAGCATACAAAGAAAGAGGAAAATACGAGGAGAAATAAAAATATTTCTTCTTGTTGCGCCCAGGTATACAAATTCTTGTAAATCTGGGAATTAGTCAAATGCCATGGGTGTTAAGTGGGAACACCCACAGTAACACCCATGGCACGCCTCCAAATCGCTGTGGCTTGTGCTGCGTTGCCTTAGACCATATCTACGAGATCATGAAAAGCCACGCAGGGTGGCTTTTCATTGCCTCATACATATGGCTCTACACTCTGCGCTGCTGGAACATAAAAAAAGTGATGCAGCAGCGCACAGGGCTTGTAAATAAGCTGCAACGTTTTTAAACATATACAAAAATCCTGCCCACTTCCCACAACCCTACCCCTCTGAGACTTCTGCCCCAAGTAATTTTCTCTTTGCTCTATGTCCTTTTAAAGTTCGAAGTGCTGCATAAACCCATATTGTGGCTCAGTCTGATTACGTGTTGTATGTCGCATCTTGCTGTAGTACATATCCCGCTCGGTGTCGCTGAGGATACAGAGTACACACAGCCATTTAGGGCACTGCATCTCCCTGCACTCCCTTCCACAATAACCAACTATGGCCCTCATGTTGTTCTTTGAAAGAAGAGTTCAGTTGTGTCGTCACTGTGAGTGAGAGTTGAATGTTGTGGTCATGAAATATTTCCACCAACACAAGAAGCAACTATGCTGTTTTACTGGCAAAAACTAGCAAGCTGTGAAATGCAAACCTTGAGAACAAGCCAGTATTGCTTCCCCACTACTGACACGCTGAAACACCCAGATCAGCAAGTTATTGTACATTTCAAGAAGCACAAAGTGCACCACAGATTACAGAACTGTTACAGGCACTTTTTCCACCCATAATTGTTGACACTTCAGATACCATTCTGAAGCTGCAACACACCAGGAATAGTCTTACATATCGTCGCGGGTAAACAATTACTGAGTGTATTTGCATACAAATTAGTATCAGTCTAAGAAGCTAAAGGTTATACTGCTACAGTTTGACCTAAATTTACCAAACTTTTGCATCAGGGTTATGCCACTTTTGTGGCGCAACCCGACGCAAAATCCATTTTGGCATTTACTAAGCCACACAAAGTAGATTTGTGTGGCTATTAGTGGTTTAGTAAATACAAAGTAACGCAACGCTTGTGTTCCTTTGTGCTGGCTAGATGTTGCGTGGGTGGTACTTGGACATTCCTTTGCACCAACCCATATATAATGACACAAACCCAGATTTACAAACACTTGTACACCTGAGCATGAGGGAGAACATGGCGGCTGCATGCTGAGCGGTCGCTCGCTCCCGGAGCTCCCGCGCCCACCGTCGGCTTACCTGCTGGCTCAATCTTAATTAACGATTTGCCGGATGGTATTCGGTTGATTTTCCCGGGCTCGTCCGGGTCCGGAGTCTTTTTGGGTCCCCATGTTGTGCTGCTCCACAGCTTTGCACCGCGGTGTTGCAGCGCGGGGATGTGTTGTGGTGAGGCGGGAGGACGCCTCTTTTTTCCGCCTCGTTGGTCTGAGGCCGCCCTGGAGCTCCGTCGGGGCCGCAGAGCGGCTGCTCGCGGCCACCTCCGGGTGAAGAGTGGCAGCGCCAGCATCAGTGGATTTTTCCAGGCAGGTGATCGGAGGAGTGAGAAAATCCGGCAGGAAGGTACTGGTGAGGCTTCGGTCTCTTTGCCGAGAACAGGTACAGGGGGCATCGAGGGGGGCACTGGTGGTCGGAGGCCACAGCAGGTCTTAGTTTTTTAAAATCGAGTGCCCCAAGAGGTTTGCCCCCCCCTGTCACAAGGGCTACAATCAGCGTCAAATATTAAAAGGGGAGGCAAGAGGCATAAAAAAGCGGGTTTTGAAATTCACTCTAACAAGGATGTAAATACCACCAATAAAGCCCCTGAAGATCCACGTAAAGCTGATATTAACAACGCCAATAAGGCTCCCTTAAAGGCGCCTGAAGTCTCTACCGATATTTTTGTATCATCGTTGCCAAGTGCGCCTTCTTCACTCTCACCTCCACTTAGTAGTTCGGCCTTCCAGACCTATTTTGTTAAAGATAGATCCATAAAGTCCAGGAGACTTAAAAAGTTACCGGCTAGTGAACCAGTTAAGGTTACCCCCTCACTTCGCTCGTATTTTAGGGTTCAACCAGAGGTTTTGGGCATTGGTATACAAAGCGAAGCCCTTAGAGAGGATCGCAGTCACCCAAAACTCTCCAGCATCTGCCATATTATCACTGGCTGCAGCAACTAGTAAAATTAGTAAAACCATGGAGTTTCCAATCAACTTGCAGGGAAACTCGAATATTACCCTTGATTGCACGGTGCTAGAAGCTAGCCCTATCAGCTCTGCTATTACTAACTCTGTTATTACTAATTCTGCCAGCACCCCACTAGGGCACTCTCAATCCCAACTTCAGACCCTGCCCCAATTCCAATCCCAACTCCAATCATTAGCAGAATCAAACAACGATATGGGTGAGGAACGGGAGGTTACTGGCTCTGGCTCTGGTTCTGGCTCGACCTCAATACTTCTGCCTCCACCCTCAGCTCTGGAAGCTCTTTTTGGAACATTGTCTGAAGACATAAAGAAGGGTTTCGCGGTGTTGGCGAGCAATCAAGCAGAGATCAGAAGTTTCTGCGAGTCTTTGGAGAAAAAGGTGGACTTGCTGAACTCAAGGACGGTTGCCTTAGAAAATAATGTCGGAGAGCTAAAGGCAGATTTGGGGACGGCAAAGTCGGATATTTTGTCACTAAGGAAAGAGGGGGCAGACCTTCGTGTAAGAATGGAAATGTTGGAAAATAATGCCCGCAGGAACAACTTGCGTCTTTTGAATATCCCAGAGGGGAGTGAGGGTTCAGATCTTAGATCCTATATTGTTTCCCTACTTAAGGTCTCCCTCCAGTTAGAAGACTCAGAAGAGTCACTAAGTCTGGATATACAGAGGATTCACAGGGACCCCTTTCGTAGGAATCCTAATAGGTCCAAGCCTAGGAAGATCTTAGTTAACTTTCTTACATTTGCACTAAAAGAGAAGATTCTAAATTTAGCATTAAAAACGAAAACATTGAAGGCTAAGGAGTTCTCTTTTGAAATACGCTCCGACCTTTCCAGGATCACATTGGATAGACAGTGGGAGTTGGGAAGGAAGTTAGAAGAGTTTAGGAAACATGGTGCTGTGGCCCAGTTGAAGTTCCCCGCCTTCCTGAAAGTAATGCATAATAATAGGATGCATAATTTGAGATCAGTTCAGGAGGCGGACGAGCTGCTTGATCTGATCAGTAAGGGGGCCCCTAAGAACTCGACCTGGTTTGGGAATAAGGATTAGCAATCTAAATAGATGTATGCTGCATGGAGTGTGCTAGCTTTAAATTTGACACTAAAGAGAAGGCTGAATAATAGAAGGAAAAAGAAATAAAAAGTACAAAAGATATATAGACAGTTAAATAGAAAAGTTAAGTATCACAATATATATCATTTAGTATTCACACATATAGACTTCCACGTAGGGCTTTCTCTTTCGTTATTAGTAGGTGGGGCGGGTGGCTCCGGGATGCAATTTCTGGACCCTCTGTCCAGATAATCGGGGTAAGGGTTCTCCAGGGGTGGGGGTGGGGTTGCATGGGCACGGGTGCTGGGGTAGGAAGTGGGTTAAAATTCAAAAAAGGTTTCTCATTCACCTTTTTGTAAGTTTGCCAACCTCAAGGATTAGAGTTAAAAATACTGAGTCTTTCTGGTGCTGGTGCTGGTATTGGTTCTCTCAATTATCCCGTATGGAGACTTGGAGCTGGGAGGATCCGCCATGAGTTCGGTACGATTTCTGTCCTGGAACGTTAATGGACTGCGCGTAAGACCCAGAAGAGATAAGGTTATGCAGTACTTGGCGGATTCTCCCGCGCAGGTCATTATCCTCCAGGAAACACATTTACTCAAAGAAGAAACAGATAGTCTTCTTAAGAATAGAAGGTGGGTCGGCTCTTATGTTTGTACTAGCCAAACTGCAAATATAAGAGGGGTCTTGATTCTGTTTAAAAAATCAGTTAATGCTCGTATTCTGGCACAGCTTGTTGACCCAGGTGGCAGGTGGGTCATTGTGAAAGCAGTTATCATGGGGACCCTGCTCACAGTTGTGGGCTATTATGGGCCCAACCAAGATGATCCTTCTTTTTTGAAGTCTATCTTTTCTCATTTGCTAGATTTCCCTGACCCTGTTATCCTAGCAGGCGATTTTAATATTGTCCTGAACCCCCTACTAGATAAATCACCGAATAACAGAGCTAAGGCTCCTTGTAAATCCCGGGATTTCCTTTTGGTAGCAATGAAGCAGTACGCCTTCTTTGACATCTGGAGGGAAAGAGCAGGACAGCAGTTAGGAGTCTCATACAGGAATTATAAATATCACCACCAATCTAGAATTGATTACATTTTGGTTAGTCATTCTTTAAAGAGCAGAGTAAAGGATATTGTATATTTTGCCCCTCATCTTTCAGACCATTCTGGTATTCTGATGAGACTAGAGTTTCCATTCCCCAATTTCAACAGGTCATGGTCCTTCGATCGAGCCTTGCTTTTGGAAGATCAGGAGATTGTGTTCTTATTGCAGGAAACTGAAAGCTTTTGAGGATTAATTTAGACTCAGCTCTGATTTCAGTTGTTTGGGACTCCCTTAAAGCTTTTGGCGGGGCCAAATTACAAGCAGGTCAATTTATAGAAATAAAAAATATAAAGAGGAGATTTCACAGATCGAAACCAAGATGAAGGCTGCAGAAGTAGACCTGAACTCCCAGGTTTCTTCCGAAACCCTGCAAGCTCGGCAAAATGATATTAATAATTTAAAGGACCAGTTAGGAAATCTCTTACATACCAGGCTCATGCGCAGGTGGGAAGCCAGTAAAATCGCCCACTTTGAGTATGGAGAAGGGGCAGGTAAGCTCCTTGCTTGGAAAACTAAATCAGATCGGGCAAGGAACTATGTTAAGGGAATCTCTAGCGGGGGTGTGACTTTATCCTCAGAAGAAGAAATCTGTGAAGTATTTCAGATTTTCTTCCAGGATATCTATCAAGAGGACAAAAGGGTGGATAACTCTATCGCTAAGAGCTGGCTGGATAACATTTCTCTTCCCTCTTTGAATCCCGATCAGCGGGAATATCTAGATCGGGAATTCACCCAGGAGGAGGTCAGGGGGCCATTCTACAGAGTCGAAACGGGAAAGCTGTGGGTCCAGATGGGCTCCCAGCGGAGCTTTATAGACATCTGAGCGATATTATCGTTCCGATCCTGACGAGGCTATTCAATCAGATTTTACAGGATGGCCTAAAGCTCCCAGCCTCTTGGAACAATGCCATAATTATATTGATTTTGAAACCTGGTAAAGACCCCTCTAGTTGCGGCTCATATAGGCCCATTTCACTTTTAAATGCCGACTACAAGATCTTCGCCTCAATATTAGCTGCTAGACTGGGTCAGATGGTAGGGGATATCCTTCATTTGGACCAGAAGGGGTTTGTCAAAGGGCATCAACTATCAGATCTTACTTATGATTTCATTGGAGCAATTGATCTGGCTTCTACTTATTCACTCCCTCTAGCAGCTATGACTCTCGACGCCACTAAGGCGTTCGATAGGGTGAATTGGACCTACTTGACAGAAACCCAGGTGAAATTTAACCTTGGGGAAAAGTTTCGCCGCACTGTCCAGCTGATTTATCAGGAACCAACTGCCAGACTGTCTGTTAATGGTAATACTACCGACCCCTTTAAGATTACGAGGGGGACCAGGCAGGGCTGTCCACTCTCCCCTCTCCTTTTTGATTTATATATCGAGCCCTTTGCTCAACGGTTTAGGGACGATGGTAACATCCAGTCGTTTAAGTATGGAGAGTGGGAGAGGAAGGTTGCACTTTACACCGACGATATTTTAATTCTGTCGACGAACTTGCAAACAGCACTTCCAGCAGTAATTCAGCAGGCACATGAATTTGGTCTTGTGTCAGGTTATGAGATTAATGCCTCAAAGACAGAGGTTATGGCCTGGAATCTTGAGGGGCCTCAGCATCAGCACCAGATTAGCTCTAAAATGAGATACTTGGGGATTAGCATAGCCCAAGATATTTCCAAGATTTCGGAGATCAATTTGAGCCGGGTAGCAAGAGAAATCCGGAGGCAGTTGAAATCATGGGTTCACCTCCCCTTATCTATTCTTGGGAGAGTCAACCTCGTGAAGATGTCGATACTCCCAAAGATCACCTTTCTTTTTAATTGTATTCCTCTTCACTTCGAAAAATCCGCCATCAATAAGCTACAGCGGGATATCAACTCCTTCGTATGGGCTTATAAATCTTCGAGAATAGCGTGGATCAAGTTGAGGCGGAGGCGGGAGAAAGGGGGCCTAGCCTTACCAGATCTTTTGTTTTATGCCTGGGCCTTTCAGTTTACACACTCACGCATGCTCTTGAAAATGCTGGTTAGTACTGGTGCTGGGGCAATGTTCCTCGCCATGCTTAGGGGGGCCAACTTACCTGTGGAGGGTTTTTTATTTAAATTCGGTGACCCCAAGTTCTTCAAGAAGGTCAAGCTAAAGATTTTGCAAGGCCTTGCTAAAACTTGGGCTCTTTTCAGGGTAACAGTCAGGCTCTCTTATTTCTCTAGCTCAGCACCCCTTTGGGAATCTCCTGGTGGCCCGGAGTGCCTGAGAGACAGGATGGCAATGCCTTTAAAAAAAGCAGGTTTGGTAGTTTGGGGGATCTGGTTCAAGATGGCTGTCTTCTTTCTTGGGAGCAACTCAGAGGTAGAGTGGGGGACGGCCTTTCAAGGTTTAAATTTCTCCAGCTGAAAAGCTGGGTCCAATCCCAACTATCTCATAAGTACCCAGTAGGAGGAGGTTGTTTTTGGAACATCAGCTTGTGAGTAGGTCAGCCGGGAAGAAGGAGGTCTCCTTTTGGTATCAAGCCCTAATTGAAGCTGTAGATGGGGAATTCAATTTGGCTACAGAACTGTGGGGCGACTCCTTACCTGCTTATAACTGCAATGACCTTTGGCAGAATTCCTGTAAGATCTTGTATGAGGCAGTTAAACCAGCTTGGCTGAAGAGGAACCACCTTTTTACCATCCATAGGGCTTATTTCTCTCCCCAAAACTTTCTAAATTTACTAAGGGGTCACCAGTCTGCTGTAAGAAATGTGGACTGGCTCTAGCTTCAGATATCCATATGTTTAAAGACTGCCCTGCCCTGGTTTCATTCTGGGCCAGTGTTGAAAATTACTTGGCCAACATTTTGGGTTACCCTTTGCACATTGACCTCTCTTTGATCATCTTTGGCTTCACATATCAAGTTTCCGGTCCATCCAGATTGTTGCTTTTTTATGCTATTTTGTTGGCTAGAAGACAAATCTGTAAAAGATGGACCGAATCCACGCTTCCTTCCTTTGCGGACTGGCTTTCCTCAGTGTTTGAGGTTTCCAAGTTGGATCTGGCTAGAACCTGCAGCAAGAAGAGGACAGCTTTCTGGGATTTACTGCGAGTGGGTTTGGGCTCAGTGAACAGCGATTAGGGGTTTTTTGTTGTTTTTTTTTTCCCCCGTGTCCTATGATTATGCTGCCTCAATGCTCTCTTGGTCAAGTCGGGTCACTTCCGGTTCCCTTCGGGAAGTGTCTGGATGATTGCCATCTTGCTCTTGGAGCTATGTAGAAGAGTTATCTCACCCGGTATTCACTGGCACCCATGCACGTTTGATATTAGTAGGCGGGTCCTTTCTTTAACTCCCTACTTTTTCTCTGGGTGCGAAGTGTAGTGAGGTTGGCGGTGAATGAGGACAAAAAAAAAACACAAAAAAACCAAAACAAAAAAAAACCACTTGTACACCTGTGTTATGGTGTGTGGCAATGCAGTGCAAGTCGCTGTGTTGCCTCACACCGCAATAGGGAGGCGTGCAATGGGAGTTATGGTGGGTGTTCAACACCCATGGCATTTGACACATTCCCTGATTTACAACAAGCTGTAAACCTGCGAATGCGTCAAAAGCCTGTGCCTCCCCAGGGGTGGTGTAACAGTTGTTTTTGTGCAGGAAGGTGTCCCTGCCTGCAAAAAAAGTAACCTGATTTCAATGCAAGCACCCTTGCACCAAGGCAGCCATTTGAGCACCAGCGCAGTAAAAGAGGCCAGGAATGCGTCGTATCTCATAGATACGGGACCTTCCTGCCCTTTTCTTTTGATGTAGGGCAACGCAGAAGGGAGGGTTGAGGCGCTGCCCTACGCCAAAAATAAGTAAATGAGGCCCTATATATTGGTAAGTTGGGCACTGTCCAGTTCTCTTCAGGGCCGGACTGGGAACCAAAACCGGCCCTGGCAAAGTGCTCGGCCAGCCCCCCGGGGATTTGGGGGTGCGGCCGAGATGTTTGCCAAGGCCGGTTTCGGCCGCTTTTGTTATAGGGGCCGATATTGCAGCTATGCTGCAAAACGGCCCTATAACAAAAACGGCCCCCACCCTGGCGGACCACCGGGGAAATGCCCAGTGCCCGCTACGGCCAGTCCGGCCCTGGTTCTCTCCTGTCCACACAATGCAGCAAATTTCCTTGCTGCACTGCGTGAGCTATTTGAAAATCTGCCCCTTTGTCTTTTTTCCGCATTGGCTTTGATAATAATTAATTGTGGTAATAAGGATTAAGCTAAGTGACTCTTGCACTCAGTAGACCGAAGAGGTGTTTAGGAGTGAACAGAGGAAATAAAGAAAAAAGGCTTAACAGAGACCAGCAGCAGCATGGGAGGAGACGGACAGCCCCACGAGCAACCCCGACAGAACTGAAAATTAAAAGAAAGACAATTTGAAAATGGAATGGGGGAAGGGTAACATTAGAAATGCCCCTGTGTGATTTGAAGTCACTAGGAGGGGGTAGGGTGACCAGACGTCCCGGTTTTCCCCGGACGGTCCCGGTTTTCGGAGCAGTGTCCCGGTGTCCCGACACTTTGCTCCAAATTACAGAAATGTTCCGGTTTTTGTGCAATGCCTGGGTTAAACCGAGAAATGTTCTGGTTTTTAAATAGTGTCTCGCACCGAGACACTATTTAAAAACTGGGACATTTCTCTGCTTACGTCGCACATGTGCTGAAACGGGTCTCTATTGGGCTCTCCATTTTTGCCCTCAGGATGAATTTTTTTTTTTACCGCTGCAGCAATACCACCCTCCACTGTCTTCAAAGAGACCCGTTATAGTTCTTTCACAGTCTCATCATTCCAGAACTGAAGCATTTTCAATGTTATGTACAACGAAGCCAAAGTTGTTGCTTATTTAACTTATGCAGCTAACAACGACTGACAAAGCAAATAGTCCTGGCTTGTTGTAGGTGTAATTTTACATGTTGTATTATTTATCTGAATACAATGACAGAAGCAGCAAATTTTTGGGGCGGGACACTATGGTAAGCATGGATTTTTTAGCTTATGTGTTTTAAGCCATGCCCTTAATTACATCAGCCACACCCCTTTGAGAGACCCCCCAGTTGTTTCATCCCACTTAAAGCCTGGGTACTTCTGTCATGTCACCTGGTCTTTGTAGAGCGCTGTATGGGACTTCAGCGCGCTGCCCTGTTTGGGAGCACTGGGAGGGCACAGGGTACATGAGTGGTTGAAGGGAGTGTGGGGGAATCATCAGGTGTTGTGCTCGAGTGGTGATGTGGTCAAGTTAATGCAGCCTCCAAGCCTGCTCGGGTAGTATCTCTACTACATCTGAAGGCCCTGTGTGACGTAGAAGCGGTGAGACGTCTGCGGGTACAGTTGTCTCATGGAACATGGTTGGGTGAGATACACAGGGTCAGAGGCAAGCTCTGCTTGCTGTGACCTACAACACGTCCCTGCTGTAGTACCCTTCTCCACACTACTCAGACCACCTACCTGGGAGGAAGCTGGACACTGGACGGTTCTACCAGACAACCAGAAATACTAGCTTGTAATTGGACAGTAACTGCCCCCTGAAGAAAGGCACTGCCCAAAATGCGCTCGGGAAAATGTTTTTGAGCACTATGATGTCATGGGTTTTATCACAGCAAAGAATGGATGCATACACAGTGCCTAGAGGTGTTTTTAAAGCTGCCCAACAGGAGACACTTATGTACGACAGCAGCGTGCACATAGCAGACATCAACAGTAACATACTGCATCTAATTTAGAGTTAGCCTCGTACCCGAGAAATGCCACAGTCCCCGTCCCCCCGTCCTCATCTCAGAGGCAGAGACATGCCTATAGTCACAGCCCATTCCACACCTCAGAGGCACAGACAGGCCTTCTGTCATCCCTCCCCTCATCTCAGAGACAGACAGGCCTACCTCCTCAACCCTTCCCGCATCATAGTGCCTTTTGTTTCCCTTTCTCTTCCGTCTACCCCTTCTCAACTTCTGGCATGGGGCAAGCTTTTTAGCCATTTTTACAAGTTACTAGTTTGGAGCCCGTTCTTGGCATTGTTAAAGCAAAACTCCAAAATCATATAATGCACATGCTGTTAGCTTAAAAATCAATTGCTGTCTGTGTCACACATCTGATTTGTCGTGTGCAATTCTTCATCTGTGTCTGTGGAGGCGGCTGTCATTGTAGTCCTTTTTCTATGTCTATGACAGCTGTCAAATAGTCCTACTTTTATGTCGATTATTACTGCAAACTGTAGTCCTACTTCTATGTCTATGAACTGTCCCCCTTTTTTTTGTTTTGGGAATCTGGTCACCCTAGGAGGGGTTGACAGTGGCCAAATTGGAATATCGAGGAACTACAGCAGGAATATGAACTTGTAATTTATCTTTTCTTTCAACATAATTTGCTCAGACCCTAGTGCTGTGTAATTTGTTCCTCCCCTGCTGCATAATTCCAGTGGCCCAGAGGATCCTCCATGTTACTAGAAGTGAGGGACGTGCAGCACCAGGGTGCAGGACCAAGTATCGGTATTAGATGTCCCTGTAAAGCCCGATGCAACTCTACAGACCTGAACTAAGGCCAGGGGACCGATTTACTAGTTTCATCCAACGTAACCCAAGGTAACACAGCTAATGAAGCGCCTTGATAAGCGCAACTGCAGCCCAGAGCTGCCTGAAGAAAAGCAGCTGTGAAGAAAACACAATAGGAATTGGTCTACCCACAATCCTTTGCAGCATATTTACATATTCAGAAGACAGTGGCACGATATCCGTTGAGTTACAGTGACAAAGAAGCTATTAAAAAACGTGCATGTTAAGGCTACTCCAAGTCACATTGTTTTTTTCTCACGGTAACATTGATAAAAGTCGCCCAAGCAAGAAAATGGTTTCACATTAGCTGCGATCCTCTTTCACTCTCCTTACGCTGCTGTAAAGCCGCGATTCACCGCGCGTGCATGAAAAGACTGGCGCGAATGGAAGGAGCGACTGGCGGTGAACTTCAAGGCCAATTTTTGCAGGGTTTCTGTAATTGCAGGAACCTATCATGTGGTTAAAGAAAGAAATGCTAAATGGGTAGTTTAGAGTTAGTTCTTGCACACTTAACGGTATGTCACACGGCCCTTCCACACAGTTCTATGATCATGTAAATTATAAGTAAGATTCTTATCAGCACTGGTCTATCATAATTACCAATTAAGTCATTCTTTCAAAGTACATCTTATTAACTAATGGGCTGTTTGTTTCCGTCCTTAAAACACGCTTTTCTTCCGGTGTTAAGCTGGGATATCTGAAATACAGAGATTCAGGTGGAGTAGGAGGGTAACTACATTTGTGAAAACCCGATGAATTGATTTTCAATTTCAGAAAAAAAATGTGCACTGTACTCGGGTTCTGTTGCAAAGCGCCCCTAAAGTCCGCAGGATGATAAAACCTGCAAAAACATAAACTGGGGATTTGTCAAGGATCATCAACCGCAAGAAGTTTCCAACTGCGCCCAAGGTTAGTGCAGAGTGACTGCAATCCTATCTCACAAAAGGGCCTTGGAAGCAATGGGACTTGTGTCCGTTTCGGGGCATACTCACTAAGGGGCATACTTATCATTCAGTTGCGTCGCCCTGGCGCCACGCAAGGGGGCGAAAGGGCAACACAACTATTATGTATGATTTATCGCGCCATGCAATGCCACCTTACGTGGCCCGCATGGCTTGATAAACCAAGAGTAACGCATGTCGGAGGCTAGCTTCGTATAGTGTTCACTTATGCAAGTGTAGCACCTGCACTAATCCAGACAACCCTTATGGTGATTTTAGTGGTCTTAGACAACCTTCGAAAGCTCTCCAGGTGGTAGCTGTGGAGAGCAGTCTTCAGGCTTAGTCCAGAAGGAGTGTAAAGCAGCTTGTTTCACCAGTACTTAATCTTATGGTATAGGTGAAGTGAAAAAGAACCACACAGTGTAGTTATAAAAATAAGTAGTCATTATAAACACTCACTAACACATTGCAATATCTCCTCCCCGGAGATATAATCACAATACACACAATACTTCAGTAATAGAACAGTAGCACAAATACACAGTGGTGTCCAGGTCGAGACCAAACCATATACTAAGATAGTGGAATGCAAACCACGACCTAAGTCGAGACTGGACCCAGAAGACTTAGAAGAGCCGGGGACCCAAAGAACCACCCAAGGTGATTACCCAGGAACCCCGCGGAGTCCGTGTGCAGAGTGAAAACAGGACCGTGTGCTCAATACAAGTCAATTGGGAAGTCGTGGTTGCAGTGGCGGTTGGCGACATTTGAAAGTGGTAGGGCATAAAAGCCGTGGATGAGTGTTACGCTGCTAGCGTAGCGAGCTAGCCTGACTATCATAAGAGAAATTTGGGGGAGTTTTTTTTTTTTTTAAAAGAGTAGGCAAATCATTGATTTATAAAATTATCAGTAGAATTGCATGATTGTAAAAATGTAATGCTCATTTCAGTGAAAATGTGCTTTATGTGAATGACAGTGCACTACTGCACCATCCTTTAGTAATATATTTGCACACCATCCTTTAGTAATACATTTGTGACAGTGCTCCCCAAACTGCATGACCACCAGTTAAATCCCCTGTAAACAGAACACCGACTAATTTCACAGAATGTTCTTAGCAGTTCTCTACAGGCCCCAGCTGCAACGGGGAAATCAATGTCAGGTGTAGGTGGGCTTGTGGGGTGTTGCCAATTATATGATACCAACACTATCCCTGTATGCCCAGACACATTTCAGACCACTTCCATAACACAGAGCCTCACCCTGTGCTTGGGCTGAACATGTCAGGAAGCTAGAAGGTTGATAAGTGTATTTCTCTCCTGGTGTTCTGACATAAAACCCAAAATACTTTATAGCACATGAGCCTAACACTGTCCCAGCCCTTCTGGCTCCTCACTAGCAACATCCTATTCAAAATCAAATTTCACAAAAGTCTGGCCCACCACTGTTAGCAAGGGGGAATGTGCTCTTTGGCAGTGACGGTGAAATGTCAATCAAATTCCAGACTCCCTCACCCACCTCCTACCGGTGCCTCAACGCTACAGGGATAAGTGCTGAAGCAGGGTCGCCACTACCCCCTGGGAATGGTTTTCAGAATGCCTTCCCTTTTCTTTGTGTCTTTCCATCACCACTTAAAGGGACTGTGAAGTGCAGAGTAAAAGCAACTTACCAACATAAGCTGAAGCAATAAAACTGACAATTATTAAACGAAACAGAGATTTGTGAAGTGAAACAGAGAACAAAACACCACATTTTAGCAGCATGATGACTCAAGCTAGAAGAAAGACAGAGAACAAGTCACTAACAATTTTTTTTTTTAAAAAGGACATTCAAATCCACGAAAAATCTGTGCAGACGAATATAGTGAGCCATTTTACCAGAGCTGACTGAGGCATCCCATAATACTAGGCCTGTGTAGTGTGAGGGCTGCTCCTTGTAATGAGAGCAGTAGCATTGTATGGACAGCTGCCTGCAACACACAGGCACACAATAATTCTGACTGAATATTAACAGAATTTTGGGCAAGACTCACGAGGCTGGGAAGGACAGATGTCACGTTAACACGTCCACTTTGTTTCTGACGAAGGCCGACAGCACAGAAGAAAGTTGTAGGCGCCTGCACTGCTGAACTCTAACCTGACCGATTTCAATTACAAAGCGCCCTGCCTGTCTCTACTGGGCCAATCCAGACGCTGCTTCATTGCCATTTATGTTATCAATCAGCATGGAAGCAACGCCAGGATTGGCTGGAGCGGGGAAACGCAGCGCTCCTTAAGAGACCGAGGGGTACAGCTGCTACTCCTCTTGCTCACCAACATTGCACATAGGAGCAGCCTAAAGAGCGCATGTGGGGTTGGACGCAGAAGGGCACCGTACAACCCCACATGCGCACTTTACTTCAAACAAAGACTGCTGTAAAGCCCCACCCACTCCTGCCCGTCCTGCGCTCTAATGTATGCCGATTGGCACCTGGCCTGAAACAAAATCATCAGCGCAGCTTCCTGACTGGGGAAAAAAAACCTAAACCTTATATTCACTTCTGGAGGAGCCAAGGGGGCAAAAAATGAAGGGGGGTGACGCTTCAGTGCCCAAATAGGGCAGCCGCCACTGCGTGGTTGCAATTTTCAAGAAGAAGGACCCTTCCCAGAGGACCCTGAAGAAACCCAGTAGGAGATGCAAGGATAGAGAGTCACCCCACCCGTGGATGTCCCGGAAACCAGGATACCTAAGCCGGGTTCATAGGTGCAAAGTGACGTCGGCAACCGCCGTAGACCACAATTGACGACTTCAGTAAAGATGCCGCTGGCGAAGAAGGTGAAAGAGTCCGGTGGAATCCAAGGGTGGATTCAGGAAGAGAGGTACCTGCATGCAGAGGGAATAGAGTCTATGCCACTCAGGAGTGAGCAGGAGGCACTGAAGACGAATGCCCACTGATGTCGGAAGATGCAGGAAAGTTGACGGTGACTTTGGCGCTGTAGCTGTGCGGACCAGGCGACGCTGTAGAAGACCAGGAGCCGTTCACAAGCTGTCCCACGTCGGATGTCAAGAGCCAGTGGGTCGTGTCGGGTGGGAGCACCAACAAGCCTTGGCAGCGGCAATGTGGCTTAACGCTGCCTTGTACATAAGGCACCGTTTCACGCTATGGTTAGCGTGAAAGGGGCGTGCAGTGGATGTTGTGGTGGACGTTCCACCGCAACACCCATTGTATTTGACGCTGCCCCCTATATACAAGGGTGGCGTACATAGAAGGCAGCGCCAAAATTAAGACGAGGAAAATCCTGGTCTTAAGTTGGCGAAACGAGGAGAAATGCATTATTTCTCCTCGTTTTTGCTTTTTCCATGTGTGCTGTCTTGTCCAGCACACATGGAAAAAGCAAAATGCCATGGTTTGCTCATGTACAGGAAGGTGTCTCTTCCTGTACATGAACAAACCTTTTAAAACAAATGCCATTTTGTAACTTTCATTTGTGTTGCATGAAGCAGCACACATGAAAGTTACAAAATGGCATTTTAGGATTGTGTATGTGCAGGAAGGGGCACCTTCCTACACATAACCAATCCTCCCCTGCACACAGACACTCTTGCACTCTGGTGCAAGGGTGCCTGCGTTGGCGCTAAGTTGTTAAACTTAGCGCCATCACAGGGGGAAAAGCAAGGCTGTACCACATTCTTGTAAGTATGGTGCAGCCTTGCATTTCCGAAGTGGCGGAGCGTGTCATTAAGCCAAGGAGGGTAACGACACGCTCAGCCACTTCATTGTACATATCCCCCCATGTTGTCACTGGTCTTCATTTTTGGCACTGCCACCTATTTACGCTACCCTTGTAAATAAGGGGCAGCGTCAAAATCAATGGGTGTTGCGGTGGAACGCCCACCACAACACTCACTGCTCACCCGTTTCATGCTAAGCATCGTGTGAAAGGGGGTGTTATTTACAAGGCAGCGTTAAGCCACGTTAAGTGGCTCAACACTGCCTTGTAAATAAGGTGAAGCCCCTATTGCCACAGGAACGTCCTAAAAAGTAACGTTCCCGTGGGGCTTGTACATATTCCCCCTATTGTCCTACCTTCCCCTGCTTGAGCTTGGCTCAACAGAAGGAGGGCAGAATCGTGTCTGCGGTCGGCAGCAGCAATAGCTTGCTGTCAGGCTCTGGAAGACTGGTACCGGGAGCACTGAGGGCTTCTCGGAGGAGCCCCACAGTGTATGGAATCATACCTTCAACACCGTTTACGGTGTTGGGGTTTGATACCAGGCATGCTAGGGTTCGTTATAGCCAGTTTATAGTTAGCCATCGCGTAATGTTGCATGGCCACTATATGTATCGTAATGTCTGAGGCACTTACAACGCTTGGAGAATGGACACTGGGGTTTGTAGGGGTGTCCTGCTCATGCAGAGGCACCCTCAGACTTATAACTGAGCAATCTGCCTTCAGTATTGAAAGGCCTGCCTTAGGGTTGACTTATAGGTAGGCTGTCCGGTTTTAGGTTTAAACCTATAATAACTTATAAAACCCCACCGAAAGGGAAATAGCCCTCACCAGTGTAAACATATAAACACTGAAAAAACACCTGCAGAACCACAAACTAAATGCCATTCAAGGAAAGGGAGAGTGAAATAGTCATTTCTTTTCTTCCTGAAGGGGCCAATACAATGTAACTTTGTTATACAAGCTAGCAGCAAGAAAGACTGGGCTAACATCATTCTGCTTGAGTTTTGTTGTTTAGGGATGTCACTAAAATACTATTTCTTCTTCCTTTTGCTTTTTTTTCAGTTTTGTGGTCTTTGGTCTAAAGATGCATGGTTTAGAAGCATGTTTTAGGTCTTATTTAATGATTTTATAAACTGTAGAGAATAAGGAAATATCAAAATCATATTTGACAATTTGGCTGCGTTTGATTCTTTCACTTATAGGTGAAATGGCTGGTTTCATATGAATCTTTCCCAATATGTGCCATCACATTTACCTACAGACAATGGGTAAAAACCCTTGATACATCAGCCCCCAGGGCCTCATTTATGAAAAGTGACGCATCGCTGCGTGAAAACAGCGATGCGTCACTTTTCATTGTGCCCTCCTTGCGACACCAATGATGCGTCACATTTACAGTATGACGCATCATGTCGCAAGGAGTTACAGATTCATCAGTATTTCTGACGTATCTGTAGGCGCAAAAATGACGCATTGCTGGAGTGTGTCACAAAAGTGACGCAACTCCAGCAATGGGTCATTTCACATGGGCAAGTCCGATTTCAAATGTGCCTATGTCAGTCTTATGCCTGCTGTGAAGCAGGCGTAAGATATTGACGCATTTGCATCCTAGAAGTGGCGCAGTGAAAACTCATAGATTTCACTGCGTCACTTCTACGAGGCTTACTTGTGTCAGAACGCCCACCCTGCATACAATATACCTTGCGCAGGTATAATGTGGCGCAGGGGTTTACAAAGTGACGTATCTACCTAGATGCGTCACTTTGTAAATATGACGTAACATGGCACATTTTTTACGCCGCTGGTGCATCACAAAAAGTGACGCAGCGGTGGCGCAAAAGTGACGCAAGGGCTCATAAATAAGTCCCCCAGTTTCTAGTGAGTCAGTATTGATAGTAGGTGAATTGCCAACACCTCAGGCTTTAAACATTCAATGTAAGGTATAGTGACAAGTATATGTGAAAAGAGTGCTATCACCAAGCATCTGGGATAGTGGTGAAAACATGACACCAGATGTTTGGAAAATATGGAACGTAATGTCATTTGGAATGCTGCTGCAAAAAGGTTATTTCCAAGTTTAACAAAGATTGGAGTGATATTGTTTGTATTTGCAATGATTCAGCTACGTATATGAAAAAGTTGTGTGATGACCTGTCAAAATCGATACCTGAGCTAAAGTGCTTCCCTGTAAGTGATCCTTGCCACTTGTTAGATGATATGCTGAAAGTATTTTTACAATCTTCAGAGTTAATGAAGAATGCTATTGACTTTTTAGTCCATTCTGGTGCACTGTTTTGTTATGCTCTGGAACTAAAATGCAAATATTTCTCGCTTTGTGTGGCATCAAAGAAAGAGTCATACCAACTGTGTCACTTAGCTGATGGTTCTCAGTCCAAGGGGCTGTGAATGCTATATTATTCATGTGCCAACCGTTTACAGAATTGATGATGCCAAAGGCAAGAAATGTGAGGATTTATGATCGCATATTTATAGTGATGTGAAAAAAAGTACACTCTACTGCATTCTTAGATTTTTACAGGAAAACATAACTGCTGTAGTGGGCATAATAAAACAACTAAACTCTGAAAACACCCTTGTCTGCCAAGTGTTCAGCATATTGGGTGTAGATGTGAAACATCTCCTTGAGAGTAGGCTGGGCGACATCATTAGTGACTTTGGCACTGTAACATGTTCCATGTTAGAGTGCTTGCCACTTGGTAAGCTAAGCGATGTTGACAAGCAATTCAGGAACCTTCATTTTACAATGTATGAGAAATGGCTTGCAATGATGCATAGAAGTGTCCCTTCACCAACCATGGCATTTTAAGTCAATGAAACCTCACTGTGGGGAGTTTTCTCTGTAGTTTCAAAAGTGTTGCTTCATTTTTGACCGCTTCAATAACTCTGAGGGCATAAGCGCCCAGTTCTACACAAATGTTCCCGAACCTGCCCAGAGAATTGCAATCTTCAAGTGCACCACTATTGGCATGGAAAGCTATGTCAGTGGCACAGTTAGCAAATTGTGTACTGGCTGTTTTGCGGTTGCCCATCTCAAGTGACAATGTTGAGAGGGCCTTTTCACAGAAAAAAGTTTACATGGGAAGGAAAAAGTGAGCGCACATGACCAAAGACTCACTGAAGAAGTATTGTATGGTGTACTACAATAAGATTGATTTACAAAAATGTATTTGGACCTCATATACACTGTACGTACACTGTCTATATACCATTGACTATCAGTGCAGAAAGCAAGCAATAATAAAAGCAAAACGTTCCATAAGCACCGGAAAACACTGCTTCTGTTGTTCTTAATGGCGTGAAAATGTGTAACCACTGTTTTTTTTAAGGTATTGAAATCAGTTCAAAACACTGAAAAAACCCCACCAGAATCTACCAAAAATAGAAACTGAAAACTGGAAAGTCCAAGTATAGGTTTTAAGTGTAGTGACCTCAGATATAAGAAAACTCGTATATGTCATAAGTTGTGCTAGCACCAGCATACACAGGCTGCAATGGCAGGCCGTAGTCACAATTTGAGTGGTCTCCCACGGGTGGCATAATACATGCTTCAGCCCATCGGGGGCCCCTGAGGTACCTATGCCCTGGGTACCTTAGCACCATATACTAGGGACTTACAAGGGTAGAAGGGTACACCAGTAGCCAATGTGGCGAGTACCTAAGTACTCACTATGTTCCAATTTAGGGAGGAAGCACAGAGACTATGGTCCTGATTAGCAGGATCCATGTCTGACTTGTCAGAAAACAGAATAACACCAGCAAAAAGTGGGGGTAACCATGAAAGCAGATCCTACTTTCCTACAACGCAACGCTGCGCAAATTGCTGTGTTGCAGTACTCTGCCACACTGAGACGTTCCAGGGGTGGAGCGTGGGTGTTCCCACGCATCCACCCATGGATTTTGACACATTCCCAAATTTACCATTACTGGTAGACCTGGGAATGTGCCAAAATGCTACTCCTCCCCAGGTGAGGAGTAACGAGGAGAAATATTTTTATTTCTCCTCGTTTTTTCCTCTTTCTATGTGTGCTGCATTCTTCAGCACACATAGAAAGAGACAAATGCCTCAGAGAATTGTTTTTGTGCAGTCATGGGAGGTCTTAGGTTTTTTGTGTGCTATGTCGTGTTCCACTTCAGTCAGTCAGAAAACTTTATTCGGCAGACAAGAGCCAAAAAAGTAAACATAGTCAAGAAAAAAGGACACAAATACAGAATTGACACATCAATACATAAAAACATTGAGTCACTAGATTAAAATACCGATACAAAACAGGTTAAAAAGAATCTCATTTAGCCATTTCATCATTCATGTAAAAATCGTGGAATAGTGCAAACAGTGTAAAGTGCAAAAAGTGCTAAGTAAAAGTCCACGGCTGATAAAGAGAGTTTCAAAGGGGTACTTTAACGTAAGTGGCAAGTTTGTTCTGGTGGCGGCAACTTTTTCCTGTGTCTAACGGCTGCTGTTAAGAAACTAACCACACCCAGCGATACCACAGGGGAGGGTAACATCTGGAGATAGACCAAGGCCGGTCTTACTTGAACAACCCGCCGTTCTCTAAGGAGCGGTAAAATGTATTTTTTACGCTGATAAGCATAAAAGGAACAGAAAAACAAAAAGTGTAATGTATCCTGATCCGAGAAATTGTCGCAGGGACAGGGTCTGAGTGAGCCGGGTTTAGAATAACCTTGGGGAAATGCCAAGAGCCAAGGAACCAAGTTAAATCTAAATCTAGTCAAAACAAAGCGATGGTATGCTTTGCTGAGATAAGATAAATATGGCTGCATTTGCGAGCCCAGGGACAATAAGATAAATCTTCTCACTGAAGGTTTACTTAGTTCCGTCTCATCCCTCATACTCTGCCGCTTATCCAAGAACTGCTTTTTCACTTCTTTAATTGCAGTCTTGGTCAGGACACCTGGGCTCGGGAACAAATCAGGGCGACCTAACCATCTAGTCTGTTCCATGACATATTTCAGCCATGGGATGGATAACACACCCTCCAGTGACATACAGTCCGCAATTATATGTTGATTAAGATTAGGGGCCGGATTTGCCCATACTCTTAGCCAACGTAACAATGGGGCAACCGCGATCTGGTCTGATATATAACCCGTTCCCAGTTCTTCATGTAGATTAAAAACAGGGGTTGCGGTAGGGACCGCCAGAAGTTTGCGCATAAAGTTGTTCTCAGTCACCTGGATCCCCTTAACATCCTTATATCCCCAAATGTCACACCTGTATGTAGCCATCGGAACACATTTTGCATTATAAACTTTTAATAATGCAGGTAGTGGCTTTGACCCCAGTCTTTTGGCAAAATTTAGAGTGGCACCTGCTCCTCGGGCTAATGTGTTTTTTTTAAATAAAAGTTGCGGGCACCAAGATCCTCGCTCATCAAAAACCGCACCTAGATACGGAAACGTAGGCACTTTAGTTAATTCTGCCCCCTTGCAGTAAAATTTAGTCTTGGCCACCCTTCCCAGCCCTATGGTCATGGTATGAGATTTCTTAAAATTTGTGGTTTGGTCTAGTGACTCCATAAAATTAGTAAAACAATTTAAAAGACGTTGAAGGCCCAATGCGGTTCTTGCCAGTAGGACCACATCGTCAGCGTATAAAAGGGCTGGGATCATTTTAGAACTGGCTCTTGGTACATCTTTGCAGCAGGCTGTTAGGGAGTCTCCTAATTTGTTGATGTACAGTGTAAACAGCAGTGGAGCCAAGATGCATCCCTGCCGGACCCCCCTTTTTACTTCCCATGATTTTGTCAAGCTGCCATCAGTATTATACCGTACAGCAGCTGTGGTATTATCATGCGCTGCTTGCAGGTAGGAGACCAAGTCTGCATCTATCCCCAGTTCACGTAACACCCGCCATAATTTGGATCTATTGACATAGTCAAAAGCTGAGGTTAGGTCCATGAAGGCAAGGTGTGAGAGTCCCTTCCTAGCGATAGTGTACTTCCCGATAACTAACTGGAGATTAAGACACTGGTCCAAGGTCCCCTTCCCCTGTCTAAAGCCATATTGCAAATCTGAAATAATATTAGCTTGATCAAGATAAGTAGTTAGGCAATCCAAAATTACCTTCCCTAA
Source organism: Calotriton arnoldi (assembly GCA_963921515.1). Classification (NCBI taxonomy): domain Eukaryota; kingdom Metazoa; phylum Chordata; class Amphibia; order Caudata; family Salamandridae; genus Calotriton; species Calotriton arnoldi. Next base: position 2,156,138 of record CAWUFW010001334.1, on the reverse strand, counting down.
TGTTTTTGCTACAGAATCGAGAAGGGAAATTGGTCTATAGCAGGCGGGATCCGCCCGGTCTCCCTTTTTAAAAATGGGAATGATGACCGCTTTGGCCCAAGAAGATGGGAATCCGTAAATACAAGCTGCATTAAAAACACAAGTTAAAATCTTGGCCCAGACTCTATTGTCGGCCTTAAAAAGATCGGCTGGAACCCCATCTGGGCCGGGCGCCTTGCCTGCCGAGGCAGAGATGATAGCCTTATGAACTTCATCTATATTAAAATAAAGGGGGTTACTTGATGGACCGGGGATTGACATTCCCTCCTCTGGTTCCAGATTTGCGTCACTGTAGATGTTGCTAAAATGCTGAACCCATCGTTCAGGAGGAATCACGCAATCGCAACTAAGATTTGGGGTTTCTGAAAAATAGGGGCTATTAACCACAGACCAAAATTTTGTGCTATCAGCCAAGATACTAGCTTGGTTGAGTGCATCCCAGGCCTCTTCCCTGATCTGCTTCTTCCTATTATATGTTGCTATTTTATAGGCCTTCCTCCGATTCCTAATTAATAGTTGATCCCTTGGTTTTTGTGCTAGGGCCTGTTTAAGTTCCTTATGGGCAGCCGAGCAAATATGATCGAACCAGCTCTTTACTTTTGGGCATGTTGCTCTAGGTTTAGTTGTTAGATCAGAGGCTACCTGTTTAGTAATTTTTCCAAAGGCTTCAAGGGTGGCTCTACCATGCGAAAGAGGATCTTCACAAATCTGAAATTCGGTAGCACAGGTGGTATACAAATTATCATGAAAACTCTCCGGAACAATCCTTTCCCATTTCAATCTCCTGTCCTGCTGTTTGGTGCTAATGTTCACATTTGACACCTGACTCAAGACCCCCTCCCTACGGACGACAGGCAGGTCGAGACCCAGTACTAGGGGATTGTGGTCACTAAGACTATGCCAAATAGCACTTAGATTAATAACAGCCGGCACTAATGGGCCAGATACCATCATGTAATCTATTGTGCTATGACTACCATTACCTACAAAGGTAGGAATCTGAAGCAAAGCATCCGAGTATTGTAGACATTGCAGATTGTGGGCCGAGAGTAAACTTTCAAGACAAATGCCAGAGGATGTGTGCTCAAAATGGTTAAACTGTTCCGTGCCATCGCCCGTCTCCAGTGTAAAAGTGCAATTAGAATAGCACTGGTGAATATTAAAATCCCCTAAGATTAATGTGTCATAGTGAGCTTGATTTCCTTCCCCGTACTTTTCCAAGAGATCATCTACAGCTAGAAGATGTTCCGTCTCCTGGGATCTATTGAAGGAATTATAAAAATTAACAACTAACAGAGTGGGGAGGTTTTTACCAGATAGTTCCACTGCCAAAATGTTAAGTGACCGACAATCAATCAATTTTGCTTTATATGAAAGCTTAAGAGAAAACATTAAAAGAAGGCCCCCCTAGCTCTGCCCATATTCGATTGAGCAGCCTATTTACAAAAGGTGGTAAAACCATCCAGGTAAAAACAGTTTTTAGGCTCCCATGTTTCCTGTAGTGCAATAATATGATGGTTACTTAAAAACTCTTCCCACACTGTATTACCCCGCTTGGACCTAATGCCAGCTATATTCCAGGATAATACTTTCACAGTATAATCTGGCAGATTGACCAAAGTGGGAATTGAAGTTGGATAGATATCCAACTGTGATGGAGGTGTAGACACGGATGGTCGTGGATTAATAGAAATATCCAGTGTCAGCATGTCACCCTGGGGTTTATCCACCACCATTAGTGGTCAATCATTTTCATCTAGGCTCATGGGGCGGGCCAAAGGTGAGTAACGATTGTACAAAGTTAGCCCTAAGTTCATATTCCCTTCATGAGTAGGTTTAACCAGTTTAAAAGGAGGCTTCCACTCAGAGTTTACTAGAGGACATTTGCGAGGGTAGAAATACTGTAGGGGAACTATTCTGATTGTAGACCTAGAACCGGCCTTGAGTTGACAGCCCAAAAGAGCCGAGACATGCCTGGGGCTTTTAAAATTTACTATAATACAGTCACCCTCAATGTTTTTCTTAGTCCCATGGCCTATCCACCCCACTCTTCTGGCCATAATAATATCATTCATGATATTGAGACCATCAACCATATTACTCTTACACCAATGAGCGGTTTTGTGGATCAAATCCATGGCGGATTCCTTGGAACCTGATGTAAGTGTAGGGACTCCTGTAAAAACAGCCAATAAAGGCGCTGATTGGGGAGGGAGATCAATTATAGTCGGGGTGTGGGCCATTCCCTTTTTCGGATCTGCAGATGAAGGGATTCTGAATCGTAGATGCTTGTCAAGATTTCCCTGGCCCTGCATACTTGCCATCGGGGGTATAGTAACCGCATCCCCCACTGTCTGGTTGGTAAGATTTGTATTGCATTTATTGTTAGAGGGCCGGGGCAACTAGTCTTGGTCTTGGGAGGTGCTAGTCTGCTGGGCTTGTTTCAGACTACCCTCCCTGGACAGGCCCCCCCACCCCTGTTCTGATGTTACTTTCGGGGAGCAGCTAGTTGATTGAGAAACTAAAGCATTAATTTTTGTCTCAATCTCATCCAATTTTACAAATAAGGGCACTAGCAAGTCTTTAGTCCGCTTTTCCAACCTTACTGTGAATTTATCCAACAGTGATTCCAGATTACAGTTTGTGGGAATTTTAGGCCGTGGAGATTTCCTCAGTGCTCCTTTCCCGCCAGTTCTCTTTCTTTTCGTAGGCGGGGAGCCTGTCACCCTCTTCTAAGGTCACTGCTGCTACAGAGACCCCCGGAGCTACTTCAACATCCTCGCCTTGACTGCCTGATGGCAACATCTGAGACGTGTACGTAAGTCCTTCTTCTGCCGAATCCTGTGTAACACTCGGCGTGTCGCCCTCTACTCGGGCTAATTTCTCAGATTCCAGGGACAACTTTTTTTCAGTTAAAGCTATTTCTTTGGTGATGGCATTAGCTGCCTTAGTTAAAAATAAGTCTATAGTCCCAGCTGATCCCGCAGTGTTAGCCCCTTTGCGCCCCTTTTGTAGTAGCTAGTTTCCTTTTGCCCATGTCTATAGGCTAAGTGGTAAATCAATAGCTGAAGAATAAAACAGGGCAATGTAAACCACCGAACAACTACAAATAAACAAAGTCTTAGGGCTCCAAAAACAGAAAAAGCGAACGCAGCAGTACCTTGTTCTTGTTCTGAGTTAGCTCACAGCCGGGCGTGTAGATGTGTCCGCAAAGTTGAAATCAAGGGGCCTGGCCCAGCCCAGCCGCTTTCGGCCGCTGACGGGTGCAGACGGGCCCGCCCTTGCTGGTCCGGGCGCGTAGAGCGGGCGTCGGCGGCGTGGTCAGCCGCACGGGAGCCTGGGACTTGTGGTCCAGTCCCGCTCCCCCTCCAGGTCGCAGTGGTCACTGGCAGCGCACAAACAGCGCAGAACGGCTTCACCGGGCTTCCCCGTGTTCCACTTAGTTCTTTGTTGTCCAGGATTTGGGTAAAACATGAATTGGCACAGCCTGGAAGATACCAGGGGCCAGATTTACCATGGCCTTGCATTGCCCTTGTGTCACGCAAGGCGGCGCAAACCCTTATCTGGGATACATAAGCCACACAAAGCCACGCTGCATGGCTCTGCGTGGTTTAGTAAATCTAAGGTAATACAAGGCAGCGCATTTCGCTCCCTTACGTTACCTTGTAGCAGGGAGGCATTCAATGGGTAAAGCGTGTGCATTTCTACTGCGTTGCGCTGCATTGCCTTGTTCCAGATTTTTTAAGCTATTAAAAGTCATGCAAAGTGGCGTTGTATGGCCGCATAAATCTGGCTTCGAGGCTTGCGTGATGCATGTACCACGTTGTGTGGTGGAAGCATGACGGAAAGCTCTCATAAATATACCCCACAGTGCGCAATGAAAGAGCAGAAATGGTCCATAACTTTGAAAAAAGGGAGCACTGCTGCTCTCTCTCTTTCATGAAATGCAGCGCATCAACTTTGCTTGCTGCCCTCCGTCACCTGAATGATTAGTAAATATGAATAGGACACTGTAGCCCTGCACAATTTTACTCCGTGTGCCATTACCCCGCTGTTTTTACACCGCAAAATCTTTTACAATGCAGGGCTTTACAACACAATCCATTACAACGCATTCCCCCTTTGCAACGCAATTTACTATTCTAACTCCGCGGGGGCGTTAATTGGGGAATGCGTTGTAATAGTTTGTGGTGTAAAGACCTGCGTTGTAAAAGTTTTTGCGGTGTAAAAAATGCGGGGTAGTGGCATGCGGAGTAACGCATGCGGGGTAAAGGATGTTTCACAGTAAATATGCCTGAGTGCCTCGCAGAGACTTATTTATATGTTTTAATGCCTGTTGATCAACTGTAAATATTTTACATATTGACTAATAATTTTAAGCTTGACAATAAGTAGATATTGTTTGTATGGTTATTTTTATTGACCACAAATAAACAAATTAAATATAAAATAACATTTGCAAACAAATCTGCGCTTCCTGAAGTAGTAAACCTTCGAGGAATTCCCATCCAGCTGCTGCAGGTAAGACTCTGGTGATTTTGTCAATGGTTATTTATTACTGCACTGAGAAATGCTGCCGAAAAAAAATTACCATTTAGTCACTTATTGCACATCTGATACATATAGAAATATGTACAAAGATGGAGGTATTACATTTGAGGTCCAGTGCTTCTCGTTTACATGTAACAAAACGAAGGTTCGTGTTCCTTCCCTCCTGTGCCTAGAGACGTCTGCATCAAGGCGCCGCCTCAGCCTTTCACCCTTGCAAGGTGAGTGCTACTAACATTTATATTTACACAAGGGCCCAGATTTATCTACGGATTTCATTGCCCTTGCGTCATGCAGGGTGATGCAAGGGTGACGCAAGGGCAATGCATTCCTTAATTCAGATGTACCAATGCATGTAAGGCCATGTTGCGTGGCCCTGCGTGGCTTGGTAAATCTGGAGTAATCCAGGGCAGCGTAAGTCGCTGTCTTGCGTTACCGTGTTCCGGGAACGCATTACATGCGTGGAGAGTTTTATTTCCACGCATCCACCCATGTTTTTGGCACATTCCCAGATCTACAGAGAGTAGTAAACCTAGGAATGCATCAAAACTGAATGCCTTCCTGATAGACGCGCAACAAGAAGAAAAATCTTTATTTCTCCTTGTTGTGCAGGAAGGTGTCGTATCCTGCACAAAAACAATGCTACCTGTAACACTGGCACATTTGCACCCTTGCAAGAGCGCCTGCATTAGCAATAGGCAGCACACAGTGTACCAGCGCAGTGAGAGAGCAGGAATAATTCAGAATATGTTAGTAAATATGGCGCATTCCTCTCATCTCTCCATTTGACGCAGTGCAGCAAAGCAAGTTGTCTTGCTGCATTTCGCTGCATCAAAGGATGTTAAATGTGGCCCAAGTTGCATGGAAGCACATGCTGTTTCCTCTATGTATGGGTCTCCAACCACAGAGCAAGGGGCATATTTACAAAGAGTTAGCGCTGCCGCAGCATCATTATTTTTGACACAGCGCTGGCACAATCAGTGCTCCACACTGCTCCATATTTACAAATTGACGCACTGGGCCCAATACATCAGTTTGTACAGGCCTGCGTCATATTATACCTGCGCCAGGTATAATGTACGCAAGGTAGGTGTTCCCACGTTAAAAGCCACTTAGATCTCAAGCAGTGAAATTTACAACTTTTCACTGTGTCACTATACGACTTGACTGCTTCGAAATCCCTACATCTTCTCAAACCAGGCGTAAGGATTGATGCAGGGCATTTAACATGGGACTCGCTTCTGTCTTTGATGCATTCCTGGAGTTGCGTCAGTCTTATGACCAGCTCCAGCAATGCGTCACTTTAGCGCCAACATGTGCGTCAGTAATTCTGATGCATCTGTGAATCCTTGCGCCATGGAGCCCTATATTGTAAATATAGCGCATCTATGGCGTTGTTAGAGCATTTGCAGCAGGCGCAATAAATCTGACGCATTGATGCTGATGCATCACTTCTTGTAAAGACGTCCCTAATTGTGTGAATTGCAGGAAGGTTAATGCACTTGTGCGCACTCCTCCTGTCTCTGTTACGTCGTGGTGCTGTGATGATAACTGCATCCTTCAGCAGACGGTGTCCTGATGGAGTGCACTCATGTGAGCAAGGCCTGGATGTCTGGCACATGAGTCTGCAGCCAGGGTACATTACTGCAGCTAGTAACCCTGTGGTGTCTCCAGCACAAGGGTGAAATACCAATCTTGTCACTAGATATCCCTGTAGAGCACATACCACAAGTGTACAGTAATGCAACCTGTCACAAGATGTCCCAACAGAGCAAGCACCACAAGTGTGCAGTACTAGACCCTGTTACTAGATGTCCCTGTAGAGAAAGAAGCACAAGTATGCAGTGCCGCACACTGTCACTAGATGTCCCTGTAGACCAAGTGCCACAATTGTGCAGCACTGCACCTTGCTACTAGGGGGCCGATTCCGATTCAGGCCGGAAATCTCCCCGACCGAGCCGGACCCGAAGAGATTTCCGACCGAATCGGACTCTAGCAGTCCGACCGAACGAGTACGATGCGCACGCATGCTATTGGACTCGATTCGGTCGGACTCCCATTGAAGTCAATGGGAGCCGGTCGTACAACGCGTACGCGGGCTCCCATTGCCTCAATGGGTGCGAGGCGAACGAGGGCGCCCCCTACAGCGGGTTCGCGTCGATGCGGTTCGCGCCGCACACGCACAGGTAGGGGGGACCCATGGGTCCCCCCTGTGTGCGACTCGCGTGGCTACGCGTACAGGGGGGTCCGACACGGACCCCCAAAGTCCGGCTCCGACAGCTGTTTCGATCCGGACGGTGCGGGTCGGTCGGACTGCTCAAGGCGCGCATCGTACTTGCCCGGCCGGGGAACGTCTCCATCGCGCGGTGCGAGTCGAGTCCGAGCGAGTCGGTCGGTGCGGTTCGGACCCGTGAACGAGTCGGTCGGCGATTTCGCGTGCACTCGCATCGTACTCGCTCGGCCGGACGCGCGTTCGAATCGGTCGGAAAAGAGGGCTCCGAATCGGATCCGGTTAAGCCGAATCCGATTCGGTGCGCTACCGGCCGAGATCGGAATCGGCCCCTAGGTGTCCATGTCGATGAAGAAGCAGAAGGGTGCAGTACCGCACACTGTCAGTAAATGTCCGTGTTGGAAAAGCATCAGAACAGTGCAGCATCCTCCACATTACCACATATGTCTGTGAAATATGCAGCACTAAGGTGCGATCCCAACCACCGATGAATCACTGACAGAATATCGAAGGTTAGAATATCGACCTACAGAAATATCGACGCAAGAATATCGAAGTCAAGAATATCGACATCCTATCTACATTATGGTAAGTACAAAAACATCGAGAAAAAAAATATCGATGTCAAAAATATCGTTGTTAAAAATATCGTTTTTTATTTAAGTTAAAAAAAATGTAAAATAAAGTAAATAATACATATAATTAAAATAAACATAGTTAAAAATATTTTAAAATGTTTAAAAATTATAAGTAATATATATATAATGTAAAAATAAATTAAACATATACATATAATATATAATATATATACCTACTTATTAATAATTTTTTATAATTATTTTAATAACTTATAAATTGTTTAAAAATATCATATAAATTATAAATACATCTATACCCATAAAACAATAATATAAATAAAAATTAAATAAATATATATAACAAATTACGTTTTTTAAATTATTTTTAATCTTTTTAAATTTATTATATACTACATTAACTAAAATAATACAAAAAATATTATATAGCGGAGGGAATAAAATTACTATTCCAACTCCAAACAGTGCAACAGTAGGGAAAATGTTGGATAGCGTAGGCGTAAAAATTACTATTCCCACTCCAGTGAGTGCAACACTAGCGAAAGTGTTGGATAGCGGATAGGTACAAATTACTATTCCCACTCCAGTGAGTGCAACAGTAGGGAAAGTGTTGGATAGCGTAGGGGTAAAAATTACTATTCCAACTCCAGTGAGTGTAACAGTGTGGAAAATGTAGGATAGCGTAGGGGTTAAATTAACATACTTATTAATTAAATAATTTTTGTAAAATAAATAACATATTAATAATTAATTAACAAAAAAATTAATAATAATACCAATAAAATAAAATTAATATTTACTTAAATAACATTAAATTACTTCCCACCCTCTTTCCCCATAAACACACAACCCGCTACACATAAAAAATAACACAATTAATTTAATTATCAATTAATCAATTAACAAAAATTAATTACCAATTAATAATAAATTAACAATAAAATAATTAACAATAACAATAAATAAAAAATAATAATACATTACTTATAATTAATATAATTATAAATTAATCAATTAATAAAAATTAATTACCAATTAATAATTAATTAACAATAAATTAATAATCAATAACAATAAATAAAAACAGATTAATTATAATTAAATTACTTCCCACCCTATTCCCCTATAAACCCACAACCCGCTACACATAAAAATTAACATAATTAATTTAATTATCAATTAATCAATTTATAAAAATTAATTACCAATTCATAATTAATTAACAATACATTAATTAACAATAACAATAAATAAATACAATAATAAATTAATTATAATTAATTTAATGATAAATTACTCAATTAATAAAAATTAATTACCAATTAATAATTAATTAACAATAAATTAATAATCAATAACAATAAATAAAAACAGATTAATTAATTAATTGTAATTAAATTACTTCCCACTCTATTCCCCTATAAACCCACAACCCGGTCTGATACTAAAACGCAAAATTTACTTTAAAATAAATTGCTAATTTCTAAACATTTAATACATATATTTAAAAATAATAAAAATACATTACAAAAAATGTTAAACATACATATAAAATACATACTAAAATACATAACACTAATATAAATATCGATATTATTAACAACGATATTTTTGCTAACGATATTACTTACTTCGATATTACTTACTTCGATATAAAAAAAACGATATTACTTACCTTAAGGTCGATATTCTGGTCACCGATATTCTTGACATCGATATTCTGTCCCTACGATATTAAAAACTCGATATTAGTGTAGGTCGATATAAAACAATCGATATTTTGACTGCGCACCACCACCGATATTACATGTCCCTATTGAGTCTGATGCAATACTACCGGCCACAACTAAGGTCCAGATTTATCAAGCCTTTGCGTTGCTTATATTTACAAAGCCACACATGGGGCGATTTGCATCACCTTGTGTGGCTTTCAAAATAAAGGCCACAAAACGCAGCTCCTTGGGTTGCGTTGCGGTACACTGCATCTGGAAGGCATTCCATGAGTGGAGCAGGGGCGTTCCCATGGATTTTGACACACTCCTAGATTTACTAAAGCTAAGAAACCTGGGAAGGCATCAAAATGCTACACCTTCCCCAGTGAGGCGTAGCAAGGAGAAATATCTTTATTTGTCTTCATAAGCTTTCCATGTTCACATTCTGTCCCTCCACAAGCAGCAGAACGTGCACATCTTGCACTGTAGATAAAATATTCATTGCAGTGTTTTGTGAAGGCTAGCTGTCCAAGAATAAAATGTTGTTCCTCCCAAGCTCCAAGCGAGGAATTTGTTTACATAAAATGTTGCTCTGAGCAGTCTTTTCCTGTTATGGTTTAGAGAGTTCGGGCCTCATTTATGAGGTTTTGCTGTAGGGCAGTGCCACAGGCCTTCTTGCGGCGCTGCCCTACGGCAAAAGAAAGGGCAGGAATGCGCCATATCTATCAGATACAGCGCATTCCTGTGCTTTTCCCCCGCGCCGGAGCACAAGGGGCTGCGTGCGCCAACGCAGGCACCTTTGCACCATGGTCAGTGTCAGAAAGCCATGGATGTTGCTGGGAATGCCACCAGCAACACCCATTGCATGCCTCTTTAATGCAGAAAACGACGTTAAAGGGAACAAGATTTACAAGGCAGCGGTAAGCCAAAGAAAGTGGCTTAGTGCTGCCTCGTAAATATGGAACAGGCTCTTGCGCCACGTAACGTCACAAAAAGTTCTCTAACCCCTTTATACCGAATTAACATAGGGCCTTATTTATAAGAAGTGACGTGTTGCTGGGTGAAAACAGCGATGCGTCACTTCTCAGTGCGCCTTCCTTGCGACATGATGGATGTGTCATATTTACTGTATGACGCATCATGTCACAAGGAATGACAGATACGTCAGTATTACTGACGTATCTGTCTGCGCAAAAGTGACGCATTGCTGGAGTTACATCGGAAGCGTGACGCAATACCAGCTATGCAGGGGGGGTGGGATATGAATATAGCACTGCATCACCCTTACGCCTGCTATGAGGCAGGCATAAGGATTTGATGGAATGGTGTCCTAGACGTGGCTCACTGAAATCTTATAGATTTCAATGCGCCTCTTCTACGAGGCTTATTTGCAGAGGAACGCCCACCCTGCATACATTATACCTAGCGCAGGTATAATGTGGTGCAGGGGGTTACAAAGTGACGCATCTGCCTAGATGCGTCACGTTGTAAATAGGGCGCAACAAGACACATTTTACGCCGCCGCTGCGTCACAAAAAGTGACACAACGGCAGCGCAAAAGTGACCCAGGGGCTTCCCCTCAGTGTATAATAGAGAGTAAGTAACATTCCTACGCACACCTTGACTGTGAGGGCTTTAAGTAATGGTCCACCCTGGCCAAATCACCTCTATAGCGCACAGAAAGCTCGTTACAATACGCCAAGGAGACTATTACTGAACTGCTCGTCTTATGAGGTATTCATTAATCATGAAAAGGAAGATGCTGGACCTTCCGAGGCAAGAAATCTGCATGATCAATTATGTCTCGATCTGTTACAACATTTACAGCGAATCCAATAAAGGTGGAATGAACAGCAAGCCACTGCCAATCCATCTGCATCAGCCATTATTGGCTGCATACCTCAGGTTGGTGAAGTAATGCTGAAAAGCTGGGAGAAAAGGCATTCATATCAGCCTCAATAAAATCCATGCAAGAGATTGCTACAGAAGAAAAAAAAACAAGAGAATAATGACTCCACTAATGTTAGCTATAAAGAAGAAGAGGCAGGTATCCATCGACTCAGAGAAGCCATGCTGTTCGGCTCGTCTTCTATAGTCGGCCAATGCTGGTACTAAACACCTCACCAACCATGCCCCTCTCTTAATAACCTCCAACTGAAAGGCAACCAGGAACCCACACAGATCAACAAGTGGAGAGCACTGTGGTGACTGACAGAGAGCAAGAATCTGAAGTGAAGTGATTGAGATCCCTGCATGTATCACTGATATGTAGTGCGGGCGTCGAAGGGTGGCTATCTAAAACACAAATGCCCCTCTGGGGGAAGGTGGGTTGGGTGCCCCAAACTATGAACTGTATCATGACGCTGCTCAGCTTCAGTTGCCAATGCATGGGTTGTCTGACAAACATAGTCCTGAGAAGGATGACATCATGGCAGTGTTGGGTGACACCAATGTACTAAGATGGTTAATGGATAGAGGAAAGACCACAACCAAGGAATATGCTTATGAGAGCGGAGAGATGGATTTGGAACCCATATATACAACAAAGCTCCAGGCCGACCCCTTATGCACTGAAACTGCCACTGCAGTTGTGACTGACTGCACTAGATTAATGACAAATAATAACTTCTGACCTTGGGCAGACGCGTGGATCCATACCTAGGGGACCTCTTCAATAAGGGGACGCTGACCTTCTTCGAAGAATGGAGGGAGACATATAATCTGATTTCTAATTTACAGCGCACTTTCATGCCAGTTATCCTGGATATACGATGCCTCCCACAAATAACTGATTATTTCTTCATTATTGTGGGTAGCGATTACAGCTCTTTATGCAGCGTCATTGCGGATGTGAGATGTTCCAATGTTACCCCTCAAGGCATGGTAGGAAACCCAATTAAATCTCGAACTGTCGGAAGGCAAATGTTTGAAATGCTTAGGTAGCATTAAGGCGATCTCCCAAAAAAACAGGTTGAAATACACTCAATTCAATTATCTTCACCACACTTACTTACGTCGTAATGTATAGGGCTGATGTATCTCAGAGCACTTAATTTCTGCCCAAGATGCTCTGAGTCCGATGCAAATTTCTGCTAGATGGTCTGGCAATGCTTGGTGGTGTCCCGATTATGGGATGAGGTATCGATATAAGTGACTGGGTTAATCGGCAGGCCGTTACCTAAATAGGTGGCACATTGTTTACCGGGCTTATCAACATGCACAGAAAAATCTAAGGGGCTTATTTATGGGCCCTTGCGTCACTTCTGCGCCACCGGTGCATCACTTTTTGTGATGCACCAGCGGTGTAAAAAATGCGCCATGTTGTGCCATATTTACAAAGTGACGCATCTAGATAGCTGCTGTGACTGCCGGACACGGGTCTAGATCGGACACACACACACCGATAAGAAAAAGTACATTCACAGAATACACTGGAGACGTCCATTTGCCATTTGAGTTTCACCTCCGCCTTGGAGGCCACATACACTACATCTGTACTGAGGATGCATAGGTACTCTTTACCGGGATAAGGCCTCTTCTCTGGAGATCACGTCAATAAGAAGGACGTTTTGCGTGGATTAGAAACTACCGGATTCAATCCATTGGCAAACATATTTCATTACTCTTTTCTTGCCCTGAAGAAGCCCTTGGTAGGGTGAAACGCGTTGGCTGTGTCTACAGCTGTACAAAGAGCTTGTGTAAAATAAAGACATGCAACAAAACCAACAAACGACTGTTGAATGAATAATACTTTGCGTACTCTGTAATTTGCTGATCGTGTGTATTGCCTCTCATCTACCTTCTTTACACTCAGACAGGGACTCTGAGCCTGTGCATGTTCTCTAGCCAGACTGTAATGCAGCCGGTGGAGAACAAGCAAAGTGTGCATGACTGTTTGGCCGGCCCAAGATAGCTGGCTAAACTCTCATGCGCACCTAAGTGCCGCAATAACTCCAGACCTGCCCCGCCCCGTAAATCTGCCTGACAACAGAAAAATAAAATGATAATAACACAGTGTTATTATCATTTTATTTTTCCTTTTTCCACTGCTCTAAGAGCAGCGGGGTGATGCTCCTCCCCCTTAGAGGAGGAGCCATCGCTGGATCCTTGTAAATCTGTGAATGTGTCAAAACCAATGGGTGTTGCGTGGGAAAACCCACCTCAACGACCATGGCACACCTCCTTGACATAGATTAAGGCAGCGCAGCGCTTTGCTCTATATCTTTGAGGCCATGCAAAGCCACACAGGGTGGATTTGCGTTGCCTCATAGATATGAGTGAGAGGCCTGAGCCACCACAGCGTCATAAAGTGACGCTCCAGCAGCGCAGGCCTTTTGTAAATGAGCCCCTGTGTTTTAATGTTCAGTAGAGTGTATTAGTCCTTAGGCACTTGTTTAATACGCAAACTAATCACATAATAGAATTAGTGCAATTCAACAGATTGAACACAATATGCACGTTCTGCACTAAATAATTTCTGAAGCATTTTTTATGATGAAACATGGTTCATATCTAGTCAGATTTGTAATATCATGTTGATCTTTAGTTTAACTATCACGTGTCATATTTACAAGCCCGTGGCACAGGGCAGCGCATCACGTGACCTTGCTGCGATAGCCTGTGCCATAGGGAAAGGACAGAAATGTCCCATATCTACAAGGTATGGATCATTTCTGTCCTCTGCCCCTGCACTGGAGCACAATGGTCTGCCCAGTTCTGACACAGACACCCTTGCACCATGGCGGAAGGATGCCTGCATCGCAGACAGGATTGTTTTTGTGCAGGAAGTGACACCTTCCTGTACAGAAAGAATCCATGGAGGCATTTTCCTCTTTCTACGCGTGCTGCAGAATGCAGCATACAAAGAAAGAGGAAAATACGAGGAGAAATAAAAAATATTTCTTCTTGTTGCGCCCAGGTATACAAATTCTTGTAAATCTGGGAATTAGTCAAATGCCATGGGTGTTATGTGGGAACACCCACAGTAACACCCATGGCACGCCTCCCAATCGCTGTGGCTTGTGCTGCGTTGCCTTAGACCATATCTACAAGATCATGAAAAGCCACGCAGGGTGGCTTTTCATTGCCTCGTTAATATGGCTCTACACTCTGCGCTGCTGGAACATAAAAAAAGTGACGCAGCAGCGCACAGGGCTTGTAAATAAGCTGCAACTTTTTTAAACATATACAAAAATCCTGCCCACTTCCCACAACCCTACCCCTCTGAGACTTCTGCCCCATGTAATTTTCTCTTTGCTCTACGTCATTTTAAAGTTCGAAGTGCTGCATAAACCCATATTGTGGCTCAGTCTGATTACGTGTTGTATGTCGCGTCTTGCTGTAGTACATATCCCGCTCGGTTTCGCTGAGGATACAGAGTACACTAGCCCTTTAGGGCACTGCAGCTCCCTGCACTCCCTTCCACAATAACCAACTATGGCCCTCATGTTGTTGTTTGAAAGAAGAGTTCAGTTGTGTCGTCACTGTGAGTGAGAGTTGAATGTTGTGGTTATGAAATATTTCCACCAACACAAGAAGCAACTATGCTGTTTTACTGGCAAAAACTAGCAAGCTGTGAAATGCAAACCTTGAGAACAAGCCAGTATTGCTTCCCCACTACTGACACGCTGAAACACCCAGATCAGCAAGTTATTGTACATTTCAAGAAGCACAAAGTGCACCACAGATAACAGAACTGTTACAGGCACTTTTTCCACCCATAATTGTTGACACTTCAGAAACCATTCTGAAGCTGCAACACTTCAGGAATAGTCTTACATATCGTCGCGGGTAAACAATTACTGAGTGTATTTGCATACAAATTAGTATCAGTCTAAGAAGCTTAAGGTTATACTGCTACTGTTTGACCTAAATTTACCAAACTTTTGCATCAGGGTTATGCCACTTTTGTGGCGCAGCCCGACGCAAAATCCATTTTGGCATTTACTAAGCCACACAAAGTAGATTTGTGTGGCTATTAGTGGTTTAGTAAATACAAAGTAATGCAACGCTTGTGTTCCTTTGTGCCAGCTAGATGTTGCGTGGTGGTACTTGGACATTCCTTTGCACCAACCCATGTATAATGACACAAACCCAGATTTACAAACACTTGTACACCTGTGTTAGCACCAGAATGATGCGCCTGCCCAACAGAGGCATAACAAGGAGAAATATTTCCATTTCCCCTCATTAGTTCCTGTTTCCATGCATGCAGCATTGTGCAGCAACATAGAAAGAGGAATATGCCTCTAAGGATTGTTTTTGTCTTGGAAGGTATATCTTCCTGCACAAAACCAATCCTGCCTGTAACGCAGGCACCGTTGCACCATAGCACAAAAGTGCCTGCTTTAGTACTAGGTAGCAACAGGTGTGTCAGCACATACAGGGAGCTAAAAAGCACTATGTGCTAATTTACAAGTCCTGTGCGCCGCTGGATCATCACTTTCTTTGACTTTCCAGGGGTGCACAAGATTTAGCCATATCTACGAGGCCACAAAACTCACCCTGCATGGCTTTTCATGGCCTCGTAAATATGGTGTGCGGCAATGCAGTGCAAGTCGCTGTGTTGCCTCACACCGCAATAGGGAGGCGTGCAATGGGCGTTATGGTGGGTGTTCAACACCCATGGCATTTAACACATTCCCTGATTTACAACAAGCTGTAAACCTGCGAATGCGTCAAAAGCCTGTGCCTCCCCAGGGGTGGTGTAACGGTTGTTTTTGTGCAGGAAGGTGTCCCTGCCTGCAAAAAAATAACCTGATTTCAATGCAAGCAACCTTGCACCAAGGCAGCCATTTGAGCACCAGCGCAGTAAAAGAGGCCAGGAATGCGTCGTATCTCATAGATACGAGACCTTCCTGCCCTTTTCTTTTGATGTAGGGCAACGCAGAAGGGAGGGTTGAGGCGCTGCCCTACGCCAAAAATAAGTAAATGAGGCCCTATATATTGGTAAGTTGGGCACTGTCCAGTTCTCTCCAGGGCCTGACTGGGAACCAAAACCGGCCCTGGCAAAGTGCTCGGCCGGCCCCCCGGGGATTTGGGGGTGCGGCCGAGATGTTTGCCAAGGCCGGTTTCGGACGATTTTGTTACAGGGGCCGATATTGCAGCTATGCTGCAAAAACGGCCCCTGTAACAAAAACGGCCCCCAGGGGCCTAAAACCGGCCCCCATCCTGGCGGCCCACTGGGGAAACGCCCGGTGCCCGCTACGGCCAGTCCGGCCCTGGTTCTCTCCTGTCCACGCAATGCAGCAAATTTCCTTGCTGCACTGCGTGAGCTATTAGAAAATCTGCCCCTGTGTCTTTTTTCTGCATTGGTTTTGATAATAATTAATTGTGGTAATAAGGATTAAGCTAAGTGACTCTTGCACTCAGTAGACCGAAGAGGTGTTTAGGAGTGAACTGAGGAAATAAAGAAAAAAGGCTTAACAGAGACCAACAGAATGGGAGGAGATGGACAGCCCCACGAGCAACCGAGACAGAACAGAAAATTAAAAGAAAGACAATTTGAAAATGGAATGGGGGAAGGGTAACATTAGAGACGCCCCTGTGTGATTTGAAGTCACTAGGAGGGGGTAGGGTGACCAGACGTCCCGGTTTTCCCCGGACGGTCCCGGTTTTCGGAGCAGTGTCCCGGTGTCCCGACACCTTGCTCCAAATTACAGAAATGTACCGGTTTTTGTGCAATGCCCGGGTTAAACCGAGAAATGTCCTGGTTTTTAAATAGTGTCTCGCACCGAGATACTATTTAAAAACTGGGACATTTCTCTGCTTACGTCGCACATGTGCTGAAACGGGTCTCTATTGGGCTCTCCATTTTTGCCCTCAGGATGAAATTTATTTTTTTACCGCTGCAGCAATACCACCCTTCCCTGTCTTTAAAGAGACCCGTTATAGTTCTTTCACAGTCTCATCATTTCAGAACTGAAGCATTTTCAATGTTATGTACAACAAAGCCAAAGTTGTCATGGGTTTTATCACAGCAAAGAATGGATGCATACACAGTGCCTAGAGGTATTTTTAAAGCTGCCCAACAGGAGACACTTATGTACAACAGCAGCGTGCACATACCAGACATCAACAGTAACATACTGCATCTATTTTAGAGTTAGCCTCGTACCCGAGAAATGCCACAGTCCCCGTCCCCCCGTCCTCATCTCAGAGGCAGAGACATGCCTATAGTCACAGCCCATTCCACACCTCAGAGGCACAGACAGGCCTTCTCTCATCCCTCCCCTCATCTCAGAGACAGACAGGCCTACCTCCTCAGCCCTTCCCGCATCATAGTGCCTTTTGTTTCCCTTTCTCTTCCTTCTTCCCCTTCTCAACTTCTGGCATGGGGCAAGCATTTTAGCCATTTTTACAAGTTACTAGTTTGGAGGCCGTTCTTGGCATTGTTAAAGCAAAACTCCAAAATCCTATAATGCACATGCTGTTAGCTTAAAAATCAATTGCTATGTGTCACACATCTGATTTGTCGTGTGCAATTCTACATCTGTGTCTGTGGAGGCGGCTGTCATTGTAGTCCTTTTTCTATGTCTATGACAGCTGTCAAATAGTCCTACTTTTATGTCGACTGTTATTGCAAACTGTAGTCTTACTTCTATGTCTATGAACTGTCCCCCTTTTTTAGGTCTCGCCTGGCGTTGCAGCGCGCATGCTTTGCTCGCTCTGCGAGGGCTTCTTGGAATCAATACGGTTTCAGAAGTTGAGTGTAGGCTCCGCCCCCTGTTTCTATTGGCTTGCGTCATCCTCCATGCTAAACGCTGGCTTCACATTGTAAGTGAGGCTTTTTAGTCCCTCCTGGTTACCACCCTGTCCACTTTTAGCCCCGCCCACCGGGACTGGATCCTTTACTTGCGGCGTGTTACTATCTCCTTTAATTAGAGGGTGAGCACTTATTTTTTGTCATTCCGGCTTGAGCGCGGCGCACGCTGTTTATTTATTGTCATTCCGGCTGGAGAGCGCGCACGCTGTTTATTTATTAATTTTTACTTTACATCGGAGCGCGGCACCCACTTTAGGGACACCGCGCTCCATTTATTTATTTATTTTTTACCGGATGTAAAGCACAATGTTGTCACCGCGATCCGTTAAATATTAGCGGTATGACACTGTCCACTCTGTGGTCGATATTTACATACTTCGTGATACTGTGCATATTTAATCATTAGGCTTTACATTCTACAATATAGAATCATTGGCTGGAGCGCGGCGCACGCTGTTTATTTATTGTCATTCCGGCTGGAGCGCGGCGCACGCTGTTTATTTATTAATTTTTACTTTATATCGGAGTGCAGCGCCCACTTTAGGGACACCGCGCTCCGTTTATTTATTTATTTTATAACGGATGTAAAGCACGATGTTGACACCGCGCTCCGTTAAATATTAGCGGTATGACACTGTCCACTCTGTGGTCGATATTTACATACTTCGTGATACTGTGCATATTTAATCATTAGGCTTTACATTCTACAATATAGAATCATTGGCTGTCGGTTAAGCCTGCAGATTTCAGTCACAAATGCAGAAAATCCACAAGAGGGGCAGGCTTCCTTTTAGGGTAGGATGGGAAAGCAGTGCCTTCTAGGACTAGGAATAGCATCAACACGTTTGCAACACAGGAGGTATTCAAAGACATTCCCCGTGGCCTTTTCAACCTTGTTTGCTCACTTACATTCGCTCCTAAAATGGAGGAATTGGTGGGAGCGTTCTCTTACACCCCCATCATTGCTGGGGATGAATGGAATGGATATCTCCACATGCACATGAGTAGATAGAGAGGGGGGTACATGTGGGATATGCAGGGCTGTTCTTCGTCACAAACACACGCTGACACAGAGCACACTGCGTGCCTGCTGGTGGAATACAACAATGGTATCACGACATCCGGGGGAAATGGATGGACATTACAAGACGATTAATTAATTTATTTATTTATTTATGCGTTTTTATATAGCGCGGACTTTACCCGAAGGTGTCAGAGCGCTTCACAATAGGAACAGTAACATTACATGAGGAGAAAATTACAAGTGAGCATAATACAAAAGCAAGCGTTACATTACATGAGGAAAAAGTGACAATTGTGCAAAAAACAAAAACAAACCAGATACAAAAAGAGGTATACGTTACAAGAGGAAAAAGTGACAAGTGTGCATGATACATAAGATACAAAAT
Organism: Calotriton arnoldi; assembly: GCA_963921515.1. Lineage (NCBI taxonomy): Eukaryota > Metazoa > Chordata > Amphibia > Caudata > Salamandridae > Calotriton > Calotriton arnoldi. The sequence continues at coordinate 2,136,840 of CAWUFW010001334.1, read as the reverse complement.
ACAAATAGAGGTATAATACTGCAATAAGTGGCAGTCACTCAGAACACACTGGGAAGGCACTTCTATAGGCATGGAGTACAGAATTTCCTATAGTGGAAGAACTTCCTTGAGGGAGTAGAGAGGGCGTGAATTAGGTTTGGAAGTGTCTTTGGAGAAGGAGAAATTTGAGGTCAGTTTTGAAGGACCGGGAAGAGGTGGTGGTCCGGAGCTGAGGCGGAAGTGAGTTCCAGATTCTCACTGCGTTGCCTGAAAAGGATTGGGCCATCAATCTTTCCTTTTTGAAAGTGGGAGGTTCAAGCAATAAGTTTTCCGCATTACGTGATGGTCTAGAGCCTCCAGAGAGTTTCAGTTTATTCGCCAAGTAGTGAGGAGAGGAGGAATGCAAGGCTTTGTGGGTGATACAAGCAGTCTTGTAGATAGATCTTGTAGATAGCCAACGGAGGGAGGATAAAATGGGTGTGATGTGGTCGCTTCTTTTGGTCCCATATATGAAACGAGCTGCTGAATGGAGCACAGATTTGAGGGGGGACAGGTGGGATTTGGGGAGGCCAGTAAGAAGAGAATTGCAGTAGTCCAGTCTAGAGAGAACCAGCGATTGGACCAGGGTTTTTCGGTCTTGCTCTGGGAAGAAGCGTCGAATCCCCCAGAGAAAGCGAAGTTGGTATCGAGCAGACTTTGCAATGGAATTGATGTGGGAGAGTAGATTGAGTTTTCTGTCGAGTATGACACCAAGGGATTTTGCGCTGTCGACAATGATAGGTTTATTGTTAAGTAGATTCATCTGATCCATCCATGATTGAACCGGAGGAGGAGAGAGTGAGGAGGAGAGGAGGAGGAATTCAGTTTTGGAGGGATTCAGAATCAATTGATGAGTTTGCATCCAGTTTTGAATGGAGTCGAGAGTAGAGTTTAGGATGGAGAGATCGTGTGTGGAGGACACCTTGAGGTAGATTTGAGTGTCGTCCGCATAGAGATGATAGAGGATCCCAGATTTACTTAGGAGATTTCCCAATGGTTCCAAATAGAGGTTGAACAAAGTGGGTGCAAGTATAGAGCCTTGAGGAACACCTTGACCAACCGCCAGAGGAGATGAAAGACTGTTCGCTATTTTGATCATTTGGATCTATCAGAGAGGAAGGAAGCAAACCATTTAAGCACTGTGCCTTCCATGCCCATTCTCTGTTGAAGAGTGTTAAGGAGAGTGTTGTGATTGACAGTGTCAAAGGCTGCAGAAAGGTCAAGGAGAATTAGAAGACAAGACTCCCCTGAATCGAGTATCCGCAGTGCGTCATCAATCACTTGCAGCAGGGCTGTTTCAGTGCTGCAGTTTTGAATGAAGCCAGACTGGAAATTGTCAAGAAGATCATTGTCCTTGATATGACGGGAAAGTTGTTTCGCTACACATCTTTCAGTGATTTTCGCAAGAAAAGGTAGGTTAGTGATGGGGCGGAAGTTGTTGAGGTCGTTCGCATCAGCAGTGGGTTTTTTAAGAAGAGGGGTAACCTGCCCAGTTTTGAAGGGAACAGGAAGGGAGCCTTGACAGAGGGAGAGGTTAACCAGAGTGGTCCAATAGGAAAGAGAATGGGTGTAGAAGTCGGTTCCAATGGCACTAGGGATGGGGTCAAGAGAATGGTTGGAGGGCTTTGTTTCGAGGATGCATTTGAGGAGGGCATCTTCAGAGATGGAGTCAAAGTTCTGCCAAATGGCTAAGGATTTGCGCTCCTCTGGAGGGGTAGGATGAATGACCTGATCCACAAGTGATTTCACTTTTTCGTCACAAAGAATAAAGCGAATTCCGCTGCTTTCTTTGTAGAATCCTCCAACTTGGAGGTTGGGGGAGGGCAGTTTGGATTCTTGATGAGGTCGAATAGTTTTTTGGGTCTATTTTTGGCTGAGTCGAGGAGGGTTCTGAAGTGCAATGCTTTTTCAAGGAAGATGTGCTTGTGGTACTTGGATCTTGCTGAACGAAGCGTGGCCAAATTATTGGTGGAGGGCGCTTGTCTCCATTGTTTCTCTAGGATTCTTAGGTACTTCCTTTCTTCATAAAGGGATTTGTTGAACCAAGGTGCTGAGGGAGTAGGCCTTTTCCTTTTTCTTTGAAGAGGAGCGTCGTTGTTGATTTCGACTGCAAGGACTGAGAGGCATTGGGAGGTGAGTTCATTCACACCCAGGTTCGGGTCTAGCCTTGGAAGTGATAGCAAAGCCGAATCACAGAGGGTACCGAGGTCAATATTTTTCGTGGTACGGAACCCTGAAGTAGTCCTCTTAGGTTGGCCGAGAGTTATAGAGTGTGATAGGTGAAGAGAGAATGGGATGAGGAGGTGGTCAGACCAGTCTACATGAATAGGGATAGCGATAGTAAGCATGTCTGCTTTAGAAATAACAAGGTCCAGGATTGAGCCCTTAGAGGGTGTTGTTTCTGTGCAGTGTTGGATAAGATCGTTTGCGGAGAGAAAGGTGGCCAGCATATTCGCAGAAGAGTCTTCCAGCGAGCCCCAGTGGAGATTGAAGTCACCCACGAAGATCTGATTGTCACTTTGCGAGTATTGGTCGCTGATGAAGTCAGTGAGTTCCTCCATAAACGAAGGGCCGCTGCCAGGCGGGCGGTAAATGGCATGGAATCTGAGGGGTGAGCGTTGGTGCAATTGAAGCTCAAGAGATAGGCATTCAAAAGTGCGGAAGGAGCTGTTAGGAAAAGCCTTGAGTTGAAGGGAGTTTCTAAAGATGACTGCAACACCTCCCCCAACTTTGTCTATTCTGTCATTTCTCAATATAGAATAGCCTGTGGGTAATAGGAGATCAAACATAGAGTGAGAGGTATCGTTGAACCAGGTCTCTGTGAGGAAGAGCATGTCGATATTGTGAAGGGTGATGGTATCGGAGATTTCAAGTTTGTGTTTTATTGCAGATCTGCAGTTGTGGAGCAGACAGCGCAACTCTGCCGAGACTGTTTTGGTGACAGGGGCACTTGGACTATGAGGGGTGATAGGGATATTGTACTTATACGAGGGTGCTCGAGAGGATTTAGGTGGATGATTGGTTCTGACAGAGGAGATGGTCGGAATAGTGTAGATAGTAGGGTTACTTGGAGAGGAAAGTGGAAGAAGGGTGGCGTTCGAGGACTTGAGTGAGTTTGCGATGTTTGCAGGCGACAGGTTATGATTGGCTATTTTGGGGTGTGGGGGCGAGGTGCATCTCGTGGGAAGGTGAGTGTTTTCCAAAGGAATTGAGGTGTATGGAAAGGTGGAAATCTTGGAGCTTAAGAGTGAAATGGTAGCTTCCAGCTGGGCGATGGAGGTGATGAGAGAACCTAGCTTATTTTTCAGAGAGAGTAGGGCAGAGCACGGCATGTTGGGTGGCTCGATAGAAACAGGAGGGGGTGCAATTGGTGGCGGAGGGCAGGGAGAGGTGGGGGTACGGGAGGGGAGTTGGGGTACAGGGTTCAGGGGTGGGGAAAGGTGGTGGTTGAGAGCGGGCGTTGGTGCATCAGAGGTGAAAGGAGAGTTGTCTTTGTTGACGTTGCAAGAAGGATAGGAATTGAGGACATAATTAGGGGGAGATAGGTGAGGTACGAGGCGGTGGGGCAGAAAGGGAGGGGGAATGAGTGGAGTCATAGGAAGGGAGGAGGTTTGGGCGGAAGAGAGGGGAGGGGGTTGGAGGGGTCCTGTAAGCTAGGTGAGGTGAATGTGAGGGAACGGGCACCTGGCAGAGTGAGGGGGTTGGGAGATATGGAAGTTGAAGAGAGAAAGTGGTTCTGCTGGGTCCGAGGGAGGGAAAGGGAAAGGGTTACCAAGGGGGAAAGGGGGTAGCACAGCATTACTGGAGGAGTGGGGGGAAGAAGAGAGATGCAATGGGTTTGTAAAGAATTCGGGGTACATAGCGAGGGGAGGAGGGGGTAGAAAAGAGGAGAAGAGGAGGGAATAGGGGCAACGTAAGGAAAGTTGACTAGGGGAGAAGGTTGGAGGAGAGGTGGACAAAATAGGGGGTGGTAGGTAGGGATAGGGGGAGGAGATAAGATTGGAGTACCGGGATGGTGCATATCGGATGAGGAGCATATTAGCTAGCGGTAAGGCAGATGTGATGGAGGGGGGCACACTGGGGAAGAATGGGAGAGGAGGGAACAGGGGAGGGGGACGAGGGTCAGCCTGTGCCTCCCGAGGGTGCAGCCTATGTAGGGGGTCAGGGGAGGAGATAGGGAGTAATGGGTGGAGTTAGATGAAGAGTCAAGGGAGAGTCCGGTCGCAGGGGAGGGGAGTAGGGAGGGGAAGAGGTGGTCAAAGAGAGAGAGACAGGTGTCTTTAGCTTGGATCATGACAGTACCATTGTTATAGAGTGAGATAGTGAGGGATCCGTTAAAACACGCAGAGGGGAAATCTTTAGCTGTTTCCCATGAGGGATGGAAGAGGAGGAGGTGACGTTAAGGGAATTATATAAGCTGGTGGACCAGGAGGGGATGTCGTGAGTGAAAAAAATGAGATCGTTTTTGAGCCTCCCATACCGACCATTGTAGAATTGATCAACAAAGAGGGAATCAGGGAAACATTCAATGGTGTTATGCTTGAATCGTTTTGCTGACGCTTTAGTCAGGTTAGGAGGATAAATGATTTTGTAGAAATTAATTCCAGATTTAACTCGCGAGGTGGCCATGTTGGGTAAGTGAGGAGGAGGGGGGTGGTGGGGATATGAGAAGGGTGTTACTAGGGCAGCGGTGATGAGGAGAAGTATAAGGAGAGGAAGGGGGCACATATTCCAGAAGTCGGGTGAAGATACCCGAACGCAGCTCGGTCGGTCTCAGCTCCTGCGCGCAGCCGTCTTTTGATCAGGGCACATCTACAGCTCAGTGCACAAAGCGCCAGTGATCCGCGGTGATGAACAGCTTCCTTGTACACACATCATACCAGCAAACGCGTCCACTTCCTGTGCACACAACTCGCGTGAACAGTACAGCTGTCCAGGTCCCGTGATCGGTACACGTGCACAGCTCCTGTGCATACCGCTTTTTTCGTCTGTTCGGGTGCCCAGCTTCGCCCTCTACTCCTGCTTCTAGGAGCAGCACAGAAGGAGGGGTCCGGTGCGGCTTTCCGCTCGTACTTAAAGTGGCCTCTCGCAATCCAACAAAGCCGCCATTATTGCCATACACACACGTCTTTCAGCCCTCTGGCTTCTCATCAGATTCTGCAGACCTCCCGGACCCTCCACAACCAGTGCAAGGGTATCACAAGCCCTCCCAATCTCACCACCGGGCTCACAGATGTGAATAGGTCTCCGAAACCAGACGGCACAACCGGGGCGTTCCAGCAGTCTCCCAGTCTCACGAACTGTATATCGCCGCAGCACCTCCCGTTGGCTGATCCCCGAAGATTGATTGGGCCCTCTGCAGGTCTGGTTGTCTTCATGAGCGTTTTTGATTGTTTTTCTTTTTTTATTTTAAAAGAGGCTCTTTTTATTTTTATTTTAAAAGAGGCTCTTTGGCGTAGTTTTGAGCGTTTTTCGGTGTTGTATTGTGGCCATGGCGGCCATCTTAGTGTCAGGCACAGGCGAGTAGTAAGGAAGTCATGGGGGTCGAGTCACACTTGGAATGGGTCAGGGGTTGTCCCATGGGGGTTCTGAGTAGCTCACCAGAGTACTCACTGCGTAGATTTTCCTCGGAGCGATTCTGCTTGCCGTTTTCTGGCCGGGGCGGCCATCTTGGAGTCAGGCACCCTTGGGCTGCAGGGATCGACCTCTCGGGGGACGCGGCAATCAGCAGACTCTAGGAGCAACAGCAGGGGAGCCGGACAGTCCGTGCACACCACTCCGATCAGGCGGCGATTTACGATGGGGCCGCCTCTAGCGCCGCTGTGCTCGAACTCCGCTTCACAATCTGTCAATGCCACAGCTCTCCACTCCCGTCGGCTGCAGGCCCCCAAGCCGGTCCGTGCACTCTCCTCACTGGGTACTCACGGTAGTCCCGGTTTCCGCCGCCAGCCACCCCAGCAAAGGGCAAGTTCCAGAGGCGGCACCAGGCGAAGGTTGCGGACAGCACGCTTCTCCCCAGCCGGGCTGTGGATTCATGCAGGAGCCGCTGCAGGCGCCATTTTGCGCAGCCTCCTCCTCCCGATCGTCGGCAAAAGTCGCGGGTCCTCGGTCTCGCCGCCACGCAGCCCCAGGGCCGGTTCGATCTCTCGCCCCGCTGTTCTGGGTGCACACCAGGCGTTGGGTAGTTGAAGAACGTCCCCGGCTGTGTGTTACATCAGGATAAAATACTGGCTGATGCGGATGCGGGATGAGGGACTGAGTTCCAGCGCTCTGTCAGTGAACGGTCTTCCCTTGCACCCGATGCAGCAAGGACACCGGATACGAGTATCACTAGCTGGGCTGGTTATATTTTGCTCCACCTTCCTTCTTCATCCCAGATCCAGGGCTGTCCCTGCAATCCCTGGCACAGGCAGCGGCTGTCTCCAGTGCAGCCAGAAGTCTCTCGGGTGCAGCAGCTGCGGTCTCTTCTTCCGCAGCAGCAGTCCCTGGCTCAGGCTACCCCCTCTACCCCTGGGCTCAAGGAGGACCACACAGGGTCTGTCCTCAGGGAGAGTCTTAGAGGCCCCCTCCTCAGGGAGAGTCTTAGAGGCCCCCTCCGGGGGGGTCAATGGGCCGAGTGATATCAGACTCTATTCCCCATCACCCGCAGTGGAGCCCTGCCGTCCCGAACAATGAACACATTGATGAGCAGCGACGTCGGGCGCACGCCCAAGTTAGTCTTCGACGGGGTGCCCGCCGCCAGGCCCATGAACGAGGACATCTTGTGCTCCTAAAGAACCGCATGAACAGCAGCAAGTTCAATCTCCCCTATGAACGAGATCTGTGGATTGTCACCCGAGTAAGGGGAACCCGAGTCACGGCCCAGAGAGGTGGTGAAATTATCACCCGAAACATTTCCCACTTCAAGAGATTTCACCCGTCTGTAAGCCCGCCGCCGACAAGCAGCCCGGTGGGACCCGCGTGGTCCCGGGAAGAAGTGAGGCGGTCCCCGGGAGTCTGGAAACCTCCCTGTCAAGAACCGGCCCCTCCGGAGGGGGCTGATGCCGACAACAATGGCCCTGACGGAGGGCCTGGTCCAGAGCCCGAAGGACCCTGCACAGAATTTCCGAGTGGAGGGTTGGAGGAAGGTTCGAGTGGACGTGGGGGATCGCAGTACCGGCTCCGAAGCAATCCCGAGCCTGCTCGTAAGCTGAAGGACTACTTCATGTAAGACTGTTCCAAGTTATTTTGTTATTAACAGACTGTAGAGTTCATTCCGTTTTGTACCTCCCAGATCAGAACTGGTGTTGGGAGCTTATGTTGGGGAGGAATTAAGAACACTATCAGGCCCTCGGCTGGCTGAGGCGCACGCTGTGAGCGAGGAGAGGGCTGGTACCAGTCCAACAGGATGTGAACAAATGTGGCTCACACAAACAACGCGTCCTCTGTAGGCGCCATGTTAGTTTCCCGCTGCTCGAGGGTGCCGCGTGCCAGATTGGACGTCTCCAGTAAAATGACACCAGGCTAAGTGCATCTGTGTGCCGAGGCTCACTAGCGCAGCTCGTCCCCTCTTAATAATGCATTATCCTTTCAAGAAAGCGGGTTTGGGCTCAGAGTTTTTTTCTTGCAAAATGTGAATACTTTCCACATAGCTATAAATGCACGCGAGATTGTCGAAGGAGCTGCAAATGTGTTCTTTGTACCTTAATGTGATCAGAGGGACTTCTTGCCGCTGGACGCGTATCGCATATGATTACGAAGCTCTAAGTGGAAAACTAATCAAAGAGCAGTAACATTCAGCTACATGTAATTATCAGCACAGTAAAAACGAGATCCTGCTGTGCACACAACACTAATATTTATACCAGTTACTAATCCTTCGAATGGATCACATGTAGATCGACAAGGCATCGATTCGCAGACTTCCTCCTTATTTACTTCTCTAGAAACTCAATTTAATGTTGTATTAGTGCCCCGTAAAGGATACTGTTAGTTATTTTAAATGATTTTGTAAACTATAAAACATACCGTAAGAATGTACTGTTATTTCTTTTGTTCGGTAAATATAATACATATCGTAAGTATGCACATTGACATACATCTGGTTATGCCAATTAATAGTTGTAACTTTTTCTTCTGGTGTCAGCTGCGTCTTAGACTAATGAATCTACTCAGGAATCTGTGCTGACCTTATGGGCACAGGTTCGAATCCCAAAGGCTCCGCCTAGCCTTTCATCCTTCCTAAGTCGATACAATGCGTGTCCTTAAATGAAGTAAACATTTGGGGGCAGATTTATAAGAAAGTGACGCATCTGTAGAGATGCGTCACTTTCCCTGCGCCACTCTGAGAAACCCTTGCGCCACCATGGATGCGCCGTATTTACAATACGGCGTACCATGGCGCAAGGATTGACAGATGCGTCAGAAATTCTGACGCATCTGTTGGGGCAAAAGTCACGCATTGCTGAAGTCGTGTCGCAAGCACGGCGCATCTCCAGCAATGCGTGTTGAGGCCTATTCCCACTACACTGCGTCACTACTTACGCCTGCTTAAAGCAGGCGTAAGGTTTTGACGCAGTGGCGTCCTAAAAGTGGCGCAGTGAAATCTTGTAGATTTCACTGCGTCACTTTTACGAGGCCTTCCTGCGTGGGAACGCCCACCCTGCATACATTATACCTGACGCAGGTATAATGTGACGCAGGGCTTTACAACGTGACGCATCTCCCTAGATGCGTCACGTTGTAAATAGGACGCATTTTTTGCGTCAAAAAAAGTGACGCAATGGCAGCGCAAGAAGGCGCAAGGGGCTTGTAAATCTGCCCCATGTTATTAAGGGGCATATTATCAATAGACGGCGATAAATATTGCAAAGCGCGCTTATTTTTATTTATTGCCGTCTATCGCTGGAATTTATCGCCCGGTTAGCGCGTTATTAACAACGCGTATCACCGAGGCGATAAAAATTCCAGCGATAGCAGAGATATCGCCGTTTTCCATGGAACAACGCTGGTTTTCCAGCGATGTTCCATGGAAACGGCGATATCCTTGATGATAGGGCCTGTAGTCTTAGCCACACAATCCACCCCCCATGTAAAGTATGCCTTAGTCTGGAATTTAACAGACATTAAATTCCAGCGTTAAGGCCCAGTTAGCGTGAAAAAAATCAGCGCTAAACCGGACGGGGCTTCGTTGTAAACACAGCGAAGCACCGCCAGCGATATTTTATTATGTAGTTGCAAGGGGTACGCCTACCTTGCATCTCATTAGCGATGCGAGGCGATGGGAAACCGGGCGCTAAGGCAAGGAAACACGCGCTAGCGTGTCCTTGTTAATAAGGCGATAGAATTATCGCCGCTTTTCGCCCGAAAACGGACGCTAAAGCAGCGATAATGTTATCGCCAGCCCTTGATAATATGCCCCTCAGGAGCATATTATCAAGCGGCAGCGAAAATTATCGCTGGCCGCGCTTAGCGTTAGATTAGTTATCGCCGGCTATCGCTGGAAATGATCGCCATGCTAGCGCTGTATTAACAACGCTTAGCGCAATGGCGATAATTATTCCAGCGATAGCTGGGTTTTCCATGGAACATCGCTGGTTTTCCAGCGATGTTCCATGAAAAACAGGGATATCCTTGATGATAGGGCCTGTGGTTTTAGCCACACAATCCACCCCCCATGTTAGGTATGCCTTAGTCTGGAATTTAACAGACGTTAAATTCCAGCGTTAAGGCATAGTTAACGCGATTTCAAATATCGCTACCCCTCGTTGATAATATCGCAAAGCTGGGTTAGCGATATTTTCACATGGGGTTTTGTCAGGCACGCCTCCTTTGCATCTCATTAGCGATGCGATGCGAGGCGTGCTGACAACGGGCGCTAAGGCAAGGAAACACGCGCTAGCGTGTCCTTGTTAATATAGCGATAATATTATCGCCGCTTTTCGCCCGAAAACGGACGTTAAAGCGGCGATAATCTTATCGCGGCCCCTTGATAATATGCCCCTCAGTTCTTAAATGCCCCAATGAGTAAAAGCGTGCTTCCAAATACACTGTCCACACTGGTCGCCTCATAGCGCTATTATTCTCTTTCCTTTAAGCCACGTTGCACAGCAGCCAGCGCTTCTGTGCAACCTATTTGAAAAACATTGAGGGGTATATTCACAAGAACGTGCGATAACTACCGCAAGAGTAGCGTAACGCAACTTTCAATATCGGAGCATATCGCGGGAAAATAACCCTGTGTCAACGTGGAATTCACAACAAGGCGGTAGCAAGTGATAGTCTGCCTAAACCGCGGACAATGTCCGCGATACCACCACCACGATGGAGATAAAAACATAAACCACAACACCAAAAAACACGCGATGGGCCAAAGCGCGATGAGGAAACCAGCGACAAGCAGCGCCAGGCCTGCAACACACACCTGGCAGGCGTCAAAAATCACCATAAAAGTAGAAAAAACACCCACACACAAACTGACCAACACCCAAGCACCATGGAGGCAGCCGGAGCAGGCGCAGAGGACGAGCGCAACCCCACAAGCACCCCGGACGACCAGCCTGGGACCTCGGGGACAGGGAAGGGCAAGGACAAGAAGACAAGGAAGACCAAGTTCAGTCCACAGGCGAACAGGATCATAGTCACGGAGGTGATGGAACACCATCAACAACTCTTCGTCACCTCCAACGTGTCATTGGGCACCAAAAATGGAATATGGCGGGACATCGTCGACAAGGTGAATGCCGTCGGAGAGCACACGCGGACAATGGACGAGGTCAAGAGGCGATGGAATGACATCAAGCGGAAGACCAAGGAGAAACTCACCACCAACCAGAAGGCAGCAACGCAGACCGGAGGTGGGGGCCCTGCGCCACAGCTGGAGCTGGATGACATGGAGGAGTTGGTGTCGACAGTCATCAGTGTGGAGACTGTGGCTGGAGTTGGGGGACCGGACACTGCTCGACAGGACACAACACAACCGCAACAGGGTGAGTGACCACCAGGTACTGGGGGGACGGGGGAGATGGCCACAATGGCACACATGCACAATCAAGCAGAGCACAGTGCACACCCACAATCACTCTGGATCATGGCCCTGATCCACAGACTGTCACAATGTACAATGCCATGCTGTCTGAATGTGAACCTGTACCATGCGGCTACTTACATGCGGACACATTGTAATACACCATCTCCCCTTCACATTGCAGGGCCACCTCCAACACCTCCTGCAGAGCAGTCCCAGCCACTCTTCACTGATGACGAGGAGGACAACACCAGCATCGACACCCAAACCATCCAAGACATCATTGACCTCATCCGCCACTCACCTCCAGGATCAGGGCAGCCCAGCCACATCGATGAGACCCCACCCACCACCCAAACCACCCAGCAGGAGGCACCCACAGCCCGGCACTCTCCCAAGACCCCCAGGAACAACACATGGCCTTCCAACACCGTGTGCTGGAGGGCCAGAGGGAGACGGCTGAGCAGGTGCGGGTGGGGTTCTAGCTCATGGCTACCAAACTGGACGCCATCCATGGGTGTCTACGTCCGCCCCATGGTCTCCAACCAGCCCTGACTGACATCGCTGGAGTCATGACGCGGAGAGAAGAACACCTGTCCGCTCAGAGTTGCTCCAGCGATGGCAGCCATGAGCTGGCACACATGCGGAGGCTCATGGAGGACATGGTGCGGATGGAGGCGGAAAGGATGGCAGCCACCGCTGCACACCATCGAAATGTAGCAGGGATCTACCAGGCCCTGCAGTACTTCATCATGGAATTGCTGCCACAAGGCGTGTCGCTGATGAATGCGGCTGCCCCCACACCATCCACATCTCCGCCCCCTAGTGTGTCAGTGCCTCCCAGTGTGGCAGGCGTATCCACTCAGGCCCCTGATGTGTCACTGCCACACAGTGCGGCAGACAATCCTCCTCCGGCCCCTGATGTGTCAGTGGCACACAGTGCCGCAGCCGGTACTGCAACACCCACAGGTGGGGCAGAGCACACATCCGGTGACGAGGACATGGATGGGATTGAGATCAGAAGGAGGCACTAGCATTCATTTCCGCCACCTTGCCTGTTTCTGCTTGGTGCCGCACATGGCCTCAAGACCTACCACTGACCCCCGATACACTCCGATGCACTCACCTTGGACATCGACATGGACTGCCACATCCTGTTTGACGACCAATGACACGGCGGACAGACTGCGGACTGTACCCTTCCTCTTCCGCAGTACAGGTCATCCCCGGATGGACACTGGCTGGCCCTCCACGGGCCCATATTGTGTAGTGTGCTCGGCATTGCCCTGTACCGCTCCAGCTGCATGACTGCACTGGATGTGCAAATAAACATCCAGTGACGCACTGCTGTGTAATGTGTTACGTCATTCATGTATGGATGTGTGGATGAATGTGGGGACAGTGCCTTCCCTTGCGTCAATGATGTTCATCCTGTGGGATGCCAGTCAGAGGGTGCGACATTGCATTTTGTGTACCGGGTCCCGTGAACACTACAACAGGGACACACGCATCAGTCACTTCCTTGTCCGGACATGGACTGAACCACGCCCAGAGCCCACGAGTCATTGTTGCAAGCCCTGCGCTGGTCCGGCGTACGGCAGGCCAGACCACTCCGCTAACGCCCGAGGGGGCCCTCATTGCTACCCGTCGCAGCCGTACTCGCTGGTGGTGTGCAGGTCACTGGTCTAGCTGTCAGCATGTCACAGCCACTCCCTGAGGGCAGGTTTTCACACACACCACACCCATCCGGCACAGGCGTCACAGGCCATGTGACTCCGCCAACATAAGGGGCCGACGACGTCACATTCCCCTCTCCCGGTGGTGACTGGATGACGGACGCTCCACGGTTCTCACTCATATAGGGCCCATGAGTTTTTGCGCACAGGGTTAGTGGCACACGGGGCCCTGTGGACGGCACGGCCTACCACCACGTGGCGCAGACTGGGGTTGCACAGGGTTAGTGGCACACGGGGCCTTGCAGACGGCACAGGCACCCCGCCACGGGACGGTGACTTTGGGTGCACTGAGTCAGTGGCACCTTAAGCTGCTGAGCGGGTGTGCAGCCTGCGATGATGCCCCGTCCCGGCGGTCCGGACAGCTCAGGTTTTGTGTGCCCTGCTGGACCGCAGTGTAGGCCAGAGCCAGCGGGCAGCGCGGGCCGACCGCCACGTGGCGTCGCTTCCGGGATCCCATAGTTGGTGGCACCCATTGGGCTGAGCTTGTGTGCAGCCTGTGATGGTGCTGGGTGCACTGGTATGTCCTATGCCATGGAGTAATCAAGACCCAGCACCAAACGTGAGACCTGGTGGCCTGCGGAGCGTGGCTGCATGATGTGGAGGGTGCCATGTCCGCGGGCCCCGGGCTTGGGCTTGCAGCGGCACGTGGTGGGACCTCCTGTCTACGCGCCGGTGGCGGAAGGTGAGCATTGAGGCCTGGGTGTGCATGGGCGGGCATGCTCTGATGGGCGGCGGAAGGGGTTGGGGTGCCTCTGCCTGGGTGTGCATGGGCGGGCAGGCGATGTTGTCTTGTGCAAGTGTGTGTACTGTGCCAGTCATGTATCTGGACTCTGTTTCAGCTGACGGCTCTGACTCAGATGTGTGACCTGGTGTCCTGCTATACATACCGGCACGTGGTTGGAGATACACCGGTGGCAGCAGGTGAGCAGTGTGGCCTGGGTGCGCAGGGGCGCACTCTCTCTCTCTCTCTCTCTCTTCCTCTCTCTCTCCTCCTATTTCTCTCTCTCCCTCTCTTCCTCTCTCTCTCCTTCGCTCTCTCTCTGTCCTCTGATGTGCGCAGGACACACCTTCTCATCATGTTTTTTGTCTTACAGGCTGTGACCTACGTATTGTCCCGAGGGGAGCGGCCATGTGTCTTCATTTCATTTCGGTGTTCATTTTAATAAAGTTTCATTTGTTGCTTCGAAAGTGAATGTTTGCTGCTCATTTCTGTGACGACACATGCATGTCACCAGTTGTGATTGTGCGACATCAAGCGGAATATTTTGTACATGTTTATGTGTGGCTGATGTGGCATGTCTTTGGTCGGGGGGTGCCAGGGAGGGGTGGTCCTGGGGGTGGCGGCGGTGGGTGTTGTGGCCCTCTTGGGTGTCCGGGCCGCATGATGGGTGGCTCCATGGCATCTGTTGCCCTTCCGATGTAGCCCTGGGCTGTGCTCCCTTTTGGTTTGCAGGCTGCCGTCCGACTTTACATCAGGTCAGAGCAGGTGTAGATTTCCTAGTGCTAACGCGCCTTATCGCCTGTTTTGTGTTTTTATTGCCGATGTGGCTGGTCGTTGAGAATGTTGAGGTGTGCTGTTGTCTCGGCTTTTGGCACGGGAACGCCTACTCTGCATCTCATTAGCGATATTTGCGGGGGTCCTCTGTGGCGATGTTTTTTGCGGCTGCTATCGCGGGTAAACTGGTGCTGTGGGCTGTTAACACCGGCTTGTGAATGGGGAGGTAAATTTATCACGACTTTGGCTGCGATAAAGTGCCGTTAATTCATCGATGGCTCCTTGTGAATATGCCCCTGAGAAAGGCAAAATGTCTGGCATAGGCGAAAAACCTATTGGTTTTTGCCAGTGCTTGGTTTTTCCTTTCTGTTCCCGTTGGTTTCTCGGCCTCTGGCTGCCCTTTCGCACCTCCTGTCAGTGGGGCCTTGTGGAGGGGAGGGGGCTGCATTTCCGCTCAGATGGACATCTTGCCTGGAGACGGTAAATCTGCACAACAACAGACCTGGTGGAAGTGTAGTGGGGGGAGTCTCCCGGGGAGGGCTTGAGCGACTCTTTAGGGATTAAATCACTTGAAAAGGAGATGTGAAAGTTGTCACTTGGGCCCCTAGAGACAAGATCTGCTGCATAGATAGCAGTCACTGCTGCCAGGCGCCAGGAAGACCTGTCTCCCCTCCGCGCAGCGCTCTAGCAGGGCCGAGGTGACGAGGAGAGCGCAGGAGTGCGGTACCTGACCCCGCATGCGTCTCGCGGATTAATACTGGTAATAAAAGTACTGGTAATATAGGAACCACCTCAACAGTTAATAAAAAAAAAAAACACCTCAACAGGTAAACAAGCATTTGCAATGCAATAGGTCGCGCATTTAGGTGAGTTTAAGCTATTGGCATTGTAAATGACAATGCCTTTTATTTATGTTTTAAAAACGAAAACAAAAATAAAAGGCATTGTCATTTGCAATGTCAGTAGCTCAAACTCGCGTAGATGCGAGACCTATTGCATTGTAAATGCTTGTTTTGTTTTGGGAATCTGGTCACCCTAGGAGGGGGTGACAGCGGCCAAATTGGAATTTCGAGGAACTACAGCAGGAATATGAACTTGTAATTTATCTTTTCTTTCAACATAATTTGCTCAGACCCTAGTGCTGTGTAATTTGTTACTCCCCTGCTGCATAATTCCAGTGGCCCAGAGGATCCTCCATGTTACTAGAAGTGAGGGACGTACAGCACCAGGGTGCAGGACCAAGTATCGGTATTAGATGTCCCTGTAAAGCCCGATGCAACTCTACAGACCTGAACTAAGGCCAGGGGACCGATTTACTAGTTTCATCCAACGTAGCACAGCAAATGAAGCGCCTTGATGAGCGTTAACTTAACTGCAGCCCAGAGCTGCCTGAAGAGAAGCAGCTGTGAAGAAAACACAATATGAATCTGTCTACCCACAATCCTTTGCAGTATATTTACATATTCAGAAGACAGTGGCACGATATCCGTTGAGTTACAGTGACAAAGAAGCTATTAAAAACGTGCATGTTAAGGCTACTTTAAGTCACATTGTTTTTTTCTCACGGTAAGATTGATAAAAGTCGCCCAAGCAAAAAAAATGGTTTCACATTAGCTGCGATCCTCTTTCACTCTCCTTACGCTGCTTCATCACAGCGCTGACCTTGTGAACCCACCTCAACTGTGACAAAGTGTCACACATCGATAAGAAAACCGAAACAGCAACTAAAAAACTCAAAATGAATGTGGAGTAATGAGGCTATTGCCTCGGTATCCAAAAACTCATCACTGTCAGAAGGCATCTGACAGACGAAGACATAGAACAGCGAAGGGCAATGAGAAGAGGAAGAGGAAGACGGGGTACAGTCTGCAGGAAAACACGATTATCGTCACGGATGAGATAGAACACCACCACCAACTGTACGTCACCTCCAACGTGTCATTGGCAACAGAGAGGGAAAGATGGCACACAATCTTGGACCATGTGAATACCGTCGCAGCGCCGAGGAGGACAATGGAAGAGGACAAGAGGTGCTGGATTGATGTGAATGGCAAAACCAAGCAGAAACTCGCTGCCAACACGAAAGCAGCAACGCACTTCGGAGGAGGGGGGCCAGCAGAACACCAGGAGCTGAATGACATGGAGAAGATGGTGGCCACAGTCATCAGTCGGGAGACGGTGACAGGAGTTGGGGATCCGGACACTGCCCAACATGACCCGACACTACATCAACAGGGTGCGTACCGACCAGGGAGTGGGGGGACGGGGGGAAATGGGCACAATGGCACACATGCACAATTAAGCAGAGCACACTGCACACCCACAATGACTCAGGATCATGTCGCTGATCCCACGGGAACACTTCAGCACACACACAAACACCAAGTAGTCCCACGTACACCATGTGCCCAAAGGGGCACCCACCCAACACATCAACAATCACACAACCAACACATGCACACGTGCGAAACACAGCAAACATGCATATACGTCAGCCACACTGACAATGCAAGAGACACCACATGACGAGTAGCATGGCTGCAGTCCAATCATCATGACAATGTACACGGCACGACACTGAGGTGGCTGAGTGCGGACCACAACCGGAAAGGAGCGGTCACACTTGGACACAACCACCTGCACAAACAACCCCTGACGTCAACGACACATCTGCGGACAAACCATGCCTAATAGTCACAACTCGACAAAGAGCACAAGTTACCCAAGTGTGCAACATCTCAGCACTGAGGAAGCACAGAACTGAAAGGCACACCGCATGAAAGGGATAAGTGGCAGCCAAATCAGAGCCGCAGGAGCGACTCACCCACCGTGCAGCATGCGCACATAAGAATAAGTGCACCTCGACATTGACAACATCCTGGTACAAACAGCAACACCTCCACAACAGAACACAGGACACAACTGGTGCCGCATATGTGCACAACATGGCCAATCACATCTGGCACAGCAGGAAACTGTGACATGACAATGTACAAGTACAACCTGTAACTTGCAAATATTTATTATTCACACATGCCGTGCTTGTGGACATTTAGTACTGTCCCATGATTGCCAAGGACGGCCACAATGTGACGTGCTCATGAGAAGAAATTGGCAATGAGGGTGTTCCTACGGGCTATTCCTGGCGCAGCTGCAGTGGCATGTGGGCCACCTGCCCCATCGTCCTCATCATCGTCCGGTACTTCTGGAACTTGGATCCATGGGGCATTGGTGCGTACACAGATGTTGTGCAACACACAACATGCAACGATCATCTTGCACACGATGTCTGGGCTGTACAGGAGCCTTCCACCTGTGACGTCCAGGCACCTGAAACGTGACTTCAACACGCCAAATGTGCGTTCCAAGATGCCCCTGGTGCGTATGTGGGCCGCATTGTACTGCCTCTGGGCGGGTGTGTTCGGGTCTCGGAGGGGTGTCATCATCCAAGGGCAGAGTGCATATCCTTGATCACCTGTGACAGTGCAGAGAGATAAGAGTCAATACTTGGTTCTGCATGATGTGTTGGCAGGCCCACTAGTCCAGTGATGCCTGTGCTGGCTGTGTGTGGGGTGTGTGTAAGCCAGCCCTCAGGGAGTAGCTGGTGCTGGCAACAACTTCAACAGTCATCAGGCACTCAGAAATGCAATGTACGAACAGCAAGGGAGCATGACTTGAGTTGCACAGAGTTAGTGGCCCCGGATGCACAGCGGCCGACACGGGCCTACCGCCACGGAACGCTGACTTGCGGGAGACTGGGGTAGGGTCATGAGGGGAGAGCAGGGTCTCGTATGTATCAAAGGTGGTTTTCGCGGAGTGTCTCGGGCGAGAGTGGGAGGTGTACCCCCAGGGCATGAGGCAGAGGGCACATACCAGCTGTGTCCGGCAACATGGCGGATATGAATGCCACAGACTCATGCCAAACACCAAGTCCGTATCTGCCAGTTGCTGATGACAACCCCCAGGCCACAGGCTCAGACACCAACAATGTTCTGCCGGAGGCTGACGGTGACTCACGGCGCACAGGGTTAGTGGCACCAGGTCAGTCCTTGCGAGTGGTTGACCTCCTCCGTAACGGTGATCCGTGTTTCCACCGGACTGAAACGCATCTGTCTCTCACTCCTCTCCCTGCGTTCACTGGCATGAACTCTGCCATTGATTAATGAAGACTCAGTTCTAGATGTGGGACATACTGGACTGCAGTGTAGGCCGGCTGCAGCGGTGGGGTATGTCAACGAATGAGGACTCCTGGGGGCCTGTGTCACGGAGGACAGCGATGGGTTGAGGAGGCTGCCAAGCTCGCGGGCATGGGTCTTGGAGCTAGCCCCGGCACGTGGTGGGCCCTCTTTGACACACGACGGTGTCGGCAGGTGAGCAGTGCGGCCTTGGAGCGCTGGGGCAGGCAAGCCGGGTCTGGGTATCAGCGGCCTGGGGTGCAGCAGGCGCACAGGCTCGCAGGCCCCGCTGCTCACGGCGTCGGCCTCGTGGCGGGCTGAGAGGCGCCGCCCTGGCAGTGACGTTGGCCATTCCGGGAGAGCACCACGCTCAGCGCAACGGTGTTTTCATCCACACCCCTGCGCAGTCCTGGCGTAAGCCGGGCCAACCCACTACGCTCACGCACACAGGGGGGGACGCAGCGAGTGACATTTCCGCGATCTAACCCACAGCCTGGGGTGACATGGTTACGTACACTGTTCACTACTCCCCAGACACCAGCAGTTAATGTCTGCATGGACATATCTGTGGTTTGCATACTCAGGTCTGTCCAGCACATTCACGCCACACTTGTCGTTGTGTACATTCCCATTCATGGGTCACTTGCATCCTTCGCACATGCCTGCTTTCCGCCTCTCCACACGTTCAGCTGTTGTGTGGCTGTGGTGCCATGATATAGCTGGCTTGTGTATTTGGGAAGCCCAGTATCCCAATGGAGTTGTGTTGTCGTGTCTGGTAGGTGGGCATGTTGATTGACATGTTGTATGTGGTTTGGTCACGTGTGCATTCCCACAGTTGTGCGTTGTGTGATGGTGGCTTTGAGGTGTGTGGTGTGTTGATTTGGTACTTACCAACGAGCAGTCCAGATCCATAGATGCCATCCTGGAAGCGCTGGTTGATGATGGACTGTCGGAAGATGTAGGAATCGTGCACACTGCCTGGGTAGTTTGCGACGACATTGGTGAACATTCCCCGGTGGTCCACTATTGCCTGCACATTGATGGAATGCGTGTGCTTTCTGTTGCGGTAGATGTGTGCAGTGTCCGCAGGGGGCACAAGTGGGACATGTGTGCAGTCAATGGCCCCCAACACGTGTGGGAATCTCGCAATGGCGTAGAAGCCTTGCTTGGTCTCCAGCTGTTCCTGCGTAAAGGTACTGGGGTATGAAGCTGATGATGGCATCCAAGACAGGTGTGAGGAACTTTGATAGGGCTGGCTGTGAGACTCCTCCGACTCTGGCCATTGTTGGTTGGAAGGTACCAGAGGCCAACGTGTGCAGCACAGCCAGCAGCTTTGTCTGCGGAGGGATGTTGGTTGTCCGCTGTGTTGGGACCGTCAGCCTGTGGCCGATGTGGGTCATGATGCGGAGGATGGTTGTCCTTTTGAGCCTGTAGTGGGCAATGCCTTCCTCGGGCGTTAGGTCTGTGAGACTGGTGCGTTTTCAGTAGGTCCGCTGTCTTACTCTGCGCTGCCTCTGTGGTGGTCCGGGGGGGTGCCGGTCCGGGTCCTGGAGGTGGTGGCGGTCCTGGGGTGGTGGCGGTGAGTGTTGTGGCCCTTTTCGGGCTCCAAGCTGCATGATGAGTAGCTCCATGGCGTCGGTTGTTCTTCGGCTGTGGCTGTGTGCGGGGCTCCGTTGCCTACTGCAGGTAGTCGTCCTGCTTAACACCAGCAAGAGGCAGGTGTAAAATAGCTGCTGCTACCGCGGCTTATCGCGTGGTTTTGGTTCGCATTGCAGATCTGGCAGTTCGTTGTGAAAGTGGCGTAGTGGTGTTTTCGTGTGTTTTTGCACAGCAACGCCTACTCTGCATCTCATTAGGGTTAGTTGGTGGTATCACCCGTGAGGATAAGATTTGCGGCAGTTATCGCGGGAATACTAGCGATGTCTGCAGTTTGCACCCGCTTGTGAATGGGGCGTTAAATCTATCTCCACTTTTGATGCGTTTAGGTGGCGATAACTCGGCGATAAGTCCTTGTGAATATGCCCCTAAGATTGCTGTAAAGCCCCACCCACTCCTGCCCGTCCTGCGCTCTAACGTATGCCGATTGGCACCTGGCCTGAAACGAAATCATCAGCGCAGCTTCCTGACTGGGGAAAAAAAAACTAAACCTTATATTCACTTCTGGAGGAGCCAAGGGGGCAAAAAATGCAGGGGGGTGACGCTCCAGCGCCCAAATAGGGCAGCCGCCACTGCGTGGTTGCAATTTTCAAGAAGAAGGACCCTTCCCAGAGGACCCTGAAGAAACCCAGTAGGAGATGCAAGGATAGAGAGTCACCCCACCCGTGGATGTCCCGGAAACCAGGATACCTAAGCCGGGTGCATAGGTGCAAAGTGACGTCGGCAACCACCGTAGACCACAATGGACGACTTCAGTAAAGATGCCGCTTGCAAAGAAGGTCAAAGAGTCCAGTGGAATCCAAGGGTGGATTCAGGAAGAGAGGTACCTGCATGTAGAGGGAACAGAGTCTATGCCACTCAGGAGTGAGCAGGAGGCACTGAAGACGAATGCCCACTGATGTCGGAAGATGCAGGAGAGTTGACGGTGACTTTGGTGCTGTAGCTGTGCGGACCAGGCGATGCTGTAGAAGACCAGGAGTTGTTCACAAGCAGTCCCACGTCGGATGTCAAGAGCCAGGTGGTCGGTGTCGGGCGGGAGCACCAACAAGCCTTCAGCGGCAACAAACGTGGCAGACAACAAGGGTGCAGTGTGGGGACCAGAAAGGTCCAAGGAACTCACCACAAGCAGGTAAGTCAGAGTAGGCCCGAGCAAATAGGGAAGCCCACTGGAGCTAAAGAAGACCCTCAAGAGGACAAACAGGCTGGAGGCACAGGAGTCGCAAGAGGACCTCGAGCAGCTCACCAATGATGCAGGCCCACGGAGTAGAGGATGCGGTGAGGATGAAGATCTTGGTAGCATGAGATGCTGCAGGCTAGAGCTTCTTGGAGCCCGAAGATCTCTGGAGAAGAGAGTCAACAAGCCTTGGCAACAGCAATTCAACACTGTGCACAAGAGTACTGACCCAGCGGTTCCTTCGTGGGATACAGGCTTCAAACTTGCTATGAAGATAGTGCAGGCCTCAAGAGAGTTGTAGAACCACCACCTGTGTTGCTCAACCTTTCGGAGTCTGTGGGAGCTCAGGAACAGCAGACCAGTCAGCTTTGTTACGGTGCCTGCAGGTGCAGGGGAGTCTTGGATGCCCACAGGCCTGGAGAAGAACCTGTATGGAGGACAGGCACAGACGATGCAGAAGACTGGCAGGTCGACAAGACCAGGAGCAGCAGGAGTCTTCCTGGCGCAGTCTTGATTTCCAAAGTGAAGTCCAACGAAGTCAAAAGCGCTCATACGGTGGAAGATGAAGTGGTTTCGGATCTGAATCTTGTCCCACAACGAATCTAAAGAGCCACCTACGGGAAAGCCCTTAAGTACCCTAAGGAAAGGATTGGGACGATTCAGGGGTCCCTCCCAGAGGAGGGGCTGGACAGTGGGGAGGATACTCCCATGTCGTTGGTCCAGTTCTGCGCCAGAGCGGGAGCGAACGGCTCCCTGAAGTGGTTCCAACTGGAGTATGCAAGGAGGGCACCAAATGTGCCCTTCAAAGCAGTCTAGTGGCACTGGCAAGCGCCCCCACCCTAGGCCAATACACTAAATCCTGTCTGGGAGGTGTTCACACCTCCTTGTGACAGGAACCCTAGGGGCATATGTACAAAGAAGTGGCGGAGTGAGGCGTTAGCCTTCATGGCTTAACGCCTCACTCCGCCACTTCAGAAACGCAAGGCTGTACCATATTTACAAGAATATAGTGCAGCCCTGCGTTTCCCCCTGCGCTTGTGCTACACTAAGCTGCCTAGTGCCAACGCAGGCACCCTTGCACCATAGTGCAGGGTGGCTGCGTGCAGGGGAAGATTGTTTATGTGTAGGAAGGTGCCCCTTCCTACACATAAATAATCTTTAGGATTGCAACATTTTTATTTTTGATTTGAGAGAGAAAAAAAATACAACAGCTGTCGCCTACATCCAATGGCTGGTGAGGAACAAAGCCCATAAGGAAATAACAGAAGGGAGGGAGTAAAGAAAAATCAATAACAAGCATAAACAATCTTTAAATGCCATTTTGTCACTTCTATGTGTGCTGCTTAATGCAGCACACATGGAAGTTACAAAATGTCAGGTTTTTTTAAGGTTGTTTGTGTGCAGGAAGGGACACCTTCGTACACATAAACAATCCAAGGCATTTTGCTTTTTCAATGTGTGCTGCATTAGGCAGCACACATGGAAAAAGCAAAAACGAGGAGAAATAAAGCGTTTCTCCTCGTTTTGCCAAGTTAAGACCAGAGGGCATATGTACAAGCCCCTATTGCCACCACAATGTCACTTTTACGGACGGTGTGGTGGCGATAAGCGCTGCACCTTATGTACAAGGCACCGTTAAGCCACTTAACGTGGCTTAACGCTGCCTTGTACATAAGGTACCGTTTCACGCTATGGTTAGCGTGAAAGGGGAGTGCAGTGGGTGTTGTGGTGGGCGTTCCACCGCAACACCCATTGTATTTGACGCTGCCCCCTATATACAAGGGTGGCGAACATAGAAGGCAGCGCCAAAATTAAGACCAGGAAAATCCTGGTCTTAAGTTGGCTAAATGAGGAGAAATGCATTATTTCTACTCGTTTTTGCTTTTTCCATGTGTGCTGTCTTGTGCACCACCCATGGAAAAAGCAAAATGCCGTGGTTTGTTCATGTACAGGAAGGTGTCTCTTCCTGTACATGAACAAACCTTTTTTTTAAAATGCCATTTTGTAACTTTCATGTGTGCTGCATGAAGCAGCACACATGAAAGTTACAAAATGGCATTTTAGGATTGTTTATGTGCAGGAAGGGACACCTTTCTACACATAACCAATCCTCCCCTGCACACAGACACTCTTGCACTCTGGTGCAAGGGTGCCTGCGTTGGCGCTAAGTTGTTGAACTTAGCGCCATCACAGGGGGAAAAGCAAGGCTGTACCACATTCTTGTAAATATGGTGCAGCCTTGCGTTTCCGAAGTGGCGGAGCGTGTCATTAAGCCAAGGAGGGTAATGACACGCTCGGCCACTACATTGTACATATCCCCCCAGGTTGTCCCTGGTCTTAATTTTGGCACTGCCTCCTATTTACGCTACCCTTGTAAATAGGGGGCAGCGTCAAAATCACTGGGTGTTGCGGTGGAACGCCCACCACAACACCCACTGCCCACCCTTTTCACGCTAAGCATAGCGTGAAAGGGGGCGTTATTTACAAGGCAGCATTAAGCCACGTTGAGTGGCTTAACGCTGCCTTGTAAATAAGGTGAAGCCCCTATCGCCACAGGAACGTCCTAAAAAGTGACGTTCCCTTGGCGATAGGGGCTTGTACATATACCCCCTATTGCCCTACCTTCCCCGGGCAGAATCGGGTCTACGGTCGGCAGCAGCCATAGCTTGCTGTCAGACTCTGGAACACTGGTACCGGGAGCACTGAGGGCTTCCCGGAGGAGCCCCACAGTGCATGGAATCATACCTTCAACACCGTTTACGGTGTTGGGGTTTGATACCAGGCAAGCTAGGGTTCGTTACAGCCAGTTTATAGTTAGCCATCGCGTAATGTTGCATGGCCACTATATGTATCGTAATGTCTGAGGCACTTACAATGCCTGGAGAATGGACACTGGGGTTTGTAGGGGTGTCCTGCTCATGCAGAGGCACCCTCAGACTTATAACCGAGCAACCTGCCTTCAGTATTGAAAGGCCTGCCTTAGGGTTGACTTATAGGTAGGCTGTCCGGTTTTAGGTATAAACCTATAATAACTGATAAAACCCCACCAAAAGGGAAATAGCCCTCACCAGTGTAAACATATAAACACTGAAAAAACACCTGCAGAACCACAAACTAAATGCCATTCAAAGAAAGGAAAGGGAGAGTGAAAGAGTCATTTCTTTTCTTCCTGAAGGGGCCAATACAATGCAACTTTGTTATACAAGCTAGCAGCAAGAAAGACTGGGCTAACATTATTCTGCTTGAGTTTTGTTGTTTAGGGATGTCACTAAAATACTATTTCTTCTTCCTTATGTTTTTTTTCAGTTTTGTGGTCTTTGGTCTAAAGATGCACGGTTTAGAAGCATGTTTTAGGTCTTATTTAATGATTTTATAAACTGTAGAGAATAAGGAAATATCAAAATCATATTTGACAATTTGGCTGCGTTTGATTCTTTCACTGATAGGTGAAATGGCTGGTTTCATACAAATCTTTCCCAATATGTGCCATCACATTTACCTACAGACAATGGGTAAAAACCCTTGATAGATCAGCCCCCAGTTTCTAGTGAGTCAGTATTGATAGTAGGCGAATTGCCAACACCTCAGGCTTTAAACATTCAATCTAAGGTATAATGACAAGTATATGTGAAAAGAGTGCTATCACCAAACATCTGGGATAGTGGTGAAAACATGACACCAGACGTTTGGAAAATATGGAACGTAATGTCATTTGGAATGCTGCTGCTTCCAAGTTCAACAAAGAGTGGAGTGATATTGTTTGTATTTGCAATGATTCAGCTACGTATAAGAAAAAGTTGTGTGATGACCTGTCAAAATCGATACCTGAGCTAAAGTGCTTCCCTGGAAGAGATCCTTGCCACATGTTAGATGATTTGCTGAAAGCATTTTTACAATCTTCAGAGTTAATGAAGAATGCTATTGACTTTTTAGTCCATTCTGGTGCACTGTTTTGTTATGCGCTGGAACTAAAATGCAAATATTTCTCGCTTTGTGTGGCATCAAAGAAAGAGTCATACCAACTGTGTCACTTAGTTGATGGTTCTCAGTCCAAGGGGCTGTGAATGCTATATTATCCATGTGGCAACCGTTTACAGAATTGATGATGCCAAAGGCAAGAAATGTGAGGATTTATGGTCGCATATTGATAGTGATGTGAAAAAAAGTACACTTTACTGCCTTCTTAGATTTTTACTGGACAACCTGCTGTAGTGGGCATAATAAAACAACTAGACTCTGAAAACACCCTTGTCTGCCAAGTGTTCAGCATAATGGGTGTAGATGTGAAACATCTCCTTGAGAGTAGGCTGGGCGACATCATTAGTGACTTTGGCACTGCAACATGTTCCATGTTAGAGTGCTTGCCACTTGGTAAGCTAAGCGATGTTGACAAGCAATTCAGGAACCTTCATTTTACAATGTATGAGAAATGGCTTGCAATGATGCATAGAAGTGTCCCTTCACCAACCATGACATTTGAAGTCAATGAAACCTCACTGTGGGGAGTTTTCTCTGTAGTTTCAAAAGTGTTGCTTCATTTTTGACCGCTTCAATAACTCTGAGGGCATAAGTGCCCAGTTCTACACAAATGTTCCTGAACCTGCCCAGAGAATTGCAATCTTCAAGTGCACCACTATTGGCATGGAAAGCTATGTCAGTGGCACAGTTAGCAAATTGTGTACTGGCTGTTTTGCGGTTGCCCATCTCAAGTAACAATGTTGAGAGGGCCTTTTCACAGAAAAAAGTTTACATGGGAAGGAAAAAGTGAGCGCACATGACCAAAGACTCACTGAAGAAGTATTGTATGGTGTACTACAATAAGTTTGATTTGCAAAAATGTATTTGGACCTCATATACACTGTACATACACTGTCTATATACCAGTGACTATCAGTGCAGAAAGCAAGCAATAATAAAAGCAAAACTTTCCATAAACACCGGAAAAACACTGCTTCTGTTGTTCTTAATGACGCGAAAATGTGTAACCACTGTTTTTTTTAAGGTATTGAAATCAGTTTAAAACACTGAAAAAACCCCACCAGAATTTACCAAAAATAGAAACTGAAAACAGGAAAGCCCAATTATAGGTTTTAAGTGTAGTGACCTCAGATATAAGAAAACGTATATATGTCGTAAGTTGTGCTAGCACCAGCATACACAGGCTGCAATGGCAGGCCGTAGTCACAATTTGAGTGGTCTCCAATGGGTGGCATAATACATGCTTCAGCCCATCGGGGGCCCCTGAGGTACCTATGCCCTGGGTACCTTAGCACCATATACTAGGGACTTACAATGGTGGAAGGGTACACCAGTAGCCAATGTGGCGAGTACCTAAGTACTCACCATGGTCCAATTTAGAGAGGAAGCACAGAGACTATGGTCCTGATTAGCAGGGTACCAGTCCGATTAGTCAGAAAACAGAATGACACCAGCAAAAGGTGGGGGTAACCATGAAAGCAGATCCTACTTTCCTACAACGCAACGCTGCGCAAATTGCTGTGTTGCGGTACTCCATACATGCCAACATTTTAGGACAGGGAAGTGGGAGATTTTTTAACAGAAATATGGAGAATGTAATTTTTCCATTGACTTCTATTGAAGAAAATTTAATTGCAGGCGGGAGACAGCTAAAATAAAGCCTTTTTGGCTTAAAAAATCGGGAGTCTTCCGCATAAAATCGGGTCTATTGGCATGTATGCTACTCTGCCACACTGAGACGTTCCAGGGTTGGAGCGTGGGTGTTCCCGCGCATCCACCCATGGATTTTGACACATTCCCAAATTTACCATTACTGGTAGACCTGGGAATGTGCCAAAATGCTATGCCTCCCCAGGTGAGTAGTAATGAGGAGAAATATCTTTATTTCTCCTCATTTCTTCCTCTTTCCATGTGTGCTGCATTCTTCAGCACACAAAGAAAGAGACAAATACCTCAGAGAATTGTTTTTGTGCAGTCATTGGAGGTCTTAGGTTTTTTGTGTGCTATGTCGTGTTCCACTTAGTTCTTTGTTGTCCAGGATTTGGGTAAAACATAAATTGGCACAGCCTGGAAGATACCAGGGGCCAGATTTACCATGGCCTTGCATTGCCCTTGTGTCACGCAAGGTGGCGAAAACCCTTATCTGGGATACATAAGCCACACAAAGCCACTCTGCATGGCTCTGCGTGGTTTAGTAAATCTAAGGTAATACAAGGCAGCGCATTTCGCTCCCTTACGTTACCTTGTAGCAGGGAGGCAATAAATGGGTAAAGCGTGTGCATTTCTACTGCGTTGCGCTGCATTGCCTTGTTCCAGATTTTTTAAGCTATTAAAAGTCATACAAAGTGGCGTTGTATGGCTTCATAAATCTGGCTTCGAGGCATGCATGATGCATGTACCACGTTGTGTGGTGGAAGCATGACGGAAAGCTCTCATAAATATACCCACAGTGCGCAATGAAAGAGCAGAAATGGTCCATAACTTTGTAAAAAGGTCTTTGGCGCATTCCCAGATTTACTGAGAGTAGTAAACCTAGGAATGCGTCAAAATTGTATGCCTTCCTGATAGAGGCGCAACAAGAAGAAAAATCTTTATTTCTCCTTGTTGTTTAATCTTTCTGAGTATACTGCATTCTGCAGCACACTTAGAAAGAGGAAAAAGCCTCTAATGATTTTTTGTGCAGGAAGGTGTCCTAACTCCTATCCTGCACAAAAACAATCCTACCTGTAACACTGGCTCATGTGCACCCTTGCAAGAGCGCCAGCATTGGCGCTAGGCAGCACATAGTGTACCAGCGCAGTGAGAGAACAGGAATTCAGAATATGTTAGGAAATATGGCGCATTCCTGTCATCTCTACATTTGAAGCAGCGCAGCAAAGCAAGTTGTCTTGCTGCATTTCGCTGCATCAAAGGATGTTAAATGTGGCCCAAGTTGCATGGAAGCACATGCTGTTTCCTCTATGTATGGGTCTCCAACCACAGAGCAAGGGGCATATTTACAAAGAGTTAGCGCTGCCGCAGCATCATTATTTTTGACACAGCGCTGGCACAATCAGTGCTCCACACTGCTCCATATTTACAAATTGACGCATTGGGCCCAATACATCAGTTTGTACAGGCCTGCGTCATATTATACCTGCGCCAGGTATAATGTATGCAAGGTAGGTGTTCCCACGTTAAAAGCCACTTAGATCTCAAGCAGTGAAATTTACAACTTTTCACTGTGTCACTATACGACTTGACTGCTTCGAAATCCCTACATCTTCTCAAACCAGGCGTAAGGATTGATGCAGGGCATTTAACATGGAACTCGCTTCTGTCTTTGATGCATTCCTGGAGTTGCGTCAGTCTTATGACCAGCTCCAGCAATGCGTCACTTTAGCGCCAACATGTGCGTCAGCAATTCTGATGCATCTGTGAATCCTTGCGCCATGGAGCCCTATATTGTAAATATAGCGCATCCATGGCGTCGTTAGAGCATTTGAGGCAGGCGCAAGAAATCTGACGCATTGATGCTGATGCATCAGTTCTTGTAAAGACGTCCCCAAATGTGTGAATTGCAGGAAGGTTAATGCACTTGTGCGCACTCCTCCTGTCTCTGTTACGTCCTGGTGCTGAGATGATAACTGCATCCTTCTACAGACGGGGTCCTAATGGAGTGCACTCATATGAGCAAGGCCTGGATGTCCGCATCCATGAGGCAGCAGCCGGGTACATTACTGCTGCTAGTAACCCTGTGGCGTCTCCAGCACAAGGGTGAAATACCAATCTTGTCACTAGATGTCTCTGTAGAGCACATACCACAAGTATGCAGTACTGCAACCTGTCACAATATGTCCCAACAGAGCAAGCACCACAAGTGTGTAGTACTAGACCCTGTTACTAGATGTCCCTATAGAGCAAGCAACATAAGTGTGCAGTACCACACCCTGTCACTAGATGTCCCTGAAGAGCACACACCACAAGGGTGCAGCATTGCAAACTATCACTAGGCGCCCCTGTAGAGGAAGAAGCACAAGTATGCAGTGCTGTACACTGTCACTAGATGTACCGGTAGACCAAGTGCCACAATTGTACAGCACTGCACCTTGCTACTAGGTGTCCCTGTAGATGAAGCAGAAGGGTGCAGTACCGCACACTGTCACTAGATGTCCCTGTTGGAAAAGCATCAGAACAGTGCAGCATCCTCCACATTACTACATATGTCTGTGAAATATGCAGCACTAAGGTGCAGTCCCAGCCACCGATATTACATGTCCCTATAGAGTCTGATGCAACACTACGGGCCACAAGGTCCAGATTTATCAAGCCTTTGCGTTGCCTATATTTACAAAGCCACACATGGGGCGGTTTGCATCACCTTGTGTGGCTTTCCAAATAAATGCCACAAAACGCAGCTCCTTGGGTTGCGTTGCGGTACACTGCATCTGGAAGGCATTCCATGAGTGGAGCAGGGGCGTTCCCATGGATTTTGACACACTCCTAGATTTACTAAAGCTAAGAAACCTGGGAATGCATCAAAATGCTACACCATCCCCAGTGAGGCGTAGCGAGGAGAAATATCTTTATTTGTCTTCATAAGCTTTCCATGTTCACATTCTGTCTCTCCACAAGCAGCAGAACATGCACATATTGCACTGTAGATAAAATATTCATTGCAGTGTTTTGTGAAGGCTAGCTGTCCAAGAATAAAATGTTGTTCCTCCCAAGCTCCAAGCGAGGAATTTGTTTACATAAAATGTTGCTCTGAGCAGTCTTTTCCTGTTATGGTTTAGAGAGTTCGGGCCTCATTTATGAGGTTTTGCTGTAGGGCAGTGCCACAGGCCTTCTTGCGGCGCTGCCCTACGGCAAAAGAAAGGGCAGGAATGCGCCATATCAATCAGATACAGCGCATTCCTGTGCTTTTCCCCTGCGCCGGCGCACAAGGGGCTGCGTGCGCCAACGCAGGCACCTTTGCACCATGGTTAGTGTCAGAAAGCCATGAATGTTGCTGGGAATGCCACCAGCAACACCCATTGCACACCCCTTTAATGCAGAAAATGACGTTAAAGGGAACAAGATTTACAAGGCAGCGGTAAGCCAAAGAAAGTGGCTTAGTGCTGCCTCGTAAATATGGAACAGGCTCTTGCGCCACGTAACGTCACAAAAAGTTCTCTCACCCCTTTAGACCGAATTGACATAGGGCCTTATTTATAAGAAGTGACGTGTTGCTGCGTGAAAACAGCGATGCGTCACTTCTCAGTGCGCCTTCCTTGCGACATGATGGATGTGTCATATTTACTGTATGACGCATCATGTCACAAGGAATGACAGATACGTCAGTATTACTGACGTATCTGTCTGCGCAAAAGTGACGCATTGCTGGAGTTACGTCGGAAGCGTGACGCAATTCCAGCTATGCAGGGGGGAGGGCTATGAATATAGCACTGCATCACCCTTACGCCTGCTATGAGGCAGGCATAAGGATTTGATGCAATGGTGTCCTAGACGTGGCACACTGATATCTTATAGATTTCAATGCGCCTCTTCTACGAGGCTTATTTGCAGAGGAACGCCCACCCTGCATACATTATACCTGGCGCAGATATAATGTGGCGCAGGGGGTTACAAAGAGACGCATCTGCCTAGATGGGTCACGTTGTAAATAGGGCGCAACAAGACACATTTTCCGCCGCCGCTGCGTCACAAAAAGTGACACAACGGCAGCGCAAAAGTGACCCAGGGGCTCCCCCTCAGTGTATAATAGAGAGTAAGTAACATGCCTACGCACACCTTGACTGTGAGGGCTTTAAGTAATGGTCCACCCTGGCCAAATCACCTCTATAGCGCACAGAAAGCTTGTTACAATACGCCAAGGAGACTATTTCTGAACTGCTCTTCTTATGAGGTATTCATTAATCATGAAAAGGAAGATGCTGGACCTTCCGAGGCAAGAAATCTGCATGATCAATTATGTCTCGATCTGTTACAACATTTACAGCGAATCCAATAAAGGTGGAATGAACAGCAAGCCGCTGCCAATCCATCTGCATCGGCCATTATTGGCTGGATACCTTAGGTAGGTGAAGTAATGGATGAAAAGCTGGGAGAAAAGGCATTCGTATCAGCCTCAATAAAATCCATGCAAGAGATTACTACAGAAGAAAAAAACAAGAGAATAATGACTCCACTAATGTTAGCTATAAAGAAGAAGAGGCAGGTATCCATCGACTCAGAGAAGCCATGCTATTCGGCTCGTCTTCTATCGTCGACCAATGCTGTAAGTAAACACCTCACCAACCATGCCCCTCTCTTAATACCCTCCAACTGAAAGGCAACCAGGAACTCGCACAGATCAACAAGTGGAGAGCACTGTGGTGACTGACAGAGAGCAAGAATCTGAAGTAAAGTGATTGAGATCCCTGCATGTATCACTGATATGTAGTGCGGGCGTCGAAGGGTGGCTATCTAAAACACAAATGCCCCTCTGGGGGAAGGTGGGTAGGGTGCCCCAAACTATGAACTGTATCATGACGCTGCTCAGCTTCAGTTGCGAATGCATGGGTTATCTGACAAACATAGTCCTGAGAAGGATGACATCATGGCAGTGTTGGGTGACACCAATGTACTAAGATGGTTAATGGATAGAGGAAAGACCACCCCCGAGGAATATGCTTATGAGAGCGGAGAGATGGTTTTGGAACACATATATACAACAAAGCTCCAGGCCGACCCCTTATGCACTGAAACTGCCACTGCAGTCGTGACTGACTGCACTAGATTAATGACAAATTATAACTTCTGACCTTGGGCAGACGCGTGGATCCATAGCTAGGGGACCACTTCAATAAGGGGACGCTGACCTGCTTTGAAGAATGGAGGGAGACATATAATCTGATTTCTAATTTACAGCGCACTTAAATGCCAGTTATCCTGGATATACGATGCCTCCCACAAATAACTGATTATTTCTTCATTATTGTGGGTAGCGATTACAGCTCTTTATGCAGCGTCATTGCGGATGTGAGATGTTCCAATGTTACCCCTCAAGGCATGGTAGGAAACCCAATTAAATCTCGAACTGTCAGAAGGCAAATGTTTGAAATGCTTAGGTAGCATTAAGGCGATCTCCAAAAAAACAGGTTGAAATACACTCAATTCAATTATCTTCACCACACTTTCTTACGTCGTAATGTATAGGGCTGATGTTTCTCAGAGCATTTAATTTCTGCCCAAGATGCTCTGAGTCCGATGCAAATTTCTGCTAGATGGTCTGGCAATGCTTGGTGGTGTCCCGATTATGGGATGAGGTATTGATATAAGTGACTGGGTTAATCGGCAGGTCGTTACCTAAATAGGTGACACATTGTTTACCGGGCTTATCAACATGCACAGAAAAGTCTAAGGGGCTTATTTATGGGCCCTTGCGTCACTTCTGCGCCGCCGGTGCATCACTTTTTGTGATGCACCAGCGGTGTAAAAAATGCGCCATGTTGCGCCATATTTACAAAGTGATGCATCTAGATAGCTGCTGCGACTGCCGGACACGGGTCTAGATCGGACACACACACCGATAAGAAAAAGTACATTCACAGAATACACTGGAGACGTCCATTTGCCATTTGAGTTTCACCTCCGCCTTGGAGGCCACGAACACTACATCTGTACTGAGGATGCATAGGTACTCTTTACCGGGATAAGGCCTCTTCTCTGGAGATCACGTCCATAAGAAGGACGTTTTGCGTGGATTAGAAACTACTGGATTCAATCCATTGGCAAACATATTTCATTACTCTTTTCTTGCCCTGAAGAAGCCCTTGTTAGGGTGAAACGCGTTGGCTGTGTCTACAGCTGTACAAAGAGCTTGTGTAAAATAAAGACATGCAACAAAACCGACAAACGACTGTTAAATGAATATTACTTTGCGTACTCTGTAATTTGCTGATCGTGTGTATTGCCTCTCTTCTACCTTCTTTACACTCAGACAGGGACTCTGAGCCTGTGCATGTTCTCTAGCCAGACTGTAATGCAGCCGGTGGAGAGCAAGCAAAGTATGCATGACTGTTTGGCCGGCACAAGACAGCTGGCTAAACCCTCATGTGCACTTAATTCCCGCAACAACTCCTCCCCTGCTGGCTGTGAACACAGTCCAGACCTGCCCCGCCCCGTAAACCTGCCTAACAACGGAAAAATAAAATGATAATAACACAGTGTTATTATCATTTTATTTTTCCTTTTTCCACTGCTCTAAGAGCAGCGGGGTGACGCTCCCCCGCCTTAGAGGAGGAGCCATCGCTGGATCCTTGTAAATCTGTGAATGTGTCAAAACCAATGGGTGTTGCGTGGGAAAACCCACCGCAACGACCATGACACACCTCCGTGACATAGATTAAGGCAGTGCAGCGCTTTGCTCTATATCTTTGAGGCCATGCAAAGCCACACAGGGTGGCTTTGCGTCGCCTCATAGATATGAGTGAGAGGCCTGAGCCACCACAGCGTCATAAAGTGACGCTCCAGCAGCGCAGGCCTTTTGTAAATGAGCCCCTGTGTTTTAATGTTCAGTAGAGTGTATTAGCCCTTAGGCACTTGTTTAATACGCAAACTAATCACATAATAGAATGACTGCAATTCAACAGATTTGAACACAATATGCACGTTCTCCACTAAATCATTTCTGAAGCATTTTTTATGATGAAACATGGTTCATATCTAGTCAGATTTGTAATATCATGTTGATCTTTAGTTTAACTATCACGGGGCATATTTACAAGCCCGTGGCACAGGGCAGCGCATCACGTGACCTTGCTGCGATAGCCTGTGCCATAGGGAAAGGACAGAAATGTCCCATATCTACAAGGTATGGATCATTTCTGTCATCTGCCCCTGCACTGGAGCACAATGGTCTGCCCAGTTCTGACACAGGCACCCTTGCACCATGGCGGAAGGATGCCTGCATCGCAGACAGGATTGTTTTTGTGCAGGAAGTGACACCTTCCTGTACAGAAAGAATCCATGGAGGCTTTTTCCTCTTTCTACGTGTGCTGCAGAATGCAGCATACAAAGAAAGAGGAAAATACGAGGAGAAATAAAAAATATTTCTTCTTGTTGCGCCCAGGTATACAAATTCTTGTAAATCTGGGAATTAGTCAAATGCCATGGGT
Organism: Calotriton arnoldi; assembly: GCA_963921515.1. NCBI lineage: Eukaryota > Metazoa > Chordata > Amphibia > Caudata > Salamandridae > Calotriton > Calotriton arnoldi. Next base: position 2,102,463 of record CAWUFW010001334.1, on the reverse strand, counting down.
GTTATGTGGGAACACCCACAGTAACACCCATGGCACGCCTCCCAATCACTGTGGCTTGTGCTGCGTTGCCTTAGACCATATCTACGAGATCATGAAAAGCCACGCAGGGTGGCTTTTCATTGCCTCATAGATATGGCTCGACACTCTGCGCTGCTGGAACATAAAAAAAGCGACGCAGCAGCGCACAGGGCTTGTAAATAAGCTGCAACGTTTTTAAACATATACAAAAATCCTGCCCACTTCCCACAACCCTACCCCTCTGAGACTTCTGCCCCATGTAATTTTCTCTTTGCTCTATGTCCTTTTAAAGTTCGAAGTGCTGCATAAACCCATATTGTGGCTCAGTCTGATTACGTGTTGTATGTCGCATCTTGCTGTAGTACATATCCCGCTCGGTGTCGCTGAGGATACAGCGTACACTAGCCCTTTAGGGCACTGCATCTCCCTGCACACCCTTCCACAATAACCAACTATGGCCCTCATGTTGTTCTTTGAAAGAAGAGTTCAGTTGTGTCGTCACTGTGAGTGAGAGTTGAATGTTGTGGTCATGAAATATTTCCACCAACACAAGAAGCAACTATGCTGTTTTACTGGGAAAAACTAGCAAGCTGTGAAATGCAAACCTTGAGAACAAGCCAGTATTGCTTCCCCACTACTGACACGCTGAAACACCCAGATCAGCAAGTTATTGTACATTTCAAGAAGCACAAAGTGCACCACAGATTACAGAACTGTTACAGGTACTTTTTCCACCCATAATTGTTGACACTTCAGAAACCATTCTGAAGCTGCAACACTTCAGGAATAGTCTTACATATCGTCGCGGGTAAACAATTACTGAGTGTATTTGCATACAAATTAGTATCAGTCTAAGAAGCTTAAGGTTATACTGCTACAGTTTGACCTAAATTTACCAAACTTTTGCATCAGGGTTATGCCACTTTTGTGGCGCAGCCCGACGCAAAATCCATTTTGGCATTTACTGAGCCACACAAAGTAGATTTGTGTGGCTATTAGTGGTTTAGTAAATACAAAGTAATGCAACGCTTGTGTTCCTTTGTGCCGGCTAGATGTTGCGTGGTGGTACTTGGACATTCCTTTGCACCAACCCATGTATAATGACACAAACCCAGATTTACAAACACTTGTACACCTGTGTTAGCACCAGAATGATGCGCCTGCCCAACAGAGGCATAACAAGGAGAAATATTTCCATTTCCCCTCATTAGTTCCTGTTTCCATGCATGCAGCATTGTGCAGCAACATAGAAAGAGGAATATGCCACTAAGGATTGTTTTTGTCTTGGAAGGTATATCTTCCTGCACAAAACCAATCCTGCCTGTAACGCAGGCACCGTTGCACCATAGCACAAAAGTGCCTGCTTTAGTACTAGGTAGTCACAGGTGTGTCAGCACATACAGGGAGCTAAAAAGCACTATGGGGCTAATTTACAAGTCCTGTGCGCCGCTGGATCATCACTTTCTTTGACTTTCCAGGGGTACACAAGGTTTAGCCATATCTACGAGGCCACAAAACTCACCCTGCATGGCTTTTCATGGCCTCGTAAATATGGTGTGTGGCAATGCAGTGCAAGTCGCTGTGTTGCCTCACACCGCAATAGGGAGGCGTGCAATGGGCGTTATGGTGGGTGTTCAACACCCATGGCATTTGACACATTCCCTGATTTACAACAAGTTGTAAACCTGTGAATGCGTCAAAAGCCTGTGCCTCCCCAGGGGTGGTGTAACGGTTGTTTTTGTGCAGGAAGGTGTCCCTGCCTGCACAAAAATAACCTGATTTCAATGCAAGCACCCTTGCACCAAGGCAGCCATTTGAGCATCAGCGCAGTAAAAGAGGCCAGGAATGCGTCGTATCTCATAGATACGGGACCTTCCTGCCCTTTTCTTTTGATGTAGGGCAACGCAGAAGGGAGGGTTGAGGCGCTGCCCTATGCCAAAAATAAGTAAATGAGGCCCTATATATTGGTAAGTTGGGCACTGTCCAGTTCTCTCCAGGGCCGGACTGGGAACCAAAACCAGCCCTGACAAAGTGCTCGGCCGGCCCCCCGGGGATTTGGGGGTGCGGCCGAGATGTTTGCCAAGGCCGGTTTCGGCCGCTTTTGTTACAGGGGCCGATATTGCATCTATGCTGCAAAAACGGCCCTGTAACAAAAACGGCCCCAGGGGCCTAAAACCGGCCCCCACCCTGGCGGCCCACTGGGGAAACGCCCGGTGCCCGCTATGGCCAGTCCGGCCCTGGTTCTCTCCTGTCCACGCAATGCAGCAAATTTCCTTGCTGCACTGCGTGAGCTATTAGAAAATCTGCCCCTTTGTCTTTTTTCTGCATTGGCTTTGATAATAATTAATTGTGGTAATAAGGATTAAGCTAAGTGACTCTTGCACTCAGTAGACCGAAGAGGTGTTTAGGAGTGAACGGAGGAAATAAAGAAAAAAGGCTTAACAGAGACCAACAGAATGGGAGGAGACGGACAGCCCCACGAGCAAGCCCGACAGAACAGAAAATTAAAAGAAAGACAATTTGAAAATGGAATGGGGGAAGGGTAACATTAGAGACGCCCCTGTGTGATTTGAAGTCACTAGGAGGGGGTAGGGTGACCAGACGTCCCGGTTTTCCCCGGACGGTCCCGGTTTTCGGAGCAGTGTCCCGACACTTTGCTCCAAATTACAGAAATGTTCCGGTTTTTGTGCAATGCCTGGGTTAAACCGAGAAATGTCCTGGTTTTTAAATAGTGTCTCGCACCGAGACACTATTTAAAAATTGGGACATTTCTCTGCTTATGTCGCACATGTGCTGAAACGGGTCTCTATTGGGCTCTCCATTTTTGCCCTCAGGATGACATTTTTTTTTTACCGCTGCAGCAATACCACCCTCCACTGTCTTCAAAGAGACCCGTTATAGTTCTTTCACAGTCTCATCATTCCAGAACTGAAGCATTTTCAATGTTATGTACAATGAAGCCAAAGTTGTTGCTTATTTAACTTATGCAGCTAACAACGACTGACAAAGCAAATAGTCCTGGCTTGTTGTAGGTGTAATTTTACATGTTGTATTATTTATCTGAATACAATGACAGAAGCAGCAAATTTTTGGGGCGGGACACTATGGTAAGCATGGATTTTTAGCTTATGTGTTTTAAGCCATGCCCTTAATTACATCAGCCACACCCCTTTGAGAGACCCCCAGTTGTTTCATCCCACTTAAAGCCTGGGTACTTCTGTCATGTCACCTGGTCTTTGTAGAGCGCTGTATGGGACTTCAGCGCGCTGCCCTGTTAGGGAGCACTGGGAGGGCACAGGGTACATGAGTGGTTGAAGGGAGTGTGGGGGGAATCATCAGGTGTTGTGCTCGATTGGTGATGTGGTCAAGTTACTGCAGCCTCCAAGCCTGCTCGGGTAGTATCTCTACTACATCTGAAGGCCCTGTGTGACGTAGAAGCGGTGAGACGTCTGCGGGTGCAGTTGTCTCATGGGACATGGTTGGGTGAGATACACAGGGTCAGAGGCAAGCTCTGCTTGCTGTGACCTACAACACGTCCCTGCTGTAGTACCCTTCTCCACACTACTCAGACCACCTACCTGGGAGGAAGCTGGACACTGGACGGTTCTACCAGACAACCAGAAATGCTAGCTTGTAATTGGACAGTAACTGCCCCCTGAAGAAAGGCACTGCCCAAAATGCGCTCGGGAAAATGTTTTTGAGCGCTCTGATGTCATGGGTTTTATCACAGCAAAGATTGGATGCATACACAGTGCCTAGAGGTGTTTTTAAAGCTGCCCAACAGGAGACACTTATGTACGACAGCAGCGTGCACATAGCAGACATCAACAGTAACATACTGCATCTATTTTAGAGTTAGCCTCGTACCCGAGAAATGCCACAGTCCCCGTCCCCCGTCCTCATCTCAGAGGCAGAGACATGCCTATAGTCACAGCCCATTCCACACCTCAGAGGCACAGACAGGCCTTCTCTCATCCCTCCCCTCATCTCAGAGACAGACAGGCCTACCTCCTCAGCCCTTCCCGCATCATAGTGCCTTTTGTTTCCCTTTCTCTTCCTTCTACCCCTTCTCAACTTCTGGCATGGGGCAAGGTTTTTAGCCATTTTTACAAGTTACTAGTTTGGAGGCCGTTCTTGGCATTGTTAAAGCAAAACTACAAAATCCTATAATGCACATGCTGTTAGCTTAAAAATCAATTGCTGTCTGTGTCACACATCTGATTTGTCGTGTGCAATTCTTCATCTGTGTCTGTGGAGGCGGCTGTCATTGTAGTCCCTTTTCTATGTCTATGACAGCTGTCAAATAGTCCTACTTTTATGTCGACTGTTACTGCAAACTGTAGTCCTACTTCTATGTCTATGAACTGTCCCCCTTTTTTTTAGGTCTCGCCTGGCGTTAGCAGCCCGCATGCGCTGCTCTCGCCATGCGAGGGCTTCTTGGAATCGATCCGATTCCAGAAGCCGTGTGTCCGCTCCGCCTGCAATTGTTATTGGCGTGCGTCGGTTTTCGTCACTAATTATGCTAAACATGCTTCGTTCATTGCACAGGAGGGTTTTTAGACCCTCCTGGTTGCCACTCTGTCCGCTTTAGGCCACGCCCACCGGGATTGGATCTTTTACTCCGCGGCGTGACACAGTGCCTTCTAATTGCTGGGTGAGCACTTTCTTTTTTTCATTGGCACAATGGCGTGGCGTGGCGTCAGCTTTTTAGGTCTCATGCACGCTTTCACTTTGAGCTGCGCTGCCGACACTATTTGCTTTAAAATGCACGCTTTCACTTTGAGCTGCGCTGCTGACACTATTTGCTTTAAAATGCACGCTTTCACTTTGAGCTGTGCTGTCGACACTATTTGCTTTACTAAAGAATGCGTGCCCACACAGCACTCACTGGACAATGGCGGGCGCTACTTCCATGCGGAGCGCGCAATGCGCGCTTTCACTTTGAGCTGCGCTGCCGAAAACGCGACTTTTGTCGCCCGGTGCAGCGTCTGGCGCAGGACGAGCCTCGGTCGGAGGAAGTGGTACAGCGCGCATCAAGTATGTAAGTAACAATTGTCCGAATGTTTATGTTTCACGCGCGAATGGCGGCCTGTAGCTCGTTTGGCTGCTTGTAGTATGGCGGCCTGTAGCTCGTTCGGCTGCTTGTAGTATTCCCCCCCCCACCCCCTTGGCTTGAGTGAGAGTTCGCATGCTATTGGGCAGTAAAATCCTGCAGACCCGTGCTTCAGGCTAATTCCGGGTTACTGGAGTCGTTTATGTGGAACGTCCCCGCAATGCAGACTTACACATGGCAATCAAGGGCAGTGCCGCACAGTGCGTCTTGGGCATCTCTGAATAGGTTGCTCATCTTCGCAAGACACTTTGCGGGTGCCAAGATGCCAGAAAGTGTTTCCTTCAGAAACTCGCTTGAGTTGCGCAGCGTATTTGCAAGAATGTGTTGACAGACTCTAGTTTGAGGGCATGCACTGCATGGGTCCCCTCAGTTTTCATGAGTCACTCAAGTGGGAAGGCGCATCAGGTTGGTGGTCTAACATATCTGAGGGTGTTAGATGTTCCAAGGCCCTGATTCTAACTTGCACAGACAGACAGACGGATGACCCATTCTCAGGCTGACCCATTGTTATTCTTACCTGATAAGGCATACCCCACCCAGCCTTAGGGCATGACAGGGAGGCATCGCATCCACAATGCTTCTTTAAGCAGAAGCAGTGCTACTTAACCTCGTGTGGTTTTTCATTTATAGTGAGCAAGCAAAACGAAAGTGTCACATTACAAAGTAAAACACGTGATTGAATAAGGTACTCCTGCCAGACACACAGCAGGTCGAAGTGTGTTAAACAAGCATTAAAAATGCAATAGGTCTCGCCTTTCATTAAGTTAAAGCCATTTGCTTTGCTATACAATACCATTAGCAAAGCAAATGGTTTTAACTTAATCAAAGCGAGACCTATTGCATTTTCAATGCTTGTTGTTTTGGGAATCTGGTCACCCTAGGAGGGGGTGACAGTGGCCAAATTGGAATATCGAGGAACTACAGCAGGAATATGAACTTGTAATTTATCTTTTCTTTCAACATAATTTGCTCAGACCCTAGTGCTGTGTAATTTGTTCCTCCCCTGCTGCATAATTCCAGTGGCCTAGAGGATCCTCCATGTTACTAGAAGTGAGGGACGAGCAGCACCAGGGTGCAGGACCAAGTATCGGTATTAGATGTCCCTGTAAAGCCCGATGCAACTCTACAGACCTGAGCTAAGGGCAGGGGACCGATTTACTAGTTTCATCCAACGTAGCACAGCAAATGAAGCGCCTTGAAGAGCGTTAACTTAACTGCAGCCCAGAGCTGCCTGAAGAGAAGCAGCTGTGAAGAAAACACAATATGAATCTGTCTACCCACAATCCTTTGCAGTATATTTACATATTCAGAAGACAGTGGCACGATATCCGTTGAGTTACAGTGACAAAGAAGCTATTAAAAAACGTGCATGTTAAGGCTACTCCAAGTCACATTGTTTTTTTCTCACGGTAAGATTGATAAAAGTCGCCCAAGCAAGAAAAGGGTTTCACATTAGCTGCGATCCTCTTTCACTCTCTTTACGCTGCTGTAAAGCCGCGATTCACCGCGCGTGCCTGAAATGACTGCTATTGCGATTGGAATGAGCGACTGGCGGTGAACTTCAAGGCCAATTTTTGGAGGGTTTCTGTAATTGCAGGAACCTATCATGTGGTTAAAAAAAGAAATACTAAATGAGGAGTTTAGAATTAGTTCTTGCAGAGTTATCTATACGTGACACGGCCCTTCCACACTGTTCTATGATCGTGTAAATTATAAGTAAGGTTCTTATCAGCACTGGTCTATCATAATTACCAATTAAGTCATTCTTTCAAAGTACATCTTATTAACCAATGGGCTGTTTGTTTCCGTCCTTAAAACACGCTTTTCTTCCGGTGTTAATCTGGGATATCTGAAATACAGAGATTCAGGTGGAGTAGGAGGGTAACTACATTTGTGAAAACCCGATGAATTGATTTTCAATTTCAGAAAAAAATGTGCACTGTACTCGGGTTCTGTTGCAAAGGGCCCCTACAGCCCGCAGGATGATAAGACCTGCAAAAACATAAACGGGGGATTTGTCAAGGATCATCAACCGCAAGAAGTTTCCAACTGCGCCCAAGGTTTGCAGAGTGACTGCAATCCTGTCTCACAAAAGGGCCTTGGAAGCAATGGGACTTGTGTCCGTTTCGGGGCATCCTCACTAAGGGGCATACTTATCATTCAGTTGCGTCGCCCTGGCGCCACGCAAGGGGGCGAAGGGGCAACACAACTATTATGTATGATTTATCGCGCCATGCAATGCCACCTTACGTGGCCCGCATGGCTTGATAAACCAAGAGTAACGCATGTCGGAGGCTAGCTTCGTATATAGTGCTCACTTATGCAAGTGTAGCACCTGCACTAATCCAGACAACCCTTATGGTGATTTTAGTGGTCTTAGACAACCTTCGAAAGCTCTCCAAGTGGTAGCTGTGGAGAGCAGTCTTCAGGCTTAGTCCAGAAGGAGTGTAAAGCAGCTTGTTTCACCAGTACTTAATCTTATGGTATAGGTTAAGTGAAAAAGAACCACACAGTGTAGTTATAAAAATAGGTAGTCATTATAAACACTCACTAACACATTGCAATATCTCCTCCCCGGAGATATAATCACAATACACACAATACTTCAGTAATAGAACATATACTAAGATAGTGGAATGCGAACCACGACCTAAGTCGAGACTTGACCCAGAAGACGGGGCCCCAAAGAACCACCCAAGGTGATTACCCAGGAACCCCGCGGAGTCCGTGTGCAGAGTAGAAACAGGACCGTGTGCTCAATACAAGTCAATTGGGAAGTCGTGGTTGCAGTGGCGGTTGGCAACATTTGAAAGTGGAAGGGCGTAAAAGCCGTGGATGAGTGTTACGTTGCTAGCGTAGCGAGCTAGCCTGACTATCATAAGAGAAGTTTGGGGGAGTTTTTTTTTTTTAAAAGAGTAGGCAAATCATTGATTTATAAAATTATCAGTAGAATTGCATGATTGTAAAAATGTAATGCTTATTTCAGTGAAAATGTGCTTTATGTGAATGACAGTGCACTACTGCACCATCCTTTAGTAATATATTTGCACTAGGCCTGGGCGTAAAACTACGCTACGCTCGCGTAGTTTGCGTAGTTTGCGCAACTACGCGCTACGCGAATTGCACGTAGCACAGTGCAAAAACGCGTAGCTGGCATTTTTGCTTGCTCGCGGTCCTCAACGTCAAGTTGGCGACCGCGAGCGAGCAAAATGACATCCCGGCGAGACTTTTTCTCGTTCGCGATCAGCAACATCAAGTTGCCGATCGCGAGCGTGGAAAAAAACTCCGGCGAGATTCTCAACGCGGGAGGTCAGGTTTCTCATTGCGAGTGGTCGCGTATGCTCGCGACCGCGCGCGATGAGAAACTACCAGTCCGCGTTGAGAAAACTGCCGCTCGAGTACAAATCTACTCGAGCGGCAGAAAACGACCGCTTGCACTGTGGAAGATGCCGTTTGCAATGATTGCACAGTGCAGACAAGCATCCGGCACTGTGCAATCATTGCGAACAGCATTTCCTACCGCACTACGCAGTTCGCGTAGTGCTACGCGTAGCTCACGTAGTGTGAACTGCACTTCGCGTGGCTACGCGTAGCGCTACTACGCGAACTACGCCCAGGGTTAATTTGCACACCATCCTTTAGTAATACATTTGTGACAGTGCTCCCCAAACTGCATGACCACCAATTAAATCCCCTGTAAACAGAACACCAACTAATTTCACAGAATGTTCTTAGCAGTTCTCTACAGGCCCCAGCTGCAATGGGGAAATCAATGTCAGGTATAGGTGGGCTTGTGGGGTGTTGCCAATTATATGATACCAACACTATCCCTGTATGCCCAGACACATTTCAGACCACTTCCATAACACAGGGCCTCACCCTGTGCTTGTGCTGAACATGTCAGGAAGCTAGAAGGTTGATAAGTGTATTTCTCTCCTGGTGTTCTGACATAAAACCCAAAATACTTTATAGCACATGAGCCAAACACTGTCCCAGCCCTTCTGGCTCCTCACTAGCAACATCCTATTCAAAATCAAATTTCACAAAAGTCTGGCCCACCACTGTTAGCAAGGGGGAATGTGCTCTTTGGCAGTGACGGTGAAATGTCAATCAAATTCCAGACTCCCTCACCCACCTCCTACCGGTGCCTCAACGCTACAGGGATAAGTGCTGAAGCAGGGTCGCCACTACCCCCTGGGAATGGTTTTCAGAATGCCTTCCCTTTTCTTTGTGTCTTTCCATCACCACTTAAAGGGACTGTGAAGTGCAGAGTAAAAGCAACTTACCAACATAAGCTGAAGCAATAAAACTGACAATTATGAAACAAAACAGAGATTTGTGAAGCTAAACAGAGAACAAAACACCACATTTTAGCAGCATGATGACTCAAGTTAGAAGAAAGACAGAGAACAAGTCACTAACAAAAAAAAATTAAAAAAAGGACATTCAAATCCACGAAAAATCTGTGCAGACGAATATAGTGAGCCATTTTACCAGAGCTGACTGAGGCATCCCATAATACTAGGCCTGTGTAGTGTGAGGACTGCTCCTTGTAATGAGAGCAGTAGCATTGTATGGAAGCTGCCTGCAACACACAGGCACACAATAATTCTGACTGAATATTAACAGAATTTTGGGCAAGACTCACCGAGGCTGGGAAGGACAGATGTCACGTTAACACGTCCACTTTGTTTCTGACGAAGGCCGACAGCACAGAAGAAAGTTGTAGGCGCCGGCACTGCTGAACTCTAACCTGACCGATTTCAATTACAAAGCGCCCTGCCTGCCTCTACTGGGCCAATCCAGACGCAGCTTCATTGCCATTTATGTTATCAAACAGCATGGAAGCAACGCCAGGATTGGCTGGAGCGGGGAAAGGCAGCGCTCCTTAAGAGACCGAGGGGTACAGCCGCAACTCCTCTTGCTCACCAACATTGCACATAGGAGCAGCCTAAAGAGCGCATGTGGGGTTGGACGCAGAAGGGCACCGTCCAACCCCACATGCGCACTTTACTTCAAACAAAGACTGCTGTAAAGCCCCACCCACTCCTGCCCGTCCTGCGCTCTAACGTATGCCGATTGGCACCTGGCCTGAAACAAAATCATCAGCGCAGCTTCCTGACTGGGGAAAAAAAAACTAAACCTTATATTCACTTCTGGAGGAGCCAAGGGGGCAAAAATGCAGGGGGTGACGCTCCAGCGCCCAAATAGGGCAGCCGCCACTGCGTGGTTGCAATTTTCAAGAAGAAGGACCCTTCCCAGAGGACCCTGAAGAAACCCAGTAGGAGATGCAAGGATAGAGAGTCACCCCACCCGTGGATGTCCCGGAAACCAGGATACCTAAGCCGGGTGCATAGGTGCCGTAGATTACAATGGACGACTTCAGTAAAGATGCCGCTGGCGAAGAAGGTGAAAGAGTCCGGTGGAATCCAAGGGTGGATTCAGGAAGAGAGGTACCTGCATGCAGAGGGAACAGAGTCTATGCCACTCAGGAGTGAGCAGGAGGCACTGAAGACGAATGCCCACTGATGTCGGAAGATGCAGGCGAGTTGACGGTGACTTTGGCGCTGTAGCTGTGCGGACCAGGCGATGCTGTAGAAGACCAGGAGCCGTTCACAAGCTGTCCCACGTCGAATGTCAAGAGCCAGGGGGTCGGTGTCGGGTGGGAGCACCAACAAGCCTTGGCAGCGGCAATGTGGCTTAACGCTGCCTTGTACATAAGGCACCGTTTCACGCTATGGTTAGCGTGAAAGGGGCGTGCAGTGGATGTTGTGGTGGGCGTTCCACCGCAACACCCATTGTATTTGACGCTGCCCCCTATATATAAGGCTGGCGTACATAGAAGGCAGCGCCAAAATTAAGACGAGGAAAATCCTGGTCTTAAGTTGGCGAAACGAGGAGAAATGCATTATTTCTCCTTGTTTTTGCTTTTTCCATGTGTGCTGCCTTGTGCAAAATGCCATGGTTTGTTCATGTACAGGAAGGTGTCTCTTCCTGTACATGAACAAACCTTTTAAAACAAATGCCATTTTGTAACTTTCATGTGTGCTGCATGAAGCAGCACACATGAAAGTAAAAAAATGGCATTTTAGGATTGTGTATGTGCAGGAAGGGACCCCTTCCTACACATAACCAATCCTCCCCTACACACAGACACTCTTGCACTCTGGTGCAAGGGTGCCTGCGTTGGCGCTAAGTTGTTAAACCTAGCGCCATCACAGGGGGAAAAGCAAGGCTGTACCACATTCTTGTAAATATGGTGCAGCCTTGCGTTTCCCAAGTGGCGGAGCGTGTCATTAAGCCAAGGAGGGTAACGACACTTCATTGTACATATCCCCCCAGGTTGTCCCTGGTCTTAATTTTGGCACTGCCTCCTATTTACGCTACCCTTGTAAATAGGGGGCAGCGTCAAAATCAATGGGTGTTGCGGTGCAACGCCCACCACAACACTCACTGCTCACCCTTTTCATGCTAAGCATCGTGTGAAAGGGGGCGATATTTACAAGGCAGCGTTAAGCCACGTTAAGTGGCTCAACGCTGCCTTGTAAATAAGGCAAAGCCCCTATCGCCACAGGAACGTCCTAAAAAGGGACGTTCCCGTGGCTATAGGGGCTTGTACATATTCCCGCTATTGTCCTACCTTCCCCTGCTTGAGCTTGGCTCAACAGAAGGAGGGCAGAATCGTGTCTGCGGTCGGCAGCAGCCATAGCTTGCTGTCAGGCTCTGGAAGACTAGTACCAGGAGCACTGAGGGCTTCCCGGAGGAGCCCCACAGTACATGGAATCATACCTTCAACACCGTTTACGGTGTTGGGGTTTGATACCAGGCATGCTAGGGTTCGTTACAGCCAGTTTATAGTTAGCCATTGCGTAATGTGGCATGGCCACTATATATATCGTAATGTCTGAGGCACTTACAACGCCTGGAGAATGGACACTGGGGTTTGTAGGGGTGTCCTGCTCATGCAGAGGCACCCTCAGACTTATAACTGAGCAATCTGCCTTCAGTATTGAAACAAAGGCCTACCTTAGGGTTGACTTATAGGTAGGCTGTCTGGTTTTAGGTTTAACCCTATAATAACTGATAAAATCCCACCGAAAGGGAAATAGCCCTCACCAGTGTAAACATATAAACAGTACACTGAAAAAACACCTGCAGAACCACAAACTAAATGCCATTCAAAGAAAGGAAAGGGAGAGTGAAAGAGTCATTTCTTTTCTTCCTGAAGGGGCCAATACAATGTAACTTTGTTATACAAGCTAGCAGCAAGAAAGACTGGGCTAACATCATTCTGCTTGAGTTTTGTTGTTTAGGGATGTCACTAAAATACTATTTCTTCTTCCTTTTGCTTTTTTTCAGTTTTGTGGTCTTTGGTCTAAAGATGCACGGTTTAGAAGCATGTTTTAGGTCTTATTTAATGATTTTATAAACTGTAGAGAATAAGGAAATATCAAAATCATATTTGACAATTTGGCTGCGTTTGATTCTTTCACTGATAGGTGAAATGGCTGGTTTCATACGAATTTTTCCCAATATGTGCCATCACATTTACCTACAGACAATGGGTAAAAACCCTTGATAGATCAGCCCCCAGTTTCTAGTGAGTCAGTATTGATAGTAGGTGAATTGCCAACACCTCAGGCTTTAAACATTCAATGTAAGGTATAGTGACAAGTATATGTGAAAAGAGTGCTATCACCAAGCATCTGGGATAGTGGTGAAAACATGACACCAGATGTTTGGAAAATATGGAACGTAATGTCATTTGGAATGCTGCTGCTTCCAAGTTCAACAAAGATTGGAGTGATATTGTTTGTATTTGCAATGATTCAGCTACGTATATGAAAAAGTTGTGTGATGACCTGTCAAAATCGATACCTGAGCGGAAGTGCTTCCCTGTAAGTGATCCTTGCCACTTGTTAGTTGATATGCTGAAAGTATTTTTACAATCTTCAGAGTTAATGAAGAATGCTATTGACTTTTTAGTCCATTCTGGTGCACTGTTTTGTTATGTGCTGGAACTAAAATGCAAATATTTCTCGCTTTGTGTGGCATCAAAGAAAGAGTCATCCCAACTGTGTCACTTAGCTGATGGTTCTCAGTCCAAGGGGCTGTGAATGCTATATTATCCATGTGCCAACCGTTTACAGAATTGATGATGCCAAAGGCAAGAAATGTGAGGATTTATGTTCGCATATTGATAGTGATGTGAAAAAAAGTACACTCTACTGCATTCTTAGATTTTTACAGGAAAACATAACTGCTGTAGTGGGCATAATAAAACAACTAGACTCTGAAAACACCCTTGTCTGCCAAGTGTTCAGCATATTGGGTGTAGATGTGAAACATCTCCTTGAGAGTAGGCTGGGCGACATCATTAGTGACTTTGGCACTGCAACATGTTCCATGTTAGAGTGCTTGCCACTTGGTAAGCTAAGCGATGTTGACAAGCAATTCAGGAACCTTCATTTTACAATGTATGAGAAATGGCTTGCAATGATGCATAGAAGTGTCCCTTCACCAACCATGGCATTTGAAGTCAATGAAACCTCACTGTGGGAGTTTTCTCTGTAGTTTCAAAAGTGTTGCTTCATTTTTGACCGCTTCAATAACTCTGAGGGCATAAGTGCCCAGTTCTACACAAATGTTCCCGAACCTGCCCAGAGAATTGCAATCTTCAAGTGCACCACTATTGGCATGGAAAGCTATGTCAGTGGCACAGTTAGCAAATTGTGTACTGGCTGTTTTGCGGTTGCCCATCTCAAGTGACAATGTTGAGAGGGCCTTTTCACAGAAAAAAGTTTACATGGGAAGGAAAAAGTGAGCGCACATGACCAAAGACTCACTGAAGAAGTATTGTATGGTGTACTACAATAAGATTGATTTACAAAAATGTATTTGGACCTCATATACACTGTACGTACACTGTCTATATACCATTGACTATCAGTGCAGAAAGCAAGCAATAATAAAAGCAAAGCGTTCCATAAACACCGGAAAAACATTGTTTCTGTTGTTCTTAATGGCGTTAAAATGTGTAACCACTGTTTTGTTTAAGGTATTGAAATCAGTTCAAAACACTGAAAAACCCCCACCAGAATTTACCAAAAATAGAAACTGAAAACTGGAAAGCCCAATTATAGGTTTTAAGTGTAGTGACCTCAGATATAAGAAAACGTATATATGTCGTAAGTTGTGCTAGCACCAGCATACACAGGCTGCAATGGCAGGCCGTAGTCACAATTTGAGTGGTCTCCCATGAGTGGCATAATACATGCTTCAGCCCATCGGGGCCCCTGAGGTACCTATGCCCTGGGTACCTTAGCACCATATACTAGGGACTTACAAGGGTAGAAGGGTACACCAGTAGCCAATGTGGCGAGTACCTAAGTACTCACCATGGTCCAATTTAGGGAGGAAGCACAGAGACTATGGTCCTGATTAGCAGGATCCAGTCCGACTTGTCAGAAAACAGAATGACACCAGCAAAAAGTGGGGGTAACCATGAAAGCAGATCCTACTTTCCTACAACGCAACGCTGCGCAAATTGCTGTGTTGCAGTACTCTGCCACACTGCGACGTTCCAGGGGTGGAGCGTGGGTGTTCCCACGCAGCCACCCATGGATTTTAACACATTCCCAAATTTACCATTACTGGTAGACCTGGGAATGTGCCAAAATGCTACTCCTCCCCAGGTGAGGAGTAACGAGGAGAAATATTTTTTATTTCTCCTCGTTTTTTCCTCTTTCTATGTGTGCTGCATTCTTCAGCACACATAGAAAGAGACAAATGCCTCAGAGAATTGTTTTTGTGCAGTCATTGTAGGTCTTAGGTTTTTTGTGTGCTATGTCGTGTTCCACTTAGTTCTTTGTTGTCCAGGATTTGGGTAAAACATGAATTGGCACAGCCTGGAAGATACCAGGGGCCAGATTTACCATGGCCTTGCATTGCCCTTGTGTCACGCAAGGTGGCGAAAACCCTTATCTGGGATACATAAGCCACACAAAGCCACTCTGCATGGCTCTGCGTGGTTTAGTAAATCTAAGGTAATACAAGGCAGCGCATTTCGCTCCCTTACGTTACCTTGTAGCAGGGAGGCATTCAATTGGTAAAGCGTGGGCATTTCTACTGCGTTGCGCTGCATTGCCTTGTTCCAGATTTTTTAAGCTATTAAAAGTCATGCAAAGTGGCGTTGTATGGCTGCATAAATCTGGCTTCGAGGCGTGCGTGATGCATGTACCACGTTGTGTGGTGGAAGCATGACGGAAAGCTCTCATAAATATACCCCACAGTGCGCAATGCGAGAGCAGAAATGGTCCATAACTTTGAAAAAAGGGAGCACTTCTGCTCTCTCTCTTTCATGAAATGCAGCGCATCAACTTTGCTTGCTGCCCTCCGTCACCGGAATGATTAGTAAATATGAATAGGACACTGTAGCCCTGTGCCATTACCCCGCTGTTTTTACACCGCAAAATCTTTTAGAATGCAGGGCTTTACAACACATTCCATTACAACGCATTCCCCATTACAACGCAATTTACTATTCTAACTCCGCGGGGGCATTAATTGGGGAATGCGTTGTAATAGTTTGTGGTGTAAAGACCTGCGTTGTAAAAGTTTTTGCGGTGCAAAAAATGCGGGGTAATGGCATGCGGAGTAACGCATGCGGGATAAAGGATGTTTCACAGTAAATATGCCTGAGTGCCTCGCAGAGACTTATTTATATGTTTTAATGCCTGTTGATCAACTGTAAATATTTTACATATTGACTAATAATTTTAAGCTTGACAATAAGTAGATATTGTTTGTATGGTTATTTTTATTGACCACAAATAAACAAATTAAATATAAAATAACATTTGCAAAAAATCTGAGCTTCCTGAAGCAGTAAACCTTCGAGGAATTCCCATCCAGCTGCTGCAGGTGGAACTCTGGTGATTTTGTCAATGGTTATTTATTACTACACTGAGAAATACTGCCAAAAGAAATTACCATTTAGTCACTTATTGCACATCTCATACATATAGAAATATGTACAAAGATGGAGGTATTACATTTGAGGTCCAGTGCTTCTCTTTTACATGTAACAAAACGAAGGTTCGTGTTCCTTCCCTCCTGTGCCTAGAGACGTCTGCATCAAGGCGCCGCCTCAGCCTTTCACCCTTGCAAGGTGAGCGCTACTAACATTTATATTTACACAAGGGCCCAGATTTATCAACGGATTTCATTGCCGTTGCGTCATGCAGGGTGATGCAAGCGTGACGCAAGGGCAACGCATTCCTTAATTCAGATGTACCAATGCATGTAAGGCCATGTTGCGTGGCCCTGCGTGTCTTGGTAAATCTGGAGTAATCCAGGGCAGCTTAAGTCGCTGTCTTGCTTTACCGTGTTCCGGGAATGCATTACATGCGTGTAGAGTGTGTTTTTCCACGCATCCACCCATGTTTTTGGCACATTCCCAGATCTACAGAGAGTAGTAAACCTAGGAATGCGTCAAAATTGAATGCCTTCCTGATAGAGGCGCAACAAGAAGAAAAATCTTTATTTCTCCTTGTTGTGCAGGAAGGTGTCGTATCCTGCACAAAAACAATGCTACCTGTAACACTGGCACATTTGCACACTTGCAAGAGCGCCTGCATTAGCAATAGGCAGCACACAGTGTACCAGCGCAGTGAGAGAACAGGAATTCAGAATATGTTAGTAAATATGGCGCATTCCTCTCATCTCTCCATTTGAAGCAGCGCAGCAAAGCAAGTTGTCTTGCTGCATTTCGCTGCATCAAAGGATGATAAATGTGGCCCAAGTTGCATGGAAGCACATGCTGTTTCCTCTATGTATGGGTCTCCAACCACAGAGCAAGGGGCATATTTACAAAGAGTTAGCGCTGCCGCAGCATCATTATTTTTGACACAGCGCTGGCACAATCAGTGCTCCACACTGCTCCATATTTACAAATTGACGCACTGGGCCCAATACATCAGTTTGTACAGGCCTGCGTCATATTATACCTGCGCCAGGTATAATGTACGCAAGGTAGGTGTTCCCACGTTAAAAGCCACTTAGATCTCAAGCAGTGAAATTTACAACTTTTCACTGTGTCACTATACGACTTGACTGCTTCAAAATCCCTACATCTTCTCAAACCAGGCGTAAGGATTGATGCAGGGCATTTAACATGGAACTCGCTTCTGTCTTTGATGCATTCCTGGAGTTGCGTCAGTCTTATGACCAGCTCCAGCAATGCGTCACTTTAGCGCCAACATGTGCGTCAGCAATTCTGATGCATCTGTGAATCCTTGCGCCATGGAGCCCTATATTGTAAATATAGCGCATCCATGGCGTTGTTAGAGCAAGCGCAATAAATCTGACGCATTGATGCTGATGCATCAGTTCTTGTAAAGACGTCCCTAATTGTGTGAATTGCAGGAAGGTTAATGCACTTGTGCGCACTCCTCCTGTCTCTGTTACGTCGTGGTGCTGAGATGATAACTGCATCCTTCTGCAGACGGTGTCCTGATGGAGTGCACTCATGTGAGCAAGGCCTGGATGTCTGGCACATGAGTCTGCAGCCAGGGTACATTACTGCAGCTAGTAACCCTGTGGTGTCTCCAGCACAAGGGTGAAATACCAATCTTGTCACTAGATATCCCTGTAGAGCACATACCACAAGTGTACGGTAATGCAACCTGTCACAAGATGTCCCAAGAGCAAGCACCACAAGTGTGCAGTACTAGACCCTGTTACTAGATGTCCCTATAGAGCAAGCAACATAAGTGTGTAGTACCACACCCTGTCACTAGATGTCCCTGAAGAGCACACATCACAAGGGTGCGGCATCGCAACCTATCACTAGGTGTCCCTGTAGAGAAAGAAGCACAAGTATGCAGTGCCGCACACTGTCACTAGATGTCCCTGTAGACCAAGTGCCACAATTGTGCAGCACTGCACCTTGCTACTAGGTGTCCATGTCGATGAAGAAGCAGAAGGGTGCAGTACCGCACACTGTCACTAGATGTCCGTGTTGGAAAAGCATCAGAACAGTGCAGCATCCTCCACATTACCACATGTCTGTGAAATATGCAGCACTAAGGTGCGATCCCAACCACCATGGGGTACACTATGTGCTGCCTATTGCTAATGCAGGCGCTCTTGCAAGTGTGCAAATGTGCCAGTGTTACAGGTAGCATTGTTTTTGTGCAGGATAGGACACCTTCCTGCACAACAAGGAGAAATAAAGATTTTTCTTCTTGTTGCGCCTCTATCAGGAAGGCATTCAATTTTGACGCATTCCTAGGTTTACTACTCTCTGTAGATCTGGGAATGTGCCAAAAACATGGGTGGATGCGGGAAAAACACACTCTCCATGCATGTAATGCATTCCCGGAACACGGTAACGCAAGACAGCGACTTACGCTGCCCTGGATTACTCCAGATTTACCAAGCCGCGCAGGGCCACGCAACATGGCCTTACATGCATTGGTACATCTGAATTAAGGAATGCGTTGCCCTTGCGTCACTATTGCGTCACCCTGCATGACGCAACGGCAATGAAATCCGTTGATAAATCTGGGCCCTTGTGTAAATATAAATGTTAGTAGCACTCACCTTGCAAGGGTGAAAGGCTGAGGCGGCGCCTTGATGCAGACGTCTCTAGGCACAGGAGGGAAGGAACACGAACCTTCGTTTTGTTACATGTAAACGAGAAGCACTGGACCTCAAATGTAATACTTCCATCTTTGTACATATTTCTATATGTATGAGATGTGCAATAAGTGACTAAATGGTAATTTCTTTTGGCAGTATTTCTCAGTGCAGTAATAAATAACCATTGACAAAATCACCAGAGTTCCACCTGCAGCAGCTGGATGGGAATTCCTCGAAGGTTTACTACTTCAGGAAGCTCAGATTTTTTGCAAATGTTATTTTATATTTAATTTGTTTATTTGTGGTCAATAAAAATAACCATACAAACAATATCTACTTATTGTCAAGCTTAAAATTATTAGTCAATATGTAAAATATTTACAGTTGATCCACAGGCATTAAAACATATAAATAAGTCTCTGCGAGGCACTCAGGCATATTTACTGTGAAACATCCTTTACCCCGCATGCGTTACTCCGCATGCCATTAGCCCGCATTTTTTGCACCGCAAAAACTTTTACAACGCAGGTTTTTACACCACAAACTATTACAACGCATTCCCCAATTAATGCCCCCACACGGAGTTAGAATAGTAAATTGCGTTGTAATGGGGAATGCGTTGTAATGGAATGTGTTGTAAAGCCCTGCATTATAAAAGATTTTGCGGTGTAAAAACAGCGGGGTAATGGCACACGGAGTAAAAGTGTGCAGGGCTACAGTGTCCTATTCATATTTACTAATCATTCCGGTGACGGAGGGCAGCAAGCAAAGTTGATGCGCTGCATTTCATGAAAGAGAGAGAGCAGAAGTGCTCCCTTTTTTCAAAGTTATGGACCATTTCTGCTCTCTCATTGCGCACTGTGGGGTATATTTATGAGAGCTTTCCGTCATGCTTCCACCACACAACGTGGTACATGCATCACGCAAGCCTCTAAGCAAGATTTATGCAGCCATAAAATGCCACTTTGCATGACTTTTAATAGCTTAAAAAATCTGGAACAAGGCAATGCAGCGCAACGCAGTAGAAATACACACGCTTTACCCACTGAATGCCTCCCTGCTACAAGGTAACATAAGGGAGCGAAATGCGCTGCCTTGTATTACCTTAGATTTACTAAACCACGCTGAGCCATGCAGAGTGGCTTTGTGTGGCTTATGTATCCCAGATAAGGGTTTTCGCCACCTTGCCTGACACAAGGGCAATGCAAGGCCATGGTAAATCTGGCCCCTGGTATCTTCCAGGCTGTGCCAATTCATGTTTTACCCAAACCCTGGACAACAAAGAACTAAGTGGAACACGACATAGCACACAAAAAACCTAAGACCACCTACGACTGCACAAAAACAATTCTCGGAGGCATTTGTCTCTTTCTATGTGTGCTGAAGAATGCAGCACACATAGAAAGAGGAAAAAACGAGGAGAAATAAAAATATTTCTCCTCGTTACTCCTCACCTGGGGAGGCGTAGCATTTTGGCACATTCCCAGGTCTACCAGTAATGGTAAATTTGGGAATGTGTCAAAATCCATGGGTGGATGCTTGGGAAGACCCATGCTCCACCCCTGGAACGTCTCAGTGTGGCAGAGTACTGCAACACAGCAATTTGCGCAGCGTTGTGTTGTAGGAAAGTAGGATCTGCTTTCATGGTTACCCCCACTTTTTGCTGGTGTTATTCTGTTTTCTGACTAGTCTGACTGGTACCCTGCTAATCAGGACCATAGTCTCTGTGCTTCCTCCCTAAATTGGACCATGGTGAGTACTTAGGCAATCGCCACATTGGCTACTGGTGTACCCTTCTACCCTTGTAAGTCCCTAGTATATGGTGCTAAGGTACCCAGGGCATAGGTACCTCAGGGGCCCCCGATGGGCTGAAGCATGTATTATGCCACCCGTGGGAGACCACTCAAATTGTGGCTACGGCCTGCCATTGCAGCCTGTGTATGCTGGTGCTACCACAACTTACGACATATATACGTTTTCTTATATCTGAGGTCACTACACTTAAAACCTATAATTGGGCTTCAGTTTCTATTTTTGGTAAATTCTGGTGGGGTTTTTTCAGTGTTTTGAACTGATTTCAATACCTTAAAAAAACAGTGGGTACACATTTTAACGCCATTAAGAACAACAGAAGCAGTGTTTTTCCGGTGTTTATGGAACGTTTTGCTTTTATTATTGCTTGCTTTCTGCACTGATAGTCAATGGTATATAGACAGTGTAAGTACAGTGTATATGAGGTCCAAATACATTTTTGTAAATCAATCTTATTGTAGTACACCATACAATACTTCTTCAGTGAGTCTTTGGTCATGTGCGCTCACTTTTTCCTTCCCATGTAAACTTTTTTTCTGTGAAAAGGCCCTCTCAACATTGTCACTTGAGATGGGCAACCGCAAAACAGCCAGTACACAATTTGCTAACTGTGCCACTGACATAGCTTTCCATGCCAATAGTGGTGCACTTGAAGATTGCAATTCTCTGGGCAGGTTCGGGAACATTTGTGTAGAACTGGGCACTTATGCCCTCAGAGTTATTGAAGCGGTCAAAAATGAAGCAACACTTTTGAAACTACAGAGAAAACTCCCCACAGTGAGGTTTCATTGACTTCAAATGTCATGGTTGGTGAAGGGACACTTCTATTGTAAGGAAAAGGGGCACCCCTGACACAAATTCCTAAATCAGGGAAAATAGCTCAAATGTAAATATCACAATATAGGAATGACAACTTTAATTATAGACAGAAATAACAATTATGAAAACATGCGGACTCTGTGAAAGGTATCAAAAATATTTATTATTATATTTATGAATGTAAATTGTCTAGAAAGTCTATACATTTAAAAGAAAGGAGAAAGAACAAGGAAAGAACGTGATTCTCTCCATATTCAATTCTACATAAAATACAAATCAATTTTTATATGGACGTTCTGTGAATTGCATTGTATGTCATATCAATGTTCATATGAATAGAATTATACACAGTCTTTAGATTAAATTCTTGTATCAGGACATGTGAATAAAGTGAATAATCACTACAAAAAGGACCTTGTTCTTTCTCCTTTCTTTTAAATGTATAGACTTTCTAGACAATTTACATTCATAAATATAATAATAAATATTTTTGATACCTTTCACAGAGTCCGCATGTTTTCATAATTGTTATTTCTGTCTATAATTAAAGTTGTCATTCCTATATTGTGATATTTACATTTGAAGGGACACTTCTATGCATCATTGCAAGCCATTTCTCATACATTGTAAAATGAAGGTTCCTGAATTGCTTGTCAACATCGCTTAGCTTACCAAGTGGCAAGCACTCTAACATGGAACATGTTGCAGTGCCAAAGTCACTAATGATGTTGCCCAGCCTACTCTCAAGGAGATGTTTCACATCTACACCCATTATGCTGAACACTTGGCAGACAAGGGTGTTTTCAGAGTCTAGTTGTTTTATTATGCCCACTACAGCAGTTATGTTTTCCTGTAAAAATCTAAGAATGCAGTAGAGTGTACTTTTTTCACATCACTATCAATATGCGACCATAAATTCTCCCATTTCTTGTCTTTGGCATCATCAATTCTGTAAACGGTTGCCACATGGATAATATAGCATTCACAGCCCCTTGGACTGAGAACCATCAGCTAAGTGACACAGTTGGTATGACTCTTTCTTTGATGCCACACAAAGCGAGAAATATTTGCATTTTAGTTCCAGAGCTTAACAAAACAGTGCACCAGAATGGACTAAAAAGTCAATAGCATTCTTCATTAACTCTGAAGATTGTAAAAATACTTTCAGCATATCATCTAACAAGTGGCAAGGATCACTTACAGGGAAGCACTTCCGCTCAGGTATCGATTTTGACAGGTCATCACAAAACTTTTTCATATACGTAGCTGAATCATTGCAAATACAAACAATATCACTTCAATCTTTGTTAAACTTGGAAATAACCTTTTTGCAGCAGCATTCCAAATGACATTACGTTCCATATTTTCCAAACGTCTGGTGTCATGTCTTCACCACTATCCCAGATGCTTGGTGATAGCACTCTTTTCACATATACTTGTCACTATACCTTACATTGAATGTTTAAAGCCTGAGGTGTTGGCAATTCACCTACTATCAATACTGACTCACTATAAACTGGGGGGTTATTTATGAGCCCTTGCGTCACTTTTGCGCCGCCGGTGCGTCACTTTTTGTGACGCACCAGCGGCGTAAAAAATGTGCCATGTTACGTCATATTTACAAAGTGACGCATCTAGGTAGATACGTCACTTTGTAAACCCCTGCGCCACATTATACCTGCGCAAGGTATATTGTATGCAGGGTGGGCGTTCTGACACAAGTAAGCCTCGTAGAAGTGACGCAGTGAAATCTATGAGTTTTCACTGCGCCACTTCTAGGACGCAAATGCGTCAATATCTTACGCCTGCTTCACAGCAGGCATAAGACTGACACAGGCACATTTGAAATCGGACTTGCCCATGTGAAATGACCCATTGCTGGAGTTGCGTCACTTTTGTGACACACTCCAGCAATGCGTCATTTTTGCGCCTACAGATACGTCAGAAATACTGTTGTATCTGTAACTCCTTGTGACATGATGCGTCATACTGTAAATATGACGCATCATTGGTGTCGCAAGGAGGGCGCAATGAAAAGTGACGCATCGCTGTTTTCACGCAGCGATGCGTCACTTTTCATAAATGAGGCCCTGGGGGCTGATGTATCAAGGGTTTTTACCCATTATCTGTAGGTAAATGTGATGGCACATATTGGGAAAGATTCGTATGAAACCAGCCATTTCACCTATCAGTGAAAGAATCAAACGCAGCCAAATTGTCAAATATGATTTTGATATTTCCTTATTCTCTACAGTTTATAAAATCATTAAATAAGACCTAAAACATGCTTCTAAACCGTGCATCTTTAGACCAAAGACCACAAAACTGAAAAAAAGCAAAAGGAAGAAGAAATAGTATTTTAGTGACATCCCTAAACAACAAAACTCAAGCAGAATGATGTTAGCCCAGTCTTTCTTGCTGCTAGCTTGTATAACAAAGTTACATTGTATTGGCCCCTTCAGGAAGAAAAGAAATGACTCTTTCACTCTCCCTTTCCTTTCTTTGAATGGCATTTAGTTTGTGGTTCTGCAGGTATTTTTTCAGTGTTTATATGTTTACACTGGTGAGGGCTATTTCCCTTTCGGTGGGGTTTTATAAGTTATTATAGGTTTAAACCTAAAACCGGACAGCCTACCTATAAGTCAACCCTAAGGCAGGCCTTTCAATACTGAAGGCAGATTGCTCAGTTATAAGTCTGAGGGTGCCTCTGCATGAGCAGGACACCCCTACAAACCTGTGTCCATTCTCCAGGCGTTGTAAGTGCCTCAGACATTACGATACATATAGTGGCCATGCAACATTACGCGATGGCTAACTATAAACTGGCTGTAACGAACCCTAGCATGCCTGGTATCAAACCCTAACACCGTAAACGGTGTTGAAGGTATGATTCCATGCACTGTGGGGCTCCTCCGGGAAGCCCTCAGTGCTCCCGGTACCAGTCTTCCAGAGTCTGACAGCAAGCTATGGCTGCTGCCGACCGCAGACACGAATCTGCCCTCCTTCTGTTGAGCCAAGCTCAAGCAGGGGAAGGTAGGACAATGGCGGGAATACGTACAAGCCCCTATCGCCACGGGAACGTCACTTTTTAGGACGTTCCTGTGGCGATAGGGGCTTCGCCTTATTTACAAGGCAGTGTTGAGCCACTTAACGTGGCTTAACACTGCCTTGTAAATAACGCCCCCTTTCACACGATGCTTAGCGTGAAAAGGGTGAGCAGTGAGTGTTGTGGTGGGCGTTCGACCGCAACACCCATTGATTTTGACGCTGCCCCCTATTTACAAGGGTAGCGTAAATAGGAGGCAGTGCCAAAATTAAGACCAGGGACAACCTGGGGGATATGTACAATGAAGTGGCCGAGCGTGTCGTTACCCTCCTTGGCTTAATGACACGCTCCACCACTGCTGTGGTACAGCCTTGCTTTTCCCCCTGTGATGGCGCTAAGTTTAACAACTTAGCGCCAACGCAGGCACCCTTGCACCAGAGTGCAAGAGTGTCTGTGTGCAGGGGAGGATTGGTTATGTGTAGGAAGGTGTCCCTTCCTGCACATACACAATCCTAAAATGCCATTTTGTAACTTTCATGTGTGCTGCTTCATGCAGCACACATGAAAGTTACAAAATGGCATTTGTTTAAAAGGTTTGTTCATGTACAGGAAGAGACACCTTCCTGTACATGAACAAACCATGGCATTTTGCTTTTTCCATGTGTGCTGCACAAGGCAGCACACATGGAAAAAACAAAAACGAGGAGAAATAATGCATTTCTCCTCGTTTCACCAACTTAAGACCAGGATTTTCCTCGTCTTAATTTTGGCGCTGCCTTCTATGTACTCCACCCTTGTATATAGGGGACAGCGTCAAATACAATGGGTGTTGCGGTGGAACGCCCACCACAACATCCACTGCACGCCCCTTTCACGCTAACCATAGTGTGAAACAGTGCCTTATGTACAAGGCAGCGTTAAGCCACATTGACGCTGCCAAGGCTTGTTGGTGCTCCCACCCGACACCGACCCCCTGGCTCTTGACATCCGAAGTGGGACAGCTTGTGAACGGCTCCTGGTCTTCTACAGCGTCGCCTGGTCCGCACAGCTACAGCTACAGCGCCAAAGTCACCGTCAACTCGCCTGCACCTTCCGACATCAGTGGGCATTCGTCTTCAGTGCCTCCTGCTCACTCCTGAGTGGCATAGACTCTATTCCCTCTGCATGCAGGTACCTCTCTTCTTGCCCCCTTGGCTCCTCCAGAAGTGAATATAAGGTTTAGTTTTTTTTTCCCCAGTCAGGAAGGTGCGCTGATGATTTTGTTTCAGGCCAGGTGCCAATCGGCATACGTTAGAGCGCAGGACGGGCAGGAGTGGGTGGGGCTTTACAGCAGTCTTTGTTTGAAGTAAAGTGCGCATGTGGGGTTGGACGGTGCCCTTCTGCGTCCAACCCCACATGCGCTCTTTAGGCTGCTCCTATGTGCAATGTTGGTGAGCAAGAGGAGTTACGGCTGTACCCCTCGGTCTCTTAAGGAGCGCTGCGTTTCCCCGCTCCAGCCAATCCTGGCGTTGCTTCCATGCTGTTTGATAACATAAATGGCAATGAAGCAGCGTCTGGATTGGCCCAGTAGAGGCAGGCAGGGCGCTTTGTAATTGAAATCGGTCAGGTTAGAGTTCAGCAGTGCCGGCGCCTACAACTTTCTTCTGTGCTGTCGGCCTTCGTCAGAAACAAAGTGGACGTGTTAACGTGACATCTGTCCTTCCCAGCCTCGGTGAGTCTTGCCCAAAATTCTGTTAATATTCAGTCAGAATTATTGTGTGCCTGTGTGTTGCAGGCAGCTGTCCATACAATGCTACTGCTCTCATTACAAGGAGCTGCCCTCACACTACACAGGCCTAGTATTATGGGATGCCTCAGTCAGCTCTGGTAAAATGGCTCATTATATTCGTCTGCACAGATTGTTCATGGATTTGAATGTCCTTTTTTCTGTTTTTTTTTGTTAGTGACTTGTTCTCTGTCTTTCTTCTAACTTGAGTCATCATGCTGCTAAAATGTGGTGTTTTGTTCTCTGTTTCGCTTCACAAATCTCTGTTTCATTTCATAATTGTCCGTTTTATTGCTTCAGCTTATGTTGGTAAGTTGCTTTTACTCTGCACTTCACAGTCCCTTTAAGTGGTGACGGAAAGACAAAAAGAAAAGGGAAGGCATTCTGAAAACCATTCCCAGGGGG
Organism: Calotriton arnoldi; assembly: GCA_963921515.1. NCBI lineage: Eukaryota > Metazoa > Chordata > Amphibia > Caudata > Salamandridae > Calotriton > Calotriton arnoldi. The sequence goes on along the minus strand of CAWUFW010001334.1, from coordinate 2,075,841 downwards.
TAGTGGCGACCCTGCTTCAGCACTTATCCCTGTAGTGTTGAGGCACCGGTAGGAGGTGGGTGAGGGAGTCTGGAATTTGATTGACATTTCACCGTCACTGCCAAAGAGCACATTCCCCCTGCTAACAGTGGTGGGCCAGACTTTTGTGAAATTTGATTTTGAATAGGATGTTGCTAGTGAGGAGCCAGAAGGGCTGGGACAGTGTTAGGCTCATGTGCTATAAAGTATTTTGGGTTTTATGTCAGAACACCAGGAGAGAAATACACTTATCAACCTTCTAGCTTCCTGACATGTTCAGCACAAGCACAGGGTGAGGCCCTGTGTTATGGAAGTGGTCTGAAATGTGTCTGGGCATACAGGGATAGTGTTGGTATCATATAATTGGCAACACCCCACAAGCCCACCTACACCTGACATTGATTTCATCATTGCAGCCGGGGCCAGTAGAGAACTGCTAAGAACATTCTGTGAAATTAGTCGGTGTTCTGTTAACAGGGGATTTAACTGGTGGTCATGCAGTTTGGGGAGCACTGTCACAAATGTATTACTAAAGGATGGTGTGCAAATATATTACTAAAGGATGGTGCAGTAGTGCACTGTCATTCACATAAAGCACATTTTCACTGAAATGAGCATTACATTTTTACAATCATGCAATTCTACTGATAATTTTATAAATCAATGATTTGCCTACTCTTTAAAAAAAAAAAACCTCCCCCAAACTTCTCTTATGATAGTCAGGCTAGCTCGCTACGCTAGCAACGTAACACTCATCCACGGCTTTTACGCCCTACCACTTTCAAATGTCGCCAACCGCCACTGCAACCACGACTTCCCCATTGACTTGTATTGAGCATACGGTCCTGTTTCCACTCTGCACACGGACTCCGCGGGGTTACTGGGTAATCACCTTGGGTGGTTCTTTGGGTCCCCGGCTCTTCTAAGTCTTCTGGGTCCAGTCTCGACTTAGGTCGTGGTTTGCATTCCACTATCTTAGTATATGGTTTGGTCTCGACCTGGAGACCACTGTGTATTTGTGCTACTGTTCTATTACTGAAGTATTTTGTGTTTTGTGATTATATCTCCGGGGAGGAGATATTGCAATGTGTTAGTGAGTGTTTATAATGACTGCCTATTTTTATAACTACACTGTGTGGTTCTTTTTCACTTAACCTATACCATAAGATTAAGTACTGGTGAAACAAGCTGCTTTACACTCCTTCTGGACTAAGCCTGAAGACTGCTCTCCACAGCTACCACTTGGAGAGCTTTTGAAGGTTGTCTAAGACCACTAAAATCACCATAAGGGTTGTCTGGATTAGTGCAAGTGCTACACTTGCATAAGTGAGCACTATATACGAAGCTAGCCTCCGACATGCGTTACACTTGGTTTATCAAGCTATGCGGGCCACGTAAGGTGGCATTGCATGGCGCGATAATTCATACATAATAGTTGTGTTGCCCCTTCTCCCCCTTTCGTGGCGCCAGGGCGACGCAACTGAATGATAAGTATGCCCCTTAGTGAGTATGCCCCGAAACGGACACAAGTCCCATTGCTTCCAATGCCCTTTTGTGAGACAGGATTGCAGTCACTCTGCAAACCTTGGGCGCAGTTGATGATCCTTGACAAATCCACAGTTTATGTTTTTGCAGGTTTTATCATCCTGCGGGCTTTAGGGTCGATTTGCAACAGAACCCGAGTACCGTGCACATTTTTTTTCTGAAATTGAAAATCAATTCATCGGGTTTTCACAAATGTAGTTACCCTCCTACTCCACCTGAATCTCTGTATTTCAGATATCCCAGCTTAACACCGCAAGAAAAGCGTGTTTTAAGGATGGAAACAAACAGCCCATTAGTTAATAAGATGTACTTTGAAAGAATGACTTAATTGGTAATTATGATAGACCAGTGCTGATAAGAATCTTACTTATAATTTACACGATCATAGAACTGTGTGGAAGGGCCGTGTGACGTATCGATAAGTGTCACCTCTAGGCACTGTGTATGCATCCATTCTTGCTGTGATAAAACCCATGACATCATAGTGCTCAAAAACATTTTCCCGAGCGCATTTTGGGCAGTGCCTTTCTTCAGGGGGCAGTTACTGTCCAATTACAAGCTAGCATTTCTGGTTGTCTGGTAGAACCGTCCAGTGTCCAGCTTCCTCCCAGGTAGGTGGTCTGAGTAGTGTGGAGAAGGGTACTACAGCAGGGACGTGTTGTAGGTCACAGCAAGCAGAGCTTGCCTCTGACCCTGTGTATCTCACCCAACCATGTCCCATGAGACAACTGCACCCGCAGATGTCTCACCGGACAGGAGAGAACCAGGGCCGGACTGGCCGTAGCGGGCACCGGGTGTTTCCCAGTGGGCCTCCAGGGTGGGGGCCGTTTTTGTTACAGGGCCGTTTTTGCAGCATAGCTGCAATATCGGCCCCTGTAACAAAATCGGCCGAAACTGGCCTTGCCAAACATCTCGGCCGCACCCCCAAATCCCCGGGGGGCCGGCCGAGCACTTTGCCAGGGCCGGTTTTGGTTCCCAGTCCGGCCCTGGAGAGAACTGGACAGTGCCCAACTTACCAATATATAGGGCCTCATTTACTTATTTTTGGCGTAGGGCAGCGCCTCAACCCTCCCTTCTGCGTTGCCCTACATCAAAAGAAAAGGGCAGGAAGGTCGCGCATCTATGAGATACGACGCATTCCTGGCCTCTTTTAGTGCGCTGGTGCTCAAATGGCTGCTTTGGTGCAAGGGTGCTTGCATTGAAATAAGGTTATTTTTTTGCAGGCAGGGACACCTTCCTGCACAAAAACAACCGTTACCCCACCCCTGGGGAGGCACAGGCTTTTGACGCATTCTCAGGTTTACAGCTTGTTGTAAATCAGGGAATGTGTCAAATGCCATGGGTGTTGAACACCCACCATAACAATAACGCCCATTGCACGCAGTGGCGGCTGGTGGAATTTGAAACTGTTGGGGCGTATGCAGAACGAATCAACGTATGCGAGCGAGCGAGCCCGACGGCAATAAGGGGGGTTCGGGGGGGTTCTCCCACCGTGAGGACATTTTTTAAAAATTGGCATCTTTATGGTGCGATTTTCAGCACTATTTCTGTGATAAATGAACTAAAAATTTTGGGGCATATTAGCAAGACCTACGTTAAAATTATCGCCGTTTTAGCAGCAGGAAACTGCCGCTAAAACGGCGATAATGGGCTTGCTAATATGCGTTATAGAATTCCAATAGAAGCCCAGGTTAGATGTGCAGGACATCTAACCTGGGCTTCTATTGGAATTCCATAACGCATATTAGCAAGCCCATTATCGCCGTTTTAGCGGCAGTTTCCTGCCGCTAAAACGGCGATAATTTTAACGTGGGTCTTGCTAATATGCCCCTCAGTTCTTCTAGGCATTCATAAAAGAAAACTCATACATTATTTCAGAGAATTTCTGGGTTGCCAAGCAAGTCTGACTTCTGAAGAGGGCTAGGGTACTAAGCAAGACTGCTTTGGCTCTACCCTTTCCAATAGAAAACACTAGTTAGCGATATGAACAAGTTCAATGGACAAACCTGGGGTCTAGGGAGAGTCCCTCTCCTGAGAAAGAAATTTAAAAAAGATTGGCAAATGGTGCATTTTAAAGCAAATGAATGCAGCGATAAAGCAAGGCTTATTAAGCAGTGGGAACATATAGTCTTGAAATATTAAACGCATTAAAAACTGCCCCGTATCTTCTTGCATTAATTTGTTCAACAGTTACTGTAATATGTAAATTGTTCTGCATGACAACTTTTGCCCTTTAAAATGTATGCTTGCCCAGTGTCTTGCACTGCATGCAGCATTAACATTGGAAAAATATGCTCTAACCAGACTTCGGGAAGCACCCACAGCTGTTGGCTGTAACCAGTCATATAGAAATATGTGCAGATGAGCGAGTTGAGGCAGCCTATCACGTGTCCTTTTACAATAATATCCCAATAATGCTTGACCGTGCCTTTTATTTCATTAGACATACCCTTAGCACCAGAAATCTTTAACCTTTATGTGTTATTGATCTGGAGCACAAAGCAGACCTTTCCCTATAGTTTTAATTTATTGTTTTCTTCTTATGCTATCAGATTATCGCCCGGACACAGCTGTAATCACTATCCCTTGCTCTAAAAAATACAGTGCTTTCAGTGAACAGGTACTGTCCGGTACTCAGTACCTGCACTTCTTTAATTTGGAAGGGAGACTGCCTGCACATCTCAGCAGTGCTGCAATACATTTAATGGGAGAGTACCGGTACTTCTCAGGAGCAAACAGTTACTAAATAGTGAGTACCTGCAACTCTTCATTTCTTTTTAAAGCACTGGAAAAAAGTATTTTAGGAACCATGTAGAAAATTATATAACATCTAAAATATACTCTCCTGTCTTCTTAGGTGGTTAGGGTTACTCTCCCTATGAAACAATGTTACTCCGTGGTATTAGCCCTGGATTGGGATAATTTTGTACACGTATTTCCACATTTTTTGCTAGAGGGTCCATGTCACAGAATTTCAGCGATAAAGTGCAGTATTAGAGTATTACTAAAATCAGTGGTAATGCCCCAAGTGTGCAGCAGTTCAGTCCCTGCACATTTCTGCCATTACAGTAGATCTCTAGATGGGCCAAGAGTGCATCGGCACAGCTACACCTGTGCTACATCACGGTTTAAGCAGCCTATGCCATACATCCATTACACTAAAGCAGTTCTTACATAGCCTAAATTGTACTCAATCCCTACATTAAATTGAATCCAAAGATGTCCTATTTCATACTCCTTTTGCTTCACATTTATGCATAGGTACAGAGAAAAACACAACAAGAGCAAAACTCTGGTCCTTCCACTCAACATCAAAACCCTAACCAGAGAACCAACATGACCCACACTCTTCCGTCCATAGCACTCCCATGCAGCAGCTTGCTTCCCGTCTGTAAATGTACCTTTGCCCTCTTCAGAGGTTTCAAGTGCCCTATAAACACACCTACAATCCAATTCAATACTATAATTAAAAAAATGTCATTTCGTAAAAATAATTTCCAAGTAAACCTTTTTTTTGCGCAGGAGAAATAACCTTATGAGAAGTAATATACAGCAATCAACCAATACTGAATTGACAAGCGATGTCGAATAATACATTGCATTTGAAAAAGGCGATAGGTTGTGGGTTAGATGAGTTTCAAACTCGAAATTGGTGGAGTCGCCGGAAGATGGCTAATGATGGGGGGGCAGATTTACAAGCCCCCTGCGCCACCAGTACGTCACTTTTCGTGACGTACTGGTGGCGCAGGGGGCTCCTCGATATTTACAAGGAGAGGAAAAGCCACCATGCGTGACTTTTCCTCTCCTTGTAAATACCGTCCCTTCACACGCAGCACTTTGCGGTGAAGGGGCGTTCCATGGGTGTTGCTGTGGGTGTTCCCACGCAACACCCATGGAACAAGACACATCTCCAGAATTACGAGAAATCGTAACTCTGGAGATGCGTTTGAAAGCTACGCCACCCTAGAGGTGGCGTAGCGAGGCGCACCGAGGAGAAATGTTTTCATTTCTCCTCGTTTTTCCTCTTTCAATGCGTGCTGCATTCTGCAGCACGCATTGAAAGAGGAAAAGCCTGTACTGATTGTTTTTGTGCAGAAAGGTGCCCCTTCCTGCACAGAAACAATCTCCCCATGGCGCAGGCATCCTTGCACCATGGTGCAAGGGTGCCTGCGCCGGCGCTTGGCAGCTGTTTGTGCGCCAGCGCAGGGGAGAGCACAGGAATGCGACATATTCTTGTAAATATGTCGCATTCCTGTGCTCTGAAAGTGCCGCAGCGTGGCGCAGCCAAAGGGCTTGCAGCGCCACGCTGCGGCACTTTCTTGTAGATCTGCCCCGGGGTGTCTAGCGGCTGCATTCGCTTTGAGCGCCTAGCAAGCACAAGTTGATAATGTGCACGTATTTTTATCGCGTTTGCAGAAGATGCACAATTATGCAAAAAATAAAATAAATACACAAATAAAGACACCAGTAACCAAAATACCGTAAATGACGTGTTTCTGTCATTAACAGATTTCTCGCAGCACAGCCCAGCTGCAGTGGCAGAAGTTTAAGTGAAGAAAGACTCAGCAGGCTGACGCATCAAACTCCGTAAAGCGTGAAGAAGGTTTCCCCAAAAGCAGGAAACGCTTTCGGCTGGAAGTTGATGTGGGTGCAGTGTTTTCGCCCGGGACTTCAAAAGTGGAAACCCAAAGCAGACGCACATTTGAAGCTTAACAAAACACACACCTGTCCAACCCGTTAGCGGTTAACAAACATGTTTACAGATCAGGCCCCCATGCGTTTCTCCGTCATTGTCCCGCACAGACTGCTGTTAAAGGGCCTTGTAATTTTGTTCCATAATTATTCCATCACTTGACTTTGATGCTGAAGGAGCAGCGGCGATGTGAGTTAAGATGTTTTTAAGCACCCACATTCAACAATTTTGCCAGCTTCTATGCAACGATTTCTCCATCTGTTTCTGTATAATTGGCATAGACATACCGGCCCTCTTTCGCGATTTTTATTTAAGTTGCCCGGATTCTACCTTATCAGAAAAAAACATCAGTATGCTTCAAGAGGGTTCCAAGAGAAGGTGCTGATTCTGAATCGGTGCCATTAAATCAATAGTGGGTTTTTGTTGTTGTTGCTCAAATCATTTTATTGGAATTTTATAGCGTCCACTACTGGTGATGAATATGGGGCACAAACATAGAAATTTTTAAAGAAAGCAATAAATAGGTGAAAGAAAGAATAACACCCATCAAAATAAAAGGGAGATAAATACTTCATAGCAAATATTTAGATTTCCCAAGAAATAATCTTTATCGATTACTTAATAAAAAACTTGTGCAATAGAGCAATGAACATAAAATCAATCACACCTACCATTTCATGACGTGTGGTAAAAGAAGCATAAACAATATTGTCTAAAGGTGCACCTAGCTGCAGTTCTAAAATAATAATAAACAGTAATAATAAAGTACCAGTGATCAGTACATCTGTAAGAGGGATGCCCAAGATGTAATGATGTCAGAGATTTTAATGCACAATTTGAGTGGAAAAGCTCCTTAGATTTAGCACTTTAAGCTCCTCATCAAAATTAAATTTTCCTGAGAATCTCATGCATTCTTGCATGACGTAGGTGGAGGTTTACTTACACAATACACAAACCAGCAGTCGCGGCTCGCATCGCAGTACTGGCGGGGGGGTCGCGCGAGGGTGGGGGCCGGGGAATTAAAATTAAAAAAAGAAAGAAAACTTACCTGACCGCCGGTCCGCGCCGCCTCTGCTGGGCCCTTAGCGCCTTCACTGGAGTGGCAACCCCTCAGCCAATACTGGCGCTGCTCCAGCAGCGCCAGGATTGGCTTAGAGCAGGGTTACTCGCCGCCCGCCTACCCATTAGGAGACCGAGGGTTGAGCCTTTGAACAACCCTCGCTCTCCTAATGGGCATGCGCCAGCCAGAGCAGACACTAGACCGCATGACCGGGCACGGCGGAAAAATTCACCGACCTTCACCAGTCATGCGCACTTGTGGTGCTGCCTGCCCCTGGTCTGACAATGCATCATGCATGTCAGTCAACATCAGACTCTGAAGGGGGTGGGCGGTCCGATGTCATGCTGACTGACATGATTGTCAGTTCTCCCTCGGCATCTCTGAACTTAAGTAAACTGAGTCAGTTTACTTAAGTTCACAGACGCCGAGGGAGCTGCGGGCGCGGGCGGCTTGTGGGGCAATGCCCCAGCGCCCCTAATGGATGCACCGCCACTGATTGCACGCCTCCCTATTGCGGTGTGAGGCAACACAGCGACTTGCACTGCATTGCCGCTCACCATATTTACGAGGCCATGAAAAGCCATGCAGGGTGAGTTTTGTGGCCTCCTAGATATGGCTAAACCTTGTGCACCCCTGGAAAGTCAAAGAAAGTGATGATCCAGCGGCGCACAGGACTTGTAAATTAGCCCCATAGTGCTTTTTAGCTCCCTGTATGTGCTGACACACCTGTGACTACCTAGTACTAAAGCAGGCACTTTTGTGCTATGGTGCAACGGTGCCTGCGTTACAGGCAGGATTGGTTTTGTGCAGGAAGATATACCTTCCAAGACAAAAACAATCCTTAGAGGCATATTCCTCTTTCTATGTTGCTGCACAATGCAGCATGCATGGAAACAGGAACTAATGAGGGGAAATGGAAATATTTCTCCTTGTTATGCCTCTGTTGGGCAGGCGCATCATTCTGGTGCTAACACAGGTGTACAAGTGTTTGTAAATCTGGGTTTGTGTCATTATACATGGGTTGGTGCAAAGGAACGTCCAAGTACCACCCACGCAACATCTAGCCGGAACAAAGGAGCACAAGCGTTGCGTTACTTTGTATTTACTAAACCACTAATAACCACACAAATCTACTTTGTGTGGCTTAGTAAATGCCAAAATGGATTTTGCGTCGGGCTGCGCCACAAAAGTGGCATAACCCTGATGCAAAAGTTTGGTAAATTTAGGTCAAACTGTAGCAGTATAACCTTTAGCTTCTTAGACTGATACTAATTTGTATGCAAATACACTCAGTAATTGTTTACCCGCGGCGATATGTAAGACTATTCCTGGTGTGTTGCAGCTTCAGAATGGTTTCTGAAGTGTCAACAATTATGGGTGGAAAAAGTGCCTGTAACAGTTCTGTAATCTGTGGTGCACTTTGTGCTTCTTGAAATGTACAATAACTTGCTGGTGTTTCAGCATGTCAGTAGTGTGGAAGCAATACTGGCTTGTTGTCAAGGTTTGCATTTCACAGCTTGCTAGTTTTTGTCAGTAAAACAGCATAGTTGCTTCTTGTGTTGGTGGAAATATTTCATGACCACAACATTCAACTCTCACTCACAGTGATGACACAACTGAACTCTTCTTTCAAAGAACAACATTGGGCCATAGTTGGTTATTGTGGAAGGGAGTGCAGGGAGCTGCAGTGCCCTAAATGGCTGCGTGTACTCTGTATCCTCAGCGACACCGAGCGGGATATGTACTACAGCAAGACGCGACATACAACACGTAATCAGACTGAGCCACAATATGGGTTTATGCAGCACTTCGAACTTTAAAAGGACATAGAGCAAAGAGAAAATTACATGGGGCAGAAGTCTCAGAGGGGTAGGGTTGTGGGAAGTGGGCAGGATTTTTGTATATGTTTAAAAACGTTGCAGCTTATTTACAAGCCCTGTGCGCTGCTGCATCACTTTTTTATGTTCCAGCAGCGCAGAGTGTAGAGCCATATCTATGAGGCAATGAAAAGCCACCCTGTGTGGCTTTTCATGATCTCGTAGATATGGTCTAAGGCAACGCAGCACAAGCCACAGCGATTGGTAGGCGTGCCATGGGTGTTACTGTGGGTGTTCCCACATAACACCAATGGCATTTGACTAATTCCCAGATTTACAAGAATTTGTATACCTGGGCGCAACAAGAAGAAATATTTTTTATTTCTCCTCGTATTTTCCTCTTTCTTTGTATGCTGCATTCTGCAGCACACGTAGAAAGAGGAAAAAGCTTCCATGGATTCTTTCTGTACAGGAAGGTGTCACTTCCTGCACAAAAACAATCCTGTCTGCGATGCAGGCATCCTTCCGCCATGGTGCAAGGGTGCCTGTGTCAGAACTGGGCAGACCATTGTGCTCCAGTGCAGGGGCAGAGGACAGAAATGATCCATACCTTGTAGATATGGCACATTTCTGTCCTTTCCCTATGGCACAGGCTATCGCAGCAAGGTCACGTGATGCGCTGCCCTGTGCCACGGGCTTCTAAATATGACACGTGATAGTTAAACTAAAGATCAACATGATATTTCAAATCTGACTAGATATGAACCATGTTTCATCATAAAAAATGCTTCAGAAATTATTTAGTGGAGATCGTGCATATTGTGTTCAATCTGTTGAATTGCACTAATTCTATTATGTGATTAGTTTGCGTATTAAACAAGTGCCTAAGGACTAATACACTCTACTGAACATTAAAACACAGGGGCTCATTTACAAAAGGCCTGCGCTGCTGGAGCGTCACTTTATGACGCTGTGGTGGCTCAGGCCTCTCACTCATATCTATGAGGCGACGCAAATCCACTCTGTGTGGCTTTGCATTGCCTCAAAGATATAGAGCAAAGCGCTGCGCTGCCTTAATCAATGTCACGGAGGTGTGCCATGGTCGTTGAGGTGGGTTTTCCCACGCAACACCCATTGGTTTTGACACATTCACAGATTTACAAGGATCCAGCAATGGCTCCTCCTCTAAGGGGGAGGAGCATCACCCCGCTGCTCTTAGAGCAGTGGAAAAGGAAAAATAAAATGATAATAACACTGTGTTATTATCATTTTATTTTTCCGTTGTCAGGCAGGTTTACGGGGCGGGGCAGGTCTGGAGTTGTTGCGGCACTTAGGTGCGCATGAGAGTTTAGCCAGCTGTCTTGGGCCGGCCAAACAGTCGTGCACACTTTGCTTGTTCTCCACCGGCTGCATTACAGTCTGGCTAGAGAACATGCACAGGCTCAGAGTCCCTGTCTGAGTGTAAAGAAGGTAGATGAGAGGCAATACACACGATCAGCAAATTACAGAGTACGCAAAGTAATATTCATTCAACAGTCGTTTGTCGGTTTTGTTGCATGTCTTTATTTTACACAAGCTCTTTGTACAGCTGTAGACACAGCCAACGCGTTTCATCCTAACAAGGGCTTCTTCAGGGCAAGAAAAGAGTAATGAAATATGTTTGCCAATGGATTGAATCCGGTAGTTTCTAATCCACGCAAAACGTCCTTCTTATGGACGTGATCTCCAGAGAAGAGGCCTTATCCCGGTAAAGAGTACCTATGCATCCTCAGTACAGATGTAGTGTACGTGGCCTCCAAGGCGGAGGTGAAACTCAAATGGCAAATGGACGTCTGCAGTGTATTCTGTGAATGTACTTTTTCTTTTCGGTGTGTGTGTGTCCGATCTAGACCCGTGTCCGGCAGTCGCAGCAGCTATCTAGATGCGTCACTTTGTAAATATGGCACAAGATGGCGCATTTTTTACACCGCTGGTGCATCACAAAAAGTGATGCACCGGTGGCGCAGAAGTGACGCAAGGGCCCATAAATAAGCCCCTTAGACTTTTCTGTGCATGTTGATAAGCCCGGTAAACAATGTGTCACCTATTTAGGTAACGACCTGCCGATTAACCCAGTCACTTATATCGCTACCTCATCCCATAATCGGGACACCACCAAGCATTGCCAGACCATCTAGCAGAAATTTGCATCGGACTCAGAGCATCTTGGGCAGAAATTAAATGCTCTGAGATACATCAGCCCTATACATTACGACGTAAGTAAGTGTGGTGAAGATAATTGAATTGAGTGTATTTCAACCTGTTTTTATGGAGATCGCCTTAATGCTACCTAAGCATTTCAAACATTTGCCTTCCGACAGTTCGAGATTTAATTGGGTTTCCTACCATGCCTTGAGGGGTAACGTTGGAACATCTCACATCCGCAATGACGCTGCATAAAGAGCTGTAATCGCTACCCACAATAATGAAGAAATAATCAGTTATTTGTGGGAGGCATCGTATATCCAGGATAACTGGCATGTAAGTGCGCTATAAATTAGAAATCAGATTATATGTCTCCCTCCATTCTTCGAAGAAGGTCAGCGTCCCCTTATTGAAGAGGTCCCCTAGGTATGGATCCACGCGTCTGCCCAAGGTCAGAAGTTATAATTTGTCATTAATCTAGTGCAGTCAGTCACGACTGCAGTGGCAGTTTCACTGCATAAGGGGTCGGCCTGGCGCTTTGTTGTATATATGGGTTCCAAAACCATCTCTCCGCTCTCATAAGCATATTCCTCGGGGTGGTCTTTCCTCTATCCATTAACCATCTTAGTACATTGGTGTCACCCAACACTGCCATGATGTCATCCTTCTCAGGACTATGTTTGTCAGACAACCAACGCATTGGCAACTGAAGCTGAGCAGCGTCATGATACAGTTCATAGTTTGGGGCACCCTACCCACCTTCCCCCAGAGGGGCATTTGTGTTTTAGATAGCCACCCTTTGACGCCCGCACCCCATATCAGTGATACATGCAGGGATCTCAATCACTTCACTTCAGATTCTTGCTCTCTGTCAGTCACCACAGCGCTCTCCACTTGTTGATCTGTGCGAGTTCCTGGTTGCCTTTCAGTTGGAGGGTATTAAGAGAGGGGCATGGTTGGTGAGGTGTTTACTTACAGCATTGGTCGACGATAGAAGACGAGCCGAATAGCATGGCTTCTCTCAGTCGATGGATACCTGCCTCTTCTTCTTTATAGCTAACATTAGTGGAGTTATTATTCTCTTGTTTTTTTCTTCTGTAGCAATCTCTTGCATGGATTTTATGAGGCTGGTACAAATGCCTTTTCTCCCAGCTTTTCATCCACTACTTCACCAACCTGAGGTATCCAGCCAATAATGGCCGATGCAGCTGGATTGGCGGTGGCTTGCTGTTCATTCCACCTTTATTGGATTCGCTGTAAATGTTGTAACAGATCGAGACATAATTGATCATGCAGATTTCTTGCCTCGGAAGGTCCAGCATCTTCCTTTTCATGATTAATGAATACCTCATAAGACGAGCAGTTCAGTAATAGTCTCCTTGGCGTATTGTAACAAGCTTTCTGTGCACAATAGAGGTGATTTGGCCAGGGTGGACCATTACTTAAAGCCCTCACAGTCAAGGTGTGCGGAGGCATGTTACTTACTCTCTATTATACACTGAGGGGGAGCCCCTGGGTCACTTTTGCGCTGCCGTTGTGTCACTTTTTGTGACGCAGCGGCGGCGTAAAATGTGTCTTGTTGCGCCCTATTTACAACGTGACGCATCTAGGCAGATGCGTCTCTTTGTAACCCCCTGCGCCAGGTATAATGTATGCAGGGTGGGCGTTCCTCTGCAAATAAGCCTCGTAGAAGAGGCGCATTGAAATCTATAAGATTTCAGTGCGCCACGTCTAGGACACCATTGCATCAAATCCTTATGCCTGCCTCATAGCAGGCGTAAGGGTGATGCAGTGCTATATTCATAGCCCTCCCCCTGCATAGCTGGAATTGCGTCAAGCTTCCGACGTAACTCCAGCAATGCGTCACTTTTGCGCAGACAGATACGTCAGTAATACTGACGTATCTGTCATTCTTTGTGACATGATGCGTCATACAGTAAATATGACACATCCATCATGTCGCAAGGAAGGCGCACTGAGAAGTGACGCATCGCTGTTTTCACGCAGCGATGTGTCACTTCTCATAAATAAGGCCCTATGTTAATTCGGTCTAAAGGGGTGAGAGAACTTTTTGTGACGTTACGTGGCGCAAGAGCCTGTTCCATATTTACGAGGCAGCACTAAGCCACTTTCTTTGGCTTACCACTGCCTTGTAAATCTTGTTCCCTTTAACGTTGTTTTCTGCATTAAAGGGGTGTGCAATGGGTGTTGCTGGTGGCATTCCCAGCAACATCCATGGCTTTCCGACACTGACCATGGTGCAAAGGTGCCTGCGTTGGCGCACGCAGCCCCTTGTGCTCTGGCGCGGGGGGAAAGCACAGGAATGCGCTGTATCTGATAGATATGGCGCATTCCTGCCCTTTCTTTTGCCGTAGGGCAGCGCCGCAAGAAGGCCTGTGGCACTGCCCTACAGCAAAACCTCATAAATGAGGCCCGAACTCTCTAAACCATAACAGGAAAAGACTGCTCAGAGCAACATTTTATGTAAACAAATTCCTCGCTTGGAGCTTGGGATGAACAACATTTTATTCTTGGACAGCTAGCCTTCACAAAACACTGCTATGAATATTTTATCTACAGTGCAAGATGTGCATGTTCTGCTGCTTGTGGAGAGACAGAATGTGAACATGGAAAGCTTATGAAGACAAATAAAGATATTTCTCCTTGCTACACCTCACTGGGGAAGGTGTAGCATTTTGATGCCTTCCCAGGTTTCTTAGCTTTAGTAAATCTAGGAGTGTGTCAAAATCCATGGGAACGCCCCTGCTCCACTCATGGAATGCCTTCCAGATGCAGTGTACCGCAATGCAACCCAAGGAGCTGCGTTTTGTGGCCTTTATTTTGAAAGCCACACAAGGTGATGCAAATCGCCCCATGAGTAGCTTTGTAAATATAAGCAACGCAAAGGCTTGATAAATCTGGACCTCAGTTGTGGCCGGTAGTATTGCATCAGACTCAATAGGGACATGTAATATCGGTGGTGGTGCGCAGTCAAAATATCGTTTTTTTTATATCGACCTACACTAATATCGAGTTTTTAATATCGTAGGGACAGAATATCGATGTCAAGAATATCAGTGACCAGAATATCGACCTTAAGGTAAGTAATATCGTTTTTTTTTTATATCAAAGTAAGTAATATCGAAGTAAGTAATATCGAAGTAAGTATTATCGTTAGCTAAAATATTGTTGTTAATAATATCGATATTTATATTAGTGTTATGTATTTTAGTATGTATTTTATATGTATGTTTAACATTTTTAGTAATGTATTTTTATTATTTTTAAATATATGTATTAAATGTTTAGAAATTAGCAATTTTTTTTAAAGTAAATTTTGCGTTTTAGTATCAGAGCTGGTTGTGGGTTTATAGGGGAATAGGGTGGGAAGTAATTTAATTATAATTAATTAATTAATCTGTTTTTATTTATTGTTATTGGTTATTAATTTATTGTTAATTAATTATTAATTGGTAATTAATTTTTATTAATTGAGTAATTTATCATTATATTAATTATAAGTAATGTATTATTATTATTATTTTATTGTTATTGTTAATTAATTTATTGTTAATTTATTATTAATTGGTAATTAATTTTAATTAATTGATTAATTGATAATTAAATTAATTGTGTTATTTTTTAAGTGTAGCGGGTTGTGTGTTTATGGGGGAATAGGGTGGAAAGTAATTTAATGTTATTTAAGTAAATATTAATTTTATTTTATTGGTATTTATTATTGATTTTTTTGTTAATTATTTATTAATATGTTATTTATTTTACAAAAATTATTTAATTAATAAGTATGTTAATTTAACCCCTACGCTATCCTACATTTTCCACACTGTTACACTCACTGGAGTTGGAATAGTAATTTTAACCCCTACGCTATCCAACACTTTCCCTACTGTTGCACTCACTGGAGTGGGAATAGTAATTTTTACCCCTACGCTATCCAACACTTTCCCTACTGTTGCACTCACTGGAGTGGGAATAGTAATTTTAACCCCTACGCTATCCAACACTTTCCCTACTGTTGCACTCACTGGAGTGGGAATAGTAATTTTTACCCCTACGCTATCCAACACTTTCCCTACTGTTGCACTCACTGGAGTGGGAATAGTAATTTTAACCCCTACGCTATCCAACACTTTCCCTACTGTTGCACTCACTGGAGTGGGAATAGTAATTTTTACCCCTACGCTATCCAACACTTTCCCTACTGTTGCACTCACTGGAGTGGGAATAGTAATTTTTACCCCTACGCTATCCAACACTTTCCCTACTGTTGCACTCACTGGAGTGGGAATAGTAATTTTTACCCCTACGCTATCCAACACTTTCCCTACTGTTGCACTCACTGGAGTGGGAATAGTAATTTTAACCCCTACGCTATCCAACACTTTCCCTACTGTTGCACTCACTGGAGTGGGAATAGTAATTTTTACCCCTACGCTATCCAACACTTTCCCTACTGTTGCACTCACTGGAGTGGGAATAGTAATTTTTACCCCTACGCTATCCAACACTTTCCCTACTGTTGCACTCACTGGAGTGGGAATAGTAATTTTTACCCCTACACTATCCAACACTTTCCCTCCTGTTGCACTCTCTGGAGTGGGAATAGTAATTTTAACCCCTACGCTATCCAACACTTTCCCTACTGTTGCACTCACTGGAGTGGGAATAGTAATTTTTACCCCTACGCTATCCAACACTTTCCCTACTGTTGCACTCACTGGAGTGGGAATAGTAAATTTAACCCCTACGCTATCCAACACTTTCCCTACTGTTGCACTCACAGGAGTGGGAATAGTAATTTTAACCCCTACGCTATCCAACATTTTCCCTACTGTTGCACTGTTTGGAGTTGGAATAGTAATTTTATTCCCTCCGCTATATAATATTTTTTGTATTATTTTAGTTAATGTAGTATATAATAAATGTAAAAAGATTAAAAATAATTAATTTTTTTAAATTTGTTATATATATTTATTTAATTTTTATTTATATTATTGTTTTATGTGTATAGATGTATTTATAATTTATATGATATTTTAAAACAATTTATAAGTTATTAAAATTATTATTAAAAATTATTAGTAAGTAAGTATATATATTATATATTATATGTATATGTTTAATTTATTTTTACATTATATATATATTACTTATAATTTTTAAACATTTTAAAATATTTGTAACTGTTTATTTTAATTATATGTATTATTTACTTTATTTTACATTTTTTTTAACTTAAATAAAAAACGATATTTTTAACAACGATATTTTTGACATCGATATTTTTTTCTCGATATTTTTGTACTTACCATAATGTAGATAGGATGTCGATATTCTTGACTTCGATATTCTTGCGTCGATATTTCTGTAGGTCGATATTCTGACCTTCGATATTCTGTCAGTGATTCATCGGTGGTTGGGATCGCACCTTAGTGCTGCATATTTCACAGACATATGTGGTAATGTGGAGAATGCTGCACTGTTCTGATGCTTTTCCAACACGGACATCTACTGACAGTGTGCGGTACTGCACCCTTCTGCTTCTTCATCGACATGGACACCTAGTAGCAAGGTGCAGTGCTGCACAATTGTGGCACTTGGTCTACAGGGACATCTAGCGACAGTGTGCGGCACTGCATACTTGTGCTTCTTTCTCTACAGGGACACCTAGTGATAGGTTGCGATGCCGTACCCTTGTGATGTGTGCTCTTCAGGGACATCTAGTGACAGGCTGTGGTACTGCACACTTATGTTGCTTGCTCTATAGGGACATCTAGTAACAGGGTCTAGTACTGCACACTTGTGGTGCTTGCTCTGTTGGGACATCTTGTGACAGGTTGCATTACCGTACACTTGTGGTATGTGCTCTACAGGGATATCTAGTGACAAGATTGGTATTTCACCCTTGTGCTGGAGACACCACTACTAGCTGCAGTAATGTACCCTGGCTGCAGACTCATGTGCCAGACATCCAGGCCTTGCTCACATGAGTGCACTCCATCAGGACACCGTCTGCTGAAGGATGCAGTTATCATCACAGCACCACGACGTAACAGAGACAGGAGGAGTGCGCACAAGTGCATTAACCTTCCTGCAATTCACACAATTAGGGACATCTTTACAAGAACTGATGCATCAGCATCAATGCGTCAGATTTCTTGCACCTGCCACAAATGCTCTAACGACGCCGTGGATGTGCTGTATTTCCAATATAGGGCTCCATGTCGCAAGGATTCACAGAAGCATCAGAATTTCTGACGCATCTGTTGGCGCTAAAGTGACGCATTGCTGGAGCTGGTCATAAGACTGACGCAACTCCAGGAATGCATCAAAGACAGAAGCGAGTTCCATGTTAAATGCCCTGCATCAATCCTTACGCCTGGTTTGAGAAGATGTAGGGATTTTGAAGCAGTCAAGTCGTATAGTGACACAGTGAAAAGTTGTAAATTTCACTGCTTGAGATCTAAGTGGCTTTTAACGTGGGAACGCCTACCCTGCATATATACCTGGCGCAGGTATAATATGACGCAGGCCTGTACAAACTGATGTGTTGGGCCCAATGCGTCAATTTGTAAATATGGAGCAGGGTGGAGCGCTGATTGTGCCAGCGCTGTGTCCAAAATAATGATGCTGCGGCAGCGCTAACTCTTTGTAAATATGCCCCTTGCTCTGTGGTTGGAGACCTCCATACATAGAGGAAACAGCATGTGCTTCCAAGCAACTTGGGCCACATTTATCATCCTTTGATGCAGCGAAATGCAGCAAGACAACTTGCTTTGCTGCGCTGCTTCAAATGGAGAGATGAGAGGAATGCGCCATATTTACTAACATATTCTGAATTCCTGTTCTTTCACTGCGCTGGTACACTGTGTGCTGCCTATTGCTAATGCAGGCGCTCTTTCAAGTGTGCAAATGTGCCAGTGTTACAGGTAGGATTGTTTTTGTGCAGGATACGACACCTTCCTGCACAACAAGGAGAAATAAAGATTTTTCTTCTTGTTGCGCCTCTATCAGGAAGGCATTCAATTTTGACGCATTCCTAGGTTTACTACTCTCTGTAGATCTGGGAATGTGCCAAAAACATGGGTGGATGCGTGGAAAAACACACTCTACACGCATGTAATGCATTCCCGGAACACGGTAACGCAAGACAGCGACTCACGCTGCCTTGGATTACTCCAGATTTACCAAGCCACGCAGGGCGACGCAACATGGCCTTACATGCATTGGTACATCTGAATTAAGGAATGCGTTGCCCTTGCATCACGCTTGCATCACCCTGCATGACGCAACAGCAATGAAATCCGTTGATAAATCTGGGCCCTTGTGTAAATATAAATGTTAGTATCGCTCACCTTGCAAGGGTGAAAGGCTGAGGCGGCGCCTTGATGCAGACGTCTCTAGGCACAGGAGGGAAGGAACACGAACCTTCGTTTTGTTACATGTAAACGAGAAGCACTGGACCTCAAATGTAATACCTCCATCTTTGTACATATTTCTATATGTATCAGATGTGCAATAAGTGACTAAATGGTAATTTTCTTTGGCAGCATTTCTCAGTACAGTAATAAATAACCATTGACAAAATCACCAGAGTCTTACCTGCAGCAGCTGGATGGGAATTCCTCGAAGGTTTACTGCTTCAAGAAGCGCAGATTTTTTGCAAATGTTATTTTATATTTAATTTGTTTATTTGTGGTCAATAAAAATAACCATACAAACAATATCTACTTATTGTCAAGCTTAAAATTATTAGTCATATGTAAAATATTGACAGTTGATCAACAGGCATTAAAACATATAAATAAGTCTCTGCGAGGCACTCAGGCATATTTACTGTGAAACATCCTTTACCCCGCATGCGTTACTCCACATGCCACTACCCCGCATTTTTTACACCGCAAAAACTTTTACAACGCAGGTCTTTACACCACAAGCTATTACAACGCATTCCCCAATGAATGCCCCCACGGAGTTAGAATAGTAAATTGCGTTGTAATGGGAAATGCGTTGTAATGGATTGTGTTGTAAAGCCCTGCATTGTAAAAGATTTTGCGGTGTAAAAACAGCGGGGTAATGGCACACGGAGTAAAAGTGTGCGGGGCTACATTGTCCTATTCATATTTACTAATCATTCAGGTGACGGAGGGCAGCAAGCAAAGTTGATGCACTGCATTTCATGAAAGAGAGAGAGCAGACGTGCTCCCTTTTTTCAAAGTTATGGACCATTTCTGCTCTCTCATTGCGCACTGTGGGGTATATTTATGAGAGCTTTCCGTCATGCTTCCACCACACAACGTGGTACATGCATCACGCAAGCCTCGAAGCAAGATTTATGCAGCCATACAACGCCACTTTGCATGACTTTTAATAGCTTAAAAAATCTGGAACAAGGCAATGCAGCACAACGCAGTAGAAATGCACACGCTTTACCCATTGAATGCCTCCCTGCTACAAGGTAACGTAAGGGAGCGAAATGCGCTGTCTTGTATTACCTTAGATTTACTAAACCACGCAGAGCCATGCAGCGTGGCTTTGTGCGGCTTATGTATCCCAGATAAGGGTTTGCGCTGCCTTGCGTGACACAAGGGCAATGCAAGGCCATGGTAAATCTGGCCCCTGGTATCTTCCAGGCTGTGCCAATTCATGTTTTACCCAAATCCTGGACAACAAAGAACTAAGTGAAACACGGGGAACACGGGGAAGCCCGGTGAAGCCGTTCTGCGCTGTTTGTGCGCTGCCTGTGACCACTGCGACCTGGAGGGGGAGCGGGACTGGACCACAAGTCCCAGGCTCCCGTGCGGCTGACCACGTCGCCGATGCCCGCTCTACGCGCCCGGAGGCGCTTTAAAACTCCTGCAGGGCTCCCGCGGTCCGGGCAAAGCACGGGCCAAGGGCGGGCCCGTCTGCACCCATCAGCGGCCGAAAGCGGCTGGGCTGGGCCAGGTCCCTTGATTTCAACTTTGCGGACACATCTACACGCCCGGCTGTGAGCTAACTCAGAACAAGAACAAGGTACTGCTGCGTTCGCTTTTTCTGTTTTTGGAGCCCTAAGACTTTGTTTATTTGTAGTTGTTCGTGGTTTACATTGCCCTGTTTTATTCTTCAGCTATTGATTTACCACTTAGC
The DNA here is from genome assembly GCA_963921515.1 of Calotriton arnoldi. Lineage (NCBI taxonomy): Eukaryota > Metazoa > Chordata > Amphibia > Caudata > Salamandridae > Calotriton > Calotriton arnoldi. Next base: position 2,055,374 of record CAWUFW010001334.1, on the reverse strand, counting down.
CTATAGACATGGGCAAAAGGAAACTAGCTACTACACAAGGGGGCGCAAAGGGGGCTAACACTGCGGGATCAGCTGAGACTATAGACTTATTTTTAACTAAGGCAGCTAATGCCATCACCAAAGAAATAGCTTTAACTGAAAAAAGGTTGTCCCTGGAATCTGAGAAATTAGCCCGAGTAACAAAAAGCACATCTTGTTGAACGATTCGGTGGTGGTCCCATCCTCTTAGGACCACCCCAAGCACAGTTATTGGCAAAAATACAATCCCAACCAAAGGCCCTGCAAAGCATTATGGGACGAGATTAGCAGTGGGCAGTGAATATTATAGTATCCAATATCAAAATAATTCTACAAAGAGCTGCAGTTCAACTAGTCGTTACTAGATGTCCCTCACCACTCACGAGTCAAATGCAAAAGCCTTGCTTTTCCCCCTGTGATGGCGCTAAGTTTAACAACTTAGCGCCAACACAGGCACCCTTGCACCAGAGTGCAAGAGTGTCTGTGTGCAGGGGAGGATTGGTTATGTGTAGGAAGGTGCCCCTTCCTGCACATACACAATCCTAAAATGCCATTTTGTAACTTCCATGTGTGCTGCTTCATGCAGCACACATGAAAGTTCCAAAATGGCATTTGTTTTAAAGGTTTGTTCATGTACAGGAAGAGACACCTTCCTGTACATGAACAAACCATGGCATTTTGCTTTTTCCATGTGTGCTGCACAAGGCAGCACACATGGGAAAAGCAAAAACGAGGAGAAATAATGCATTTCTCCTCGTTTCGCCAACTTAAGACCAGGATTTTCCTCGTCTTAATTTTGGCGCTGCCTTCTATGTACGCCACCCTTGTATATAGGGGGCAGCGTCAAATACAATGGGTGTTGCGGTGGAACGCCCACCACAACATCCACTGCACGCCCCTTTCACGCTAACCATAGTCGTTACTAGATGTCCCTCACCACTCACGAGTCAAATGCAAAAGCCTTGCTTTTCCCCCTGTGATGGCGCTAAGTTTAACAACTTAGCGCCAACGCAGGCACCCTTGCACCAGAGTGCAAGAGTGTCTGTGTGCAGGGGAGGATTGGTTATGTGTAGGAAGGTGTCCCTTCCTGCACATACACAATCCTAAAATGCCATTTTGTAACTTCCATGTGTGCTGCTTCATGCAGCACACATGAAAGTTCCAAAATGGCATTTGTTTTAAAAGGTTTGTTCATGTACAGGAAGAGACACCTTCCTGTACATGAACAAACCATGGCATTTTGCTTTTTCCATGTGTGCTGCACAAGGCAGCACACATGGGAAAAGCAAAAACGAGGAGAAATAATGCATTTCTCCTCGTTTCGCCAACTTAAGACCAGGATTTTCCTCGTCTTAATTTTGGCGCTGCCTTCTATGTACGCCACCCTTGTATATAGGGGGCAGCGTCAAATACAATGGGTGTTGCGGTGGAACGCCCACCACAACATCCACTGCACGCCCCTTTCACGCTAACCATAGCGTGAAACGGTGCCTTATGTACAAGGCAGCGTTAAGCCACATTGCCGCTGCCAAGGCTTGTTGGTGCTCCCACCCGACACCGACCCCCTGGCTCTTGACATCCGACGTGGGACAGCTTGTGAACGGCTCCTGGTCTTCTACAGCGTCGCCTGGTCCGCACAGCTACAGCGCCAAAGTCACCGTCAACTTTCCTGCAACTTCCGACATCAGTGGGCATTCGTCTTCAGTGCCTCCTGCTCACTCCTGAGTGGCATAGACTCTATTCCCTCTGCATGCAGGTACCTCTCTTCCTGAATCCACCCTTGGATTCCACTGGACTCTTTCACCTTCTTCGCCAGCGGCATCTTTACTGAAGTCGTCCATTGTGGTCTACGGCCGTTGCCGACGTCACTTTGCACCTATGCACCCGGCTTAGGTATCCTGGTTTCCGGGACATCCACGGGTGGGGTGACTGTCTATCCTTGCATCTCCTACTGGGTTTCTTCAGGGTCCTCTGGGAAGGGTCCTTCTTCTTGAAAATTGCAACCACGCAGTGGTGGCTGCCCTATTTGGGCACTGGAGCGTCACCCCCCTGCATTTTTTGCCCCCTTGGCTCCTCCAGAAGTGAATATAATGTTTAGGTTTTTTTTCCCCAGTCAGGAAGCTGCGCTGAAGATTTTGTTTCAGGCCAGGTGCCAATCGGCATACGTTAGAGCGCAGGACGGGCAGGAGTGGATGGGGCTTTACAGCAGTCTTTGTTTGAAGTAAAGTGCGCATGTGGGGTTGGACGGTGCCCTTCTGCGTCCAACCCCACATGCGCTCTTTAGGCTGCTCCTATGTGCAATGTTGGTGAGCAAGAGGAGTAGCAGCTGTACCCCTCGGTCTCTTAAGGAGCGCTGCGTTTCCCCGCTCCAGCCAATCCTGGCGTTGCTTCCATGCTGATTGATAACATAAATGGCAATGAAGCAGCGTCTGGATTGGCCCAGTAGAGGCAGGCAGGGCGCTTTGTAATTGAAATCGGTCAGGTTAGAGTTCAGCAGTGCAGGCGCCTACAACTTTCTTCTGTGCTGTCGGCCTTCGTCAGAAACAAAGTGGACGTGTTAACGTGACATCTGTCCTTCCCAGCCTCGGTGAGTCTTGCCCAAAATTCTGTTAATATTCAGTCAGAATTATTGTGTGCCTGTGTGTTGCAGGCAGCTGTCCATACAATGCTACTGCTCTCATTACAAGGAGCAGCCCTCACACTACACAGGCCTAGCATTATGGGATGCCTCAGTCAGCTCTGGTAAAATGGCTCATTATATTCGTCTGCACAGATTTTTCGTGGATTTGAATGTCCTTTTTAAAAAAAAATGTGTTAGTGACTTGTTCTCTGTCTTTCTTCTAACTTGAGTCATCATGCTGCTAAAATGTGGTGTTTTGTTCTCTGTTTCACTTCACAAATCTCTGTTTCTGTTTCCTAATTGTCCGTTTTAATGCTTCAGCTTATGTTGGTAAGTTGCTTTTACTCTGCACTTACCAGTCCCTTTAAGTGGTGACGGAAAGACACAAAGAAAAGGGAAGGCATTCTGAAAACCATTCCCAGGGGGTAGTGGCGACCCTGCTTCAGCACTTATCCCTGTGGCGTTGAGGCACCGGTAGGAGGTGGGTGAGGGAGTCTGGAATTTGATTGACATTTCACCGTCACTGCCAAAGAGCACATTCCCCCCTGCTAACAGTGGTGGGCCAGACTTTTGTTAAATTTGATTTTGAATAGGATGTTGCTAGTGAGGAGCCAGAAGGGCTGGGACAGTGTTAGGCTCATGTGCTATAAAGTATTTTGGGTTTTATGTCAGAACACCAGGAGAGAAATACACTTATCAACCTTCTAGCTTCCTGACATGTTCAGCACAAGCACAGGGTGAGGCCCTGTGTTATGGAAGAGGTCTGCAATGTGTCTGGGCATACAGGGATAGTGTTGGTATCATATAATTGGCAACACCCCACAAGCCCACCTATACTTGACATTGATTTCCCCGTTGCAGCTGGGGCCTGTAGAGAACTGCTAAGAACATTCTGTTAAATTAGTCGGTGTTCTGTTTACAGGGGATTTAACTGGTGGTCATGCAGTTTGGGGAGCACTGTCACAAATGTATTACTAAAGGATGGTGTGCAAATATATTACTAAAGGATGGTGCAGTAGTGCACTGTCATTCACATAAAGCACATTTTCACTGAAATGAGCATTACATTTTTACAATCATGCAATTCTACTGATAATTTTATAAATCAATGATTTGCCTACTCTTTAAAAAAAAAAAAAAACTCCCCCAAACTTCTCTTATGATAGTCAGGCTAGCTCGCTACGCTAGCAACGTAACACTCATCCACGGCTTTAATGCCCTACCACTTTCAAATGTCGCCAACCGCCACTGCAACCACGACTTCCCAATTGACTTATATTGAGCACACGGTCCTGTTTTCACTCTGCACACGGACTCCGCGGGGTTCCTGGGTAATCACCTTGGGTGGTTCTTTGGGTCCCCGGCTCTTCTAAGTCTTCTGGGTCCAGTCTCGACTTAGGTCGTGGTTTGCATTCCACTATCTTAGTATATGGTTTGGCCTCCCCCTGGAGTACACTGTGTATTTGTGCTACTGTTCTATTACTGAAGTATTGTGTGTATTGTGATTATATCTCCGGGGAGGAGATATTGCAATGTGTTAGTGAGTGTTTATAATGACTACTTATTTTTATAACTACACTGTGTGGTTCTTTTTCACTTAACCTATACCATAAGATTAAGTACTGGTGAAACAAGCTGCTTTACACTCCTTCTGGACTAAGCCTGAAGACTGCTCTCCACAGCTACCACTTGGAGAGCTTTCGAAGGTTGTCTAAGACCACTAAAATCACCATAAGGGTTGTCTGGATTAGTGCAGGTGCTACACTTGCATAAGTGAACACTATATACGAAGCTAGCCTCCGACATGCGTTACTCTTGGTTTATCAAGCCATGCGGGCCACGTAAGGTGGCATTGCATGGCGCGATAAATCATACATAATAGTTTGTTGCCCCTTCGCCCCCTTGCGTGGCGCCAGGGCGACGCAACTGAATAATAAGTATGCCCCTTAGTGAGGATGCCCCGAAACGGACACAAGTCCCATTGCTTCCAATGCCCTTTTGTGAGACAGGATTGCAGTCACTCTGCACTAACCTTGGGCGCAGTTGGAAACTTCTTGCCGTTGATGATCCTTGACAAATCCCCAGTTTATGTTTTTGCAGGTTTTATCATCCTGCGGACTTTAGGGGCCCTTTGCAACAGAACCCGAGTACAGTGCACATTTTTTTTTCTGAAATTGAAAATCAATTCATCGGGTTTTCACAAATGTAGTTACCCTCCTACTCCACCTGAATCTCTGTATTTCAGATATCCCAGCTTAACACCGGAAGAAAAGCGTGTTTTAAGGACGGAAACAAACAGCCTATTAGTTAATAAGATGTACTTTCAAAGAATGACTTAATTGTTAATTATGAAAGACCAGTGCTGATAAGAATCTTACTTATAATTTACACGATCATAGAACTGTGTGGAAGAGCCGTGTGACGTATCGATAATAGTAGAAGAAGTAACTCTAAACTACTCATTTAGTATTTCTTTCTTTAACCTCATGATAGGTTCCTGCAAACACAGAAACCCTACAAAAATTGGCCTTGAAGTTCACCGCCAGTCGCTCATTCCATTCGAGCCAGTCTTTTCATGCACGCGCGGTGAATCGCGGCTTTACAGCAGCGTAAGGAGAGTGAAAGAGGATCGCAGCTAATGTGAAACCCTTTTCTTGCTTGGGCGACTTTTATCAATCTTACCATGAGACAAAAACAATGTGACTTGGAGTAGCCTTAACATGCACGTTTTTTAATAGCTTCTTTGTCACTGTAACTCAACGGATATCGTGCCACTGTCTTCTGGATATGTAAATATACTGCAAAGGATTGTGGGTAGACCAATTCCTATTGTGTTTTCTTCACAGCTGCTTTTCTTCAGGCAGCTCTGGGCTGCAGTTAAGTTAACGCTTATCAAGGCGCTTCATTTGCTGTGTTACCTTGGGTTACGTTGGATGAAACTAGTAAATCGGTCCCCTGGCCTTAGTTCAGGTCTGTAGAGTTACATCGGGCTTTACAGGGACATCTAATACCGATACTTGGTCCTGCACCCTGGTGCTGCACGTCCCTCACTTCTAGTAACATGGAGGATCCTCTGGGCCACTGGAATTATGCAGCAGGGGAGGAACAAATTACACAGCACTAGGGTCTGAGCAAATTATGTTGAAAGAAAAGATAAATTACAAGTTCATATTCCTGCTGTAGTTCCTCGATATTCCAATTTGGCCACTGTCACCCCCTCCTAGGGTGACCAGATTCCCAAAACAACAAGCATTGGCATAGCCAATAGGTCTCGCCTTTGGGGCGTTATAAGTGTTTAGCCAGAGCTATTGACTTTGCCAATGTCTTCAAGCTGTGCTGTAGAGAAGTGTGGCTGCTGTGCAGCATGCTGAAAAGTTATAATAAAAAAGTGTCAGAAGCATTTTTGTTACTTTATATATGACCAAGAAGGCATTATGTAAAACTGAACAACCATATTAAAAAAAGTATTTACAATAAAAAATTTCCTCAGTTTTCTTTTGTTCTTGCATTGCTGGCAACTTGTTTCTGCCTATTCCAATGGTTGTTTGTTAAAGCTTTTTTTTTAAGGGGGCATAAACAATCGGAGGGTGAAGGTTGGGAACTAGTACCTGTATTATAACACTAGCAGCGGCCAGACGCTAGGGGAGAATTAACAGATGCCAGATTCCAAGAGCAGGCTGAGGTGGTGCTGAGTGATGCTGAGGTGGTAGTGGTGGTGGTGGTGGTGGTGGTGACTGGTGCGGAGACAATGCTGAGGTGATGCTGAATGATACTCAGGTCTTGCTGAGTGATGATGTGGTGGTGTACTAGTGCAAAGGCGATGCTGAGTGATACTGCTGTGGTGCTGAGTGATGCTGTGGTGGTGCTGAGTGATATTGTCTTTGCGCTGAGTGATGCTGTGGTGATGCTGAGTGATGCTGTGGTGGCGCTGAGTGATGCTGTGGTGGCGCTGAGTGATGCTGTGGTGGCGCTGAGTGATGCTGTGGTGGCGCTGAGTGATGCTGTGGTGGCGCAGAGTGATGCTGTGGTGATGCTGAGTGATGCTGTGGTGATGCTGAGTGATATTGTGGCGCTGAGTGATGCTGTGGTGGCGCTGAGTGATGCGGTCGTGGTGCTGAGTGATATTGCTGTGGCACTGAGTGATGCTGTGGTGGCCCTGAGTGATGCTGTGGTCGCCCTGAGTGATGCTGTGGTGGTGTCAAGTGATGCTGTGGTGGTGCTGAGTGATGCTGTTGGGGTGCAGAGTGATGCTGTGGTGATGCAGAGTGATGCTGTGGTGATGCTGAGTGATGCTGTTGTGGTGCCGAGTGATGCTGTGGTGGTGCCGAGTGATATTGTTGTGGCGCTGAGTGATGCTGTGGTGGCCCTGAGTGATGCTGTGGTGGCGTTGAGTGATGCTGTGGTGACGCTGAGTGATGCTGTGGTGGTGCTGAGTGATGCTGTGGTGACCCTGAGTGATGCTGTGGTGGCACTGAGTGATGCTGTTGTGATGCTGAGAGATGCTGTGGTGGCGCTGAGTGATGCTGTGGAGGCCCTGAGTGATGCTGTGGTGGTGCTGAGTGATGCTTTGTTTGCGCTGAGTGATGCTGTGGTGGCGCTGAGTGATGCTGTGGTGGCGCTGAGTGATGCTGTGGTGACGCTGAGTGATGCTGTTGTAGCGCTGAGTGATGCTGTTGTGGTGCTGAGTGATATTGCTGTCGCGCTGAGTGATGCTGTGGTGGCCCTGAGTGATGCTGTGGTGGCGTTGAGTGATGCTGTGGTGGCGCTGAGTGATGCTGTGGTGGCGCTGAGTGATGCTGTGGTGGCGCAGAGTGATGCTGTGGTGATGCTGAGTGATGCTGTGGTGATGCTGAGTGATATTGTGGCGCTGAGTGATGCTGTGGTGGCGCTGAGTGATGCGGTCATGGTGCTGAGTGATATTGCTGTGGCGCTGAGTGATGCTGTGGTGGCCCTGAGTGATGCTGTGGTGACCCTGAGTGATGCTGTGGTGGTGTCAAGTGATGCTGTGGTGGTGCTGAGTGATGCTGTTGGGGTGCAGAGTGATGCTGTGGTGATGCAGAGTGATGCTGTGGTGATGCTGAGTGATGCTGTTGTGGTGCCGAGTGATGCTGTGGTGGTGCCGAGTGATATTGTTGTGGCGCTGAGTGATGCTGTGGTGGCCCTGAGTGATGCTGTGGTAGCGTTGAGTGATGCTGTTGTGGCGCTGAGTGATGCTGTGGTGGTGCTGAGTGATGCTGTGCTGGCCCTGAGTGATGCTGTGGTAGCACTGAGTGATGCTGTGGTGATGCTGAGAGATGCTGTGGTGGCGCTGAGTGATGCTGTTGAGGCCCTGAGTGATGCTGTGGTGGTGCTGAGTGATGCTTTGTTTGCGCTGAGTGATGCTGTGGTGGCGCTGAGTGATGCTGTGGTGGCGCTGAGTGATGCTGTGGTGACGCTGAGTGATGCTGTTGTAGCGCTGAGTGATGCTGTCGTGGTGCTGAGTGATATTGCTGTCGCGCTGAGTGATGCTGTGGTGGCCCTGAGTGATGCTGTGGTGGTGCCGAGTGATGCTGTGGTGGTGCTGAGTGATGCTGTGGTGGTGCAGAGTGATGCTGTGGTAGTGCAGAGTGATGCTGTGGTGGTGCAGAGTGATGCTGTGGTGGCGCTGAGTGATGCTGTGGTGGTGCTGAGTGATGCTGTGGTGGTGCTGAGTGATGCTGTGGTGATGCTGAGTGATGCTGTGGTGGTGCCGAGTGATGCTGTGGTGCTGCCGAGTGATATTGTTGTGGCGCTGAGTGATGCTGTGGTGGCCCTGATTGATGCTGTGGTAGCGTTGAGTGATGCTGTGGTGGCGCTGAGTGATGCTGTGGTGGTGCTGAGTGATGCTGTGGTGGTGCTGAGTGATGCTGTGGTGGCCCTGAGTGATGCTGTGGTGGCACTGAGTGATGCTGTGGTGGCGGTGAGTGATGCTGTGTTGGCGGTGAGTGATGCTGTGGTGGCGGTGAGTGATGCTGTGGTGGCCCTGAGTGGTGGTGTGGTGGCGCTGAGTGGTGGTGTGGTGGCGCTGAGTGATGCTGTGGTGGCGCTGAGTGATGCTGTGGTGGCGCTGAGTGATGCTGTGGTGGCGCTAAGTGATGCTGTGGTGGTGCTGAGCAATGCTGTGGTGGTGCGGAGCGATGCTGTGGTAGTGCTGAGTGATGCTGTGGTGACGCGGAGTGATGTTGTGGTGCTGCTGAGTAATGCTGTGGTGGCGCTGAGTGATGCTGTTGTGGCGCTAAGTGATGCTGTGGTTGTTCTGAGTAATGCTGTGGTTGCGCTGGGTGATGCTGTGATGGCGTTGAGTGATGCTGTGATGGCGTTGAGTGATGTTGTGCTGGTGCTGAGTGATGCTGTGGTGGCGCTGAGTGATGCTGTGCTGGCTCTGATTGATGCTGTGGTTGCGCTGAGTGATGCTGTGGTGATGCTGAGTGATGCTGTGGTATTGCCGAGTGAGAGAGAGAGTGAAGATATATATCATGCTTCGGAAATTATGGCTACTTCATTTCTGCTGAGAGTCCTAAAGCCATTTTATTACAATGCACAGTTCCCAATTCTGCTTAAGTGCATTCAGCTGAGCACACGGCCCAGGTACTTCACAGAAGTGCTTTCTCACAAATGGTATGGAGAAACGCCTGCACCGCACACAATGGAAGCGAATACTAGTCAATCATGTTAAATATAAATATATACATAAGTATGCACTAAATAAGCAAGCATTTCGGTGATATAGGTTTCAATGTTTTTTCAACAGTGCTAAACATGAAGTCAGAATATTTTGAACACAGTCACACTAAAAAATAAAAAGAATAAACTTGCAGATGCGCCTGTAGAAAAGAGTTGACTTTTCTGTCCGGTTCCAGAGGGGACATCAGTCTGGAGATGGGGCAGAGAGGAGAATTGGGAGACTACATCACTTCAAAAACCTGACTGAGGTTTACAGGGAAGCAGAACAGCAGAACGCTGTTGTTTTTCATTTGACTGTAGTCCAGGGCCGTCAGTTGGTAATGTGAGCTGCTGCTGCGATCGAAACATCAGAGTCGTGACAGATGCCAGGCAGAGCTGCATATGCCATGACGAGAGAGTTAATGAGCCATGACGAGGAAATGAGGAAGAGATAGGAAAGGCAGATGGCTGCTGAGCGCGTGCACGCTCGCGTAACAGCAAGCCTTAGGCCACAAGCAAAAGCTTGTGGTCGCATTTCTAAAGCCCCCACTCACTAAGGGGTCGATTCCGATTCGGGCCGGAAAAAGCACCGACCGACTCGGATCCGGAAATAATACCGACCGACACGTACCTGTGGCGCCCGACACGCCAAGTACGATGCAAGGCGTGCAAAATCCGACCGACACGTACGGAACCCAAGTCGACCGACCGAGCCGCACGGAAAACAGCAATCCGGTCGGAAAAACACGCGAATCCAACTGACCGACACGCACCCGGAACAAATCCGACCGAAACGTACACGCGAACTCCAAACAGCAAAGTACGATGCAAGGCGCGAAAACCACGAGCGAGTCAGACGGAGGCCAAGCCGTACGACCGACACGCATACAAAACCGAGCCGAAGCAACACAAAACACCGCGACCGACGCATACTCAGCATATAGAACTGCACATACACAGCGTGAACGAAACGGAGAAGACCGTACGAGACAAATGCAGGGTCCGACTCGGTCACAAGAACGTCTCCAACATACACAGACAGTACAAAGGAAAAATCACACAAAAAAAGGCCAAACAAGCAATTACAAAGCCAATAAATACTGGGGGGGGTGGGGACAGAGAACAAAGACACACCCACAACTCCACCAATATAAAGGACACAAATCACAACCATGAGCCTTTGCAAATGCCATTCCACTGCCAGCACCCAAGAGAAAGCAACCACACACCCACAGCTCATCCCTCACACAAGCCACACACCATCAGCACACCAACAAATACCTACCTCACATACACCCAGCAAAACACACACTCACACACCCTCACCTGCACACCAACACACACATCACTCACCATCACCACCCATCACCATGCCCCCCAAGAAGAATCCCAAGTTCCTAGATAGTGAATTGGAAGTCATGGTAGACGAGATCCTCAGGGTAGAGCCACAGCTGTTTGGCACACTGGTCCAACAGACCCCCATCTCCCAGAAAACCAAGATGTGGGAGAGGATCATCAACAGGGTGAACGCACAATCACCATGTCGGCGCACAAAGAGCGACATCCAGAACAGGTGGTATGACGTGCGCAGGAGGGTACGGGACCTGCTCAAAAAAGACTACATCAACAGCCAACTCACCGGCAGTGGCCCTCCTGCCAAGCCAATATACCTCAGGCCCTGGGTGGAGAAGGTGCGGGCCATCCTTCCGCCAGTGAGCGTTTATGGACTAGAGGACATCCCAGAGCCTGGCGAGTACACAACAAATGTACACAATATACTGCCACAAAACACACACACATCACTGTCAAGGGGAGAGTCAAACCATGCACTCATAGCAATTACACAGCAACCAGAACAGAATCATCCCAAAATGTGTATGTCAGTCAGATAAACACAACACATGCCATCAAAAAAGTCACATCCAACTGTGCCATCACATGTACAAACAACTACAACTACAGCTAGGCAGTGGCACAAATAGAACTAACAAACACATCCAGACATGTAGCCACCACAACAACACCAACACACAGTGAAGAACACTCAAAGGAAGGAATTCTGTGTATGCTGGCCAAGTCAGTGTAGCCAATAGCATCATGGGAGTCGCAGTCACACATATTGCCGCCCCCACAACTGCCCCATCAACACCACCATGAACCATGCGCACATCACAGGGAGTGGAGAAGGACTCACAAGATGGCTGACACTGGCTACTGCTGTGGGGAGCACAAGGCCCTGCTGGCAACTGTGCACCAACAAACAGCAGGACACCACTGACTGACATCCTGAGAGACCACTTCCACTGCCTGCAATGCAAGCACGTTCCATGGTGGGATATCTGGCTGGCTGGGTGGGAAGGAGGACTTGCAGCACTAACCATAGTCACAAGCACCTCCCCTCACACCCCCCCCCCCCCAACACAAACTCCACAGAACCCACCTGGTAGAATGCAATGCCCCCATCCTAACACAAGATCCCACAAAGAACCACCACCCTGGGTTATGTTGTGTGAAGCACAGGAACACTCTTGGGACTTTTAGCCAAACAACTGCCAGGACAACACTCCCAGCCATCCTGTCAGCACAGCCAGCCCACCCCACAGGGAAGCAGAATCAAAAGGAAGGAAGCATGGGCATGCTGGGAAGGGGGTGGAGGCAATAGCATGATGGGAGTCGTAGTCACAGCTCTACATCCCCCACCACATGGCCCAGCAAGCTCACACTCACGCATGCACATCCCACAGAGAGTGGAAAGGCCCATCAAAGATGACTGACACTGTTGCTGTGTCGTGGGGAGCACAAGGGCATGCTGGGTACTGCACACCAACCAACAGCAGGACACCACTGTCAGCCATCTTGCCATTGCTCTCACACCCACACACACTGAACTCCCCACAAAAGCAAGTAAGTATGGGAATGCTGGGAAGTGGGGTGGAGGCAATAGCATGATGGGAGTCGTAGTCACAGACATAGCTCACCCCCACAACTGTCCCATCAACACCACCCTGAACCATGCTCACATCACAGGGAGTGGAGAAGGACTCACAAGATGGCTGACACTGGCTACTGCTGTGGGGAGCACAAGGCCCTGCTGGCAACTGTGCACCAACAAACAGCAGGACACCACTGACTGACATCCTGAGAGACAACTTCCACTGCCTGCAATGCAAGCACGTTCCATGGTGGGATATCTGGCTGGCTGGGTGGGAAGGAGGACTTGCAGCACTAACCATAGTCACAAGCACCTCCCCTCACACCCCCCCAACACAAACTCCACAGAACCCACCTGGTAGAATGCAATGCCCCCATCCTAACACAAGATCCCACAAAGAACCACCACCCTGGGTTATGTTGTGTGAAGCACAGGAACACTCTTGGGACTTTTAGCCAAACAACTGCCAGGACAACACTCCCAGCCATCCTGTCAGCACAGCCAGCCCACCCCACAGGGAAGCAGAATCAAAAGGAAGGAAGCATGGGCATGCTGGGAAGGGGGTGGAGGCAATAGCATGATGGGAGTCGTACTCACTGATATTGGTCACCCCCACAACTGTCCCATCAACACCACCCTGAACCATGCTCACATCACAGGGAGTGGAGAAGGACTCACAAGATGGCTGACACTGGCTACTGCTGTGGGGAGCACAAGGCCCTGCTGGCAACTGTGCACCAACAAACAGCAGGACACCACTGTCAACCATCTTGCCATTGCTCTCACACCCACACACACTGAACTCCCCACAAAAGCAAGTAAGTATGGGAATGCTGGGAAGTGGGGTGGAGGCAATAGCATGATGGGAGTCGTAGTCACAGACATAGCTCACCCCCACAACTGTCCCATCAACACCACCCTGAACCATGCTCACATCACAGGGAGTGGAGAAGGACTCACAAGATGGCTGACACTGGCTACTGCTGTGAGGAGCACAAGGCCCTGCTGGCAACTGTGCACCAACAAACAGCAGGACACCACTGACTGACATCCTGAGAGACAACTTCCACTCCCTGCAATGCAAGCACGTTCCATGGTGGGATATCTGGCTAGCTGGGTGGGAAGGAGGACTTGCAGCACTGACCATAGTCACAAGCACCTCCCCTCACACACACCCCAACACAAACTCCACAGAACCCACCTGGTAGAATGCAATGCCCCCCATCCTAACACAAGATCCCACAAAGAACCACCACCCTGGGTTATGTTGTGTGAAGCACAGGGCCACTCTTGGGACTTGTAGCCAAACAACTGCCAGGACAACACTCCCAGCCATCCTGTCAGCACAGCCAGCCCACTCCACAGGGAAGCAGAGTCAAAAGGAAGGAAGCATGGGCATGCTGGGAAGGGGGGGTGGAGGCAATAGCATGATGGGAGTCGTAGCCACTGATATTGGTCACCCCCACAACTGTCCCATCAACACCACCCTGAACCATGCTCACATCACAGGGAGTGGAGAAGGACTCACAAGATGGCTGACACTGGCTACTGCTGTGGGGAGCACAAGGCCCTGCTGCCAACTGTGCACCAACAAACAGCAGGACACCACTGACTGACATCCTGAGAGACAACTTCCACTCCCTGCAACGCAAGCACGTTCCATGGTGGGATAACTGACTGGCTGGGTGGGTGGGAAGGAGAGCCGGCTGTCAACCAAACACAACCAATGCAGACCATGTTCACACCCCAAAAAATACATAGAAATGCCCAAATAATGCAGGACAATGTGCCACACCAATATCAACCCCTGACTGTGACGACTTAGGACAATGCAATGTACATGCCCGCACCCAGAGGCACAGTCACAACTGTCATGTGTGTCAACCATTGATGCCTGCAGAAACATAACATACATTGTTTGTGTCTCCCAAAAACAGGTGATGATGGGGACACAGCAGCAGACGCTGAGGAGTCCCAGTCCCAGGCTCAGGAGGATGCGGAGCTCACTGGCGTCGTACAGCCTCTGTCCTCCTCGGACGATGAAGACCAACCTGGCACATCCGGTGCAAGTCAACATGCAGCACCAGCAGGACCACCAGCTGCAGCACCAGCAGGACCACCAGCTGCACCCCCTGCACCCACCCCTCCAACGACTGTCACCACAAATACCATCCCTGCCGACATGGACAGAACAAGGAGCAACACCAGCACAGGGACCCTGGACCAACCTGGGTCCATGGACACCACCACCACCACCAACCCCCAAGGTGGACCAGGGTTATCTGTGCGTGCCACTGCACACACTGCACATGTCAGCAGGGGTGGTGGGAGGGGTGGGAGACAGAGGTCGCTGCTTGCAGACGTTGCTGGTGTGCATGATGACCCACAACTGGTACGCATAGCTGATGCGTACCAGTCCAGCACCGGAGACCTCAGCCAGGTAGTGGGGCTCCTCAGAGACATGAAACAGCAGCAGGCTGCCCATCATGCCCGCTTGGACTCCCACATGTCCCACGTGGAGTCACACATGTCCCGCATGGACTCACACATGTCCCGCGTGGAGTCCAAGTGGGATGCACTGCATGAGATGACGGCGGTGCACAGGGACATTTTACAATGCCTCCGCCAGATGAACAGCAACCAGTCCACACCTCCCTGTGTGCCAACAACATCTGGTGCCGAACAAACTGCAACTGCCACAGGGAGGGAGGATGACTCTGGCGGAGAGTCCCCTGCACCGCAGCAGCCTGTACTTGAGGGCCCCCCCCCAAGAAGAGGGGTCGTCCGAGGAGGGGAAAGTGAGAGGCCGATGGCCAAGCGCAACTCCCAGGAAGCCTGAACCTGTTCTGGATGTTCGCCTTTGTGCACAGACTGTTCACCCTGTTGACGGCAACACTACTCCCACACATTGCATGGGGAGTACAAGTTGGACCAATGTGTCAGACAACTGTGGCCCCGATACTGGGGATCCTGTCTACCAGGACTTTCAATTCACCTAGGAACTTCGGATTGCAAGATTTATGTACAGCACTACCCATCCTATGCACTATTAACACAAATGTATCACAATAAACACACTAATACACCATACTTGCCTCTGTCGTGATGCCAACGTGGGTGCTGTTATGGGGATGATGAACTGCAAAATTACACTGTGTATGCGAACTGCAACAGCAAGGACAACACAGGCATGTGAGTAAAGGCAACGTGACACATATGAGGGAGCCACACCACCAGGGCTACACAACACATACACACCTAGGCCATCTGACTCATTGCCTACACTGATGTTGCCAGGGAAGACGGTGCAATGCACAGACACCACACCCATTCCCAGTTGTAGTCAAGTAGCCCACAGGTGCAGTAAGCAAATGGCACTCAAATGTGTGACCACAGACAACGCACATCACAAAGTGAAGCACAGGTTTATTACACAGTTGCAACATGTCGTAACCACTACAGATGCAAGGTAATCCCACCTGGCAGCGGGCACACAGTCAACAACTGTAGACGGAAGGAAGTCCATGGGTGTGGCGCACATCACCTGTAGGGACACAACAGCTACCAGCCTGGAAGTGCAATCACGTCGTCGGTGGACACAGTTGACCAAACGAATCTGAAAGTACCCTGTGAAGGACAGAAATGACACACAGTCAAAAGCAATGGAGTACAGGACAGAACAGCAAAACTCATGCACAATACATGTTACAAGATACCCACCCAGAACCAAGTTAGCATGTCAACACTGTTGGGGAGTACAGCCCACCTGTTAGCACACATCGCAACACACATCCAGTCAAGTAGCCCATGGACACACTCCAACAGCACCAGAGCACCACCCACACATCATGCCAACTCACATCATTGACATGACACCTCAGGATACTCACATTCAGCTAAAGAAGTTGGTGATGAGCTGTGTGCGGACATCACCATCATCATCGTCACTGGCATCGTGGTCCAGGCCAGGATCCTCCACAGGTGGCGGATGTTGGTCATTGTCATCCTGGATGAGAGGCAACTCCTTCCGCACTGCCAGGTTGTGGAGCATGCAGCAGACGATGATAATCTTGCACACTTTCGCAGGGGCTTATGGGAGGGACCCTCCGGTCTTGTCCAGGCACCGGAAGCGGCTCTTCAGGAGACCAAATGTCCGCTCAATCACTCTCCTGGTCCGACCATGTGCCTCATTGTAGCGCATCTGGGCTGGTGTCACAGGGTTCCTGAGGGGTGTCAGCAACCACGGCATGTTGGGGTATCCCGAGTCACCTACGGACAGACAAGTGCACATTAGCTGACTTGGAAAAGTGGGCGGAATACTACAGATCAGATCACACACAATGGCACAAAGTCAGTACACACCGACAAGCCAGGCACGCTGGTTCTGCATCTGTGCCATCATCCTGGGGATGCGACTACTCCTCATCACAAAGGCATCGTGTGCTGAACCAGGGAAACGGGCACACACGTGTGTGATGGTCATGTCTGCAAGACACACCACCAGTGCATTGACCGAGTGGTAGTGCTTGCGGTTCCTGTAGGCCTGCTCCTGGGCCTGTGGTGGTACCAAAGCCACATGTGTCCCATCAATGGAGCCAATGACATGCGGCATCCTCCCCAGGGCATAAAAGTCACTCTTCACGTCAGTGAGTCGTCGCAGTCTAGGGAAATAGATGTACCGGTTCAGGAATAGCAACATTGCCGCCAAAACATCGCGGAGCACACGGCTCAACATGGTCTGTGACATCCCACCAGCAGTCGCCACAGTATGTTGGAAGGTACCGGTGGCAAAGAAGTGTAGGGCTGCCATCACCTTCACCTTGGGGGTCAGCGCTGTAGGATACGGCCGGCCAGGCTGCAAATGTGGGGACAACTGCACTGCCAAATCCTCAATCAGCTGCCTGGTGAAGCGGTACAGTCGGATGCTGTCCCGTTCCACCATCGTTGCCAGGTCTGGGAATGGTCGATGGACAGCAGGAGCCCTGCAGTGCAGAGGAGAAGTAAGCAAGATTGTCAGTCACCCCACATATGCGGCATTGAACACACTCAATATCCCAACATACATCATTATGAGGCACAACTACATGAAGTGTGCAGTTCCGGAAGGACATGTATGGTACATACATGGCCAACATCTGTCAACACGGTCCAACAGATGGCATCAATTAGTCCCAGGTTGGCCCATTGGATATCATGAGGCCGTGTCACAGTTCCCATCTCCTGCTGCCATGTCACAATAACCCCCACAGTGACATGTGAGGACAGATGTGCCCCAGGCACCACAGCTCAACGACAGGTACATTCCCAGGGACCCTGTATTGCCACATGGACACTGGCATTACATGGAGTATCATGTATACACCACAGCAAAACAACCATGACCCCCACAGGTAGTGGCCCCACTTGCCACGGCAGGACAGACATGGACGTCTGTGACACGCACAACATCAAAGTCCATGCACACACAACCGGGATGTGGAGACTGTCTCCCATTGTGCACATGAAATCAGAGACATTGTAAACACTACATGCACAAAGACTGTGGAGGACCATCACCATTGTGCCACTGGGACACCCTGGCTCAAACATACCGTCCCACATGGGACTCACGGGGTATGTGACATGACATACACATACACCACCGTGAAATGTGACCATGGCACATGCACAGATATGAACAGTTGCACATCACAGTGGTCATGTACACGTAACACCCAGGATCCTGTCCCCATGAACATGTGCACAGCCTGGGGGTGGCTGCCCACAGGTGACACCCACAGGACAACATGTACACCAACATACACACAATAGGAAATGCAGCCTTACATGCCTTATGATAACGTTTGGACAGGCTGTCGTGATGTAGGTGTGCCCCTCACTCCCTGGGAGCTATCTGTGGCTGGCATATGTCCATCTGAGATGGGCATGCTGACATATGCCAGTCACATGTACAGTGATGCGTTGTACTGCAATGGACCGATCGGTGCCCCCGGCCGGCCCATTGCATTCAATGTGTGCGGGTACGCGTTGTACCCCTGTACTCGTTGTACTGCAATGGACCGATCGGTGCCCCCGGCCGGCCCATTGCATTCAATGTGTGCGGGCACGCGTTGTACCCCTGTACGCGTTGAACTGCAATGGACCGATCGGTGCCCCCGGCCGGCCCATTGCATTCAATGTGTGCGGGTACGCGTTGTACCCCTGTACGCGTTGTACTGCAATGGACCGATCGGTGCCCCCGGCCGGCCCATTGCATTCAATGTGTGCGGGTACGCGTTGTACCCCTGTACGCGTTGTACTGCAATGGACCGATCGGTGCCCCCGGCCGGCCCATTGCATTCAATGTGTGCGGGTACGCGTTGTACCCCTGTACGCATTGTACCCCTGTACGCGTTGAACTGCAATGGACCGATCGGTGCCCCCGGCCGGCCCATTGCATTCAATGTGTGCGGGTACGCGTTGTACCCCTGTACGCGTTGTACTGCAATGGACCGATCGGTGCCCCCGGCCGGCCCATTGCATTCAATGTGTGCGGGTACGCGTTGTACCCCTGTACGCGTTGTACTGCAATGGACCGATCGGTGCCCCCGGCCGGCCCATTGCATTCAATGTGTGCGGGTACGCGTTGTACCCCTGTACGCGTTGTACCGCAATGGACCGATCGGTGCCCCCGGCCGGCCCATTGCATTCAATGTGTGCGGGTACGCGTTGTACCCCTGTACGCGTTGTACCGCAATGGACCGATCGGTGCGCACCCATTGACAATGGGCTTGCCTGGCAACGGACGCGTTTTCGAATTTGGAACGAGTCGGTTGCTGGAAAATCAGTTGGTCACCCACAACAATGTTGCAAAATCATGTATGTCATGAAGTTGAAGATTTGAAGGATGCTGTGGGCGTGTTTTGGTGCTGCTATTCCATGGATTGGCCAGATTCAGAACATGCAAACGACTTGGACCTATCACTTTGGACACAAGGGACAGTATCTGCCTCTCCAGCACATATATATTGCTGGCTGTTCCCCTGAGAGCTCACTTGCCTGCACTACATGCTCCAGGACGACATCTGCCACTGCACTGCTGCTGTCTCTGCCCCTCTGGACCCTGCAATGGCACGTACTGTGGAGAGAGCCCCAGCCTTCAGCCTTGAAGAGAACCAGGCCCTGCTGGACAGCCTACTTCCACAGTACAGCAAGCTGTATGGGACACCAGGGGAGCAGGTGAGTGTTCTGTGCACTGCCTTTCTGAATGTGCATTTTGTCTGACTAGCAAGGCTGAAAGTCTGCACGCCACTGGCTAGCAGGCTCACTGACTAGTTGTCACCCCCATAGTGTGTAGTGACATGCACTGGACAGGTATGGTGCAGTGACAGTGCATTTGAACAAGGTTTTACTTCCCATGCAATGATACCATGTAGTGACGTCTGGCAAACTGTCCATGGGCAGCTTTGCACTGCCTGTGTACATCATGTGCCCCTGTGATTGAGACATGTATATACAACTGTGTCATGCACGGATATGTTGCATGTGTAGTAATGGCCTTTTCACTTTGTCATCCTGACAGGTTAATGCCCATCGGAAGCAGGAGATCTGGAAGGACATCGTCCGGGCCGTCCGGTCCGTGGGGGTCTACAAGCGCCGGATCCGCAACTGCCAGAAGAGGTGGCAGGACCTTCGGGGCTGGACCCGGAGGATTGCACGGGTCCAGCTGAAGCTGTCGCCTCCTCGCAGGAGGGGCGGAACATGGACCCTGACCCCCACATGCTCCAGATCCTGGCGGTGGTGTTTCCAGACCTGGATGGGCAGCTGAAGGCCAGACAGCAGCAAGGAGGGGTGAGTCAAAGACTGCACTGTGAACTCTGTATTACATGCTTTGTGCCCTCCTCTGGCCTGGTTCAACTGCCACAGTGCAGCAGTCATGTTGTCCAGGAGCCATGTCCCTCTATTGTGCACTGCCCACTGCTCATCTGATACCCAGGTGTGGCCCTTACATTCAGGGAATTGTGTCACTTGGGACTGTGTCCTTGCAGTTTGCTTCACTAAAGGTGGGGGACAGCATCTGTTTCCCTAACTCTGTTGTGGGCATCATGGGTGGGTCCATTGTTCACACAACGCCTGTGTTCGGACATGTAATCTGCGTGTTGCTTTGATATGCGGTCCACTTGCTGAGCTGAGCCACCACATGTGCCTGGGGTATGTGGCACACGCCCATGCAGCGGGTGGGAACAATGTTTGGGCCCCAGGAGTGTGCAGATTACGTGTGTCACACATACATAGCCAGCTATCCACTGTCCAGGGCACATCCCTCATTCATGTGGAGCAGGACAGTCATGCCTACTCCAGGCCATGCAATGCACTCTGTACTCCCACTCCCGTGTATCAGCTGACACATTGTGCACAGTGATTTGACCCCTCAGGTGTCTGCCTCTGTGTCAGTGTGCTGTGGATTAGTTGCCAGGACTGCTGGGGTGTTTCTTGGTAGGGGCTCAGCATGCCCCTGGAGATGTGACCATAGGAGACGATACTTGTGTGTCACATAGGTGTTTGATCAGCTGCCCGTGCAGACTGGGGTATGCAAATGTGAAGTTCAGGCAGCTGTTCCCCATTCACAGCAAATTGTGAGGGGCTCAGGTTCAGAGGGTAGTGTCACAGGTCTCCCATATGCCCAATAGGTATGACCTGGACAGATGAGGGTTAAGATGATGTGTTGTGTGGGGGATGTACATGTGCACTTGTGCAGCTCCAGGACTTGCATTCCCCATGACCTACTATTGTGACACAGTGCATAGTGTTGTTGTCTGGCTGCCAAGTCATACATCACTGAGACAGTGATGTATGACTTAGCAGTCATGCCTCTGCCATGGCATGTGTCAACTTATTGGTGGTCCTGCAGGGGAGTGACATGTGCTACATGCACACCATTGTGGCGATGGCTATCAGGACATGGGTGCATCATGGTGTCTGTCGCTGGTATGCATCACATGCATTTCCTATTTGACTCTGGGCATCCCTTTCATCCGGAAACCTGTACTGACTCAGTGGCAAGAGCTGTGATGTGTGCATGTCCACATGCCACACCGTGTCCTCTGCACTGTCCAACTACTGTGTACTTGGTGCATGTGTCCACACTGGGGTGTTGCAATCCAACAGACACCAGACAGATGGGTGCAAGGCCATGTGGGATGTGAGTGCCATGCTTGGCATCAGACTGACAATTGGCTTCTCCTGTTCAGTTAGGGCACTTTTAGCAATGTACAACTAATGATGCCAGGGCTTGCTCTGTAATGTGCTGTGCTCACAGTGGTGTGTGCGTTTGGTGCAGGTGACTGATGTCTGTCTGTTTCCCCATTGTTTGCAGATACATCCACGGCCACGGAAGGGGACAGCTCCACGGACCAGGAGGAGCCAGAGAGCCAGACTGGGTCAGCAGCCGAGGAGTGGTCGGAGGGACCCAGTGGCACGGAGGGCGAGGGAGCCACACCGAGGAGTCCTCAGCACCATCCACCTCAGCTGAGGACCAGAGCAACTCGGAGGATGACTCCCTTGTGGAGGCGGGTGTCAGCAGCCACCAGACCCCAGCTAGTGTTGCTGTCCCCGCCACCACCAGCACCACCACCGCCCTCCCATCGGCTCCCATTCCCCAGGTCCGTGGAGGCTCCCATGTTCGGGAGCGTGTCTCCTTTGGGCCAGGCACCGCACCCCCTGCCCCTGTGTCCCCTGCTGCCCTGAGTGAGGAGTCTGTGTACCTCCTTTGCCAGCTCCATGTAGGGCAGACAGCCATGCTGATTGTCCTCCATGCGCACACCGCACTGTTGACTCAGCTGGTGTCGTTCATGGAGGGCATCTCATCGGACATGTCTGACCTACAGAGGGGCAATAGGTCCATGGACTCCTCCCTGACGGCAGCAGTGTCCCTCCTCAGACAGTCCCTCACCCCTCCTGCCTCTGCTCCATCCACACTCCCCAGCACCTTACCCGTCCCAAGCACACACACACCGGCACAGGCACACACCAGCACCCACACGTCCAGCACACAGACACACACGCCACAAACAAAACGCACACGCACGCACAGTCAGGGGACTGAAACGAGACTCACAGGGGATGGGGCCCTGGTACACACACACGCATCCACAGGCACTGCGCAGTCCTCAGTTGCCTCTCCCTCCAAAGCACCATCCCTTGCCTCACCTGCAACCCCAAAGACCCAGCGCCTCTTCCTCAGTGACCTCGGCCTCTTCCCCTCCGATCCAGCTACTCCAGCATCCAGGGTGAAGAGGAAGCCCCCCCACACGGAGCAGAGTGCCCCTCGCCCCCGGACACCCTCCCACAGGCGCAGACAGACTGAGGCCCCCACCCGCAAGTCCCCCCGGAGTGGTAAGAGCAAGACCCCGCCGCCGCCCTGCAGCTCAAGCACCAGGTCTCCTTCCTCCATCCCTCAGGCCCCCACTCCACAGGTGCCCCCACCACACCCTGCCCCAGGTTCCCCCACCCACAGATATACCATCCCCAAGAGGCTCCGGCCTTCTCCCCCTGCCACTTGCTCTCCCGGCACCACACCCCCCGCTGCGCTTGTCTGTGCCACTGATGTGGTGAGGGTGTCCTCCCCCTCTGTCCAGCCCACCTTGCCTGTTCCCCATTCTCCTCCCCTGGTGGTAGGCACTGCAGTGGAGTCCACTACCACCCTGTCTGACTTGGGCACTGCAGTGGCGGACCTGTCCACTCCATCTACAGGGTCCACTGCAGTCGTGCCGGCACCCACAACATCTGAGCCATGCCCCCAGTTGTGCCGGCACACACCATGTCAGACACCTCCACTGCAGTTGTCAGTGGCTCTCCAGCACTCACCACCCCTTCCCTGCTTCCTCCTGGTGAGCCCTGATCCTGTCCCTGCGGTGCCTGGCCTACCCCCCGGTTGCCCCTCCTAGTGGATTGTCCCTGGTTTTGTGCAGGCATGTGTAGGGTGGCATCTGCCACTGTCACTCACTTGTGACTTTGTTGATGGACTGGCCATTGGCCTTTGTTTATGTTCTACCGGACTTCTACTTTTAATGCCACATATGCTTAATAAAGCAACTTTCTGTTCTCTAGTGCTTTTGCTTCTGATGTACATGATGTTGATGATGCTAACCATGCCCTTGCTGCAGTGATGGTGATATTTGGTCTCATGATAATGAAGTGTTACTGTGCAGGAACCCATGTGGTCCAGGGGGAATGTGTCCTATCCTGTGGTGTATCCATGTCATCCATAGCAGCATCTGAGGGTGTCATGTGTTCAGTATTTGGCAATGGGATTTCCTACTTAGATTGGCAATTTCACATCTGTGGCTTCCACCCCAGCACATCTGTTGTGCCTGCCATTGTTCAATTCGTCTACTTCCCTGACCGTGTGGCCATCTCCAGTGGACATGCAGGTTTGGGCATCAATGGGGAAGGACTCATCTGTGTTGTCAGTGCAACATTGCTATACAAGTGTGTTGGATCTGTGCTGATGATTCCGTTGGCACTTCCATGACCAGGCTGATGTGACGGGAGCCCTCATTTGGTGCTAATTGTTGATTGTGTGACCAAGTGCTCAGCTGACATGATGGGGCCCTACTGAGGCAACATATGGCACAGCTTTCCTCACACAGTGGAGTCCCCTCATGGCAGTGTGTACTCCTGTGACATTGCCTGCGCCCAAGGTGTGTGTTGTATGTGCATGTCTGTGTGTTCACTTCCGTTTTGCTGTGCATGCTGTGATCCCTATGTTGTACCTGTTTGTGATGCTAGCTGAGTTGAGCTATGTTCCCCCAAAGTCTTCTCCCTGGGTTCTCTGTGATGTGGGTGCATGGCACATTACTGGTCATCAGGGTGTCACCCATAGGTGTGTTTGCTGTCAGGGCTGAGTTTGTGTGCAGACGCAGATGGGTCACAGTCAGGTTTCCCCTTGGCACTTGTTGTTTGCCCCTGTCATGTGATTTCCAGTTTGTGTTATCTTTCAGTGATTGTGACACGTTGTGTGTGTGACTGCTGGCACTCCTCAGGGTCCGGGCTGCAATGTTGGTTGTTGTCTATGTGTGTTCTTTGTGGGTGACCTTGGCTTCTTCATTGGTGTGTGACTGTGGCTGGGATCCCATTGGTTGGTGTGGTATTGCCGTCATGTCCATGTACAGCGTAGTGTGCAGTGTGTCAGACATTCAGGAGTCTTGTTGAGTGTCCATGTGTGATGTGTTTCTGCACCTTGGTTCCCACCCACCACCCTGGAATAGTCATGGGTGCATGTGCAATGTCACCAGTGCATGTGTGCTTCACTGCTGCACATTGTTGGAGGTCGAGGGGTGTGGTGTTGAGTGTGTGCAGATGAGAGTTGTTGCCCGGCTAGGCCCCTGCCTCCATGTTGGCCTTGGCTTACTGGCCATGCTGTTTGATTTGTGCTTGTGTAGGTGTGATGGTAGTTAGTTGCTCAGGACACATGACTGTGGTTCACAGTGTGAACCACATTTAGCTTTGTCATCACAGTGGGATTGTAATGCAGCCCAGGGTCACCACATTGTGGGGGCCCTGGGGGTGGTGCTGTGGTGTGTCTGTGTCTTGCTGTGTCAGTTGCTGTCCCTACGTGCCTGTGTGACATGTGTGATTTGTGCTCCCTCTCATCTGACAATGCCTGCTTGCCCACATAGGGGATTTGGATCCATGAGTTACCTTTGTGTGGCACTGTATGCACATCTGTATGATTGGTATTCAGGTCTCCTCATGTGTTGTGTGGTTGCCTGGGGACACTGGCACCCCCCTCACCTGTTGTGTATGATGTGCAGTGTGGGTCTGCCTGTTTGTGTTTGTGCATCTGCACCACTGCATTGGCATATCTTGGGTGTGCCATTGGCTGTATGTAGTTTGGTGGGTTTCCCCTGCTGTCCCTGGGACTCCTAGGTCATCGGTCAGCACAATGATCATGGTTTGTGTGTCCCATTGCTGCCATGGTATGGTATCTGTTCACCTCACATCTGCAGTCTCCACAGGGTATCTGCATGTGTGTGCCCATTGGTGCAAATATGTGGGTCTGCATTCTGATGGTCACTTCTGTCATTGTGTCATTGATGATTGTTGACGGTGTCAGCCCCCATGGGTGTTGTTTGTCTGCACATGGCCAAAGGTATGTCTTATTTGCACTGCAGGATTTGGCTCCCCCAATTTATGTTGCAATGGGACACATACACTACTTTGCCACTGATGTGTTTGTTGTTCTGTGACCAGGAATCATCCATGCAGTTTGGCAGTTGCACCTCTTTCTTTGTCAACACTTACCTTTTGGTCACTGTGATGATGGGGGTTTGGACCCCATTGCCACAATGTTCGAAATGTGCTTCAGCTATGGACCCCACACTTACATTTTGGTCACTGTGATGATGGGGGTTTGGAACCCATTGCCACAATGCTCAAAGTGTGCTTCAGCTATGGACCCCACACTTACCTTTTGGTCACTGTGATGATGGGGGTTTGGACCCCATTGCCACAATGTTCAAAGTGTGCTTCAGCTATGGACCCCACACTTACATTTTGGTCACTGTGATGATGGGGGTTTGGACCCCATTGCCACAATGGTCATGGCCTGCTTGCATATATGTGTGGCACATGTGCTAGGGGGTCACATTGTATGTTCAAAGTCATGTTCGGTGTTGTAGGCATTTGACACAGTCTACACACGCTTGTCATGGTGTTGGGGGATGTCTTCTTCTTGCATTCCCTAGGTTGTGGTGTGCTGGTTGTGTCATGCATTGTCCATCCTATGAGTGGGGGTGGTAGTAGTGGTAGGCATCCTGCCCCCTGGGTAAGGGTGGTAGTAGTGGTAGGCATCCTGCCCCCCTGGGTGAGGGTGGTAGTAGTGGTAGGCATCCTGCCCCCCTGGGTGAGGGTGGTAGTGGTGGTAGGCATCCAGCCCCCCTGGCTAAGGGTGGTGGTAGGCATACAGCCCCCCTGGGTGAGGGTGGTAGTAGTGGTAGGCATCCTGCCCCCCTGGGTGAGGGTGGTAGTGGTGGTAGGCATCCAGCCCCCCCTGGCTAAGGGTGGTGGTAGGCATCCTGCCCCCCCCTGGCTAAGGGTGGTAGTAGTGGTAGGCATCCAGCCCCCCCTGGCTTAGGGTGGTGGTAGGCATCCTGCCCCCTGGCTAAGGGTGGTAGTAGTGGTGGGCATCCTGCCCCCCCTGGGTAAGGGTGGTAGTAGTGGTAGGCATCCTGCCCCCCCTGGGTAAGGGTGGTATTAGTGGTAGGCATCCTGCCCCCCCTGGCTAAGGGTGGTAGTAGTGGTAGGCATCCTGCCCCCCCTGGCTAAGGGTGGTGGTAGGCATCCAGCCCCCCCTGGGTGAGGGTGGTAGTAGTGGCAGGCATCCAGCCCCCCCTGGGTAGGGGTGGTGGTGCGCATTCAGGCCCCTGTGTGCATATGTGGCATTGGTGATGGGCATCCCGCCCCTATGGTGCTGCTGTTGCTGGTGTAAGTATATTCTGCATCCCTCTGTGTGTGTGTGATGTGTCGTGTACGTGTTGTATGTGTTTTGTGGTTGGTGTCTGGCTTACCTTCTGCGCTGTACGCGTACGTGCCTGTTCCGGTAGTAAATGTAGAATATTGGTATGATCGGGACGAAGGGATTCATGGTTGGTTCGTGTCGTTCGTCCTTCTCGTTGCTTCGCGTCGTCCTCGTCGCTTCGCCTCGTCCTCGTCGCTTCGCCTCATCCTCGTCGCTGGCGTGTTCGTCTCGTAGCCGTGGATCGTCTTGTGGCGCGAATCGGAGCTTATGTGCGCCTCTCCCGGATGCTTTGACGTGCCGTGCGTAGCGACGGGTTCGGCGCGTACGGAAAGCGCATTGTACTCGTTCGGCCGGACGGAGCAGCATTTTTCCTTCCGTGCGACTCGATTCGGCGTTTCCGGATTCGCCTCGGTCGGGGAACAGGACCTGGTTTGGGTGAGTACGGCTCGGCCGGATTCTTTGCTGTTGTGCGCATCGTACTTACTCGTTCGGTGTGCTGTACGGATCGATCGGGAAACAGGCTTTCGCATGGCTTTTTTCCCGACCGAATGCTATTGGGTGCGCCTCCGACCGAGATCGGAATCGGCCCCAAAATGTCTCGCCAGACCAGCTTGCGCTGGCTCAGGCGAGACCTAAAAAGGGGGACAGTTCATAGACATAGAAGTAGGACTACAGTTTGCAGTAATAGTCGACATAAAAGTAGGACTATTTGACAGCTGTCATAGACATAGAAAAAGGACTACAATGACAGCCGCCTCCACAGACACAGATGAAGAATTGCACACGACAAATCAGATGTGTGACACAGACAGCAATTGATTTT
Organism: Calotriton arnoldi; assembly: GCA_963921515.1. NCBI lineage: Eukaryota > Metazoa > Chordata > Amphibia > Caudata > Salamandridae > Calotriton > Calotriton arnoldi. The sequence continues at coordinate 2,027,800 of CAWUFW010001334.1, read as the reverse complement.
TAAGCTAACAGCATGTGCATTATAGGATTTTGGAGTTTTGCTTTAACAATGCCAAGAACGGCCTCCAAACTAGTAACTTGTAAAAATGGCTTAAAAGCTTGCCCCATGCCACAAGTTGAGAAGGGGTAGAAGGAAGAGAAAGGGAAACAAAAGGCACTATGATGCGGGAAGGGTTGAGGAGGTAGGTCTGTCTGTCTCTGAGATGAGGGGAGGGATGACAGAAGGCCTGTCTGTGCCTCTGAGGTGTGGAATGGGCTGTGACTATAGGCATGTCTCTGCCTCTGAGATGAGGACCGGGGGACGGGGACTGTGGCATTTCTCGGGTACGAGGCTAACTCTAAAATAGATGCAGTATGTTACTGTTGATGTCTGCTATGTGCACGCTGCTGTCGTACATAAGTGTCTCCTGTTGGGCAGCTTTAAAAACACCTCTAGGCACTGTGTATGCATCCATTCTTTGCTGTGATAAAACCCATGACATCATAGTGCTCAAAAACATTTTCCCGAGCGCATTTTGGGCAGTGCCTTTCTTCAGGGGGCAGTTACTGTCCAATTACAAGCTAGCATTTCTGGTTGTCTGGTAGAACCGTCCAGTGTCCAGCTTCCTCCCAGGTAGGTGGTCTGAGTAGTGTGGAGAAGGGTACTACAGCAGGGACGTGTTGTAGGTCACAGCAAGAAGAGCTTGCCTCTGACCCTGTGTATCTCACCCAACCATGTCCCATGAGACAACTGCACCTGCAGACGTCTCACCGCTTCTACGTCACACAGGGCCTTCAGATGTAGTAGAGATACTACCCGAGCAGGCTTGGAGGCTGCAGTAACTTGACCACATCACCACTCGAGCACAACACCTGATGATTCCCCCACACTCCCTTCAACCACTCATGTACCCTGTGCCCTCCCAGTGCTCCCTAACAGGGCAGCGCGCTGAAGTCCCATACAGCGCTCTACAAAGACCAGGTGACATGACAGAAGTACCCAGGCTTTAAGTGGGATGAAAAAACTGGGGGGTCTCTCAAAGGGGTGTGGCTGATGTAATTAAGGGCATGGCTTAAAACACATAAGCTAAAAAATCCATGCTTACCATAGTGCCCCGCCCCAAAAATTTGCTGCTTCTGTCATTGTATTCAGATAAATAATACAACATGTAAAATTACACCTACAACAAGCCAGGACTATTTGCTTTGTCAGTCGTTGTTAGCTGCATAAGTTAAATAAGCAACAACTTTGGCTTCGTTGTACATAACATTGAAAATGCTTCAGTTCTGGAATGATGAGACTGTGAAAGAACTATAACGGGTCTCTTTGAAGACAGTGGAGGGTGGTATTGCTGCAGCGGTAAAAAAAAAAAATTCATCCTGAGGGCAAAAATGGAGAGCTCAATAGAGACCCGTTTCAGCACATGTGCGACGTAAGCAGAGAAATGTCCCAGTTTTTAAATAGTGTCTCGGTGCGAGACACTATTTAAAAACCAGGACATTTCTCGGTTTAACCCGGGCATTGCACAAAAACCGAAACATTTCTGTAATTTGGAGCAAAGTGTCGGGATACCGGGACACTGCTCCGAAAATCGGGACCGTCCAGGGAAAACCGGGACGTCTGGTCACCCTACCCCCTCCTAGTGACTTCAAATCACACAGGGGCGTCTCTAATGTTACCCTTCCCTATTCCATTTTCAAATTGTCTTTCTTTTAATTTTCAGTTCTGTCGGGGTTGCTCGTGGGGCTGTCCGTCTCCTCCCATGCTGCTGGTCTCTGTTAAGCCTTTTTTCTTTATTTCCTCAGTTCACTCCTAAACACCTCTTCGGTCTACTGAGTGCAAGAGTCACTTAGCTTAATCCTTATTACCACAATTAATTATTATCAAAGCCAATGCGGAAAAAAGACAAAGGGGCAGATTTTCTAATAGCTCACGCAGTGCAGCAAGGAAATTTGCTGCATTGCGTGGACAGGAGAGAACCAGGGCCGGACTGGCCGTAGCGGGCACCGGGCATTTCCCCGGTGGTCTGCCAGGGTGGGGGCCGGTTTTAGGCCCCTGGGGGCCGTTTTTGTTATAGGGCCGTTTTGCAGCATAGCTGCAATATCGGCCCCTGTAACAAAAGCGGCCGAAACCGGCCTTGGCAAACATCTCGGCCGCACCCCCAAATCCCCGGGGGGCTGGCCGAGCACTTTGCCAGGGCCGGTTTTGGTTCCCAGTCCGGCCCTGGAGAGAACTGGACAGTGCCCAGCTTACCAATATATAGGGCCTCATTTACTTATTTTTGGCGTAGGGCAGCGCCTCAACCCTCCCTTCTGCATTGCCCTACATCAAAAGAAAAGGGCAGGAAGGTCCCGTATCTATGAGATACGACGCATTCCTGGCCTCTTTTACTGCGCTGGTGCTCAAATGGCTGCCTTGGTGCAAGGGTGCTTGCATTGAAATCAGGTTATTTTAGAGCAGGCAGGGACACCTTCCTGCACAAAAACAACCCTTACACCACCCCTGGGGAGGCACAGGCTTTTGACGCATTCGCAGGTTTACAGCTTGTTGTAAATCAGGGAATGTGTCAAATGCCATGGGTGTTGAACACCCACCATAACGCCCATTGCACGCCTCCCTATTGCGGTGTGAGGCAACACAGCGACTTGCACTGCATTGCCACACACCATAACACAGGTGTACAAGTGTTTGTAAATCTGGGTTTGTGTCATTATACATGGGTTGGTGCAAAGGAATGTCCAAGTACCACCCACGCAACATCTAGCCGGCACAAAGGAACACAAGCGTTGCGTTACTTTGTATTTACTAAACCACTAATAGCCACACAAATCTACTTTGTGTGGCTTAGTAAATGCCAAAATGGATTTTGCGTCGGGTTGCGCCACAAAAGTGGCATAACCCTGATGCAAAAGTTTGGTAAATTTAGGTCAAACTGTAGCAGTATAACCTTTAGCTTCTTAGACTGATACTAATTTGCATGCAAATACACTCAGTAATTGTTTACCCGCGACGATATGTAAGACTATTCCTGGTGTGTTGCAGCTTCAGAATGGTATCTGAAGTGTCAACAATTATGGGTGGAAAAAGTGCCTGTAACAGTTCTGTAATCTGTGGTGCACTTTGTGCTTCTTGAAATGTACAATAACTTGCTGATCTGGGTGTTTCAGCGTGTCAGTAGTGGGGAAGCAATACTGGCTTGTTCTCAAGGTTTGCATTTCACAGCTTGCTAGTTTTTGCCAGTAAAACAGCATAGTTGCTTCTTGTGTTGGTGGAAATATTTCATGACCACAACATTCAACTCTCACTCACAGTGACGACACAACTGAACTCTTCTTTCAAAGAACAACATTGGGCCATAGTTGGTTATTGTGGAAGGGAGTGCAGGGAGCTGCAGTGCCCTAAAGGGCTAGTGTACTCTGTATCCTCAGCGACACCGAGCGGGATATGTACTACAGCAAGATGCGACATACAACACGTAATCAGACTGAGCCACAATATGGGTTTATGCAGCTCTTCGAACTTTAAAAGGACATAGAGCAAAGAGAAAATTACATGGGGCAGAAGTCTCAGAGGGGTAGGGTTGTGGGAAGTGGGCAGGATTTTTGTATATGTTTAAAAACGTTGCAGCTTATTTACAAGCCCTGTGCGCTGCTGCGTCACTTTTTTTTATGTTCCAGCAGCGAAGAGTGTAGAGCCATATGTATGAGGCAATGAAAAGCCACCCTGCATGGGTTTTCATGGTCTCGTAGATATGGTCTAAGGCAACGCAGCACAAGCCACAGCGACTGGGAGGCGTGCCATGGGTGTTACTGTGGGTGTTCCCACATAACACCCATGGCATTTGACTAATTCCCAGATTTACAAGAATTTGTATACCTGGGCGCAACAAGAAGAAATATTTTTATTTCTCCTCGTATTTTCCTCTTTCTTTGTATGCTGCATTCTGCAGCACACGTAGAAAGAGGAAAAAGCCTCCATGGATTCTTTCTGTACAGGAAGGTGTCACTTCCTGCACAAAAACAATCCTGTCTGCGATGCAGGCATCCTTCCGCCATGGTGCAAGGGTGCCTGTGTCAGAACTGGGCAGACCATTGTGCTCCAGTGCAGGGGCAGAGGACAGAAATGATCCATACCTTGTAGATATGGCACATTTCTGTCCTTTCCCTATGACGCAGGCTATCGCAGCAAGGTCACGTGATGCGCTGCCCTGTGCCACGGGCTTGTAAATATGACACGTGATAGTTAAACTAAAGATCAACATGATATTACAAATCTGACTAGATAAGAACCATGTTTCATCATAAAAAATTCTTCAGAGATTATTTAGTGGAGATCGTGCATATTGTGTTCAAATCTGTTGAATTGCAGTCATTCTATTATGTGATTAGTTTCCGTATTAAACAAGTGCCTAAGGACTAATACACTCTACTGAACATTAAAACACAGGGGCTCATTTACAAAAGGCCTGCGCTGCTGGAGCATCACTTTATGACGCTGTGGTGGCTCAGGCCTCTCACTCATATCTATGAGGCAACGCAAAGCCACCCTGTGTGGCTTTGCATGGCCTCAAAGATATAGAGCAAAGCGCTGCGCTGCCTTAATCAATGTCACGGAGGTGTGCCATGGTCGTTGCGGTGGATTTTCCCACGCAACACCCATTGGTTTTGACACATTCACAGATTTACAAGGATCCAGCGATGGCTCCTCCTCTAAGGCGGGGGAGCGTCACCCCACTGCTCTTAGAGCAGTGGAAAAAGGAAAAATAAAATGATAATAACACTGTGTTATTATCATTTTATTTTTCCGTTGTCAGGCAGGTTTACGGGGCGGGGCAGGTCTGGAGTTGTTGCGGCACTTAGGTGCGCATGAGAGTTTAGCCAGCTGTCTTGGGCCGGCCAAACAGTCATGCACACTTTGCTTGTTCTCCACCGGCTGCATTACAACTGATCCAGCGGTGTACTAACAGCAGATACTCCACTACCATATACTCACCTGGGCCCATATAACTTCTTCCACTAAATACCAAGTAGACCGCTGGAACTTAATTTATAATTTTCATACTTCAAGATCTAGTTATTTCTTTTCCCTAACTAAACCATTCACTGATCAATTAGTTCTTTCCTCTGGTCAATGGACCATTAGTTGGAACTAGTTGAACATAACTTATTAAACATTTCTTGATTAAAATGAAATAATCACAGACTCGGGAAGTTTTAAAATCTTTATCTAAATTAATTGAGTGTGAACCATCTCAAAGTTTCAGTACAAACACCCTCATTCGCAAAAGTGTCAATTCAATCAATTTTCAATAAGCAATAGCAATTCAGATTCACACAATAACTATGCTCAGAAAGAAGAGGATAGAGAGAGAAGAACATCTATCAATACAATGAATTTATATTTACCAAGAATGGTGTGAAGACCATCCCCCTGGCCAAAGGGCTGGTAAGGGTCCCCCGGGATAGATCAGGAGACAAAGACTTCAGGACAGGAATCAGGACAGGATACTTCACCTCTCTAAATACCGACGACTGCGTCGCACCCCTCTCTGACACTCTCTTCCTCCTCGTGTTTCTTCCCCGATCTTCTTTCTAACCCAATTAACAGATGGTTCCGCATTCGATTTCTTCATCAGGGTCTCACAGCATCAGCATCACCCCCAGCACTGACAGCACAGCATCCCGAGCTCTGCTTCTGTGCTTCTGCTCCCGTGTCATGCTACGTGTCAGCTCAACTAACTAACTAAAACTACCTCAATTATACCTTTCCATAACCATGTACCACCCATTAATGTTTCAATTTCACAAAATACTAACTCTGATTGGACAGGCGAGGGGGATGATCGTCACACCATGCTTACATTTCACTTATTTCATTAAACCAATGTTTTCAAATCCCTCCCCTCAAACTTTATTAAATCATTTCCTTTCCCATACATCTCCAATCTTTATTAATACAAAATGTTTCAATATCATGAATAAAACTCCTTCATATGAACTCTTCACCCTCATGTTCCCAGGGCACATCTTCGCTGGCCTTGGACGCGTGACAAGTTCTTACTCATCTTTCCTTATTCTCTCTCTGGTGCGCATGCGTGGGATCAAGTCAGTCAGCTCAATTCAGACAAGTGTGGAAGGCCCAAATGCGCACTAATAATAAAGTCAAAAGAAGAAATGTTATTCTCAAAAATAAATGGTTTCACTGTACACCACCAACCTCTACTCTAACCCACTCTAATTATTATTACCCTTTCTGCATTTGCGTTAGTATAAAACTTATTTTCTATTTTAGCCAAGCAGGTGCCATGCATGTGAGCTTTCAAGCGGCCATTTTTAATATCTTTGCGCAGGCGCAAGAATTTCCCTCCAAGCATTAATACGTCATACTACGTAGATGCAGTAGACCCATGCGCAGTAAAGATCCCTTGTTAGAGTGCGTTTTAGTCCTTCGTTCATGTTGTTACAATTAGTAAACACATAGGCAAGCTTCATTCTTCCGCGTGTCTTTTCTAAAATACGAAATATTAATTACAAACACGTTGTTAGTAATTCGTTCATGAGTTAAAACGAAAGGATTGCTTCCTAGCAAGTCTCATTTACGAGTCCTTGCTCCATCAATCCCCTCTCTGATGGCATCTTAAGCCATCACAAAATTTCCCATCCCATCCCAGATACCAACTTTAGCACATCTCAGTTCTCTATTTCTCCTCTCAATTTTCCATCAATCAACTCGTTTCCTTCTAAATCCTTCATCTTCTTATATAATCTGCCTTTCATTTCTTCCAGCTGTATTTCATCATATTTTCTTTTTCGTTTCTATCCCTTTCCTTTTCTTTCAAAATGTATTTTCTCTTTCCTTCCTTTTCTACAACACTTATATGTAATCATTATTATCATTACTACTGTTATTATCATAACTAATGGTATTATTATTTGACCTAGAAAACTTTTCCCAAAATCAACAAACCATTTCCCTATTGATGTTATACTTTTTGTTAGTCTTCCCCACACACTGTCAACCTCCAGTTGGGTCAAGTCTTTATGCATTCTTGTAATGTTTTCAATATATCCTTTAATTTCTCTGCTCTTGCCCGGAATATAAGTGCAGCAATGTTGAATTTTCAACATACCACAGACTCCACCTTCTTTTGCTAACAATACATCAAGAGCAAGACGGTTCTGTAAAACCATAGACCTGATTGCAACCATTTCTGTGTTAATCATTAAGAATCCTCCTACAGTGTCTGTAGAAGGACGATCAACTATGGTTGATAACTTACAAATTTTCTGTGAATTAAGAATGACTCCAACTGAGGGTATCAGTGCACTAAAAATGTCTCCTACAATTTCAGAAAAACTAGCTCTTCTTCTACGTGTTAGTCCATTAGAATTTCCATTGGTTCCACTGATTCTGTCTACATGATAGATTTTTGGAAAAACTATTCCAAAGTAGCAGCTCCCATACCATCTTGCAGGTAACCTATAATAGGCATTATTCCCGCAAACATAATACACTCCTGGAAATACAGGATCCGTTCCCCCTTTTAGTCCCCACCCTCCTAAAATTAGGAAGTTGTGTTCACATTCACTGGAACCAATGTAATTATTGTTATAATCTGTCTTTAATCTATGGAGGCAGAATTTTCCCTTTTTCACAAAATCCAGGGACATCGCAGCATGAGCCTTGCCACTTGCATAGTTTCCCTCTTTCCCAACCCATGGAGGTACATGGGTTTCTGTTCAGTTGCCTTCTTTATTAAATCCTGTCTCCTTTCTTCTACTAAACCCCAAAAATCTTTTTCTTCTTTTCTCAATGTACATGTTAGATTATCTTTATGTGCCTGAACTAAATCTATTGAACCCATTGTTAAGAAAAATTCACCCATAAACTGTGCATTTTTACTACTAGCTACTGGATTCATATTCTTTCTAATAGGTAATTCAGAAAATACTACATCTAGATTTGAATAAAAATATTGAAGTCTCCCTGTAGCATAAAATAAACTTGATAAAATACTACATGACACACCATATGTTAAAGGTATATGGTGATACGTCATCCCTTCTGATACTGATGAGGGTAACTTCATACACACATAGCAATTATTAATCTCCATAGTACTAACATATTGAAATAACAATTTAATAAACACATTAGAGGACATATTATAGTCTGATTCATTATGATAGGTTGCTTCATCTTCTACCCCTATTTCTATTTCAGTTTCTTTTATTCTATCCACCTTAACATTAATATCTGTATTATTCTTGTCACTTGTTTTCATTAACAAAGGTACTCCTACTGTTAGGAATAACCATACTAATGCTACTAATAAAATACGGCAAAAACAAAATCTGAAACACTTTCTTTTTAATCCACGTTTTGGTCTCTCGGTAACTTCAATTTCTGCCATTTTACTTCTGAGAAAATTTCTTTTCTCTTATTTTTTTCTTTGCCAGTTTGACTTTCCTTTTCGTTCTTAAGGAGGCCTCAATTTGCTTTCATCAATCTGAACAATATGAATTTCTTCTGTTTCATCAGTCAGATCTAGGGATTCAAATTCTTCGAGTATAACATAAGTCCATTCAGGAGCCTTGTATCTCCTGTTTAAATTTCTCAATCTTGGACTTCTTCGAGTTATTTTTGCCAAGGTTTGTTTAGCTTGTGTTTGACTTGTGACTTCATTTACTTGTTCTGGTCTCTTTTCAGATTTTCTCAAGTGATATTTTAGTTTCTTTGCTCCAGTTGGCCAATTGTCTCCCTTTCTGATTCTTTTGATTTGCACTGCGTTTTCACCTTCTTTATCTCCTTGTAAAGTTCTTTTAATTTCATTTAATCTAGGCACAATCTGTTCTGATTCTCTGTTTTCTGTGCTTCTACCTTCTTTTGCTTCCACCTTCCCAGGTCTTACCGTATTTTGTTCTTCTTCTTCCTGAGCTTGTTCTTCTAATTCTATCTGACCCTGTTCAGGTCTTACTTCAAACTTTTCTTCTTCTGCCTGAACCCGTTCTTCTAACTCTATCTGATCCTGTTCAGGTCTTAATTCAAACTTTTCTTCTTCCGCCTGAACGTGTTCTTCTATTTTTCCCTCCTCAGGTTCATGAAAGTCTTTTTTATTTTCCACCTGAGTGTGTTCTTCTTCCCCTGTCTCTTCCTGACTACTTTCCTGTCTTTTCAGTTCTGTTCTTCTTCTTGTTTCAATAACATCATCAATTACTTCAATCACTGGTATCCACTCTTCCTGACTTGTACCTGGCTGTTCGTCATATGGTTGGCCTTCAGAATCTATTACTCTAGATTCTTCAATCTCACAGCTTACAACTCCTGACGCTGCAGCCTGTTCAGTCAGTGGTTGCTCTTGTTGTTCTGATGGGCTCGGAACTCTTCTGGTATGGCTGGCATGAATCCAATTGGGCAAACCTGCACACTTCACTGCTGTGGTAGTGACTAGTATGACTTGCCGCGGTTTGTCCCACCTTGGTGCTAGGCACGACTTTCTTGCGTGTTTCTTCACTAGCACCCAATCTCCAGGATTCAAATCATGCGCTTGGTCTGGCTGTCTTTCAACTGCGTCTTCTCCAACCTGGTGAGAGACAGAACGCACCATTTCAGCCAATCCTTTGCAATAGTCCAATACCAGATCATCAGTTATACTCATTAATTTATTTCCAGGAATAAATGCCTGTCTCATGGCTCTTCCCATGAGAACTTCATGTGGGCTCATTCCTGTTTTTCTGTCTGGAATACTTCTGAGACCCATCAATACAAGAGGTAATGCATCTGGCCATTTCAGCTTTGTGGATGCACACACCTTCCCCAATCTGGACTTGATTGTGCCATTCAATTGCTCAACAATTCCAGTAGCCTCTGGACGATAAGCACAGTGCAATTTTTGTTCAATGTTAAATGCAGCACAGATTAATCGAATTATTTCATTATTAAAATGAGGGCCTCTATCTGATTCCAAAGTGACTGGAAAACCAAAACGTGGAACTAACTCCCTCAACAACAATTTTGCAACTGTAAGACTGTCATTTCTTCGAGTGGGATAGGCTTCCACCCATCTTGAGAAAAGGCATACTATGACAAGTATATATTTCAGTCCATTGCATGGGGGCAACTCGATAAAATCCAACTGTAATCTAGTGAAGGGTCCTTCTGCCTTTCCAATCTTTCCCCAGCTAACCACTGTCTTCCTACCGGAATTTTGCTGCTGACAGGTTAAGCATCTTTGGCAAAGGCTCTCTGCGACTACCCTGAACTTCGGATTGTACCAACTCTGTCTGAATAGTCTGATCATTGAGTCTCTCCCTATGTGTGTTGCTCCATGATACACTCTTGCCATTTTTGAAAGCAAACAAACTGGCATGACTGGTCTTCCATCTAAATACACCCATACCTCATCATGTGGTCTCTTTGTACAAGCTGCCTTTATCCAAATTTCCTTTTCCTTTTCCTCAACTTCTTCCTGCAATTGTCTAATCTCGTCCCATGTTTCTGGTACTGAGAAAAACATAAGTTGGCATCTGGTTTCACCCGTTTCAATTTTTCTGTTTATGGCCACTGTATTTTTGGCACAGTATTTGGCTACTTGATCAGCATAATTATTGCCAGCAGTCACATAGTCATTTCCTGACCGATGTGCAGCACATTTTACAACTGCTATCTCTTTTGGCAATTGTAATGCTTCCAACAAATCCTTCACATTTTTGCTGTTTCTGATAGGAGATCCTGAAGAAGTCAGAAATCCCCTCTGCATCCAGAGCTGGCCGAAGTCGTGCACAACCCCGAACCCATATTGACTGTCCGTAAATATGGTTACTCTCCAATTTTTCCCCTTTTTGCATGCCATTGTTAAGGCAACCAATTCAGCTACTTGTGCAGACTTGACCCCAGGTAAACAGGATGCTTCAATTACCCCAGATATTTTACAAACAGCATATGCAGCACTTAGTCCTCCTTCTTGTGTTCTGAGGCAGGAACCATCTACAAATAACTCATGGTCAGCCTCTTTCAAAGGTGTCTCTTTTATATCAGTCCGGGGCTTCGTACATAACTCAGTCACGTCCAAACAATCATGATCACTCTCATCTCTCACTTCTTCATCGCAGGGGTCTGGCAGTGGGGTAGCTGGGTTCATAATCGTACACCTTATCACAGTCACCTTCTCAGCTCCCAAAATCACTCTTTCATACTTAGTCAATCGACTAGGAGTGAGATGCTGTGTTCTTGTTCTTGTCAAAAGAATCTCAACTGAGTGTGGAAGATAAACCTTTACCGGATGTCCCATCACTATCGACTCACTTTGCTCCAGACTCATACAAGTAGCAGCTACTGCTTTTAAGCAGCCAGGCAATGCTGAAGCCACTGGATCCAATGTAGCTGAAAAATATGCCACTGGACGTCGACTCAATCCATGTCGCTGTGTTAGGACTGAGAGTGCACAATTCTCTCTCTCACAACAAAACAATGCAAAGTCTTTTGAATAATCAGGCATGCCCAAGGCAGGAGCTTCACACAAACAGTTTCTTAATTTCACAAATGCCTCTATGCAATCATCATTCCAATCAATCGGATCTTTTGCTCTTTTCCGGATCATCTGTATTAATGGTTTCGCTAACATCGAAAAACCATTAATCCATTGCCTACAGTATCCAACCACTCCCAGAAACATTCTCATTTCTCTCTGAGTCTGTGGCAATTGCATTTCTTTGATTATTTTTATTCTTTCCGGTGTCACTTTTCTAACTCCTCTTTCTATTTTATGCCGTAAGTATCTAACATCTTGTTGACAGAATTGTAATTTTTCTGGAGACACCTTGTGTCCTCCTTCAGCCAAATGGTTCAGCAATGCAATTGTGTCTGTGACACAATCTTCTCGTGTTTTTGATGCCACCAGTAGGTCATCAATGTACTGGACCAGAACAGATTTTCCAGGCATAATCAATGATTCTAGACACTTTTTCAAAATCTGATTAAAAATTGAAGGACTCTCTGTGTACCCTTGAGGAACTCGACACCATGCGTAAATACGATCCTCAAACTTAAACGTAAAAAGATACTGGCTGTCTGGGTGCAAAGGAATAGAAAAGAACGCTTGGCATGAAACAATTACTGTAAACCAACCTGCATTCCAAGGTATCTGATAAAGGATCACTGCTGGATTTGGCACTATTGGACAACATGGCACTACAATTTTATTTATTTTCCGCAAATCCTGCACTATTCTGTACTTTCCGCTAGGCTTTTTCAGTCCCATTATTGGCGAATTACAGGGACTACCCATCACTTCTTTTAAAATACCTTGTTTAACCATTCGTTCAATCTCTGGAATAATTCCTGCTTTTACTTCTGGACTCATCTTGTACTGTCGGGTGTTTGGATTCACTGCACCTTCTTTCACTGTCACTTTAACTGGGTCTATATTCGTCATTAGCCCAATGTCTTTTCCTGTAAAATCCCACACTTCTGGATTAACTGTGGTTCTAAACTCTTCTGGTAATTCATTCTCAGTCATTAGTGAAAACATTTCATCTACTTCCGTTCCCTGTTTGGCTAACATCATCTTGTATACAACGTCTTCATCAGGGGTTTGGAAAGCGACACCATCCGGTGTACAATAGATCGTGCAATTCATCTTGCACAAAAGATCTCTTCCCAACAGATTTACAGGACTGGAATCGCAAACTACGAACCGATGCATTTCTTTAAAATTTCCAATGTGCACCTCCATTGGTTTGGTGATTGGGGTTCTAATCTGTTGGTTTGACACGCCTACAACTTGGATTGATTCTCCCGAGAGTGGTAGGTTTGGGATGTCTGCTGTTCTCACAGTAGACTTGGTAGCACCAGTATTCAATAGGAAAGTAATGTCTTTACCTTCTACTTTCCCATCAACAAATGGACCTGACTGATCTACCGGCAAGGATGCGCCAAGCACGCACTCCTCTTCCTCCCCCCTCAGGCACCGTCATTGGGTAGGATCTGAATTTTCCTCATCATTCTGCAAAAAATATTGTGTAATTGTTCTATTATTCTTACCACTTTCTCCTTGAAATCCGGTGTTCGCACTGAAACTCTGATGAGTCACAAAATTTGGCATAGGAGCTGGTGGCACCTGATATTGTGGAGTAACTACCTGCTGCTGCTGCTGATTCATAAGTACTTCATTCTGCATCTGTGGGATTAAATTTTGATTTGGCCCATTATTACTCTTATTATTCTGAGTACTCTTACACTCGTTCTTCCAATGTCCAAGATTTCCGCACGCATGACAAGGAAACTTCTTTTTCGCTTCTTCTCTGTCCATTCGTCCCCTATATTTATTACCATTCGCTCCTTGATTATTCTGACTCTGTTCTTTCACTTGATTATTATTTTGGTCATTTGTTTTCTCTTCTTGCTGTTCTGCCAATTTAACTTGTGCCCACATCATTTTCTCTTTTAGCTTCCTACGCCTGGCCTCAATGTCATCTCGCAATATTTTGCGTACTTTAAAATCTCATCCACTGTCTTGCTTTGCCAACACAACATGTGCTGCTGTATCATCTGACTAATCTCTGGTTTCAAACCATACACAAACCGATACACAAAATGTCCCATAACCTTGTCACCGATATTCTCAAAACCACTATACTGCTTAAACACCTGTAATAACCTCTCGTAATATGCATGTACAGATTCATTTGGTTCTTGAGTTGTTCTATCTATTTTTACCCAATCTGTTTCTTTAGGAGGATTTTCCCTTTCAAATACGTAATCACTTGGTGATACTTTTTCATCACCTCCTCCGAGGGTGCTCCGGTCTTTGAGTCTCTAGCATACTCCTCATTAGGCCAGTCAATTGTGATCTTACATTCCGTCCATAAATCAGCAGGTACCACTATATCAAATAGACCATCTAAGTCTTTCAATAAAACCTTTGAAACCTTCACAAATCTCTCTACTTGTTTATACCATTCCACTGGTTTTTCTCTCAACTTTGGAAAATCATTTGTAAATGACAAAATATCTTGTCTACTCCAAGGAACATGAACATATCCACCTCCAGGAACCTCTCTCATTGGACACAATTTTTCCACTTTGCTTGATTCTCTTACTGGAAATGCAGCTGCTGCTTCTCTCGCTTGTACTTCCTCTTTCTTTCTTATCCATCTAATTCTCCATTTATCAATGTCTCCCCATTTTCGCAAAATGCTCATTAATTCCTTTATCTGTAGTCTCTTTCCAGAAGCTTTTACACTTTCTAAATCTTTATCAGTAAAGTCCACTCAATATGGTTTCTGTAACAACTTTGATTTCCCTATGTCTATTCCAATCTCTGAAGCAACTTCTGTCAATTTCTCATGAAATACCCTTGCTCTTCTGGTTATGTTCTTACATAAAAATAATAATTCTTCTTCATTGTAAGCATTCAATCTTTCTGTGCCCACACATCCTGTCATCATCTCTTCCAATTCCACTTTCAATCTACTGATGTCTAAAATTCTTGGTGTTGGGTTCTGATTATCTCTTTCCTGTGCCCATCTTTCTATATCTTCAGAGGCAACTACTGTTGTGCCTTCAGTTCCTGTATGAACTAAGGGTCTTCTTTCTCTCAAATTCATGGGTGTAACTCTCTTTGGAGTTTCCGTCAAAGGTTCCACATTAGGGAGATCCATTAATGAAATAATTGACTCACATTCGCTAACCTGATCATCTGTAATTATTATTTCTTTCCTAGGACTATTTAATGGAATTGTCACAGGTTGTGGTTTCTGACAAACCTTTTTATCTCCATACAACGGGATTACTGGACCAATAGTCACTGGTACTGTCAAAGCTTCAGTATTCAAATTTAATTGACTTATCTTCTGAACTAGTTCTTCTCTAGTTTTATTTAAAACATCTCTTTCATTATCCTGTAATACTCTGTTATATGACGTATCATGTAAAATCTGTGGGGTTAATGGCATTCCCATTACTGGTGCACTTGGGGTAACCTTACTAGTTGCTTCTTGATACGGCGGTGGATGTTTAATTAAAATATCCTCTAACAACTCGTCATCTGATTCACCATATCCTGCTGTGTTCATGTGTTTCGTTTTCTACTTACACTTTCCTCCAGACTGTTCTTCAGCCATTAACACTGGATATAAACATTCTGATACCATAGCTCTCCTCCATTGTTTCATCTGCCCTTCGCGTGACTCATGCAAGTGTCTGGGAAAGAATCCTCTATATCTTCCACCTCAGCATTTCTCTCGTTCATATGACTCAGTCTCCCATTCTTCCAAAGCCTCATATTGAGTTAACCTAGGTCTAGGTTCCAAATCATTCATTTTCAATCTCAAATTCTGAAGAATCCTCCCATTAAATGTACCATCCTTTGGAAAAGCTAACACTCCATCATCCTTTGTATATTCTATCCAGTTTTCCAACCATACGCAAGTATGATATCCTCTTTCCATCATCATAAAAGATGCTGGTGTTTTCAGTGGCGGAATAGGAATTCCCTCTCTAGTCAACACAGGCTTATCCTTTACAAAGAAATTCTTAATTTTCTTTGAAAATGACATCTTTCTTTTCTCTCCATACATCCTTGAGGAACGATGTAGAAAATTGTATTCTGCAAACTCTTGAAATCTTCTACCTGTACGTCTTGCACTAACAGTCAAATCAAAATCCTGCATACAATCTCTCTCTCCACCAATCCTAGCGCGGCTTCTAACTAGCTATCCAATCAAATCAGGCTCACGCTCGTGATCTGACCAATATCAGCGCGGCCTTTCCCTGACGCCAGTTCTGCTCCTTACTACTGACCCCTCCTTTACAAGGCTGCTCCTGTCACACGCCCGCTGTTTCTACCAATCCCAGCGCGGCTCACTGTGACGTCAGTACCACTCCGGCAACTGACCCTCCCTTCACAAGGTAATACAAAAACTTATTTCTCTATATTTTCTTCAAAATTCTTTGTTATTAACGACATAAAAACATTCGCTACTCTGTCTGTTCCACTAGATCAAAGGATAGTTTATTTCTTTCCACTGCAAGTAAAACCTTCCGCTTACTCTTCATATAAGCTCCAGAGAACCTGCTACACCTCCGGTGTCACCTGATTTGGGAAATTTGAGACCAAAGTTTCACCAGCGAACTCCTTTTGCTGTCAATCTAGCTAGGAAGAACCTGCTACTCCTTCAGGGTTATCCTTTCTAGGTGATATAACGCCTAAAGTTTCCTAGGACTATTTAATGGAATTGTCACAGGTTGTGGTTTCTGACAAACCTTTTTATCTCCATACAACGGGATTACTGGACCAATGGTCACTGGTACTGTTAAAGCTTCAGTATTCAAATTTAATTGACTTATCTTCTGAACTAGTTCTTCTCTAGTTTTATTTAAAACATCTCTTTCATTATCCTGTAACACTCTGTTATATGACGTATCATGTAAAATCTGTGGGGTTAATGGCATTCCCATTACTGGTGCACTTGGGGTAACCTTACTAGTTGCTTCTTGATACGGCGGTGGATTTTTAATTAAAATATCCTCTAACAACTCGTCATCTGATTCACCATATCCTGCTGTGTTCATGTGTTTCGTTTTCTCCTTACACTTTCCTCCAGACTGTTCTTCAGCCATTAACACTGGATATAAACATTCTGATACCGTAGCTCTCCTCCATTGTTTCATCTGCCCTTCGCGTGACTCATGCAAGTGTCTGGGAAAGAATCCTCTATATCTTCCACCTCTGCATTTCTCTCGTTCATATGACTCAGTCTCCCATTCTTCCAAAGCCTCATATTGAGTTAACCTAGGTCTAGGTTCCAAATCATTCATTTTCAATCTCAAATTCTGAAGAATCCTCCCATTAAATGTACCATCCTTTGGAAAAGCTAACACTCCATCATCCTTTGTATATTCTATCCAGTTTTCCAACCATACGCAAGTATGATATCCTCTTTCCATCATCATAAAAGATGCTGGTGTCTTCGGTGGCGGAATAGGAATTCCCTCTCTAGTCAACACAGGCTTATCCTTTACAAAGAAATTCTTAATTTTCTTTGAAAATGACATCTTTCTTTTCTCTCCATACATCCTGGAGGAACGATGTAGAAAATTGTATTCTGCAAACTCTTGAAATCTTCTACCTGTACGTCTTGCACTAACAGTCAAATCAAAATCCTGCATACAATCTCTCTCTCCACCAATCCTAGCGCGGCTTCTAACTAGCTATCCAATCAAATCAGGCTCACGCTCGTGATCTGACCAATATCAGCATGGCCGCCCTTTCCCTGATGTCAGTTCTGCTCCTTACTACTGACCCATCCTTTACAAGGCTGCTCCTGTCACACGCCCGCTGTTTCTACCAATCCCAGCGCGGCTCACTGTGACGTCAGTACCACTCCGGCAACTGACCCTCCCTTCACAAGGTAATACAAAAACTTATTTCTCTATATTTTCTTCAAAATTCTTTGTTATTAACGACATAAAAACATTCGCTACTCTGTCTGTTCCACTAGATCAAAGGATAGTTTATTTCTTTCCACTGCAATTAAAACCTGCTGCTTACTCTTCATATAAGCTCCAGAGAACCTGTTACACCTCCGGTGTCACCCAATTTTGGAAATTTGAGACCAAAGTTTCACCAGCGAACTCCTTTTGCTGTCAATCTAGCTAGGAAGAACCTGCTACTCCTTTAGGGTTATCCTTTCTAGGTGATATAACGCCTAAAGTTTCACTAGCGAACTCTTTGCTATCAATCACTCTCACATTTACACAGAAAATAGTCCCTACTTTAACACTGCCAGCCCTACCTAGCTTCTCAGTGTTATTCCAACAGACGAGTAACCTCACTGCAGTGTGGTTTCTATCGCCACCCGCTATTCATTCCCGGGAAATTTTCCAGACAACATAAAACAAGAACGCTAACTCTTTTGTTAAACATAAATTAATAATCAATAATCTATACTTATCACCAAACTAGTCAATAATAACCATCCTCTGTTACCAGAAAACTGATCCAGCGGTGTACTAACAGCAGATACTCCACTACCATATACTCACCTGGGCCCATATAACTTCTTCCACTAAATACCAAGTAGACCGCTGGAACTTAGTTTATATATTTCATACTTCAAGATCTAGTTATTTCTTTTCCCTAACTAAACCTTTCACTGATCAATTAGTTCTTTCCTCTGGTCAATGGACCATTAGTTGGAACTAGTTGAACATAACTTATTAAACATTTCTCAATTAAAATGAAATAATCACAGACTCTGGAAGTTTTAAAATCTTTATCTAAATTAATTGAGTGTGAACCATCTCAAAGTTTCAGTACAAACACCCTTATTCGCAAGAGTATCAATTCAATCAATTTTCAATCAGCAATAGCAATTCAGATTCACACAATAACTATGCTCAGAAAGAAGAGGACAGAGAGAGAAGAACATCTATCAATACAATGAATTTATATTTACCAAGAATGGTGTGAAGACCAACCCCCTAGCCAAAGGTCTGGTAAGGGTCCCCCGGGATAGATCAGGAGACAAAGACTTCAGGACAGGAATCAGGACAGGATACTTCACCTCTCTAAATACCGACGACTGCGTCGCACCCCTATCTGACACTCTCTTCCTCCTCGTGGTTCTTCCGCGATCTTCTTTCTAACCCAATTAAGTTAAAACAGATGGTTCCGCATTCGATTTCTTCATCAGCGTCTCACAGCATCAGCACCACCCCCAGCACTGACAGCATCCCGAGCTCTGCTTCTGTGCTTCTGCTCCCGTGTCATGCTCCGTGTCAGCTCAACTGGCTAGAGAACATGCACAGGCTCAGAGTCCCTGTATGAGTGTAAAGAAGGTAGATGAGAGGCAATACCCACGATCAGCAAATTACAGAGTACGCAAAGTAATGTTCATTCAACAGTCTTTTGTCGGTTTTGTTGCATGTCTTTATTTTACACAAGCTCTTTGTACAGCTGTAGACACAGCCAACACGTTTCACCATAACAAGGGCTTCTTCAGAGCAAGAAAAGAGTAATGAAGTATGTTTGCCAATGGATTGAATCCGGTAGTATCTAATCCACACCAAACGTCCTTCTTATGGACATGATCTCCAGAGAAGAGGCCTTAGACCGGTAAAGAGTACCTATGTATTCTCAGTACAGATGTAGTGTACGTGACCTCCAAGGCGAAGGTGAAACTCAAATGGATGTCTCCAGTGTATTCTGTGAATGTACTTTTTCTTATCGGTGTGTGTGTCCGATCTAGACCCGTGTCCGGCAGTCGCAGCAGCTATCTAGATGCGTAACTTTGTAAATATGGCGCAACATGGTGCATTTTTTACACCGCTGCTGCATCACAAAAAGTGATGCACCGGTGGCGCAGAAGTGACGCAAGGGCCCATAAATAAGCCCCTTAGACTTTTCTATGCATGTTGATAAGCCCGGTAAACAATGTGTCACCTATTTAGGTAACGACCTGCCGATTAACCCAGTCAGTTATATTGATACCTCATCCTATAATCGGGACACCACCAAGCATTGCCAGACCATCTGGCAGAAATTTGCATCGGACTCAGAGCATCTTGGGCAGAAATTAAATGCTCTGAGATACATCAGCCCTATACATTACGACGTAAGTAAGGGGCCTATTAGGATCTCTGGCGGATCGCCACCACCGTGCGGGCGGTGGCCACCGCCGGCCCGGCGGTGGCAATTCGCCCGCCAAATGATCCTGTTTCACCCCCGCCATATTAGTATGGCGAGGGGCACCGCGGCGGACGGAAAGACCGTCCGCCGCTTTTCCACCGGTCGGATTGCCGGCCGGGCGGAAAAGGCACACAATATGGTGGCGGTGCCTTGAAGGCACCGCCATCCATATTAGGATACCTGCGGTGGAATGCCTTTCCATGGCGGAGAGTCCACCATGGAAAGGCATGCGGGAAATAACCGTGGGGGCCCATTGCGGGCCCCCGGGGGGATGAGGGGGTGGGTGGCTGCACTGGGGGGTACCTATGGTACCCCCCATCATTGCCATGCACAAGGTGGCAGGCACCGCGCGGTGCCTGTCACGTTGTGCATGGCAATGCACAACATGGGCTTTAACATTGCGGCGGGTGCTGCTTACAGCACCGCCCGCCGATATGTTAAAGTCGAGGATGCGCCCGCCAGTGTGGCGGGTGCATCCTAATTGGCCTGGCGGGACCGCCGCACCTCTGGCGGTCGGTCCCGTGTTCCGTTACGGTGTCCGCCCGCCATCGTAATAGGCCCCTAAGTGTGGTGAAGATAATTGAATTGAGTGTATTTCAACCTGTTTTTTTGGAGATCGCCTTAATGCTACCTAAGCATTTCAAACATTTGCCTTCCGACAGTTCGAGATTTAATTGGGTTCCCTACCATGCCTTGAGGGGTAACATTGGAACATCTCACATCTGCAATGACGCTGCATAAAGAGCTGTAATCGCTACCCACAATAATGAAGAAATAATCAGTTATTTGTGGGAGGCATCGTATATCCAGGATAACTGGCATGTAAATGCGCTGTAAATTAGAAATCAGATTATATGTCTCTCTCCATTCTTTGAAGGAGGTCAGCATCCCCTTATTGAAGAGGTCCTCTAGGTATGGATCCACGCGTCTGCCCAAGGTCAGAAGTTATAATTTGTCATTAATCTAGTGCAGTCAGCCACGACTGCAGTGGCAGTTTCAGTGCATAAGGGGTCGGCCTGGCGCTTTGTTGTATATATGGGTTCCAACACCATCTCTCCACTCTCGTAAGCATATTCCTCGGGGGTGGTCTTTCCTCTATCCATTAACCATCTTAGTACATTGGTGTCACCCAACACTGCCATGATGTCATCCTTCTCAGGACTATGCTTGTCAGACAACCCATGCATTGGCAACTGAAGCTGAGCGGCGTCATGATACAGTTCATAGTTTGGGGCACCCAACCCACCTTCCGCCAGAGGGGCATTTGTGTTTGAGATAGCCACCCTTTGACGCCCGCGCACCATATCAGTGATACATGCAGGGATCTCAATCACTTCACTTCAGATTCTTGCTCTCTGTCAGTCACCATAGTGCTCTCCACTTGTTGATCTGTGCGAGTTCCTGGTTGCCTTTCAGTTGGAGGGTATTAAGAGTGGGGCATGGTTGGTGAGGTGTTTAGTAAGAGCATTTGTCGACTATAGAAGACGAGCCGAAAAGCATGGCTTCTCTGAGTCGATGGATACCTGCCTCTTCTTCTTTATAGTTAACATTAGTGGAGTCATTATTCTCTTGTTTTTTTCTTCTGTAGCAATTTCTTGCATGGATTTTATCGAGGCTGGTACAAATGCCTTTTCTCCCAGCTTTTCATCCATTACTTCACCAACCTGAGGTATCCAGTCAATAATGGCTGATGCAGATGGATTGGCAGTGGCTTGCTGTTTATTGCACCTTTATTGGATTAGCTGTAAATGTTGTAACAGATCGAGACATAATTGATCATGCAGATTTCTTGCCTCGGAAGGTCCAGCATCTTCCTTTTCATGATTAATGAATACCTTATAAGACGAGCAGTTCAGTAATAGTCTCCTTGGCGTATTGTAACGAGCTTTCTGTGCGCAATAGAGGCGATTTGGCCAGGGTGGACCATTACTTAAAGCCCTCACAGTCAAGGTGTGCGTAGGCATGTTACTTACACTCTATTATACACTGAGGGGGAGCCCCTGGGTCACTTTTGCACTGCCATTGTGTCACTTTTTGTGACGCAGCGGCAGAGTAAAATATGTGTCTTGTTGCGCCCTATTTACAAAGTGACGCATCTAAGCAGATGCGTCACTTTGTAACCCCCTGCGCCACATTATACCTGCGCCAGGTATAATGTATGCAGGGTGGGCATTCCCCTTCAAATAAGCCTCGTAGAAGAGGCGCATTGAAATCTATAAGATTTCACTGCGCCACGTCTAGGACACCATTGCATCAAGTCCTTATGCCTGCCTCATAGCAGGCGTAAGGGTGACGCAGTGCTATATTCATAGCCCTCCCCCCTGCATAGCTGGTATTGCGTCACGCTTCCGACGCAACACCAGACATGCGTCAATTTTGCGCAGACAGATACGTCAGTAATACTGACGTATCTTCCATTCCTTGCGACATGATGCGTCGTACAGTAAATATGACACATCCATCATGTCGCAGGGAAGGCGCACTGAGAAGTGACGCATCGCTGTTTTCACGCAGCGATGTGTCACTTCTCATAAATAAGGCCCTATGTGAATTCGGTCTAAAGGGGTAAGAGAACTTTATTTACGATATTTTGACTGCGCACCACCACCGATATTACATGTCCCTATTGAGTCTGATGCAATACTACCGGCCACAACTAAGGTCCAGATTTATCAAGCCTTTGCGATGCTTATATTTACAAAGCCACACATGGGGCGATTTGCATCACCTTGTGTGGCTTTCAAAATAAAGGCCACAAAACGCAGCTCCTTGGGTTGCGTTGCGGTACACTGCATCTGGAAGGCATTCCATGAGTGGAGCAGGGGCGTTCCCATGGATTTTGATACACTCCTAGATTTACTAAAGCTAAGAAACCTGGGAAGGCATCAAAATGCTACACCTTCCCCAGTGAGGCGTAGCGAGGAGAAATATCATTATTTGTCTTCATAAGCTTTCCATGTTCACATTCTGTCTCTCCACAAGCAGCAGAACATGCACATCTTGCACTGTAGATAAAATATTAATTGCAGTGTTTTGTGAAGACTAGCTGTTCAAGAATAAAATGTTATTCCTCCCAAGCTCCAAGCGAGGAATTTGTTTACATAAAATGTTGCTCTGAGCAGTCTTTTCCTGTTATGGTTTAGAGAGTTCGGGCCTCATTTATGAGTTTTTCCTGGAGGGCAGTGCCACAGGCCTTCCTGCGGCGCTGCCCTACGGGTAAATCCAAGGGCTGGGATGCACCATATCTATCAGATACAGCGCATTCCTGTCCTTTTCACCGGCGCACAAGGGGCTGCGTGCGCCAACACAGGCACCTTTGCACCATGGGCAGTGTCACAAAGCCATGAATGTTGCTGGGAATACCACCAGCAACACCCATTGCACGCCCCTTTAATGCAGAAAACTACGTTAAAGGGAACAAGATTTACAAGGCAGCGGTAAGCCAAAGAAAGTGGCTTAGTGCTGCCTCGTAAATATGGAGCAGGCTCCTGTGCCACGGAACGTCACAAAAAGTTCTCTTACCCCTTTAGACCGAATTCACATAGGGCCTTATTTATGAGAAGTGACACATCGCTTCGTGAAAACAGCGATGCGTCACTTCTCAGTGCGCCTTCCTTGCGACATGATGGATGTGTCATATTTACTGTATGACGCATCATGTCGCATGGAATGGAAGATACGTCAGTATTACTGACATATCTGTCTGCGCAAAATTGACGAATTGCTGGTGTTGCGTCGGAAGCGTGACGCAATACCAGCTATGCAGGGGGGAGGGCTATGAATATAGCACTGCGTCACCCTTACGCCTGCTATGAGGCAGGCATAAGGATTTGACACAATGGTGTCCTAGACGTGGCGCACTGAAATCTTATAGATTTCAATGCGCCTCTTCTACGAGGCTTATTTGCAGGGGAATGCCCACCCTGCATACATTATACCTGGCGCAGGTATAATGTGGCGCAGGGGGTTACAAAGTGACCATCTGCTTAGATGCGGCACTTTGTAAATAGGGCGCAACAAGACACATTTTACGCCGCCGCTGCATCAAAAAAAGAGCCACAACGGCAGCGCAAAAGTGACCCAGGGGCTCCCCCTCAGTGTATAATAGAGTGTAAGTAACATGCCTACGCACACCTTGACTGTGAGGGCTTTAAGTAATGGTCCACCCTGGCCAAATCACCTCTATAGCGCACAGAAAGCTCGTTACAATACGCCAAGGAGACTATTACTGAACTGCTCATCTTATGAGGTATTCATTAATCATGAAAAGGAAGATGCTGGACCTTCCGAGGCAAGAAATCTGCATGATCAATTATGTCTCGATCTGTTACAACATTTACAGCGAATCCAATAAAGGTGGAATGAACAGCAAGCCACTTCCAATCCATCTGCATCGGCCATTATTGGCTGGATACCTCAGGTTGGTGAAGTAATGGATGAAAAGCTGGGAGAAAAGGCATTTGTACCAGCCTCGATAAAATCCATGCAAGAAATTGCTACAGGAGAAAAAAACAAGAGAATAATGACTCCACTAATGTTTATAAAGAAGAAGAGGCAGGTATCCATCGACTCAGAGAAGCCATGCTTTTCGGCTCGTCTTCTATAGTCGACAAATGCTCTTACTAAACACCTCACCAACCATGCCCCACTCTTAATACCCTCCAACTGAAAGGCAACGAGGAACTCGCACAGATCAACAAGTGGAGAGCACTGTGGTGACTGACAGAGAGCAAGAATCTGATGTTAAATCTGTAAGAACACCACTGAAGTGATCGAGATCACTGCATGTATCACTGATATGGGTCGCGGGCGTCAAAGGGTGGCTATCTCAAACACAAATGCCCCTCTGGCGGAAGGTGGGTTGGGTGCCCCAAACTATGAACTGTATCATGACGCCGCTCAGCTTCAGATGCCAATGCATGGGTTGTCTGACAAACATAGTCCTGAGAAGGATGACATCATGGCATTGTTGGGTGACACCAATGTACTAAGATGGTTAATGGATAGAGGAAAGACCAACCCCCAGGAATATGCTTACAAGAGTGGAGAAATGGTTTTGGAACCCATATATACAACAAAGCGCCAGGCCGACCCCTTATGCACTGAAACTGCCACTGCAGTCGTGGCTGACTGCACTAGATTAATGACAAATTATAACTTCTGACCTTGGGCCGACGCGTGGATCCATACCTAGGGGACCTCTTCAATAAGGGGACGCTGACCTCCTTCAAAGAATGGAGAGAGACATATAGGGGCCGATTCCGATCTCGGCCGGTAGGGCTCCGAATCTGATTCGGCTTAACCGGATCCGATTCGGAGCCCTATTTCCCGACCGATCCGTACGCGCGTCCGGGCGAGCGAGTACGATGCGTATTCGCCGACCGACTCGTCCGGGCGTCCCGACCGCTCCGACCGACTCGATCCCGGGTCGAACCGCACCGACCGACTCGCACGGACACGACTCGCACCGCGCAATGGAGACGTTCCCCGGCCGAGTAAGTACGATGCGCGCCGCGAGCAGTCCGACCGAGCCGCGCACTCCGGCTCGAAAGAGCTGTCGGAGCCGTACTTTGGGGGTCCGTGTCGGACCCCCTGTACGCGTAGCCACGCGAAGTCGCACACAGGGGGGACCCATGGGTCCCCCTACCTGTGCGTGTACGGCGCGAATCGCTTCGCCGCGTACACGCTGTAGGGGCGCACTTGTCCGCATCGCACCCATTGAGTCAATGGGAGCCCGCGTACGCGTTGTACGACAGGCTCCCATTGACTTCAATGGGAGTCCGATCGACTCGAGTCCGATGGCATACGTGCGCATCGTACTCGTTCGGTCGGACTGCACGGGTCCGATTCGGTCGGAAATCTCTCCGGGTCCGGTTCGGTCGGGGAGATTTCCGGCCCGAATCGGAATCGGCCCCATAATCTGATTTCTAATTTACAGCACACTTACATGCCAGTTATCCTGGATATACGATGCCTCCCACAAATAACTGATTATTTCTTCATTATTGTGGGTAACGATTACAGCTCTTTATGCAGCATCATTGCAGATGTGAGATGTTCCAATGTTACCCCTCAAGGCATGGTAGGGAACCCAATTAAATCTCGAACTGTCGGAAGGCAAATGTTTGAAATGCTTAGGTAGCATTTAGGCGATCTCCAAAAAAACCAGGTTGAAATACACTCAATTCAATTATCTTCACCACACTTAGGGGCCTATTACGATGGCGGGCGGACACCGTAACGGAACACGGGACCGACCGCCAGAGGTGCGGCGGTCCCCCCAGGCCAATTAGGATGCACCCGCCACACTGGCGGGCGCATCCTCGACTTTAACATATCGGCGGGCGGTGCTGTAAGCAGCACCCGCCGCAATGTTAAAGCCCATGTTGTGCATTGCCATGCACAACATGACAGGCACCGCGCGGTGCCTGCCACCTTGTGCATGGCAATGATGGGGGGTACCATAGGTACCCCCCAGTGCAGCCACCCACCCCCCCAACCCACGGGGGCCCGCAATGGGCCCCCACGGTGATTTCCCGCATGCCTTTCCATGGCGAACTCTCCGCCATGGAAAGGCATTCCACCGCAGGTATCCTAATATGGATGGCGGTGCCTTCAAGGCACCGCCACCATATTGTGTGCCTTTTCCGCCCAGCCGGCAATCCGACCGGCGGAAAAGCGGCGGACGGTCTTTCCGTCCGCCGCGGTGCCCCTCGCCATACTAATATGGCGGGGGTGAAACAGGATCATTTGGCCGGCGGATCACCACCGCCGGGCCGGCGGTGGCGACCCGCCAGAGATACTAATCGGCCCCTTACTTACGTCGTAATGTATAGGGCTGATGTATCTCAGAGCATTTAATTTCTGCCCAAGATGCTCTGAGTCCGATGCAAATTTCTGCCAGATGGTCTGGCAATGCTTGGTGGTGTCCCGATTATAGGAGGAGGTATTGATATAACTGACTGGGTTAATCGGCAGGTCGTTACCTAAATAGGTGACACATTGTTTACCGGGCTTATCAACATGCACAGAAAAGTCTAAGGGGCTTATTTATGAGCCCTTGCGTCACTTCTGCGCCACCGGTGCATCACTTTTTGTGATGCACCAGCGGTGTAAAAAATGCGCCATGTTGCGCCATATTTACAAAGTGACGCATCTAGATAGCTGCTGCGACTGCCGGACACGGGTCTAGATCGGACACACACACCAATAAGAAAAAGTACATTCACAGAATACACTGAAGACGTCCATTTGCCATTTGAGTTTCAGCTTCGCCTTGGAGGTCACGTACACTATATCTGTTCTGAGGATGCATAGGTACTCTTTACCGGGATAAGGCCTCTTCTCTGGAGATCACGTCCATAAGAAGGACGTTTTGCGTGGATTAGATACTACCGGGTTCAATCCATTGGCAAACATACTTCATTGCTCTTTTCTTGCCCTGAAGAAGCCCTTGTTATGGTGAAACGCGTTGGCTGTGTCTACAGCTCTACAAAGAGCTTGTGTAAAATAAAGACATGCAACAAAACCGACAAACGACTGTTGAATGAACATTACTTTGCGTACTCTGTAATTTGCTGATCGTGTGTATTGCCTCTCATCTACCTTCTTTACACTCAGACAGGGACTCTGAGCCTGTGCATGTTCTCTAGCCAGACTGTAATGCAGCCGGTGGAGAACAAGCAAACTGTGCATGACTGTTTGGCCGGCCCAAGACAGCTGGCTAAACTCTCATGCGCACCTAAGTGCCGCAACAACTCCAGACCTGCCCCGCCCCGTAAACCTGTCTGACAACAGAAAAATAAAATGATAATAACACAGTGTTATTATCATTTTAGTTTTCCTTTTTCCACTGCTCTAAGAGCAGCGGGGTGACGCTCCTCCCCCTTAGAGGAGGAGCCATCGCTGGATCCTTGTAAATCTGTGAATGTGTCAAAACCAATGGGTGTTGCGTGGAAAAACCCACCGCAACGACCATGGCACACCTCCGTGACACTGATTAAGGCAGCGCTTTGCTCTATATCTTTGAGGCAATGCAAAGCCACACAGGGTGGCTTTGCGTCGCCTCATAGATATGAGTGAGATGCCTGAGCCACCACAGCGTCATAAAGTGACGCTCCAGCAGCGCAGGCCTTTTGTAAATGAGCCCCTGTGTTTTAATGTTCAGTAGAGTGTATTAGTCCTTAGGCACTTGTTTAATACGCAAACTAATCACATAATAGAATGACTGCAATTCAACAGATTTGAACACAATATGCACGTTCTCCACTAAATCATTTCTGAAGCATTTTTTATGATGAAACATGGTTCATATCTAGTCAGATTTGTAATATCATGTTGATCTTTAGTTTAACTATCACGTGTCATATTTACAAGCCCGTGGCACAGGGCAGCGCATCACGTGACCTTGCTGTGATAGCCTGTGCCATAGGGAAAGGACAGAAATGTGCCATATCTACAAGGTATGGATCATTTCTGTCTTCTGCCCCTGCACTGGAGCACAATGGTCTGCCCAGTTCTGACACAGGCACCCTTGCACCATGGCGGAAGGATGCCTGCATCGCAGACAGGATTGTTTTTGTGCAGGAAGTGACACCTTCCTGTACAGAAAGAATCCATGGAGGCTTTTTCCTCTTTCTACGTGTGCTGCAGAATGCAGCATACAAAGAAAGAGGAAAATACGAGGAGAAATAAAAATATTTCTTCTTGTTGCGCCCAGGTATACAAATTCTTGTAAATCTGGGAATTAGTCAAATGCCATGGGTGTTATGTGGGAACACCCACAGTAACACCCATGGCACGCCTCCCAATCGCTGTGGCTTGTGCTGCGTTGCCTTAGACCATATCTACAAGATCATGAAAAGCCACGCAGGGTGGCTTTTCATTGCCTCATACATATGGCTCTCACTCTGCGCTGCTGGAACATAAAAAAAGTGATGCAGCAGCGCACAGGGCTTGTAAATAAGCTGCAACGTTTTTAAACATATACAAAAATCCTGCCCACTTCCCACAACCCTACCCCTCTGAGACTTCTGCCCCATGTAATTTTCTCTTTGCTCTATGTCCTTTTAAAGTTCGAAGTGCTGCATAAACCCATATTGTGGCTCAGTCTGATTACGTGTTGTATGTCGCATCTTGCTGTAGTACATATCCCGCTCAGTGTCGCTGAGGATACAGAGTACACTAGCCCTTTAGGGCACTGCAGCTCCCTGCACTCCCTTCCACAATAACCAACTATGGCCCAATGTTGTTCTTTGAAAGAAGAGTTCAGTTGTGTCGTCACTGTGAGTGAGAGTTGAATGTTGTGGTCATGAAATATTTCCACCAACCCAAGAAGCAACTATGCTGTTTTACTGGCAAAAACTAGCAAGCTGTGAAATGCAAACCTTGAGAACAAGCCAGTATTGCTTCCACACTACTGACATGCTGAAACACCAGCAAGTTATTGTACATTTCAAGAAGCACAAAGTGCACCACAGATTACAGAACTGTTACAGGCACTTTTTCCACCCATAATTGTTGACACTTCAGAAACCATTCTGAAGCTGCAACACACCAGGAATAGTCTTACATATTGTCGCGGGTAAACAATTACTGAGTGTATTTGCATACAAATTAGTAACAGTCTAAGCAGCTTAAGGTTATACTGCTACAGTTTGACCTAAATTTACCGAAATTTTGTATCAGGGTTATGCCACTTTTGTGGCTCAGCCCAACGCAAAATCCATTTTGGCCTTTACTGAGCCACACAAAGTAGATTTGTGTGGCTATTAGTGGTTTAGTAAATTCAAAGTAACGCAACGCTTGTGTTCCTTTGTGCCGGCTAGACGTTGCGTGGGTGGTACTTGGGCATTCTTTTGCACCAACCCATGTATAATGACACAAACCCAGATTTACAAACACTTGTACACCTGTGTTAGCACCAGATTGATGCGCCTGCCCAACAGAGGCATAACAAGGAGAAATATTTCCATTTCCCCTCATTAGTTCCTGTTTCCATGCATGCAGCATTGTGCAGCAACATAGAAAGAGGAATATGCCACTAAGGATTGTTTTTGTCTTGGAAGGTATATCTTCCTGCACAAAACCAATCCTGCCTGTAACGCAGGCACCGTTGCACCATAGCACAAAAGTGCCTGCTTTAGTACTAGGTAGCAACAGGTGTGTCAGCACATACAGGGAGCTAAAAAGCACTATGGGGCTAATTTACAAGTCCTGTGCGCCGCTGGATCATCACTTTCTTTGACTTTCCAGGGGTGCACAAGGTTTAGCCATATCTACGAGGCCACAAAACTCACCCTGCATGGCTTTTCATGGCCTCGTCAATATGGTGTGCGGCAATGCAGTGCAAGTCGCTGTGTTGCCTCACACCACAATAGGGAGGCGTGCAATGGGCGTTATGGTGGGTGTTCAACACCCATGGCATTTGACACATTCCCTGATTTACAACAACCTGTAAACCTGGGAATATGTCAAAAGCCTGTGCCTCCCCATGGGTGGTGTAACGGTTGTTTTTGTGCAGGAAGGTGTCCCTGCCTGCACAAAAATAACCTGATTTCAATGCAAGCACCCTTGCACCAAGGCAGCCATTTGAGCACCAGCGCAGTAAAAGAGGCCAGGAATGTGTCGTATCTCATAGATACGGGACCCTCCTGCCCTTTTCTTTTGATGTAGGGCAACGCAGCAGGGAGGGTTGAGGCGCTGCCCTACGCAAAAAATAAGTAAATGAGGCCCTATATATGGGTAAGTAGGGCACTGTCCAGTTCTCTCCTGTCCACGCAATGAAGCAAATATCCTTGCTGCACTGCGTGAGCTATTAGAAAATCCGCCCCTTTGTCTTTTTTCTGCATTGGCTTTGATAATAATTAATTGTGGTAATAAGGATTAAGCTAAGTGACTCTTGCACTCAGTAGACCGAAGAGGTGTTTAGAAGTGAACTGAGGAAATAAAGAAAAAAGGCTTAGCAGTGACCAGCAACCCGCTGACCTGAGAAGCGCCACAGTAGTGGTTATCCCTAAGCAGAATAAACCAAAGGAGCTGTGTAGCTCGTACCGACCCATCTCTCTGTTAAACTTTGAAACTAAAGTATTAGCAAAGGTGCTGGCAACCCGACTGCTCCCAGTGATTTCCACATTGGTCCCCCGGACCAAACCGGGTTCATGCCCCAACGTAGCACTAGACTTAATCTTCGCCGATTGTATGGGGTGATGCAGGCAGCGATCGCTGATTCGGACGAACCCAAGATGCTGCTGTCACTTGATGCACGCATGGCGTGGCCTTACCTCCAGGCGGTGCTGACTAAATCAAATCAAATTCAGCTTTATTCGATTTTTTCTTACAGTAAAAATCATAAAAGCACAATTAAAAGAGACATTTCAATTATAATACACAATAAAAAGCAATCAGTCACATACTTAAAAAAAAAATGTTTTACATCGAACTCCTGTATCTAATAACAGACTTTAAGAATGAGATGATAGCCATTAAGATCAATTGATTTTCTAAGGATTGTAATTTCAGAAGAGCTATTCTACATTGTCTTAGGCCCATACTCCTCAAAATAGGTAATAAAAACCTTTTCCTAGGAGAGGTATAAAATTTACAGAATAAAATACAATGCAACGTAGTTTGAGTCGAAATGTCATCACACGGGCATGGAAATAGGTTTCTCGACCAGTCATTAATTTCAGGGAAGGTGATCATTCTATGAAAAATTCCAAAACGAAAACGCCCAAAACTTCCCTGTTCCTGCACTAAATAGGGTTGAATACCTGAACATATTGTAATCAAATGGTTGTTCATGACCGATCTTTTCTCTCTCTCAATGAACCATCGCTTATTTTCTAAATGGGTCAGACATTCTGTTTTTAACGTTTTTCTAGGGATTGTTACCATAATTTCCGGAGTGTCAAAATATTCAGGATGGCCAATTTCGTTCGCCATACTTTTGATAAACTTAAGCCATGGTATATTAGCCACCCTGTCCAATGTTAAACAATCCATAATTACATCACGATTAAAACCAGTCTCAGGTGAAGCCCACACCTTATGCCAGAGTAAAACGGGTTAAGACTAATAATATCAGAAATAAATGGCAGACCAAGTTCCGTGTGGCAATTAAAAGTAGCTGTGGAACTAGGGACTGCCAGCAAATAACGAGTGAAAGCATTTTCACAACGTTGAATATGTTGCACATCTGCAGATCCCCAAATACCTGCCCCATATATCGCTGTAGAAATACATTTTGATTTATAAATGGCCAATAACTCAGGGACAGGTCTGCACCCTAATTTCCTTGAGAAATTAATAACCGCACCTATTGCTCTTGAGAACATTAACTTTCTTGCCTGCGTGGCCGCATTCCAGGACCCTGTCCGATCAAAGTTGATTCCCAAATAGGAGAACTTATCAGTACTTTCGATTTTATTATTGTCGATAAAAATATCACATATTTTTCTTGGTTTTTTCCCACAGCTCATTGTGTATGTCTTGCTGATGTTTACTTTTAGGCCCCTATCAAGCATATAATTAGCAAAATTAGTGACAGTTCTTTGTAAGCCTATTTGCGTCCGCGCCATGATAACTGCGTCGTCCGCATAAAGTAAAATGGGGACAGGGGTGTTATTAATAATCGGATAGTCCTGCCGACGGTCAGTCAAAAATTGACCAAGGCTATTAATATATAGGGAAAAAAGGAAAGGGGCAAGTATACATCCTTGCCTCACTCCCTTTTTTATACGGAACTTAGCTGTACACTCCCCCTATCTCCCATAACGAACCCTTGCCCCAGACTCCCTGTACAGTTCCTTAATAAATGAAAGCAAAGGTGGATCGACTTACATATCTTTAAGGACACTCCACAGCTTATCGTGTATTACGCAGTCAAACGCTGAACTGAGGTCAACAAATGACAAAAAAAGTTTACCCTCCTTTGCTAAAGTATATTTACTTATGATCAAGGTTAAATTGAGTCCTTGCTCAATCGTACCAAGCCCTGGTCTAAACCCATATTGCAGGTTAGACAACACACCTGTCTCTTCCGCCCATAATTGTAGCTTATTTAGAATTACCCTCCCTACTACTTTCAGGAGGGAATCTAAAAGGGTGATTGGGCGATAACACCTTGGTTCATTTCTATCCCCCTTTTTAAAAATAGGAATTAATATTGCATCCGACCATGTGGGAATAAAGCCATAACGACTACAGAAAATTAAAACATTAGTTAGAAGTGGGGCCCACAGCTCAATATTAGATTTATAAATGTCCACCGGGACGCCATCCGGTCCTGGTGCTTTACCAGAAGCACTCTCTGTTATGGCCCTGGTGACTTCCTCCAACGAGAGTCCAATAGGTATAGGAAAAACTGCAGTCTGTACATTATCATCGGTCACCTTGGCTACTGAGGATACCTCGTTGTCTCCAATGGTCTCATCATTGTAGAGACACGAAAAATATTCTACCCACTTATCCTCCGTAATAACAATGTCTATAATATCAGAGTCCCTATTAACAAGAAAAGGGGCATTCACAGCTTTCCAAAAGCCATTATTATCCTTCCTTAAGCATGCCTGGTGTAACGCCTGCCACGCCTCTGATCTCAATTGTGCTTTACGCTTTTTTATCGCCTGCCGATATTTAGTTCTAGCCTGTTTTATTTCCTCCCTTGACCTAATCTCGCTATGCAGTACCTTCTTCAAATGGTATGGGCCTTGCTACATTACATATCGAACCAACCCTGTGACTTATGCGTACCCTGTTTCTGCTTCCTAGTAAGTAATTTCTGAACCTCGCTTGTGATATTAAGGAAGGCATTAAGGACTACTGTATAGTCCCTTTCCTCGGAAAGACAGGCTTCAAAATCATCACTAGTCCTATTTACAAGTTGCTTGATGAAAGCCACAGGATCCACCCCTGCCCATTTTAGAGAATACCCGTTTGTGCTTGAGAGATTAATATTAAGATTATAATGTAAATCCTTGTTACTCTTACTTCTAACCGACCTCTCCAAATTGAAGGCCACACTAATTGGATAATGATCACTCATTAGAATACCATGGGTTACAAAAGTGCAGACATTACAGGAATACCTATTTGACACTAAAACAAAGTCAATAATTGAATTGCACCCCTTCCATTAAAAGTTGGCTCAAAAGGAACTGGGGGAATACACAATTCATTTGCATATCCCAAATCAAATTGAAATACAATTTCATTTAACAGGTCCCCCAGTGTTATATGTAAAAAATGGGCCAGCTCATCTTCTTTATCTTTACCTAAGCCACAAATGCCCCGTTGACTATGTTGACACAAAAAACAATTAAAATCCCCACCCCATATAATGCACATATCACCAGACATTTTATCTTCTAGATTACTCAATGTTTGACTCAAGTTCGTTAACACGCTCATAATCTCGTTTTTGGGGATATTATTGTAGAAGTTGATTATTACTGTACCCTTTCCTCCAACCATATTCAATAATAAGATCTGATAATAAACAGCCTCATTTAGAAGTTTCGAATTAATCACCCCTGCCGTGTTAGAAACGTAAATACATAGCCCCCTTTATTACGCCCTTGCTCGCTGATGATTGCCGGTGTGTGAAAAGTTCGAAAACCAATAATATGTTTTTCTTCAACTGACCAGGTTTCTTGGAGGCAGATTATAGAATATTCTTCTACAAAGGTTAACCATTGAGGGTCTCTCACTTTAATAGATAAACCCGCAATATTCCAGAACAGTATTTTACATACATCAGCTGTGTCGTCCTTTGCATGTCCCCCTGGAGGCCTCTCACTTATCACATCATCATAAAAATTGTCCCCGCCCGTAGTTGGTATTTCTACATATTTAATACTGGTTTCAGCATTACCTTCAGGGATTGTAAAGTTATCCTCTATGACCACACCTTCTATTGAATGATCTAAGCTCAAAATGCGACCTATTCTATTCTCAGACAGCAAATCCTGACCACACTCCTGCTCATGTGAAATATCTCCAAAAGGCGATAAAATTTCCTGCCTTAATTGTCCATCCCCCTCAAACACTGTATTCTTGGTCAATCTATATCTTCCAGAGTAGTTAACAGGTCAAAACGATTATAAAGCGGGAGGTGACATGATCTCATTGAGTCTGCCTGGAGATCCCTTACATAATTTTTATTTAGAGAATTCACAACTGGGGGCAGATAAAAAGCACCAAGGGGTAAAACATTAATTTCGGTATAATTAAAACATGCATTCCCAGCCCTCGTAAGAACTGCATGCACTAATGTAGGATCACTGAAGGTCAGAACAATACAATCTCCCTGAAGTGTTTTCCGACCCTTGCCTACCCATGTAACCCTTCTGACCATTTTAAAGTTTTTAAATAATGCCTCAGTGAGACCGGTTTTATTTCCTAGCCAGTGAAGAGATTTATTACGAAGACCCTCCCATGTTTCATGCAATGGTGTATGCCGTGTGGGGGCATTGGCTAGAATTACTATATATGGAGTGGCAGCCGGCGGGAGATCAAGGACATTATATTCTAGATTCTCTGGATATACCCTTATCCCAGTATCAGATCCTTTCTTCTCTATTAAGGGTTTATTATGAGCATTATTAACTTGCAATTTGTTACCGGGGGGAATTGCTCTTTGAGTGTCTGAGCATAAAGTTTCTATGGGTCTGGTCCTTGTAGAATGAGTCCCTACCTGTGGGATTAAGAGTTGACTACGGGGATGGTTATCAATTCCTTGCGTATTCGCCCCCTCTGCGATAACCCTGTTATCTCCTCTCAAACACCCCTCTAAATTAGCCACTCTTTCTGTTAATTTCCCTAGGGCGCCAACCATATAGCTATATAGATCATCAATTTTCCTCGAAATGTTTTCTAGTTCAATAGTTTGGCCCTCGATTTGCGAATTCACCGTAGGTCTCCTTGCGCTACCAGAGTTTTTATGAACAACAGTTTTTAGTTGTTTACCCAAGTTTTTCCTTTTCTTAGGCAACAACTTTTTGCTTGGGCTCACAGAGCTCTTCCCAGCAATATATTCCACTTGAGACCCCTCCGACCCCTCAGGATTTTTACAATGTTTCGAGGGTGGTTGGGGATCATCCTCTGGCTCACTTACATATAAGAGATCAGACGTCTCCTGTATACACCCATTTTGAGCACCCAGAGCAATTTGTCCCTCACACACTGTTGTAACAGATTTAATAGGGGGGCTAACATGTACATTATTTCCAGTTAGCGAGCCCAACCTCCCTTGTGTGGCCCATCTTCCTTTTACCCATTCCTAAGCGGGGACTTCACAATCAGATGAGAAAATCGGGAAATCCGAGGCACTCACCAGATATGAATGTGTGTCCACCGCACCTTAGGAAGGTGGCCCAGCCCGGTCTCTATCGGTCTATGACGGGCCCGTCTTGGCCCGGTCTTCGCCCGGGCCGAACACGGGCACGCCCCGCGCGCGTCCCGCGCTGCGTGACTGGCAAGATGTTTTAAAAGCCCCTCCAGGGACTCAGGGTAAAGTGCGATGTGCAGCAGGCAGCCAGGGATTGGCGACAAGGTCCAGGGTTTGTTAAACGGTCTCCCGCGCTGCGGGACCGGCAAGATGTTTTAAAAGCCCCTCCAGGGACTCAGGGTAAAGTGCGATGTGCAGCAGGCAGCCAGGGATTGGCGACAAGGTCCAGGGTTTGTTAAACGGTCTCCCGCGCTGCGGGACCGGCAAGATGTTTTAAAAGCCCCTCCAGGGACTCAGGGTAAAGTGCGATGTGCAGCAGGCAGCCAGGGATTGGCGACAAGGTCCAGGGTTTGTTAAACGGTCTCCCGCGCTGCGGGACCGGCAAGATGTTTTAAAAGCCCCTCCAGGGACTCAGGGTAAAGTGCGATGTGCAGCAGGCAGCCAGGGATTGGCGACAAGGTCCAGGGTTTGTTAAACCTGCGATTTCCTTTGAAGATTAACGGCTGATTGACTCACCACCGCGTTACGGACCTGCAGCTTGGGAGCGCTGAATGCAGGCGATTGTTAGGATTGGCTGACTAGATTTGGACTGGGCCCCAGGTTTGTGACGTGGGTCCGCCTCCTTTATTGTGACCCTAGTGCTAGGGTCCGGGTGAATGGGGTGATATCTCGACCCTTTCTACTCCATAGAGGCACGCGCCAGGGCTGTCCTCTGTCCCCCATTCAATTGGCGCTGGCGCTGGAGCCGCTGGCGGCATGGATTAGAGGAGACCCCATTGTGAGAGGTATAGACATGGGAGAGGCGTGGGAAGAATGCATATCATTATATGCAGACGATATTTTACTCTATGCCGCTTAACCCAGACAGACGTTTCATCAGCTTATAAATGTCATCCGGCTTTTTGGTACCTACTCAGGTTATAAAATAAATTGGGACAAGTCCCTCATCTTTAATCTCGCCGGAACACTGCCTCCCCTTACCTCTCACTGTGCGGAGTTAAAGCAACAGGATAAGTTTAAATATTTGGGGATTTGGATTTCACACTCCTCGGAGGAATTTTTGCATATGAACACTCAGGCGCAATTGACGAGACTCCGTGGGGACATCGCTAACTGGCGTCAGCTCCCCATTACTCTTATGGGGAGGGCCGTATTGTTCAAAATGATGGCTCTCTCACGCCTTCTTTATATGGTACAGAACACGCCACATAGACTATCTGACGCCTTCTTTCGCACTATCGAGGGGGAACTGCGAACCCTGCTGTGGGGCAGTGGGGCGCCACGGATAGCGCTCCATAGGCTCCAGAGGGGAGTTTACGAGGGCGGGCTTGCTATCCCAGATGTGTGAAACTACTATCTGGCGTCCCAGCTGATAAATAGTAATGGGTGGGTCTTTCCGTCGCAGTCTGACCCCGCATATAGAGAGGACCGTAGAGCGATGGGAGCGGGGGGATACCCATCGGCATTATACCAGGGCGGACGTGGACGGCAGCTTCCGGCACATACTCAGACGGTGGAGCGACCCTTGACCTTGCCAGGTAGGTCGCTCCCCCACCACACAGCTCCGCCTGTGTTGTCTGCCCGCTGCTCCTGTAGGTAAGATCGCCCTCCGCTTGTGGCCCCGGTGCCCGTTTTGTCTGCTCTCCCCCTGTTTTTCCTTTCTGCGCCCCTCGCTGCCCCACTGTTGTTGTGCCCGTGATTTTGCCTGCTCTCCCCCTGTTTTTCCTTTCTGTGCCCCTCGCTGCCCCACTGTTGTTGTGCCCGTGATTTTGTCTGCTCTCCCCCTGTTTTTCCTTTCTGTGCCCCTCGCTGCCCCACTGTTGTTGTGCCCGTGATTTTGCCTGCTCTCCCCCTGTTTTTCCTTTCTGTGCCCCTCGCTGCCCCACTGTTGTTGTGCCCGTGATTTTGCCTGCTCTCCCCCTGTTTTTCCTTTCTGTGCCCCTCGCTGCCCCACTGTTGTTGTGCCCGTGATTTTGTCTGCTCTCCCCCTGTTTTTCCTTTCTGTGCCCCTCGCTGCCCCACTGTTGTTGTGCCCGTGATTTTGCCTGCTCTCCCCCTGTTTTTCCTTTCTGTGCCCCTCGCTGCCCCACTGTTGTTGTGCCCGTGATTTTGTCTGCTCTCCCCCTGTTTTTCCTTTCTGTGCCCCTCGCTGCCCCACTGTTGTTGTGCCCGTGATTTTGTCTGCCCTCCCCTGTTTTTCCTTTCTGTGCCCCTCGCTGCCCCACTGTTGTTGTGCCCGTGATTTTGCCTGCTCTCCCCCTGTTTTTCCTTTCTGTGCCCCCGCTGCCTCTCGCCACTCCCGCCGCTGCGTTCCCTGCGGCCCCGCCCCCTGACTGCCCATTCGCTGCCCCTGCCTCCCGCCTCCCAGCTGCTCCTCCCTCCCACCTCCCCATAAATGGCGGCCGCTGCACGGTGAGGAGAGCGACCCTTGACCTTGCCAGGTAGGTCGCTCCCCCACCACACAGCTCCGCCTGTGTTGTCTGCCCGCTGCTCCTGTAGGTAAGATCGCCCTCCGCTTGTGGCCCCGGTGCCCGTTTTGTCTGCTCTCCCCTGTTTTTCCTTTCTGCGCCCTCGCTGCCCCACTGTTGTTGTGCCCGTGATTTTGCCTGCTCTCCCCCTGTTTTTCCTTTCTGTGCCCCTCGCTGCCCCACTGTTGTTGTGCCCGTGATTTTGTCTGCTCTCCCCCTGTTTTTCCTTTCTGTGCCCCTCGCTGCCCCACTGTTGTTGTGCCCGTGATTTTGTCTGCTCTCCCCCTGTTTTTCCTTTCTGTGCCCCTCGCTGCCCCACTGTTGTTGTGCCCGTGATTTTGCCTGCTCTCCCCTGTTTTTCCTTTCTGTGCCCCTCGCTGCCCCACTGTTGTTGTGCCCGTGATTTTGTCTGCTCTCCCCCTGTTTTTCCTTTCTGTGCCCCTCGCTGCCCCACTGTTGTTGTGCCCGTGATTTTGTCTGCTCTCCCCTGTTTTTCCTTTCTGTGCCCCTCGCTGCCCCACTGTTGTTGTGCCCGTGATTTTGTCTGCTCTCCCCCTGTTTTTCCTTTCTGTGCCCCTCGCTGCCCCACTGTTGTTGTGCCCGTGATTTTGTCTGCTCTCCCCTGTTTTTCCTTTCTGTGCCCCTCGCTGCCCCACTGTTGTTGTGCCCGTGATTTTGTCTGCTCTCCCCTGTTTTTCCTTTCTGTGCCCCTCGCTGCCCCACTGTTGTTGTGCCCGTGATTTTGTCTGCTCTCCCCCTGTTTTTCCTTTCTGTGCCCCTCGCTGCCCCACTGTTGTTGTGCCCGTGATTTTGTCTGCTCTCCCCCTGTTTTTCCTTTCTGTGCCCCTCGCTGCCCCACTGTTGTTGTGCCCGTGATTTTGTCTGCTCTCCCCCTGTTTTTCCTTTCTGTGCCCCTCGCTGCCCCACTGTTGTTGTGCCCGTGATTTTGTCTGCTCTCCCCCTGTTTTTCCTTTCTGTGCCCCTCGCTGCCCCACTGTTGTTGTGCCCGTGATTTTGTCTGCTCTCCCCTGTTTTTCCTTTCTGTGCCCCTCGCTGCCCCACTGTTGTTGTGCCCGTGATTTTGTCTGCTCTCCCCCTGTTTTTCCTTTCTGTGCCCCTCGCTGCCCCACTGTTGTTGTGCCCGTGATTTTGTCTGCTCTCCCCCTGTTTTTCCTTTCTGTGCCCCTCGCTGCCCCACTGTTGTTGTGCCCGTGATTTTGTCTGCTCTCCCCCTGTTTTTCCTTTCTGTGCCCCTCGCTGCCCCACTGTTGTTGTGCCCGTGATTTTGTCTGCTCTCCCCCTGTTTTTCCTTTCTGTGCCCCCGCTGCCTCTCGCCACTCCCGCCGCTGCGTTCCCTGCGGCCCCGCCCCCTGACTGCCCATTCGCTGCCCCTGCCTCCCGCCTCCCAGCTGCTCCTCCCTCCCACCTCCCCATAAATGGCGGCCGCTGCACGCGCCGCGCAGCGGACATGCGCAGCGGGCGCGCCGCTGGCGCGCCGAGGCGCGCCTAAGGCAAGCCCGTCTGCGCCCGTCCGCGACTGGACCGCGCCCAGCGCCAGAACCCCTGGAACCCACCAACGCAACACTACTCGACGGACCTACGACGCCGCCACACTCACCGCACTCAATGCCGGCCGGAACCCTGCCTGCTACCGAGCCTCACCGAGACGCACCCACGGACCCTTCGCCTGCCAAGCCTGCCGATTCACCTGCCCCCGGACGTGCACCACCTCCGCCAAGTCGAGCAACAACAGCAACCACCTGAAATGCATCCTGCTGAACACCCGCTCCGTCCACAGGCACGCCGTGGAACTCTGGGACCTGCTCGATGCAACAGCACCGGACATCGCCTTCCTCACCGAGACCTGGATGAACGCCTCCTCAGCGCCCGACATCGCCATAGCCATCCCGGATGGATACAAGATCACCCGGAAGGACCGCGTCAACCAGACGGGAGGAGGCATCGCCATCGTACACAAGAACACCATCCGCATCTCGACTAACTCCGACGAGACCTTCTCCGCCGCCGAACACCTACACTTCCAGATACACACTGACCCCAAGACCACCCTCCGGGGCACCCTCATCTACAGACCCCCGGGACCACGCACACTATTCAGCGAAGACATCGCAGACTTCATCAGCCCGCACGCCATGCCCTCAGCCGACTACATCCTCCTAGGGGACCTCAACTTCCACCTGGAGAACAACAACGACAGAAACACCACCGCCCTGCTGGACAACCTCGCCAACCTCGGACTCAAGCAACTGGTGAACACGCCCACCCACTACGCCGGCCACACGCTTGACCCCGTCTTCTCGTCCAGCAAGCACATCTCCTTCAGCCACGCCACCGGACTCCACTGGACCGACCACAGCTGCGTCCACTTCAGCTTCAGAAAACTGCGACCCACCACCACCCGCAACAGGCTCCCCGCCGGAGCTGGAGCAAGATCACCGCCGAGCAGCTCACCGCCTCCCTCAGCCAGAACACACCCACCAACACAACGGACCCAAACGAAGCAGCCAGCAACCTCGCCAAGTGGCTGACCGCCTGCGCCGACGACCTCGCACCACTAAAAAACCCTCCCAGCAGACCCGGAAGCAAGAAAACCCCTTGGTTCACCAACGAACTCAAGGAATCCAAGAAGAACTGCCGCACTCTCGAGAAAACCTGGCGACTCGACCAGACCACAGACAACAGGACCCACCCTCAAGCACGCCACCCGCAAACACCACCAGCTGATCCGTGCCACCAAGAAGTCGGCACTCAAAGAACGACTGGACAACAACGCCCATGACAGCAAGGAACTTTTCAGCATCGTCAAAGAGTTCTCCAACCCCAGCGCCGGAAACAACGACATCACCCCCTCGCAAGACCTCTGCAACTCACTCTCCGCGTTCTTCCACCGCAAGATCACCGACATACACAACAGCTTCGACGCACAAACAACGCACCCTACCGCCGAACCAACGCCCGCCACCACCACCCTCTGCAACTGGACCCCGATCAGCACCGAAGACACCACCCGCACGATGAACTCCATCCACTCCGGATCACCAACCGACCCCTGCCCACACCACGTCTTCAACAAAGCCGACGCCACCATCGCACCCCATCTCCGGGACATCATCAACTCCTCCTTCCACACCGCCACCTTCCCGGAGAGCTGGAAGCACGCCGAGCTTACCGCCCTCCTGAAGAAACCAACGGCGGACCCCACCGACCTCAAGAACTACCGTCCCATCTCGCTCCTTCCGTTTCCGGCCAAAGTCATCGAGAAGAGCGTCAACAGACAGCTTGCCGCCTTCCTCGAGACGAATGGATCCCTCGACCCCTCGCAGTCCGGGTTTCGGGCCAACCACAGCACCGAGACCGCCCTTATCGCAGCCACCGACGACATCAGAACTCTAACCGACAACGGGGAAACAGCTGCCCTCATCCTCTTGGACCTCTCTGCGGCGTTCGACACCGTCTGCCACCGCACCCTAGTGAAGCGCCTCAGCAACATCGGAATCCAAGAGAAAGCACTGGAATGGATCATCTCGTTCCTCGCCGGAAGAACCCAGAGAGTCCGCCTCCCCCCGTTCAGATCCGAAGCCACCGAAGTCATCTGCGGCGTTCCACAAGGATCCTCACTCAGCCC
The DNA here is from genome assembly GCA_963921515.1 of Calotriton arnoldi. Lineage (NCBI taxonomy): Eukaryota > Metazoa > Chordata > Amphibia > Caudata > Salamandridae > Calotriton > Calotriton arnoldi. Next base: position 1,985,570 of record CAWUFW010001334.1, on the reverse strand, counting down.
AACCCTCTTCAACGTCTACATGAGCCCCCTCGCAGCCATCGCACGCCGACACAACCTCAACATCATCTCCTATGCCGACGACACCCAGCTGATCCTCTCCCTCACCAACGACCCCACCACCGCCAGAGCCAACCTACACGACGGGATGAGAGACGTCGCCGACTGGATGAGGAACAGCCGCCTTAAACTGAACTCAGACAAGACGGAAGTCCTCATCCTGGGCTCATCACCCTCCGCCTGGGACGACTCCTGGTGGCCCCCGGCCCTGGGCACCGCGCCCAAGCCAACGGACCACGCACGCAACCTGGGCTTCATCCTGGACTCCTCCCTGTCGATGACCAGACAAGTCAACGCCGTCTCATCTTCATGCTTCAACACCCTGCGCATGCTCCGCAAGATCTTCAGATGGATCCCCACTGAAACCAGGAAGACCGTCACCCAGGCACTCGTCACCAGCCGACTGGACTATGGGAACACCCTCTACGCCGGAACCACAGCCAAACTTCAAAAGAGACTCCAGCGCATCCAGAACGCCTCCGCACGACTCATCCTGGACATCCCCCGACACAGCCACATCACCGCGCACCTGAAAGACCTGCACTGGCTCCCCGTCAGCAAGAGAATCACGTTCAGACTCCTCACCCACGCACACAAGGCCCTCCACGACCTGGGCCCAAAGTACCTCAACGACCGCATGACCTTCTACACGCCCACACGCCAGCTACGATCAACCAGCCACGCCCTCGCCACCGTACCACGCATCCGCAGAACCACCGCCGGAGGAAGATCCTTCTCCTACCTGGCAGCCAAGACCTGGAACTCCCTCCCCACTCACCTTCGGCGAACCCAGGACCATCTCTCCTTCAGGAAGCAGCTCAAGACCTGGCTGTTCGAGCAGTAACTTACCCCTCCCCCAGCGCCTTGAGACCCTCCCGGGTGAGTAGCGCGCTCTATAAATGCCGTGATTGATTGATTGATTGATTGAGCATGGCACGCCGCCACCAAGGCACTAGGATGGAAAAATAGATTAACCCACCAGACCCCACTGTGGCATAGTGATGGGCAAAAAGAGGTAGGGAAACTCAAGGGATTTCGCAGCTGGAGCTGTATAGGAATAGATAAGCTGGGGGACATATGGAGGCGGGATCGGAAAAACAAAAAACCTATCAGCTAGCAGGGACGGAGCAATACCGATACATCCAACTGAATCATGCGCTACGGTGCCATATTAAGGAGGGGGGAATTGTGCCAGAGTATGCCCCTCTTGAAGACCGACTACTATTAGACCCAATCCCTCACAAAGCAATCTCCCTGACATACAAGAAAATAATGAATAATCTACCTGACTCCCTTGGGACACTTCGGGCGAAATGGGAACTGGACATTGGAATGCTGGAGGATGATGATTTGCAGGAGGCGATGCAGAGCCCTAGAGAAATCGCTATCCGGGCCAAGTTCCAGTTAATTCAGTTACGAATCCTGTATAGAGCCTATTACGCCCGCACCCTTCTGCATAAGATTGGGAGGGCGGAATCAGATCAATGCGCCAGGGGCTCTGGTATGCCCGGCACATTCTTCCATATTATATGGGACTGTCCAATGGTACAGCGATTCTGGTCAAGGGTGGCGAGTGTGATGTCGGGGGTGGTGGGGATACACATACAGCCGGAGGCCCGCTGGTTGTTACTGGGGGTCACCGGGGAGGATAAATGGCCAACACATACAAAAAGCTGGCTAATGCTGGCGGCCGGGGTCGCTAAACGCAATATCGCACGGCTGTGGGGTGCGCATCTGCCTCCTAAGGTGGCGGACTGGATGGCAGACATGGACTGGTGTCGCCTTGCGGAGAGGGTGGTATATGAGAGCAGAGGCTGCCCTAGGAAATGGGAAAAGATATGGAATCCCTGGGGAAAATATAGAGCCTAAGAACGGACGAGACTGTGGGGAGAAAGTGTGCAGACAAAAAGTGACTGATGGAGCTCCGTGTAAACTACTCAGGATATGAGATCCTTGTTGATTTGTGTAATGCAATGCCCCCCGCACAATGTAATGTATGTACCTTGCGTTGACCAACTGTACGATGTGTACGACTGGAACTGTTTGTTGTTTCAATAAAATACTTTTTTTTTAAAAACTGTGACCAGCAGCATGGGAAGAGATGGACAGCCCCACGGGCAACCCCGACAGAACTGAAAATTAAAAGAAAGACAATTTGAAAATGGAATGGGGGATGGGTAACATTAGAGACGCCCCTTTGTGATTTGAAGTCACTAGGAGGGGGTAGGGTGACCAGACGTCCCGGTTTTCCCCGGACGGTCCCGGTTTTCGGAGCAGTGTCCCGACACTTTGCTCCAAATTACAGAAATGTCCCGGTTTTTGTGCAATGCCCGGGTTAAACCGAGAAATGTCCCGGTTTTTAAATAGTGTCTCGCACGAAGACACTATTTAAAAACTGGGTCATTTCTCTGCTTACTTCGCACAGGTGCTGAAACGGGTCTCTATTGGGCTCTCCATTTTTGCCCTCAGGATGAAAAAAAAATCTCACCGCTACAGCAATACCACCCTTCACTGCCTTCAAAGAGACCTGTTATAGTTCTTTCACAGTCACATCATTCCAGAACTGAAACATTTTCAATGTTATGTACAACTAAGCCAAAGTTGTTGCTTATTTAACTTATGCAGCTAACAACAACTGACAAAGCTAATAGTCCTTGCTTGTTATAGGTGTAATGTTATATGTTGTATTATTTATCTGAATACAATGACAGAAGCAGCAAATTTTTGGGGCGGGACACCATGGTAAGCATGGGTTTTTTAGCTTATGTGTTTTAAGCCGTGCCCTTAATTACATCAGCCACACCCCTTTCAGAGACCCCCCCCAGTTTTTTCATCCCCTTAAAGCCTGGGTACTTCTGTCATGTCACCTGGTCTTTGTAGAGCGCTGTATGGGACTTCAGCGCGCTGCCCTGTTTGGGAGCACTGGGAGGGCACAGGGTGCATGAGTGGTTGAAAGGAGTGTGGGGGGAATCATCGGGTGTCGTGCGCGAGTGGTGATGTGGTCAAGTTACTGCAGCCTCCAAGGCTGCACGGGTAGTATTTCTACTACATCTGAAGGCCCTCTGTGACGTAGAAGCGGTGAGACGTCTGCGGGTGCAGTTGTCTCATGGGACATGATTGGGGGAGATACACAGGGTCACAGGGGAGCTCTGCTTGCTGTGACCTACAACACTTCTGTGCTGTAGTACCCTTCTCCGCACTACTCAGACCACCTACCTGGGAGGAAACTGTACGCTGGACGGTTCTACCAGACAACCAGAAATGCTGGCTTGTATTTGGACAGTAACTGCCCCCTGAAGAAAGGCACTGCCCAAAATGCACTCAGGAAAATGTTTTTGAGCACTATGATGTCATGGGTTTTATCACAGCAATGAATGGATGCATACACAGTGCCTAGAGGTATTTTTAAAGCTGCCCAACAGGAGACACTTATGTACGACAGCAGTGTGCACATAGCAGACATCAACAGTAACATACTGCATCTATTTTAGAGTTAGCCTCGTACCTGAGAAATGCCACAGTCCCCGTCCCCCCATCCTCATCTCAGAGGCAGAGACAGGCCTATAGTCACAGCCCATTCCACACCTCAGAAGCACAGACAGGCCTTCTCTCATCCCTCCCCTCATCTCAGAGACAGACAGGCCTACCTCCTCAACCCTTCCCGCATCATAGTGCCTTTTGTCTCCCTTTCTCTTCCTTCTTCCCCTTCTCAACTTCTGGCATGGGGCATTTTTAGCCATTTTTGCAAGTTACTAGTTTGGAGGCCGTTCTTGGCATTGTTAAAGCAAAACTCCAAAATCCTATAATGCACATGCTGTTAGCTCAAAAATCAATTGCTCGACCCAGCGCGCTGCGGGCCATGACCTCGGCCCACTGGCATCTCATCCTTCACTTACTGGGCGCGGCGCGTCAGACCATTGCCTCTTGCTGGAAACGTCCACACCCCCCGCCTATTGCTGCATGGTTCCTTCGCCTATGGGATGTTCTTTCCCTTGAGTTGCTTACAGCCCATCTTGCCCACTCTGACACCCGCTTTGAACGCATCTGGCGCCCCCTAGTGCAACACCTTACTAGAACTGAACACTCACGCCTAATGCCTCCACGACTGAGGGCCCTGCAATTGTTTGATAGTCCCTTGGAACCTTACTCTAGAGATGGACGGATGGACCCCCTGGAGTAACTTAGGCCGCATGGTAGACGACCACCCTGACTCCGGCAACTCCCGCTTTCCAATCTGGGACTTACTGTTAGTCCTTTTCCTACTCCCTCTGGCGCATCCATCTCTCCTTCTTCCCTCTCTTCTTCTCTTTGCTCGATTCTTTTCTCTTCTTGATTGTTATTTTTTTCTCTTCTGTCTTCTATTCATAATTTTCTTGTTTTCTTTTTTTCTTTTTCTGTTTAATACAGTTTCACATGTTCATTGTCACAAATTTTATCAGTGCGGTTGCACTATGTTTTGAACCTTAGGAGTGGGCGGGAGCCTTGTGTACCCGAATTTTGTCAGTTTTGTGTCCCCAATTGCTTTTCTAAGTAGAGCTGGGATCCCTCTGGGATTGTCCAACCTTTCCACACTGGCTCTTAGATCCTGGGCTCATTCTAGGCCCCCTCTGGGCTATGTAGGTGAATCTTCCCCTACAGGAATGACTTTCAAATCTTGGACTTTTGCCTTGGCCCAAACTTATAAGTATTGTCATCCTTCCAATTTGCTTTTTCTCTGTTTGCATATCAAATATGTGCGCTTTCATGTGAGGGATTTGCTCTTGGTGCTCATTACCTGCTCCTCCCTTGCCCCTTTCTTTTGCTGTCTGTGACAAGTATTGTTTTCTCACTGCTCATGCTCAATAAACAGATGTTGAACAAAAATCAATTGCTGTCTGTGTCACACATCTGATTTGTCGTGTGCAATTCTCTGTCAGGACCGGAGGCTCCGATTATGCTTCTCATTTCTTTACTGATATTTTCTCAGCAGCCAATAAAAGAAAAGTAACAAAAGCACTACAGTACCCATGAATACCTTACAAGTCACATGACCAACCATAGAGTGTCCCCTAAATAACCTCCAGTAACAGTGACAGTGTCCTCTTTCTTTGCTGCTCCGCAGCCAGTTAAGTGCTTACCCACTGTTTCTGATTTGTGTGATTGCCACTGACTTTAATTGTGGGTTGTGATTTCATTGCGATTGGGAATTTATTTGCTTATGGTGTCTTTGTGACTGTATTTACTTGATTTAGCATTGCGAGTTGAAGGATTTCACACTTGCTGTTTTCCTCTTGCTTTGCGGCAGCTTTAAGCTCACTCGCATTCACCCGAACAGTGGGAATTTCATTGCTTCCCTGAGCGCGAACCTTGCCGAGCGCGTGTCGGGAGCGCTCTGGCTCCCGGACCAGGCCCCTCCGCCCGCGTCGTTTTTCTGTGGAGTGGGAGAAATAGGGAGCGAGGACACGCGTCAGCCTGACAAGCTGTCCTCTTTCAGTACACACGAGCGGCCTGCATCGCGCATGCACGGCGGCCATTTTGCCCATTCTGATTAATCCTTCGGGCTGATACGAACGCGAGGAGAGCAGCGTTTGATGCTTTTAACCTGTATTTCACTCGGTACTGGCTCCCGGTGAAGCCCCGCATTAACGATTGTGTAGGGGCTGCAGAATATTGCATAGGCTCTGCCTAGAGTGGATCTGGCAAGCCCTCCCTCCACTTTCAAACTTAATTATTCCTGGTGATATTTTGCTTGGCTGGCCTGGGGTTGCTCCACTCCCCCTGAATTTTGGATAAGCTTACACTCATTATAAGCCTCATCTGTGATTTAACCCTTTGTGTGGGAGACAGGCAGTCCTCCAGTGGGTTCATTAACACTCTACTGTGTACCACTATGTCAGAATTTTACTACGAGGAGGAATATTTTGAGGAGGAACCCTCGGGCTCCATGGAGCAGGACCTCGTTGAGGCACTAGACGCAGGAGTGCAGCACTCGGTGAACAGGGCCTTGGTGAAGGCCATAGAGCCATTGAAGCGCCATTTATGCAGCTATGCCCAGCAGCAAGGCTGGCTCCCCAGCTTGGGCAGCCGCCCCCGAGCTAGTGGGCAGGGGACCAGGAACCCCCACGCGGCGGACTTCGCGAAGCTGGCCAAGGCGATGGCTAATGATCATGATTATGGTACCCACAATAAGGAGGCAACTATCACTGAAATAGCACAGGAGGGTGAGGACGATACCTCCTCGGACCATGAGTGGACCAGGAAGAGGTGCCTAGGCCCTCCAAGAAATCAAAGAAGGAGCGTCATGTAGAGCCACCTTCCCAACCCAAGCTCCTTACCTTTGAACCGGCGGAAATAGTGCACCCCAACTCTACGGCCTGGCTTCGGCCTCAAGAATGGCCGATTATGTCCAATCTCACCTTCGGCAGGCTTTTGACAAAGATGTGAGGGCACGGCTAAGAACAGAGTGCCCTAGGCCTGACCTGGCAGGTACAGTGGCGGAGACGCAGGAGGTAGACCCCGCTATACTCACATACCTTAAGAAGTACTCCAAGGACCCTAAAAAGGGCATTGACCGGGCATGAAGATCATGCCAGGACAAGCTTTTGGACATGACAGGTCCCCTCACGAAGATTCTAGAGTTAGGCTTTCGGGCCAAAGAGTCCGCAATGGCTATTGATCCGGAGGAATTGATTGGCTTGGCGCAGAGGGCTGTCTGTCAACTAGGTAATGCGAACTGCGCATTGTCCAGCGAGTGACGTCGCTCAATACTGCTAAAACTCGACCCCAAATTGGCGGAACTTTCCTCCTCGGAATCGGGTCCCCTAGCCCAGGGCCTGCTCTTCGGCCAACCTTTTCTTAAAGAACTTACGAAGTTTGTCGCCACCTTGAGTGGATTGGACAAGGCCCAAGGATCCCTCAAACAAGCTTTGCGCCCGGTTTTCGGCAGGACTGGACGATACCGTGAGCGGTCGTTCGGCCGTGGTTACAACCAAGGCGCCCCGCGTGGTCAATACCACCAGCACCGAGGAGGCTATCAAGATGCCAACTACAATAATAATTCCTCCTTCTACCCAACCCGACGAGCTAAGAACAGATTCCGGAAGGGCAGATACGGAGGAAATCAGGGCGGTCAGCAGGATGCCGGAAATTCAGATGAGACTGATTCCCTGTACAGAAGTAATGTTGGGGGGCAGAATACAGTTTTCTCTGCACACTTGGCGCAAGATGCATGGGTCTTAGAGACAGTGCAGGGGTACAAGCTAGAGCTTTACAACTCCCCCAGTCAGGGTCCCCCCCCCCCAGATGTATTTTTCCCAACAAGATCAGGACTTTATCTCCAAAGAGATAGATTCTCTGTTAAGGAAAGGGGTCATAGTGGCCACAGACCCTAACCCCCAGGGCTTTATCAGCAGCATCTTCCTAGTCGAGAAGAAGGGGGGTGGATCCAGGCTAGTTTTAAATTTAAAGGATTTCAATGAATGGGTAGCATATCATCATTTCAAGATGGAAGGTATCCATCTTCTGCGCGACCTCCTTCAGGAGGGGGACTGGATGGTCCATCTGGACCTGAAAGATGCATATCTGTCTGTTCCCATCTACACTCCACATCGATGCTTTCTACAGTTCCACTGGCAGGGAGTTTGTTATGAATACAGAGTCCTTCCCTTCGGCCTCTTGTCGGCACCTTGGTGCTTCACGAAACTCCTTCGTCCAGTAGTGGAATCATTGAGAGCACGGGGAGTTCGTCTGATCATATACTTAGACGACATCATCATCATGGCTCGTCTTCCCCAACTGGTGATGACCCATCTCGAGTGGGCGATCAACCTATTGTAGAGTCTCGGATTTATTGTAAATCCACAAAAATCGATTTTAATTCCGGCCCAATCGATCGAGATTTTAGGTTTCCTGATCGACTCTCGGAGTTGCCAGCTCCTCCTACCAACTCAGAAAATCAGGTCTAGCAAGAGAGAGTTGAGGTTGATTTTGCACAAGCAGAGTGTGTCATTGAGATCTGTAGTCCAGGTCGTCGGGCTGCTAGCCTCATCAATTCAGGCTATCTTCCCGGGTCCACTTCACTACCGGGCTCTCCAACGGCTCAAGATTCAACTTCTCCAGAAAGGCCTCGGGTACGCAGAACAGATTCCTCTCTCCGAGGAGGCGGGGTGGGAGATGTTGTGGTGGTTGGACCACATGGAGGCCTGGAACGGCCGAGCCCTCTTCGGATCTACCCCCGATGTAGTGATAGAATTCGATGCCAGCCGGTGGGGTTGGGGAGCCCATTGCAGCCAGATTTCCACGGGCGGCCGTTGGTCACAGGAGGAACTTTCATTGCATATCAATTGCCTGGAGTTCCTGGCAGGCTCCTTTGCGATCCACTGTCTTTCACCTTGAACGACGGACTGTTGTATCCTGCTTCGCATGGACAACGTGTCATCAGTACTCTATGTAAACAAGATAGGAGGAACGAGGTCCCGGATTCTGGCAGAGATTGCCAAAGACTTCTGCCACTTTTGCCTTCAAAACAGAATTTCGGTAATAGCGGAGTACCTTCCAGGCTGCAACAACAAGGTAGCCGATTGGCATTCCCGGCACTTGCGGGACTTCAGCGACTGGAGACTCCATCCCCGGGTTTTCCAGTCACTGAACAGTCTTTGGGGCCCTTGTCAGATAGACCTGTTCGCATCACGCCTCAACAGACAGCTCCCAGCCTTTTACTGCTGGCGTGCGGATCCGGAGTCTCAGGCCACGGATGCGTTTCTGCAGGACTGGCCCGCATCTCTTTGTCATGCCTTTCCTCCATTCATGATGATTCCCAGAGTTCTGGCACAAACCCGACGTCATCAATCAGAGTTGATATTGATCACCCCACTCTGGAGAGCTCAGGCATGGTTCCCAGTACTTCTGGAGATGCTCTGTGCGGTGCCGATACTTCTTCCACAGCTGTGGAATCTTTTGCTGGACCCTCAGAAGGCTCCTCATCCATTGATAGAATCAGGGCAACTCCCTCTGGTAGCCTTGGGGGCTTCAGGGACAGATGGAAGAACCCAGGCCTTTCAAGAGACGCTGACAGATTCATTAGAGAAGCATGGTCAGCTAACACTCACAAGCGATACTCATCTGCTTGGAAGCGATGGTGTAATGGGTGTTCTCAACGGGAAGTGGATCCCTCTAAGGCACATGTCTCTTTGATTGTGAACTTTCTTGCTTCCATCGCAGCTTCGGACTTAGCCTGTAGAACGGTAAACAATTTCCGGTCAGCCATCTCAGCAGGTCATGTGTCAGTGGATGGCAAACCGGTTGGGGAGCATCCTCTGGTATGTAAATTGCTCAGGGGTATCCGGATGGTCCAACCCCCTTGTCCCAAGTACTCGGAATTATGGGATGTCTTCCGTCCTGAGATTCTTAGAAGCCAGGCCTTCCAATAAGTATCTGTCAAGAAAGCAGCTATCTTCTAAATTGACCATGCTGCTTTGCCTTGTGTCATGGAAGAGAGTCTCAGATGTATGCGCTTTAGATCTAGCGGGACATAGGTTTTCCCCAGAAGGGGTGACTTTTACGATCACAACGCGGACTAAATGTAATACTTCTTCTATATCTTATCCAGCTTTCCCTAACAATCCTAAGCTGTGTGCTGTGCAGTGTTTAAAAGACTATGTGGTGAGTACTGCTGAGTTTCGGGCTGACATGAAAGGTCAACTGCTAATTGCGCTGCAAAAACCTTTTCGCCTGGTGACCCCAGCCACCTTGTCAAGATGGGTGCGCTGGCTCATGAGCGAAGCAGGTATTAATGTATCAAAATTTGGAGCCCATTCAGCTCGAGGGCCTATGGCGTCTAAGGCTTTCTCTGTAGGGGTCAGCCTCTCAGACATTATGAACGCAGCTGATTGGTCAACAGAGACCACGTTTAAGTCTTTTTACTATAAGCCTATTGTTGATGTGGCATCTGCGGTGGTGGCTAAGCTTTAAACCAGCATAATCAGAGCCTCCGGTCCTGACATAGAATTAAAAATTTGCAAACGGGGGCGTGGCTAAGCCGAGCAACAAAATGGCTGCCTAAGCTGTTGGCTCCGCCGACCGGGCACGAAGTCCGCCGAAAATCCGATAAATTTTGCCCAGACTGGGGCTCTAATATCAAAAATCTGTAACCGGAGGAGCTGCGGAGCGGATTGATACCTCCTGTGGCCGGGAAGGAGATACTGAACGTCAGCGCCATCGAAACGAGGGCGCGGCCGTGCGGCCTGGTGGCGGGGAGTAATCCTGGCAGCGTGCGATCCCCAGGTAAAGTGCCTCTGAAGGCCGGACTGTTGCGATAGCGGCACTACGCCGAATCGGGTGGCGGAACCCTGGACCGCGCTGCCACCATCTACGGGCCGCGATCTGTTGTGGACGCGCCGCCGACGCTCCGGCGCCTGGACGGGCTGGAAGCCGTGTGAGGATCGGAGCGGTCGGACAGGCATAGAACCTGCGACTACGTCGACCACTGCTGCGGCGCATAATACCTGCGGAGGGCTAAGGGGAGGTGGCAGCCCCGCTCCGGCCGGGAGTGAAGTGCGCAGCCTGGCTTCTCACTGAGCTCCTGGAAGGATATCCCGCGACTCTGTGCCCTGTGCATCAGAACAGCATGGGACCATTATCGCGGTGCCGCCATGCTGTAAGAACCAACACACAGCTGCGCGCCCGCAACGGATGCTATGATAGACGACGACGGTGATTTGGAACTACTTCTTGCCTTGGACTGCGACACATAAGGGCTCGCTAGCTGTGACGCTGCTGAAACCCCCCGCGGCTGCCCACCAACATTGCATCGCTGCCCTGCCCTATTGGCCTCAAAAGTTGTTGGGCAGATAGACACCTATCTCCGCTGCGTAGCCCCCGCGGCGCAGTCCCTCACTCTCTCAACGCTAACTCTGAAGTACGGCCGAGACGTGTTTCCGGAGCGGCCCTGGCACGCACGTAACAACACCCTAGTACTGGAGGATATCAGAAGTGGGTAACCTGAGGCACGTGCTCCAGTTGTTGATGGACTATATCGCACAGCGGGGTAGACGTTGGTGGCATCGCTGCTTCTGCCGCGTACAGTACCCCGAACCAACCGCAAGTAAGCCCCATCAGAGGGATCAACATACATCATGGCGGGGGGTCGCAGCTCGAAGGCAGCGCTCCAGACCAAACTGACGAAATACGCATGGGAGGGTGGCCCCGGCGCAAGCCCCAAAGGAGGACCAGCCGTATCCGACAAGTCCGAGTCCGGCGGGAAGCAAAAGGAACCAACGTTGCAGGATATTCTGGAAGCCATCACCACCGTTCGCACATCCTTGGAGTCGCGTATTGACACGGTGTCAACAGAAGTGTCCCTCATTAGAGAAGATATGCGCTCAATGAACTCGCGCCTGAAAGATGTCGAAATCAAGGCGACCTCCCTAGTGGAAGACACGTCCGCGTTGCAAAGAAAAGTGGACGACCTGCAAACACACGCTGCGAAGCTGGAAGCACAGTTGGATGACTATGAAGGGCGCTCCAGGCGCAACAACGTCCGCATCATTGGGGTGCCGGAACGAGCAGAGGGGCCATCGCGGACCTTTTCGTGGAAGATCTGATCACTACCTACCTCAAGCCGCGGGGACTCTCCAACTTCTTCTCAGTGGAAAGAGCGCACCGGGTGCCAGGCGGCCGGCCGAGGCCTGGAGCCCCCCCGCGACCACTTCTTGCCAAGATCTTCAATTTCCGTGACAGGGATGTCATCCTGCAATGTGCCCGCTCCGCCCCGCCAGTGGACTTCCAAAATAGTCGCATCACTTTCTTTCCGGACTTCACCCTCAGGGTGCAGCGACAACGGCGCAGCTTCTTGGAAGTGAAAAAAGCGCTCCGTGACAAGGACTTGAAATATGCTATGATGTTCCCGGCCAAGCAGAGAGTAGAATCGGAGGGGAAATCCTGGTTCTTCACCACCCCGGAGGAGACCTGGGACTGGCTGGAGGGCTGGCGTGCAGCCGGCCGCCGCGGCGGCCCTTGTCGTGGCGTGAGGAAGGACGAAGACGCCCGAGCTTCTAGTGGCGGCTCGCCACAGCAGGACTTGAATGAGGCGGCAGGAGATGCTGAATGACTGGTCTATATATTTTCCCTTTGCAAGCTGGAATGGTCCAGATAGCCGGAGAGCTGTGGGGATAGAGTCACCTCCGCCAGAGGCGTCAGACTTTGTTATATTGAGTTCTTCTGTCACATCTGTCCTGGCTGGGCTGATCTCCCCGAACTTTGCTTGTTTCCCGGTTGACCATGTGGGCGTGGTGGGGCGTATTTTAGGCCCTAGCTGATGCTCTTAATATAAACATGTTTGATTATCAATGTTATTGTCGGTACAACAAAACTTTTCACAGATAGGTGCTCGGTTCGACTGCACAACCCCGTACGTTTTTGGAAGGGTGGGCGATAGGCACTCTGCTAGTTTGGGGGGCGGGAGGTTTTGTTACCGCCGAGCAGGGAGGCAGGGAGGGGGAATGGGGGGAAAGTATTTTGGGTTTGCGGGGTGGGTGGGAAGGGATTGCGTTTGTGTTTTGATTTTAGTATTGTTTTTGTTTAGACATGGCATATTCGATTGGTTTCAGATGCACATAGCGACAGTTGCAGTGTTCGTAATGCACTCATGGTCCACGGTGCTTAGGAATGTCGCAGAATCCTTCCTCATTTTCCACAGGTTGTGCTCCTCTCTGGGTTACCTCATACCTTTGAATCTGCAGATGGGTACTATGGGTAGTCGGACACTCACTTTGCTCTCCTGTCGGAGGCAGATACTAACAGCAGCAGGCACGACGTTAGCTGTGCTCTGGTGGATCACAGTGCTGGGAAATGTAATGATCTCTTCCTTTGTCTTCCCCCCGACGGGCTCCTCCCCGGGGCATGTCGGACCTTTAATTCAGAGTGATGGGTACTATGAGTAGACAGAAACTTCTTTTGCTTTCATGGAATGTGAATGGGCTGGGGGACAGAATAAAGAGAGGGGTGGTTCTCCAATTTCTAAAACGACATTCACCGGATGTCGTGTTTTTGCAGGAGACCCACCTGTTGGGCAATGGTTGTAGGGCCCTGTCACGATGGGGGTTTCAGTTGGTGGCTCACTCCACTTTTGGCTCCGGTTCTCGGGGAGTGGGCATTCTCGTTCGTAAATCCTTCCCCTTAACAATTAATAAGGTCCGCACGGACCCACTGGGTAGATTCGTAGCTCTGTCTGGAGCCTGGGAGGGAGCCACCCTCAACTTGGTCTCAGTATACATTCCACCGGGCCTCCATACACAGGCCTTTATTGATCTCGGCAACCTACTCCTGGATTTGCCGGATGGGCGGTTATTGATTGGGGGGGACTTTAACTCCATTGTCTCAGATTCCCTGGACCGCTGGCCCCAGAAAGACCTGCCACTATCCCAGAAACGGATCCATAGTTTTCTGGGTGCAATGGGACTGGCGGATGTCTGGAGGTGTCTGCACCCAGCGGACTTTCAGTACACACATCTCTCGGGTCCCCATGGGACCATGTCACGCATCAATTATGTGCTCACACTTACACATCATCTCTACACCGTCAAAGACAGACGTCACTTGGCCAGGGGCATATCGGACCACTCCCCAGTTCTGTGCAGATTGGAGGTTGGGGAACCCTTGGTCGGCAGGGTGGCACCAATCAACTCGTGGTATCTCACGACCCCCCCCATAAGGGACAGGGTTCTGTCCAAAACCGAATTGTACTTCCAAGAAAATCTGTGGTCAGTTAGCTCATCAGTCTCACTCTGGGAGGCCTATCATTCGAGGGGTGGTCCTGGGACAAATCGCTGGGCAACGTAAGGAGAAGGCCGCTGCCATAACGCGAATAGAGGAGGAGATCCTAGAACTGGAACGCGCAGTTAGATCGCAAGACTCGGCAGAAGTGCGCCAGCAGCTCCGTATTAAAACCAAGGAGCTTCTGAACCTGGCCACAGATGCGGCTAAAGCGCTACATCGGGCTACCCTCAGCAGGGTTTATGATGTAGGCGATAAGGCGGGCAAACTGCTGGCTTGGCTGGATCGCAGAGATGGGGCGCGGCGCGTTGTGGTTGAACTTGGCACTGATTCTCAATCCCGTATCACGGCCCCGCAAGATATCGCAGACGCATTTGGTAGTTATTACCACTCCCTGTACTCCTCCAGCACGACTTCTACAGAAGAAGAGGCTTCTTCCCAATTGCGTGACATACGGATGCCGGTTGTTACGGAGGAGGAGAGTCTCGACCTAGACCGCGATATCACTGTTACTGAAGTGGAAAGGGCCATCCATGATCTGCGGGGAGGGAGGGCGTCGGGCCCAAACGGGATCCCTATAGAACTATTCAAGTTAACGGCAGGCATGACCGCCCCTTTTATCACTGCTATGTATAAACAAAGTAAAGAGCTAGGAATTCTTCCCGAGGATCACAGACTGGCCAATATTATTGTTATCCTTAAAACGGGTAAACCCGCCGACTTGTGTTCCTCATACAGGCCCATCTCGCTCCTCAACTGCGAGGCTAAGATCCTTGCAAAAGTCCTTGCCACTCGCTTGTTATGAGTTCTTCCCACCTTGGTCCACCCGGACCAGTCCGGGTTCATGCCGGCAAGAAATACGTCTCTTAACCTCCGTCGACTGCACGCAGTGCTTTGCAGGGCAGATACAATACGCGAAGATGCCGTGGTGGTGTCTCTGGACGCCGCTTCGGCCTTTGACACCATTGAATGGCCCTACATGTTCGCGGTGCTTTACAAACTAGGATTTGGTCCGGAATTTATTAAATGGGTGCGCCTTTTATATCACCAACCATTGGCGCAAGTGGTCGTAAACAATCGGAAATCTCCAGTATTCTCTCTCGGTAGGGGCACCAGGCAAGGTTGCCCTCTGTCGCCACTCCTCTTCGCCTTGGCCTTAGAACCCCTTGCAGCGTGGATCCGGCAGAGCCCCGCCATTCGGGGCCTTAAATGGACATTTGGGTGGGAGGACCGCATATCACTGTATGCGGATGACATCCTGCTTTATCTCGCCTCCCCGGCGGCGTCTCTCAATGTGGTGATGGATATATTCCATGTCTTTGGTAAGTTCGCGGGCTACCAGATCAACTGGTCCAAATCGATGCTCTACGTTCTAAGTGGGCAGAGACCTCGACTTCCCCGGAATTGCCAGCTGACAGAGGCCGGTGAGGGCTTCAAGTATCTGGGAATCTGGGTATCTAAAGATCTGACTCGATTTTATGACACCAACCTCCGGCCACCGCTAACGCGCCTCAAATCTGATGTCCAGCACTGGAAATCGCTCCCTTTGACTCTCCTGGGACGTGCTGCCCTATTCAAAATGATGTCCCTCCCCCGCCTTCTGTACGTGTTGCAAAACACTCCCCTTCCGGTCGCGGCGTCGTACTTTAAAGAACTAGAGAGCATTGTGCGCGATTTGCTATGGGAAAGGCAAGCCACCTCGCATCGCCATACATAAGCTCACACTGGTGTGGTTCGACAGGGGCATTGGACTCCCCGACATGAAAAGATATTACTGGGCCTCGCAGCTCGCTGCCATTAATCAATGCACCTATAGGCGGCACAACGACCCGGCCTTTCGGATTGACCGATGGCTCCTCCCTGGGGGTGGGTTTGAGGGAGCGCTGTATGTAAAGTCTCAGAAAAATGTCTTGTCTGGCCCGACCAAGCACGCCGTGCAAATATGGAAAGACGCTACTAAAAGCCTGGGGTGGGAGGGCAGACTTACGCGGGCTACGCCACTTTGGCATTGTGACCAGTTGGGTCGGTTATCGCGCTCCTTGGGGTTCGACAAATGGGACACCATCGGTATTTCCAGAATTGGAGACCTTTGGAAATCCGGAACTGTCATACCATTCTCCCAACTCAGTAGCGAGTTTGAAATGGCCAGCTCTGAACAGTTTCGTTATCTCCAGATTCGACATGCGCTGCTCTCGGCTCTCCCCAAGGGAACGGACCTCCCAGAGTCCTCTCCTCTTGAGGACAGGATTCTAGATGGCGATTTGCCTGAAAAAGCCATATCCCTCATATATCAGAAACTTATCAATAATATGACCGATCCCCTTATTCGGCTAAGAGGCAAATGGGACCACGATGTGGCAGGTTTGGATGACGAGGAGTGGCGAGCCGCAGTGGCTTCTCCCCGCGAGGTTGCCATCTCCTCCAGACTCCGACTGGTTCAGCGAAAAATCCTCCATAGGACGTACTTGTCTGGCCCCTCGTTGGTTCATATGGGATACATCCAAGATAGAGGCTGTACACGGCATTATGGGCAGGAGGGCACCTTCATCCATACACTTTGGGAATGTGAGATGGGTCAGAAATTCTGGGAGCGGGTGGTATTAATGATGGAGGAAGTATTGGGGCAACAGGTGCAATGCAATATCAAATTGATTTTGTTAAACATATGGGACCCCACTGACCTTACGGCCAAGGAGAGGATATGAGTCACTTTAGGCTACATGGTGGCCAAGCGGAATATTGCACGACTGTGGAAGGCTCCAACATTGCCGAGCATTGCGGACTGGGCCAGAGACATGGATTGGTGTATGGTGATGGAGATTCCTATTTATGTTTCCAGGGGATGCCCGAAGAAGTGGTCTCAAATTTGGGGGCCCTGGAATACTTTCCGGGGGGAAATATGTGAGCCGCCGGGGGGTCGAGGAGATGGGGTTGACAATATTGAATAATGTGGTATCCTCGAATACACTCATGCTGCACTGTGGTGAAGAGATCTTTAATGTGTTGTCGCACTGTGTACCATTACCTGCTTGTAGAATGCTATGTCCTTATTGTTTAATATGCCAATTTCTTAATAAAAAGAGTTATTAAAAAAAAAATTGAAAAAAAAAAAATTGCAAACATTCGTGACAAGAATTTTCAATTCTATTAAGGACACGGAGGCGAGGATTATCCCACCCAAACAATATGTATTTGCATTGTAAATTGCATGGTATAGTTGCTTAAGTATTTTCATACTGCATACATGTTCTTATGTTTTCTCCCTTCCTGATTTATTGGTGAGATACCAGATTTGGCCAATGGTGTTATGGTTTATCCTTTACATTTTCAGGTGCTGATAGCAAGTAGAGCATGATGGTCTACATTGATGGAAGGTTCCCATTCCCACGGAGGATACTGAGATTCGTTGGTTCAGGAACCAATTCTCTGATAAGGAGCCTCGTTGGGCTGCAAGTTGTTTCTTCAAGAGGAGGTTCTTCTGCATTAAGGATGGTTCTTCAGGATCAAGTTGTTGTTTATGGACTTAACTGTTTGATGATTGCCAAAGAAAGAGGACACTGTCACTGTGACTGGAGGTTATATAGGGGACACTCTATGGTTGGTCATGTGACTTGTAAGGTATTCATGGGTACTGTAGTGTTTTTGTTACTTTGCTTTTATTGGCTGCTGAGAAAATATCAGTAAAGAAATGGGAAGCATAATCCTCGCCTCCGTATCCTTAATAGAATTGAAAATTCTTGTCACAAATGTTTGCACATTTTAAATTCTTCATCTGTGTCTCTGGAGGAGGCTGTCATTGTAGTCCTTTTTCTATGTCTATGACAGCTGTCAAATAGTCCTACTTTTATGTCAACGGTTGCTGCAAACTGTAGTCCTACTGCTATGTCTATAAACTGTCCCAGTTTTTTGTTAGGTCATGCGAGGGCCTTTTGGAATCAATACAGTTTCTGAAGGGACTTTAAGCCCTGCCCCTGTTTCCATTGGCTCGCGTCATCGTTTATGTTAAACGGTGGCGCGTGATTGGAAATCGGGCTTCTTGGTTACCTCCTTGCCCACTTTTAGGACGGCCCATCTGGACAGGCCGACGCCATCTTGGTTTGCCGTGACGTGGGAGGGTTAGGTTTATGGCAAATGCTGGCTCGTTATTGGAAATTGAGCGCGCATGCCCACTTTCACTTTCAAAGCGCAGCGCTTTCAGACACAACTGTGCAGGAGGCCGGGAGTCAGGCGCGCAACGCCCATTGAGCTCAAAGGACTTCAGCCCCTCTCCCCCCCCACCCCCGTCGTGTGTGGCAGCCAGTAATTTGGATTTCAACCAACGTTAATGTCATTTTGTTTGAGAAGTACGCTTTATAGTTCTCGCCAACAGTCTTGGTGAAAAACTTTTGACTACAATCAGGGCCACTGGAATTGTGCGGTCACGGCTGTTATACATTTGCCACACAATTCGCCTGCTGCATAATCTGCTGAGTTGAGGGCAAAGTTAGCCGCGCCGTAAGTTTAATGTTGCAGAGTGTATGTGCACGCTGCTCGTGTTACACTGTCCACGCCCGTAGACCTCCCACTCTGTTTGTTCCACCCCCTCCCTGGCCTCTATTCCGCCGTGCTTTCACGTCCTCATAGTTCCCCCAAACTGTTGTTGCACACGAGATGCCGCGCTGCTCGCGATGTTATTTTAATTATTATTGACATCCAGCACTTCTTAGAAGTGCCTATAAATCCAGGCTTGCGTGTAGCTGCTCTGCTTTCACCCCTCCCCTCTCCCATGCTGCATGTACACAGAACCCCAGAAGCAGCAGCTCCTAGTCCTCCGGACGGCCGATGAACATGGGGGACTACTATGACCCAGAGAACCCTATTAAGTAAGTATTTGCACCAGGTTTCAGTTTCTGTTCCTTCTCCTGCTCTGAGTGTGTTTGAGCTGCTTTTAGCATTCGCCAAGTCGTGTCTCCAGTGTGTAAGTCCGAAGCACAGAACCAGAGACAAAAGACAGTTCTGTTTCCGGTCAGTATTCTTCAAGTTTGATTTAATTACATAACCATTAGCGAGGCTGGCCATAGGAATACATACTAAAGAGCCGTAATTTCTCGAAGTTACTTTTTTTGTCATCATCAGAAAGAAGTACTCCTAAGTACTCCTCGGAAACCACCGTTTAATATGAGTATTTTTGTTTATAAATTTTTTTAATTTACATTCAAACAAGACTAGAGTACTTGTACGTAAGTACAAGCATAGGGGCCGATTCCGATTCTGGTCGTAAACCGTACCGACCGACTCGGACCCGGAATGGACCCGGAATGGAGACCGACCGACACGGACCTGCGCCGTCCGACCCGCGCAGTACGATGCCTTGTGTGTGAATTACAACCCACCCGCACGGAACACAAGCCGCACGCCCGACCCGTTCGGAAATCATTGATTCGCCCGTAAATTGACCGGGAATCGTACCGACCGACACGCATTAGGATTTGACGCAAGCGAAACGTACCCGCGATGCACGAGCCACGTAGTACGATGCAATACGTGTGAAACGCGACCGACTCGCACGGAGAACGAGCATGAAAATCGAGACGTACAGCAAATAGTGACTAGCAAACAATAGAGCCCTTCGCGTCCGAGGCGTACACCAATGTCGAAACCCAGCAGATTGTCAGTGTGACAGACTCGGATCACCCCGCGCGAGCCACAGGCAGCGTCCGACCCGGTCAAACGAACGTCTCCATCATGCACAACACAAGCAAAGGAAATAAGACAAAAAAATTTTTTTTAAAGCAATGACACAGCCAATTTATAAAAAAAAAAAAAAAAGGAACAAAGACACACCCACAACTCCAACTATATAAAGGCCAGAAATCCCTACCATGGTCCTTTGCAAACTACAGGCATAGGACAGCAGACAACCCCACCACACTGCAGAGACACACCACAACACACACAAAACACAACAACTACACCATTTGCACCACTCAAAAGCCAAATCACATATCCACTGACAAACTCACACCCACCACACTCACTTACACCCTCACACACACATCAATCACCACAACCACCCAGCACCATGCCCCCAAGAAGAATCCAAAGTTCACAGATAGTGAGTTGGAAGTCATGATAGACGAAATACTCAGGGTAGAGCCACAGTTGTTTGGCACATTGGTCCAACAGACCCCCATGTCACAGAAAACCAAGATGTGAGAGAGGATTGTCGACAAGGTTAACGCACAAGCTCCTTGTCGGTGCACAAAGGACGACATACAGAACAGGTACTATGATGTGCGCAGGAGGGTCAAGAAGCTCATCAACAGGGATCACGCCTTGAGCACAGACACTGGCCCTCCTGCCAGACCAACGCACTTGAGGACCTGGGAGGAGAAGGTGCGGGCCATCCTACCACCGGAGAGCATCCATGGATTAACAGGAATACCAGAGCCTGGTGAGTACACAAACAATAGACTCAATTTTGTGCGGCAATACACATATATCACTCTCAAGGGGACTGTTAAACCAATTCCTGCCAGCAAAGCCATAGCAACATAAAGGCAAGTCTCCTGTGATGTGTATGTCAGTTACCCAAACACAATACCTGCCATCCCACAGCAAAATGGAACTACGACATAACATGTACAAACCTAACGACAAATACTGCAAGGCATTAGCATAAATCACCAACAAACACAGTCATCCATCTCGCCAACAATGTCACACCACCTCACAGGAAAGCTGAGTCAAAATGAAGGAAGGTTGGGCTGCTGGGAATGTGCATGTAGCAGAAAGCATGATGGGAGTTGAAGTCACAGCCAACAGTCCCCACCCACATGTTCCAGCAAGCTCCCACTGAACCATGCTCACCTCACAGGGAGTGCAAAAGCACTGCCAAGATGGCTGACACTAGGCCCTGCTGTGGGGAGCACAAGGCCCTGCTGGGACTTGGGCTCAAACAAACAACAGGACACCAATGCCTGACAGCCTGAAAGGTAACTCACACTCCCTGCAATGGAAGAATGCTGAATGGTGGGATAACTGGACTGGGGGAGGAGTACTGCCTGCTCTGACCACATCTACCAGCAGGTACTTGCACACACACACCCCTTAACACAAACGCAACACAACCCACCTGGTATAATGCATTCCCTCAGAATCCATTTAAATATCCCACAAAGATTAAACACACTGGGTTCTGCAGTGTGAAGCGCATGGGCTTGTTGGTACTTTTGTGCAAACAAACACCAGGACAACACTGCCTGCCAACTTGTCAGCACAGGCACACCACCACATAGGGAAAAAGCTTCACAGGAAGTAAGGTCAGGTATTGTGGGAAGGTGGGTGCAGCCAAAAGCATGATGGGAGTTGAAGTCACAGCCAACAGTCGCCACCCACATGTCCCAGCAAGCTCCCACTGAACCATGCTCACCTCACAGGGAGTGCAAAAGCACTGCCAAGATGGCTGACACTAGGCCCTGCTGTGGGGAGCACAAGGCCCTGCTGGGACTTGGGCTCAAACAAATAACAGGACACCAATGCCTGACAGCCTGAAAGGTAACTCACACTCCCTGCAATGGAAGCATGCTGCATGGTGGGATAACTGGACTGGGTGAGGAGTACTGCCTGCTCTGACCACAACTACCAGCAGGTACTTGCACACACACACCCCTTAACACAAACACCAAAATACACACCTAGAATTATGCTCCACAAGAGAGTGAGTGAAAAGTCTCTACCAAGAACACAGACAATGGCCTCTGCTGTGGGGAGCACAAGGCCCTGCTGGGACTTGTGCTCAAACAAACAACAGGAAACTACTGACTGACAGCCTGAACGTAAATTGTGACTCCCTGCAATGGAAGCATGCCACATGGGGATTACCTGGCCACTGTGGGTGAAGGAGGTCCTGCAATGACTCCAAATGCCATCAATGCCGCATCAAAACACACCTTCTCTGCTCGAACAAATTGCACCCTGGGACCAGTCACTCCAAAAGTAAATGCCTTGGCAAGATGACTGACACATGGTCCTGATGTATGAATTGGCTGCAAGTCACACCTACGCACTGGCCAACTCAAACACATTTACACTCACAGCCATTGGAACTGTAGGTATCCTCCCACTGTCTGGAGATTCAGTGTCCCTGGGGTGTCCCCTGACCTGCCTGTGAAGGTGTGTTTCGTAGATGACAATTGGGGAGATGCAGACATAGTACGTAGCACCAAGCACACACAATGTCACATTTACATCATTGACAGTGGACACCTGACAGTGACTAGAATGGACACACACATATAGCTGACACTGTAGCATGGTGTCATACACAAAATGTGCAGTTGTGAGCTGCATGTCAATACGCATCATTCACACAACACATCACTCACTGTCATGGACAATCCAAACACAATGACTATCCTGGACTGCATCGGATGACGCATGCAACTCACAGCAGCAGAACTGTAACACACACACCTCTGCCCATCACTGTCATGAGCATGGAAAAGAAAGAGTGCCGCTGTGCCCAATCCCTCTCACTGTGGATGTAATAGACAAGATAAAAGACGTTAGCACTGACAAAACTCTGCACCAACATCAGTAGGCACGGTAACACCATGACTTGTTTGTAATGAGATGTGAACTAGGAACACAGATAACCAGAAAGTATCTCACATTGGATCACAGGCATACCGGACTGTGACCATGCTGCACAGACCCACCAATGTGACGCACAGAGCAACGCAACAAATTCCACCACACATGCACCAAGCTTGATACATACCCTAAGTGGAATTGTACGTATGTCATCGTTATAGCACAAATGTGGACAGGGATGATACAGCTGTGTCAGGCATGTGATGGAACCTGAGTAGCAATGGACATGTACAGACAATTGATCAATACATGAGCTGGTCATGCACACAGCTTGACGTGCACATCGAAATGCTTCAGGTTGCCATGACAAAGTGCACCAACAATATCAACCTCAGTCTGTCACAACTTTTGACAATGCAATGTACAGACTCTCATTATGATGTCCTTTGGCAAATGTAATGTGTGTGAAACATTGATGTTGGTAGAAACATAACATACATTGTGTGTCTCCTCTAAACACAGGGAGGGGACACAGCACGACCTGAAGAAGAGTCCCAGTCCCAGACTCTGGCGGACCCTGAGCTCACCGGTGTGGATCAGTCCCGGTCCTCTTCGGACGACGACCCTGAACTACCTGGCACCTCCGGTGTGACTCATCATGCAGCCCCAGCAGCAGTAACATCAGCACCCCCTGCAACCACACCTGCCACATCTGATACCACACCGAGTAGCCCTGCCGACACGGACAGGCCGAGGCCACTGAACAACAACGGAACAGGTACACAGGGCACCCTGGAATCAAGGGACAACACCACTGTCGCAAACACTCAAGTGGGCCCAGTGTTGCCTGTGCCGGCCACGGCAGCTCCCGCCCATGTGGGTAGGGGTGGTGGGAGGGTGGGCAGGCAGAGGACACGGCCTGCAGAGGGGCCTGGACTGCATGATGACCCACACCTGGGACGCATCATAGATGCGTACCAGGAAAGCACCGGAGGATTTGGACAGGTAGTGGGGATCCTCAAGGACATCAAAGAACAGCATGCTGCACATCATGCCCGCTTGGACTCCCACATGTCCCGGATGGAGTCCAAGTGGGACAAATTGGATGAACTAACAGCGGTGCATAGGGACATACTGACCTGCCTCCGCCAGATCAGCACCAACATGTCCACACCTCCCTGTGCGCCCACAACATCTGTTGCCACAACATCCGCAACTGCCACCGGGAGGGAGGAAGACTCTGGCGGAGAGTCCTCTGCACCGCAGCTGCCTGCACATGAGGGTCCCCCGAGAAAGAAGAGGGGTCGTCCAAAGAAGGGGAATTGAGACGCTGATGGCCATGCATATCCCCCAGGAACTCAACACCTGTTCTGTATGTCGTCCCTTGTGTGCACTGCAAACCAATTAACCTTGTCGACTGACACACAAATCTCCCACTTGACATGGAGGGTCAAAGCAGTGACAATGCAGCTAATGACTGTGGATTCTACTCTGGACATTTCATCTCTTAAGACTACCAACTCACCTGTGAACTTTGGATTACCATCACATTGTACAGCACTTCAAATTCCGTTCACCATCCTTACACATGTCTGTAAATAAAATCACATTCACACAATACTTGCCTCTGTCGTGATTTATACTTTGTCTGTGTCATGGCGATGATGATCTGATAAGGCATGCAAACTACCACAGCAATGTGAACACCGTAATGTGAGTCATGGTAATGTGACACATATGAGGGAGACACACCACTAGGGCAACACAAGACATACTCACCATGTCCAGCTAACTCATCCTCATAAGTGATGTCAACAGGAAATACAGGGGAATGCACATATACCACACCCATCCTGGGTCAGTGGCAAGCATTCCACAGGTACAGGATGCTAATGACTGTCTGATGTGTAGATACACACGGAGCACATCCCAAAGTGAAGCACAGGTTTATTACAGATTCACAACATGAAAAGCCCACAACTGATGCAAGTTAACCTCACGTAACAGTGAGCAAACATTAAACAAGGTGTAAACAAGGAAAGTCCAGGGGTGTGTGGCACATCATTGGTTGGGACAACGACTACTTGCACTCCGGAACAAGGATCTGGGTTTTGGGGTTCAGACCTCACCATACAGCAGCCAAAGTACCCTGTGAAGGACAGACAGAAAACACAATCAAAAACCTTGAATTACAGCATACAACAACAATATACATGCCCACAAATGTAACAAAACTACGTACACACAACATATCAATCAGCTAAACACTGTTTGGGAGTACAGACTACCTGAAAGGACACATCACAGCAAGCATCCTGACAAGTAGCACACAGTCACACTCAAGCAGCACAAGTGCACCACCAACAGATATCAGGCAAACACAATACTTTGAAGACACATCAGTGTATACTCACATTCATGTGAAGAAGTTGAGGATCAGCTGGCTACGAACATCATCCTCACCCTCATCATCACTGGTATCATGCCCCAGGGCAGGATCCTCCATGGCTGGCGGAGGTTGGTCATCGTCATCTTGGATCAGAGGCAACTCCTTCCTCACTGCCAGGTTGTGTAGCATGCAGCACACTATGAAGATTTTGCACACCTTAGCAGGTGCATATGGGAGGGCCCCTCCTGTCTTGTCCAGGCAGCGGAATCTGCTTTTCAGGAGGCCAAATGTCTGCTCGATCACTCTCCTGCTCCAACCATGTGCCTCATTGTAGCGCATCTCCGCCGGTGTCACAGGGTTCCTGAGTGGTGTCAGCAACCACGGCATGTTGGGGTATCCGGAGTCACCTACATAAAGACAATAGCACATTAGATGAGTCTTAAAAGAGGGTGTAAATAAACTTTATCAAAATCACATAATAGTGAAAAGTCAGTACACACCGACAAGCCAGGCACGCTGGTGCTGCATCTGTGACATAATCGTTGGGATGCGACTACTCCGCATGATGTAAGCGTCGTGCGCTGAACCTGGGAAACGTGCACAAACATGTGAAATGGTCATGTCGGCCAGACATACCACCAGTGCATTGATTGAGTGGAAATGTTTCCTATTCCGGTAGGTCTGCTCATGTGCCTGTGGTGGTACCAAAGCCACATGTGTCCCATCAATGGAGCCAATGACATGTGGCATCCTTCCCAGGGCATAGAAGTCACCATTGATGTCAGAGAGTCGTTGTGGTGTTGGGAAATGGATGTAGTGGTTGAGGAAATGCAACATCGCCTCCAACACATCTCGTAACACACGGCTGAACATGGTCTGGGACATCCCACCAGCAGTAGCAACTGTGTGTTGGAAGGTACCGGTGGCAAAGAAGTGTAGGGTTGCCATCACCTTCACCTTGGGGGTCAGCGCAGTAGGGTATGTCCGGCCAGGTTGCAAGTGTGGTGCCAACTGCTCCGCCAAATCTTCAATCAGTGGCCTAGTGAAGCGGTACCGTCGCATGCAGTCACGTTCAACCATGGTGGCAAGGTCAGGGAACGGTCTGTGGACAGCTGGTCTCCTGCAGTACATAGATGAGCAAAGACAGTTTGTCAGTTCCCCTATCTAGGTGCCAGTGTACATGCTAAATAGCACATGAAACAACAGGACACAAAGACATGATGTATGTGCTGTAGTGTATGTGCACACATGTCAGATACATGCCCATCATCTGAAATCTCAGCTCTACAGGTCCACACAACAAGGTCCATGTTGTGCTGTGACCAATCTATGGGCTCTGCCACAGTACATCAGTATGAGTGTCACATACCAGACACACGCCACAGTCACTAGTGAGGACAGATGTCTACCACACATCACAGGTTTTTGACAGACACACACAGGGACCTTGTGTCGCCACAAGGACACCATCATGATGCAGCGTCTCATATACACACCACAACGCACACGACACACACATGAAGTGCCACAACGTTTTTTTGCATCTCACACATGGTGTCTGTGACACACAGACGCCACATCAACTCACATTGACAATACACATGTATGTGGTGACCGTTTGACATTGAGCACATGAAATCCGAGTAATCTCCGTAGCTAAATGCACACCTACTGTGGATGAACATCACAATTGTGGCACTGGGACACCCTGTGACACACATCCCATTCCACCTAAGAGTCAGGGTGTATGTCACATGTCATACACAATGTACCCCGGGAACTGTGTACATGCCTCATGCCCTGAACTGTACAGTCGTCAATCACAGTGGTTATGTGTCCAACACACAGCGGTATCTGTCCCCATGACACCTTGCCCTGCCTGGGAGTGGGTGCCACTAAGTGACACATACCAAATCACATGTTTACCCACATATGCACACACAGGTAATGCAGCCTGACATGCCCCTTGATATACTGTGTCACAGGCTCTATTGTTGTTGGTGTGCCCATGAGTCCATGGAAAGCTATTGTGGGTGGAACACTTAGCACATTGCCTGCAATGGGGACTGACGCGGGTGACCAATTCAAAAGACGCGTCGGACACCTAGGGAACGAGGCGAGCGCACGCCTTGCACACCCGCCTTGCACATTGCCTGCAATGGGGACTGACGCGGGTGACCAATTCAAAAGACGCGTCGGACACCTAGGGAACGAGGCGAGCGCACGCCTTGCACACCCGCCTTGCACATTGCCTGCAATGGGGACTGACGCGGGTGACCAATTCAAAAGACGCGTCGGACACCTAGGGAACGAGGCGAGCGCACGCCTTGCACACCCGCCTTGCACATTGCCTGCAATGGGGACTGACGCGGGTGACCAATTCAAAAGACGCGTCGGACACCTAGGGAACGAGCCGAGCGCACGCCTTGCACACCCGCCTTGCACATTGCCTGCAATGGGGACTGACGCGGGTGACCAATTCAAAAGACGCGTCGGACACCTAGGGAACGAGGCGAGCGCACGCCTTGCACACCCGCCTTGCACATTGCCTGCTGCAATGGGGACTGACACGGATTTGGCCCTTGTACAATTCGTGTTGTGAAAAATCAGTTGGCTCCCTACAACAATGTATCAGACTCGTTGGTGTAATGGGTTTGAAATATTTGAACGATGCGGAAGGAGTGTACGAGCCGTGCAATGCGATGGATTGGCCAGATTCATAGGATGCAAACGTGTTGGACCTATCGCTTTGGACGCATGGGACAGAATCTGCCTCTGCACAGATATAAGGCTGTCTGTTCCCCTAAGAGCTCACTTGCCTGCACTACATGCTCCACATTGACATCTCTGCTACCACTGCTGCTGTCTCTGCATCCTCTGGCTCAAAGAATGGCACGTACTGTGGAGAGGGCCTCAGCCTTCACAGAGGAGAAGAACAAGGCCCTGCTGGACAGCCTCCTTCCACAGTACAGCAAGCTGTATGGGACACCAGGGGAGCAGGTGAGTGTGCAGTCCACATCCCTTTTTCATTGTGCATGTTGTCTTACTGGCACTAATGGCATTGTGTACACCAGCGGCTAACATGCTCACTGAGTAGTTGTTAACCCCAAAGTGTGTATGTACCTGTAGTGGACAGATACTGTGCATGAAAAGAGCATTTTGACTAAGCCTGGGTGTAGTTTGCATAGTAGCACTTCACGTAGCTACATGATGCATAGCTGTGTGCTTGACTGCACCGTATAATAATTGCCAAAGGAATTTTGCATAATGCAAGTTATGATAAAATAAATATCTCTGTCTTTATATGCTGTTTTGAAAACCTTTATTGTTTAAAGGCACACATACAGGAAAAATACATTTTTTATAATATGATCATGAGTTACAGAACAAAGTCCATAATTACATTTTTCCTAGATATAGATTATGTTGTCATAAAAACCTATATAAGTGCCAATCCTTATGCCCCGGTGGCAGGGGTCATGCACAACAGAAGAAAAACAAGAAATTCAAGTAACCCATTCTTTCCATTTAGGTACTTGCCATGTGGCCAAAGCCTGATCATCCCCCAAAAGTTCTCTGTCTGCAACCACATAAGTGTTCAT
This sequence comes from Calotriton arnoldi, assembly GCA_963921515.1. NCBI lineage: Eukaryota > Metazoa > Chordata > Amphibia > Caudata > Salamandridae > Calotriton > Calotriton arnoldi. The sequence continues at coordinate 1,957,199 of CAWUFW010001334.1, read as the reverse complement.
TTTCGCTAGGCAAAGGTTTCTGCATGTTTTTGAATCAAAAGTCTTATGCAGATATAACATAAGGTTCCTTGCTTCCCAAAGGGATTCTTTCCCACAGTTAATAAGTCTCCAGGCGGCTGGATAGCGGGAAGTAGGCAAGGTCCAGCCATACAGGATAGTCTCAAATGTCAAAGTGGTAATGTTCGCAATATGAAGCAAGAAAGGCTGAAGCAATGTCCAGAAATCCTGTGCATACTGGCAACCCCAAAGCAGATGATACACAGTCTCTTCGTTGGCACAGGTTGGTCTTGGGCACTGTGCGGAGGGAGCGAGGCCTCTACGATGTTGAAATGTCTTTACCGGGAGGCATCCATGGGCGCTCATCCAGGCGATGTCCTTTTGGCTGTGACCAAGATCTCTGTGTCCCACCATACGCCAAACTGCACGTGACTGCTTTTCTGAAAGAGACCCTATAATGACTGGTTTTTCTCTACAAGATAAAGCATTTTTCAAGCGTTTAGAGTCTTTACAAATGTCTCTGGTAAGATCAGTTAAGTCCATTGTGTGCAAAAATGTCTGCAAGGCCATATAGAAAGGAGGAACAGTTTGAGCCAATGGCCGCAAATTGGAAGAGGTAAAAAGTCCAAACTTTCTCAACATGGAACCCGTAAAATAACAAGTAAAACAGCTAGCAGTGGTTGACATATCTTCCTCTGTTCTGGAAATAATATGACGAAATAATTTAGAATACAAAAAGGTTTTGAGATCCGGAAGACCTTTCCCTCCATTTCTCCAATGCTTGCAGGTTTTGTCTCTACTTAATTTTTCCATTTTTGACCCCCATAAAAAGGTAAAAAGCACTTTTGCACATTTCTGTAACACCTGAGGGGAGGGAGGAAAAATCATTGCAGTGTAAAGCAATAACGGAAATAAGACAGCCTTAATAACCAATGCTTTGCCTTCCAATGTGAGTTTACGTGTAGACCACATAGATATTTTCTGTACTATTTTGTCATGCAGTATTGCCCAGTTCTTTTGAATATGCCCTTGAGATGCAAAATAAAGCCCCAAAATCTTTGTAGGTTCAGTGGTGGTATTCACAGGCAGATTTGCCTACCTGTCCCAGGGGCCAGCTGTGACACACACACTTTTTCCATATTCAGTGCAAGACCTGAAACAGGCGAAAATAATGAAGCATGCAAAAGAGCTCTGCGTGCTGATGCTGCAGTGGTGCATAGGACGGTAACATCGTCCATGTATGCTACGACTTTGGCCTGTGAGGCTGAACCACCGGGTACAAACGCCCCTCTAATTACCTTGTCACTTCGCAATTTACACAAGAAAGGTTCCAAAGCACACACAAAAGTGCTGGAGACAAAGGGCAGCCTTGTCGTACTCCTGTATGTATCTGAAAAGCCTCAGTATGAAAACCATTGATACTGACTTTGCTGCTTGCTTGTTTGTATAATATTTGTAACATTCGCATGATATTGGGGGTACCCGCAAATGGGACAACACTGCAAAAAGAAAATCATGTGAAACACTATCGAATGCTTTTCGAAAATCCAAACTCAGTATTCCCAAAGGGATGTTTCTGTCCTGGTTGTAATGGAGAACATCTCGAATGATGGTGAGACTGTCAACAAGAGTGCGTCCCCTTATTGCACATGTTTGGTCTTGGTGAATACTAGTGCGCAGGACAGAGCGGAATCTACGAGCTAACACTTTGGATACCAGTTTGTAATCCACGTTAAGCAAAGAAATTGGGCGCCAGTTCTGAAGAGATGTTTCATCCCCTTTCTTATAGAGGAGGGTGATGAGTCCTGCGGAAAAATCCGTGGTAAATGCATCCTGTTCAAAACTATGTACAATCATGTCCATAAAATCTTTACAAAGCAAACCCCAAAACTTTTTATAAAACTCCCACGGTAACCCATCCAAACCAGGACTAGAGCCCCTGGGTGCTGCTCCCAAAGCTGCGAGAAAGTCTTCACCATCAAACGGTTCCCCCAAAAACTTTCTTTGTTCATCAGTAAGACTTTCTGGGAGGGCTTCACAGTATGACTCTATGTCTTCTTTGGGAGGAGGAGTGCTTGGAGAGGCATACAATGCTGAGTAGAATGCAGAGGCCACTTTTTGGCATTGTTCTACCCCATTCACTCTATCACCTTTGTCATTTAAAAGCGTGGTTAGTAGTTTATGAGAGACAGCTGCCTTGCGAAAAAGAATGCTGTACATTTTTCATCTTCTTGATAATGTTTCACCCTGGAATGAAAAATGGTAGTTTTGCTTTTCCTTTTAAGCCATGTATTCATTTCTGTTTCAAGTGATCTGATGTCTTCCTTTACATCTTTCCCTGCATCACCTAATTGTTGCAATAAAACCCGTCTTTTTGTAACTTAAGAAAATCCTGCCACTCCAACTTGTGCAATACCCTTCCCTGTGTTTGGAAGAAAATCCGCGTTTGGTGTTTAACCCAGCGCCACCATTGATAGAGTGTAGGGAAGGTACTTTTGCGAGCCGCCCATTTACAGTAACACTTGGTATATTTAACACAAATCTCTTCGTTTTCCAATAATGCACAATTAAGTTTCCACTTGCCTGGACTCCTTTGAGGTCTGGCAGGAACGGAGAGTGACGTGGACACCAAGTGATGATCTGAAAAGGAAACAGGTGTGATGGCGCCATGTTGTGCACACAGCAGCTTGGATGCAAATATATAATCAATACGCGATTTGACTCCTCCATGGTCTGCTTCCCATGTAAAACCTGACCCTGGTGGACAAAATTTCCTGTGGGTATCATAAAGGCCTAGGTCATAGATGAGTGCTTTTAAAAGTTTAGAGGTTACATCCATAGTGTACTCAGTGTGCACCCCTTGCCTGTCTTTACCATGTGTGATGCAATTAAAGTCGCCAACTAACAGTAATGGCGTGGAACCTGTTAAAAAAGCTTGATTAGTGAAAACAAATTCTTACGTTCTGTTTTTTTGGCTGGAGCATAAACCACACATATCTTTAAAGGGATTCCGTCCATATGTACAGACAGAAGAACTGCTCTCCCTGGAGATATTATTTTCTCGTCTAGTATCTGCCAATGCTTATTCTGAAAAAGAATAACAACGCCGCCATTCTTATTGGCCCCTCCCGACCATGCAGAGGGTCCTTTTTGCCATAAGGATTGGTAAGAAAAATAATTGGGTTTAAAACCTAAGTGACATTCTTGTAAGCAGATGATATCCGCTTGTACATTTTTACAATAATGAAGGATCATATGTTGCCGTAATTCTCCACTCATGCCTCTAACGTTACAAGTGGCAATTGTTACTGCCATGAGTATAATAAGTAAAACAACAGCCATGTTACAAATCTTGTGATTCAGGTACCACAACAGAATTAACACATGCAAACTGTGAAGCTGCGTCTTGGTCTTGACCTTCAAATGAAGCCTGTGAAAGCAAAGCCTCGAGATTAGGTGAAGCCTCCAAATCAATAATCTGACTATCGTGCACTTCTATAACTTGAGCAACATTCCCGATACCCTCCTCGGAGTCCGAGAGGTTAAGTAGGGGGTCAAACCTCCCCCTTCTTGGTGGGCGGTCCAAGGAGGATGCGCGCCGTCTTGTATTCACTTTTGAAACTGGGCCCACCGCTTGTTTAAAAACTTTACGTTTTTTTGTATTATAAGTGGTCCACCCACTATGATCCATGTCAGCGTCTGCACTAGAGACCACTACAGCTGAGGCTAAAGAGGCAGCTGTGTCTTCTGCTACTTTGCGCAGATCCCTGACTGCGCCAGCCACATCGGATTCATGACCTGTAGGGGGAATAAAGGAGTTAGATAAATTCATAGGATCACTAGAGGAGGGCTCAGCAGATAGGCTGAGGTTTGGGACATTAGCACAAGGAGTAGATGAGGCACTGTGCTTTGCCCCTCACGGCGTGCACGTTTTTCCAGGATAGCTTGCTTCATTTGCTCTGCCTCAAGTCTATCTTTGTCTGCTTGTTCTAATTCTTGCTGGATTTGCTCGGGGTCAGGCTCTTCAGGTTGGGAAGAAGGGGCAACCGCAGTCTCAGATTCCCCCTCTTCCTCCTCCACCTCCTCCCCCTCAGACACTCTACACTTGCGGATCTCCATACCTTCAAATATACCCAAAATGTCTGAATCAGTGACGTCCGCCTGCGCTGATGTAGATGGCTCAGCAGATGATGGAGCAGGAGCAGAGGCAGCGGGAGGGGTGGTATGGGAAGGGTGGCCATGCGAACCAGCAGCTGACGCATATGAGAACTTACTTTTGGGACATGCTTTAAAGAGATGATCTTCGCTTCCACACAGATTACATTTTTGGGGGCACGACACTCCTGTGCCTTGTGATCCATACCCCCACAGTTCCTACAAACCAAGCCTGAGCACTGTTCTTTTGCATGCCCAAATTGCTGACACAATCTGCAAAATAAGGGTTGGCCAGAATAAACTAGGAAGCCCTTGTTAGCGCCAAGTGCAAAAGTCTGTGGCGGGTGAGCCAAGCCTCGCACTCCACTAGAGTCTTCTTTAAAAGTCACAACATATTTTCGCTTGCCATTCCAAATGCCACAGATATTCTTAATTTTCTGACCCCCTCTGATAGTAGCACAATATCGCTGCAAAAATACTTCAATGAGGCGAGGATCAGTGTAGGGATTGTACATGTGCACTACTAACGTAACCTCCTTGGGTGCAAACATAGGCGTAAATGTGAGCCCCTGCAAAATCCCACAATCATGACGTGCCTGTGCATTATGCAAGAAACTTTGGCAAATGGAATCACTCGCAAATGTAATGTCAAAAATACCTCTATTCGAAAAGTCTTGCACACATTCTATAGCACGCTCTGCAATATCACATTCTCTCTTGATGACATCCTCAACAATAAAGAGCACATTTTTTTCCTTCCTATGCGCTTGTGCAACCTCAACTCGAACTGAGTTAGGTATAAAATCAAATGCCCTAGAGGCCTCTGACATCCTGGAAGAGGTTGTCATGGCTCCTAGCTAAAGGTACATCTGCGTGAGTCAAAAAGAAAAGAGAGCCAAGTCTCGGCGTTTTGTTCTAATGAAGAGGCAGCTGCCACTTCAAGTCTGTTAATGTAATGCAGTCACAAGAAAAACGAAAAAGGCCTCTGCCTTACCTCCGTGGGCAGGAAAAAGTGTTCACACACTAAGGCAGCCGCCAGGTGTCACAATGCAAGCCAGACACGCTCGCAAAAGGCAGCCGCACGTGTGCACCCTGTCCTGTAGCCCCCACCTGCGCTGGAGCAGGCACCGACAGGGGACTGGCCCCCTGCCTCCGATACGATGTATTCTCTGCCAGCAGCACAGAAAGCAGCCTCACACGAACAGGAATGAAGAGAAAGCCCGGCCTGGGCTTGCAGGTGCTCAGCTTGCAACAAAGTATCGACGAAGTCAGCTCTCCAGCAGGAAAGGTTTCTCCACTGCAACAGTGTATCTTTGCAGTCTGCTCCCAGACGGAAGACCTCTCAGCAGCAATGATGTATCCACAGGTCTGCTCTCCAGCAGGATGGATCCTCAGCTGCAATAATGTATGCACGAAGCCTGCTCTAGCTGGCTCCACGCAGTCCGAGCAGCAGGGAAAGCCTTGCTGGGACCCCACCAGCTTCAGAGCATCAGCCAGGTCCCGGGCAAGCCAGGAGTCGCAGGCCCAGCCCCTCCGCCTTAGGAAAACCCAGTGGCCCCCAGGTAGAACCCTCTGACCTGTCTACCACACCCAGAGATGTCAGCCTTGCCCCGGGCAAGCCAGGGAACGAAGGCCCAACCCCTTAGGATAGGCAAAACAGGAGAGGCTCTGTCTACAAGTCTCCTTCACCCTTAGTGACGCAGCCTGGCTCCGGTCAAGCCAGAGTAACGCAGGCCCAGCCCTTCAGGGATCAGGTCTTTATATGCTAAAAATGCATATAGTCATTTCACAAAAGTGAAAACAAATAATTAGCAAGCAGTGAGAGAGGTGATGATTTTGGGATCCTCCCTAATCTAGGGAGAGAACCAAGCAGATGCCTTGAAAACAAAAAGAACATCTTTTGAACGATTCAGTGGTGGTCCCATCCTCTTAGGACCACCCCAAGTACAGTTATTGGCAAAAATACAATCCCAACCAAAGGCCCTGCAAAGCATTATGGGACGAGATTAGCAGTGGGCAGTGAATATTATAGTATCCAATATCAAAATAATTCTACAAAGAGCTGCAGTTCCACTGGTCGTTACTAGATGTCCCTCACGAGTCAAATGCAAAAGCTTCATGAAAGGGTTTCAATGCTTTTGCATTTGACTCGTGAGGGACATCTAGTAACGACTAGGGGGCATATTTACAAGCCCCTTGCGCCAATTTTGCGCCGCCGTTGCGTCACGCATGTGACGCAGCGGCGACGCAAACCATGCGCCGCGTTGCGCTATATTTACAACGTTACGCATCTAGGGAGATGCGTCACGTAGTAAACCCCTGCGCCACATGAAACCTGCGTCAGGTTTCATGTGGGCGTACCGGGCGCTGGGGGGCGTTCCGGCGCAGGAACGCTCGGAAAAGTGACGTAGTGAAATCTACAAGATTTCACGCAGTCACTTTTCGACGCTAGTGCGTCAAATCCTTACGCCTGCTTCAAGCAGGCGAAAGGATTGACGCACCATGTTAGGGATAGGGAAGATTGGAACAGTGCTGGAGTTGCGTCGCGCTTGCGACACAGCTTCAGCACTGCGCCAACCTTCCGCCGGCAGATGCGTCACGCATCTGCTTATCTCTGCGCCACGATGCGCCGCATTGTAAATGCGGCGCATCGGACGTGGCGCAAGGGTAAACTTGCGTGACGCATTTTCCCTGGCGCATCCCTGCTGATATGCAGGGATGCGCCAGGGAACGTAAATATGCCCCTAGTTGAACTGCAGCTCTTTGTAGAATTATTTTGATATTGGACACTATAATATTCACTGCCCACTGCTAATCTCGTCCCATAATGCTTTGCAGGGCCTTTGGTTGGGATTGTATTTTTGCCCATAACTGTGCTTGGGGTGGTCCTAGGAGGAAGGGACCACCACTGAATTGTTCACATGATATGCTTTTTGTGTTCAAGGCATCTGCTTGGTCCTCCCCCTAGGTTAGGGGGGACCCCAAAATCCTCACCTCTCTCATTGCTTGATATTTTATTGTCAAAAGTTCACTTTTGTGAATTGGTTATATGCATTTTAGCATAGAAAATTGCTTTTTCAAAGTATTTGTAGGAGTTTATTATACTGCTGCTACTTCACTCTGTAGGGAAGTATTATGCCCAGGGTTAATTTTGACACAGTTATTATATTCAGGCAATGTTTCAATTTTGTAAATGCAGGACAACTGTCAATTCACCATAGTTGCTATACCCGTGTAAATCATATACCCTTGTGATGAAGATATGTATATCCAACTGTGTGTTGCACAAACATGTTCATTTCTGGTAATGGACTTTTATTCTTGTCATCCTCACAGGTTGATGCCCATCAGAAGCAGGAGATATGGCTGACCATTGCCCGGGCTGTTCGTTCTGTGGGGGTCTACAGACGCCGCATCCGCAACTGCCAGAACAGGTGGCAGGACCTTTGTGGCTGGACCCGGAGGATCGCCAGAGTCCAGCTGAAGCTGTCGCCTCCTCGCAGAAGGGGCGGACGACGGACACTGACCCCCCACATGCATCGGATCCTGGCGGTGGTCTTCCCTGACCTGGATGGGCAGTTAAAGGCCAGACAGCAGCAAGGAGTGGGTAAGTGCATGCCTTTTCTGTGAACTATGTCTCACATGCTCTTTGCACTCCTTCATCCTGGTTACACTCCCACAGATCTCCTTTCTGCTTGAACAGGAGTCATGTTCCTAAATTAGTTCATGGACCATCCTCATCTGATACACAGGTGTGGCCCTTTCAGTCTGTGACTTGTGTCACTTGTGTTGGGCGTCCCTGCTGTTGTCCAAAATTAAAGGTTGTAAACAGCATCTGCTACCGGTGCATTGTTTTGTCCTCATGAGTGAGGCAATTGATTGCCATGTGTCTGCACATTTCCAGAAATCAGACATGTACTCTATGTGGGCAAATGATATGTGTTCAAATTGATGCTTTGGCTCACCATATGTGTCTGTGGTATTTACCACACAGCCATGCAGCAGTTGACAATCTTGGGTCCTCATAATAATGTACATCATGTGTGTCACACATGCATGAACACATGCCTAGTGTTCAGGGTAATCCCATGTTGCACATGGAACTGGACAGGTATGCCTACCCCGGACATGAGCAACACTCTGTGCTCCTACTCCTGTGTGTCAGCCTACATTTAGTTAATTGTGAAATATGCAATATGGTGTCTGCCTCGGTGTCATTCTGGAGTGGCCTAGCATCTTAGACTCCTGTGGTGTTGAGCAGTTTGGTTTTGGCAGCTAGCTGAGGTGTGGCAAATGGATCATCACAATGGGGAAAAACATAGGTGTGTGATCACTTGACGGTGCACAATGATGTATCATACATAATAGTGCAGGCAGCCTCAATTCGTTCTCATCTGACTGTGATGTTATCATGTTCACAGATTGGTGCTTGCAGTCACTCAACTGTCGCATTTGTATTGCGTGGGATCATCATATGCCTGAAGATGTGTGTAGCAGTAGTGGAACATGTGCACTTGACAGCTGCAGGGCTTACATTCCCCAAAATGATTATGATTGTGACACATTGCAGACTTTTTTATTTATGGATGCACTGCCCCTGTGACTTTATCCAGTGATGACTGATTAGCCAGACTGGCCCGTAGCATGGTATCCCACTTGCTAATGTGTATCCTGCCGTTATGTCAGTTGTACGGCATACACTCTATTGTGGCATTGACCATCAATACATGGGCACATCATGGTGTCTTGTGAAGGAAGCATATCCATTTTACTGACAATGAGTTTGGCCATCCCTTCTCCTGACACATGTACTGAGTCAGTGGCAGGAAATGGGATATGTGTGTACTGACACATTTCATTCACAATTTAAGATGTTCTGAGATATGTCTATGCGGTGCATGTGTGCACATATAAGTAGTGGCATATTACATGCACCAGACAGATGGGTCCATGGAGGGGAAGTGTATGAGTGGCATGGTTGACTGGCAGAATGACAGGTGTATTTTTCAATATGTGCCAGCACTTCTAGCAATATTTAGCAAATGCGGAAAATGCGTCATCTGTAATGTGCTGTTATGACTGTGATGTCTCAGGTGAAACGAGTGACTTATGTGTATCTGTTTATCCTGATTGTTTGCAGAAACATCTTTGGCTACTGGAGGAGACAGCTCCATGGAGGAGCTGCAGAGCCAGACTGGGTCTGCTGGAGAGGAGTTGGAGGGACCCAGTGGCACAGAGGGTGAGGGGAGCCACACTGAGGATACCTCAGCTACAACCACCTCAGCTGAGGAACACAGCATCTCCAGTGAGGACTCCCTTGTGGAGGCGGGTGTCAGCAGACCCCAAACAACACCGAGGGAGTCTGTCCCCGCCACCACCACCATCTCCACCCTCCCATCTGCTCCCATCCCAGAGGTCCGTGGAGGCCCCCGTGTAAGGGAGCATGTCTCCTTTGTGCCAGGCACCGCACCCCCTGCCCCTGTCTCCCCTGCTGCCCTGAGTGTGGAGTCTGTGGACTTGCTGAAGCAGCTCCATGTAGGGCAGACAGCGATGCTGACTGTCCTCCATTCCCACACCAGTCTGTTGACACAACTGGTGTCCTTCATGGAGGGCATCTCATCAAACATGTCTGCCCTACATCGGACTATTCAGGCCATGGCCTCCACACAGACGTCAGCAGTGTCCCTCCTCCACCAGTCCCTCACCCCTCCTACCTCTGCCACATCCACAATACCCACTGCCCTACCTGTCCAACGCGCACACACACCAGCACCGGCACGCACCACAACAGACACAAGCAGCACACAGCCACGCAAGCCAAAATCCAGAGCCACAGGCACGCACACTCCGGGGACTGATGGCACACACACAGGGGATGGGTCACAGATGCACAAACAGACATCCACAAGCACTCCGCAGTCCTCAGATGCCTCTCCCTCCAAAACCCCTTCCCTTGCCTCACCTGCAACCCCCCCTTCCCAGCCTCTGTGACCTTGGCCTCTTCCCCACCGATCAATCTGCTCCAACTCACAAGGGGAAGAGGAAGTCACCACGCACAGGGGGGAGTTCCCCTGCCACACGGACACCCTCCCCCAGGCGCACGGACACTGAGGCCCCCATCCGCAAGTCCCCCCAGACTAGGAAGAGCAAGACCCCACCACAATCCCGCAGCTCAACCACACAGTATCCGTCCTGCAGCCCCCAGGCCACCACTCCACAGGTCCCCCAGCCACACCCTGCCCCTGGTTTACCCACACACCGATACCGCATCCCCAAAATGATTAGGCCCTCCCCCCTACCACATGCACTTCCACCCTCACCTCACACGCTCAGCCTGTTCCTGCCACTGGTGTGGAGTCCGTGTCTCCCCCCTCTGTCCTGCCCACCCCACCTGGACCCCATGACACTACTTTGGAGGTTGGCACTGCAGTGGAGAGCTCATCCACCCCGTCTGACTTTGGCACTGCGGTGGAGACCATGTCCACACCATCTGACCTGCCCACTGCTGTGGTGCCGGCAACCACCCCATCTGACTTCATCCCTGCAGTTGTGACGGTGCCCACTGTGTCAGACACCTCCACTGCAGTTGCCAGTGACACTCCTGCACCCACCACCCCTCCCCTGCCCCATTCTGCTGTCCCCTGATCCTGTCCCTGCGGTGCCTGGCCTGCCCCATGTATGCCCCTCCAAGGGGAGATGTCCCCTGGTCGTAGCAGTGCAGGCAAGCAATGGGTGACAACTTGTCACATGTCACCCTGGTTGATTTGAGAAATGGACTGGCCATTGGCCTTTTGACATTGTGGACTTGAATTACCAGTTTTGAGGAGTTATATTTTTTAATAAAGCAAATTGTTGGTATCCATTGTTGTTGCATCTAATGTACATGATGTTGATGATGAGTATCATGGACTTGATGTTGTACTTGTGTTTTGAAGGTACAACAGGATGATTTGTTGATGTGGTACATGGGATATGTGTACTTCTCTGCTATGTATCCATGACATCCTTTGCTGCAATTACAGGGTGTAATGATTGCAAAATGTTGTAACCAGGATTATCTCTTTGGGTTTGCTACTTCACATCTTTGGCATACACTGTTGCACATATGTTGTACTTACATTTGGGCACATGGTGGGATTCCCTGACTGGGCCCATCTACACTGGACAGGCAGGTTTGTGCATCCATGGTACACAAGTCAGCTGTGTCATCAGTGCAACTATCTCTACATGTGTATTGTGTATGTGCAGATGACTAAGGGACACTCCCGTACACATGTTGCTGTGACCAGAGCTTTCATTGTGTTGTAATTGTTGGCTCACTGTGCAAGTGGTGTGCTGGCATGACAGGATCCTGCACAAACAATGTTTTTCACAGCTGACATTCCCCAGGAGTGGAGACACCTCATGGCATTGTGTCATTCCGTGGCATTGCCTGTGTACATGGTGTGTGTTGTGTGAGCATGTCTGTGTGTGTTGCCTTCCCTTTTTTCGACTCAGCCTGTGTTCCATGCAGATGTTCCTGTTATGTGCACTTGCTGAGTTGTCCTGTGTTCATCAGGCTTCTTTTCCCTGGGTTTACTGGGATGTAGGTGCATGGCAGACTACTGGTCATTAGGTTGTCATCCATGGCTGTTTTAGTTGTAATTTCAGGGGATGTTGTCAAACGCACATGAGACACATTCAGGATTCCCATTGGCACTTATGTGTTTCTAACATCATGTTGTTTTCCCTATGTGGTATCTGTCAGTGTGAGGCTCACTCGTATGTGTGTGTGACTACTCCCACTCATCAGGGTCATTGCTGCAATGTTGGAAGGTGTCAACATGTGTTCTTTGTGGGTCTCCTTTGGTTCCTCATTTGTGTAGGTATGTGGCAGGGTTCACAATGAATCGTGTTGTCTTCACATTATGCCCATGTTCCGCATACTGTGCAGTGTAGCAGACATTCACAGGTGTTGTTGACAGGCCATGTGTGTTGATTTTTGTGTACCTTAGATCCCCCCACCACCCCTGGGATTGTAATGGGTGCTTGGGCAATGTCAACAGTCCCTGTGTGCCTAGCTGATGCACATTGTTGCAGATCAGGGTGTGGGGTTTTGAGGGTTGCCACATGTGAGTTGTTTCATGTCTAGGCCCCTACCCACATTTTGCACATTGGTTGCAGGACATGGCCAGTGATTTGTGTTTATGGAGGTGTGATGTGAGTTTGTTGTTCTGGACACATGACCCAGTATGCACAGCTGACTGTGCTCCACAGTATAGGCAAAACAGACCTTTGTCATCACAGTGGGATTGGCGTACAGGCTACTGTCACCACAAATTAGGGTACTAGAGGGTAGTGCTGTAGTGGGTCTGTCTCTTGCTGTGTTGGTTGCTGTCCACCCAGCTTGTGTCACATGAATACGTTGCTATACCAGTCATCTTTTGTGCACACATGTGATGGGAGTCACATTGTATGTTCACTATCAGAATCAGTGTTGTGGGCATTTGGGACACACATACATAGAATCTTGCAAAGACGGTAGGGGTGGGGGTTTGCTTAGTGACCCTATGCGTGTGAATGCTGGTGGTGCAGGGCATCCAGCCCCCTATGAGAGGGGATGGTAGTGGTGCAGGGCATCCAGCCCCCTATGAGTGGGGATGGTAGTGGTGCAGGGCATCCAGCCCCCTATGAGTGGGGATGGTAGTGGTGCAGGGCATCCAGCCCCCTATGAGTGGGATGGTAGTGGTGCAGGGCATCCAGCCCCCTATGAGTGGGGATGGTAGTGGTGCAGGGCATCCAGCCCCCTATGAGTGGGGATGGTAGTGGTGCAGGGCATCCAGACCCCTATGAGTGGGGATGGTAGTGGTGCAGGGCATCCAGCCCCCTATGAGTGGGGATGGTAGTGGTGCTGGGCATCCAGCCCCCTATGAGTGGGGATGGTAGTGGTGCAGGGCATCCAGACCCCTATGAGTGGGGATGGTAGTGGTGCAGGGCATCCAGCCCCCTATGAGTGGGGATGGTAGTGGTGCAGAGCATCCAGCCCCCTATGAGTGGGGGGTACTGGTATTGATGGACATCCCCTATGAGTGGGGATGGTAGTGGTGCAGGGCATCCAGCCCCCTATGAGTGGGGATGGTAGTGGTGCAGGGTATCCAGCCACCTATGAGTGGGGATGGTAGTGGTGCAGGGCATCCAGCCCCCTATGAGTGGGGATGGTAGTGGTGCAGGGCATCCAGACCCCTATGAGTGGGGATGGTAGTGGTGCAGGGCATCCAGCCCCCTATGAGTGGGGATATTAGTGGTGCAGGGCATCCAGCCCCCTATGAGTGGGGATGGTAGTGGTGCAGGGCATCCAGCCCCCTACGAGTGGGGATGGTAGTGGTGCAGGGCATCCTGCCCCCTATGAGTGGGGATGGTAGTGGTGCAGGGCATCCAGCCCCCTATGAGTGGGGATGGTAGTGGTGCAGGGCATCAAGCCCCCTACGAGTGGGGGGTACTGGTATTGATGTACATCCAGCCCCCTATGAGTGGGGATGGTAGTGGTGCAGGGCATCCAGCCCCCTATGAGTGGAGATGGTAGTGGTGCAGGGCATCCAGACCCTATGAGTGGGGATGGTAGTGGTGCAGGGCATCCAGCCCCCTATGAGTGTGGATGTTAGTGGTGCAGGGCATCCAGACCCCTATGAGTGGGGGGTATTGGTATTGATGTACATCCAGCCCCCTATGAGTGGGGATGGTAGTGGTGCAGGGCATCCAGACCCCTATGAGTGGGGATGGTAGTGGTGCAGGGCATCCAGACCCCTATGAGTGGGGGGTACTGGTATTGATGTATATCCAGACCCCTATGAGTGGGGATGGTAGTGGTGCAGGGCATCCAGCCCCCTATGAGTGGGGATGGTAGTGGTACAGGGCATCCATCCCCCTATGAGTGGGGATGGTAGTGGTGCAGGGCATCCAGCCCCCTATGAGTGGGGATGGTAGTGGTGCTGGGCACCCCCCCCCCCAGGTGTGGCCACTGCTGGTGGTGTGGACCATGCTACCCCTGTGGTTTTGCTTTTGCTGGTGGACAGCATGTCCCCCCTATGTGTGTGTAGCATTTCGCGTGTTCGTGACGTTTGTTTCTGTGGGTGTCTGACTTACCATCTGTGACGTACGCGTCTGTTCCTGATCCGGTCATAGATATGCAGTACTGGGATGACCTGCGCGATGGGATTCATCATTGGTTCGTCTCGTACTTGCTAATTGTTGCTCCGTCTCGTACACATTGTGAGTTGGTCCGTTTCGTAGCAGTGGATCGTGTTGTGGCGTGAATCGGACCTGCTATTCATCTCTCCCGGATGCTGTGACGTGCTGCTAGTGGCGACCCGTTCGGCGCGTAGGATTTGCGCATCGTACTTGTCCGGCCGGAAACTATTGTGGAAACTGCTTCCGGGCGACTCGGATGGGCGTTTGGATAAGCGGCTCGGACGGGAAATGTTGCTGGAATCGAAGCCTACGTGTCGTTCGGAATTGCAGCACTTTTGCGCATTGTACTTCATTGCCCGGACGGACCGGCTCCCAGTACGAGTCGGTCGCAAGGTAAGGCTACGGACAGCTCTCGGAGGGCTGTCCGAGCGAGATCGGAATCGGCCCCAGAGTGCAGAGTACACGCACCATGTGCTGATCAGTCTTTGCTGTATTACAGAAAACTGACCACGGCCTCCATTGCTGAAACACGTGTTAGTGTGTCTGCCTAGCAGAACGCCCTGCTTCTTGCCTGCCGTGTCACATGCCTCTGAATATGTGTTTTTGGGTGGGTCTCCAGGCCTTGACGACGCTGACGTAGGTGGCTGTAGGTCAAGACTGCACCCACACATGTGGGAGCTCCCAATGCCCACCTTCAACGTTACGTGCTTGGGATCCCTGGCACGGAGCCAGGCTGCATGAAGGCCTGGCTCTGCTCCAGAGACCCCATACCCCCCGCCCCCAACCAGGGTGTTCTTTACCTTCCAGACCACCTCCTAAGCTTCCTAAAGCCCTTGTGGGGGGTAGTAAAATGGACCCCCAACTTCATGGGTGGTCACGCTCCATCCTTCTCAAGGGCTGCGTTGCCCTGTGTGTGTTTCCTAGAAGGGTGACATGAAAACTGGTGATCGAATATCAAACAGCGTAATAAAAATGGTGGAACCGAGGACTGGTTTTTTCAAGAACAAATTTGACATCTATTGTCCATCGAATAGGAAAAATAAGGAATTCCTGTTGTCAAAGTTAATCTGTTTTTTTGTGGGGGGTATCAGTGATAAACACTTATTCTTGGGAAGGTACTTGAGAGAATGGTGAATATACACATTAGAAAATGTTTACTTTTCTCTTACTAGTGTGAATTAGAATGAGATGTTTTGGTGATTTGCAAATGTGTCAGTAGGCAGAACACCTATTTATTTATAGTTTTTGTAGAGCATGAAAATACTTTTCTTCAGCAACGTCTAAGGAGTTGGGGATTTTCAGGGGGGGTGGGAGTTGCTGAAGATAGTCAGTCAGGCTTGTTCTTTTGGGATGTTTGGACTGCTGAGTCGTTTGAGGCTTCTATTCTGTTTACTAACTACAGTAGGTAGACATAGGTGAGCTGCTTTTAGCATTCGCCAAGTCGTGTCTCCAGTGTGTAAGTCCGAAGCACAGAACCAGAGA
The DNA here is from genome assembly GCA_963921515.1 of Calotriton arnoldi. NCBI lineage: Eukaryota > Metazoa > Chordata > Amphibia > Caudata > Salamandridae > Calotriton > Calotriton arnoldi. Next base: position 1,941,398 of record CAWUFW010001334.1, on the reverse strand, counting down.
CAGGGCGGATTATTTCCCAGCCCTCAAATCACACTCCCTCTAGAACAGGGGTCTTCAAACTGTGGGGCGCGACCCCCAGGGGAGCCGTGGAGCGATGCAAAGGGGGTCGCGCCTTCCCAGTCACACTTCTGCCGAGGCCCAAGGGCTTCAGCCTCCCCTCTTCCCCCGTCCTGCGTCTCAGCCCGGCTGCTGCAGTGCAACTCGAGCTGCTGGGGGCTCAGCTGGGCAGTGTCTGGAGTCTTATCTCCGGCACGCCCGAGTTTTTCACAGGTCTGTAAAGTTTACATGCCTTTGTAAACTGGTTACAGAGGCTTAGTTTTTTTCCTGGTTCCAGTAACCCCCTGGGCCCCCACTCTGCCTAATCCTTACATTTGCATTTAACTTTTACTGCTGTAGTGTGAGAATGCATTTCATGAAAAAGAATATAAAGTAGGGTCGCCAAAAGAAAAATGAAATGCAGCCATGTGGGGTTTAAAGAGCCTGCAAAGATCTCCTCTTGACTAAATAGGGTCTTAAATAAAAAAGTGTGTATTCATTTGTAATGTGACTTCTCTGTCTTTGTTCCCCTTAATTATCAGTCATGGATCATTCAGGCAGCCACAGAACACAATTAAAAGTGCTTTCTATTTATATTTGCTGTTCGAAGTATGCACAGATAAGTGCTGAAAATACAGCTTTAGGTGACTGCTTATTTTTGTACCGACTGGGCCATCAAAATAATCTGCTGGCAACCCTATCATAGGACTGGGAGTTTGTAGCAGGATCAGCACATTATTTATTTCCTCGATCCCCGATTAATGCCATAATAGCAATAGTTTAACTTAGATCTTAAACCCTACGCCGCCGTCCATAACATGCTGAGTTACTTCAAGTGTCTGGGAATGCACTCTGCATTCAGACAACTCACTCGTCATTCTCGCCCTTCACTTTCACGCTCACCCTGCATTCACAGCGATCACAATGCACTCACACCATTCACCCGCTCACCCTGCACTCACAGTGATCACTCTGCACTCACAATGCACTTGCGCTGTTCATCCTATACCTCACCCTGCAGCCACACGAGTACACTACTCATCCTGCACTCATGTGACACTTCACTCACCTGTCCCCCTCACTGCTCAATATGCAACTCACTCAAACAAGCCCATCAGTAATCATACACTCATTCGTCCCATTCTGAACTTGCATCCGCACCTAAATTCATAAGCCACCTCACTCACCCTGCAGTCACTCCTCTTACCCTACTCTCACACTGTTGCATCGCTCACCGTGCACTCACATGGGCACTCTTGTCACCCACACAGTGCAGAGGGTTAACGTTCCTGCTACAAAGAATATGTACCATGCAGATCACAGAAATGAGTGTGAGTAAACTATGAGTAGCGCTATAAGAAAATGAAATGTTTGTCAAAAAGGTGCTATAGAGAGATGAGGTGAATTGTTGGTGAGTGGCAGTGAAGGAATTCATGGAGAAGGAGGAAACGGGGGTGGGGCACCAAAAAAGACTGTTGCACCGTGTGCGACCAGTGTTAGGACCAGCCCTGGCTGGGAGTGTTAAAGGTGAAGTGAGAGGTTGAATGGGGAGAGTTCAGAAGTTGTAAAAAGGGGTGAAATAAAATGGCCTGCAAAGTGAGAGAGGGATCCGGGGTTAGGAGAGGACAGAGGGATGGAAGGGAGGGGGTGAGAGGAAAGCTGCATGGGTAAACTGCTGAACTCTGCACAAAACCGCCAGGGTTTTAAGGGACCCCTGCTTCTCCCGGCCAGGGCCAAGTGAGCTTCTAATGTGGCAGCACGTATTCCTGCGGAGTGGAAGGCCCTTCACAAAGTTTGACTAGAAATCTTTCTGATGTTAATTGCTGTATTTTGGTTATACACTGGTACTGATGGGGTGAAATCTTTCCTCAGTGTTACTGTGTACGCGGCATCACATAACATCATTTACCTTTTCTTCCCACACAATTTAGTCAAGCCTGTCACGTAATTTGGTCCTCACCTGCCTCATAATTCCAGTAGCCCTGCCTACAGGTTTAGAAATTTTTGTCAGGAGGGGGTCCTTACGCCTCAAAATGTTGACAGGGGGGTCTCGGCATCCAAAAGTTTGAAGACCTCTGCTCTAGAAGCAGCAGTACATTTAAATGTAAAGGGCTTATATTGGGCCAGAGGTCTAAACCATACCCAGACGCCATCCAAGCGTGGGCCTACATATAAAAGAGGAGAGGTTTGTTAGCTGCATAGTGCCTGCTTTCTTTGCTTCTCACGTCAGTGAGTGTCCTTGACAGATTGATGCCCCGCCTCATTGATGGAGCAGGGTAAACAAAATAATTTGTACCCCTTGGAAATTAATGACCTCTTAATAATTAATAATACTAACCGTTTGAAATGCATGTACTAACCAACAAACGCACCTTTTTAGTAAACACTACACGTGGGTAATATGCAGATTCGTGCAAAATCTAATCTACTTACAATTGTGAAGTTAATTAACCTTAGTATTGTGATTTGCGTACTAATTAGAGTGAAATTGCATGATTTATGTTGCGTAGTAGATTTGTATTGTGGCAAAGAATGCAGATGGTAAGTAAAATGGCTTTAAATGTCGCTTCTGCTAGGTAACACCTAACACGGATCTTTAGAATGGCGGGTGGTAAACAGAAAGGCTTATTTTATTGTTTAATTTCGGTTGTGTTTGTTCTTATGATAGTTCGTTCGGGCCTGCTAGGCCATGCTTCGAAAATGTTGTTGGAGAGGATGAGATCACGTGAGACGGCTAAGATGGCCTCTGCGCAGAAGCAATAAAGAAATTCAAGTCACGTGAACACGGCCTGTGCCCGGAGTGAGAGATGTCAAGGTCAATCCGACCTACAATGAAGAATGTGCCAAGAGATTCAGCATGTATTCCTGGGAATGGATGGGAAAGAACCGAGTGACAATGGATGAACTAAAATGTGACCATCAAAGATCGCTACAAAATGAATGGACAAGTTGGACTACTTTTGACCCCAGAGTCATGAGACTTATTGTGTGCTTTAATTGTCCCCAAACCAGTTTGAACAAGGAGGGCGATGAGGTGACCATCACCACCCCTCCAATGGACCAATTAGCGTGATTCTTGCCCCTAAGGATTGCAACTTTTATGTGTAGTAAGCCAGAGAATAGGGTATAAGAGAGTCTGCTCTTATGTGGATTGGGCTGCTGTTGGTGTTTTCTGCCATGCCGCTTCTTTATTTTTCATTTTTCCACCTTGATACTGGACTTTGAACTTTGACTGGGGAAGGAACGAGATCGCTGCGGGAATTCTGACCGGGAGGTGCGTCCGAGGAGGTTAGCGGGACAGTCAGTCAGTTTGGGAGTTCTATTCTGCGATCTGCGGTTTATCTTCCTTTGGTGAACCTGTAGTGTGGTTTGTGGCCTCATTGCCTACATTGCTAAGTTAGCTTAGGCCTGACTGCCATGAGGCCTTTTTGCACACGTTACTTTGTGACTTTGTTTTTCCAGCCTCTGCTTGTGCCCGGCTATATTAGAACTGTCTGCCTTTTTGCCTTTCACCTTTTCTCCTGTTCCCTGTGGGTTTCGTCTGTACATCATGTACAAGGTCGAAAAACAACGTCCCTTGTTCTTGCTGATCTGGTCAGCCCTCGCACTTAGACATAACACAAAATACAGCTGCACTGGAGAAATTTGTGTGCTTTTAATATTGTGATCTCGCTGTTTGTGACACTTGGAGAAAAACCTTTCCAGGGAGAAGAGCTGTGCTTGTCTGATGATGTAAACCTTGCATCTAGATATTGAGGTATGGGGTCCGCCTGACAAAGCCCAGAGGTCTTCTATTTTTATAATAAACTAGTTATTAGCACGGGGAGGGTGGTAAGGCCATTCAGCCCTATATCCACTGTCTTTATAAAATGCTGTCCCCGTTTGTATTCTATGGAATTGTAACTATGCTTCTTATTTTATCGTTATGCATTATGCTGATAGTACTGGCACGTGTACTGTATCTTAGAGCACGATAGTTGAAATAAACATTTTAAACTATACAGTGTCTCTTATTACGCACGTTGTGGACAAGTATGAATGAGTTATGAAAGAGTGTTCTTGCTCCCGCGAGTCCTAAGAGAGACCGTGTTCTGGGTTGTCTAATCATTGGTAGCTGCGCTGCGAATGAGACGCTAACGCTAGTCGGATTGGGATTGTGGGTACTTAGGGGCATGGTTGGTTCACCACTATACTCTGAGGTCCTATTATCCTGTGCATAGCTCTGTATATGTGCAGAATCCCTACAACAAACCATTCTTGTCATCTCCCCGTGGCCGAGGGTAATGCATAATTTTCACTTTTCCTAAAACCTTTCTTAAATGTTTATTGATATATTAAATGTGTTTGTTTAATAAAGAATTTCACTTATTTGATTGAAGAATTTAGATAAAATTATATTCTAACTTTAAAATGAGTCCGTGGTTCTTTAGTAAAGTTATGATTTATAAATGTTAAAGGTTATAATTGTGATTGAGCTGGTCTTAATCACCATCAACTTATTCTACTAGTTGGTCCATCGACCAAATAGCGGAGTACCTTGATGTTTAGAACCGACAGGATAAAAGGTTAATGCATATAATGTATGAATTATTATTCTGTCAAATTTAACAAGGTATCCCGTTCGTCCAGCAGCACATTCTCCTTAGCGTGTAATCCAGAGATTGAATGAATGTATGTATGCGGTGTCATGGGCCCCACTGACATAAGTTTTAAATGACAATAGGTTGCGTAAGTGTTTTTACCTGGATTGGTGAATAGGAGAAATTTATATTAGCCGCGCTGGATCAATGCCCCGCCTCTTACACGCACACTGAGTACTGTTAGGTTGCGCGCACAACATTAATCAACTACATCTCTGCTTGTCTTCTTCCACAATGACCTCAATGGCTCCCAAGGTGCCATATTTTGTTCATAAAACATGTTCTCCGTCAACTCAGGCAAAACAGTGATTTCTAAATGAGCCAATGTTTCTTTCCCCATAAACACAGATCGTATTAATTACTAACAGAGCCGCTGCAACTGGTTTATACATATTATAAACATTGTATAATGCAATATTAGGCCTATTAGTATGATAGCCTCCATAATAAAGAACAGTACATATTGCAGCACCCAGCATAATGTGCTGCATGGCTAAATACTTTAAAGGTTCCAAAGGCGAGACCTATTGCATTGCAAATGCTTGTTTTGAGAATCTGGTCACCCTAGGAGGGGGTGACAGCGGCTAAAATGGATTATCGAAGAACTACAGCAGGATTATGAACATGTAATTTATCGTTTCTTTCAACAAAATTTGCTCAAACCCTAGTGCCACGTAATTTGTTCCTCCCCTGCTGCATAATTCCAGTGGCCCAGAGGATCCTCCATGTTACTAGAAGTGAGGGACGTGCAGCACCAGGGTGCAGGACCAAGTATCGGTATTAGATGTCCCTGTAAAGCCCGATGCAACTCTACAGACCTGAACTAAGGCCAGGGGACCGATTTACTAGTTTCATCCAACGTAACCCAAGGTAACACAGCAAATGAAGCGCCTTGATAAGCGTTAACTTAACTGCAGCCAGAGGGAGCTGCCTGAAGAGAAGCAGCTGTGAAGAAAACACAATATGAATGTGTCTACCCACAATCCTTTGCAGTATATTTACATATTCAGAAGACAATGGCACGATATCCGTTGAGTTACAGTGACAAAGAAGCTATTAAAAAACGTGCATGTTAAGGGTACTCCAAGTCACATTGTTTTTTTTGTCACGGTAAGATTGATAAAAGTCGCCCAAGCAAGAAAAGGGTTTCACATTAGCTGCGATTCTCTTTCACTCTCCTTACGGTGCTGTAAAGCCGCGATTCACCGCGTGTGCCTGAAAAGACTGGCGCGAATGGAATGAGCAACTGGCGGTGAACTTCAAGGCCAATTTTTGTAGGGTTTCTGTGTTTGCAGGAACCTATAATGAGGTTAAAGAGAGAAATATTAAATGAGTAGTTTCAGAGTAGATAACTGCGGTGCTACCGATACGCCACACGGACCCATGTTCGTGTTAATTAAAGTTAAGATTCTTTTCAGCTCTGGTCTATCATAATTATCAATTAAGTCATTCTTTGAAAGTACATCTTATTAACTAGTGGTTTGTTTGTTTCCGTTCTTAACAAAACACGCTTTTCTCCCGGTGTTAAACTGGGTTATCTGAAATACAGAGAGGCAGCAAGAGGTCCAGGTGGAGTAGGAAGGTAAATACATTTGTAAAAACTCGATGCCTTGATTTTCAATTTCAGAAAAAAATACAATTTCAGAAAAAAATGTGCACTGTACTCGGGTTCTGTTGCAAAGCGCCCCTAAAGCCCGCAGGATGATAAAACCTGCAAAATCATAAACTGGGGATTTGTCAAGGATCATCAACCCAAGAAGTTCCCAACTGCGCCTAAGATTTAGTGCAGAGTGACTGCAATCCTGTCTCACAAAAGGGCCTTGGAAGCAATGGGACTTGTGTCCGTTTCGGGGCATACTCACTAAGGGGCATACTTATCATTCAGTTGCGTCGCCCTGGCGCCACGCAAGGGGGCGAAGGGGCAACACAACTATTATGTATGATTTATCGCGCCATGCAATGCCACCTTACGTGGCCCGCATGGCTTGATAAACCAAGAGTAACGCATGTCGGAGGCTAGCTTCGTATATAGTGTTCACTTATGCAAGTGTAGCACCTGCACTAATCCAGACAACCCTTATGGTGATTTTAGTGGTCTTAGACAACCTTCGAAAGCTCTTCAAGTGGTAGCTGTGGAGAGCAGTCTTCAGGCTTAGTCCAGAAGGAGTGTAAAGCAGCTTGTTTCACCAGTACTTAATCTTATGGTATAGGTTAAGTGAAAAAGAACCACACAGTGTAGTTATAAAAATAGGCAGTCATTATAAACACTCACTAACACATTGCAATATCTCCTCCCCGGAGATATAATCACAATACACACAATACTTCAGTAATAGAACAGTAGCACAAATACACAGTGTACTCCAGGGGGAGGCCAAACCATATACTAAGATAGTGGAATGCAAACCACGACCTAAGTCGAGACTGGACCCAGAAGACTTAGAAGAGCCGGGGGCACAAAGAACCACCCAAGGTGAGTACCCAGGAACCCAGCGGAGGCCGTGTGCAGAGTGGAAACAGGACCATGTGCTCAATACAAGTCAATGGGGAAGTCATGGTTGCAATTTTCAAGAAGAAGGACCCTTCCCAGAGGACCCTGAAGAAACCTGGTAGAGATGCAAGGTTGGAGAGTCACCCCACCCGTCGTGGATACCCTGGAAACCAGGATACCTACACCAGGGAAGCCGGGTGCATAGCTTCAAAATGACGTCGGCAACCGCCGTAGACCTCAATGGAGGATTTCAGTAAAGATGCCACTGGCGAAGTAGGTGAAAGAGTCCGGTGGAATCCAAGGGTGGATTCAGGAAGAGAGGTACCTGCAAGCAGAGGGAACAGAGTCTATGCCACTCAGGAGTGAGCAGGAGGCACTGAAGACGAATGACCACCGATGTCGGAAGATGCAAGAGGGTTGACAGTGACTTTGGCGCTGTAGTTATGCGGACCAGGCGACGCTGTGGAAGACCAGGAGCCGTTCACAAGCTGTCCCACGTCGGATGTCAAGAGCTAGGGGGTCGGTGTCCGGTGGGAGCACCAACAAGCCTTGGCAGCGGCAATAAACATGGCAGACAAAAAAGGTGCAGTGTCGGGACCAGAAAGGTCCAAGAAACTCTCCACAAGGAGGTAAGTCAGAGTAGGCCCGAGCAAACAGGGAAGCCCACTGGAGCCAAAGAAGACCCTCAAGAGGACCCACATACTGGAGGCACAGGAGTCGCAAGAGGACCTCGAGCAGCTCACCAATGATGCAGAGGATGCGGTGAGGATGAAGATCTTGGTAGCATGAGATGCTGGAGCCTGGAGATTCTTGGAGCCCGAAGATCTCTGGAGAAGAGAGTCAACAAGCCTTGGCAACGGCAAGTCGACTCTGTGCACAGGAGTACTGCTCCAGCTGTTCCGACGAGGGATACAGGCTTCAAACTTGCTGTGAAGACAGTGCAGGCATCGGGGGAGTTGCAGAACTACCACCTGTGTTGCTGAACCTTTAAGAGTCCGTGGGAGCTCAGGAACAGCAGACCGGTCGGTTTTGTTACGGTGCCTGCAGGTGCACGGTAGTGACTCCTTCGGGTGTCTTGGATGCCCACAGGCCTGGAGAAGAACCTGTATGGAGCACAGGCACAGACGACGCAGAAGAGTGGCAGGACGACAAGACCAGGAGCAGCAGGAGTCTTCCAGGTGCAGTCTTGGTTCCCAAACCGAAGTCTAGCGAAGTCCAAAGTGCCGATACGTTGGAAGATGAAGAGGTTTTGGATCTGAGTCTTGGCCCACAATGAATCTAAAGAGCCACCTACAGGTAAGCCCTTTAGTACCCTAAGGAAAGTGTTGGGATGATTCAGGGGTCCCTCCCAGAGGAGGGGCTGGACAGTGGGGATGATACTCCCATGTCGTTTGTCCAGTTTTGCGCCAGAGTAAGAGCCAACGCCTCCCTGAAGTGGTTCCAACTGGAGTATGCAAGGAGGGCACCGAATGTGCCCTTCAAAGCAGTCTAGTGGCGCTGGCAATCGCCCCCACCGTAGGCTAATACACTAAATCCTGTATGGGAGGTGTTCACAACTCCCCATGACAGGAAAACTAGGGGCATATGTACAAAGAAGTGGCGGAGTGAGGCGTTAACCGTCATGGCTTAGCGCCTCACTCCGCCACTTCAGAAACCTAAGGCTGCACCATATTTACAAGAATATGGTGCAGCCTTGCATTTCCCCCTGCGGTGGCGCTACACTTAGCTGCCTAGCGCCAACGCAGGCACCCTTACACCATAGCGCAAGGGTATCTGCGTGCAGGGAAAGACAAGCATGCCAGGGTTCGTTTCAGCCAATTTATAGTTAGCCATCGCGTAATGTTGCATGGCCAGTATATGTATCGTAATGTCTGATGCACTTACAACGCCTGGAGAATGGACACTGGGGTTTGTAGGAGTGTCCTGCTCATGCAGGGGCACCCTCAGACCTATAACCGAGCAGCCCCGCCTTCAGGAATGAAAGGCCAGCCTTAGGGTTGACTTATAGGTTTTAAGTGTAGTGACCTCAGATATAAGAAAACGTATATATGTCGTAAGTCGTGCTAGCATCAGCTTACACAGGCTGCAATGGCAGGCCTGTAGTCACAATTTGAGTGGTCTCCCATGGGTGGCATAATACATGCTTCAGCCCATCGGGGGCCCCTGAGGTACCTATGCCCTGGGTACCTTAGCACCATATACTAGGGACTTACAAGGGTAGAAGGGTACACCAGTAGCCAATGTGGCGAGTACCTAAGTACTCACTATGGTCCAATTTAGGGAGGAAGCACAGAGACTATGGTCCTGATTAGCAGGATCCATGTCTGACTTGTCAGAAAACAGAATAACACCAGCAAAAAGTGGGGCTAACCATGAAAGCAGATCCTACTTTCCTACAACGCAACGCAGCGCAAATTGCTGTGTTGCGGTACTCTGCCACACGGAGACATTCCAAGAGTGGAGGTGGGTGTTCCCACGCATCCACCCATGGATTTTGACACATTCCCAAATTTATCATTACTGGTAGACCTGGGAATGTGCCAAAATGCTACACCTCCCCAGGTGAGGAGAAATATCTTTATTTCTCCTCGTTTTTTCCTCTTTCTATGTGTGCTGTATTCTTCAGTACACATAGAAAGAGACAAATGCCTCTGAGAATTGTTTTTGTGCAGTCGTAGGTGGTCTTAGGTTTTTTTGTGCTATGTCGTGTTCCACTTAGTTCTTTGTTGTCTAGGATTTGGGTAAAACATGAATTGGCATAGCCTGGTAGATACAAGGGGCCAGATTTACCAAGGCCTTGCCATTGCCCTTGTGTTACGCAAGGCGGCGCAAACCCTTATCTGGGATACCTAAGCCACACAAAGCCACCTTGCATGGCAGCTCTGCGTGGTTTAGTAAATCTAAGGTAATACAAGGCAGCGCATTTCGCTGCCTTGCGTTAGCTTGTGGCAGGGAGGCATTCAATGGGTAAAGCGTGTGCATTTCTACTGCGTTGCGCTGCATTGCCTTATTCCAGATTTTTTAACCTATTAAAAGTCATGCAAAGTGGCGTTGTATGGCTTCATAAATCTGTCTTCGAGTCTCGCGTGATGCATGTACCACGTTGTGTGGTGCAAGCATGACGGAAAGCTCTCATAAATATACCCCACAGTGCGCAATGAAAGAGCAGAAATGGTCCAAAACTTTGAAAAAAGGGAGCACTTCTGCTCTCTCTCTTTCATGAAATGCAGCGCATCAACTTTGCTTGCTGCCCTCCGTCACCTGAATGATTAGTAAATATGTCTGAGTGCCTCGCAGAGACTTATTTATATGTTTTAATGCCTGTTGATCAACTGTAAATATTTTACATATTGACTAATAATTTTAAGCTTGACAATAAGTAGATATTGTTTGTATGGTTATTTTTATTGACCACGAATAAACAAATTAAATATAAAATAACATTTGCAAAAAATCTGTGCTTCCTAAAGCAATAAACCTTCGAGGAATTCCCATCCAGCTGCTGCAGGTGGAACTCTGGTGATTTTGTCAATGGTTATTTATTATTGCACTGAGAAATGGTGCAGAATTATTTTTACCATTTAGTCACTTATTGCACATCTGATACATATAGAAATATGTACAAAGATGGAAGTATTACATTTGAGGTCCAGTGCTTCTCTTTTACATGTAACGAAATGAAGGTTCGTGTTCCTTCCCTCCTGTGCCGAGAGACGTCTGCATCAAGGCGCCGCCTCAGCCTTTCACCCTTGCAAGGTGAGCGCTACTAACATATTTACACAAGGGCCAAGATTTATCAACGGATTTTATTGCCGTTGCGTCATGCAGGGTCAAGCAAGGGCAACACAATCCTTAATTCAGATGTACCAAGCCATGTTGCGTGTCCCTGCGTGGCTTGGTAAATCTGGAGTAATGTAAATAATCAAAATGGGGAGTGAAGAGGTAATGCTCGAAGAGCAGAAGAGGTGGATACGTCCTCCTCTAGTCAATGTATGAGAAACAAAAGGGATCCACCTTCAAAATGATATATAAACGTGATCTCCCAGACTAAGTGTGTCTCCTACAATGGTGGAAGGCACACATCTTTGTTTAAATACCCCTCACACACCAAAAGGGCCCTTGGTGTCATGGTTCATCATAGGGGTCTTCCCGCCCCGCTGCGGGACGGGGCGTGCTACAACCTACGACTACGCGGGAGCACTAATTATGGAACAAAACTATGTGTAGTGTAGGAATGTGAGTGGAAGGGTCAGGAGTGAGTGAAGGAGTGAATATAAGTTAAAAAATACCTGGCTCTTTGGGGAAAAAACCTTTATTATTCCGTTGAGCTGGCATTCTTAAAAGTGGGGAATGAGTTGGAGATACAGTGCTATAATGAGCCGTGTCTCCTATGTCAACATGTTTCGAAGCCCTCCCCTGGCTTCTTATTCAGGACCGAAAGGATCCCTTCTACACTCAAAATTTAATATAAAGTAAAGTACAAATAGTCTATATACATGTAGATAATACTACGTGGTGCATATGTAAAAATAAAACATGCACTGTATACAATACCCCAATAGGTATGCTACTTAATGTCAATTTTTTCTAAAAAGGGATAATACCCCATGAGCCTCTGAACGGGGTGGGAAGGAGTGTCTATAGTCAAACATACGTCAAGATCACTGCCTCTCCTGGATACTACCTCCGCAGTAAATCTGGAGTAATGCAGGGCAGTGCAAGTCGCTGTCTTGCGTTACTCTGTTCCGGGAAGGCATTACATGCGTGGAGAGTGGGTGTTCCCAAGCATCCACCCATGTTTTTGGCATATTCCCAGATTTACAGAGAGTAGTAAACCTAGGAGTGCGTTAAAATTGTATGCCTTCCTGATAGAGGCGCAACAAGAAGAAAAATCTTTATTTCACACTTAGAAAGAAGAAAAAGCCTCTAATGATTTTTTGTGCAGGAAGGTGTCCTATCCTGCACAAAAACAATCCTACCTGTAACAGTGGCACACGTGCACCCTTGCAAGGGCGCCAGCATTGGCGCTAGGCAGCACATAGTGTACCAGCGCAGTGAGAGAACAGGAATTCAGAATAAGTTAGTAAATATGGCGCATTCCTCTCATCTCTCCATTTGAAGCAGCGCAGCAAAGCAAGTTGTCTTGCTGCATTTCGCTGCATCAAAGGATGATAAATGTGGCCCAAGTTGCATGGAAGCACATGCTGTTTCCTCTATGTATGGAGGTCTTCAACCACAGAGCAAGGGGCATATTTACAAAGAGTTAGCGCTGCCGCAGCATCATTATTTTTGACACAGCGCTGGCACAATCAGTGCTCCACACTGCTCCATATTTATAAATTGACGCATTGGGCCCAATACATCAGTTTGTACAGGCCTGCGTCATATTATACCTGCGCCAGGTATAATGTACGCAGGGTAGGTGTTCCCACGTTAAAAGCCACTTAGAACTCAAGCAGTGAAATTTACAACTTTTCACTGTGTCACTATACGACTTGACTGGTTCAACATCCCTACATCTTCTCAAACAAGGCGTAAGGATTGATGCAGGGCATTTAACATGGAACTCGCTTCTGTCTTTGATGCATTCCTGGAGTTGCGTCAGTTTTATGACCAGCTCCAGCAATGCATCACTTTAGCGCCAACATGTGCGTCAGTAATTCTGATGCATCTGTGAATCCTTGCGCCATGGAGCCCTATATTGTAAATATAGCGCATCCATGGCATCGTTAGAGCATTTGCGGCAGGCGCAAGAAATCTGATGCATCGATGCTGATGCGTCAGTTCTAGTAAAGACGTCCCCAAATGTGTGAATTGCAGGAAGGTTACTGCACTTGTGCACCCTCCTCCTGTCTCTGTTACGTTCTGGTGCTGAGATGATAAGTGCATCCTTCTGAAAACGGTGTCCTGATGGAGTGCACTCATGTGAGCAAGACCTGGATGTCCACATCCATGAGGCAGCAGCCGGGTACATTACTGCTGCTAGTAACCCTGTGGCGTCTGCAGCACAAGGGTGAAATACCAATCTTGTCACTAGATATCTCTGTAGAGCACATACCACAAGTGTGCAGTACTGCAACCTGTCACAAGATGTCCCAACAGAGCAAGCACCACAAGTGTGCAGTACTAGACCCTGTTACTAGATGTCTCTATAGAGCAAGCAACATAAGTGTGCAGTACCACACCCTGTCACTAGATGTCCCTGAAGAGCACACACCACAAGGGTGCAGCATCGTAACCTATCACTAAGTGTCCCTCTAGAGGAAGAAGCCCAAGTATGCAGTGCCACACACTGTCACTAGATGTCCCTGTAGACCAAGTGCCACAATTGTGCAGCACTGCACCTTGCTACTAGGTGTCCCTGTAGATGAAGAAGCAGAAGGGTGCAGTACCGCACACTGTCACTAGATGTCCCTGTTGGAAAAGCATCAGAACAGTGCAGCATCCTCCACATTACTACATATGTCTGTGAAATATGCAGCACTAAGGTGCAGTCCCATCCACCGATATTACATGTCCCTATAGAGTCTGATGCAACACTACGGGCCACAAGGTCCAGATTTATCAAGCCTTTGCGTTGCCTATATTTACAAAGCCACACATGGGGCGATTTGCATCACCTTGTGTGGTTTTCCAAAGAAATGCCACAAAACGCAACTCCTTGGGTTGCGTTGCGGTACACTGCATCTGGAAGGCATTCCATGAGTGGAGCAGGGGCGTTCCCATGGATTTTGATACACTCCTAGATTTACTAAAGCTAAGAAACCTGGGAATGCATCAAAATGCTACACCTTCCCCAGTGAGGCGTAGCGAGGAGAAATATCTTCATTTCTCTTCATAACCTTTCCATGTTCACATTCTGTCTCTCCACACGCAGCAGAATGTGCACATCTTGCACTGTAGATAAAATATTAATTGCAGAGTTTTGTGAAGGCTAGCTGTCCAAGAATAAAATGTTGTTCCTCCCAAGCTCCAAGCGAGGAAGTTGTTTACACAAAATGTTGCTCTGAGCAGTCTTTTCCTGTTATGGTTTAGAGAGTTCGGGCCTCATTTATGAGGTTTTGCTGTAGGGCAGTGCCACAGGCCTTCTTGCGGCGCTGCCCTACGGCAAAAGAAAGGGCAGGAATGCGCCATATCTATCAGATACAGCGCATTCCTGTGCTTTTCCCCCGCGCCGGAGCACAAGGGGCTGCGTGCGCCAACGCAGGCACCTTTGCACCATGGGCAGTGTCAGAAAGCCATGGATGTTGCTGGGAATGCCACCAGCAACACCCATTGCACACCCCTTTGATGCAGAAAACTACGTTAAAGGGAACAAGATTTACAAGGCAGCGGTAAGGCAAAGAAAGTGGCTCAGTGCCGCCTCGTAAATATGGAGCAGGCTCCTGCGCCACGGAACATCACAAAGAGTTTAATAAACGAGGCCCTTCAGCCATATTGTAAGTCTCTCATTGTTTGCATGTTAGTTTTTGTACAGTCACTTTAATGCTGTTGAGGTAGAAGAGGGCTAATTAACGTTTCTCACGAAAAATGGGTTACATCATATTGAGCTTTCTAATTAGTGAAGAATGTAGCTTTCTGTTCGAATTGTGCTATGAACTTTTGAGCGCATTTTCTTATAAAAAGGGTGAGTTTTAGGGGTGAGCAAGGACTTTTCTGGGATTCTTAGGGAATCAGTCCCTATGCTGTACTGTCTATTCTCACTCCCATTCTCAGAGAGCAGTCCTCATGCTGCTCTGTCTTTTCATTTATACTGAGGGCTTTCCTCTGACTTATGCAATCGAATTGAGTCTTATGCTTCTCCTATGTCTGTATAGCTCTTTATGCTATCTCATTAAATATATATATACATATATATATATATTCATGCTATCATATATATATATATATATATATAGACAGAGACGCTCCAATGCTCCTTTTTCACAGAACAAAGCCAGCACTCGCGGGGCAAATTGCAAAGAAGACTTTACTTTATCTTAGCAACAACAAACGCGTTTCGGCATTCGCGCCTTCGTCGGTGTTACTGACGCGGCAGTGGCGCCCATTTTTAAACACATTTCCATAATCAAAATAAACATGAAAGAAGGACCATTACTTAGTCTTCCTTGAGCGCCATCTTTAAATGGCCTGATATTATCAACACACTGTGCAACAGTATAGCAAGCAGTATTGGAACAAAACCAGTTTCCTTAATAACGCCGATTATCGGCTAAACATTGCTTGATAATACGTTGTTTACGCCCATATGACAATCAATGTAAGTATATCAATATGTAAATACAAATTGTCTGTCAAAATACAATCTCGCCGTGTATCGCGCTCAAGGAAGACTAAGTAATGGTCCTTCTTTCATGTTTATTTTGATTATGGAAATGTGTTTAAAAATGGGCGCCACTGCCGCGTCAGTAACACCGACGAAGGCGCGAATGCCGAAACGCGTTTGTTGTTGCTAAGATAAAATAAAGTCTTCTTTGCAATTTGCCCCGCGAGTGCTGGCTTTGTTCTGTGAAAAAGGAGCATTGGAGCGTCTATGTGTACACAGGGCACCACCGTGTTACCGGCACCCGCTCGCGAGTGCTCCGTATTTATGGTGACAGTGGAGCGATAATATATATATATATATATATATATATATATATATATATATATCCTTATGCTATCTCCTATATATATATAATTTATTCTGATTTAATAACTAACCGTATTTTGCCTTCTGTGATGACCTTAAACTTTTTCAATAAACCTCCACGGTTTGAATCATAATAAGAATCTCTGGGACTTATTTAAATGACTAAGCAAATTGAATTGAAAGTTAAATCTAATCTCTCTTGGACACATTGCTTCATGTCTTCTTGAGGACAACACCGCCCAACTCTTCTTAGGCGCTTTGTCTTAAAAATGATCTGCAAAGATATTATCAACAAATGAAAGCAAGCATACCTAATGCTCGAGCTCTACATGGGTGCAATCGGCTGCCAGCCCAAGGAGTTTGGTTATTCAGACTTTAAGGACACAAGAATTCTTTCAATGTCAAAAGGGAATTCCAAAAACACAGCCAGTAAAAGAATTAAATTAATGCCTTATTGATTTCTGTGCAGCTGGATCAGTACAGGCCACAGTCGGCTACAAACAGAGATGCTCTGCTGACTGTGCAGCAGAAAGAGTATTGGCAAATAATGCATTTAAAATATAGGCCATCCATGTGAAGCTCTTAGCAGACTCAACTTCACAAATTGGAGAACTCAATGCACTTCTTCCCACCTTACAAAAAACACATGCTTCAATCACAACAAAGTACATTTGACACATTGGGAATCCAATGATTACAAAGACTCACAAGGGAAGATGTGAAACTCTGGGCATAGACAGCTGGTTTCAAGAGACAGCTTCTATTGGTGGAGTAAAGCACACGCTGGCACACTTTAGTGAAAGAATAAACTCAAAAGGCAATTTTGTGACTGACCAAGCTACAAAATCTGCCCTGTGAGTCTGCAAAGTAGCAGTGGTGACCCAGTTGCAAATTAAAACTGACCTGGAATACACTCAGCAATACAATCATTGCACAAAAGATGGGCTCCCCAAAGATACAATACCAGGAATAGGAGAGTGAAACATACACAATGAAACAGCTGGATCTGAAGTAATCAGGGAGCATATAAGGGAACTGGCACGGCACATGCAAGAGTTTCTGCAGCTCTATGCACATTGGAAGAACGCTATTGGTGCCCATCAGTGTCAAATATTACCCAGGGAAACCAACTCAAACTCTCCTCACAAAATCAACCAGAAGCTCCAGCTATTAAATAAATATAAATATATATTAAGAATCACAGGTTTGTGTAGTTACTTGGTATTGGTGTGGCCATAGACCCAAGCCACGGCCCATGCAGTCACAAAAGATGTGTTGTGCTTACTAGCAATGGGTGGAGGGCTTACCTTTTTACTCTACCCAAAAACTGGCTTTTACTTCTAAAATAATAAAGAGGCACTTACCAAAGTGGAAGCAAACATTCAGGGGCTTATTTATGAGCCCATGAGTCACTTTTGCGCCATTGCGTCACTGTTTGTGACGCAACGGCGGAGTAAAATATGCGCCTGGTTGCGCCCTATTTACAAAGTGACGCATCTATGCAGATGCATCACTTTGTAAAGCCCTGCGCAACATTATACCTGCGTCAGGTATAATGTATGCCGGGTGGGTGTTCCCCCGCATCCAAGCCTCACAGAAGTGGCGCAGTGAAATCTATAAGATTTCAGGGCCCCACTTCTAGGACGTCATTGTGTCAAATCCTTATGCCTGCCTCATAGCAGGCGTAAGGGTGACGCAGTGCTATATATTCATAGCCCTCCCCCATGCATTGCCGGAGTTGCATCACACTTCCGACACAACTCCAGCAATGCATCAGTTTTGCACCAACAGATATGTCAGTAATACTGACGTATCTTTCATTCCTTGCGACATGAAGCGTCATACAGTAAATATGACGCATCCATCATGTCGCAAGGAGGGCGCACTGAGAAGTGACGCATCGCTGTTTTCACGCAGCGATGCGTCACTTCTCATAAATAAGGCCCTCTGTTCTCTCACCCCTTTAGATCAATTTCACATGGGGCCTTATTTATGAGAAGTATTTTTGTGGAAACAGCGATGCGTCACTTCTCAGTGCGTCTTCCTTGCGACATGATGGATGCGGGATATTTATTGTATGATGCATCATGTCGCAAGGAATGACAGATACGGCAGTATTACTGTCTGTGCAAAATTGACGCATTGCTGGAGTTGTGTCGGAAGAGTGATGCAACTCCGGCAATGCAGGGGGGAGGGCTATGAATATAGCATTGCATCACCTTTACGCCTGCTATGAGGCAGGCGTAAGGATTTTGACGCAATGGCGTCCAAGAAGTGGCACACTGAAATCTTATAGATTTCAATGTGCCACTTCTACGAGGCTTGGATGTGGGGGGAACCTTTAGGTAAAGCAACAAGAGCAACCCTTATGTCCATGCGAACACGGGTATCAAGTAATTCTTGAAATAGGCATTCACATGGAACTCATTCAAAAAGAAATTTATAAATGTCACAGATAATTCTGTGCAGACTGAATCTGGGAACAATAAATATCAAGTTATAAACAGTTTGAAGGAGCAGTAATGACTATGCCATTATGTAACACAGTTCAGCCGAACCGAGTTTTATTCGTAAGTAAGCATAAATTGTACAAAAAATAGGGTGGTGTTCAGTGAATAGAAGAAGAAGAACAAAACCCCGGGTGTGTAATCAAACCAAAACCAGAAAAAAGGCAGGAAGTGAAATTGTGAATCAGCACAACAAGGTGATTTGTTGATACAAATTGGAGGCAGCAGTTTTGAAATATAGATAATCATAGATACAAAATTCAATGGTTGCATCAGCAGATGAGGCAGAGTTCTGTCTTGACATACAGGTGTCAGTCTAGTATGAATGAATGAATGAATATAAGTTTTATAAAGCGCGAACTTAGCCCAGGGGCATCAAGGCGCTGGTATCTGGGATGATCGTGGAATGACCAATCCCAGTGGGGGCAGAATCCCCTAGGGTCCACTAGTCGGAATGATCTGTGGACTTAATTAGGATGGAAGAGCAGGGTTTGAGTTATGTAAATCCTTGAATGAGAACGATGCTCATCTTGAAGTGCGCGAGCCTGCCGGATGAAAGTGCTCAGCCCGAGCACCTGCACATTTGGCTCCTACACCTGTACTCACTCTAGGTACAGCCATCTATCACGGAACCGCCAGACACTAGATGGGATTCTCACAGTTCCGATACAAGCCAACCCCTGTCATTGTTAGTCCTGGTGAGACCCCAGCACCCTGAGAGGGTCGAAACGTCGTGGACTTTACTATAGAGACAGACAGACAGAACTTTGCTTCATGTGCGGATACAACCATTGAATTTTTGTATCTATGAATATGTATATTTGAAAAGTGCTGTCTCTTCTTTGTATCAACCAATCACCTTGCTGTGCTGACCGCTACCAAATAAAGTGGGTCTTGGATATGGTGAGGCTCATGTCAGCATGTATATTATTGGAAAACTCTGTAAAAAAAAACGGCCTAACGAGTACTTTCTGCCTTTAGTCAGTACTTGAATGATTTAATGAGAATATGAACATTAAGTGGTTTCCTTGAAAGGCAACAAGAAAAGAACAAGTCAAGAAGGGATTTAATGATTCTAGCAACTGAGGCCCTCATGCAGAAATGCTCAAGTTCTAATCAAAGGCAGCAGATGAACTGATACTAAAAGCATTACAATGGGCCCTCAGACTTATAGGCGGAGACTCAGTAATGTTGGAAAAAAACATAGATATATTTTCAAAATTGACAAAATCTACCCTAAAGATTATAATGGATTTGTTAAACGTTTTTTTTTTTTTAAAAGAGGAACAACAATACAAATATATACTTCAATCTTCTTTCCAGCAGTTGAAACCACAGAGTTCCATCTAATCATTCCAATGACTCCATGATATTTTAACCTTATGACGAGGGCTCACATTAGAAAATGTTGAGTGAATGAGTATCACCTACAGGTCGAGCACTGTCCACGAATGTGAATTGTCTCCATTGCCTCCATATGAAATGTCCAGCATCAGGCAGTTAATTCATGGGTTTATTACCATACCAAAAGGTATTAAAGATTGCTCATGACAAGGAGAAATGGGGCTGTGCAATCACTTGGGAATGGTGCGGTATATTCATTTTAGAGAGTTAATTTATTACTTACTCATTTATTTGCTGGGAGAACAGATTGTGTTTTAATGTTCAGTAGAATGTATTAGTCCTTAGGTACTTCTTTAATATGCAAACTAATCACACAATACAATGAGTGCAATTCAGCAGATTTCAACACAATATGCACGTTCTCCATGAATCACTTTCTGAAGCATTTTTAATGATGAAATATGGTTCATATCGAGTCAGATTTGTAATATCATGTTGTTGTTTAATTTAAATACCACATTTATAAACATATACAAACAGAATAGAACATCCATTCACCTCCCTTCCTGCCCACTTCCCACAACCCTACCCCCCTGAGACTTCTGCCCCATGTCATTTTCTCTTTGCTCTATGTCCTTTTAAAGTTCGAAGTGCTGCATAAACCCATATTGTGGCTCAGTCTGATTACGTGTTGTATGTCGCGTCTTGCTGTAGTACATATCCCGCTCAGTGTCGCTGAGGATACAGAGTACACTAGCCCTTTAGGGCACTGCATCTCCCTGCACTCCCTTCCACAATAACCAACTATGGCCCTCATGTTGTTCTTTGAAAGAAGAGTTCAGTTGTGTCGTCACTGTCAGTGAGAGTTGAATGTTGTGATCATGAAATATTTCCACCAACACAAGAAGCAACTATGCTGTTTTACTGGCAAAAACTAGCAAGCTGTCAAATGCAAACCTTGAGAACAAGCCAGTATTGCTTCCCCACTACTGACACGCTGAAACACCCAGATCAGCAAGTTATTGTACATTTCAAGAAGCACAAAGTGCACCACAGATTACAGAACTGTTACAGGTACCTTTCCCGCCCATAATTGTTGACACTTCAGAAACCATTCTGAAGCTGCAACACTTCAGGAATAGTCTTACATATCGTCGCGGGTAAACAATTACAGAGTGCATTTGCATACACATTAGTATCAGTCTAACAAGTTTACGGTTATGCTGCAACAGTTTGAGCTAAATTTTGCATCAGGCTTGTGCCACTTTTGTGGCGCAGTCTGACGCAAAACCCATTTTGGCATTTACTAAGCCACACAAAGTAGATTTGAGTGGCTATTAGTGGTTTAGTAAATACAAAGTAACGCAACACTTGTGTTCCTTTGTGTCGGCTAGACATTGCAAGGGTGGTACTTGGCCATTCCTTTGCACCCACCCATGTAAAATGACACAAACCCAGATTTACAAACATTTGTACACCTGTGTTAGCACCAGAATGATGCGCCTGCCCAACAGAGGCGTAACAAGGAGAAATATTTTCATTTTTCCTTGTTACTTCCCATTTCCATGCATGCTGCATTGTGCAGCAACATAGAAAGAGGAGTATGGGTTATTGATATACCGACCACCTGACTGCCCACACAGCTTTACCCCAGAACTATGCAATTTCATTGCTCAGAGATCATTGCAATTTGCCAACTTTACGGCTTTAGGAGATTTTAATCTTCACATAGCTGATCCTAGGTGTCCCCAGGCCTCTCAGCTAACTATGTCACTTAATGGTGCCAACCTTACACAGCATGTGAAGGCTCCCACTCACAGAGCAGGCCATATTTTAGATTTAATTTTTTCAAACATTCCATCCATGGCAGCAGAGGCCCCCCGGTGTTTGGTCTGGACAGACCACTGCCTGGTCCCCTTCTCTTTCAGCCTGGAGAAAACTCAACCAAGTGGAGGTATACGCACTATGTTAAAAGGAACTGGAAAAAGTTAACTGCTGAGAACCTAGGTTCAGTGCTATCAGTGAGTTTGCCTCAGTTAACTAGCAATCCCAACGACGATTCGTCCGCACTTAATACGTGGCTTTCTACCGCCCTGGACACAGTGGCACCTGTGAGATCAGTTAGGACCCCAAGAGTATCCCCATCTGCCCCCTGGTTCTCGGCTGACCTCAGAGCGGAAAAGAGCAGGTGTAAAAGGATGGAGCACCTCTGGAGGAAAGATTATAGTCCGGCGGCTAAACTGGCCTATAAGGAAGCATGGAGGAGCCGGGCAAGATGGCCGGGTAGACGTGTCTTACCTCGGCTCCCGGTCCGCGCCGCATTCCTGAGCACATACGCGCCTTCACAGCTCTCCAACTCGCAGCCACGGGCTCCCGACCTGATGTGGACCCTCTAGAGCGGGAGCGGGGGTCCCGTGGAACCGAGTAGACGCCCCGGTGAGAGGAGCCGGAGTACGGGAGCGTGGCGAGGGACTTCCACAAAATGGCGGCCGCCACTAGCTGCTCGGGGAGAGCTCGCTAAGCATTGGGAGCCCCCTCGTTGCGGCCGGACGGGTGCAGGGGAGCCCACCCCCTCTCCTTGCCTCCCGCTGAAGTGGTGTGCGGACGGCAGAGTGCCGCGCCTAAGATCGCAGGGGCCCGGAGCCGCGATCGCGGAGCTCAACAAAATGGCGGCCACCACCCACGAGGTGCACAGACAATGCTGAGCAGCGGGGGTCTCCTCCCCTTACAGCCTGGGAGGTACAGGGGGCCCATCCCCTCTTCAACACCCCCGCAATTGAGGCAGGTGGAGTGCAGCTAGAAGTGTTGAAGAGTGAGCTGCCTGGAGATTGGAGCCGCGATGCTGTGGTGCAATGGAAGGCTGCAAGAGTAGCGGACCCCTCATTGAGCGGTGAGCAGGGGAAGCCTCCTAACGGGACATAGTGACCCAATGGGTGTTGGAGGCAACCTGAATCCTGATGATCTGGGCCACACTAGAGTGTTGAGGTCAACCAGAGGTTTTGCCTGACCTTGACATGGCCTCCAATACCATAACGTTTTGTGAATACTTGTGAGAGTCCTTGAGACACTCCCCCCAGCGGATTTCCCTGACCAGAGGCAGTAACAACAATGAGAGGAGAACGAGACTGTGTTCCCCCTGCACACCTGGCTAAGTTACGAGTTATCGAGAAGTGCAACGGTGGGAATGGGTGCCGGCTTTGGATTTTGCAGGTGCTGAACCTGGTCCCCAGTGTTGGGGAGGGGCACAAGATTGTTTCTTTTGAAGAAGTAGGAACACCCCCGGGAAGTGGTGGAGCGGCATCACTATGGAGGTGCCTGGGGTCCCCCTACACACTTTATTCTCAGCCAAAATATTCCTTACAGAGCCCTCTCAGGACAGTGCCTGACCTCAAGATGGCGTCTGGATTTTGTTCGGACTGCGGTATCTCATCTCTCCAACTCCCCCGCTTTATTATGACATTCTCTGATTGCACCTGATCATTATCCTGACAGCGGAGTCCGAGCACTTTGTCCGATGCCCGGTGGAGCTGCTCGGTTCAGCTATAGAGGAGATCGGCCCTGGTTCATCCCCTCGGCCGTCACCTACCCAGCCGGACATTGGGCACAGTTTCTCCCCGTCTCCCTGTTTTTTCCCCCTTCCCTCCCCGTAACTTTGCTTTCTTTTTTCCTATGTTTGATTTTGCTCTTGGAACAAATGTAACTTGTAACCTGTAACTCTGATCCTCATGTAAAGCGCTCTGAGACCTCCGGGTCTAGCCAGCGCTATATAAAACTCAAATAAATAAATAAATAAATAAAGGAAGCCTTGAAAAAGCTCCACAAACTGATGAGGGAGGCTAGAAGGGAATACTTTGTGAAGCTCATTAAAAGCGAAGAAAACTCTGGTAAAGAGATCTTTATTTATTTATTTATAAGTTTTATATAGCGCTAGCTAGACCCGGGGGTATAAGAACGTTTTACAGAATCAAGAGCCAGGCAATAATCTAGTCACTTAGTAACTGACACGCAACAATCTTAGGCTCATATACAAACAACAATAAATACACATGGAAAAATTAGGCAATAGGGGTGGAATACAATATGTACACAGACAGCAGCAAGGCCCTGAGGGCGGTTACTGCTTATTGGCAAGTCGCCACTTATGAGTCCAGTGAGAGAACGACCTTCATGGTAAAAAGAGACAAACGGAAGTAAACAGCCAGTTGTTTTACGGGTCAAATAGAGAGACTGATAGAACCAAGGTCAAGAATTGTTCAAGTGTTCCAGTATTTGTTGAGGAGATGGCATTTAAGGTCTCTTTTGAAGCC
The DNA here is from genome assembly GCA_963921515.1 of Calotriton arnoldi. Taxonomy (NCBI): domain Eukaryota; kingdom Metazoa; phylum Chordata; class Amphibia; order Caudata; family Salamandridae; genus Calotriton; species Calotriton arnoldi. Next base: position 1,917,441 of record CAWUFW010001334.1, on the reverse strand, counting down.
AGTGAAGGAAGGGTTGCATCGTAAGTCCTTCGGGAGAGTGTTCCATATGCTGGTAGCGTTACCCGAGAACAAGCAAGCCTGGGTAGATTTCTTTTTTAGTTTGGGAGGAACGAGAAGAAGTATGTTGGAGCTTCTCAGTGCTCTGGTTCTTCCTGCTTTAATGAGTTTGTTATCTAAGTATTCAGGGGTGTGTGAGTGAATGGCTTTGTGGGTGATACAGGCAGTCTTGAAATTGCATCTTCCTTCAATAGGAAGCTATTTGAGGGTCTTGAGTGCAGGTGTGATGTGATCATACCGTTTAATATCTGTTATGAGCCTGGCTGCCATGTTTAGTACTGATCTGAGGGGAGCGAGGTGCGATTTCGGGGTCCCTGTAAGGATAGCATTTCCGTAATCAAGTTTGTAGAGGACCAGAGATTGAACGACCCATTTGAAGTCATCCGAGGGAATGAATGGTTTGATATTTTTAAGGTGCTTTAGTGTGTACATCGCTTCTTTGGCTGAGTTTTTGATGTGTTCCTTCATTGACAAGTCTTTATCCAGGGTGAATCCTAATGATTTAGCCGAATTGGAAAGAGTGAGAGTACAATTTAGAGCCTTCATGCTCTAAATTGTAAGAAGTGAACCATTTTAAAACAGTGCCATTAATACCGGCTCGGATCCTCAAGGATTCGAGTAAGGCTGAGTGGGTAACAGTGTCATAGGCCGCTGATAAGTCAAGTAGGATAAGTATGCATGCATCACCATCATCTAAGGATCTATGTATGTCATCTGTGATATTAAGCGTGGCAGTTAAAGTGCTACAGCCTTTCCTGAACCCTGATTGGAAGGAGTCAAGTAGGTTGGAATCCTCAATATGTCGGTTGAGTTGTTGTAAGACACATTTTTCCATAGTTTTGGCTAGGAACGGGAAGTTGGAGATAGAGCTGAGGTTGTTGAGATCATTCGGGTCAGCCCAGGGATTCTTGGGAATGGGTGTGATTTGACCTAGTTGAAGGGAATCAGGTACACAACCCGAGGTGAGAGAAGAATTGATGATTTTTGTCCAACATGGGGCGATAATGTGGTTAAGGTTATGTACTATTTTAGCAGGGAGGGGATCCATGGTGTGAGAAGTGGGCTTTAGTTTTGCAATAATATTGAAAACCTCCAGTTCTGTCATGGGTTTGAAGACCGACCAATTTGCGTTGTTTTTCAATTGGATGTTGAAAGGGTGCCGCTAGTTCCATTTGGAGCCATTTTTTCTTTGGCGAGGTCCAGAGGAGTGACTGAGGTAGTGTGGGGAGTGTCAGAGCAGATTGGTTGTAAGGGGGGGTGGGGTTGTGATTTGAAGGAAAGATTGATCAATTTTCATTATTCTGTCTGTGAAGAAACTGGCAATTTCTTCACAACGTTCCCTAGAGGCTATGATTTCATGTGTGGAGGAAGAAGTGGTTTGTCGTTTGACAATGTTAAATAGTTCTCTGGGCTTGTTTTTTGCACGGTCAAGTTGGTTGCGGAAGAAGGTGGCTTTTTCTCTGAAAATGTGCTTCTTGTATGTCATCTTTGCAGTTCTGAGTAGAGTAAGATGTACTGACGATGGGTTTTGTCTCCAGGTCCTTTCAGCTTGCCTAAGATGTCTTTATCGTTGTTGAGATCCGAGTTAAACCAAGATTTTGATTGAATTGATCTTAGTTGTTTTAATTTGAGAGGTGCGACTAGGTCAAGAGCTTCTGTTACAGCAGTGTTGAAGTGGGTGTCCAGGTCATTTACGTTATGCGAGGAAGGGTGATGTTGTAGTTGTTCACAGATCTTGGCTTCAAGGTCCGTAATAGGGACATGTTTGAGGTTTCTGGTCCATTGCTTGGATTTAATTGATGAGTTTAAGTGTGGTTTGATGGCGGTATCGATGTTGAACAGTATGAGATGGTGGTCTGACCAGTCTATAGGTAAGATGGTGCCGAGGGAGACCAGTTCATTTTTGGTGATAATCGCGTCAAGCGTAGCGCCTTTGATATGTGTTGGTTTATTGCAGAGTTGATTTAGGTTGTTCATTTCTAGAAGGTTCATGAGGCGCCTGACTGTGAAGTCTTCGGCGTTGTTCCAGTGTAAGTTAAAGTCTCCCAGAAACACGTCCTTCATGTCAGTTAAGGAGAAACGAGTTAGTAGGTCTGATAACTCTTCGGCAAAGAGGGCGCGATTTCCAGGTGGGTGGTAGATGGTGTGTAATTTGATAGGTGGGGATCTTTAGGATAGTCAGCTCATTCACCAAGCCTTCTGCGATGGAGGGTAATATACAGCCTTCCCCCTCTCTGTGCATGAAGCTATAGGACTTCTCTGAGGACAAAATACAGAAGGTATACGCCACATTTACGGCAGGGGATGAGATGGCTGAGCCACAGTCACAGGGAATCCTAAATACTAAGGGCACCCTCTCAAATTTTCTCCCTATTTCCCAGCAGGAATCACTGGCTGAGATCATGAAATGCAAGTCTGGTTGGCCTGAGGATCCATGTCCCCCACAGTTGTTTGTGTCAAGTTTTTATTCCAAACTCCCAGGATCGGTTTGTTGCTCAAATGGGTCCACCTCTCAATCGCCCCACTCTCTGATGCTATAATAGCGCAGAGGGTTGGAATGATTAAGCGAGGGAAGGAAAGGATGGGGACTGCAGGGAGGGAGACCTATAACACAAAAAACACAATTAGAGGAATGTTCTAACTTCAATCTCACCTCACTATGATGTACAACCATAAAACAGAATGCTATAACTACCTGTAAAGGAAAATAACATGACGTCTTGTGAGTATTCTTGATGAAGATACCTTATCACCTGAAGGCTCTCTAAATGTAAGAAAAACACAAATCAACATATAGTAAACAAAACCATGGGTAAGAACCAAACGCAAGCACTCACACCACTCGTTACCCACCACAGTACTTAAATGATCTGGCGTCACAGGGGGGGGTTGAGTAAACGACACACACCACTATCCCCTGCTAAGAAGACAAAAGAACAAACATAAAGCAATGTCGGTGATATTTCTGCCAATGGTAATAATCCTTTATAGGCATTAATAGCTCATGCCCATCACGATCCCAGCTGTTCACTCACAGCCCAAATATCCATGAGGTATTTCCATAAGTAACAATGTCACGTAATCAAATTTCCAAAAGTTAACAGAACATGTATTACAAGACACTTAGATTCTTCGGCGTGTATAAGTCAGGCATTTTGGGCACCCCCACCTAGGGGTTACGATTCATGATATGCCCATAGGACTCCGGACTTGCTTGATACTTTATCAAGTGTTTACTCAGCTCAAGAATGGTGACAGCGTCACCCTTACCGCCCTCGTTGCGTCAAAAGCAGACCAGTTTCTCCTCTCCGTAACTCGCTCCAGCTCCAGCGTCTGCATGAACCAGAATACGCAGCAAGGGACGAATGCAACAGCCCGGTATTAAAGCTTCCGGGTATGCGTGTCGTCACCTGCGCGCGCGCGCCGACCTGAGCAGGGAGAATGATGGGAAGTGTAGTTCAGGCGAGAGACAGAAACGCTTCCCACCGCGTTACCGTCATCTCGCCCAGCGAGCCTCCCTGAATGTCTGGATTAGGGAAGTGCGACAGTTTGGGACATTGGCTCATTTGATTAACCCTATTTTAAATCACATTTGGAATACCAAGCTTTCCACCGGCATTTTCCCTGATATTTGGAAAACATGCTTCGTTACTGCCACTATTAAAAAAGCAGAACACTGACCAGATGGAGCTAAGCAACTACCGCCAGATCTCACTACTACCAGCACCCGCGAAGATGCTGGAAAAACTGGTGCAACGCCAGCTCGCCAATTTTATAGAAGGTCATGAGATCCTGCACGACACTCAGTCCGGTTTCCGGTCAGGATTCAGCACCGAGACTGCACTGGTGCAGGTGGCGGATTCTGTAAGAATGACGGTAGACGCAGGGGTTCCAGCGATGCTGGTCCTTTTAGATCTGTCCGCTGCATTCGACACGGTTGCGCACCCAATCCTACTGGACAGACTCAAACAGCTAGGTTTACAGGGGGTAGTATTCTCCTGGATCCAGTCTTACCTTAAAGACCGCTCTCAAAGGGTCTGTCTCCAACCCCATCAATCGGAACCTAAGCCACTGAGGTGCGGAGTGCCTCAGGGCTCGGCCCTGAGCCCATTGCTCTTCAACACCTATCTGGTGCCACTCTTCCATCTCATTGCTTCTTGGGAGTGAAGGCAGTCTCCTATGCAGATGACACCCAGCTGGTGTTCTCTTTTAAGGATCACTTTGCTGATTCTTTTACTACATTTAGGGGGTGTTTGAAGGACATTTCACACTGGATAAATAATCAATCAATCAATCAATCAATCAGACATTTGTAGAGCGCACTACATACCCGCGAGGGTCTCAAGGCGCTGGGAGGGGGGTGGGGGGCTACTGGTCAAACAGCCAGGTCTTGAGTAGCCTCCTGAAGGTCAGCAGGTCTTGGGTCTGTCGTAGGCTCAGTGGGAGGGTGTTCCAGGTCTTGGCGGCGAGGTGGGAGAAGGATCTCCCGCCGGTGGTTGTTCTTCGGATGCGAGGGATGGTGGCGAGTGCGAGGCCGGCGGAGCGGAGCTGGCAGTTGGGGATGTAGAAGGAAAGTCGTCTGTTGAGGTAGGCTGGGCCGGTCTTGTGGAGTGCCTTGTGTGCGCGGATGAGGAGTTTGAAGGATATCCTCTTGTTGACGGGGAGCCAGTGCAGGTTTCTCAGGTGGGGGGTGATGTGGCGTGGTACGTCGAGGATCAGTCGTGCAGAGGCGTTTTGGATGCGTTGCAGTCGTTTGATGAGCTTGGTCGGGGCTCCCGCGTAGAGGGCGTTTCCGTAGTCGAGTCTGCTGCTAACGAGGGCCTGGGTGACTGTTCTTCTTGTATCTGTCGGGATCCACCTGTAGATCTTGCGGAGCATGCGGAGGGTGTTGAAGCAGGAGGAGGAGACGGCGTTGACTTGCTTGGTCATGGAGAGCGTTGAGTCGAGGAGGATTCCCAGGTTGCGTGCGTGGTCGGTGGGTGTCGGGGCTGCCCCCAGTGCCATCGGCCACCAGGAGTCGTCCCAGGCTGAAGGGTTGGAGCCGAGGATGAGGACCTCCGTCTTGTCCGAGTTCAGCTTCAGTCGGCTGATCTTCATCCAGTCGGCGACAGCCTTCATTCCTTCGTGGAGGTTGGATTTGGCGGTGATGGGGTCCTTGGTGAGGGAGAGGATCAGTTGAGTGTCGTCGGCGTAGGAGATGATGTTGAGGTCGTGCTGTCGGGCGACGTGTGCGAGCGGGGCCATGTAGATGTTGAGCAGTATCGGGCTGAGGGAAGATCCCTGGGGTACGTCGCAGATGATCTCGGAGGCTTCGGATCGGAATGGGGGGAGGCGGACGCTCTGGGTTCTGCCGGAGAGGAAGGAGGTGGTCCATTCCAGAGCCTTGTCTCGGATCCCTATGGCGTGGAGGCGTGCGCGTAGTGTGTGGTGGCAGCCGGTGTCGAAGGCGGCGGAGAGGTCCAGGAGGATGAGGGCCGCGGTCTCACCGTTGTCCAGCGGGGTCCTGATGTCGTCGGTGGCGGCGATGAGGGCAGTCTCGGTGCTGTGGTTGCTGCGGAACCCTGACTGGGAAGGGTCCAGGATTCTGTTTTCTTCGAGGTATCTGGTTAGCTGTCTGTTGACGATCTTCTCGATGACCTTGGACGGGAACGGAAGCAGAGAGATGGGCCGGAAGTTCTTGAGGTCTCTTGGGTCTGCCTTGGGTTTTTTGAGTAGGGGGTTGATCTCGGCGTGTTTCCAGCTCTCTGGGAAGGTCGCGGTCTCGAGGGAGAGATTGATGACGTTGCACAGATGGGGTGCGATGGAGCTGCTGGCTTTGTTGAAGATGTGGTGCGGGAATGGGTCTGACGGGGACCCGGAGTGGATTGTGCTCATGGTCTTGATGGTGTCATCGATGCTCACATTGGCCCAGACTAGCAGGGGGTCGTGGTCGATGGTGTGCGGAGAGTATGTTGTGTTGATGTCTGTTGGGGCTGTCTGGGTGTTGAAGCGGTCGTGGATGTCTGCTATCTTGCGGTGAAAAAGAGTGTCGAGGGAGTCGCACAGGGCTTGCGACGGCGGGATGTCGTTGGTGTTGGAGCTGGGGTTGGAGAGTTCCTTCACGATGTTGAAGAGCTCCTTGCTATTGTGTGCGTTGTTGTCGAGGCGGTCTTTGAAGGAGGTCCTCTTGGCAGTCCTGATGAGGTGATGGTGGTTGCGGATGGCGTCCTTGTGGGCTGCGTGGCTGTCCGGAGTCTGCTCACTGTGCCATTTCTTCTTTAGTTTCCAGCAGGCTCGCTTGGAGGCTAGGAGTTCTGGGGTGAACCAGCTGGCCCTCTTGCTGGTGTCTCTGTAAGAGGGTTTCTTCAGCGGGGCGAGGGTGTTGGCGCAGTCGTCGATCCAGCGTCTGAGGCTGTGGGCAGCGTCGTCGGTGTTGGAGGGTTCGGTGGGTGGGCTGAGAGCGAGGTTTGCGTGTAGTTGGTCTTCGGTGATTTTGCTCCAGCAGCGGTGGGGGATCTGTTGGGTGCGGTGGTGTGTGGTGGGTTTCTGGAAGGTGAAGTGGATGCAGCGGTGGTCGGTCCAGAGGAGTTCGGTGGTGTGGCTGAAGGAGACGTGGGAGGTTGAGGAGAAGACGGGGTTGAGCGTGTGGCCGGCGGAGTGGGTAGGCATTGTGACGAGTTGCCTCAGTCCGAGGTTGGCGAGGTTATCGATCAGGGTGGTGGAGTTGCTGTCGTTGTTGTTCTCAAGGTGAAAGTTCAGGTCTCCGAGGAGGATGTAGTCGGTGGAGGTCAGGGCGTGCGTGCTGATGAAGTCGGCCATGGAGTCGCTGAACTGAACTGGGGTCGGGGTCTGGGGGGTCTGTAGACGAGGGTGCCTCTGAGGGTGGAGTTGGGGTCTGTGTGGATCTGGAAATGCATGTGTTCGGCAGTGCTGAGAGTGTCGTCAGTGCTGGTCGAGACCCTGATGCTGTTCTTGTGGACGATGGCGATTCCTCCTCCGACTCCGTTGGTGCGGTCTCTGCGGGTGATCTTGTAGCCATCTGGGATGGCAATGGCGATGTCGGGTGCGGAGGAGTTGTTCATCCAGGTCTCTGTCAGGAAGGCGACGTCCGGGGATGAAGTGTCGAGCAGGTCCCAGAGCTCGACGGCATGTTTGCGTGCGGAGCGGGTGTTCAGTAGGATGCATCGGAGGTGATTGTGGCCTTTCTTGGCGGGTGGTTCGGCAGCTCTGAGGCTGGTGTAGCTGCAGTTCCGGCAGGTGAAGGGACCCTGTGTGCGTTTCGGGGCGACTTTGAAGCATAATAACAGCTTAAAGCTTAAAACTTAAAGCGGACAAGACAGAGGTCTTGTTCTTCGGCCAGACATCTCCTCCCCCCGCCTGACTTTGGTGGCCAGTAGAAATGGCATCGCCACCTTTACCGGCAAACACAGTGAAAAACCTGGGCGTCAAATGGGAGACATACCTCTCTTTCTTGGCCCAAGTCCCGTCATATATCAGCCTCATGCTTTGGGAAGTTGAGAAGTTTGAGGGAATTCTTGCATCTATTGCCGGAGGATTGTCGCAGGATCATAGTGCACGCTACGGTGACATCTCGGCTGGACTACGCAAACTGTCTTTACCTTGGGCTGCCTGCCTATCTGATTAATAGATTACAGATGGTACAGAATGCGGCAGCGAGATTAATATGTCGAGTCCTGTTCCGTCACCACATCTCTCCGCACATCAGACAACTTCACTGGCTACCTGTAGCTAAAAGGATAGAGTTTAAGTCCCTGACTCTGACCTTTCGGGCTTTGCAAGATGGTGGCCCGGGTTATCTTAAGCGTAGGCTCTTCCTATACCAACAAGAACGCACGCTGAGATCTAACTCCCAGCACCTGCTCTGTGTACCTCATTTTGCTAAGTCCCATATGGGAGGCAGGTCCTTCACTGTGGGGACGGCCAGACTGTGGAACTCCCTGCCTTCCCATATGCGCCTGATCAAGTCCGAACGTGAGTTCAGAAAGACCTCGAGGACTTGGCTCTTCAGCCAATGCTAGTACGTCGGTTGGACCTCTCTCACCTGCTGTTGACCGTGAAGTGCCGGAACACCTCTGCTTGAGGTAGCTGTTGCGCTCTACAAATGCTAATATTATTATTAGTATGCCTCTAAGTATTGTTTTTTGTTCTGGAAGATATATCTTTCTGCACAAAAACAATTCCACCTGTAACACAGGCACCCTAGAACCATGGCACAAGGGTGTCAGTGCGCAGAAGGAGCTGAACAGCACTATATCTTGGTAAGTAGGGCACTGTCTAGCTTTCTCCTGTCCACGCAATGCAGCAACTTTCCTTGCTGCACTGCGTGAGCTATTAGAACATTTGGCCCTTTGCCTTTTTAGGTCTCGCCTGAGACAGCGCGCATGCGCTGCTCTGCGAGGCTTCTAGTAAGCACTTCTAACTCGGACCACACGCTCGTGCGTGTGTTTTTTTGTTGTTGCTCACACGTAATTGGCCTGTGCGTGCGTCTTTCTAAGAAAGACAGCACGCAATTGGCCAAAGGCCGGTGCATGTCCCGCCTTCTCTCTCCCCTGGCCTAGGGAGCTCGGGAGCGAGCAGCAGCGCGGCCGGGTGCATTCCTTGCAGTGCGCGCGCACCGCGCTTGTTTATTAGGTAATTTCCTGTTCCCTTGTTAAATCTCTGCTACTTCACATTAATTTTCTCTATTTCTATTTCCATGTAGGGAAGTATGGCGCAGACACCTCCACCGAACCCCCAGTGGCTTCTTCATGGTCCCCCTTTTTTTATTATTATTTGGTAATTTTTTTATTAGCAGTTTTGTAAAAATTCATCACAGGAACAATAATGATAATAGCATTCAACATGTAACAATTCATAGTAGAGAAATGAATACATTATAAGCAGAAATATATATAGGTGATAAGTACTATTTGTTAAAAAATAGAATATATATATGTGAATAAATATGTAAATAAAGAATTGAATAAATATAAGAGTAATAAAAATAAAAAAAGGGGGTTTTGAGATAATAATGTGGACAGGTATAGGAAAGAAGTTAGATATCAAATAGTATAATATGACGTGAGATAAGGGAAGATAAGATAGGGTAAGATAAGATAAGATAGGATAAGATAGAATAAGATAAGATAGGATAGGATAACCAGGGGTGGGAAAGAGTAAAGGGTAAAAAGGGGAAGAACATAATTGGACTAAGGTAGAGAAATAGTAGCATTGGGGGTATTAACATCAATATCAATACCACTATTCATATTCAAGAAAGGTGACCAAACCTGAAGGAATATGTCAGTTTGATTCTGGAGGTTGTAAATCACTTTTTCGTGTGATGCTGTATGTATCATAGTTGTCAGCCATTCTTCTTGTGAAGGAGGAGATGTGGATTTCCAATGACGTAAGATACAAATTTTTGCGGTGGCCAATGCTGTATGAAAAAGACGACGTTGTGGTTTGGAGAGTTTTGGGGAGAGACAGAGATCATGAAGAAGTATATTAGCAGACGTAAGCGGAAGAGATAAAGGCATTGTAGATCGTAAGATTCTACCTACATAAGTCCAGTAAGGTTGTATCATTGGGCAGTCACATATAATGTGTGTGGAGTCACAATTGGTATTAGGGCACCTCCAGCAGTTAGCATGTGAGAGTAAACCAGCCTTCTGTAGTTTTGCAGGGGACCAATGCCACTCATGAAGGATTTTGAAAAGGCAGAATTTTAGCCTAGCTTCACGGGTGCCTTTGTCTAAATTTTCCAGTATTTCCTCCCATTCCTCATCAGTGTAAGATACTGAAAGCCGATTCTGCCATTTGAGTTGATGGTCCCCTTTTTCACCTATGTGTCCCCCCTTTCCCCGTCAACCCTGTTTTGCTCCTTTTGGCCTCCTTTCCAAATTTCGCCTTTCCAGCCCCGTGTTGCCGCACACGTCTATGTCCTGTGATATTTTATGCCCCAGACTTTTCTGTCCTCGCTGTGAAATAGCGGGGGTGCTCTGGGGGATTATAGCAGAGGCTTTGGATGGACACCGGTGTCTTGTACGGCTTATTCATTTCTCTCCCACACCTGATACTCCTGCCCCACCCCTAGCTGCCGGAGTGACTCGGCCTGAAAGGAAAGTGTCCTCTAAGCAGAGACAGTGGTTCCACTTCCCTGTTGCTCCTCCTCCTTCAGTGCGCACGCGACCCCTGGCGTGGGTGCACTTGCTCCCAGATTGTCAGGGCGCTCGCGCCCCTGTCCTCCAAGGCAGTGAGTCTGTCCGTGCTGCCCCACTACTGCAGTCTCATCAAGCGCACGAGGAGCTCAGAGCCCAAGGGGAGCAAGGCATGTGAGCACTGCAGGCCTGCTCCATTTTTCTATTCTGGTCAGATTCGCTCTCAAATTACATGAATCACATGATATTGACACCCATTGCAGGCACCGCTGGAGTGGTACAAGGTGAGGCCTTGTTGTGTCAGCGCGTGTAAAGGTCCCTTGCTTACAAAGGGGCACGAGCCGATCGTGTACAACCGGCTCCACGTTGTGCAGCTATCGAGTGAACCTATTTTTGAGATTAATTTGAAAGGAAGCCCGGCTTTGTTGTTGATCTGCCACCCACTCGCCTTCCCTAGATCGACTCCCACCCATCCGTAGGCATCCCCTCCACTGTTTCTTTTGCCTATGCATAAAAAGCCTCAGTGTGTTCCGCAAAGGATAATACATTAATAATTCTGTTGTCAAAATGTGCTGCAGAGGAAGGGATTTTTAAACAAATGAGATGTAATCTGCCCACTTTAACTGGAGGGTGACAAGCAAAAAAGCTTACAAAGGGGCACGAGCCGATCGTGTACAACCGGCTCCACGTTGTGCAGCTATTGAGTGAACCTATTTTTGAGATTAATTTGAAAGGGAGCCCGGCTTTGTTGTTGATCTGCTACCGTCAGACGTAGCATTTTGTTCACAACGCCAGCAGTGACAGTCAGGAAGCCACTGAAATGTGAAATGCCTCTAAGATTGCAGGGCACGCGATGGCTACACGGTTGCTTTTATTTCTTCTCATTCTATCCAGCTGCTGAGTTTTATTCTCACATTTTGTTTCAAATTCTGTTTATTGAGTTTTTGATGGATGCAGAAAGTCAGCAAATACACAACACATGACAAGCCTTGCCCAGAGTTACAGTGAGCACATAGAGGTGACAGTTTGTTGACTAGTTCTGTGGCTTAACAAAGCTAATTGATAGTGACAAGCAAAATATGTTGTGGGCGACGTTCCACAGCCTTCCAGCAACCCACCCTCTGAATCGAGGGCCATTTAAAGGAAACTTAACAAACTACCTTAACCAACAAACAAACAAAAGAAAACCTTGAAGTCATGGTGCCTAATAGAAGAAGGTGAGCGTAAGGGTCAAGCTCTTGTACTTCAATTCCCATTACCCCTCCGAGGCTACTCACCACTCGTAGGGTTGGGGTGTTATATGTGAAACAGATGAAGTGCCCTTAAGTGTGGGGCACAGGCCGTCAGTGGGAGCCCCTCCGATAAGTAGCTCACCAGTGGCGACCATATGTAATCAAAACTTTTCCTAGCATCGTCTATAATATCAACCATGCGCTCCAGAGCCAGTGCCTTCCACAGCCGCACATGCCATTGAGTAAGAGATGGTGCCTCTTGCTTCTTCCATGCGGCAGCCACTGCCATTTTGGCTGCTCCTAAGCATAGCCACATGACCGATTTATCACTCTGCGTTTGTCGTTTCATGGTTGAGTCCCGGATCCCTAACAAAGTGTGTTCTAAGGTTTGGGGAATGGGGTATCCCAGCATGAGTTTAATTTGGGACAGGATTTCCTTCCAAAAAGGCTGTATGGAGGGGCAGTCCCACCAGATGTGTCGAAAGTCGCCCAACATGCCACACCCCTCCAGCATCTATCCGAGGTGTTAGGGAAGATCTGATGCAGTTTCTGGGGATATAAGTACCAATCATGCATGATTTTGTAGTGTGCCTCCCTCAGATACATGGAGCGATTGAATTTCACTATGTCTTTGCTTAAGTGTTCCCATTGTTTGTCCACCAGAGGAGTATCTACCAGCGTATCCCAGAAGCGTTTAAACCGTGGGGTCGTCTTGGGGCTCAGTGCTTGTATAAGTGCATATAGGAAGGATATGCAACCCTTAGAGGATGACCTAGACTGCGCAAACTTTTCTATGGGGAGCAGGTCCCTGGTAGCGGCCAGCCGCACCAGAGGTTGCTGTACCCAGTGCTTGATCTGCAGGTAGCGAAATTCCTCCTTAGGAGTGAGTGAGAACTGTTTCCTGCATTCTGCAAATGTAAGGATCTCCCCTTTATGAAAGAGATGTGAAATCGTGAGGCAACCCCCTCCCGCCACGCATCAAAAGGTCCCTCCTGCCGAGCCGGGGGAAAAGCTGCGTTAAAATGTATTGGCGTGTAAGGAGATGGAAAGGTGGTCATCCGCAACCTTTTGGTGAGATCGTCCCATACTTTCAATGTAGTGGATGTCGGCGTGCTGATGTAAGCGTTAGGCGGTCTGTCCGGTTTCGGCTTTTACAACAAGTCCCAGATAGTGCGCCCTGTAATCTGCCTATCTATGTGCAGCCAGTGTTTCTCAGAAGCCCGTAGCGACCATTCTGTGAGAACTCTCAGCTGGGCCGCCCTGTAGTACCCCAGAAAATCCGGGAGTGCTAACCCTCCCTCTCCCCTTGGACGCGTGAGCAAGCGATATGGAAGGCGGGCTCTTTTCCCCTGCCAGATGAACTTTGTTATCATTTGGCGCAACTCCTTAAAAAGGCCTGGTTCCACTGGGATGGGCAGTCCCTGGAACAGATAGAGCAGTCGAGGGAGCGCATTCATTTTAATAGCGTTAATCCTTCCCAACCATGAAATATATGCAGCACTCCACTTGCCCAGATACCTTTTCAGCTGACGAAGGAGGGGTGGGAAGTTAGCTTTATAGAGGTCTGAGACACGCAGGGTGAGCTGGATCCCTAAATATGTAATTTCCTTTGTTGTGCAGCGGAATGGGGACTCGCTCTCCACCTGACACCATTCCTCCCGTGGAAGAGTCAGATTAAGTAGGAAGGACTTGGTCAGGTTAATCTTAAAGCCCGCTGCTCGTTCGAACAGTGCCAATTCCTCTTGAATGGCCGGGAGAGTGGTCAAAGGTTCCGTAATCGGAAGTAGTACATCGTCGGCGAAGAGAGATATTTTATGGTCATCTGTGCCAAAGCGTATACCCCGAATGCTCGGATTCCCTCTAATTTTGTTGGCCAGAGGCTCTATACTGAGGGCAAAAAGGAGGGGGGACAACGGGCACCCCTGTCTTGTACCCCTTGCCAAGCCAAAAGGGGAGGATGCCACGCCATTAAGGAGGATCCGGGAGCTAGGAGAATGAAAGTTGGCACCTATCATCCCTATGAAAGTTTCATTGAAGCCAAAGCGGCGAAGCACCCGAAAGAGGAAGGACCATTCCACGCGGTCAAATGCCTTCTCTGCGTCTAGCGAGAGAAGAGCAGCTGGAATATTTTTCCTTTGGGCCTTTTCCATTAGGTGGATGATGCGTCTCAGATTGTCATGGGTTTGCCGCCCCTTGATGAAGCCCGACTGGTCCGGGTCAACAAGGCCCGGGAGCACAGCTTCAAGGCGGGTAGCCAGAATTTTAGAATATATCTTAGCATCCAGATTCAATAGAGCTATCGGGCGATAGGAAGAACAGAGGGTGGGGTCTTTCCCCGGTTTGGGGATTACTGCCACCAACGCCTCTCCCATTGATGGGGTGACCTGTTGCGTAGTAGCCATTACGTTGAAGAGGGTGGTTAAAAAGGGGACTAATTCTGGGGCAAAGGTACGGTAAAATTGAGCCGTGAAGCCATCCAGCCCCGGGGCTTTTTGTAGTTTTAATGCGTCCACCGCCTTTGTACCTCCTCAGAAGTGATTGGTGCGGCCAGATCCTCATTCACATTTGGGGGAACCCGTGGGAGGTCCAGGCCATCTAAGTACCTCTGTTGGTCCAGCTCCCCGGATGCTCCGACGTGTAAAGGGTTCGATAGAACTCTTCAAAGGCTCGCACCTTTCCCTCCTCTGTCTTTTGCGGGATACCATCCTTGTCCAGTATGATTTTTATGTATTCCCTTTCCTGCTTGGCCCTGAGCTGACGGGCTAGTAGGGACCCCACTTTGTTCCCTCCCTCGTATCCTCGGGCCTGAAGACGTAATATGGTCTTTTCCGATCTGTTTGTGTATATGGCTTGCAGCTTCCCTTTAAGGGCAGTGACTTTCCGCAAAGCCGGCATTGAGGGGTTAATCTTGTGATTCTGTTCTGCGGATTTTAAGTCTGCCTCCAGAAGTAGACGATCCTCTCGCTGCTGCCCCTTCAGTGTAGTAGCTAGTTCTATGCATTTGCCCCTGATGACTGCTTTAAGTGCGTCCCAGGTGTTGGCATGCGAGGTGTGCTCAGGGTCGTTTTGCTCAAGAATGTCTTTAATGGATTGCCGGAGCTCATCCCGCATTAAATGGTCCCTGCAGAGGAAATTAGGGAAATACCAGCGCGCAAGTTTTGATCGAGGATGCGGCCATGCGAGAGTTACCTCGAGAGGAGCATGGTCAGACAGACAGATCGGGTGAAAATGAGTCTGCGTAATCGACAGGAGCAGGGCTTGACTCGCAAATATATAATCGATACGGGAGTAAGTCCTGTGGGAATGGGAGAAAAAGGAGTAGTCTCGATCGGTGGGATGATGATCCCGCCATACATCCACAAGGCCTAGAGTTTGGAGTTGCGATCTCAGAGCCTGTCCAAACACCCCACCCGCCGCCCTGTGTGGATGTGTCGGGTCCAGTCCTTTGTCCCATATGAGATTAAAATCTCCCAGTAGAAGTATGTCCCCTTGCGCGAAGTTTCCCAAGGTCATTAAAAAGGAAAGTGTAAAGTCCTGCTGCCCCGTGTTTGGTGCGTGAAGGACTGCGAACGTGCATTGTCTGCCCCGAATCTCCCCCTGACCATGACATATCTCCCTGCTTTGTCTGCTTTGGTATCTTGAGGCTGAAATGGAACCCCCGCGTGAAAAAGTAACGCCACCCCATTTTGTTTGGAGGCATGGGAAGACCTAAAAATAAGTGGGTAGCTTTTATGCCTCAACCGTTGCTCCTCGGCCCGTTTGAGGTGTGTTTCCTGAAGGGCCGCCACTTGGATATTGTGATCAGTTAAATACTTCCAAAGGCGTTGTCGCTTGGTGGGGGAGTTTAGGCCCCGGATATTCCAGGTCGTAATCCGGACTGCCATAGTTATCGGTGTAAAGTTCCCCCTCCCCCTGGAGCTGATGCTCTAGCCCCCCGTTTGTCCCTCCCCCTGTGAAAATGAAAAATGAAAAAAGAGCACCATGACATTGAACAAAAACAACAGAACAATAAGAACAATAAACCAGAGTAAAGAAAATCCCCATCATGGAGGGGAGTCTCTCTCTCTCGCGTAACTCGAGAAACGTGGCCATTCCCGCTCCCTCAGCCCCCGGTCCCCCCCACGCCACGGCAAGCGATAGAACTGTAGTGTCCCTCCGGGATTGGCACTCTGCAGCTCGTCTTTGAGTTACCCACCCCAGCCATATAGGATCCCAGTCTTTTGAGTGTCCCCATGGTGTTTGGCAGTTCGCTCCTTGCCCCCTCCCAACACCCTCTCCTTACCACATTAATTACTGGCAACTAAAGGCTTCTTAAGGATCTTGCTTCGAATGTTCGCGGAGCACCTGGGCACTCGTAGCAGGTGCTAGTCCCCCGATCTAGGCCCGAACCCTGGAGCCTCTATAAGGGGCGCAATGCAAGTCTTCCGCTCCATCCAGCTCCGTCTTTGTGTCCATTAGTCGCTCCATGCGGGTAGGGTAGAGGGCCAGGGCGATAGCCGCGTGGTCTGATCATATATCTTGCCCACCGTGAAAGTACTCTGTGGAAGGAAGTTGCAAGTCCTTCACTCCAGCCGGTCTCCCTTCGTCAGTTCCGCGGCTCAGGATGTCTCCGCCCCCCATGGGGCAGCCCCCGAATATCGCATGTTTCACCAGCAATTGATTTCATTCCGTAGCTTTTTTACCTCCTGTTCCCACTTTCTTCCAGGTACCTCCATCTTGCCGCTTGCGCCGTCGTTCCCCTTCGATATCTCGGAAGGAGGTGTTGTCTCTTGAGGAGGGGCTCTCGATGCCCAGTATGTCTGCGGCTTCTTTCAGCTCTGTGCAGTGCTGATATTTGTTGTCCCATTGGAAGGCGATTCCAAAAGGATAAGTCCATCTATATTTGGTCCTTTTCTCCCTGAGGAATTCGGTAACCGGGCGGAATTGTTGACGTCGTGCGAGCGTGGCCTGTGCCACGTCTTGGTAGAGCACACATGTGGCATTTTGGAAGGAGATCTTATCGGCAGCCCGAGCTTTTTGGAGGACCATTTCCTTGATTTTAAACAAGCTGAACTTTGCCAGCACATCTCGGGGTCTTCGGGTTTCCCCCGGCAGACGTGGCCCCACTCTATGGACTCTTTCTAGCCGGACCTCAGGGCCATCTTCCCCCAGGACTGAGGAGAACAAACCCACCATAAACGCCTCCAAATCTGGGCCCTCGCAGTCTTCCTCCAGCCCTCGCACTCGGATGTTGTCGCGTCGAGAGCGATTTTCTAAATCTTCGCACTTCAGTGTAGTGGTTCGCAGTTGACTTCTCAGCTCCGCCGAACCTTCCTCCAGGGGTGTGAGGCGGTCGGTCAATTCTTGAAATTTTGCCTCTAGATCTAGCGTTCGGGTGCCCACCGAGTCCACATCCGCCTGAATAGACATCATGTTTCCCCTCATTTCTGCACGGAATGCTTCGAAGGAAGCATCCATATCCGTCTTGATATCCGCTCAAGTTCTTTTTTGAAGTCTCTCAGTGAAGATAGGAGATCCTCTCTGGTTAGCGCCATGACCCCTGTCGATGCAGACGCCTCCTCGCCAGCCGCACCAGCACCGGAGGTGGCAAAATAGTTGGATACCTTATTGTTGGGTGTCTTTTGGGTGGCATAGGAGGGCCCACTGTTTGGCCAGCCCTTGGCCGCCTCTCCCGTCCCGCTGAACCAGTGCAGAAGAAATACGTGGGTAGGGCAGCCCCAGGGCACTCCCTCCTCCCTCTTCAGGGGACCCCTGCCAGCCGTCGGATGTGTGTGCGCAATTCCCACTCTTTGAAGTTCTGCGGCGTCTGCACTGCGGCCTCCGGTCGGGTATAACTCTCGCTCCCCCCCTTTAGTGCTATGGGGACAGGGGAACGAGCCGGGGTGGTGCAGGAATCCTGAAGCTGTATGCCTGTTCACTGCTCGGCGGCCATGTTGGGGTCAGGCACCAGGCCTCACGAAGCGTAGCTCCCCGGGGCCCCCATGTCGTCTCCCTCGGCGACTGCTACTGATCCGCTGGGTCCCTCCCGTGATCTCTCCCCTGCACCCCCCGCCTTCGCACCTGCCGTGTGTGTGTCAGGGGAGTGATGTCTCCAGGGTGCACTCCTCTTCAGCCGCCTCGTGGCCCAAATACAGGCCTCCGAAGTAGCTGCTCCTCGCTTAGGGTCTCGCTGGCAGGTGGATGTGCAGTCCGCGGTTTATGGGTCAGCGCGGTCGTGGCCAGGAGAGCAGTGCCCTTCCGTCCGCGATGTCGAATCTGCCAATTCGCAAGACCGGGGCTCTTTCCCCAGCAGAGCCTCCTCTCGCCGGGTCCTGCGTTGTTGGGAGCACCGGAAGGTAAGCGCCCCCAGCCTCCAATGTAGCCTCAGGATGCCTTCTAACTCACTGTCCAGGGTCTCCGGAGCTCATGGGGATATGCTGGGCGGAGTCCGCGGCGTTGCCGGATGCCATTTTCTGTCACAGGCCGCCGGGCACCCTCGAGTCCAAGGGTCGTCGCCCATCCCCCTGCGGTGTCTTGAAACGATTATCAGGCTGCCGCTGGCATTCTCCCGGCGGGGGGAGTTCCAAAAATCTGCCGGAGGGTGGCTATGAAGCCTTAGCGTAGGGGTTCACAAGGGGCCTGGGACGGAGCCGATCAGGAATCCGTCCGATCGGCCATGATGGTTGGCCACGCCCCTCTATTCTCACATTTTGAACTTAAAAAATGCCATTAAACGCCTCATCAGGGGTAGTAAGCGCTATATAAATGCAATTACAATACATTTTAACACAAAAAGTGTTTGTATTGTGATCCGTTCTGCTGCTAATAGATTCGGCGCGTTTGTTGAAGACGTGAATGCTTCCATTGTTGAATACAAAATGACCATTACTGGGGTGCTGGGAGTCAGGGCCGGCGCTAGGCATGGACAGTGTGGGCAGCTGCCCAGGGCCTCGCGCTCAGCTGAAAGACAGGGGGCCCCGCTTCACTGTGAAATGCCACACTTTCACAGATTGCCCACCTGCTCCTCCAGGGCCCCCTCCCCACACAATCACAATACACATGCCAGACGTCTCGAGTCGACCTTGCTGGTCAGGGTGTGTTGGCATTCCTGGGGGTGCAGGGGTGGGGGGAAGGGACAAACAGAGGGGGAAGGCACAGCAGCCAGGCCAGCAATTATCTTGGCTCACAGTGTCAGAGGCGAGGCAACACCTCTGTTAAGCACCGGCCATTCCCTTTCTGCATTTTGTTACTAGGTGACAGAAGGCCCCTTTGTTTCCGGGACCAGCCCGACACAGGTAAGGCGAGGTGGGTGAGGGGAGGAGGGAGCAGCCAGATCAACTGGCTTTTGTTAACTTTTGCATCACCCATTTTTTTTAATGGGAATTTGTATTTAAAATATATGTAGAACTGCCGGTGCTAGGGCAGTGTTTTACAAAATGCCTCGTTACTGCTTGAAAGGTCCAGGGGAGGGGGCCCCCTTTCCCTGGCCTCTGAGCACTAGAGCAAGCTGCAAGTTCCAGGTGTGGGGGGGCCCCCTTCCCTGGGCCTTGTAGCCAGTACTCCCTCTTTCCTTTCCTTTATATGATCCCCTGTGAAATGAATCCAAAAAATAAAAACACTTTTGCTGGAAAGGTCGTTTCTTTTCTGACATTTTTCACTTCCAAAGTGCAGCCTTGGGATGGAGAGAAATAAAGGTTCAAAATGTAAAAATAACTAAAGCAAGACAGAGTGGGTCGAAAAGGGGCCAGATTGATTTTATTCACACCCAAAACACATTAGTGCCATTTTACAGCGTTTGCCAGTGAAGCGCTACTTTTGTTTTCTTGTCTTTCTCTGAACAGCATTGTTTTCCCTGGGTGGGGAAGTGCACCATTCCTGGATGTACTGCAATACCTGCTTGATGGGCGGATTGGAAAACAAAATGCATACCGCGGCTCTGTATTCACGAATGTGGTCTTTTTAAACCATATTGCTTACGTTTTGTAAGGATATAAGCAATGGACATTGAAACTGGTCCCTTCCGGCCCTGTAGTCATGGCCTTAACTTTTCATGCAAAAGCACTCATTGATTTCTGAATAATAAGTGCAAAAGCGTTAAGGTAACCATGTTGTTCCTGCTTACATTTCACATGCTTTTACTTAATCTTACATTCCTTATGAGTGTTTGCTTTTTCCAGGATGTTGTCACTTTTTAGGTCGAGCCTAGAGCAGCGCGCATGCGCTGCTTGCTCGACTTTTAGTAAGGGGCTTCAGAAATCGCCCCAAGCTCACCACACACTTGTGCGTGTGTTTTTTTTCTTCCTCACAGGCTAATGGGCTTTGCGTGCGTCTTTCAAATAAAGACAGCACGCAATTGGGCAAAGGCGGGTGCATGTTTTTTTTAGGCAGCATATTGCTCTTGTCTAGTGCCTAATTTGAATTGAGTCGCCTCCAGGTGTTTATAGCGGGGCGCAATTGTGTTGTAGTTGAAGGCAGTGCGAGTTTCTCTCAGTGGGGCAGTATGGTGTTCAGTGGGGGAGAGGATGTGGCACTATGGTCAGAGCTGCCGAATTTGGAACTGGGGAACCAGGTTCAGCCTTCATGACCAGTCCACCAGACTACTCTCCTGAGAGAGCACATTTCCATGCTTAATCTTAGAAGGCCCAAAAGACCTTAGAAGAATGGTGTCTGAGCACCAGCAGGTGGACCATAGCGGTGGCAAGTGTGGGTTTATCTTGAAGGCCTGTCCACTACAACCCCTATTGAAGCTCACCTCAAGTCTTTTGGGCAGGCCTACGAAGCAGCACACCCTAGAGCAACAGTGACTCTGTCATTGAGGTAACAGGACCCTTGAACAGGAAGGCTCTAGGGCAGCGCGACCGATGAGATCGCACTGAGCGCTGACTTCAGGTGGGGGTGTCATGTTTGCAAGTATATTATGTTTCTAAAAGCACTTGCTGCCTCCTTCCTGGCCTCCAGCAATTTTTGGCAACAATAAAAATGTCATGTTAACTCCGGTGATTAATGTTCTTCCTAGAGAGAGAGAGATGGAGTTTTGTCAAGTGGAAGTTTTGACTTGTGGAAAAGTAGCGCAGAGGGTTAATGTGCCTGCTGCAAAGAACATGTACCATGCAGATCACTAAGTCCACATAAAGTAAATCGGCCAGTGGGTTACTGCTTTTGTCAGAGAGATCCTATTGTTACTTGCAGTTTAGAAGTCAAAATCCTAACATAGAACAATGAGCTATTAACTGTCATCTAAGAGCTGCATGCAAACTGCAAGATATAAATTACAGCGTTATGGTTTTTTCCCAGTCTTTGATGATATCCTAATGTTGCAAAAAGGGTTCATTTGGACAGAAATCAATTCTGGTTATTAAAGAGAACCCCCAACCATGGTATTACGTTCTAAATTCAGAGTTTGTGTTTCTCCAGATCAATCACTATTAAACTATACTGCCTACTATTATGATTGTCATGTGACTCCCAGTCCTTTGTCTTATGTAACATTACCTATTGTGATTTACACACGTATGATTGATTGTCTCTGTGTAATGTGTGATATAAAGTTCTCTGACACCCTACACTGGTATCAGTGGCGTTGTAAATCAAATTAAATGCATCTGAGCGAGAATGTGGTTATGGAGACTTGAGGGGCACTGTTAAAGGGTGGTAGTGAGGGAATCCGTGGCAGAGCGAGTCATTGGGGGGCACCAACATTGTCGCACAGGGCTCCACCAGCGCTAAAGGCGGCCACTTCTACTTCCTACAGTTCTAACACCAAATCAAAAACGTTGATTTGAAAACCCCTTGAATCTGAAGCATACCTTCAAGTCAATGTATGATTTAGCAGTGGTCTTGGTTGTTCTAAGTCTTTTTTATTTATGTACAATCTTTATTTGTTTGCAATGGTGTCTTGTAATTTTGTACTATATGTGTTGTGTTTTTGCACTTAACATAATTCTGGCGAGTAAAGAGCCCACACACAAAAAAGATTGTCCTACGTCTCTTAGCATGTGCGTGTGGGATACTGGTGAGAGGATTTACATGAAAACAAATTACGAAGTATTAATGTCATCCTAAGGTAGCACAATAATGGCACAGAAAGGACAAACGGGGGCGTGGCCAGCAGCATGGCCGAGTGAGACGTGCTTCGGCCGAGCTCCGGCTGTAAACTTTATCCGACACCTTATCCGGCGACCCGCAGGCCCGGAGAAAACTTATTTTTGCTGGCGGAATGTAGAAAAGTGCTCTGCTGCCATCAGGACAGGGTCCGAAGACTTTCAAGGGCGATCGAGAGCCGATCCCGAGGCTGAGCCGGTGAGCGCGACCCTGATCAAGATGGCGCCAAGGCGGACCTGAACGGAGTCGGAGTCAGAGCGTCGTGGAGATAGACGCCGGGCCGTGGAGATAGCGGCCGCCTGGGGACTGGTGCCGGGAGGAATATTGTCCTCTGTTCCCCCACTGGACTTAACATCGTGGCGCTGCTCGGACGATTGTGGGAGACTCTGCGAGGCCTGGCGCACCGCCGGAGGCTGGGGTCTCCTACGCCCCCTCTCCCGAGGCATCGGGCGCTGGACCCAGACATGTGGTGAACGCCGGCGCCGCGAGTGGAGAGCGGAGACGCGGCTCGGCTGGCCGGGGAGAGCCGGGAGAGGGAGCGTGACGCCTGAGGCACGGGGACGCCCGGAAGACAAAGCGCATACACAGCAGCGGCCGGGGGCCGGGCCTCTGGAGGACTATCGCCTCCGTGCATACGGAGAAGACCCTGACCCGCCTTGCCATCGCCAGGGACCAGGAAATATTCGGCCTTTCTACCGGGGGGGCGACGGCTGCCACCGGAGCCCCGAGGCGCTGGGCGCCCGACCTGGACATTGAGTGACTAAACGGCCCCGCCAGGTCCATCGGACCCACGAGGTGAGGAGACACGGCCTGGCTGGACGGAGGCATCGGGTGGTGGAGTGCGACGCCTGAGGGCACGGGGCTGCGAAGGGGGTGCTCCAGGACCCAGATCTAGCAGCGCTCTGGGGGAGGACACTAAGAGGAACATTGCCCCCGCAAAATAAGTACAGTAACTGCACCCCTCACCCCCTGTAGTGGCCCGCAACACCCAGAGACTGTTGTCCACTCGGAGAGGCGGGCGCCAGATGGTGGCCTGGTAGAGCGATCCCAGGCCAGGCAGAGGAAGAAGATTTGCGACGCCGTGTGGTGAGGGCGAGGCCCGAGGGGACTGCGGGGCTTGCGGGACGGCCAGACGCCGATGGTCCCCTAGGCACTACACAGAATACCCGGACGGAGGACCGACCCCATAGACGCATGTCCCCCTGTTGAGGCCGGGTGCGGGGGTAAGATGAGCCTGCCATAAGAGCCTAAATCCACAGGGTGCCCGGGCGGGAGCGGTTCCCACATAGAACCGGACAGAACAGGGCTGGGAGCCTCGACGCGGAGGCTCGTGAGCAGGTGACACGGGAGCGAGGGGACCTGCTCCTTGATTGATCTCCCCCGCGGCTTGGACACACTTCCCTCACACCTACTTGTGTGGTTCCAATCAGGGAAATTCATCATGGGCAAAGACAAAGATCCGAAGCCTTCCCGACAGGGGAAAATGGACCGCTACACGAAGGTCGTCACCCCCCCACCAGAGGAACGAATGGCCGCCCGCTCCGATACAGACACCCTTCTCCAGGCGATCCAAGAATCCAGGACGGCACTGGAGGGGAAAATAGGCGCCGTAGGCACGGAGGTGTCGCTACTGAGACAGGATCTACGGAACTTGACCGCCAGAGTCACAGAGTCAGAATCCAGACTCGGTGAGGCGGAAGATGCCCTCCAGGATTTACGCAAGGGAGTGACGACCCTACAGTCATCACATGCCGATTTACAGTGGCGAGTGGATGACGCGGAAAATATGGCACGCCGCAATAACCTCCGTTTTGTGGGCTTTAGGGAAGGGATTGAAGGAACAAACATGTCAGAGTTTCTCCACGCTTGGCTCCTGCGCACCTTCCCGACAGACAAATTCTCCACTTGCTTCGTCATCGAAAGGGCTCACAGGGCACTGATGGACCGCCCGTGGGAGCACAGCCCAGGCCTGTCATAGCACGCTTCTTAAACTTTCTTGACCGGGATATGATCCTCAGGGAAGCCAGGAAGCTCGGGGAGATCAGACACGAGAACTCACGCATAATGATTTTCCCTGACTATAGCAGAGAGGTGCAGAAACAGCGCCGCACTTTTGATTCAGTGAAGGCAAAACTGCGAGAACATAAGATACAATATATGCTACTCTTCCCTGCAAAACTGAAGGTGCTGTTCCAGGAGAGATCACATTTTTTCCAGACACCGGAGGAGGCATGGAAGTGGCTGGAGGAACGACCAGAGATGGGAAGACCTGGGGGGACTGCACGCCGTGCCCAACCACTGGGGGAGGCGGCCAAGAGACATACGGGTCCCCGACGATCTCTGAGGCCCCGACAAACACGCAGGGACCGCCCTCAGGAGGTGACCCCATATGCGACAAGAGACCCAGGCAGATCCCGGAGGCGTAGCGGCCGCTCACTGGACTCTCACCTCTCGGGGGGTTCGCGCTCCCTCCGCCTCTCTGACCACCCAGGCCCAGACACAGAAGCTGATAATAGAGACACTACCTCTGAAGAAGAAGAAACGGTGGGACCCTCGCTGCATCCTTTGGTGGTGGAAATAGTGGCAATGGAGCAAGACGGAGCGGCGGATGCCCTGGCCTCCCCCGGAGAACCACCGGACTCACATTCATGAATAAGGGCTTCCGTGGTTGACCGTGGAACCAGATTGAGATGCCGGAGCTCACCTGATGGACATTCGCCCATCCACGCCCCCCTCTTACTATTCTGCAGCTCCACGTGCTGATCCCTGCGAAGCGTAAGAAGACCAACATAAAACCGGCAGGAGAACAGTTTGGGAGTAATTGCGGACTGGGGCTGTGTGTAGCCCTTCTTTCCCTTCCTTTCCTACTCTTCTGAGTCTTTCCCTCACTGCCTAGTTTCTCCTTTTTCTTGAAGCAGGGACTTCTCGTTAGTGGCCCTCCATCTCTGGGGAAGCCACAGTCACTGCAAAGTTGTTGGGACTGCCGCGGGAGTTGGACCTTGTGGCTTAAGTTGGGATCCGGGGAGGGCGATAGACCTCCACTACCCTGAGGCACAACCTCGAGGGACCGACGGAGGATGAGACAACGGGGAAGAGGGAGGTGGGGTGGGGGGTTGGGATGGAGGGATTATCAGCAGTTTATTTTGTATGGGTTTTATTTTTTATGTTTTCTTTGTTGCACAGCAGTCACAGGATCATACCAGCATGCGCTCTGGTACACTCCCCTTACCTGGGACACGACATAGCTACTCGGGCTTATGGGACCAGGGACAGAAAATAGACAACCAGGGAACGAGTCAGAGACCGGCCCCTTCACAGTACTTACCTGGAACGAAAATGGCCTGGGGGATAAAATTAAACGAGGACTGGTAAACACCTATGTAAAACGGATTCACCCGGATGTGGTACTCCTACAGGAGACCCATCTTAGAGGCACGAAGTGTGGGTTTCTGGCGAGGGGAGCATACACAGTTTTGGCACATGCGGGATACACCTCGGGCTCGAGGGGGGTAGCCATCCTGATTAAAAAGTCCCCCCCCTACAAGGTGACACGCACTTGGACGGACTCTCAGGGTACATTCGTGGGGGTGACGGGCACATGTGGGAGACGTAAGGTCACCATTATATCCGTATATGCCCCGCCAAGGCTGCAAGCAAGGACCCTCCACGGGTTAACAGATATTTTGTTGGAGACAACAGACACGCTGCAGATCATTGGGGGAGACTTCAATGATGTCATGTTTACCCCTAAGGACCGTTCTGGAGACTGTGCGGACCCCTCTCCGATTACGCATCTAGCCCGACTGACAGATACCCTTGGCTTGGTTGATGTGTGGCGAGCCCTACACCCAGATACACAACAGTACTCGTATTACTCTGGGGCGCACAGGGTCCACTCACGCCTGGACTATATTTTTCTCCCCAGAAATACCTCTGGGGAAATCTACAAGGCAGATTATTTAGCCCGTGGAATCTCGGATCATTCACCCCTGCTGGTGAAAGGAGGGGGAAGGTCCCGGGGCAGACAAAAAACCTGGAGACTATCGGCTTGGGATTTACAGAATAAAGAAGTGTTGCAGGGACTCCGGGCTGACACAAAAGTTTATTTCTCAGAAAATACGGGTACGGTGCAGTCAGGAGTTATATTGTGGGAGGCCTACAAGACGGTCCTCCGAGATAGGGCTCAAAATCGTATAGCCTGGGAAAAACGGAGGGCGCGGGAGGAGATAGCCACCCTGGAATCCCAAATCCTGGCGCTAGAACAGAGCTACCTAGTGGATAGGGACCCACAGGTGCACCGACAGTTGACAGATGCACAACAACATTACAGGGCTTTGGTTACCGAAGAGGCTAAAACGCAGGCGCAAGCGGTTCTCCATAGATTATATGATGTCGGGGATAAGTCTGGCAAGCTATTGGCCTGGCTCAGCCGTAAGGAACTGGAAGCCCGGTGGGTGGAGAAGGTTGTGGATCACATGGGGAGGGAGCAGACGGGTGATGAGCAAATAGTACGGACGTTTGCCTCCTATTTCCAGGCCTTTTATAAGGCCCGGGAGCTGAGACCCTCGTCGGACATCTCAACATACCTGGAAGCTATCCAGACCCCGAGCCTGGGTGAGGCGGAACGGGACGGGCTGGAAGCAGACATAACAATTGAGGAACTTAAGAAAGCAATTACGAAATTACGTCCCGGGAAATCCCCAGGTCCAAACGGGTTGCCCGCCGAATTTTATAAGAAAGGAGCAGATCTCCTGGCCGTGCACCTTCTGGCCTTGTTTTGCGACGCGGCCCGGGATGGTGTTCTACCCCTGGACCTCTGAATGGCTACCATTATCCCCATTTACAAGGTGGGGAAGCCCCCGGAGGACTGTGCTTCATATCGCCCCATCTCCCTCCTCAATATCGAAGTCAAACTCCTAGCGACTATACTGGCCCTTCGTCTACGCCAGGTCATCTCGGCTCTGGTACATCGAGACCAGACGGGATTCCTACCAGGTCGGGCAACTAGATACAATCTAAGAAGGACCCACAATTGGCTTATGGAGGTGCAGAACCGGGAAGAACCCCATATGTTTCTCTCCCTAGATGCAGAAAAAGCATTCGACGCTGTCCACTGGCCCTTTTTAGAGGCGACCCTAACTAAGTTTGGGGTTGGCCCCAAGTTCCGGGCATGGATCGGACTCCTATACACGGACCCCCGTGCCCGAGTTAAAGTGAACGGAATATTGTCCGACGACTTCCCCATTCGGAGGGGGACACGACAGGGATGCCCGCTTTCCCCCCTACTATTTGCCCTCACGATCGAAATAGTGGCATGTCAGATCCGACAGACACCGGAGATTCGAGGGTTCCAAATCACACCGAATGATACGGGGGAAGAGAAGATTTCATTATATGCCGATGATATCTTAATATATGTTACCAGACCGGTTGACACGATCCCAGCCCTGTTTGAGCTCATGGGCGAGTATGGGTCCTATTCGGGATACGCCATAAATTGGCACAAATTGAACATATACAGCCCCAGAACCCTGAAGGACTGGCCCCCTCTCCCAGGGGCCCTCCAGGTGGCACCGACGGGATTTACCTACTTGGGAATCTACCTCACTATAGACAGAACAATCTCCTATCAGCATAATATACAGAGGGTCATCACGAACTTTGCAGCGGATGCGCTGAGGTGGAAAACACTCCCCCCTCACAATACTTGGCCGAGCAGCAATGTTCAAAATGATCACCCTGCCTCGGTTTCTTTACGCCCTCCAAAATGAGTATTTCCCCATCCCTAGGCAAACCTTCCGGAAGATAGATGCAGAGCTGCGTTCCCTGCTGTGGCTCGGGAAACACCCGAGGATTGCGCTGAGAACGTTACAGCGGAATCAATATAATGGGGGGATATCTCTTCCGGATATTGAGGCATACTATTGGGTGGAACACCTGACACCGCTGAATGAGTGGATACATGCATCGGCAGACCACCCCACATACAGGTTAGAGAGGGACACTGTGGGACACCGTACTTCCCTACACTTCCTTTATGGGGGGAGAGCAGGGGCCGTCTACTACCCGCTACACAGGTTACATTGGAGGTCTGGGACAGAGCGACCAAGGTAACGGGCTGGACACACAAACCGACGCAGCAGACACCGCTCTGGCATTGTGCATGGATGAGGGAGCTGCACAAACTCAGGGGCTTTGGGGGTTGGGACGCCATAGGCATCTCCACCTTGGGAGACGTGGTAGCCAAAGGGGACCTCAAAACTTTTAGGACCTTAGCGTCAGAGTTTGGACTACATACCACCCAAATTTTTAAATACGCGCAGCTGAGGCATGCCTGGGCGGCGGAACGTTCGCTCGCTTCCCAGCTGCCGGAGTATGCACCACTGGAAGGGCGCCTATTACAGGAAGAGATGCACCAAAAGGCGGTGTCTCTGACATACCGAACCCTGAATAATAATATGCCGGACGGGCTGGGGAAACTGAGGGAGACATGGGAACGGAACCTGGGAGAACTAGAGACGGTCGACTGGGAGGCTGCCTTGATGCACCACAGAGAGGTGGCTATTAAGTCTCGCCTTAGACTTATACAATATAAGATACTGCATAGGATATACTACGACAGAGCCCGCTTACACCGTATGGGTCGTGCCAGCGAACCGCATTGCCTGCGATGTGGACGGCCACAGGGGGACTTTTATCACACTATTTGGGAGTGCCCTGTCATTCAAGCCTACTGGGTGCAAGTCTTGGGAGAATTAAGCAAGATCCTGAACGCAACTTTACCCCTCAATCCCAAATTTATTCTCTTGGGCATACCCGGGGATGTTGACCTGGGGCGTCCACTGCTTATTTTTGCCTTGCTGGCATTAGTGGTGGCGAAGAGAGATGTGGCTCGCACCTGGGGGGCAACGCTGCCTCCCCAGCTTGGAGAATGGAAGAGGGAGATGGACATGTATATGGCGGCAGAAAGAATCACCTACACAGCGAGAGGGTGCCCCCGGAAATTCCGTAAGGTGTGGGGAAACTGGAGGAAATACTATGGAATGGAGGCGGGGCTGGGAGCAGAATAGCTGGTTTTGCGCCTGGAAGTACTGACGTAGTCCTGTTGCGGGAACCAGGGTGTATGTCTCCCAGTTTCCGGAAGCGACACAGAGGGAGCATTAGACCGGGTTTGAACACTTGCACGGCCGGGGGGCCGCAGACTCTAGAAGCCCGGGGAGACGGGGGGGACGTGCCAAGTAATACGATGTTGAGTATAGAGCATTGTCTATGCATGCCTGGAATTAACTGTGACATGTTTGTTGAAGTGCGTTGGTTTAAAATGCAAATAAAAATATTTTTAAAAAAATAATAATAATGGCACAGAAAGATAAGAGAGCCTTTTGAAATTTGCAATTATATCCATGGTGTGAGAGGTTTTCTCTTGTGTCATTTTATATTTTGAATGATCCGCCCCTCATTACCTCAACAGGGTCTCCCCCCTTTATGAGGCAGAACTCGAAATTGTATCATGCACTCATCTGGAAACAATCAGTTAACGAGGAGTAAATAATATCCATCTTTGTGAGACCTGCACCGCGCTTTTCCATCCAATGTGACAAATGTAATCCATTTAATACAGTTTTAAAATATATGGACTTATTTCATTTGTATATTTATCTTTTTGTCCATGTTACTGATATCCACGTTAGGTCTCTTCAGTGACGCCAAATAAGATCAATAGTCCTGCGATGTCACTTTCTGCGATGTCACTTTCTGCGATGTCACTTTCTGTGATGTTACCAAGGGCGGCTCCTCCACTAGGGCGGAGGAGCATCACCCCACTGCTTTCTCACAGTGCGAGAAGCAGAAACACAAAATGCTAAAACTACCATTTTATGTTTCTGCTTCTCGCACTGCGAGAAAGCAGAAGTGTTTGGTTGGGGGCGGGCGGGTCTGCTTTAGGGCAGAGGAGGAGTGCCTTGCCCACTGCTAAGGGCGCTGACTGTTTGGTCGGCCCTCCGGGGCCGACCAAACCAGTCATGCACATTCTGGCCTTTCTCCATGTAGGCTGCAATGCAGCCTACATGGAGAAAATGGCCTCCCCATAGGCGCCTGGCTGGTCAGCGTCCCGACTACTCACGATGCTGCCATTGCAGCGTTGTGATTGGCTTAGGGGAGGGGAGGGAGGCTGCCTGCTTCCTGTTCCTGCCAGAGGCAGGAAAGCAGGAGAGCAGGTCAGGAGCAGAGACGACGCGAGACCCGGGAAGGTAAGTTTATTTTATTTTTAAATTAACCCGCCCCCGCGCGACCCCCCCACCCGCGAGTCATGCTGGCCACGACTGGATGTTACATGCAAATTAGAGGGGCCTCACATCTTCCCTTTCGCCCGGGGCCCCAGAAGTTCTAGGACCGGCCCTGCTGGGAGTATCGAGACAGATGGTACCAATATAACAAGTAATGAGCGCAGTGGATGGATGACAACATGATGGTCGTCAGAAAAAATACTTGTTTCTTCCATGAGAAAAGGAGATGTGATGTTGCTCGGAATGATGATAGAACAATGCATACAAATGAACCAACGCCTGTGAAATAAATCACATGGAAATGCCAGGTAGTTGGAAACCCTGTGGAATGAAAACATCATCAAAATAAGATGTCAAAAAGAACACGTTTCTCTTCTGAATATTTATTTACATACATTTGATACGTCTATTACTGGGACTGCATAGGATTTGTAAGCCATCTAATCTTCAGTTTCCTCCACGGAGTCCTGCATTTTATACCTCACCTTACACACATCCAACGCACAAGCTTGGAAATGCTCCTGAAAATATAACATTATGAGTTCAGACACTGGCTGTGGGACTCAGCAAGGGTGTGTAATGGAATGTAAACAAGCTAGCCTGTGATCTGTTGTGGCTGTGGGACTCAGCAAGGGTGTGTAATGGAATGTAAACAAGCTAGCCTGTGATCTGTTGTGGCTGTGGGACTCAGCAAGGCTGTGTAATGGAATGTAAACAAGCTAGCCTGTGATCTGTTGTGGCTGTGGGACTCAGCAAGGGTGTGTAATGGAATGTAAACAAGCTAGCCTGTGATCTGTTGTGGCTGTGGGACTCAGCAAGGCTGTGTAATGGAATGTAAACAAGCTAGCCTGTGATCTGTTGTGGCTGTGGGACTCAGCAAGGGTGTGTAATGGAATGTAAACAAGCTAGCCTGTGATCTGTTGTGGTTTAAAATATATCTTGTCCGTGTCCTTGATCAAGTAATTATTGATCGTCCCTGCTAAGAGATGTGCCCGATAAATGTTTAATTAGAATCTGTCTATCTGAAGAATGGCATTATTTGTGGTAGATACGCTGTCAGTGCTCATATGGATGTAGACTGTAGTGTTTTGGTATAAACTGCCGTCTCGGAGAACACATCCCTTGCTACAGTGCTACATTGCTTTGACTGTTTTGTAGTGCCATATGCTCAATATGCCTGCTTTTTGGAGCTTTGCGGCGATAATTAAACAGAACTGCTGTTGAAGAAGTGGACTTGATGAAGGCTGTTCATTATTCTTGCTAAGCTTGGCTGAGTAGCTGGGTTTTGAGATCCATCCTGAATTTATTATGCTCTGTATTTGGTTTCTCAATCTCTGCATAATGGACTTGTACTACTGGTCGCATGATGTTTCGATGCTTGTTTTTTCATGGTCTCATAGCATGTTCCATCCTGAGCACGAGTACCAATTACAATACTTACTATTCCATCATTGCGCATTCTCCCCACCGTCTACCTTCGGCTGCTCCGATAGTACCACCACCCACTCGCCTTCCCTAGATCGACTCCCACCCATCCGTAGGCATCCCCTCCACTGTTTCTTTTGCCTATGCATAGAAAGCCTCAGTGTGTTCCGCAAAGGATAATACATTAATAATTCTGTTGTCGAAATGTGCTGCAGAGGAAGGGATTTTTAAACAAATGAGGTGTAATCTGCCCACTTTAACTGGAGAGTGACAAGCAAAAAAGGGGCTAAGTGATGTGGCAGGGTTACAATGGGTGGTTGTACTGAAAGTGCAGCAGGATTAGCTGCTGCCAGGTCACAGTGGCGCCCAAGTGTTAAGTGGCGAGCAGGTTTATTAGGACAGCTTTAGAGACAATGAAACCTACATGTTGTACTAGTACAACTCAAGTTTATTAGTTAATTGATTTAGACCTCGACTGTGGTCAAATATATAAAAGAGTAATACAACATATATCATATATAAATAAAATCTATTGAACTCTGTAGGAATTTTTGCTATGAATATATAATTTTATATTGTGAATGTATTCTTCTGATGCTACTAATTTTATGACTATAATGTAAACCCTCAGGCAACCAGTCTCTTTACTTTACAAATACAATATTACATGATTACCAGGACTCAACAACACATGACTATTAGAAACACTACAAACATATTTTATTATCAATATTAAAAAAATATACACAAACATGACAAATACATAAATATATAAAATACAGCCTAATATCATCGATGATATTAGGCTATTGGAATTTCTGCCATGCGCCATATCTTGATCCATACAACACAATATATGTTTGAAGGGTTATCTTCCAGATCAGTATGTGTATATCGACATGAGAATGATTTATAAACAATTTGGTAGTTCATTATTTGTCTATTTGGTGAAAACTATGACTGTGTATGGGTTATGACAGGTGTGGATGATTGTATTGGTTAGTTTTAGAGCTGCATTTTATATATTTATGTCTTTGTCATGTGTATTGAATATCGATTTGTCAGTTATTCCTGGACAAACCATTGCCAATATCTTTGGTTACACACTTATAAGGTGCCAAAAAAACAAGACTTATTAGCAATGCCAATAGCTCAAAAATAAAATCCAAACTACCAAGCTCTAATTGGGTGTTTTATGTATGCTAAAAAAAAATATTACTGCACATAGCTCAGAAGGTACATTTTGTATTTTTAGCCTTCAGGCTACTTTAGCCTTAAAACTAATTGTAAAGCTGTTCCACATTTTCTTTTTAAGCAAAAAAGCTAGAACAAGATTTTTCAGTAGCACACAATTCATTACTTTGTAGTAGTGTTTAGAAACATAGTTGTGCTATAAAAACATTGCCATAGCCAATACGTCTCGCCTTTCAGGACATACAAGTATTTAGTTATGCAGCACAATAACCTTGGTGCAACAACATCAACTGTTGCGTGTCTAAACACTTATAAGGTCCCAAAGGCGAGACCTATTGGCTATGCCAATGCTTGTTTCTGTATTGGCTTTGATAATAATTAGTTGTGGTAATACTGATTAAGCGAAGTGACTTTGGCACTCAGTAGACGAAGAAGTGTTTAAGGGTGAATTGAGGAAATAAAGAAAAAAGGCTTATCAGTGACCAACAGCATGGGAGAAGACGGACAGCCCCACAAGAAACCCAGACAGAACTGATCATTAAAAGAAAAATAATTTAAGAATGGGATGGGGAGGAATGGTGACATTAGAGACGTCCCTGTGTAAATCCGATGCCCTTGCATATTGAACTAAGTCACTAGGAGGGAGGGACTGTGGGCCAAATTGGAATATGGAGGAATTACAGCAGGAATATGAACTTGCCAACAGTCAGTAATTACGGTATGTACAAGTAAAACATGCCCTGGTGGGACACGGGAGGAAGAGACGGAGGTGGAGGATCATTCGGCGCTAGAGTACTGAACATTGGTGAATAACTGAGAACCCTTTTTTGGACACAGTTCATTAAAAACGTGAGTGAGATCTGGGAATGTTTGAGGACGAAGACTGGAGGGAGGCACGTCTCGTCACCCGCAAGAGGTTGCCATAAAGGCTGGATTTCAGCTTGTGAAGCTTAAAATACCACACGGGGCATATTATCCAAGGACCTGGCTCTTCTGAATGGGGAAAACTGATGCTGATAAGCGACTGCGGGGATGTGGACAGACGGGGACACTGCTACACAGGAAACAACCTTTACAACGTGGCTTGTACCATGCTGTGCCTTTACAACGCGGTCCGAACCACGAATGGGTCTTTACATCGCATTCCTTTACCACGCAAGTCATTACAACGACTTGAGTTGGAATAGTAAATTATACTATTACAAAGTCCAGCCCTTTCCTTAAGGCAAGTCGTTGTAACGACTTGCATGGTAAAGGAATCGGACCGCGTCGTAAAGGGACTGCGTGGTAAATGCATGCGTAACCCTGCTACACACTCTCTGCGGGTGCCCTAGGTTGAGGCCATATTGGACTTTAATGGTCCAGAGTATCTCAGCGGCCATAAAGGAGCCCCTGACGCTCAACCCTTCACTGGCCTTTTTGGGAATATGGGGAGACCAGACGTTACTTAAGTACACACTGTTATTGTGTAATGCGGCATTGATGGTCGCTAGACGCGATGTTGCACGGATATGCGGGACAGTGGAGGTGCCTACTTTGGATATCTGGACAATTGGAATGGACTTGTGTATGCAAGCCGAGCATTCAGTACACATGGCCAGAGGGTATCGGAGAAAATTCAACAAAATATAGGGCACATGGAGGAATACAGTGACATGGTCTGAGATTGTGGGGCGCTTGGGAAGTTTGGGGCCAGAATGAGATCTGGTCCTAACTAAAGACTCTAACCACACCTGTGGGATGCTTAGAAAACCTGCTTATGGGAATGGATGGCGTTGTTTTGATGGAACATTTGTAGGTTAATACTGCATATACCGACTGGACTGTGTGTAATGGAAAGGAGTCTCTATATCTGAAAGAGACACGTTAGTGATAGATTCCTTACCTTAGAATATCCCCAGGCGTCAGGCTGGATCCGGAAAGTTTTGCGTAGCAGTACCCTTGCGCGTCGGTAGGCGGCGTCGTGCGGCTCCGCGTCCGTCGTCGGCGTCGTGATCGCCGGGATGACGTCGCGGGCAGTACTTAGGCGCCGCCCCTGCGCGCTGACGTCAGTTCTTCTTTTTCCGCGCCAGTAAGCGCAGATCCGGGAAGAGCAGTGCCCTGGTCAATTTTTGACCATACTTTTGGTGATTTTTCACTGTTTTTTTTTCCAGCCTTCAGGTGTCGTAGGGATGCCCGGCTTCAAGCGATGCGGCGCCTGTGCGCGGATGATGTCCGTCACCGACCCGCATTGGGAGTGTCTCTTCTGCCTCGGCCGAGGCCACGACACCGAGTCTTGTCCCGAATGCCAGGCCCTCAACCCGAAGGCTTTGCGAGAGCGGTCTCGAAAGCTCCTCGAGGCCCGGCATTCGGCTCCGCGGAAGCCCCGGTCGCATGAGAGGTCCAGGGGTCGCCGCGGAGTGCACACCGGTCGTCGGCGTCGAAGTCTTCTTCGTCCGGTAAGTCTCGACACAAGAAGTCCAAGAAGCATCGTCGCTCTCGGACTTCGCCTCGCCGGTCTCGCGACTCGGCTGAGGCCCCTCCCGGCACCGTCCCCGCCCCCGCGGCCCCGGACTTGCCTGTGGAGTCGCCCCCGTCATACCCGCCCTTCCCGGGTTCGGGGGCGGATCCGGCCAAGGTACAGGAGTTCCTGTCGGCCATGGCCCGCCTCTTCGGGCCTTCAGGCCCCTCCGGTGCGCCTTCGGGCCCCGCGGGCCCTGATGGGGCTGATCCGGCGTCGCCGGCGGCTCCGGCCCCGGCGCCGCCCGAGCCTCCAGCCTCGATCCCGGCTCCGGCTCCGGCCCCGGCCTCGATCCCGGCTCCACAACCCCCATCGACGCCGGTCGACCTCACGACACCTCCGCCGGCGCCGATGTCTCCGGTGCCGCTCTCGACGCCGCCCTGGGCTCCGGGCGGCGTCGTCCCCCAGTTCCTTCCGGCTCCGGACTTGGACCCGGAGCGACGTCGCTCGACGCCGGCTCCGGCGCCGATGGGACCTTGGGTCCCAACTGTCCCTCCTCCTCCTTATTTTGAACCAGAGGAGGACCAGGAGGACTGGGAGGGGTCTGATGACCCTCTGACACGCAACTGTCAGTATGATGAGGACTGGACAGAGAGTCTAGGGGAGGCCAGTGGTCTGGATACTTCTCCTGACACTGGCATGCTGTCTCCTCCCGTGGCTACGGAGGAGGGGGCCAACTTTGGTACGGTGTTGCGTAGGGCTGCTGGGGCCTTACGTCTCCAGCTCCCTACTTTGACGGTCAAGCCTAACATCTTGACAGAGGTGCTTCAGCCGGCAGCCTCCTCTGCGGAGACTGTGCTGCCGTTTAACGACGCCCTCACGGACGTTCTTTGGGCGCCTGGTCCAAGCCCAACACAGGGGCTCCTGTGGATCGGAACGTGTCACGACGCCATCGCCCCGCTCCGGGCGACCCCCTGTTTCTTTCTGTCCACCCCACTCCTGAGAGCTTGGTTGTCCAAGCCTCCGCTTCCCAAACCGCCTTCCCTACCGCTCCTCCGGATAGGGAATCCAAACGCCTGGATCAGTTTGGGAAGAAAGGTTTTTCTTCCTCCAGTGCTGGCTTGCGGTCCGTTAACACCGCTTGTCTTTTGGGCCGATATACCCACTCTCTGTGGGATTCGGTGGCGGATGTTTTGCCCCAGTGCCCTGAGGAGGTCCAGGCACTGCTTTCCCGCGCCATTGCGGAAGGAAGGGATGCGGCCAAATACACTATCCGTTGTGGCCTTGACACCGCCGACTCGCTGGGCAGGTCGATTGCAACGACGGTGGCGCTCCGACGCCACGCCTGGCTGAGAACCACTGGTTTTTCAGGGGATGTCCAGAATACTCTCATGGACATGCCCTTTGATGGAGTCGGTCTTTTTGGGTCCAAAGCAGACCATGCGTTGGAGCGCTTTAAGGACTCACGGGCTACTGCCAAGTCCCTGGGCCTTTCTGCTACACGCCCTCCGCTGCCTTCTGCTTTTCGCCCCTATCGTGGCCACGGTAGGGGCGCCCTTCACGTCAGCAGCCCAGCCACCGGCCCGCGCAGCAGGCGTCTTCGCGTGGCCGAGGACGTGGATTCCGCCGTGGCGGATCGGGCAACCAGCGTGCGGGTCAGGCCACCACCTCCAACCCGTCCGCGGCCTCCAAGCTCTCCTAGTCCCTCCTTTCAGGTGCACGGCACGCCAGTAGGGGGCAGGGTCCGCCATCACCTTCCCCACTGGCGCACCATCACCTCGGACAGGTGGGTCTTGGACATTGTCCGAAGGGGCTACTCCCTCCCCTTCGAGACCACCCCCCAGCCATGCCACCTCAATTCCACCGCATGTCAGGGGATCACTTGGTGCTTCTACAGAAGGAAGTCACGGCCCTCTTGACCAAGAGGGCCATCGAGCATGTTCCGACCCCAGAAGTAGGGCGTGGTTGCTACTCCCACTACTTTCTGGTGCCCAAAAGGACAAGGAGGACATGCGTCCTATCTTGGACCTCCGGAACGTCAATCGCTTCCTCCGGAAGGAGAAGTTCAAGATGCTCACCCTAGCTCAGGTCTTGACTGCCCTCGACCCTGGAGACTGGTTGGTAGCGTTGGACTTGCAGGACGCGTATTTCCACATCCCCGTCCTGCCGGCCCACCGGCGTTACCTTCGGTTCACGGTAGGCCCCGAGCATTTTCAGTTCACCGTGCTCCCTTTGGCCTTACCAGTGCCCCTCGGGTGTTCACGAAAGTGATGGCGGTGGTCGCAGCTCATCTGCGCCGGGCAGGGGTTTCAGTCTTCCCCTACCTCGACTACTGGCTGCTGAAGGCGGGCTCGTCCCAGGCAGTCGTCTCCCACCTCCAGACTACGGCCGAACTCCTGCACTCGCTGGGGTTCTCCATCAATGTGCCGAAGTCGCATCTGATTCCTTCTCCACAGCTCCTTTTCATCGGAGCAGTTCTGGACACGACGCGGTTTCGGGCCTATCCTCCCGAACGGCGAGTCCGGGATATTCAGGCTATGATTCCGATCTTTCGGCCTTTATCCTGGGTTTCGGTAAGGATGACCCTGAGGCTGCTGGGCCTCATGGCCTCCTGCATCCTGCTGGTCAATCATGCCAGATGGCATATGCGGGCTCTGCAGTGGGACCTGAAGTTCCAGTGGGCGCAGCACCAGGGCAACCTGTCCGATCACGTCCAGATCTCGGAGGGGACTGCAAAACAGTTGCAGTGGTGGCTCTCGGACCGGCAATGGGTCATGGGCAGATCCCTCTCCCTTCCCCAGCCAGAGCATACAGTTGTGACGGACGCGTCCCTTCTGGGATGGGGCGGTCACATGGGAGAGGCGGAGATCAGAGGCCTCTGGTCTCCGGCGGAGTCCCGGCTCCATATCAACCTTCTGGAGCTCCGGGCGATCCGGCTTGCACTCAAGGCATTCCTTCCCTCTGTCAAAGGGAAGGTAGTGCAGGTGTTCACAGACAACACCACCGCCATGTGGTACTGCAACAAACAGGGCGGGGTGGGGTCTTGGACCCTTTGTCAGGAGGCTCTGCGCCTCTGGACATGGCTGGAACATCAGGGCATGTTCCTGATGGTTCAACACCTGGCAGGTTCTCTGAACGCCAGGGCGGACGAACCTCAGCCGCAGGTGCATGATGGATCACGAATGGCGTCTTCACTCGGAAGTGGCGCAAGGACTCTTTCTACAGTGGGGAGAGCCTTGGTTAGATCTATTCGCCTCCGAAGAGAACGCGCAATGTCATCAGTTCTGCGCGTTGGAATTTCCAAGGCGGCACTCGCCGGCGACGCTTTCGTCGCGAGTGGAGTTGCGGTCTGTTATACGCCTTTCCGCCTATACCACTTCTACCCAGAGTGTTGAAGAAGATTCGGCACGACCGGGCCCAAGTCATTCTTGTGGCTCCGGACTGGGCTCGAAGAGTTTGGTATCCCGAGCTACTCAATATGAGCATAGATCCCCCGATCCGTCTGCCTCTTCGGGAGGATCTTCTGTCGCAGCAGCAGGGGACGGTCCTCCACCCGAACCTGTCCAGTCTACACCTGCTTGCGTGGAGATTGAGCGGCGGCAGTTGATTCCTTTCGACTTGCCTCCCGAAGTTTGTGATGTGATTCTGGCAGCCAGGCGTCCCTCCACTAAGGTGGTATACGCCTGCAGGTGGAACAAATTTGTGGCATGGTGCACAGCAAAGGCTGTGAATCCCCTTTCTGCCCCTCTTTCTGAGGTCCTTCTGTTCCTTCTTTCTCTGGCCCAACAGGGTTCTGCCCTGGGTACCATCAAGGGTTATCTTTGTGCTATCTCGGCCTTCCTCAGGCTCCCTGATCAGCCCTCCCTTTTCAAGTCCCCTGTTGTTAACAGGTTCTTAAAAGGCATTACTCACCTCTTCCCTCCTGTTCCGTTTGTAATGCCTCAGTGGGACTTGAACTTGGTTCTTACCTTTTAATATGCGCTCCCTTTGAGCCTCTGCATAACTGTCCTCTTCGTCTTCTGACTCTAAAGGCAGCCTTTCTGGTGGCCATCACCTCCGCTCGGCGGGTGAGTGAGCTCCAGGCTCTTTCTTGCAAACCTCCCTTTCTGTCTGTTCATCCAGACAAGGTTGTTCTTCGGACGCGTCCGTCCTTCTTGCCAAAGGTGGTTACTGCTTTCCACATTGGGCAGACCATCACTTTGCCCACCTTCTTTCCGCCTCCGCATCCTTCCAGAGAGGAAGAGAGGCTCCACCGTCTGGACCCAAAACGTGCGCTCTCCTTCTATATCGACCGCACGAAACACTTCCGGGTGGATGACCAGCTCTTTGTTGGCTACGTGGGCGCCAAAAAGGTCGGGCGGTGCACAAGAGGACCATCTCCCGCTGGGTTACCTTGTGCATCAAGACCTGCTATTCTTTGGCTAAGAAGGAGCCTCCTGTTGGGCTGCGTGCCCATTCCACCAGGGCAACGGCTGCTACCACGGCCTTGGGCCGCGGTGTTCCGCTGCCGGTTATCTGTCAGGCAGCTACGTGGGCCTCGCTGCACACGTTTACTAAGCATTACTGCCTTGACA
Source organism: Calotriton arnoldi (assembly GCA_963921515.1). NCBI lineage: Eukaryota > Metazoa > Chordata > Amphibia > Caudata > Salamandridae > Calotriton > Calotriton arnoldi. The sequence goes on along the minus strand of CAWUFW010001334.1, from coordinate 1,878,015 downwards.
GTCAGGTCCGGAGGGACGGCTTCTTTGGCCGTTCTGTCCTCCAGGACTTCCTTGTCTGATCTTTGTTCGCAGACCCACCACCGGGGCTGGTATTGCTGGGGTATCTATTCTAAGGTAAGGAATCTATCACTAACGTGTCTCTTTCAGATGCACAAGTTACTAACTTGTGTAACGATATATCTGTAAGAGACAGTAGTTAGTGATAGATTCCTTACCGCCCCACCCATCCTCCCCGTTCTGCGAACTGATTTCTAGGGTTAAGGACATCCCTTTCAGGGCCCTAGTATTTTTCAGACACCTGTGTCAGCTTCTTGCATGGCTCTGCGTTCCTGGCGCGGAAAGTCGTGTACAGAACTGACGTCAGCGCGCAGGGGCGGCGCCTAAGTACTGCCCGCGACGTCATCCCGGCGATCACGACGCCGACGACGGACGCGGAGCCGCACGACGCCGCCTACCGACGCGCAAGGGTACTGCTACGCAAAACTTTCCGGATCCAGCCTGACGCCTGGGGATATTCTAAGGTAAGGAATCTATCACTAACTACTGTCTCTTACAGATATATCGTTACACAAGTTAGTAACTTGTGCGTTAATGCCCGATGTTATTGTTTACATTAACGATGTTGTATACTCGTAATAAAAAGAATAAAAAAAAAAAAAACAATGAGCAACAAAATGTACATGAATTGGCCAGAGTAGTAGTGCCACACAGACAACGTCATCTTGCATTGGATTATAATTCAATGCTCGATGATTCACTGAAGAATAACATCAATGGTCATGAACATGAAATGGTCTGGAACACTGAGTAAGAAGCCATCCAACTGAAGTAGGCCATTGACCAATTGTTTCAAGCTTGAAAGCCATATCCTTAAAACTGGGACACTTGCAACTCACTATATAAGGGTGAGTTGTTAATGTTGAATGAAACAGGGACGGCAACGACATCAAAATGGTTTTAATAATATACAGTAACTGTACCATGATGATGAAGAACATATGCACAACCCCAATAAAATTTGGTTTGTAACTCACTATATACAAGATACATTTTATTAAGCACTAAACCTAAATTGTTAAGATACTAATATGCTTAGAGGATGGGGGTAAATGATTGTCAACAATGACAATCTTTGCTCAAGATGGAGCTACTTGTTTGGCGTGGCTTTCTATATGGTTTTTATAATGTTACAAGCCCTGAATACCATCAGACTGCGCTATGGGACTCCTCTCTATTCAGAAATCACCAAATATCTCACAAAAAGACTGCAAACCATCCAGACATAATAGCCAGACTCCTCCTCTACCTCCCACGCAGTTATCCCATCACACCACACCTGAGGGAGCTTCACCGACTCCCGATACGCAAGCGCGTACCGTTAAAACTACTTACCTATACATACAAAGCACAAGACAACATGGGTCCAGTCTATTTGAACAGCCGCATACACTTCCACCCACCATCCAGGCATCTCGGCTCAGCCGGATTCTTCCTAGCAATCGTCCCACACATTCACAGAAGCAGAACTGGAGGTCGACCCTTCTTTTACATCGCTCTTACAGCATGGAACAACCTCCCACTTCACATCAGAGTCTCCTTCTTGCTTCTGGATTTCTCTAAGAAGCTGAAGACTTGTCTCCTATCCACGCTCCCGGGAGTAGCCTCACACACACAGCACTAGGACACCTTCCGCAGTGACAGTGCACTGCACAAATACACATAAAATAACATAACATAGGCTTTGCTGCCTGCTAGCATGATTTTGATATTCTTTTTAAGTGAGCCCTTGTTTAATGACTCCTCTCAACCTCTTATACACCTCATTGCGCTCCTAATTACTCCATCATTAGACAAGATCATAAAGGGAAAACAGGATGTGGCATCGCCATCACTCCTTCTTTGAACTTCTTCAAATTCTCCTATACCAAAAGTGTTAAAAGCAAAACGACAATCGTGAACATTACCTGCGCCATCTTGTCTGGTGGAATTCTATGTGCACATAAGTTGCAGTCATTTTAATCTATCACAGCCATTTTGTACTCTGTTGGTCACCTTTGTTTCACCCTGCCCTTACTAGCATCCCTCGGACCCTCTGACCGACCTGGTACGTGTGCTGGGGGCTATAAACTCTATTTGCCGCAACAAACCTCAGCGCCACTTGCTGCCACAAACTCGTTTTTCCTCTCATCTCTGTTTTCAGGCAAACCTTTGGACACTCTACCCCTCACTGCACCTAGTTACACAAACAGGTTCCAAACACCAAAAAGACTCTTGCAACATGATTTATTGCACTGCAAACAGCAAGACTTGTTGTTACCAACAATGGGACCTGTTTTTATCAACAGAACGGACTCTTAGATCTGGCCGGTCTCACATGTTTTAGACCCTGAAGCAAGGTCCAGCTGCAAGATAAGATTGTCTGTTTGACCTGGGTGGGAAGAGAATTACTGTTGGGCTTGTGTGACAACCTGCCCGGGCGGGGACCCCAAGCTTGTGTAACCATGTTGATGAAACCAATGCATTGTGTCAAACCTGTATAAAAGGAAGAGCCAAAGGAGTTATCAGCAGAACACCTCCCTCAGACATCCCGGTGTCTGCAGTTGACTGGATCTCCTCATGAGAAATAAACCTTTTTCTTGTCTTCCAGTTTCCAGCGTTTGCCTCATTATTTTGATAGCGAACCCAAAGTGAATTAGAGGTGGAACCCTGCACCGGGCAGCATTGAGGGTCTTAGAAGACTCGCTGCCTTTCACAAAAGGACAAACTACTTATCTTCAGTAACATTCTTTCTTGTGGATAATCTATCTTACCATAGATTGCTCACCTTTAGAAGATTATCCATGCGACAGACTGGATCCGGAAGATTTCACAGCAGTGCTACCACGTGCTGCTCCGTATTGGCTTCCTTTTGCCCTTGAAGTGAGGGGATGGAGCTGCATATAAGCACCACCACTGTGCGCTGTCAGATTCTTGCTGGACTCTTTCCGTGCCCGCAGATGCAGAGCACAAATGTGTAGATCTCTAATTTGAGATATTTTTAGATGGTAATAGAGGCCACTCCACAGCAAAGGGAGGTGGGAGGGAAGTGAGGAATCTGCAATTAGCTAGAGTAACCACCAGAAAGCATTACCGGAGGTAAGATGGTTTTCTAACTGTGGATTCCTCACCTGTAGAATAGATACCAAAGCAAAACCTCCCAAGATGGAGGGTCTGTAGAGTGTGCTCTGACCAAAAAGTCTTTCAGGACAGAACATGTGAAATTCCCTTCCCGTAACTGGCTGTCAAGACAGGAGTGCTTTGTGAACATGCCCACTGATGCCCACATCGTGGCCTGACAGATGCCTAGAACAGGAACTCTGCCTGCCAAAGCAGTGATAGCAGCCTCGGCCTGATGGAATGGGCCCTCAATCATTCTGCAGGCTGCTTCTTGGCCAGTTTGTAGCAGATCTTAATGCAGGACAGTCCAGCTTGACAAAGTCCTTTTCTGCACTGCCTTATCTTCCTTTACCCCAGAGAACCTCAAAAAAAGCTGATCATTCACCCCACGGTCTTCGGTGGGGACGATGATCTTGGGTGCGAATGATGTAAAAGCTTGAAGCTCTTTTGGAATCCAACCAATGGAGTCACTCCTCCTCTTTCAAGGGCTGAGACAGAGCAAAGAACGCTGGCAGAGTGATGGATTGCCCAATGTGAAAAGAAGTCTCAAGGTTTGGCAAAAAAACACCCAGGTCCTCAGCACCAGTTTATTCGGAGAAAAGCTGGTGTAAAGTGGTTGCACTGAGAGAGCCTGGAGCTCACTTGTGACAAGCTCAAGTGATCATGAGGATGACAGTCTTTGGTGTCAGAAGATGCAATGAGCAACTGTGTATTGGCTCGAAGGGACATGAGAATTGTCAGGACCAAAATAATGTCCTACTGTGGCATCACAAACATTTTGAGAGGGATCATCTGTGTTAAATCTTTAATGAACTGCATCACCAGGTGATTGAACACGGTCGGTTGGTCCGGTAAACAGAAAAAGATGAAAGGGCAGAGATATAACCTTTAGTAGTGCCCATTGCAAGTCCTTGCTGGGCCAAAGACAAAATAAAGATATAAGATATCTAACATCTTGGCTTGAAGAGTGTCTGCCCTGGGGGCTCCATTCCAGGCCACAAATTTTCCTCAGCACCTGGATCCAGGACAGACAGAGCAGGGCCAGCGTGAGCGTTCTGAATATGTCCTTCTATAGTAAGCTATTCAGAGGGCGAAAATCCATCCTTCTTTGGTACACAGGAACAGCATGAGTAACAACCATCCCTATTCCAGAGGCCAGAATCCTCTAGATGGCCCCTTTTGGCTGTAGAGCTTGCACCTCCTGTAGTAAGATGGATAGGCGCTCCTCTGAAAGTCACACTGATGTCGGAAGAAGACACGGTGGGCTAGAAAGAAATAGAAAGGCATAGCCCTGCTGGATGATCTGGAGGACCCATCTGTCAAATGTGATGGATTGCAACCCTGGGAGAAAATGTCTGATCTTGCCTTCCACAGGGTAGATGTGCACCTTCAAAGGAAAACTTAACTGGCTTCTAAGCTGCTACAGCACGGGAGGTAGACTCTGCAGGATGTTGCCTCTAGTGACCTGCATGTTGCCTGCCTGATCCCAGTTCCAAGCCACGAAAGTACTGGGGTGACTGAAGCAGGGGCAGGGCACCTGGCGCTGCCTATAAATCAACCTTCTGGGTAGCCTTGGAAGGACCTATCGGCAAAAGATGCGCCATGGCCCTGCCTTTCCATAAAGCATTACAGGACATAATCAGCTATTTCACCAAATAATCAGGATCCATCAAAAGGTATATCCATAAGGGATCCCTGCACATCTCCAGAAAAACCCGTGGATCATATCCACGCATGACAACGAAGCACCACAATTGGGTCGACTTCTCACCCCAAACAATTGGTGGTATCCAGACAAGCATGAATCACATATTTGGCTGCATTTTGACCATATTGAATGTTAAGTATAGAAGGTCCTAAAGTCTTCCAGGGCTGCGGGCAAGATCTCGCTACCCTATCCCAGACGGCATGCGTATAATGGCCTAGTAGGCAAATGGCGCTGACTACCCCACGCTAGGCTGGCTAAAGAAAACATTAGTTACCCACAAATCTCAATATTATTTCAATTCTCGGTCATGGAGAATGAATTAGGATTTACATTGCGAGTAGAACCTTGGTCCACCAAACTCTCAGGACTAGGATGCTGCGTAAGAAAATCAGCGTCGCCAGGCGTTGGTTCACTGGAGGCGTAGACCAAGTGCCCATAAGAGTATCAGTTATGGCTTTGTTGAATGGGAGTAATGGCTCAAAGGAAGCAGGCCCAGGCTGTAGAACTTCATGAAGGACGTTTTCATTACAATGGCAAAGGAAGCACTCTCTTCCATTGGGAGCCCAAGGAAATCCACCCTGTAGCAGAAGTATCAAGGCCACTTGTCTCCTGTAAATCCATGTATAAAAGTGATCATCAAAATGTGGGAGCAAATTACCCCCGTCATCACCATTGTTATCTCCGAATCGGAACCAAAAATCTGATGGAGCCTCTGAGGACAGCTCAACAGTTGGAGTGTATTATCTGAATCAGGCTGTAAGGGACACCGGAGTGGAGTCGGACCACAACCTCGTCGAGGTCAAGGCGGATCTGGCTCAGGGTCAGACACGGAGTCAGCAGCGGATCCACCTCCAGCATCTTTGACATTGATATTGGCATTGATGAAAGAAGGACTGGAGAACATCTTGGAGCCGGAATGTAATGGGCCGGAATGGAAGTCGGCACCTGAGTCGGTGCAATACCAGAGACAGGTTCCAGGGGTTCAGATGGCGCAGAAGACGGATCCACTAGCAGCATCCTGATTGGAGACCCCAGTGGATCCTTGTGTCCAAAGGCACGCCCGAACTGGAAGACTGCCAAAAATATGCCGCATGGCTTCTTTAAAGGCATTGCACTGCTGCAGCGTTGTGGATGGCATGAGGAACTTGGAGCATATCGGGATCAACCATGGAATGGGATCCTCAATCGAAGTTCAAGAGAGAGTTTGAGTGGCACCTTGACACCCTCACAACTACTCTTTATAGGGGTGGAATGAGATTAAAAGGTATGTAAGTGTTGTGCAGCAGAATACATCTTTATAATACGGAAAGATAACCTCTGTCATGAAAATCTCATTAAAACAATGCACAATTGTTTCCTCCAATTCACCCTATCCAAATTTTCAAGTTTATGAAATCGTGAAACATGAGCACTTTATTAAAAGCAAATAACAGGGCGGAATCTTTGCTTCTGTTTGGTGAAATATTCAACCAGCTGCAAGACTTTCTCCTTTGCTGGTGTAGACCATCATTTAGAATGGCGGCTCTGAGCCACTCCTTAGAGAGTAGTAGAACTATACCCTACTGTTGAATAACTATCTTAGCTGATGATTGGCACATTGAGTTCATTACTGCTCAGATATCACCACCTTACAACAGTACACATTGTAACCAAACACAGAACATGCACACAACTCATTCAGAATATGAAACTACCTTGCTGTTAAGCCATCCAACAACACTTTCTACCATCAGCTGCTTATCAGACGTATACACTTTCCAGGCAGTAATCACCTAAAACAACTGATGAAAAGGCCAAGCAAGTTATTACAGCCTTAGTCCTCACCCACAAATAAACCACACACATCACCAACATTGCCATACTTAACTCTGACCACACACCTCCACAAAAGCGACTCACTTTGCACTCGGTGTTGGATCCTGCCAATTACACATTACATTCACCATATGCTGTAACCTTCTGTTCATGTGCTCTGGTAAGTCTGGCTCAGCCCTCCATGATGCCAATGAGGGACAACTGAGTGACATTAAACTGGGTGATAGTAGCAAATTATATTTATAGTGACTAGAATGTGTTTCATCATGAGAAGAGGAGATTTAGCATTTATACTGTTATAACCGGAGCGGCCCATTCATACACCTCCCGTTTCGTGTTTATGTGCGGATTCTGTGTGAAGCGGTTGCTTCGCTGCAGTCGCATTTTTCCTCCTTCTACAACTACTCTAAAAATAGATTTGAAAACACTCCAGACGAACACGGGAATACACATGAAAGTGTTGCTAAGGGGCAGCCATGTAAACTGAACCTTGCTGGTTTTGCAGAGTCTGCAATCTGGCTTTAAAGAGCAAGATGGCTGTTCCGCCTTCCTGTGCTCCATTAATTGTACAACGTCCTCATAATGAACATGCTTAATGATATCAGACAGAAGTAATCGAAGTGTTGCCTCAATGCTGGACTGATCACTCCCTAATCCATTTTAGGATCAGGTTGCCCAGTCTGGCTAATAATTCAAATCAGCCAGTAACCTTCCGGAAGGGAAGAGAATGGGCTAAGTTATTAAAAAACAGGAAACATCCAACATTTCCAGAACACAATCTATTTTTGCCCAGCAAATCAGTAGATGAAAACTACCAGACTTACTGTGACCACATAAAGGGTACACTAGACGAGATTGCCCCAGAAAAAAGGATGAAGAATAGGAAAAAACCCTCAGCTCCTTGGTATAACGAAGAGCTAAAACTATTGAGGAAAAACGTAAACAAGCCGAAAGGATGTGGAGAAGGGCATATGAGGAAGCAGACAAAGTTAAGCTGAAGTCATTACAGGCCATATACAAGGAAGCAATTGTAAGGGCCAAAGCAGGGTATTATGCCAAAACAATTCTGCAGGCACCTAATAGCACAAAAATGCTCTTCACCATCATAAAAGATCTATCAAACCCAACGTGTACGGGCAATAAAGTAACTGCGACACAAGAACTTTGCAACAATATCGCCACCCACTTTGACGAAAAAATCAATAAGATAGTCAGTGGTCTAAATTCCAATAATGACAGTACCCTTAATGAGGAACCTCCTATAAGATCAGCAACAGAGCAACAGAAAGAGGTACTCAAGGACTATCCGCCACCTGCTTTAGAGCGCTTTGAAATTCCCACTGTGGATATATTTAACAGCTTAGCTCAAAGCGTTTCTTCCGGGTCCCCTCTGGACCCTCTTCCGCAGGCAATTTGGAAAGAGTTCCAGCTGGAACTATTTCCATGGTTATGGAAGATCTGCTGTCAGTCACTAGAAAAGGGAACAGTCCCGGAAGGTTGGAAGCAGGCAGTGGTAACCCCGCTGCTCAAAAAGCCGTCACTCGACCCTAAGTGTCCATCGAGCTTTAGACCGATATCTCTTCTCCCGTATCCAGTAAAAATTCTGGAACGTGTAGTCAGTAAGTCTCTGTCCCTCTATCTGGAAGAAAATCAATTATTGGACAAGGATCAATTCGGCTTCCGACCAGGGCACGGAACGGAAACAGCTTTAGCAACGGTCCTGGATAACCTAAGAATGCGAGCAGACAATGGTAATATGTCCGTATTGGTACTACTGGACATGTCGGCCGCATTCGACACGGTAAATCACAGGATCCTGCTGAGAAGATTAGAGAACATCGGAGTGAAAGGACAGGCTTTAAAGTGGCTGCAATTGTATCTGACGGACAGGCAACAGGTGGTAACTATCCCACCGTTTGCCTCTCCTAAGACCCCCGTGCGACACGGGGTGCCACAGGGCTCAGCAATAAGCCCTATTCTATTTAATATCTATCTGCGCCCTTTAATCCCAATCATTAAGTCCTTTGGCATCGACCTAGTTAATTATGCAGATGATACGCAACTGGTGTTCTCTCTAGAAGGAAACCAGGCAGTATCTATTGAGAAATTTCAGGAGTGCATGCTTAAGACCTCCAGCTGGCTCAGGAAAAACTCCTTACAATTTAATGGAGAAAAAACCGAGATAGTATACTGCTCTGCGGCCAAAATAGCTCGGCCTTATCCTGCCGAATTTAGACTTACCCCTATGGATAAACCACTGATTCCTGCCAGTACAGTACGTAACCTGGGGGTTTTAATGGATGACAATCTCCAACTGGAATCACAGATTAACAAAACAGTCAGTACTTGCTTCTCTGTGTTAAAAGTACTGCGCCAGATCCTCCCGCTCCTGCCTGCTACCTCCAGACCCTTAGTGTTGAGGAGTCTAATATTGAGTAGGTTGGATTACTGTAACTCCCTGTATTTGGGAGCACCACAATCAGCATTGCGGAAACTACAGAGGATTCAGTCTATAGCAGCTAAATTGGCGTTAAATAGGCAGCGCAGGTCTTCTACATCTCTAGCTCTAAGAGATCTCCATTGGCTGCCCATAAATGAGAGAATTCATTTTAAATCTCTATGTATAGTGTTCAAAGCATTACATGACTTAGGTCCAATATCTATGCAGGAGAGATTTACCTGGTATACTCCAGGGAAAATTTACGATCATCAGGCATGTATTTGGTAACCACCACCAGATTTAAGAAGACTAGGACAGGTGGCAGAGCCTTTGGGGTAGCAGCCTCCCGACTTTGGAATGACCTTCCTTTGAATATCAGGCAACTGAAATCTTTGCTTCCATTTAGAAAAAGCCTAAAAACGTGGCTTTTCCCTAAGAATTAGTGTTACAAGCATATCGTACAGACTTCTTTATGCACAATGTCATCTGGGCAAGTCACAGCGCCAGGATACCCGTAGGGTGACAGTTTTGCGCTTTATAAATTCAAAAAATAATAATAATAATAATATCAATCATAAACACTGTGCTTTTCAAAGTCTTATTTTCTACATGATCATGTTCCGACTTTCAGGAACTCTTTGGTATCCGAAACAGGAAATGTTTAATTATTGTTTTTTTGCATTGCATGTGAAAAATCAAGCTTTTGAAATGTCCGTTGCTTCCCATGAGAAATCAGGCAAATTAAACACTTAAGCCCATATGGATATGCGCAATGCCTTACTAAATGTATGTCCCTTTCTAAAGTAAGGTACTTAAAAAAATGTGAGAAAAAAATTGGCTGTTTTTGTGGCATACACTCTCTTTGTAATTGTCCTTGCTGTAGAAGAGTCAACGAAAGCTTAACAATAAGGGATACCAAATGACTTGGAGGCTTTGCAGAGGGCGGGGCTCAAAGCTGAAAGGGAGGCTTGGAGAAGGATGCGTTCCAAACCTCGTGTAGTAATAAACGAAAAAAGCAAATAACTTGGAAGCTTTGCGGAGGGCGGGGCTCAGGGCTGAAAACAAGGCTTGGAGAACAATTTGTTTCAAGCCCCATGTAATAATAAATTAAAGTTACAGAAAAAAGAGAACGAGGACCACACTGGAGAGAAAGTACACTAAAATGCTTACTTTTGACTGCCACAAGGAGATTACATAAAGAGCGGAAGACAAACAAAACAAGCACAGCGTAAGTGCTTGCACCCAAAACATTTTAAAAAAAAGTTCCCCAAAAAAGTGAACAGTACTTGGGCCTCGGGACACTGATAAGAGCAAACACACGAGGAAGAACAGGAAATATTATGCTACAGCCAATAGAAATGGAGGAAAAGAAAGTGGCAACCACAGGAACCAATGAAAAGTAAGGGGTCAGGATGTAAGCCCGCGCTTTACTTTAAGCGCGGGTGCCGCGATTATAGCAAAAGTAAAGAAATAGAAAAATAATCTATTTCTTTACTTTTGCTACAATCGCGGCACCGGCGCTTTACTTTTAACATAAGTAAAGCGCCGGTGCCGCGATTGTAGCAAAAGTAAAGAAATAGATTATTTTTCTATTTCTTTTGCTATAATCGCGGCACCCGCGCTTTACTTTTAACATTAAAAGTAAAGCGGGTGCCGCAATTGTAGCAAAAGTAAAAAAATAGAAAAATAATCTATTTCTTTACTTTTGCTATAATCGCGGCACCGCGCTTACTTTTAATGTTAAAGCGCTTTACTTTCAATGTTAAAAGTAAAGCGCGGGTGCCGCGATTATAGCAAAGTAATAGAAAAGCGTTACCTTCCCTGAACGACTGGGCTGACAGCCTTGGAGCCTCCTCCTGTTATTATTGATCAGGTGATTGGCTTTTTATCATTACATTTACATTTCGAAGGAGCAGAACCATTCTATCGGCAGGTCATCTGTCGTAGACTCCTCATACTAGAGACGTGTTGACTACTCTGGGACAGTGAATGCCTGTGGGCAACTTGCATCAGAGCAGGCCAAGAGGAGATGACACTGGCAACTCTGCCCACTAAAATGCTATTCCCATCTCCCAGTACAAGCTTAAGACTCGAGTTCAAAGGTAATGAAAAATATTGACAAATAGGCCCTTTTATAACCCAGGCACTGAATACAGTTTATCTAAGAGTTCAGTAAAGGTGGTCAGTAGCTATTTAAAACCTTTGTGTCCCGGCCCCCCCCAGGCCAAAGTATACCTGTTGTCTACACTCGGAGAAAGAGATCAAATATACAAAATATGTGTTGATCGAGAACCAGTCTAAAGACAGATTGCAGGAGTGAGATTTTCTCTCTGCCTGAGTGACTGCGATGTAATCGCCTAAATCATTACATCCGGCGCTTTACTTTTAACATTAAAAGTAAAGCGCGGGTGCCGCAATTATAGCAAAAGTAAAGAAATAGATTATTTTTCTATTTCTTTACTTTTGCTATAATCGCGCACCCGCGCTTTACTTTTAACATTAGTAAAGCGCTGGTGCCGCGATTGTAGCAAAAGTAAAGAAAAAGAAAAATAATCTATTTCTTTACTTTTGCTATAATCGCGGCACCCGCGCTTTACTTTTAATGTTAAAGCGCTTTACTTTTAATGTTAAAAGTAAAGCGCGGATGCCGCGATTATAGCAAAGTAACAAGCAAATGGTGTAGCCAATAGGTCTCGCTTTTGGGACCTTATAAGTATTTAGTTATGCAACTGTTGCATGGCTAAACACTTATAAGGTCCCAAAGGCGAGACCTATTGGCTATGCCAATGCTTGTTAGCTAATAGGGCTTTGTGTCAATAACTCGGGTGGTAGCATTGGAACACTTATGCATAGCCCATGATAGACACCCCTTGATGCACAGTAACTCAAAACACTAGTTGTGTAACCCTACAGGCTTCCCTTGAGCACAAAAACAGTTTTGCACTAGAAAGTAAATATTTTATCAACACTCTGTGCCGATTTGTCAGTTTTTGTGACTTTGCATCGGCGCACAGTATTGATAAATAGGCTCTACAATGTTTCTTGGGACTAGCTAACACTATTAGCTCTGGTTGTTCCAGAGATGGATTTCCTGAGGAAAGGAAAGGCATTCAATTGGCCACATGAGCTTCAAACTATTTCTCTAAACTGCGGATGGCATTTATACAGGCTCCTGATCTGGTGCATCCTGATGTAGGCAAACACTGTATACTTGAGACAGATTGTTCAGCTAAAGCCCCCTGGGCTATTTTACCAAGACAAGATTCACAAAATGAGTAACATGAGTTGACTATTACTCCCCCAAACAATTCTGGAGCAGAACTTAGTTATTCACTTCTTGAAAAATAATTCCTCGTCATTAAAGATGCAGTCATAGAATAGAGACACATTCTGCTGAGAGCAAGACCTTGTGATATTGTCAGAATGGATGATAGAAATTTCCATGTTTTACAGCAGGCAAAATGCAGAAACAATAAACGAGCATGATGTACATTTTTCTGCAACAGTATAACTTCCTAATCACATATATATACCTGGTCAATATGCACTCGCCGACTATTAATCACAACAGTTCTGTGAAAGGATTTTCCTTTTACTGAAAGAAAAATGTTTAAGGTCTTTTTGGCCTATGGATATACATCACTACTTCCTTGATCAAGTACAAAGCAGTAGCAAAAGTCCTATGGACTAACATTGGATTAAAAATCTGATGCAAACTAAAATAAAGTATCAAGATGGATTATTATTTTTCCAAAACTAATTGATTATGCTAACTTCAATTATCCATTTTGAAATCTTGTCACAATAAACTAATGGCAGGCCATAAAGGGAATATAGATACTGAGGAGACAGCCTACACAAAGATGTTCAAAAATATACACAGTCTTTTGAAGTATGTGCTCAAGCCAAAGGTGATAATCAATAGAAGTCAGCCCAATACAAAATCTTTATTACCTGCTAAACCATTTGATTAGATCTCAACTGGTTTATTGTTGATCTTCCTCTCTTTGAAGGAGGCACAGCAATCGTGGTCACCTCTGACCCCAATACTAAGATGACTGATTTTCACCACTTTGAAAAGTTCCTACAGCAGCTCAAATTGCTGTTGAATTTTTACATGACATCTTCTGGTTTCATGGCCTCCTCATCTGATCGAGGTCAACTATATGTACCAAAAGTTTGGGCTACCTCATATACAAAAGTAGATAATCAAGAAGCAAGGTCTGGGTTTCATCCGCAGACTAACATACAAATAGAGAGGCACAATTGATTGTTAGAGGAATATCTATCTTGTTTTGTAACTGCCACTCATGATAATTTGAAATCCTTACTTCAAAACATGCTTATAATAAGGAGAAACATTCCACTACTAGATTTAGCTTTTCCTTTTCTTGCTAAGAATCCATCCTCGTACTTATTCAGTAGTACCACCTTGCATAGATTCCTCTGTTCCAGCAGTACAAGACATTCTCAACATCCTAAAAGAAACAAGACAATTTCTCGTCTAATATGGAGAAGGCTTAACAACGGCAGAGCAAACAATCCAACAGGCATTGAAGATCAACAATATCTTGTAAAGGGAGACACAGCATAGGCGTTTCCTCAGCTAGCCTACCCATCTCGATTCATCCTTCGAATAAGTGCAAAATAATATAGATCATATCCAAATTTCCAAAATAATTAATCCTGTTACTCCTTGTTTGAAACCCTCACCTTCTGGGAAAATTAATCCAGCCTTCCATGTTTCAGTAACACCAGTATTATTTATTCCATCTCCTAAATGAAAGGCTGCATCACCCACTGCCATGATCAAGAACAAAAATTTTGAGAAATGTGTGACTCCCATGTTCATTAAGGAATCTTGGAGTACCTTGTTGCCATGGAAGGTTACTCACTCTGTGATCAATCTAGAGACACTGCATAATTTATTCATACTCTAATTCTTTGACAGATTTCACAGATTGCATTCCAATAAATCTTCATGAAGGAGGTAGAGTATCACACAGCAAGAATAAAACAGAGAGAGAGCAGCATCCGGACCACGTCGGTGGTAGAGGGTTAAGTTACCGTAGTCTGTAGTTTGATCTGCCAATGTCCCCGATGCCGTTCCCTTGGTCTTGGCCTTGTGAGTTCATTTTGGGAGAGTCGCAACTACTGGATTTCCATTGGGGAAGCATGTTTTTTTCTAGAATGCTTTTTGTATTGAATCATACATGACAAGTTGGAAAAATAGCCCATACAGTTAGCGGTTTATCTTCAGGTCACTTTTCTTTATATTGCCATATACACTAAAAGCAGGAAAGAGACTTGTGTCGGAACAAGGCTTTTTCCAACCAGCTGCTTGCTGGAAGTTGTTCTGAAGCTCTTCATTCCAACGTTTTTCTTACACTCCCGATTTGGGTTGTTTCTTCTTATTGTTTTTTTCATAGTTTACTTTTTTTCTTCTCAGAGAAGTGGTATCCAGTCTGCTTTGTACACCAAAATGATCAGTCCTGGAGTGCAACATCGATGAAGGAAGCAGTAAGCCGACCTGTGAACCAAGAACTTAAGAGGATCAGAGAACGTGATATGAAAGATGCAGCCTCAAAACCTCAAGATCAGCAAGTACAATTTCACTTTTCCTATCTTTGAGACAGAATATTATTGTTAATATGCACTGACAATCTTTACATTGAACATTGGTGGGGGACAATCATTTTTTGAAGGAGTGAAGCATTAATGTATCTCTCTTAGTAATTGGCTTTGCTCAATATACTGGTTTAAACCATGCTTTTAAGTGTACATTTATGTTAAGTATTTATGACTTAATACTAGTTTACCATGTTGTGAACTATCATACTAAAATGCAGAACCCCGCAATGCTCCACTCTGAGCACATGAGCCATACCCAGCACTGGGAGACACCTGTGAAAGATGGTAGGCCAAGGCACTTTATTTCTTAAAAGTGCTGGCACTGTAGCAATCCAAACGTGTAACTGCCAGATCACCAGATCACAATGATGTCAGCCATGAGTGTTTCTTAACTCAATGAGTCACACTGCCTGCTCTAGAAGATTCACTGGACCTTTGACATTCTGTTCCATCACGATCTTGCATTCTCATTCGGTGAACTGGGGAGCACTCCTCACAGGCCGAAAGAGTACCCTACAAATATGGATATCTATAAAAAAATAATGATTGAAATGCTCCATTTGTAAAACAAAATATTACCATTTTTTTGTAATCACCTTTTATTTTTCATTGATCACCTATTGAAGCAAGCCATTGTTGGCATTTATTTAAAAATAAAAAATAAAAAATAAAGCAGAAGAACAGAGATGTGTTGATATGTTGATGCCATTCATTTTTCCTGAAAGAATAAACAAGAATAAAATATGTCCCCTGTAGTTCAATGATCTGAACCTTGGCTGGAGCTCTTGGCAGCTGGGAGCATGAACGTCTGAGGGGCTCCAAGGAGAAGCATACTCTTTCAATGGAACAGACTTTGCTGGGTATCTTCTTCGCTATGTTTGTTGATTTGTCTCACAACAGCTGCGTCAGGTGCTGACTTCATCATCGTAGGCAATGGCAATCCCGCGCCGACCCTGCACAGCCTTGGTCACAGGAGTCTCCCCAAGCTTCTGCTCCAGGCCTTTCCAGCTCCGGGAGTCCAAAAAGGACGCTGAAAGAGAAGAGGCAAAGGCACCAATGGAAGAGACGAAATGGCATCAGTCTCAAGTGAAAAGCACAAAACCAAGTACAAGAGTGCTGGCAGGGGAAACACGGATTGTTGGATATTAACCTCATTGTACAAGGAACCAGGAGAAATGGTGGTAACACACACGTGCATTTCTCAGTAGACACACATTCTGCAAAACTGGTCCAAATCTCTCAGGACAGGAGGTAATTGAGAAAATAGCGTGAAAGTGCCAGCGGGGGCAAGACCCGATATTCAGGATGTAAACATATCTCTTTCAAAACGTAAATAATGTCTTCAGAGTACTCTTTGTAGGCAGGTAGAATCCCCCACTTCTGGCAATTATGTGCATTATCAACATTATGTTAATTCACTAGTACTTGACTGCAATAGAGAACTGCTGGTTTGTGCAGAAGTAAGGAGGCTGAGGTTTCACAGTACCCTCCTCCTCCCCCCGCATAGACTGTCTTTCATTGTAATTGCTGGTTAGACCCAGGCAGTCACATACATACACAATTCCTACAGGTATCAGACAACCATCAGCCACCGTCCAGCTCACTATTCAATTGTAGAGAGGGCTTCTTCAGTGCGATGCCACAAGGCAATTTTGTACGGAGGTAAAATCGTACATATCTCCTGGCGGAAAAGATTGATGCTCAGGAGTCCATCTTAACAACCAAATCACTCTCAGCGTTATCAACCCAACAAGACACCAGAGGAATCCAAGTGAGCATCTTACCAGCTGGGCTGACCTCAGCCACGGTTAGAGCTGCATTTCTGTGGACCACAGCAGTGCAGGAGGGATTAGCCTCAGTCTGAGAGAGGCGGGCTGAGCGGAGCGCACCAGTGATCAGAGAAACATCAGTCCATTCTTCATCCAAGGGATCCTCGTTTGGGAATTCCACATGGGAACTTGAACCTATGGGGAGACAGCGAGGGAAGAGGAGAGTGAGAGAGCAAGAAGGTGAGAATGGAAGGGAAGAGAAAGGAAGAAAAAGAGAATGGAATGAAGGGAGCCTTGCAAGTATAACCATGAGCCAGGGAATAAAAGGTTGGAGGAAAAGGAAGGGGGGAATAGACAGAGCATTGAAATAGGAAGACAAAATAGTTTAAGGATATGAGATAAAAAATAAGAAAGGACTAAAAGGGCCAAGGAAAAGGAAGAGAACAGAAAGGTAGGGAAAGAAACAGAGAATGCAAAGGGAAGAGGGGTTAAAAAGACAGATTATGAAAAGGTAGAAGAATAAGTTACTTATCTTCTGTATTACTCATTCTGGTGGATACTCTAATTGCATATTCCTCACCTTTAGAATATTCATAGATGCTAGACTGGATCTGGAATTTTCTAAAGCAATTGCTCCTGCGTACTGTCAGGTGGCGCCATTGGACTTTGCAACAGCCTTGCTTCCCTGGATGTGACAGAGCTGTGCTGCACCTAGGCAACACCCCACGCACTAAATTCAGCTTCTATCATGCTCTCTTCTGATCCCTTAGGTACAGAACAACGGTGACAGATTGAAGGCGAAACTGTTCCGAGACACTTGGGGCCGTTTTAGAAAGTGCAGCTGTCCACTCTGTGGGCAGGGTGGTGGGTTGGCGTTGAAGAATCTTTGGTAAGACACAGTATCCACCAGAAAGAGCGTTACCAAAGGCAAGTCATTTGTTCTGATGGATACTTCTAACTGCAGATTCCTTACCTTTAGATTGATACCCAAGTAGTATGTCCCAAAAGGCAGTGCGACTGCTGGGTAGACTAAAACCAACAAGTCTTGCAGAACTAAGCAGGCAAAATTGCCCTTTTTGCAGTCTGGCTGTTGAGGTAATAGTGTTGGTTAGTGTGTGCGTGGACGCTCACATTGCAGCTTGACCAATGTCCATGACAGACATCCCACTTGCTAATGCTGTTGTGGCAGAACCTCAGGAGGCATGTCTTAGTACATAGGACGAGTCACCATGGCAGAGTCTTTTCTGTACTGCTTCCTCACCTTGGCACACGTAAACTGAACAGAGAGGTAACTGCCAATACGAAAGCCATTAATGCATTCAATTTAAAAGCTTAAAGTGCTTTTGGGATCAAGCTGATGGAACGTCTCTTCTCTTTTGAGGGATAAGTAGGGAAGAAAAAAGCAGGAAGGGTGATGGACTGGCCTACGTGGAAGAGCAGTAGAGCCATCAGTAGAAAGGCTGCTTGAGTCCTCAGCACCAATTCATTTTGTCAGGAGAGTGATGTGCTGGGGGGCCACATCAATAGTCCAGTTCAAACTTTTATCATCAAATCAGATATAAAACATCCATCAACATATACATTCCGCTATCCTTCTGAATCCAAATAACTGACTAATATCCACCACTCAAATTACTTTAATATTTCACTATACTAATTCAACACTAATCCTTTATGGGTTCCGGAGTAGCGTGCTGCTCGCCGAAAAAGCGCTTCGACGCCTCGTCAGTGGTAGTAAGCGCTATATAAATGCAATTACAATACAGTACAATCTCAAGGACACCAATTCTATCAAAATTACAAGTTAAAATCAAATATAAAAACTTTTTTTAAATCATCTATAAAGGGCAATTGCTTAAGTTAAGTTTTGATTCTAATTTCAATCCGGCATTACTTAAATGCCATGCTAACTGCAAAAGTTTAGCAGTTGTAAACACAACACAATACTAGTGTCAAACTTGCTTATTCTCAAAGCAAGGTTGCACTACCTCAGCCTCAGTAAAGGGCAAAGTGGTTTGATCCATTTCTGCCTATGTCTCTTATAAGAGGGGCAGAAAAAGAAACCTGCTCTTCAGATTCGTCAGCTAGTCTACATAGTGGGCATAGAGCACAAGTAAATTCTATCTTCGATCATCTGTTTGTAAAGGAGGGTAATGGTATATTTACTATCCGAAACTTAATGTATAGGCTCCTCGCTGTGGGGGGTTTGAATATAATCCATATATTCTTCAAATTCATATTCCCACTTAATGGATGAGAACTTGCTTTTCACCTGGCCTATCTTGGTTATCAAGAACGGCTTTTCAAGTGCACAGGATTAATAACTCTATATTACAGAGAGTGGCGGCGGGGGCAAAATACAAAGGAAAACAATACCACTTACCTCCTCACAGCCGCCGTCTCTCCACCATCGTATCTCCGCTTCTCCAGCGAGTCCCGGAAGCACCCAAGCTCCCCTAAGTCAATCACAACGCTGCAATGCAGCGTTGTGATTGGTACGGGCGCCGTGGTTCGGCGCTCAGACGGGGACAGGGAGCCTGTGCATGTTCCCCACCAGGCTGTGCATTCCAGCCCGGTGGGAAACATGCAAAGTGTGCATGACTGTCCCAAGATAGCCGGCCAAACCGTCATGCGCACTTGGAGTGTGCAAACCACTCCTCCCCCTGTGCCACCAGCCCCACCCCACCTTAACCAAGCCCCGAACCTACGAAAAATAAAATGATAATAACGACATTATCATTTTATTTTTCCTGCTCTGAGAGCAGTGGGGTGACGCTCCTCCGCCTTAGCGGAGGAGCCACCCCTGCCCAGGTGGACTAGTGTGTTTTTTATGCATCTTAGCCATGGGATCTTAAATACACAGGGTGCGTCATTATGTCATGTAAACTCTCTCTATATACCCAAGTTCATACATCGACCAAATTCTCAACCAGAACAAGATCGGTTTTAGCTCTGTGTATTCCAAAATCGGTTTTAGTGCCAGGTCTAATGCAATGGTCACCAATGGAGAGCTCCTTGAGAGCCTCAACAACAATCTTATGTAAGCATTTTCTTCTTTCACGAAGGTTTCCAAGTTGCAGTATTATCCCCATAATTCCGAGCTGTAGAGGGCTGCACTAATGGCCTGGGCCCTTTATATCACGAGGACTGGCAATACAGGGTGCGTTACTCCATGTTTAGCAAATTTAATCAATGGACAAGTTCTATGCTTTAATAATGATGTACGTTTTGCAATTTGCTCACACCATGAATTGGAGTCAGACAATCTGACACCCAGAAAGTCAAACTCTGTAACTCTTTCTAAAGAATTGTTGCACAATGTTGTTTTGCCCCTAAAATGTTTGTGCGACCTAAATAACATCAACTTTATTTTCTGTGTGTTCATTTCTGGACCACGTATATTACAAAAGATAGTAAACCTTTGGAACAAGAACTCTAGCCTTTTCTAAGTTTTGGAGATGAGCAAAGTGTCATCCGCACATAGTAAAGATGCCATACAAAAACTGGGGAATCTTTCTCAAAGTCTGCCAAGTAATATGTGCAACTAGTTATATAGAGAAGAGAGAGAGTAGGCACCAGGATACAGCACAAGGTGACACCCTTTTTAACATGGATACTTTCGGTCAGTCCTCTGTTTAGGCCCCAGGGGAGCTGGGCAAAGCTGTCATCATGCAGACATCTAATTAGATCCAAAAGGTCTAGGGAGATGCCTAGGGACGTCCAATAACTTCTTCCTGGGGACCGTGTAGGCAGCCCTTAAGTTGGCAAATGCAACATATAAGCTGCGTCCCACCGATACTGACTGCTTTCCACCTCAGCAAGAAAAAAATTGAAAAACTAGTTGATAGTCCTTGTTTTAGGTCTCAACCCATCCTAGAACTGGCTCAGTATGTTATTTTTCATTATCCTGCCTGTAAGTTTATTCAAGGCCTACTAGCATAATATTTTCTGCAAGTTGTCAATCAGGGTTATAGGTTGATAATTACTGGGCTCAGTGCAGCAACCCTTTTTGTTTACTGGAACCATCTCTGTGACCCTCCAAATGTTTGCGTTTGGTGCCCCAGCAGCTATTGCATTGGATATGGTGTTTAAGTCAGGAATCCATAAGTCTGAATTGGAAAGAAAAATATCTGGAAAGATTTTATCTAGGCCTGAGGCTTTGGCCTTATTCTCTGATCTAACAGCAATTGCAATTTATTGTAAGGAAAATAATCCCATCCATCACTTCAGGTGGCAAATCAAAGCAACTAAGTTGTCTTCGTTCAATCTCCATGCATGCAGGCATAGATTGTGGAGGTTCAGATGCAGGACCCTGACCGATTATGGTCGCAGGTGGTCCTTCTGAAGGAGCAGCACGACAGGAGTGCAAGTACTCCCGTAATCGGAGTACCACATTCTTCTGGACCAATCCTGGCCATCAAGATGACCCAGGTCCAGTCTGTCCTGACCTTCCTCAGAATGTGAGCCAGGAGAGGCAGTGGTGGCAATGCACACAGAAGACCTGGGCTCCACTACAGGAGGAATGCATCTCTAAGAGAATTTCTTGGCAGAAACTCCACTGCTCAATAGTCTCGATACTGCAGATTCTCAGTGGTGGTGGAAAGACTCAGCCAGGGCACACCCTGACAATCGAAGACTGCTCGGGTGCTGGACCCAATGGAAATAGTTTCCACTAAACAGCCCTCGTGGCATTTGGGGCGAGGGACGAGGAGGCAGGTCGAAGTAAGGAGCCAAAGTAGCTTTGGAACCATAGAATTAAGCGAGACATAAGGATCATATTCTGGATGCCCTGAATGTGCTTCAGAGGTGGACGAGTCCTGAATGCACGATGTCCAGGATAACCACTATAAAGAGGATCCTCTGTACAGGGTTTAGGTGGGACTTTGGTTAACTGATGGAAAACCCCAGAGATGGCAACCGTCATCTGAAGTCGAAGGTGGTCCAGGATGGGCTCCAGGGAGCCTGCCTTTATCAGCCAGTCACTGATGTACAGGAATACATGAATCTCCAACCTGTGAAAATGCCCACGAACATTACTATCACCTTCGTAAACACCTGAGGTAAGACTGCAATTTGGAAGTGTTTTGACCCCATCATGAACCGCAAGTAGAGTCTGTGGGATTGCAGGATGGGTAAATGAAAATACATGTAGTGCAAATCAAAGGACACCATCCAGTTTTTTGGATAAAGAGCAGAAAGACCCCAAGCATTTTGAATTTGGCTAACCATAAGAGGGCTTTCACAGGCCAGAGGTCTAGAATGAGCCTGCCTTCCATCCTTCTTAGGCACTAGAAATTGGTGCGAGTAACACCCCTTGCCTCTCTTGGACTGTGGCACCTTCTTGATGGCTTCCTTGCACAGGAGTAATTTTTCCTCCTCGATAAGGATGGCTACATGGCCAGTCGACACTTAAGATAGTACTGGGGGAATGCAAGAAGGGGACGACCCTTTGAATGAACTGCTGTACTCACTGTTCTGAAGTAATGTATTTCCAGCTGGGGAGGAAAAATCTAGTCCTGCCTCCTATTGGCTGAGTGTGGTCCTGCAACCGGTTATCAGAAGGGAGTAAGATGTGGTCCTTGGTAGTGTACAAGGCCTCGGCCATCACCACGTCCCTTGGAGCCATAAAAAGGCAATGCGACAAGCCCTTGCATTTCCTGTACTAATGGTGGAATTTAAAGACTGGCGAGAGCAAACCTTGGGGGTGGGCCGTAACACAGATGCCCATAAATCTCTCTAGTGCTGCATGGGCCCTCTCCATGAAGAGTCTAGAGCCATCAAAGGGCATGTCCATTAGGGACGCATGGACATCCCCAGATTGCATGCATTCAGGCATACCGTCTAAGCACTAAGTCGGTGTGCATAGCACAGCCTACAGAATCTGTTGCGCCCAGGTCAGCAAACAATACATACCTTGCTGCATCTTGTTCATTCTAAACAGTCGGGGGAAAGTTGGCCAGAGTACCTTCATGACAGCTGGTAAGATTTCTCTGGTGATGTCCCACAAAGCATGTGTATAGTGTCCCAAGAGGCAGACTGTATTCAAAGAGCATATGGCTAGACTATTAGATGGGAATAACATTACGCCAAATGGATCCATACATTTGGATTCCTAATCTAGAGGCACAGAAAGGAAAGCATTTGGATTCACTCTGCTGGTTAATGCCTGTACCGCATGACTTTCTGGAGTTGAGTTAAGAAGGCCAGATCACCAGGAGCTGGCCTATGCCGCCTGGCCGGACGTCAACTGTCTAGGGAAGCCAAATTTGGCTTCACTTATGTAGCTGTTAAGGTGTTTGTAAGAGCCTCATTGAAGGGCAATAAAAGAGAGGCTAGGCCAGGTTAAAGAATCACCAGTTTGTAGGTTTGATTTTGTCTTAACGGTGGCTAGTTGTAGATCCAGGATGTCTACTGCCCGGTGGACCACCACAGCAAAGGAAGCACTCTGCTCAGTAGGTGGCCCTGATGATGACTCCAGTTGAGTTTCTGGAGAGGTATTTAACCCACTTGCATTTTGTAGCTCCATGCATAGTCCAGCATCAGTGTAAGGAGGGGAGGGGTAAATTGTCCACCTCTTCACCATTCTATAGTGGGTGATTGTACCTTATTTATTCCACAGCATGTCACAGGTCTGGAGCAGGCTGATGTTGTGGGTCGTAGATTGGCATTGGGAATATATCCGACACAGGCGGAGTGGGAGTGGGGACCAGGAGTGGACCCTGTAGTCAGAGGGAAGCTATGGACTGTTGCCGGCAGAAGGCACAGCACAGTCAGTCATGGCCAAATGAGGGCCCACAGGCGAAAAAGCGGCTGGTGGCTTGTGCACCTCTATGGGGACTATGATATTTTGACTGATGTAGAACAGAGTCATAGCTTTCAGCAAGAAGGATGCTTGCGACCGTCGAACCAGTTTTCTTTGGAAGCAGGTGGTGTATGGTGGCTTGAAGCTCACTTACGCACCACACCCATGTAATGGCGATGTGGAACACTGTCTTGAGGGTGAGAAGCCACAGAGGACAGCTGTGAAGCAGATCAAAGGGAGTACACATCAAAAAAACGTAAGGACAAAGTCAAGTCCCCAATGACAAGAGCGAAGATACGTGTGTTGTAGGCTTTTCCAAAAATGCATCACAATAGGTGATATAAATAACAAGGGCTGATCTGGCAACCGAAAAAGGTCCGAAAGAGCTGAAAGATAGCCTTTCACAGTGTCCAGAGCTAAGCCTTGTCAAGCAAGAGACAAAACAAACAACAAAAAGTCAGATAACTTTGCCAGGAGAGGGGCCAACCTGCTGTTTGCTGCACCAAGCCATACATTTGTTATCATGGAAGAAGGGCTAACCAAATTCAAATGCACTTAAAACAAGTTACAGAAATGTAACGAATTTAACAGACAATTTGAATGTTCCTTCCTTCAATGCATTCTGATAACGCAGGTTGGATAGTCCTCACCCCAAAACTATTGAAGGGAAAGGAGCATTAGGATTTTCCAACTGTAGCTTAGTTGAGGACGAATGCAAATTAGATGCTCTATGGATTCCACTTTAGCCCCACAAAGTATGCAGCACATGCAGCCAAGGAGTCTTCCCCCCTTTCTCCAGCTGGCACCAAACTCTACAATTGGCAGCAATAGGATTTGAAAAGTCATGATACTCACTGAGACCCTTGTATTAAGATGCTGCTGAAGATATTGTTGAGGTTCCAGAATAGAAAAGGATTAAGCCAAAATCTGCACCCCCTTTTCGATTAAAAAAAGTTTAATGTTTTCTCCAAAAGATAAATGCTTACTTTATTCTTAAACTTCAGTTTTGAAAACTGTATAAACAAGATTCTGAGACCATTCTTCAATTATTTCCAAATATGTCAAAATTCTCTCCACATTGGAGAGCCGTGGTGAAGGTCTCAAAGACAATGAATTATTCAATTCCGTTCAAACTAAGAATTCTAAGGGACGTTCTTGTGCCTCTCTCAAATGATGGCAGTAGTTGATAAAATGCCCGATTAGTATATGGTTCATATTCATTAAGCCAACCCTTAGCCTCAATTGCGAGAGAGAACAGGAATTGGGCAGAAAAAAAAGCTTTAATGCTCTGCACATTAAGAGCTCTAGGCCTGCATTGATCTTATTCGGAAACCTAATGACCTACCAGACACTTGCGTTCGGAGGGGGCTAGACTTCTTACAGTCCCCAGAATCCGCACGGCGCATTGGGGTGGCCGTAGCTTTCACTATGGCACCTCCAAACTCTGGAACACCCTTCCAATGGAACTCAGGAATGCTAGCTCCTTGGTGAGTTTTAGGAAAAAGTTAAAGACCTGGTTATTTCAGGTCTAGACGCTAAATGTGCTCACTGTGGTCCTCAGCGCCAAGACACCTCCGGGTATTCGTGCGCTTTTATAAATTTCATTAACATTAACATTAACATTAACTCCATAGGTTACGGCTGGGACACATTTGCTTGAAAAACACTGTTAAGTTTGATGTCGCCTTGAACTATGAAGATTCACATATCGTCTGAATGCAAATTGTAAATAATGGGCTTTATTTTTCACTGGATTGGGATGTGATTTGCAATCACTCCTCCAATTTTGCCATGCTTGCAGATACTGATAGGAGTAGGTCTGCTCAATTTTGGGACAGCCAATATACCAACCTAGCTTGCCTGGAGGTTTTCCGTAGGAGATTATTTTTGCTTTGCTGATGTTCATGATCAGGTTGTCCTTTTGAATATTGGTATGTATGGCCTCCAAAGAACACTACAGCTCAATTGAACCAGTTACTTACTTTCGGTAACGATATATCTGTAAGAAACATTAGTAGTGATAGATTCCTTACCTTAGAATATCCCCAGGCGTCAGACTGGATCCGGAAAGTTTTCGTCAGCAGTACCCCTGCGCGTCGGTAGGTGGCGCCGTGCGGCTCCGCGTCCGTCGTTGGCATCGTGGTCGCCGAGATGACGTCGCGGGCGCTACTTAGACGCCGCCCATGCGCGCTGACGTCAGTTCTGTTCACGACTTTCCGCGCCAGGAACGCAGAGCCATGCAAGATACTGACCACTGGTGCATTGAAACTAGGGCCCTGAAAGGGAAGACCTTAACCCTAGAAATCAGTTTGCAGAACGGGGAGGATGGGTGGGGCGGTAAGGAATCTATCACTACTAATGTTTCTTACAGATATATCGTTACCGAAGGTAAGTAACTTGTTCATCTGAAAGAAACACATAGTGATAGATTCCTTACCTTAGAATAGATACCCCAGCAATACCAACCCCGGTGGTGGGTCTGCGAACCAAGATCACACCAGAAAGTCACGGAGAACAGAACGGCCAAAGAAGCCGTCTCTCCGGACTTGGCTGTCCAGGCAATAATGCTTGGTAAACGTGTGCAGCGAGGCCCACGTGGCTGCCTGACAGATGTCTTGCAAGGGGACACCACGTCCCAATGCAGTAGTGGCTGCAGTAGCTCTGGTGGAATGAGCACGCAGCCCCAACGGAGGTTCTTTTTTAGCCAAAGAGTAGCAGGCTTTGATACATAAGACAACCCAGCGGGAGATAGTTCTCTTGTGTACCGCCCGACCTTTCTTGGTGCCAACGTAGCCAACAAAGAGCTGGTCATCCACCCGGAACTGCTGTGTGCGGTTGAGATAAAATGAGAGCGCACGTTTTGGGTCCAGACAGTGGAGCCTCTCTTCCTCTCTGGAAGGATGCGGAGGCGGAAAGAAGGTGGGCAAGGTAATAGTCTGCCCAATGTGAAAGGCCATAACCACTTTAGGCAAAAAAGGAAGGACGGGGCCTGAGCACCACTTTGTCTGGATGGACTGAAAGGAAAGGAGGCTTACAAGAAAAAGCCTGGATCTCACTCACCCGCCTAGCGGAGGTGATGGCCACCAGGAAGGCAGTCTTCAATGTCAAGAGACGAAGAGGACAGTTGTGAAGAGGCTCAAAGGGAGTGCACATCAAGTATGTAAGAACCAGATTCAAGTCCCACTGAGGCATTACGAAAGGAATAGGAGGAAAAACATGTGTAATGCCTTTGAGAAATCTATTTACAACAGGGGACTTGAAAAGAGAGGGCTGATCAGGGAGCCTGAGAAAGGCCGAAATAGCAGAAAGGTAGCCCTTGACAGTGCCCAGAGCAGAGCCCTGCTGGGCCAAAGAAAGAAGGAACAGTAGAACTTCAGAAAGAGGGGCAGAAAGGGGATCCACAGCCTTTGCTGTGCACTATGCCACAAACTTGTTCCACCTGCA
The DNA here is from genome assembly GCA_963921515.1 of Calotriton arnoldi. NCBI lineage: Eukaryota > Metazoa > Chordata > Amphibia > Caudata > Salamandridae > Calotriton > Calotriton arnoldi. The sequence goes on along the minus strand of CAWUFW010001334.1, from coordinate 1,851,250 downwards.
GGCGTATACCACCTTAGTAGAGGGACGCCTGGCTGCCAGAATGACATCGCAAACTTCAGGAGGCAAGTCGAAAGGAATCAACTGCCGCCGCTCAATCTCCACGTAAAGAGGTGGAGGCTGGACAGGTTCGGGTGGAGGACCGTCCCCTGCTGCTGCGAGCGAAGATCCTCCCGAAGAGGCAGTCTGATTGGGGGATCGATGCTCATACTGAGTAGCTCGGGATACCATACTCTTCGAGCCCAGTCCAGGGCCACAAGGATGACTTGTGCCCGGTCGCGCCTGATCTTCTTCAGCACTCTGGGCAGAAGTGGTATAGGCGGAAAGGCGTACAACAGACCGCAGCTCCACTCGCGACGAAAAGCGTCGCCGAGCGAGTGCCGCCTTGGAAATTCCAACGCGCAGAACTGATGACATTGCGCGTTCTCCTCTGTGGCGAATAGATCTAACCAAGGCTCTCCCCACTGCTGAAAGAGACCTTGCACCACCTCCGAGTGCAGACGCCATTCGTGATCCAGCATGCACCTGCAGCTGAGTTCGTCTGCCCTGGCGTTCAGAGAACCTGCCAGGTGTTGAACCACCAGGGACATGCCCTGATGTTCCAGCCATGTCCAGAGATGCAGAGCCTCCTGACAGAGGGTCCACGACCCCACCCCGCCTTGCTTGTTGTAGTACCACATGGCGGTGGTGTTGTCTGTGAACACCTGCACTACTCTCCCCTTGACAGAGGGAAGCAATGCCTTCAGTGCAAGCCGTATCGCCCGAAGCTCCAGAAGGTTGATATGGAGCTTGGACTCCACCAGAGACCAGAGGCCTCTGATCTCCGCCTCTCCCATGTGGCCGCCCCATCCCAGGAGGGACGCATCCGTCACCACTGTAAACTCCGGTTGGGGAAGGGAGAGGGATCTGCCGTCGACCCAATGCCGGTTCGTGAGTCACCACTGCAACTGTTGTGCAGTGCCCTCCGAGATCTGGACGTGATCGGACAGGTTCCCCTGATGCTGCGTCCACTGGAACTTCAGGTCCCACTGCAGAGCCCGCATATGCCATCTGGCATGATGGATCAGCAGGATGCAGGAGGCCATGAGGCCCAGCAGCCTCAGAGTCACTCTGACCGAAACCCGGGACAAGGGTTGAAAGATGGGAATCAGAGCCCGAATATCCCGGACTCGTTGTTCGGGAGGATAGACCCGAAACTGCGCCGTGTCCAGAACCGCTCCGGTAAAGAGGAGCTTCTGAGAGGGAATCAGGTGCGACTTCGGCACGTTGATGGAGAACCCCAGCAAGTGCAGGAGGGCGGCCATAGTCTGGAGGTGGGAGACGACTGTCTGGGGAGAGCCCGCCTTCAACAACCAGTCGTCGAGATAGGGGAAGACTGAAACGCCTGATCGGCGCAGATGAGCTGGGACCACCGCCATCACCTTTGTGAACACCCGAGGGGCGCTGGTAAGGTCAAAGGGGAGCACGGTGAACTGAAAGTGCTCGTGGCCTACAGTGAACCGCAGGTAACGCCGGTGGGCTGGCAGGACGGGGATATGGAAATAGGCATCCTGCAAGTCCAGCGCTACCATCCAGTCTTGTGGATCGAGAGCAGACAAGACCTGAGCTAGAGTGAGCATCTTGAACTTCTCTTTGCGGAGGAAGCGATTGACGTCCCGGAGGTCTAAGATAGGACGCAGGCCCTTGTCCTTCTTGGGCACCAGAAAGTAGTGGGAATAGCAACCACGACCTACTTCTGGCGTCGGAACGCGCTCGATGGCCCCCTTGGCCAAGAGGGCCGCAACTTCCTGCTGAAGAAGCACAAAGTGATCCTCCGACATGCGGTGGTACTGAGGTGGCATGGCTGGAGGGGTAGTCTCGAAGGGGAGGGAGTAGCCCCTCCGGACTATCTCTAAAACCCACCTGTCCGAAGTGATGGTGCGCCAGTGGGGGAGGTGATGGCGAAGCCTGCCGCCCACTGGCGTTTGATGGGCCTGAAAGTTCGGACTAGGAAGGTTTGGAGGCAGTGGTGGCCGGGGTGGTGGTGAACTGACCCGCCCGCTGGCCCCTTGGTCCGCCATGGCGGAACCCGCGTCCGTGGCCGCGCTGTGATTGTTGCTGCGCAGACCTTTGGCTCTGTTGCGAACGCTGCGGGGCGCCCCTTCCTGTGCCACGAAAGGAGCAAAAAGCAGAAGGCGGAGGAGGGCGGACTGCCGAGAGTCCCAAGGACTTGGCCGTAGCCCATGAGTCCTTAAACCTCTCCAACGCGCTGTCCGCTTTGTCACCGAAGAGGCGACGGCCATCAAAGGGCATGTCCATAAGGGTGTTTTGGACATCCCCGAAAATCCAGTGGTCCTCAACCAGGCGTGACGGCGAACCGCCACCGTCGTTGCAATCGACCTGCCCAGTGAGTCGGCGGTGTCTAGGCCACAACGAATCATGAACTTTGCTGCGTCTCTCCCCTCTGCAACAGCCTGGGAGAGAGCTGGCCGGGCCTCCTCCGGACACTGGGGCAGCACTTGCGCCACCGTATCCCACAGAGAGTGGGAATAACGGCCCAAGAGGCATGCGGAGTTCACGGACCGCAGCGCAGAGCTGGTGGAAGAAAAAATCTTCTTCCCAAACTGATCCAGCTTCTTGGATTTCCTATCCGGTGGAGCGGAAGGGAAGGCGGTTGGGGAAGCAGAGGCTTGGACAACCAAGCTCTCGGGTGGGATGTTGGGAGAGGAAAATGGGGTCACCCGGAGCCGGGCGATGGCGTCGTGCCACGTTCCTATCCACAGGAGCTCCTGTGGTGGGCCTGGACCAAGTGCCCAAAAGAACGTCAGAAAGGGCTTCATTGAAGGGAATTAGCGGCTCCGCAGAAGTAGCTGCTGGCTGAAGCACCTCTGTCAGGAGGTTAGTCCTGACGGCCACAGTAGGGAGCTCGAGGTGTAGGGCCTCGGCCGCCCTACGCAACACCACAGCATAACTAGCACCCTCCTCCGTAGCCACGGTAGGAGGAGACAGCATGCCAAGGTCTGGTGAGGTATCCAGACCACTGGCGTCCCCCAATTCCTCTGCCCAGTCCTGTTCAGACTCGCAAGCAGCTGGGAGAGGGTCCTCAGACCCCTCCCAGTCCTCCCCTTGCTCCTCAGGCTGTTCAACAGGTCTAAAATAAGGAGCAGGGACATGGGGATAAAATCCCCGAGCAACGTCGAGAACGGCATCGATAGACGCCGCGTCCACATCGGGGCTGAAACTGAGGTCGACGTCGTACCGAGGAGCGGGCGGCATCAGAAGTGGTGCCGGTGGAGTCGGTGGAGGTGTGACAAGGTCAACCGGCGTCGACCGGGATCCAGGCCTGGATCCAAGGGTGTCCTGCGGCGCCGAGGCCGGAGCCGACAGCGATGCCGGAGCCGCCGGCGAGGAAAGACGAGGACACCCAGTCGGGACCGCGGGGCCCGAAGGCGCACCAGCGGGACCTGACGGCCCAAAGAGGCGAGCCATGGCCGACAGGAATTCCTGTATTTGGGCCGGAGTCGCCGACGACCCCGGGAAGGGCGGGTAGTCGGGCGGCGACTGCGTAGGCTCCGCCGGAGCCGCGGGCGAGGCACCACCCGCACCCTCAGCCACGTCACGCGACCGGCGAGGGGAAGTCGGAGAACGATGGCGTTTCTTCGACTTCTTGTGCTTCGTCTTACCTGACCCCGAGTGCGAAGACTTGGATCCCGAAGATCGATGGTGATGACTCCGCGCACGGTCCCTCGACCTCCCACGGGACCGGGATCTGGAACGGCGCGGAGCCGACTGCCGGGCTTCCAGCAACTTTCGGGACCGCTCCCGCAAAGTCTTCGGCGCCATGGCCCGGCAGTCGGAGCACGACTTGGGGTCGTGGTCGCGCCCCAGGCAGAAAAGACACACGGTGCGGGTCCGTCACCGACATCATGCGGTGACAATCCCCGCAGGACTTAAAACCGGGCATCCTAACTGCACCAGGAGTCGAAGACTCGATGAAAAAATAGAGACAAAAAGCCTCAAAAAGTCAGTCAAAAATTGACTGGGGGTTCCTGCTCTTCCCGGATCTGTGCTTGCTGGCGCGGAAAAAGAAAGAACTGACGTCAGCGCGCGTGGGCGGCGTCTAAGTAGCGCCCGCGACGTCATCTCGGCGACCACGACGCCAACGACGGACGCGGAGCCGCACGAAGCCACCTACCGACGCGCAGGGGTACTGCTGACGAAAACTTTCCGGATCCAGTCTGACGCCTGGGGATATTCTAAGGTAAGGAATCTATCACTATGTGTTTCTTTAGATAGAGTAACTTCAAGAATGACTGTATCATTGTAGTGGAAAAAAGCTGGATGCTGACTCCCCATTTGGCCATTGAGAGCCAAACGCTCTGCATCATCCACAGAGCCATACAAGAGGACGGCTGTAAATACCTACAAATAAAAGTCCAACTATACTCCCAGAACAGAATACTGTACTCAAGATCAGCACCCCCAACTCATCTGCCTTTTCACAAGAAAAATCAGTTGGTGGGACATCAATCTCAGTGCAAGCTTCAAAACTTATCAACTCCTTGACAGCCAAGTTATAAAATATCCAGGATCATCACGAGATTGTGACCCAGAACATCAGACATCAAACAAAATAAGCAATCAGGGTTTCATTATAATCTTTTGCAGAATGAGCAAATCCAAATAACTAAGAGGAAACAATTACATGTATGTGGAAATTGGATATGAACGGAGCGAATAATAGCAAACTTACTGAATAGATCACAAAATAAATGTCTGCTCACTTGTAGTTTAAGTTGCACAATTTTGAAAAATATGATCGACCGACATCTACTTTGTAAATTTATCCTTACCCCTCGTCCACCGGGAGTCTGGACATCTGCATAGGATCGGCCAGATGTACAATACATGAGTGTTAACGTGTGCAGTGCAGAAGGCATAGAGGGTGCATTGCCATGTAAAGAAGGAAGGGTTCCGCTTATTTCATAAACCTTTGGTAGACATCCACCCTGTCATGATGGGGAATTGTGACAACAATGGCATGTGTAACAGCGCATGGTACCATCCACTTAAAAAGATTTGTATGATGCCTCCTGGAGAGGACAATGCTAGTGATAACAGGCGGTGCTCTACCAGCACTTCATAAGGATCAAGGTACTTTGGCTTCTTCACAGTAGTGTAATCCAACACAACACCTGGTCACTATGAATATGGAGTCTTTAAGCTCGTCTGCCCTCTCACTGCTCCCAGCATACTCCCTCATTCTACTTCATTCTCTCTACTTTGCAATCTCCAATAGACCTGCATACGGATAGGAAACAGTAGTTACATCTGCCGGTCTAGAGAAATGTTGCACCACTCAGGAAGCACAAAATACAAGAGCTCACTACGAGTGTAGTCTATTTCCAAGCAATGTCCTTTTCTCTCCTTCCCATGCCCCTCAACGATAGGGCCCCTTTTGTTTAGAGGTAAAATGGAAATGGAAGATCTAGACACCATATCTACAAAACTCTTATTGCCTGGAGTAGTAACTGGGAGGGCAAGTGGACAGCTTAGTCATGACTTCCACTGCATCCTTGGAAAAGTATGCTGAAGGCACCGCTTGCAAGTGAGGAAAAAACACACAATGACTGAATTGGCTCTAATACGGAATCCACTTTTGGGTAATTGACGCTTTGGAAGGGTGTTGCTGTGTTATTTGCGCATAGATGGGGAACCCACCATTTGGACTGGAATTGCAGGACGTTTGTGGTCTAGTGATTTCATTTTGTGTAAAGAATGAGCAAGTTGGTTAGAAGAGCTATCTGTAGAGGTTAATACTCTGAGGTGTTTGCAAAGTAGGGATCCCAGCTGGTTTGAGATTGTGCACTAAATCAATCTTGAGTACGGCTGATTTGCACTGGCTGCTAGAGACAGGAGTTTCTCCCAGGTGGGTTTGTCACAAATGTGTACATTCAGCCACATCCAGTTACCAACCATGTCCTCCGACCAACCTGGTCGTGAGGGGTTATAATGGTGACCATGACAGACAAGATGTGTGTTTGGCAAGGCAGAGTTTTGGGGACACAAAGCAGCAGGTCCACAGAACGTCTAGGAATGGTATCGGAGATCGTCTACGCTTCTGTACATGTCCTCTGGTAATTGAGGCCAAGTCATGCAAGATGTGGGGGTGGGAGACTGCCAGGAGTTATAATTTGCATAGGAGGCCAGGAAGTGGTTTTATTTTTCCTGCAGGTGAAACTCAGGGGAGGAGCAGATGGTCACCAGAGGCACCAGTGCAACCAGATCTGCTGTGTTGTATATCAGAAGGGAAGGTGTTGTGCACTGTATGTTGGGATACTGCATCCAAATTTGTAGTTAATATCTGAGCTATTTTTGCAGCCTGGTCGAGGGTATACCCAGTGCATGCACATAATTACTACAGAATTTAATCATGGAGACCTCAGAAGCCAAAAAGCACTTTGTTTGGAAATAAAGAGCTCACTTCTGCAACAAAATTCTTTTTTGCAACAAATTCTTCTCTAGAACTGTGCCTTGATTATGAAAAACTATCCCCTAAGAACTAAGGTATGAAGAAAGCCTCCTACGGTTCTACAAAAAACAAACTCTTTCTGCTCTACTTACAATTGCTCACCCCACTGCTTTCCTCTTTTTACTCATCAGTTTTTAACTACTCCCTCAACATCTGTCGTACCTACTGTTTAACATTTTCCTGGTACCAAAATGCATTTCTGTTAGAAATGTGTTCATGGTTCTTGATTTTCTTTTTACCTTAAAAGAGCACTGACGCCCTCCACGGGCAAAACCTGTGCTATGATGTAAAAAAGACATAAAGACAGAGTATTTTTAGAGAGGAATTTTGCTTGTTCAATCATTATTAAGCCGCTCAAAGCCTCAAACCTGTGATCAAGGTAAACACTTTGGGAAGATCTGGTGCTGGAGTTTTAGGGAGGGGTTGTGCCTCAGGAAGGGGTATTTTGCTTCCATCGTTCCAGAGTCACACACCATTGAAACTCACGTTAAGCGTGTGGCCAAGGGCGCAAAATCTTCAGAGTGACAACTGGCCTCTAAAACAGAGTTGCTCAAATGTATATAAATAGGGACAATATTCTGCGCACAAGTCACCGTTACCAACCGTAATAAGATTACACTTAGATTCCCACTTAATAAAATATCACCACGAGCAGCACTAGTTGGATACAGATTCGGTGCACAGGCATGGAACAAACTTCCTCTGCCCCTGAGACGTTCTAAGGATTTGATGAGTTTTAAAAAACTGTTGAAAACCTGGCTCTTTGGAAGCTAAACCATCATTAGGCTAAGCAGCTATGTGATTCTGCAGCGCCGGGACACTCCTTCTGGAGTAGCTGAGCGCTATATAAACCTTTTCATTCATTCATTCAAATTGGCCAAGATGTTATAGCTGGGCACTATATGCCAGGCAGACTACATCCTCAAGCTGCTCCACTGGCTGACAGTAGAACATACCCAGTTCAAAACTCAGTACAGAACAGTCACAAATACAGCTACTGAGTTGTGATTCCCTTCCACTCCAGTCAAAACTGTTATGAACTGTTGTCCTGGGCACAGCTCACCCCCTGCAGATTACCCAGGAGGCAATGTCGGAATTACATAAAACTCTTAACATAACTTTAATGGTTTAGGTGGTGTTACCTGGCAAAAGATCACGGTAGTCTGTAATGTAGTCTCCGGTCCACTCCCGGGCCCTGTTGCATGCTACATCCATCTCAAAAGGAGTCACAACTGGTCGGTAGAAGTTGCTAGAATCTAGCAGAGAGTTTTCGGGACAGGCTACTAACACATAGATGTCCACCTCCAGGAAGTTTGCAAGCTTTGCAGCGTTCAACTTTCCCATCACAAAGATATAACTCTTCTTTCCAGCCTTTTGAACGACTGCCTTTAGGTGCTTGATGACCGAGAGGTAATCTGCAACGCCAAGTGTGCCCACCAGAATGCCAACAACCTGGGCATCACGCGCCCTCTCAATCAGATAGTAACGCTTCATCAATGCCCTACTAATGTTCAGAGTCTCACGCCGGCCCTGCCCACTGGATGGGTTGAAAGTGCAGAATGCACACTTGTTCCACGTCATCATGAAGTTCGTCAGCGTCAGACTCTCTTCACCAATATAGAACACACTGTAACCTTCAAGTCCGAGTTTGCGGTCAATAGAAAACCGGCGCCCAAACTTCTTCACTATCTCTGCATCTGGGCACTCTGTGGAGTCATCAGTCTTGACTGGGTGGAGGTTTGTTTTTCGGATAGAAAGTGAATCTCTTTCTGACTCGATACTGGAGAATGATACATGTGGGTACTCAGACCTCAATATGGATTCAAGACCACCTGCAAGGGCAAGAAAGAGAAAACCTTCTAAAAGCAGCAGTATTACCAACATATACCAGTAAACATCTGAGTCAAGTCAAGCAATAGATGGATGCACACCCAATTTTAAAAGTATTCTATTACAATCTCGAGATGAAATTGACATGAGTACGTGATCTTGTACAGTACACAGTGCTAAATGAATCACACAACCCATCTGTGAGCATGATCTCTAATTCAATGGTGAGAAGATAACCCAATGACCAGCCACAGCTTTCAAGCCCTCATGCTCATTTTTCTGTGCAGTGGACATATGACCATTGACAGACAGACCAACAAGCACATCTCATTTAACACTTACAAGTACATGTAAACAAGTCTCAGCTAAGAAATGTACAGATCACCATAACAAAGGCACAACCGGTCAAAAGATGTTCAACCCAGTCTTTGACAATAAGCAAAGAGGGCGGGAGGGGGGCGGGGAGGGGGGGGGGCAGAGAGGACTCCATAAACGAAGTTCTCTGAAAACAGTCATTATCCCAATTCGGAGACATCATGTCCGTTTATGATGAGAAAATCTTTACGGATAACAAGGTCATAACTCACTTGTTTTCCAGTGATCACTATACTGAGCCACAGTAACTTTCCAATTTGTGGACTGCTCTACTGAATGGTGAGTTTGTGTGAGAGTGTGCAAGTATGTTATAGTGAAGAAGACAGATAATCTGTGTGCACATGTGAGCGAGTATGGCATTAGGGTGCTATAGGACAATGCTGTGCTATAGGGAAGAAGAGAGATGACCTGTGTGTGCGCACGAGTGAGTATGGCATAAGGGTGCTATCGGACAATGCTGTGCTATAGTGAAGAGTGATCATTTGTGTGCGCATATGAGTGAGTGTGGCATAGTGTGCTATAGGACAATGCATTGCTATAGTGAAGAAGAGGGATAATCTGTGTGTGCGCACTTGAGTATGGCATAAGGGTGCTATAGGACAATGCATTGCTATAGTGAAGAAGAGGGATAATCTGTGTGTGCGCACTTGAGTATGGCATAAGGGTACTATAGGACAATGCTGTAGGAATTACAGGAGCTGAATCGGGGGGCTTAGAGTTTCAGCTTCCAAGCAGAAACGTTCAGCAGAAACAGCAACCTAACGGAAGCCCCCTTTAGAGTGTTCCTAATAACTAAATACAGACAACTCAGAAAAACACACCCCTGCTCTTCTTTGTCAATGTTTGTCAGCGTGGGAGACACAAAGCACCATCTGTGCTTACTGGCACCTTATGGATTGCAATAACTGTTTCTGCATCATCATTAAAGGGTTACTGTCTTTTGGTGGATGTCTCGGACTTTCCTCCACCCAAATCTAACCAAGACAACCTGTGAAATGAAACACCTGCATTGTCTGGCACACAAGAGATTTGTGGGAATTCTTTGTAAGGTCTTTTGTTATTTTTGACCCCTACCATATGTTACTTCTTCAGGGTCCATAAACAAGCTCTCCTATTCGAAACATGGGTTTACAATTAGATTTTTAATTAGTGATGGCCCATAGGAAATCCCAAGTGCAGTTGTGTTATTCATACCACCACTAGGAGCGGAAGAATTCATGTCAAGCACTCTATAATTTATGTGATCTGGTGTCCATTCTTCATTTCTCAGAAAAAAGTATTACATTACATTAGATGACAGCTCCCACAGAAGGAGAGTTGTTTTGTATCTGAGGAACTCTCTGTCATCTGAGTTAGAACTAACTTTTTCTTGGTATGCAGGACTTGTATATATGCCATTTAGTGCCGTGCCTCTGTAAAATCATTCTCAATGAGCTTCCAATCGATCTGGTCCATGACATGATGTATGTGAATTCACAGTGTTAGCTAGGCCTTTGCACTTGCCTAGGCTATTAGACGCGTATTGACAATGGAGCACGATTCTATACACAGGTGACAAGCCATTTACACTGTTCTTGACAACAATATATTCACAATGGTCTGGCACAGCCTCTGCAAACATCTAGTTTTATAAAGTGATGTAAGTTCATATACAGTAGTAGCAGGACCCTCGGAAAGGTCTAGGCTTGTGTATTAGACACAGACAGTGGTGTTAGGGCCTATGACCTGGTCTAGAGTCACTTACAGAGGTGGTAGGGCACTCAAAGTGTTTTCGTTCAGATATAATGATGACATGGGCCTTCACAGTGGCCCATGTTCACCTAATAAGGTGGCCTTCAGAACGATGCAAGCTGATATACAGTGGTAGCAGGGCCGTTAGTGGACTAGATTCATATAAAGAAGCAAATGGACGGTCAAAGTTGCGTATGTTCATTTAACGCAGTGGCAGGACCTTCAGAGCGGCTTCGGTTTATATTCATGGATATAAGCGCCTTCAGGTGACTCATGTTGACCAGTAGAGGTGAGAGGGGCTTCAGGCTGGACTTGGTTTATCAAGATGGTGACAAGGTTTACAGATTGGTCTGTGTTCACCTAGAGAACTGGCCGTGTCTTCAGGGTATACTAGAGCAATATTCAGTGGTGGCAGGGCCTTCAGGGTGGTCCAGGTTTATAAGCAGTGGAGACCGGGCCTTCGGGTGGTCTATGTCCACCTACAGAAGGAGCCTTGGTTTGTCTACATAAGATGCAGGTTGCTGACACCTGTCTAGGTCGGTGGAGGGGGTACTGAATGTTTTAAGCTGGAACAAAGTACTTGCCAGAATAGTTGGAAGATAACTTGCAATAGTTTAGATTAGTCTTCATTTGTGATCTGGATTCACTGATGGTACAGCCTACAGGTTATTTATGATGGTCTCCAGCTGAGCCAGCTTTTGCTTATTTAGTGCCCTGGGCATAAAGACATTAGGCGCCCTTAATGCTGCTGGTAAATAAAATGAGGCAACAGAGAAACCCTTTTGTGTTTGGAGGCCAGTCCCTGGCTGACGACATCAGAGCAATGACTGGCTTCTGAAAACTAACATTCTGCTCCTTCTCCACTCACTTGAATCATCCACAGCTTAGCTCAGCCACGCTGATGGCAAAATTGTTGGTGGGAAAGGAGGGGGGCAGGGGTTGTAGGTTCCTGGAGGCAGAGAGAGAGGGAGATTGAAGGACAAGAGAAGACCTTGATAGGATTCTAAAAATAGCACCTCTGGCATGTAAAACAAATATTATATGCAGTATCAATGTAATCACTGGAGCCAAGTGAGAGGGCACTGTTGTTTTTAGAACGTTAATGCTGAGAGCTCCATGTGCCCACTAAAGGTGGGCGTCCTGGACGTGGGCTCATACTGGCCGCGCCAAGTGCTATCCTTAGTCTGCAGATATGTGACTAGGATGCCAATGTCAAGTTTGGTCCTCAGTGCCGTCACTGCATTCTCAGCTCTTTACGAACCCCTCAATGGTAAAGTTTAGTCTGCAGGGGTGGCAGAATCATCTCAATGATGTAGTGCCATTTTACTACATCCCTGACATTTAATCTGCCTACGGAAGAAGGAAAGATGTCGAAGATCTGATTATTTCCACTTTCTGTCTAGACTTTAACAGTGGTTTAGGTTAGATCCCTGATGCAGTAGTGTCGCATTAGTTCTCCACGTGTCTTTAAAAGCAATATGCATTGGTACATGGATAACAGAGAATCTGTAGGCTAGGGGGACAGGCACCCACTTCTGGTTCAATCTTTCACCATTAGGGGATGCAAAAGTCATATGGGTTTTCATCACCAGTTCAAACATTGCTCCACCAACAGGTTTCTGAGTTTTGACATTTTCTAAGACCAAGACTCAGTCGGGTATTATTACTGAGTTACTAACATAGCCCTCAGGGATACAACCATGGTGACCTGTAACTTACCAATGATATAGGAGTACACCACATCGCTAACTACCACCACGTGGCTCAGCTGGTCAGGGTACAATGTCCGAAAGGCAGCAGCACAGCTTTTCACATCCACAGGCTGGCGGCCAAATATATAGAGCACAGGCAACCTGGTGCTCGGGCTCAAGCAAGCCCTTCCATAGTGAACCAGGGAATCTGCCTGCACATGCTCCGCTGCAACCTCGTCCACGCAGCAACTGCAAGAGAAAAATGAGAAGAAAATAGAAGACAAAAGAAACTCAAGAAAAAGAAATAAAAAAGCAAAGAGAGATTCAAGAAAGAAACTTAAATCCTGAAGAATAATGGTAGAGGGTGGCCACAAAGCTGCACCTCCTGGTAATTCACATTCTTGGAAAGGGGAGACTTAGAAACAGCCAGGATAATGTTAGAGCTGATTAATATTTATTCATTTTTAAGATATATCTCCATTCATATTTAAACAGGCATTGATTTTAAATGAGCCATGAATAGTTAAAAGAGATTTATTAGAAACATTGGTAAGACTTTGGGCAAAACTTAAAGTTGAGAGAAACAAGGAGGTGTACTGGAACACCAGTGACTGCAGTCCGTCAATCAAAAGGCCATTTTTCGTAACTCGGATATCAGGAAAGGTAAGGAGGGGGCGTGGCCTGACGCCGATGTAGGAGGAAGCGGACCTCGGAGCTCCTCCGTGGCACCCCCTGTTGTAAGCTATCCTGATGTACTGGGGGGCCCCCCTGATTGCGTATCTAACTGCGGAATACTTGGTGTCCCTGTGGGCGAATCGACGACGCTCTGGGAAGCTGTAGAGCGGAGGAGACTCTATTTTTCAGCGCTGATCGCGCTACTCCGGCGGCGATCCAAGATGGCGGCTGTGGTCGGACGGGAGATTTGCCGTGGACCGCACTGAACCGAGCCCTGCGATTCCTGCGGTCGGAAATCCTGAGTCCGGCACTGGGGGAGAGGACTGCGCTCGCCCGCACGAGGGAGCGGTGAGTGACGAAGAGGGCGAGGTCGGACCGGGCACCGCCTGCGGAGGCTAAGATGGCGGCCCCGGGATCTAACTGAGCTGGATGATGTGACTGCGGGTGACTGGCGCGAGTGCAGACAGTTCTAGCGCGCCGACCCCATTGTGGGATATTGGCACCTCCGAGGTGCTCCCAAGCTCTGCTGATCTAGTGCGGCTGATGTGCCAGGGTTGATGCCAGTGGCGGAGTGCGACAGTCAGGTCCGATTGATCTCCTGGGAGGCGTGAGTGGCATCCAGCGCGGAGTGTCAGAACTCCGGGAGGGAGACATTGGTGCTGCGGACGACAACTGCGGATTACCGGCACTGTGGGGACACTCGTGGCTGCTTGGGGCAGACCGGGTCCACGCAGCTCCTTGTGGAGGCGGAGGCCTTATCGGGAGGGCGGATTGTGCCAGGAGCACATTGAGCTGCTTGCAGGAGGGCCGCCCGTTTGCTCTTCCTTTTCAGTGGATGTGACTGGCTGCCTCTTCCTGATTGCGGTGCTGCTCAGGGAGGCCGGGGTACTGCGCGGGAGGGTGCTGCCTCGCTTTCCCTGGTCGCTGGAGCGGTGTTGGACCCTGGTGGGATCCTCCCCTATCGCGGCTGCTGGACGCCACTGGGCTGGTCCTTGGTTCTTGACTGGGGCCCGTCGCTACTACGGAGTCCTGACTGAGGGAGGGAACCATAACGGTATACCGTCGGTACTGGGGCTTGAGGAGCTACTGCCTTGGTGGGATACCGCTCGACCTCTCACGGCGCACTGGAATGGGGCGCATTTCTAAGAAGGGCTTCGCGGTCCTCCAGGTGGAAGATGCGGGGCAGCACACTGAGGACGAGGAGGAGGTGGCGGAACAAGCCGGCGCTGCTGCCCCGACGGGCCCTACGCTGACGGATATAATGCAAGCCATCACCTCCTCACGTGAGGCCCTTGAAACTAAAATTGACGCCATTGGGGTGGACCTCACTTTGCTCAAAGATGAGCACAGGAAGTTAAAGGAGCGGGTGAAGACGACAGAGGCAACGCTGGAGGGAGTACCGGATGCAGTAGCTACTTTGCAGCGCTCATTGCGACAGGTGGAGGATAAGGTCCGCACCCTAGAGATGAGAGCAGAAGATAGTGAAGGGCGCTCCCGCAGGAATAATCTCCGCATAGTGGGAGTTCCGGAGCGGGCAGAGGGGGACGATGCTGTTCGCTACTTGGAGGGCTGGCTCAAGGCTGAGGTTGCCCCGGAGGGGCTGTCTCCGTTCTTTGCTCTGGAAAGAGCCCACAGAGTCCCAGCCAGACCTCCCCAGCCGGGTGCACCTCCGCGCCCGATAGTGGCGAGACTTTTGCACTATCGTGACAGGGACCACCTATTACAGCGGGCCAGGGGGAACCAGCACCTGCAGATCGAGAACTCTAAGGTAATGATCTTCCCGGATTATACCAGGGAGGTTCAGAAGCAGCGTGCCTCTTTCCTTGCCCTTAAAAGAAAATTGCGCCAACTTCACATCTCTTATGCCATGTTCTTCCCGGCGCGCCTACGGGTGGTGGACGGCACAGGGACGCTCTTCTTTACCACCCCGCAAGATGCATGGCGCTGGCTGGAGATGCGCCAAGCGGGGGCCAGACGGAGTCCCGTGGAGTGCGCTGCGGGGAGAGGATCCCCTGGCCCTGCGAGCCCGCAGAGGGCCGTCACATCGCCGCATCATCGCCTCGAGAGAGATAGAGCAGTGCAGGCGGTTGTAGAGATCAGTCGAGGAACAGTCAGTCCGCCCTCCGTGCCTGCTGACCGGGCATTAGGTGGATCTGAGACTTCCCCAACTGGGAGCGCGACTGGTGACTCTGATACTGAGCTGCCGGTGGTTACTCCGCAGACGGTGGACCTGTTCGGCTGAACTGAACATTGGCGACAGGGTGTGCTGGGTCTGTACCAAGGGTCAAGACTACCTGTTGGGGAAGCTGGGAAACGACTGCGGACGGGAGGGGGCACCATTAGATTGTTAAGGAGGGGACCCTCCATGTTGCTGCGGAATGGGGGGGGCCGGGAGGGGCTTTGGGTCCCATGGGTCGGCACACGTCTCTCTATCTTTTTGTATCTGATTGCTGGTTTTCTTTGTTTGGATGGGAACTAGTTTCAGGGAACCTGTCCGGGGGAGGGGGAGTTGGGGAGTTTGGGGGGAAGGGAGGGGTGGGGTTGCAGGGACCAAGCATGCCGCTGGGGAAGATGTGGAGGATAGTGTACGTACACCCACACTATGGGAACCGCAGTAGGCTTTAAGTGTCTCTCCTGGAACATTAGGGGGATGCATACTATGACACGACGCCACAAGATCCATGCCTATCTAAGAAGAAGGGGGGTGCAAATCGCTCTGCTGCAGGAGACACATTTAACTAAACAAGAGGGGGTGGCTTTGCAGCGGAGATGGCGAGGCCAGGTGTACTGCACCACATACTCTGCTTTCGCTCGGGGCGCGCTGGTTTGGGTGCGGTCAGGGGTCCCGTTTCAGAGTACTGGGCAGTTGATCGATCCAGAGGGTCGGTATGTTGTGGTAACAGGGCGCTTAGATGGGAAGGACATTGTGCTGGGGAGTATCTATGCCCCTAACTCCGATCAAGTCTCATTTTTTGCGCACCTATCAGGGAAATTGGCGCCCCTGCTCACAGGTTCTGTTCTATTGGGGGGTGACTTTAACTGCATCACCGACGTCTCCCTAGACCGCTCACACCCTCCTCTGCCAGATGCCCCAGTACATAGATTGGCTGCGGCGCGGCGAGCTTGGCAGCAGCAATGGGGGCTGACTGATACGTGGAGGGCCCATCATCCCACAGACAGGGATTACTCCTACTTCTCATCCCTACATGATCTGCATGTTAGATTAGACTCGATCCTCTGCTCTCCAGATGTACATGGGGGAATGGTGCATAGCGAATACCTAACTAGGACAACATCCGACCATAACCCGTTACTGGTGATGCTCCATTGGGTGCGCGACCGTCCTGCTATTCCCACATGGCGACTTAGGCCAGATACACTAGAAGATCCGGTGTTCCGGGATACTGTAGGGTCGGCCATAGAAAATTATTTTGAGGTTAATGCTAACACAGCGTCTTTTTTGCTGGTTGAATGGGATGCTTTCAAGTCAGTGATTAGGGGGCGCTGCATGGGAGAAATAGTCGGAGTGCGTAAAGTACTGGAGCGGGACGTACTGGAGGCAGAACAGAAAGTGCGTGCTGAGGAGAGGGAACGCCCGGAACATCCGGATAGGCAAGCTGCATTGCTTGGGGCCCGGGAGGCACTGGCGGTCCAATTGGAAAGATTACGCTGTTTCGACTATAAGGCTTACACGGACAAGGCACACGCGGAGCGCGATAAGTCGGGGGCGCTGCTGGCCTGGCTCGCCAATCCTGCGCGGAGAGGGACAGCGATACTGGAACTGAGAGGCCAGAATGATGAGGTGTTTTATACCCAGCGAGCTATTAATGATCAGTTCTTACAATACTACACGGTGCTATACCAGAGTAGGCTGGATCCTGGTCTCCCTGGTGACGAGGGATTCCTGTTGGGAGCGGAGCTTCCTACCGTTGAGGTCGAGGAGGCAGAAACCCTGGGTAGAGACGTGGAGACGGGAGAAGTGCGCAGCGCTATAAAACACATGGCCAGGAACAAAACGCCGGGCACGGATGGGCTACCTGTGGAATTTTATGCGACCTATGCCGATACCTTGGTTCCCTGCCTGGTGGCAATGTACAATAGAGCGCTTCAAGAGGGTGTTCTCCCTGCCACCACACGCGAAGCCATCATAGTCCCCCTTCTCAAACCAGGCAAACCTGCCTGGGACCGCTCCTCATATAGGCCCCTCGCGATGCTTAATTTAGACTATAAGATCTTAAGTCGGGTATTAGCTAGTCGTTTGCTGCCTCATATGACGACATTGGTTCACGGTGATCAGGCCGGATTCATACCATCGCGGAATACAGCGATGAACGTTCGCAGACTCATGCGAATCTTGGGGTCCGACTCCTATGATGTGGAT
This sequence comes from Calotriton arnoldi, assembly GCA_963921515.1. Taxonomy (NCBI): domain Eukaryota; kingdom Metazoa; phylum Chordata; class Amphibia; order Caudata; family Salamandridae; genus Calotriton; species Calotriton arnoldi. Next base: position 1,834,059 of record CAWUFW010001334.1, on the reverse strand, counting down.
CGGGCCTGCATTTTTGCGGTCGATATTGAAAAGGCCTTTGATAGTCTGGAGTGGCCTTACCTTTTCAATGTATTGCGAGCATTCGGCCTAGGGGAAAGCTTTGTCCGATGGACGGCGCTGTTGTACAGTGCTTCCACAGCTAGAGTCCGGACGGGGGCCTGATTTCTGCCGCCTGTGGAGTTGCCCGGGGGACGAGACAAGGGTGTCCGCTGTCCCCTCTATTATTTGCCCTGGCGATGGAGCCTATGGCTGCCCATGCTAGGACGGGAAGATATTACTCGGGTCTATTGGTGGGGGGACACCTCCAGTATATAGCGCTGTATGCAGATGATTTACTCATGTTCTTGCGAGACTCCGGGGAGGCACTGCGGGGAGCGAGGGAATTGTTAGAGACCCTGGGGAGATTGGCGGGGCTGCGGGTGAATTGGGCCAAGTCGTGTTTGTTTCCCGTCAAGGCGGAAAGAGTGGACCCGCAAAATGAGGGGGTGGTTTCCTGGGAACCTCGCTGCTTGTCATACCTGGGGACCCAGATTTATCACGATCCTACCGATCTCTTAGAGGGTAATGTGGGACGGGCGCTGCGCAGCACTAAAACCTGCTTCGACTTCTGGGGAACTCTTCCATTATCTGTGGCGGGTAGAGTGGCACTGGTGAAGATGGTCACTCTGCCCAGGTTCCTCTATTATTTTGGGACGCTCCCCATTTGGATCCCCAGTAGGTTTTTCACCCAGCTTAACTCCTTAATTACCGGTTTCTTGTGGGGGACTGGGAGACGGAGGGTCGCCCTGACCACTATGCAACGGCCCAGGGCAGAGGGGGCCTTGCGTTGCCAGATTTTGAGGCCTATTACCACGCTGCGCAACTCCAATGGTTTACGAAATGGGTGGCGGGCCATATCCGACACCCGGAGGCTTTGGATGGGTCTGATCCGAGTTGGCGACTGTTGTCCTATGTTCTCCTGCGTGTACCAATAAGGGGTGGGCTGATGCCGCCGGATCTGCGAGTGGTGCGACAGTGCTGGACGCGCATGGCCAGGAGGGTGCGCGTTAAGATCCCGTACGCACCTGAGATCCCGCTGGGGATGTGCGAGGTGCTGCCCCATGGGGGCGACTGGAGTAAACTGCAGTCCTGGGGGGAGGCAGGAGTCCTCACACTGGGAGACCTTTACGAGGATGGCAATCTCCTCCCATTCAACGATTTCCGAGAGCGCCATGCCTTACCGCGAGGAGATTTTCTATTCCATGCGGCCCTGACAGCGGCAATCAGAAGGCATTGGCGGCGGGGCCTGGAGGAGCCCGACACGTCTCTTGCCTGTCAATATGTGGTGCTAGCAGCGGGTACCCTTAAAGCGGTAACTTGTCTTTATCAGCGGATTACCCAGGACTTGCGTCAACCCTTAACGGCGCTGCGACTCAAATGGGAGGAGGATTTGGGGGAACCTATTGGGGAAAAACCTTGGGCGGCAGTTGTCGAGCGGGCGTGGAAGAGCTCCCGGAATGTGCGCTTCCAGTTGATCCAATTTTATGTCTTACATAGGGCATACCTGACACCTGGCAAAATTAACGACTATTATGGGGCATCATCTACCTGTCCCCGTTGTAATGTTGAGGGGGCAAGGTTTCTACACATGTTTTGGGACTGCCCAGTACTGGGGGACTATTGGCGTGGGGTGACGGCTGCGCTGGCAACTGTGACGGAGAGGGACATAGATATGACGCCTCGGGCTTGCTTATTGCACTGGTTTCCGCACACTGCCAAGACCAAAATCACCAGTAAGTTCATTGATTTGGGGCTGGTCCTTGCAAAAAGGGAACTTACTGCGCACTGGAAGGGGAGGCAGGGGCCCGTCTTGGCGCGCTGGCGCACGGAACTAGTGAAGTGGGCGGAGAGTGAAGGGAACTGTAGGCTGGGCATGGCCAGGCGCACTGGGAACGAGAAGACCATGGAGATGGCTAGGGCGTGGGTGGCGCTCGTACACCTGCTTAAACACCCAACTATAGATGGCGAGACTCTACTAGATGAGATGGAGGGCACTCAGGCGGATGGTGTGACCGCCCCTTGATGGCAGGGAGGCATGGGACGAACGTTGGGGCTCCGCAGGGCCTTTCCTCGATGTGCCCGGGCTACCCTAGGTTAGGACCTACGAAGCAAGGATTCTGGTGGGCGGTGTAGGAGATCTGATTGATTCCCTGGGTATTTCAACGGTCAGCGGCATGCTTGGGGGGGTGGATGGGGGGGTCTTACTTGGGGGTTTTGGGACTGAGTGGGGAGGGAGGGCGTTGGGGGTTTCTTATGTGGCTCTACACTAGAGGAATACATCCTGCCTGGAGATGGGCCGAACTGCGTGCTGGGATAACTGTGGGAGGAGGGCCGGGACTTGCTTGAGTACTCTCGAAACCCTGTAGGACTTATTGGGGTGCAGTTAGTGCTGGAGTGGGTGCAAGCCTACCACCATTTATAATTGTAATGTACGTCCATATTTCAGTTATTATCCTATGTTGCTCATGGAATAATATGTATGGCATTTTCAGAAAACCAATAAAAACTTGTTGGGAAAAAAAAAAAAAAAATCAGGAAAGGTAAGGTCTTTGGGAAATGGTTTAAAATTCAGATGTCCAGAGATTGTCTATGTTTCCCAATAATAAAGCATCAGACTTACCAGAGTTCACTTTAAGCCACGGCAACAGCATCCACCAGCTGCACACTAAAAGCAATTGTTTCACCTGACTGCTGATGACACAAGGCCGCCACCCAAGTGTGATATGAGCTGGGTGTTACAAACAAAAGCAAACAATGCAAGCAGCACATCCAGCGAATTCACTCAGATGTTCAAGACACTGGGCAAAGGAGAGGAAATTTGAAGAATCCACATGTGACATCCAGTGGCTGTGATGAGACAGAGGAGGGATTCTGCTTGCCATGTTGGAGAGGATGTTCCTCAAGCTGCTTTCATACCTCCCAACCTCCTCTTGCAGTTTAATAGTTCAGGCAACCATACTGAGTCACCTAGACTACTGTAACTCGGTTCCTTTGTCAATCATTACATGTCTTCAATGAATTCAACATGAGGCAACACGTCTTGCCCTTATCCTGAATCTATAAAAATATTATTCAGGAAGAAAAATCCTCTTACTTCACTGACACATTTACATCGGCCAAAAATTCAGCTAGAACTCTCTTCCAAACAATTAACTCCCTAACCAATCTCAATAATACCAATCTGTCGATTGCCAATCACTCCTTCCGCTACGAATTGTCAGAATTTCTTCAAAATAAAGTGGCAGAAGTTTACAATGAATTTGCCTCAAATGAGGAAGCTAGATGAACTTCTGCTGAAGTTTTACGGCACCTCAAGTAAGTAACACATTAACCAAACTTTCCCCTCTCACATTAGAACAGGTTAGCAGACTACTGGACCATCTGATCCATGCCCCCCAGTAACACTACAGATGGCTTCAGAGACCGCAGTGCCTCACCTTATGAAGATCTTTAATGAGATGTACAGGGTGGGAGACTTCCCAAAAGCCTGGAAAACAGCATGTATCTTACCTCTTCTAAAAAAAATCTACACTTTACCCCTTGAAAGCAACAGTTATTGCCCAATATCTCATCTCCCATTTCCAGCCAAAATGGTGGAAAAACAAAACCAAACAATATGGAACCGGTCTCTTTTCTGGAGAGTAACATTCTTCTAGATCATACTCAATTTGGTTTCCGAAGCGGGCATAGTACGGAAACAGCCCTGATTGTTGCCACAGTGGAAATCAGAGCTAGTATTGATCAGGGAGGGAAAGCAGCCCTAATCCTTCTTGGCAAATCGGCGGCCTTCGATATGGTCAACCACAAGGTTATTAAACCACGTAAACAGGATAGGACTAAAGGACATTGCATTGGCCACACTCAGATCGTTCCTCTCAGGTAGAGAACAATCTGTATCTTTTAATGGATTCATTTCTACCCCTTTCTCCTTGCGTTCTGGTGTCCCGCAGGGATCATCATTAAGCCTGACACTCTTTCAAGTGTACATTACACCCCTTGCCAACCTGATTAGATCCTTCAGTTTCTCCTTGGTGTCATATGCCGATGACACACAAATCATTGTTTCAATCTGTAGTGATTTTCATAAAGCAGCCATCAGATTCCATGACTGCATGGAAGTGGGGGAGACGGATGCAGGAAAACTGCCTGAAATTAAACTCGGGCAGGACCGAGGTTCTCCTTTTCGGTAACGACCCCTCCTTCTGGTCTTCTATATGGTGGCCACAGAATCTGGGGACACTTCCCACCCCTGTCAAGAAGGTCAGGAACCTGGGCGTCTTGTTGGACGACAGACGGACGTTCTGAGCCCAGGTGAATGTGCTCCTCTCATCCTCCTTCAACACCTTAAGGATAATCAAAAGAAATTCTTCCTTTTATTCCTCAGGAACTTCAGAAAACAGTGATTGTTATGGAATACAAAAGGAGGAATGCAGGTCAGGCGATCAGCACAGGGCACTCCACACCGCTGCAGCCGACCACAACAACTCCTGTGTAGCTAGTATGCCACCAGTCAGCAGTTCAGGAGGTGGGGGGGTTGGGGGGGATATCCGCATGGAGCCCTCTGGCACAGTCTAAAGAGCATGGTGATAGGAAATGCACACCTATTCTTGTAGTCATCACTTGTTAATCCAAATTTACGCAGTGTTGCGTGCTCCTTGAAAAAGCGCCTTGCCCATTTGACACTTGAAGATAAGATAACAATATTATTGGAGCGAGTTTCGCCCCAATGCAAAGGCACAGCGTTTCTGTTACTTGTAACTTTCATATTTCAGACCATGTTTTCCGATATTGTCCCATGTAATCATACTTTTATTCCATCTTAACATATTCGTCCGTTTAATTCCACACGCAAGGTGTAATGCCATTTTTCAAGGTTTCTCATGTTATTGGTGTGTCCATCCGGACCTCTTCTCAAAAACACGTACAAACGCAGAAATTCATCCAAAAGCATGCTTTGCAAGCATGAGCCAATTGGCATTGACGCATGCTTGCATCTGTTGCTAGGAAAAGGGACACCAGGAGCATCAGATTTCCACCAGTGAAGGGAAACTTAAAGGGACAGCATGCACAACAACGAGATAACGTCACAGGCCCATTCTTTCTTTTTTTTTTTGTAAATCTTTTTATTAAACCATGGCATGTTCGTACATACAAAGAGTATACCAATAGTCACTCCAATCTTTTGTACATTCAAATTTACTTTACAAGGCCCATTGTTTCTTGATGGGTGCATGTGCACCGTAGTGCAAAAACATGTATAAAAGGAATACAAATACGGCGTATTCACACAGATAAAGGAAAACTTCCAAGTGTTGACCAAAAAAAAGCAAGAAAGAAAATGGGGGACTAAATAAATAAGTAAATTCCACAGCAGTACTAAATTATAAATAGGGATCCCGGTTTTATGGTATTTATTCTTTTAACATTTTCGTCTGTATTTATCCATATTTATTTTTTGGCCATTTTATCTGTATTTATCCATATTTATTTTGTGTTTTGTGTATAAATGAAGTTGTAAAACTGTACATTTCAATATTTATTTAACTGATAGGATACGCACCCATACTTTGATATCTCTCGTGATTTAGCTTTTTATGTTGCCTAATATTACGTAACAATTCATCCACTAAATATTAGCATTACACCACACAGATGTATGTTGACATATGCCATTATTTAAAGAAATTTCATCCTGTTTTTTAAATTTCCCATGCTGTCAATCTGCTCAGCCGTTAGGCTACAATTCATAAAAGACAGCACGCAGAGTCACTTAAAAGAAGCAAAATTTTCTGTATCTATCCACTTTTAAAAATAAATGCAGACAGAAAACACACTGTTTTCTGTCTGTATTTATCTGTAAAAATCCGTAAAAACGGAAAACAGGGCCCCTTAATTATAAACAGTGGTTACATAACTTACCATGGAGGGAATAATTCCGCCAACTACCTTTTTGAACCTACCTGGTGAACCGGTGACACTGTGGGAGGGTTTTGAAGCCTATACAGTAGCCATTGGAGTAGACATATTTACGGCAGCGCACAAATTTGCAATGCTTAGGCACTATTTAGGGGCAGAAGGCCAGTGCATTTTGACAAATCTTCCACCACTGCATGCTGAAAAGGATGAGGAGTAGGATCTGGATGAGTTTCAAGTACCTATGCAGAAATTGGACACAAATTATGGGAAAAAAGAAAAACAAAGTGGTGGAAAGATATCAGTTTCTAACAAGAAGTCAATGTCCGAGTAAGTCGGTTGACAATTTCATGGCTGATTTACTTCAATTTCCAGATTTTCTGGATGATATGTTGAGGGACCAGTTGGTGCAGAAGATAATCTACAAAAGAACCCAAGAAAGGTTGTTCAAAATGGAAGGTTTGACTCTGAATAAAGTGATAGAAATAGCAAAGAGAGTGGAAAATATGGAGGAACGGTTTAAGGAGATGGTGTCTGGTGGCATGAACAGAAAAAACAAGTTTGCAGAAGGGGATTCACAAGGACAATTTTGGGGAAAAACAAAATATGCCGAGTGTAAAAGTTACAGGTAGCCAAGTCAAGGAGACAATATGTTACAAAAGCGGGCTGAAAGGCCATATTGCAACCAGTCCCATGTGTCCTGCAATAGGTCAGATATGCAAGAGGTGCAAGCATAAAGGACATTTTGCTAGGGTATGCAAATTCAAGGGTGAGAATTTTTCAATGACAGTGAAAAGGAAAATGCTACTTACCAGTATGCATCTGTTCTTGGCATGTAGAGCTGCAGATCCTCACACTGTGCATTAGATCGCCATCTGGTGTTGGGCTCGGATGCTTGCACTTTGTTGTTGTCTTCGAAGAAGTCTTTGTAGTCATGTGATAGGTGACTCCTCCTTAGGACAATAGTGCGCATGGGCATCGACTCCATCCTCAGATTGTTTTTCGCCATATTGGGGAGTGATGGAGTTAGTAGAAAAGAAAAGAGATGTCCATGTGTGTGTATCTAATTAAGATAGGACTGGAGCACATACAGGTCCCGGGGAGGTGGGTGGGCGTGTGAGGATCTGCAGCTCTACATGCCAAGAACAGATGCATACTGGTAAGTAGCATTTTCCGTTCGAGGCATGTGAGCTGCAGAGCTCACACTGTGCATAGACTGTACAGCAGTATCTCCCCTAGCGGTGGTCACCTGTATGTGTTGCAGTAGTTTGAAAAAGGGTTTTAAGGACAGCTTGGCCCACGGAAGCTTGTTGCTTGGCTTGCACATCAACACAATAGTGTTTAGTGAAGGTGTGTGTTGTAGACCATGTGGCTGCCTTACATATGTCTTCTAGGGGAATGTTCCCTAAGAATGCCATGGATGCCCCTAGTTTGCGTGTTGAGTGCGCTCTAGGGGGAACTGATAATGTGCGTTTGGCTTTTTGGTAGCAGATTTGGATACATTTAACAATCCACCTTGCAACCCCGGCTTTTGAGATGGGATTACCTTTGTGTGGTGGGGAGAAAGCCACAAACAATTGTTTGGTTTTGCGAAAGGATTTGGTTCTGTCAATGTAATACATAAGGGCTCTTTTGACATCTAGGGTGTGGAGAGCTCTTTCTGCCACGGAATCTGGGTTTTGGAAGAACACAGGTAGTTCTACTGATTGGTTAAGGTGGAAAGGCGAAATGACTTTGGGAAGGAATTTTGGGTTTGTTCTGAGAACTACCTTTTTATGATGTATTTGTAAGAAAGGCTCTTGTATAGTTAGAGCTTGTAGTTCACTGACTCTCCTTAGAGAAGTGATTGCAATTAGAAACGCAACTTTCCATGTAAGGAATTGAAGTTCACATTTATGTAAGGGTTCGAAAGGTGGACCCATGAGCCTGGTAAGTACTATATTAAGATTCCACACTGGGGAAGGTGGTAATCTGGGAGGTATGATCCGCTTAAGGCCTTCCATGAAGGCTTTAATGGCGGGAACTTTGAATAGTGATAAGTGTTGCCTGTTTTGCAAGTAAGCAGCAAGGGCTGCGAGGTGCAGACGTATGGATGAGTATGCAAGACTACATCTTTGCAAATGTAGCAAATAGCAAATGATGTTTTGCGTAGAGGCTTGTAATGGTTGGATGTTATTATTAGTGCAGTAAATAGCTAATCTTTTCCATTTAGCTGCATAGCAGGCTCTGGTAGTTGGGCGTCTAGCTTCTTTTATAACGTCCATGCAGTCTGGGGTAGGTTAAGGTAACCGAATTCTAGGACTTCAGGAGCCAAATTGCAAGGTTCAGCTGAGATGGATCTGGGTGCATTATCTCTCCATGGCTCTGCGTTAGCATTGTTGGGGAGAGGTGTAGTCTTTGGTATGGGACTACTGATAGCTCCAGTAGTGTGGTGAACCACGGTTGGCGTGCCCATGTAGGGGCTACTAGTATCATTTTGAGAGACTGTTGTCGAAGCTTGCGTACTACAAGTGGGATGAGTGGGAGCGGTGGAAAAGCGTACACAAATCTGCCGGACCAGTTCATCCATATCGCATTGCCCTTGGACTGCGGGTGTGGAAGCCTGGCGGCGAAGGTTCGGATCAGGACAGCTTTGTTTTGTACGTGGAGTTGAAAGGACTTGAGAGCTAGGAATATGGCTAGTAACTCTAGGTGGTTGATGTGGAACAGCTTCTGCTGAGTGGTCCACTTGCCCTGTGTTGTATGGTGTAACAGGTGTGCTCCCCATCCTGTAAGGGATGCGTCCGTGGTTAGTACTACTTGTGGAACCGGCTCTAGGAACGGCCGCCCCTTGGACAAATTGTTGGTGTTCCACCACTGCAGAGAGCGATGTGTGCGGCTGTCTACCAACACCAGATCTGTAAGATGTCCCTGAGCCTGGTTCCATTGGTGCGCTAGGCACTCTTGTAGAGGACGCATTTGAAGTTTTGCATGAGGGACGAGAAAATGCAGGATGCCATCATGCCGATGAGCTGCATAAACACTCTGGCTGGAAGAGAGTGTTGCATTTGAAACCTGGGGACAAGGGTTTGTATACTGGCTATTCTGGCTGGGCTGGGGTAAGCTAGAGCAGTGGAAGTGTTTATCGTAGCTCCCAGATATTGAAGGACATGGGAGGGCTGAAGGTGGGACTTGGTATAGTTTATTGTGAAGCCCAAGTTGTGTAATGTTTGTATCGTTTGGTGAGTGTGTTGGACACACTGGTTGAATGATTTGGCTTTGATAAGCCAGTCGTCCAGGTATGGGAAGACATGTATTTGTTGTCTTCGTAGATGCGCTGCTACTACTGCAAGGCATTTGGTAAACACTCTTGGAGCAGTGGTGACTCCGAATGGCAGTACTTTGAACTGGTAGTGCTGCCCATTGAGAACGAACCTTAGATACTTCCTGTGAGCAGGATGTATGGGAATGTGGAAGTAGGCGTCCTTGAGGTCTAATGTATCAAGGAAGCCTTGTTGTTGTAGTAAGGGAAGCACTTGTTGGAGAGTGATCATGTGAAAATGATCTGAGTGTATGTATTGATTGAGAGGTCTGAGGTCTAAAATAGGCCTGAGAGTGCCGTCCTTTTTGGGAATGAGGAAATACAGGGAGTAAACCCCTGTGCCCTGCTGTAGCAGAGGCACTGGCTCTATGGCGTGCTTTTGAAGCAGGGAAAGTACCTCTTGTTGTAAAAGTGTAAGATGGTCTGTGGACATTGGACGCTGCCTGGGTGGTATGGTGGGGGGGGGTAGCTGTTAGCTCCAGGCAGTAGCCATGTTGGATAATCTGTCTCACCCACCTGTCTGTTGTAATGGAGTTCCAGACAGGCAGGAACTGTGATAGTCTTCCCCGACAGGGGTGTTGTGGTCGGGGGAAGTGGAGGAAAGTCACTGTTTGGGAGTGGTGGAGGTACGGGTGTTATTATTACCTCGACCTCTGCCCTTAGAGTTGTTGCCTCTGTAACCACCCCTAAAGTATCCTCTATTAGGGGAGGTTTGGGTGTTTGTTCGATAGGAAGAGGAACTGTCTGCGGTGGTATTCCTGGAGCCCCCTCTGTAAAAGGAGCGGCGAAAGGAGCCACGTTGCTGCGGGGACTGCAATGCTCCCATTGATTTGGCAGTGTCAGTATCCTTCTTCATCTTTTCTAGTGCTGTGTCGACAGCAGGACCAAATAGTTGGTTTTGGTTAAAGGGCTGGTTTAGTATAGTAGTCTGAACCTCTGGCTTAAAACCTGAAATGCGAAGCCAGGCGTGTCGTCTGATAAGCACGCTAGTGTTAACTGACCTAGCGGCGGTGTCGGCTGCGTCTAAGGCGCACTTAATGGAGGCATTGGAAATAAGTTTGCCTTCTTGAATGAGGTCAGTGGCTTGTGTTTTGTATTGATCAGGTAGATGTTGAAGGAGGGTTTCTAGCTGATTGTAGTGTGCCCTGTCGTACCTAGCTAGTAGAGCTTGGGTGTTAGCGATGCGCCAGATGTTGGTGGCTTGCGCAGCTACGCGTTTGCCAGAGGAATCTAACAATTTGGATTCTTTATCAGGGGGCGGAGCATCCCCTGAAGTTTGGGAATTGGCGCGTTTTCTGGCATTAGAAACGACCAGTGAGTCAAGGGGAGCTGACCTTTGATGTAGGTGGGGTCATCGGGGGCAGGTCTATACTTTTTATCCACTCTAGGATTAAGGATCCTGGCTCTGACCGGGTCGTTAAAAATTTCAGGTGCATGTTTAATGACACCCTTGATCATGGGCAAAGTTTGAACCGTTTTTTGAGACCGTTCAAAAGTGTCTAGAAGAAAATCTTCCTCTGGTTGGTCGGTGTGAATATGCACCCCATGAAAAACGGCCGCCCTATGTATGAGTTGCCCAAAACCTATGTGATCATCTGGTGGAGATGGTTTTGTGGGATAAGGTGGAGGGCTGGGGAGGTCTGTAGGGTCTGGGGGTCATTATAACCCCAGTCATCCTGTGGTGGATTATCTGGATCCAGATATAAATTATGAGGGTCATCCCCGTACCCCATGTTGTCCTCATACTCATGTGGGGGAGAATCCGCAGGTTGAGGAGGTGTGATAGGGATGTGGAGAGGAGGGGTGTTAGAGAGAGGTATAGGGGAAGAAGGAGGCATAGGGGAAGTGGAAGAGTCTTTCTTCTTTGGAGGGACAGGCTTGTGACGTGGCACAGAGGAAATATGTCCTGTTTTAGGATTGATATAAAGTTTGTGTTGATTAGGATCGATGGGATCCGGTGTAAACAGTTCCTCTCCTTGAATATTAGTTTTCGGCGCCGACTTTTTCGGTTCCGAACGTGGTGATGGCTTCTTTAAATGTTCCTTTGCTTTAGAAGGCGTCGAGGCGTCCTTCGGTTTAGCTACAGGCTCGACCGGCTTTAGTTTAGGGGGTGTGTCGAGTAGCTTCGGTTTCGGTGCCGAGGGATCCGCGTGCTTGGAGGCGGATTTGGGGACCGAGCTGGATTTCGGCGCCGGGTGGTCTTTGTGTTTCGGCGCCGAAGGTGCCGGTGTAACGGGCACATGAGATTTGGTCGGTGCCGAGGAACTAGAAGGCTTTGTTTTCTTGTTCGGTGCCGAGCCCGAAGGCGGGGCGTCCGAAACACGTTTACGGTCTCGACTGGGGCCCGTAGGCGAAGTACTGACCGGTGCCTTCGATTTTGCAGGGAGGGTTGGGGCAGTAGTACTCACACGCTGCCCTGAAGGGATGGAACTGTCGGAGTCCTCTGCCTCGGAGATGATAGCGAGGTCTTCGGAGTCTTCTTCAGGAACATCGGGACCCTCGTCGAAGATGTTGACGGGTTCCGGAGCGGACCTGTGCGCCATGATGTGCCTTCGGGCTCGACGATCTCGGATTGTCTTCTTGGAGCGGAAGGAGGCGCAGGCCGGACAAGTGGCCTCGTTATGGTCTGGTGAGAGGCACCGATTACAGACCTGGTGGTGGTCACTATGTGGAAACTTTGCTCCACATTGGGGGCATTTTCGGAATGGCGTCCTTTCCATGGGCAGTAGGCCTTACGGCGTCGATGGACCCAACGGCCCGCGTCGACGGCTGGAAAGGAGATCGAGGAAGGGACGTCGAGATGTCGATGTCGGTAGTAGGCGTTGAAAAGTGGAAAACGCTGCAAAAAACGAGTTTCGAACCGGAGTGTCGAAATGCATCCGAACCCGATGGCGGAAAAAACAATCTGAGGATGGAGTCGATGCCCATGCGCACTATTGTCCTAAGGAGGAGTCACCTATCACATGACTACAAAGACTTCTTCGAAGACAACAACAAAGTGCAAGCATCCGAGCCCAACACCAGATGGCGATCTAATGCACAGTGTGAGCTCTGCAGCTCACATGCCTCGAACATATGGTTGCTGCCATGGAAATTGGTGATAAAAATGATGTGCCACAGGAGTTTTTATTGCAGGTCTGTGAAGTGGGATCTGTGAACCAAATGGATAACCCCTTCTGTACAATAAATGTTAATGAGGAGGTTCAAGTGATGGTCGATTCAGGAGCTAGTTATACTCTGATTGGGGAACATCAGCTGGACAAGTTCCCTGATACAATTTTGTGGCACTTGAAGGTGTTTTGGGGTCACTACCCAGTCGAAGTTGTACATTGCAAAAGATTAATCTTGTCTATTGGGACGGCCACAACAGAGGGAGTTACAAATCAGATTGGTTCCCAACCATCCAGACCAGGTGTTGAGGGGCGAAGTCAGGCATAAATGGCAAATTCAGAAAACATGTGAAAGGAGAAATTGCCGCAGGTTTTCAGTAATGATTTGGGTTTGTTGAAAGGTTTCTCTCACAAAATAGTATTGATGGACACGGCTGTGGCCAAAGTACACAAGGTACGCCCTGTACCATTCGTCAAGAGGAGGCCTTTGAGAAAAGAGTTGCGCAGAGTATGTGCGGGAAACATTATAGACTAAATTGAAGCATAGGATTGGTTGGCTCCAATTATTCTTTTTTTTTTTAAATATCTTTTTATTGATTTTGTTAATACAAACACAAACCATCGGCCATTCACATGTATCTGAAAACAAGAAATCATAAATATGGCATTTCGTTTGGAGTACACAGCAATTACAAAGAACATCACATGAGTCAGGAGAGGTCCTCAGGGGGACACAGATTCGTCATCAGGGGGGGCGGTAGGCGCAACACAAATATCCCCCCTGTACGTATTCCACTTGGCCCACCCTCGGGACCACTTTTGGGGGCACCCTCTTGCCACATAAACAGTTTTCTCCCTAAACATGCACCAATCAAGGTTGCGCTTCCATGCAGAAATGGTAGGGGATGTGTGCCCTCCCCATAGTTGAGCAATATCTCTTTTAGCAACTGTAGCACCCAGTGTGACCCACAGCCTTTCCGCCCCCACCAAATCAGTGGGTTCCCACACATTGAGTAGACATCTCTTAGCCTCTGGGCGGATAGCTTTATGAAGGACCTCACTCATAACCATGTGTATCCCCCTCCAGTATCTCTGGATCTGCTCACATTCCCACAGAATGTGCATAAAGGTAGCAGTCTGTCCGCAGCGCCGTCTACAGCCCGCGTTCTCCCCACGCCCCATGCGGACCAGCTGTGGTCCAGTGATGTAAGTCTTGTGGAGGATTTTCAGTTGGACCAGACGGAGACGCGCTGAAATCGCCACCACCCTGGGGGAGGCCACCGCCTCTCTCCAATCTTCGTCGTCCAGTAAGAGGCCATCCCTCTCGCACGATTCGTGTAATTTGACCAGAGGATCTGGTACATTGTTAACAAGCTTTTTGTAAGTTAACGAGATAGCTTTCTGCGGTAGAAGCCCAGCCAATAACCTATCCTCCAGGGGGGAGGAGTCGGGGAGGGGGGAGTCCCTATTTATGGCAGTGGTCAGTGCGTGTCGGATCTGCAGATAGCGAAAGAACTCCGAGTCTGCAAGCTCGTACTGTTGTTGCAATTGGCCAAAGCTGAGCATGGCACCCTTTACCCAGAGGTCCCCCACCCGGGAGATACCAATGAGGTCCCACTTATCGAAACCTTTGGAGGAGTGTAGACTGCCCAGTTGATCCGAATCCCACAGGGGGGTCGCAAGCGTCAGTTTACGGTCCCATCCTAAACTTTTGTGGACTCCATGCCACACTTGGACCGAGTGAGAGGTGGGTCCAGTCAGGGGAAGCCTCTTGGGGTTGGCATATAGGGCTCTGTTGTACGTCCCACCCGGTAGCAGCCATCTATCCATGGCATAGCCCGGGTCCCCCGGAGTCCGGTACGTACCCTGGTTAATGGCAGCAAGGTGAGCCGCCCAGTAGTATTTCTTTATGTCGGGGAGGCTGATACCGCCGTCGTACCAATTAAGGGTCAGTTTGTGAAGCGCTATTCTCGGTCTCCCATCCCAAAGTAACTGCCGCTGTAGGTCCTCGATCTCTCTAAAGTATCGTGCCGGAACTGGGACGGGATAGTTTTGCAGGGTATATAGGAAGCGGGGCAAGGACATCATCTTGAAGAGAGCGGCTCGACCGAGCAGCGAGAGAGGAAGTGCCTTCCAGTTGGCAACATCACGTCGCAGGCGCTGTAGGGGCGGGAGCAGGTTTCTCTCATAACGGAGCCTGGGGTCGGTGGTGACAAAAATCCCCTAGTACTGGAAACCGTCGGACACTACCTGTATCGGACAATTCCTGGGGAGAGACGGGTTCTCACCCGATAGGGTATAAAGGAGTGACTTCTTCCAATTAATAGAATAGCCCGAAAATCTACCAAAGGATGTGAAGATGTCTAAAACACATCGGAGGGATTTCGTGGGGGAGGCCAAGTAAAGGAGGATGTCGTCCGCGTAGAGTGAGATACGATCTTCCCACTCCGCGGACCACCGCAGACCACGTATGGACAAGTCGCACCGGATCCAGGCCGCGAGGGGCTCCAAGGACAGGGCAAAGAGCAGGGGCGACAGCGGGCATCCCTGCCTAGTACCTCGACTGAGAGCAAAGGATTCGGACCGTTTATTGTTGACCACCACCTGTGCAAGAGGAGCGGAGTAGAGGAGTCTGACCCATGATATAAACTGCGGCCCAATCCCCAACTTGGAGAGTACTGCAAAGAGGTAGGACCACTCCAGAGTATCAAATGCCATGGTGGCATTGTAGGAAAGTGGGTTTCTGTTGCAGTAACCCCCCCACTTTTTGCCTGATAACTGATGCACTTTTCCTTGGTGTGCCCTGGATCCCTGCCAATCAGGTACCCAGGGCCTGTGTTCCTTCCCTAAAAACTGTACTCAGCCTAAACCCAATTGGCATCTCTGGCCACAGGTAAGCCCCTGGTAAATGGTACCCTAGGTACCCAGGGCACTGTGACCAGAGAAGACCCCTAAGGGCTGCAGCACTTATTGTGCCACCCTTAGAGGCCCTGTACCCTGACACACACACACTGCCCTTGCAGGCTGAGTGTCTTGGTGCAGAACAAAACAGAGAGTCGACATGGCACACATCCCTGTGCGCCATGCCCACAAACACACTGCCCTGGCATACCTCAGTCACCCCTCTAGCTGGGTGCCCTATGCCAGTGGTGAGGGCACAGGTGCATGAGCCCTGTGCCCCTACAGTACCCAGGCCCATTCCTGGGCACTGTAAGTGCAGGGCTGCCATTCCGAGTATATGGTGCTGGGAGGTCGTCAGCACGTACTCCACAGCACCATGATGGCTGCACTGAAGACTGAGAAGTTTGGTATCAAACTCCTCAGCACAGTAAACCCACACTGATGCCAGTGTGGGATTTACTGTAAATGCACGTCAGAGGGCAACTTAGAGTTACCCCTGAACCTAACCTACAATCCACGTCTTGTCTGAGGGGCTGCCTAGGCTGCCACACAGCAGACATGTTGCTGGACCCCTGGGTAGAGAGCCATCCGCTCTCCCGGGCCTGCAACAATGCACGTCCTGGGTGAGGTGCTAGGCCCCCTCCCCCAGGATGGGCAGGGGGAAGCTTCAAAGGCATTCCGCCTTGTGAGCTTCCCCAGACCACTTGCTGTACTCAGCAACTGGTCCCCACCGGTTCCTCCCCCATCCTGGTGGGAAGACTGGAGGGAAACACCAAGGGAGGAAAGGGGTGTGCCACCCTCTGCCAACCCCACCCCTCAGGTGGGGGAGGCGAGGTGAAGCACATCTCCGGGCTCTCGCCATCTTGAAGATGGGGAGCCCTGCCCAATCAGGACTAGGCTCCTGCCCCCTCCCACAGGAGAGTGGCAGGATAGGGGTGTACCCACCCCAGGGCAGGGACCCATTGGTCCCTGCCCTTTACCTACCTGTAACGCCCCTAAATCTAGTATTTAGGGGCACCCTGAACCTTCCTTCCTTAGATTCCCGCAACCTAAGAAGAAAAAGGACGAAAGAAGACGCCAGGCAGAGGAGACTGCAGAGAACAACTGACTTGGCCCCAGCCCTACCGGCCCGTCTGCAGTTTCCAGAGATCCTGCGCCAAAAATAGTCTTGTCCTGCAGCCAGCGACCTCCAGAACCCCAGGGAGGACTGACTGCCTTCAACAAAGACCGGATCTCCTGTGAACAGCAGCTCTGTTCAAAAGAAACACCAAACAAAGACTCCGAGCCTGCTGAGGAGAAAGAAACCCGACGCCTGGAACCACCACTGCACCCGTCGCCTACAGCCCGAGTTCAAGTGGCCCACCGGTCCCAGCGAGGTCCCCCAGCTCTCCAGAGTCCGAGTCCACCGTGGGTTGACCCCTCCAGGACTCCCCGACGTCGCCTGCAGCCTCTGCACGGAGAACCCCCAACCGCGAGTGGCCCGGTAAGGTGAAATCCGACCTCAAAAGACACCCCTGCATCCAGACGCCCTGCGCCCTGGAGAAAGGAACCCGAGGTGCACCTACGTCCCCGAGCCCTCCAACTTACCTGCCCAGCTGTTGGTTCCTCCTGGAAGTCTTCCTGGACCGAGCCTGCAGCTGAAAACCAAAACCGAAAATTTCCATTGAAATCAACAGGGCACCCGACCTCAAAACAGCACTCTGCACCCGGCCGCCCTAGTGCCGCTGAGGGTGCCTCTTTGGTGCTAACTTGGTCCCCAACGTGCCCTGAGCTTAACCCTAGGAGCTTTGCTCCCACAACCCCGTGGCCTGCTTGCCAGCCGCCACCAACCGGAGTCCCCCTATCCTCCATAGGATAACATTGGGCCTCAACACTCTGCACCCGGCCGCCCTAGTGCCGCTGAGGGTGCAACAACAGTGCATCACTGACCCTGGGAGACCCCTGAGTCTAACCCCAGAACCCTAACTCAAAAGACCGATTACTTACCTCGAGACCGATAACTCATTTTTCCTCATAGGATAACATGGACACTTTTTCTTCCAAAAAGTTTCTAAGTGTCGACTTTTGAAAACAAGAATATTCTTTAAAAATCGTACAGACTACCAAAACGTAATTACTTACCTGTTTTAAGTAAATGTCCCAGGGCTGAACCTAGGAGTCCAGCACTGGATTACAAAAGTAACGTTAAAAGTAACTTACCGGCGAATTGAATTTTCTTACATAGGGATCCATTGACTGGTTTTCTGTGAAATTTCTTCTAAGTGTCCACTTTTGAAATACCAAAATATTGCTTAAAAATCACAACAGTAACGAATTCCGAATTACTCACCTACTATCAGGAGAGACCTCAGTACTGCATCTTTTAGTCCAGTACCGACCATGAAAAGTAATTTTTACCGTACTTACCAGTAACTGGAAATTCCTCTCATAGGATATCATTGCCTGCTTTTTGTTGAAAAAGTTTCTAAGTGTCGATTTCTGAATCATACAAATATTCTTTAAAAATCGTACAAACTACAAAAACGTAATTACTTACCTGTTTTAAGTAAATGTCCCAGTGCTGAACCTAGGAGTCCAGCACTGGATTACAAAAGTAACGTAAACATACTTTGCTTGCAAACTGTATTTCCTTCCCTAGGATAACATTGGTAATTTTACCCAGAAAAGTTTCTAAGTGTCAACTTTTGAAATACAGTAATATTCCTCAAAAATCACTACCATAACCAAAACGCTTTTTCTCACCTGTTTACAGGAAGTGTCCCAGGACTGAATCCAAGATCCAGTCCCGTGGTTAGAAAAGTAATCCAAAAGTAATCTATTGCATTTAACCAGAAATTTCCATTGAGCTCAATGTATAATTGTGTTTAAAATTGTGTTGCATATTGCAACAACTGTAACTATTGCATTCAAAAGTCTATTGCCAATTGAACAGTAGTTAACTAAAGCATCTCATTCTGAGAAAGTATATTTTGACACCCATTGTTGGTTCTAAAATAAAACAACTATATTTTTATATACAAACCATTGGCCTAGAGTTCAGTTCTTGAGTGTGTGGCTTCATTTGCTGACTGAGTGTGTACAACAAATGCTTTACACTGTCCTCTGATACTGCCTTACTGCTCGACCAAGCTACCACTTTAGAGAGTAAGGTTATATCTAACTTTAGCCTCTGCCAAACCTCTGGGGACTGTGGACTCTGTGCACACTGAACCTTACCTTGGTGCAGTATATACAGAGCCACTTTCTTACATTGGTGGATCAGCGGTGGGATACAAACTTGCATTGTTGGACTACTTGGTTACCATCTGATCACACGACAGAACTCTTAAATTGCCTTTAGAATTCTGATTTTTTCAAATTGGCATTTTTTACCAAATTACTAAAAGTCTTGTTAGAGCCTTGCTTAAGTCCCTTTAAAATTGTAGAAAATAAAAAGTCACTATAGTCAAGGGTAGAGGGGTTAGAACTTTTTGTTAGAATGTCTCAAGAAAACAACCCAGCTATTAGTGAAAATAATAATGACATACAGGACATGGTTGAGGAGCTCGACCTCACCCCTTATCTTCATTTGTCTTTCAAAGAGATAAGGTCCTTAGGTAAACTTAAAAATATACCAATGGGCCAGCATCCAACCAAACAAGGGCTCCAGGAGCTCCTGGCTGAGTATGCTAAGGCCCACCCCTCTGAGCATGGTGATGACCACGCAGAGGAGGAAAGGAGTGAGGAGGATGGGGATGGTAACCCACCTCCACCACTTCCTAGGGAAGACAGGGTCACTGCACCCTTATTTCCAAGAGTAAACCTCTGGGGACCTAGGGGCCACCTAGGTGGTTCAGGTCCCAGAGAGGACACTGAGGATAGCCTTAGTGAGGAGGACCACCTTTTAGCAAGGTTGGCCAAAAGACTGGACCTAGAGACCAGACTCCTGGCTCTAGAGAAGGAAAAGACAGGAGATGGGTTTAGCACCCATCAATGGTGGCAGCAATACTAAAACTAAGGATAGGGAGGAAACTTCTGATCCTAAAATCCCCAAAGGGATTGTCCCTAAATTTGAGGAAGGTGATGACATCACCAAATGGTTCACAGCCTTTGAGAGGGCTTGTGAGATAAGAAAAGTAAAGAAACCTCTCTGGGGGGCACTCCTGTGGGAACTGTTCTCTGGTAACTGCAGAGACAGGCTTCTGACCCTCTCTGGGCCAGATGCAGGGTCCTATGACCTCATGAAGAATACTCTGATTGAGGGATTTGGGCTCACTACTGAGGAGTATAGAATTAGATTCAGGGGGCTCACAAAACCCAGACCCAGTCCTGGATTGACTTCAGTAGACTACTCAGTAAAGACACTGGATGGTTGGTTAGCTGGACATAATGTGCAGGATTTTCCTGGACTTTACAATTTGTTTATGAAGGAACACATACTAAGTAATTGCACAAACGAAAAGTTGCATCAGCATTTGGTAGACCTAGGTCTAATTTCTCCCCAAGAATTGGGAAAGAAGGCAGACCACTGGGTCAGAACAAGGGTAACTAGGACATCCACTGGGGGTGACCAAAAGAAAGGGGTCACAAAGCCTCCCCAGAAGAAAGATAGTGAACCCCTTAAGGATAAAAGTAAGGAGTCCCAGGCAGCCCCCAAAAACCTGTCCAGGAGGGTGGGCCCAAAGACACCTCACAAACTAAACCAGGGTACCAAGGTAAGAATTGGGATCCCAACAGAATATGGTGTCACAACTGTCAGAAGTCAGGACACCACACCAAGGACCCTAGCTGTCCTAAAAACAAGATCCCTAGTACAGCCCCAGGGGTGACTAGTGTAGCCCCAGGAGTTGCCAGTGTAGCTCTGGAGGAAGGGTCCTCAGATGAGGAAGTCCTCCTAGCTTTCAACTGGAAAATGGGCCCAAGAGGTAAGCTGGAGATCCCAGAGGGGAGTAGACACTTCCACCGCCTACTGGTGAATGGAATCCCAGCCACTGCCCTGAGAGATACCTGTGCCAGTCACACTGTGGTGCATGACAGGTTGGTACTCCCACACCAGTATGTCCCAGGGGAATCAAGGAGAGTAAGGGCTGTCCCAGGGGAGTCACTGTTAGGCCTGTGGCTGTAGTGCCCCTAGTCATAGCTGGGTCCCTTAGATGGAGAAAGGTGGTAGTCAGTAAAGACCTCCCCCTTGATTGTCTCCTGGGGAATGACCACTTAGAGGTGGACCTGAGCCAAAGAGAGGCACTGGCCCAATGCCAGGCCTCACCCAAGAAACCTGGGGGGCTCAACCTGCAGTCAGTGCAGCTGAGCCCCAAAAGAGTAAAAAGGAACAGGGTAGGAAAGGTGGGCAACTGTTAGCCACAGTCCCAGAGGGCCAGGGAGATTCTATCCCAGTGAGGGAAAACTCCAGAAGTGGCCCTGGTAAAGCCCCCTAGCCAACAAGAAGACCTGACTAGTCAGGCAACTGTCCAGCCTGAGTTGGTGGCTCCTCAGCTGGCAGAACAAAGGGTGGAGGAAGGGTGCTCACTACAAAGTTTAGTGACCCCCCACCCTAAAGCAACAGGCAGACAGCCAGGACCCAAAGAGACCTGTAAGATAGCCCCTTCACTTGCCAGACAGGAGCTAAAGGTGTGGTTCTGGGCACTGACAGCTGTCAGCAGCCTCTGCTGGGTGTTAGCCTTCATGGCAGCCCTATCCTTGGCATGGTGGCCTAACCCCCTGCCAAATAACAAGCTAGGCCCCCTGACCCTATTGGTCATGGTGGGGTTGCTCAAACTGTGGGTGACCTCTGTGGGTAAGCTGGGCTTTGCCCTGGCTAAGTTAGACTTTGCAGAGGTGGGCACCTCTGAACCCAAACTTAAAAGATGGGGTGAAGACACTAAAGAGCAAGGAGAGGAGCTTTGGGAATTAGGTCCTGAAACTGATTAGGTAGGCCAGCTCCCCAAAGGGACTGACCTGGACAGAAGGATATAAGGCGGAGTAGGCCCTGCAACTTTCAAACCACTTCCCCAACTCTTCCTCGCCTGAAAGACTAGACAGGCTCTCCCAGCGTTGGCTGAGTCTCCTGGCCTTTGGGCTGGGGGGGCTTGTGTAGGAAAGTGGGTTTCTGTTGCAGTAACCCCCACTTTTTGCCTGATAACTGATGCACTTTTCCTTGGTGTGCCCTGGATCCCTGCCAATCAGGTACCCAGGGCCTGTGTTCCTTCCCTAAAAACTGTACTCAGCCTAAACCCAATTGGCATCTCTGGCCACAGGTAAGCCCCTGGTAAATGGTACCCTAGGTACCCAGGGCACTGTGACCAGAGAAGACCCCTAAGGGCTGCAGCACTTATTGTGCCACCCTTAGAGGCCCTGTACCCTGACACACACACACTGCCCTTGCAGGCTGAGGTGTCTTGGTGCAGAACAAAACAGAGAGTCGACATGGCACACATCCCTGTGTGCCATGCCCACAAACACACTGCCCTGGCATACCTCAGTCACCCCTCTAGCTGGGTGCCCTATGCCAGTGGTGAGGGCACAGGTGCATGAGCCCTGTGCCCCTACAGTACCCAGGCCCATTCCTGGGCACTGTAAGTGCAGGGCTGCCATTCCGAGTATATGGTGCTGGGAGGTCGTCAGCACGTACTCCACAGCACCATGATGGCTGCACTGAAGACTGAGAAGTTTGGTATCAAACTCCTCAGCACAGTAAACCCACACTGATGCCAGTGTGGGATTTACTGTAAAATGCACGTCAGAGGGCAACTTAGAGTTACCCCCTGAACCTAACCTACAATCCACGTCTTGTCTGAGGGGCTGCCTAGGCTGCCACACAGCAGACATGTTGCTGGACCCCTGGGTAGAGAGCCATCCGCTCTCCCGGGCCTGCAACAATGCACGTCCTGGGTGAGGTGCTAGGCCCCCTCCCCCAGGATGGGCAGAGGGAAGCTTCAAAGGCATTCCGCCTTTGTGAGCTTCCCCAGACCACTTGCTGTACTCAGCAACTGGTCCCCACCGGTTCCTCCCCCATCCTGGTGGGAAGACTGGAGGGAAACACCAAGGGAGGAAAGGGGGTGTGCCACCCTCTGCCAACCCCACCCCTCAGGTGGGGGAGGCGAGGTGAAGCACATCTCCGGGCTCTCGCCATCTTGAAGATGGGGAGCCCTGCCCAATCAGGACTAGGCTCCTGCCCCCTCCCACAGGAGAGTGGCAGGATAGGGGGTGTACCCACCCCAGGGCAGGGACCCATTGGTCCCTGCCCTTTACCTACCTGTAACGCCCCTAAATCTAGTATTTAGGGGCACCCTGAACCTTCCTTCCTTAGATTCCCGCAACCTAAGAAGAAAAAGGACGAAAGAAGACGCCAGGCAGAGGAGACTGCAGAGAACAACTGACTTGGCCCCAGCCCTACCGGCCCGTCTGCAGTTTCCAGAGATCCTGCGCCAAAAATAGTCTTGTCCTGCAGCCAGCGACCTCCAGAACCCCAGGGAGGACTGACTGCCTTCAACAAAGACCGGATCTCCTGTGAACAGCAGCTCTGTTCAAAAGAAACACCAAACAAAGACTCCGAGCCTGCTGAGGAGAAAGAAACCCGACGCCTGGAACCACCACTGCACCCGTCGCCTACAGCCCGAGTTCAAGTGGCCCACCGGTCCCAGCGAGGTCCCCCAGCTCTCCAGAGTCCGAGTCCACCGTGGGTTGACCCCTCCAGGACTCCCCGACGTCGCCTGCAGCCTCTGCACGGAGAACCCCCAACCGCGAGTGGCCCGGTAAGGTGAAATCCGACCTCAAAAGACACCCCTGCATCCAGACGCCCTGCGCCCTGGAGAAAGGAACCCGAGGTGCACCTACGTCCCCGAGCCCTCCAACTTACCTGCCCAGCTGTTGGTTCCTCCTGGAAGTCTTCCTGGACCGAGCCTGCAGCTGAAAACCAAAACCGAAAATTTCCATTGAAATCAACAGGGCACCCGACCTCAAAACAGCACTCTGCACCCGGCCGCCCTAGTGCCGCTGAGGGTGCCTCTTTGGTGCTAACTTGGTCCCCAACGTGCCCTGAGCTTAACCCTAGGAGCTTTGCTCCCACAACCCCGTGGCCTGCTTGCCAGCCGCCACCAACCGGAGTCCCCCTATCCTCCATAGGATAACATTGGGCCTCAACACTCTGCACCCGGCCGCCCTAGTGCCGCTGAGGGTGCAACAACAGTGCATCACTGACCCTGGGAGACCCCTGAGTCTAACCCCAGAACCCTAACTCAAAAGACCGATTACTTACCTCGAGACCGATAACTCATTTTTCCTCATAGGATAACATGGACACTTTTTCTTCCAAAAAGTTTCTAAGTGTCGACTTTTGAAAACAAGAATATTCTTTAAAAATCGTACAGACTACCAAAACGTAATTACTTACCTGTTTTAAGTAAATGTCCCAGGGCTGAACCTAGGAGTCCAGCACTGGATTACAAAAGTAACGTTAAAAGTAACTTACCGGCGAATTGAATTTTCTTACATAGGGATCCATTGACTGGTTTTCTGTGAAATTTCTTCTAAGTGTCCACTTTTGAAATACCAAAATATTGCTTAAAAATCACAACAGTAACGAATTCCGAATTACTCACCTACTATCAGGAGAGACCTCAGTACTGCATCTTTTAGTCCAGTACCGACCATGAAAAGTAATTTTTACCGTACTTACCAGTAACTGGAAATTCCTCTCATAGGATATCATTGCCTGCTTTTTGTTGAAAAAGTTTCTAAGTGTCGATTTCTGAATCATACAAATATTCTTTAAAAATCGTACAAACTACAAAAACGTAATTACTTACCTGTTTTAAGTAAATGTCCCAGTGCTGAACCTAGGAGTCCAGCACTGGATTACAAAAGTAACGTAAACATACTTTGCTTGCAAACTGTATTTCCTTCCCTAGGATAACATTGGTAATTTTACCCAGAAAAGTTTCTAAGTGTCAACTTTTGAAATACAGTAATATTCCTCAAAAATCACTACCATAACCAAAACGCTTTTTCTCACCTGTTTACAGGAAGTGTCCCGGGACTGAATCCAAGATCCAGTCCCGTGGTTAGAAAAGTAATCCAAAAAGTAATCTATTGCATTTAACCAGAAATTTCCATTGAGCTCAATGTATAATTGTGTTTAAAATTGTGTTGCATATTGCAACAACTGTAACTATTGCATTCAAAAGTCTATTGCCAATTGAACAGTAGTTAACTAAAGCATCTCATTCTGAGAAAGTATATTTTGACACCCATTGTTGGTTCTAAAATAAAACAACTATATTTTTATATACAAACCATTGGCCTAGAGTTCAGTTCTTGAGTGTGTGGCTTCATTTGCTGACTGAGTGTGTACAACAAATGCTTTACACTGTCCTCTGATACTGCCTTACTGCTCGACCAAGCTACCACTTTAGAGAGTAAGGTTATATCTAACTTTAGCCTCTGCCAAACCTCTGGGGACTGTGGACTCTGTGCACACTGAACCTTACCTTGGTGCAGTATATACAGAGCCACTTTCTTACAGGCATCCAAGGACAAGATTACTGCATCCTCTTGGATAGAGTCAGCCCTCTCTATCACCCCATGCACTCGCCGCAGGTTGAGAGCAGTGTTGCGGTGGGGCATAAAGCCTGATTGGTCCAGGTGTACCAGGGTTCCAATCACTCGCGTTAGGCGGGTGGCCAGAAGTTTGGCGAGTATTTTTGGTTCCGCATTGATCAAGGAGATGGGTCGATAAGAGGCGCAACTATCTCTAGGTTTTCCTTCCTTGGGAATGACAACTATCGACGCCAGCCGCTGGTCAGGTGGCAGCTCTCCCACCTTCCTACTCTCCTCGAACATGTTCCGCAGATGCGAGGCAAGCTTGTCCGGACGCAGTTTATAGAGCTCAATGGGCAATCCGTTCGGCCCCATCGCTTTACCCGGTTTGAGAGCCCTGATCGCATCCGCGATCTCATCGTTGGTGATGTCACTATCCAGATAACTCTGGTCGTCTTCAGAGAGGATCGGGAGCTTGATGTCTCTGAGGAGGTCAGCCGAGTCTGTCTTGAGGAGGGACGACTGTGCCCGATATACAACACCATAGTGTGCAGCGAACTCGTTGGCAATGTGGACTGGGTCTGTAATCTTAGCACCCGAATTGTAATCTCAGGTACAAGGCGGTTGGCCCTTTCCTTCTTATCCAGCCAGGCAATGAGTTTCCTGGCTTTGTCCCCCCATTCATAAACTCTACCGTCTCTCTCCCTTCCCCAAGACCTGGCCCGATCAGTGGCGATGGCCTTGTATTCATCCGTCTTCAATCTCAAGAGATGCGCTGCCTCTGGGGCGCCCCCCCTCCCAACGTCTGCCTCTAGTCGTAGGACCTCCCGCTCAATCTCCTCGAGCTCTCTGGATTTGTCCTTCCTAACTCCTGCTATGAGCGAGAGGGCTGACCCTCGAACAACTGCCTTGAATGCTTCCCAGAGTGACCGGGGGAGTCCACCGAGCCAAGGTTCTCCCGAAAATAGCAGTCAATCGCCTTTTGTAGGTCTATGCGAACTTTGGGGTTTCGCAAGTACCAGGGGCTAATGGGCGCCACCATGTCGATCCGCTGGTCCCCCAGCACCAACCTTGTCCAAACAGGGGAATGGTCTGATATGCCGCGTCGCGTGCAAGGTGACGGACCTCATGCAAGTATAGAAGTTGAGAGGCCGGCAAGAGTATGTAGTCAATGCGAGAGGAGCTGCGATGGGCGCCAGAGAAAAAGGTGTACTGTAAGTCTCCGGGGTGAAACGCCCTCCAAGCGTCCGAGAGGCCGAACGCCCCGAGGAAGTCGGGGAGCCAATTATTAGAGGACCCCATCACACGAGGAGGCTGGCGGTCCAGTACACCAGAAGCCACAGCATTAAAGTCGCCCCCCACTAGCAGTAGACTCTCCGGGAGGGATAGGAGCAGGGTTCCCAGATCCGTAAATGTTTGACACTGCAGTCCCGGCGGGACGTACACTGACACCAGGGTCAACGCCCTACCCTCCCATTGGCCAGTGAGTGCGATATACCTCCCGCGTCCATCAACGCGTGAGGACTGAACAGCAAAGGGGAAGGAGGTTTTAGCCATGATGCCCACCCCTCTGGACCCGGTGGTAAAACCCGAGTGGGCAAGGAGCCGGTATCCCCATCTGTTTAGGGCTTTACACATATTTCCGACAAGATGTGATTCCTGAAGGAGGACAACATCTGGGGAATGCCTTTTTAGGTATTGCAGGACGACCGTGCGTTTAACCTTATCCCCCAGCCCGTTCACGTTCCAACTAAGTAAGGTGAAACTTTTGTCCCAGTGTGTTCCCATAATGAAGTGCTAAATGTGGATTCGTACCTAAAGGCATATGGACAGGTGATGTCGAAAAAACAACCATGAACACCCCAGCCCTCCCAACCCCCGTTACAACACCCCCCTCCCAGCCCCCCTGCACCCCGGGCATAAACCAGCCCAATGAACGAAATGTGCAGAGTGCCTGTCGCCCCAACATACCAACAGTAGCTAAAGTGTGGGGAAGTGAACACCATCCCCCCACCCCCTAAACCCAGGGAAAAGAAAAAACAAACAAATTAGATTACTAGTCCACAAAGGGGTGACCACCAAAGAGTAACAGTCAAGGTCACAGAGTCGTCGAACCCTGCATGTACAGATCCGTAGAAACTTTCAGCCGTCAGATCTCAGGGCTCGAGCAGTCAGCGCACACAGGGGCCCCGGAGCGGGGCCAGTCCCAGCAGGGTCCGACACAGCCGGTGACACCAATGGTTCGCCAATCAGCGTGCGTTGTGCTCTCTGGCATCTCTCCAGCCCTCCAGCCAATCGGTCGCCGCCTCTGGATGATCAAAAAACCAGGCCTTACCGTTTGCTTCGACCCGCAGCCGGGCGGGGAAGAGCATCGCATATTTCAGCCCCCTGTCCCCGAGTGTTTTTTTGACGGCTAGGAACGACCGTCGCCGCTTCTGCACGGCTTGTGTAAAATCAGTTAAGAAGGTGACAGTAGAGTTCTCATATTTGAGAGGCGGCAAACTTCTAGCACTTTGCAATATTACATCCCTATCCCTGAAGTTCAGCAGTCTTGCTAGGATTGGGCGGGGTGGCGCCCCGGGTTTTGGGCGCCCGCCCGGGACTCTGTGCGCCCTCTCCACCACAAAGAACTTCGAGACCCTTCGGACTGAGATGGTGGAGGACTAGGTCTTCAACGAATAGGTCTGGAGCCTGCCCCTCTGATTTCTCCGGCACCCCAAGGATGCGGACGTTGTTGCGCCGAGAGCGCCCCTCAAAATCATCCAGCTTCTCTTCAGCAAATTTCTTAAAGCTGTGAAGGCTCTGGACTTCTTTTTGAAGTTGCGAAACATCGTCCACCAGGCTCTTCGCGGTTACTTCCAGTTGTTTGACTTTGTCATGCGTTTTGTTGAGGTCCGCCCTAATCAGGGTCATTTCCACTGTGATGGCATCCGTGCGCTGTTCCATGGAGTTGCGCACTCCTGCGATTGCCTCCATAACGTCCTTCAAGGTAAGTTCAGGGGTGTCACTCTCCAGCCCACTGGTAGACACCCCCCCCCCGGGAGGTGGGCTCCGAGGCAGTGCCCTTTGAGTAGGCGTACTTGTCTAGTTTGTTTTGTTGTGTCACTTTGGAGCCCTTACCCCCGGACATTGTGGCCGCAACAGTGGGGCTCAGTCCGGACAACGCAGCTTTCCCTGTCGCGATCTCCACCAACCACTTTGCAGGATGCAGACAGTGGGTGGGTCACACGTCAGCAGCAGGATTGTCACCACCTGGAAGCCGGGGGGCAGCGCACCCCTCCCGGGGCCCCAAAAAATCCGGCCGCAGCACCACCAAGTCGTCCCAGTGTCCGCAGCTGCCTGTAGCGGCGCCAGCTAGTTGGGGGCAGACAACAAAGCCCCAGAGAGGCACGGGCCGCACCGGAGTCCCCCCCAAGGGCAGGCGGGCTCACTGTTTCAGGTGCCGGGCGCTACGCATCCAGTGATGGAGGGTGGATCATCTCTGCGGCAGCTACAACTCGACCCACTCCTCTCTGACAGGCCGCAAGCCGCGGTGTAGATCAGCGGTGCGCCCCCACGCCAGCGCAGTCGCAGCGGCCTCCGAGAGCACTCGAGGCCGCGGTTGCGAGATATGGGTGGATCTCAGGTTGCGGCGGTCAGCACTGCCAAGCCGTCCCAGGATCTGTTGCTGCCTGCAGCGACGCCAATCAGTTGAGGGCAGACAACAAAGCCCCAGGGACGCACGGGCCGCCTCGGTGTCCCCCCCCCAAGGGGCAGGCGGACTCACCGTCTCAGGCGCCGGGCACCGCGTGTGCAGTGATGGAGGGTGGAGTGTCTCCGTGGCAGCCACAACGCAGCGCACTCCTCGCAGACCAGGCCACAAGCCGCGGCGTAGATCAGCGGCGCGCCCCCACGCCGGCGCGGTCACAGCGGCCTCCGAGATCACTCGAGGCCGCAGCTGCAGGATACAGGTGGGCCTCAGGTTGCGGTGGTCAGCGCGCCGTCCCCTCGAGCGCGGCGGGGCCAAGTAGCGGGTCAACAGGGTCTCAGGCACCGTGGAAGGCAGTCCCCCACTTCGGGACTCGGATGAGTGTGGCGGATAGATGGGTTTCGGGCCGGCGGGTCCGGAGCTAACTCAAACCGCGGCCATCACGATGTCGTGCGTAGCCACGCCCCCGGCTCCAATTATTCTTGCTAAGAAGGCCAATGGGGATCTACTGATGTGTGTGGATATCTGTGATCTTAATGCAAAAATATGGGTGAACAGGCATCCTTTAGCTAAGATTGGTGATATGTTGGCTTTGGTCAAAGGGGCAAAACTGTTTTCCACATTGGAACTTGTTCTCCGCGTACCACCAAATTTGATTATATTTGGAGTCTAGGCCACTAACCTCTTTCATTACACCTGATGGAGCATACCGGTTTGTACGCATGCCCTTTGGTTTGGCCTCGGCATCAGTAGTCCTCCAGTCTCTAACAGATTGATGTTCTGGCCAACTTTTGACCTATTTCAAAGAGTGCCTTCTGTGGCCAACATGTCCAGGAAAACTGTCTTCAGGCAGTTCTCCACTGACGCTTCAGATCATGGTGCTTTACGGGAACCACATTAATCATTGTAAGGAAAGACTGACTAGCAGGGTACTTTTTAAATATCGCAGTAGGCCCAGGGTAGTCTTCATGTTTTAATGACCATCATGAGGTTACACATCAGGGGCAGAGGAACAAGAGTGTTTTCATCACATTGTGTTTGGGATATTCATGGTCCGAGCAGATGTTGCATCAAGTCTAAACTACTTCAATGACATGCACACTGGGTACTGGATGAACAGGTCTTCAAGCTACAAATGGCCCAGAAAAGCAAAACATAAATCATGTGCAGGTTATGCCCTCTGACCTTATCACCCTAGCAGTGACGGCCTTGTACTGCCTCCAGATAAGGGCAAGAAACCATTTAACAACTGTAATTATTGTCCTCAAGGTTCTAGATGCAAGAGCCCTGGGATACCTCTTTAAGGTCATCTAACAACATCAGCCAAACAGACACACAAGTTGAACCTTTCGGAACCTACTAGCCATTCATCTATCCAGATCCTTCCATACACACAGCTCTGCCATCTGGGGAATCCCTACTTACTCCACCTCAGATCTGAAGAGAAATTTGAAATTTGTCTCAGGACTGACAACCAACCTGTTCTTGACTGCCAGTGTCTACAGGTGATTAAACTCCTGCTTGAAACTTGTCTTCATCATGGCGATTGTGTTGTCCTTAGGTTGCCCTAAACATGAATACGGATGGTCTGCTGCCTTGTTTGCGCACTAGACGACTTCTGCAAATTTTACAGCTATCCGACTGAACTGGACAGCACCTGAGCAGGAAAATGTTTCCATTTCCGGGTCTTACTTCTAATGTTCCATCTTTTGGACATTACTTGCCCTCCATAGCATATTTTTGTGTCTGCTGCCATATGTTTAGCCTTAGATGCTAAATTAAGCACAAGTAACCATAGTCCCGACGATGATCCAATGAGTAATATGACAGGGTCAAAATGTTGTTGAGTTAACTGTAAGGGATTAATGAGACATTTGGGATCAAATTGGACACCTCAATCAACAAATAATTGAGAACAAGTGCTGAGGATGCTTTCAAAGGGCAAAAGGAGCCATTACCATTAGTAGAGATGGTGTACTCACAGTCATGGATGAGGTACGCTGAACAGGTGTCAGTGACATCATACGAAAAGGGTCAAAGTACAGGTTTGAGCAGAATCTCCATATTCATGTTTTCGCATATGAATTTTATTTCCTTTAGCACTGCTCAGCAACCCTAATCTGCATGTTTACACATAAAAATTGTAACCCCAAACTTTCCAATTACAGACTTTATACCTTTCAAGTCCCTCTATGCAGCCTCGGCTGCCCAAAGTCACCTGTTTCCTCCACAGATACTATGGTTTCATCATTGCATCTTTGCCATCTCAATCTCCCAGCCCTCCTTAACCAAATCCACTACCACCAACCTCACTTTCCTTCCTTGACTAAATGTTAAACAAACACAAGAGTCAAAGATTACAAACCAAACCCCTGTCCATCTCCTTCTACTTATGGAATGCTAGTTCTATTAGTAACAAAACGTCTTGCATCACCAACCACTACAGCTGTTCATCCCCCCATTACACATCACAGTCATCATAGTAACATGGCTAGGTTCAGAAGACACTGGCACTCCAGCTGCCCTCTATACGGAACACTCCACATTCTCCAATGTGCCTCACAGCTACCAAAGAAAGGAAAAAGTAGTCTTTCTTATTAACAAATCTCTCACAATCACATCTATCCTAACATTGTCCCCTGCCCCCCTTTATGGCTATTGCCACGGCTCAACATCCATATCATCTTCGTTGGCTACACTCCGAGCGCTAGTGCCTCCTTCTTTGAAAACCCTGACACCATTACATAATTTCTATTACCCAAAACAACACTTTTCATTCTTAGGTATTTCAATTTAAACATGAAAAATAACTTGAAATCAACGCCATTGACCCACATCTTCTCCAACCACTTCTTCCTAATCCCTTTCACAGCCTACTTATACAGATGGTAGAACATTACACCCAATTCTCATATCTCAAACCGTAGCCCACTCTCCTTCAATCACAACCCCTTCTTCCTCAGACTCAGCAATTATTCACATATCGGCCCCCATTGCTTCCAATTCTAGCCTTAAATAACACTCCTATTCCCAAACGAAAACACCAACCAAGCATTATATTGTCATTCTTAAAACAGTTTCACAATGACCTTGAACTCCACATTCTTTAAGGAACTCAATGACAGGCGGAGAACGGTATTCAACTTACATTTACTGCCACCATGCCCTTGGCCACGCCCCCATGTCTACCATGTACCCAGTTAAGATACACTTAAGTATGTACAGTCTTGCAATGTATGCACTGTCTTATATCACCACTCACTTAGCATGACCAAGAAACACATCCTGTTTGCGATCCACCAAACTGTTCACATGTTGCTATGTACTGGGTATTAGGTTGCTACGCATAGTGTTTATTGCCAAAATACTTTTGCTATTTTTCTTTCAATGGCTATTATGCCCCAAAAAGACAAAAGTTGTGGTGATGCCACCGATCAGACAGAAAATTAATGCTCAAAGCAGTTTAATTCCAAATAACATAACAGGAGGTAGTGCGCAGAGTCAGAATTGAGAGGTAGCGGTAGGGTGGTGTGGATGGGAGAAGCCTAACACTAGCTGATATGCTTAAAGTACTTTAGAAAGACTTTATAACTTATTATAATGCCACTGAAGTACCCAAAGAGCTTCTTAAATGAGTCTCAATTTAAAAGATAGCTCCGATAGTGATAATTAAAAGTGGTCCAGATCTGTCTGCGCATAGAAGACCTTAAAGCTGAAAAGGGCAACCTGGGACAGGACACACGGATGGTCGATGCCCTTCTTACCTGCCGTATGACGTGTCCCCAAGGATGAACATCTTGGAGCCGGTGGCTTCCTCTAGCTTTGCTGCGATGGCAGCAGAGTCAACAAGAAGCTCATCTGGGAACTGGAGGGCGACCTGTGGGAATCAGACGCACATGGATCACGAGAGATGAAGACCAGCACCTTTTATAAAGCCTGACAACGCCACCACCTGTATCCCTCCTCTGGATCTTTCCACAAGGAAGCAGACAGACATCAATTATTTTTTTACTTCTATAGCTTTGCAAGTGTATTTCAGTGCGAACGTTTAATTCTCCTGTATGATTAATTCTCATGATCATGGCTAGTTACAAAGGGTACCTGTGTACATCATTAAATCATAGCAGGTTTTTTTAAACTTTATTTTTCATTTTATCAACATGTAACAAGGCAGTCAAAACACGAGTATGCATTTTATGATAATAATAATCTATACATGAGAGGGTCTATCACAAAACATTCAGTAAGCTCATGCTCACCACTCTGCTCTCCCAGTCTCAAAGAAATTGACAATGAGTCCCCCTCCCCTGTCTGTATGAGCATCTTGGGGCAACTATGTGGGCTCACTACCCCTCACTCGTCCAGTGCTGTGGTCTTCTGAGTCACCGGATTCAGAGCTGACGTCAGAGTCCGTAGTCGCCCCGGAATGGGGGTCTAGAAGTTTATCAGAGAGGGCACTCCAGGTGCTTAATGCTTCCTCAACTTTGTCATCCCTCCTATT
Organism: Calotriton arnoldi; assembly: GCA_963921515.1. Classification (NCBI taxonomy): domain Eukaryota; kingdom Metazoa; phylum Chordata; class Amphibia; order Caudata; family Salamandridae; genus Calotriton; species Calotriton arnoldi. Next base: position 1,801,093 of record CAWUFW010001334.1, on the reverse strand, counting down.
TAGTCGTATATGCGTCTCCTCTGCCAGGGCCCACTCAGCCACATTCCTATGCCAGTGTGCTATTGGCAGGGATCTCTGCGACATCCATATAATTGCAACTCTTTGTTATACTAATACCATAGCCAGCTGACCAAATTTATAAGTCATTTTACAGCCCATCGGGCGTTTAAAATAGCCTAGTAAACAACAATGGGCCGTAAAAACTATAGGAAGTCGAGTAGCATGTACCATCTCGTCCACTACTAATTGCCAAAAGCTGTGCACTACATCACAGGTCCAAGCCAGATGTAGGAAGTCCGCCACCCTAGTATTACAACGAAGACAGGTATCCGGTTGAGACCTAGCCATGTGATGGAGCTCCTTGGGGGTTAGATAGGTTCTTTGCAGAAAATTGTAATGTATCAAATGAACACGGGCCTTACTGGAGACTGTCCGAGTTAGTTCACAAACCCATTGCCACTCAGCATTTCCAATTGGGGTGTCAAGGTCTATATCCGATGCCGCACGAGCCCATTGTGGGGTTTCTAACGCACCCGACCGCATAGCTCTGTAAAGGTGTGTAATCAGGTGTCTACCTGAGCCACGGGTCAGCAGTATCACGAGTGTGTGAGTGGGTTGCGAGGCTGCTGGGTAACATGGCCAGGTGTGCATAGCCATTTCCGCTAGACCTGCATGTTGTAAGAACTGCCCCGGCCTAGTTCGAACTCTTCCAAGGGCATTTTCAAAAGAGATAGAAGACACATCGGGGTACAAGTCACCCCATTGTTCACATCCCCCCTCTTTCCATGACTGGAATGACATATTGGTCATCATTTACCTGAATGGTTTTATATCCAAATTAGGAGTTCCCTTTGGAACGATGCATGTTTAAGTACTGCAGCTACAAACCGTTGCCACACCCTGCTGTCTGTCTCACAATGTATGGAGCGTCTTTTGCCGTACTCGCCCCTTCCATCAGTAGTTCAGGAAGACAATCAACGTCCACAATTCTTACCAATAGCCGTGTCTCCCAACTAGAGTCTGCGTCGAGCCATCATGCTGCGTGTTTTAATTTGGCGGCATAATAACATAGGTCCAGGCGTGGGGCCTCCAATCCACCCGCCACGTATCGCTTGGTCAGTGTGGCCGGCGCTACTCTACTATGTCCACCTGCCCATAATAGTGAGATAAGGAGCAAGTTCAGCTGTCAAAATACTCGCGCTGGGAGTGGGCACAGCGTGTTCTGGAGGATGTACAGACATCTGGGCAGAATTAACATCTTAGAGATGGCCAGTCTGCCCATCAGGGACAAGGGGAGCGTATTCCAGAAGGTCACAGAGGGTTTCAGAGAATCAAGCCCATGCCCATATTAAGCTGCAATTGTTGGGCTCTGGCGTGGGCGACCTGGATCCCCAGGTATCGAAAAGATACCAACTTCCAGCGCAGCCCCAGGGTAAGAAGATGTTCGACCAGAGTCCCTACCAAGGAGGCCAGAGGAAAATTCAGAGACTTGGTGCGATGAATTCGGAATCCCGATACATCCCAGAATTCATTTAGGAGATGCAGGAGCACTGGCATTGTAGGGAGAAGAGACGTAAAATAAAGCATCATCTGAATACAATGAGATAATATGGTGATGGTGCATGTCTCCCAGTGGTATACTGCAGGTACGAAGTTGTTGTCTCGCTCCGATTGCTAATGGGCTCTGTCACCAGGGCAAATAGGAGCGTGGAAAGTGGGGGCACCCCTGTCGAGTCCCACGAACCAACGTCCACACCTCCGATTGAGTCTGCCCCATGTGCACCCTAGCGACAGGGTCCGTGTATAGCAGTCTTATCCACCCTTGAAATTGAGGTCCGAACCCCACGACCCATAGAACCTCCAATAAATAACCCCAGTCGAGTGTATCGAACGCTTTCGCTAGGTCAATGGAGACCAGAGCCAGCTCATCATTGTGGCCCCACACCTCATGAAGCACGTGCGCAAGTCTTCTCAAATTCATACCTGTGTGCCAGTCCAGAATAAAACCACACTGGTCCACATGACCCAGTGCTGTCATGAGGGGCAAGCCAATTAGCCAGCAATTTGCATATTATTTTCACGTCTGTGTTAATCATCGTGATAGGTCTATATGCCGCTGGGTTCATTTGGTCTCACTCCGGGTTCAGGAACATACAGATCTCCCCCTCTCGCATAGTTCTTGGGAGCATCCCCGTATCTTGCGCTTCAAGTAAAACCTCCAGTAGGCGTTGGGTAGTCTCTGCTGTGTGAGCCTGGTAAAATTTGGCTGGAAACCCCCCCCCCCCCCCTTCGGTGCCTTTGAGTGGAGAAGCAGGCCCAATGCAGCCCCGAGTTCCTCAAGCGCCAACGGGGCTTCCAACTCCTCATTAGCCTCTTCAGGAAGATTCAGTATGGCTAAGGTTTCCAGGGGTGATGTTGGGGTCCATTGTATACATTTCCAGTAAGTGCATCCTTAACACTTTCACTATGCCCTCTCTCATAGCCATGGCATTACCCTATGGTGTAAGTAAATGAGTTATGGATGGAGGTGGGTGTTCCCTAAGCAATATCCACACTAGGAGGAGTCCCGATTTAACTCCCTCCATATGCATGTACTCTTTATACTGCTTCAGCGCATACTTGTCTAGGCAATCCCAGATGTCTTCTATATGCCTGCGCATTTGCTATTCCTCTGCCTGCCTTTCTGGGTGTGTCAAGTCCCAAGCCTGTGTTGCAGCCAGATATGTTTCTTCCCTATGCAGCTCCGAATGCAACTGTCTCCTTCCGCCACATGTCAGTCCCATACATGCACCCATACCAGAGATCTCAGGCTCCCCCCCCCCCATTGCCCTATGCACTGCGGATCAATGGTCAAATAGTCAGTCATTCATTGTGACAATGTCTCCCTTCCCACTGGATCGGTCAGTATCTCTGCAGGCCTCCGGAGGGCGGACCGCCCCATCTCATGTCACAAAAGACCGGGGAGGGATCGGAGAGAAGGCGGAGATATGCATTACATCTATATCTTTCAGGTGCCTGTGGCCAGCACTAAGTATTATATCTAACCTACTGAAGGTATTATTTGTTGTAGAGTGACATGTGTATGCTCTTTGTGTTGGGTTCCTCCCTCGCCATACATCTATTAGACCCAGGTTATGCACGACTTCCTTAAGTGCTGCAGTCATGAGGGGCTTTGTATTCTCTCTAGGGGGAGTTCTGCCTAGGTCTCTATTGAGGACACAATTAAAGATGCCCAGCCAAACCAACAGGGTCTCCACATCCTGCATTGCCAGATCTTGCATGGACAATAAAAAGGTTGGGTCATCAATATTAGGGGCATAACTGTTAATGAGTGTGATCACTTGACCATCGAGGGAACCTTGTAGGAACACATGCCGCCCCCATTAAATCATAATGCTAGGCACAAGATTGTAAAAAAGTGTTTTATGCTACTGTCTTTGAAGGAAATTAGGAAATGTTGGGGGAACCATCAAAATATTAACATGTAAAATAGATTGTATTGTTAGACAGTCATTAATACACATTTAATGTATCTGTAGTGCTTTAACCCCTGACAGAATATATTTTTATACCACCTATTAATTACCAAAGGCACTCATTGTTGCAAAAATGCTTTGTGTTATTGTCTTACCAGCAATGACCTTCAAATATTGCCCAATAGAGCCAAACTTTATTAATGCATTAATTATAGCAGTTTGCAACAGGATTCTCTGCTGCGCCTGGTTAACAGTAAAATAAGTGCATGCTCAACCTCTGCGTCATCTGGCAGTACTAATGTTATCCTTTGCAATTTGAATGTTTCTTTTTATTGTGAAATTGTATACGTTCCTATAGCACTAGAAAGGCCCCATATTTTTAAAGGCTGTTGTGTTAAATGAGTTTACAAATATGAGATTTGTCAATTGCAATTAACTTCTTTGCTTACTTACCTCAACACAACATTCAATTGGAATTTCTTTAGAAACAAACTGCTTCCATTTGACATTTGAAAACAATGACTTTCTCCTTTGCTGAAACATAAGGAAGTGATTTACCTGCAACAGTCCCTCTGTAGCAAGGCATCATTTCTAGACTCATGGGTCAACATGGAAAGGTGGGATATACTCAAAGTTATGTAAAGTTATCGAAGATGAAGTCCAAGAGTGGGAAAGTTATGTCATAAAGTCTTATTTTAGCTGCTTCCTCTTCTTGAAAGGCTAAGAAACCTTTTGAATGGTTTCAAGGGCCTACAACAGTACACCTGAAACATGCAATTAAGTAAAGATCGGAAGATTCCACATTGATGAAACTAAAAATCACACACAAAATGTTCATGTAGGACTTGGCCTTTTTGGCTAAAGTTCCCTAAACTTTTTGCTTTCCCCCTAGACCGTTTTCCTGACATAGAGTTGCCAATTTAGATGCTTTGGGTACTTTGCCACTGCTGATCAGTGTCAAAGTACAAGGGTTCCCTGTGTAAAGTGTAATGGTAATTGGTTGGCCATGATTGGTATGTTTGCCTTACTAGTAAAGTCCCTAGTGATGTGCACTGTGTGTGCCAGGGCTAGTAATGCAAAGGTGCGCTGAGAAGGGAACTCAGGCCTGCAGTGTAGGGCCTGCGCGCAGTTTGCTAAGTTAGCATGTTGTCCTGACAAGTGCAACCACTTGTCAGGCCTTACTTTCCCTTTTGCGTACACAGTGGGCACCCCTGTGGTAGGTCCCGGGTAACCCCTGGGCAGGGTGCAGTGTAAGTAAAAGGCAGGACATATACTGAGGTGTGTGTTATGTCCCGACAGTGAAAAACACTCCATTTCGTTTTTCACTGGTGAAAGGCCATCCTGCCCATAGGACAGAATGGGGGAGGCTGGGTATTGTGTTTGTTAGCCTAGTTTCCCATAAGTTTAAAATGGAGAGGTGAAGTTTAGTATGTATGAACTCACAGTGTCATAACGCATCTTTCTATGAAAGTGGTTTTGTCACTGTGTGTTCAGAAACCACTCTTTTAGAAAGTGGCTGAGTTTTGTGCTTTAAGCATTTCTGTGCGTCTCTGCTGAATGTGGATTGACTGTCTGGATCTGAGAGGGGAGAGGAGCTGGGGGAGGTCTTGACCCAGGGAGGGGTTGAGATGGCACCAGGCTGACCTGCATCTGGAGAGTAGGCGGAGGAGAAGCCCCGGGAGGTGAAGAGGCCTGGGTTGCGGCTAGAAAACAATTGACCCATCTCCGGCTGAGTGATTAAGGATCCAGACCCCCAGTATCAAAGGGAGAAAGGTGACACTGGGAGGGAGACACCCAGAACTGATTTAGGCAGGGGTCAGGGACCCCTGAGCACAACGAACCTCAAAGACATTTAGGGGTATAACTATGAGAGCTGAGACCCCTGAACGTTGGAATAGAAATGGATTGAGACTGAAAAGGCTTGGACCTATTTCGTGGTCAAGAGGAACCTCTGCTAAGGAAGGAACAACTGAAGAGACTGCTGGGAAGGACCAACCCTGGCGTCGTGATCTGGGTCTGGTCTGCAGTTTGCTGTTTTAACAAAGGAAGAGGCTGTTGGGACTGTACTTTGTGCGCTGGGTCCCACTGCTTGAAGAAGACTGTGCTTTGTGCTGTGTCTTGTTACCCCAAGGGCCCGAGGTGAGCTGGCTCCCTGTTTGGAAACACTGGAACATAAAAGTTTCCGGAGAAGTTTCAAGCGACGCGGTGGGCGCGTGTTGTGGCAGCTTGAGACCCTCGGAAGGTGTGCCCTGTAATCTTGGACACACGGAGAAGTGAGACTCGGACGCGCTGGGTGCGTGACGTGGTGCACAGGAGCCGTTGGTGAAGAGCGCCTGGTCAACGTGTGCATCGAAGGTGAAGTGAGTCTCGGACGCACTGGGTGTGTGTCGTGGTGCACCGCAGGCGTTGGTGAAGAGCGCCTGGTCAGCGTGTGCATCGGAGGCGACGTGAGACTCGGACACGCAGGGTGCGTGTCGTGGTGCACCGCAGGCGCTGGTGAAGAGCGCCTGGTCAGCGTGTGCATCGGAGGTGATGGTAGTCTCGGACGCGCAGGGAGCGTGTCGTGGTGCACAGGAGGCGTTGGTGAGGAGCGCCTGGTCAATGTGTGCATTGGAAGTGGAGTGAGTCTCGGACGCGCAGGGTGCGTGTCGGGGTGCACCGGAGGCGCTGGTGAAGAGCGCCTGGTCATCGAGTGCACCGGAGAAGTGAGGCTCGGACACGGTGAGCGTGTCGGGGTGCGGCCGAAGGCGTTGGTGAAGAGCGCCTGGATATCGGGGCACCGGAGTTGGAGTAAGTCTCAGTGAAGCAGTGTGCGTGCTTTGGTGCAACCTGGGACTGTGGAGGTGATCGGCTGATCATCGTGTGCACCGGAAGAAAGTGAGTCTCTGCAGCGCGGTGTGCCTGTCTTGGTGCCAACTGAGACCGCAGGAAGGAGTGCCTGGTGAACGTGCACTCGGAGTCGACGTGAAGTCCCATCAGCGTTGTGTGTGTGGCTTCGTGCCAGAGGAGACCCGGAGGGTGCTGTGGTGAACGTGCACCCGGAGTAACGTAATCTCAGAGGCGTGGGGTACGTGTGCCCTGCGGCCTCCTGAGACCTTCCTAACAGTCGCGGCCCGGACCTGCAGCCCCGGAGGAGCTGAGCTGCCAGGCCGAGCCGCTGAGGCCCATTGCGAAAGTTCTGCACGGAAGGCCCAGTTCGCTGAAGAAGGAGGAGAGGAGAGTGGGATCGCGCCCCCAGGTAACGTGGATCACTGCCTGGGCGGGGTGTGGGCTCGGAGGGACACTCTCTCGGCCTCTCAGTCCTTCTGGCGACGCGAGCCTTTGCTTCGGCTCAGATTGGGGCCCGTACTGACCAAAGGAGTGGCGGTACTGGGGCCAGAGTGAGAAGCTGTACTTTATGTCATCGTTGATACGTGTAGGGGGCAACTGTTATCAAAGAGGCTGACTGTTGTAATACACATTGCCAATATTGCTGCTAACGAACTGCCGGACTGTCTTCTGACGCCTGACCTTATTTCTGCATAACGAAGTACACAATTGTAGCGCTACGCATTGCATTATTTCTCCATTGCAAAGTACAGGATTGTAGCGGCCCGCATTGCATTATTCCTTCATTGCAAAGTACATGATTGTAGCTACGCATTGCATTATTCCTTAATTGCAAAGTACATGATTGTAGCGGTGCGCATTGCATTATTTCTTCATTGCAAAGTACGTGATTGGGGTGTGACGCATTGCATTATTCCTTCATTGCACAGTACATGATTGTAGCGGTACGCATTGCATTATTTCTCCCATTGCAAGGTACCGGGGTGTATCGTTACGCATTGTATTATTTCTCCTTTACCCAGCACAGGATTGTATCGTTACGCAGCGCACTATTGTTTGTCCATTGCAACGTGTGTGATTCTAGCATTGCGACCAGCATAGCATTTTGAAAGCGGTGGTTGGGATTTGAACCTACCAGCCAGCCGGAACGAATATTACCCTTTATTATATGTTGGCTTTTGTATCGTGTGATCTGATCGTATATCTTTTTATATAAAGTTTATACTCGTTTTATCAAACTCGTGTGGAGTCCATTTGTGGTGTCACCAGTGGGTTGCTATGAGTGTGGTTGCACATACTGTACACTCGTGCCTTGGAGATAGGCCTAGCTGCTCGTGCCAAGCAACTAAGGGGGTGAGCAGGGCTATCTCAAACTGTGTCCTTACTTGGCCTAACGTTGAGTGAGGAGTCCCGGGTCTCGCATTTGGTGACAGTGGTGCGGGACTGGGACTCCGGCTTCCAACAGTTCATCATTGTTCTCATCAATTACTTCAGGCTTTTTTTCCCCAAAGACTTCTTATTCCTCAATTTGCACATGCCATTGGGTCCATAACTGGTGTCACATTGTTTAGAAAAACAATCATTCACCAGACAGACCCGACTTCTACTTACATTTCTAACCCCCAAACTTGCCAACCTCCTATGTACAGCGGACCACTGCATTTGATGTAATTCCCTGAAGAAGTCGTAAGGCAGCACTCCCGATCCACTGTTTAATGGACAATGAAGAGATTTGTCTGATGCACCAGCAGATTACAATGAGGTCCATGATGATTCGGTAATTTCAGTCAGGCTAATCAGGGTTTCTGTGATCAGTTGAGTCCAGTACCAAAGAGTTTTCAGTTTTCAAAACGCTGAAGAAGGCCAATGTGAAAAGCTTTAAATTTACTTGCTCGGATCAGCTGGAACTGTAACTTGAATCTGCCATGCGTTCCAAGGTGTGAAAAGTCAAGACGAGCTTGCTCAGCCAAAAAAACAGTTTTCCTGTTTGTTACTATCTGGAGGCCATTCTCCCATTTCATGAGTTACGTCAGACACCTGCTTGTGTTCATTGTATGTAAGAATTTGCTATGTGGCTGCTACAAGAAACTAGTGTACTTTACAGTAGAAATCTGGACCATGTCGTCTTTCTACAAGTTTGCCTTCACTGACCTTTGCTGGGAGAGCCCTTAAAGGAAGACATGCGATTCACCGACTACTAATTTTTCTTTTCTCAGTAATCCCTTTCAGACTTGACACGACAGTCTTGAATTTCCTGGGAAAAGCCAACCATTTGGCTTAAAAAGATTGCAATACGTATTGTGCTTCAGAAAACAAGACTGGATTCAAACAAGACTGGATTCTGCATTCTTCTGTCAAGGTATGTGGCAGTTTTCTCTCATATGTTTTCTAGCACAAATAGTGCTTTGCATCTGTACTTGCTCTACTACCACAGTTCAACAGGTAATGGTATTATAGCCTCAAGTAACAGCTAAGCACCAGACATCCTTCTATTTCACAGGTTTTTCAAATTCAAACTCAACTACCTATTGTGAATATGTTTCTACTGACAATCGATAAAGATCAGGTGAAAGCTGTATGTTCGAAAACCGTTCTTCTGGATCTGTCACAGCTTTCCAGAGTTTCCCTTCAGCTGATGAAGGATAAGTTCCTCTTATAAAGACTAAGAAAATTGGAAGCTTTCTTAAACGTGTCCTCCAGGAATTGACAAATGTGTCAGACACAGTTTTCCACTGTATTGGTTTATTTCTCTAAAACACAAGCCAACAGATTAGGAAAAGAACATTTCAATACAAGTGGAAAACTATCAGACTTGTCTTTTGAGGGTTCCACAAATGTCAAGACTTTCTCTGCTACTGTTTGATGACCTCTTGTCCAAATTATCGATCTATACAACCTTCTTGCTCCGGGTGTAGGCCAACCACACTAAAGGCTACCTACAGCTTGAGTTCAAAACAATATTTCTAAATACACGGAGCATACATTCTCGTAGATCAAGGGAAATTCCTATGTCCAAACAGAGGTCAAAATGAGGTCCCAGCCCTTGGTAAAGATGCTAACACCATCCACCTTCACTTGTCTGCTTTAGCACAAGTACAACTGTGACATGTAAAACAAACAAAAAGAACACTGGGGAATCCAGTTTTACTAAATGTCCTTTGCCCTTCAGATTAATTCTGTGGAGAAAAACACTTATCATCAATTATTCATAGGAAGGAAAGTCTGCCTGCTTTTTCAGACCAACCACACCACTGATCTTACAAAACCCTTAGGTTATCTTGTCTAAAATAGATTACTGCAATACCATTTATGCTTCATGCAAAACTTAAAACAATAAAAACTGCAATCCTGAGCCAGGCCACCAGACTGTGCTTAAATCTAGAAAGTGATCAGCGTGTGACCTCCAGCTCTGATTTATTGCCAACAGTGTAGTAAAGGATTCGCTGTAATGAATTAAGTACCATAAACAAGTCCTTTCAGGATAAAGGATCACATTATTTGCAAAATCTGGCCTCTCTACCAACCCATGAGGAATTTAAAGTCCAAGAATATATCTTGCCTTTACTACAACAACCCTACATGTTTAAAACATGGAGGAAGATCTCTCAAATTCATGGTCTCAAGCCCTCAACACTTATTTGTGAGACTAATCTAACTACCTCGGATACAGGAAAGACCTACAACCCCATCTGCTCAGGAAAGCCTTCAACATATCCCTTCCCTTTGCACAAGAACCAGGTGATTTTCCGGAAGAGATCTTATACTAGAACTGATATTTACCATTCAATAGACCAGGGAGTTGCTGTAAACACCCATCTCCCTGTAGCTCAAGGTCTGATCAGACTATGCAACTTAAATGCCACTGAACATTCGGAAGTGCCCCTAAAACAACATGATTCAACAATGTACAAAATGTAAATTAAAAAAAATATATATATGCATAGCTTCTCTGTGCTTGTATTTGTCCTTGTAGCCGATCCTCATTGTGTGATGCAATTAATCATCCTAACCTCAGTTCTTGCTGGTCTCAAATATGTTTTGTTCAGCTTGCTTCCATTATGGAGTACATGGGGTTAATTTATATCTGCTCCATCTTCATTCAGAATGTGCATACATGTCATACTTTTGTGTACCCTCTATAGTTGCATTTCTCAAAGGTAACAATTGCATTTTTTCGAATCATGCTCTGATCAACACAATTTGTTCACTATTGTTATCTCACTGCAATCTACTTCTGCTGTTACAAACCTGATATCAAGTTTGTGGCTTGAATAGACTGAATTCTGTCCTTAGATTCACTACTAAAATAAGATGTGCTGATGCTTCATGAATTGTGACATTTTCAATATTTCTAAAAGTCCTTCTAAAATAATGTATTAGTTAGACAAGTGCCCCATATGGCATTTTATGAATTCTGTTATACTCTGTTGCTGTTTTGGTTTGGTCGGGTGTAGAGACATTTCTGAGAGGTGAACTCTAATCGGTTATAAGTTGCTACTCGTATAGGTAATCCAAAGAGACAACCAGTTAGTATGATGTAGTACATACATACATACATACATACCTCAAGTTGCTTTGAGATTAATTACATCAATATGTATATTCGCCGTGTGGGGTAAATGGTGTCAAACTAGCAAAAGAGGCCTAACCTATCTGTATTCTATCTTCAAACTGGGAAAAGCGAAAAACTTTCTCACATCAAAACAGACCATCTCATCTAAGAAGTCTATAAACATTGCATTTATCTCATAAAAAGATCTTGTATTAAATCGTAAATATGACTGACTAAACAAATCTATCCTTCACTAACATTAAACAGGGATTGGCAAAGCCAACAGGTCTGTCTTTGCCGAAGATGAAAGATTTTCTTTTAATTTATTTTTTTCAAGCACATGCATATGAAAAAAATGTAAAAAAATTAATGAGTGATAAAGCAGCCCAGGCACTTCAGTGCACTCTTTCTCTGATGACTGAGCACGTGATGAGGCAAAAGGCAGCCATTCTTAGTGCGAAACTGTTGGTTGAAGAAGTAGGCTTTTTTCAATCAGCTTGAACGCCTTGTATTTTAAGTTAATCTGACCCCATTTGTACATAACTAATATGCAATTCAAAATTGCTTAAATAAAAAAAAACTAAGTCTACACACACATGATGAGGATGCAACAGAAGACTGATAAAACAATGAACTTTGAATTGGAGACAGAAGTCTGCGACTGTAGCATACAGATGGACTTTGCTTTTGCCTTCTGCTCTGTGGCCTACTGAATCCTGGCTCTATCCTCTTGTTTTCCATACTTGAAAAGATTGGTTTACCATGGCTGGCAGACCATGGTCCACATTAGTCACCTATGCTGATGGAGCATCATCTTTAATTGTTGTTTAAACGTGCTATATTTATGTGCTTTCACATTTATCATTTGCAATTTACCATAGCTGATCTCTTTGCGATTTTAATGCTTTTTTTCTTTTCGTGAAGTCCTCACAATATTTTTGGGCTATTGTTCATTTCTTTCATCTACAAATTAAACATGGCCCTGACTTCAGAAGCTTGGAAATCGGTGTAATTGAATATATTTGTGACGCGTATACAATTTCCCCAAAAAGATACAGGGTTTAAAGCGGACCATTTACCTTTGATGTATGCGATAGCTCATTAAAAAGTGATGTGCCGCGCAGCAGCAATATCATATCGGCAGATGTAATCATTTCAAATGTTATTATGGACACCAAACTTCTCAGGCCAGAATGTATGTGATTGTCTTTCATTTCTACTCTGCATTTTCTGACTAACTCCCAAAGCTCTCAGCTTATTGTTGTAGGAAACTGGCTCTATATATACTACACCAAAATGAGGTATATTGTGTATAGAGTCCAAGTGAACCCAGAGGTAGGCAGAGGTTAAAGTTAGATAGAACTCTATTTGTGGTAGAGTGGTCGAGCAGTAAGGCAGTATCAGAGGACAGTGTTACGCATTTGATGTACACCCTCAGTCAGCAAATGAATTCACACACTCAATAACTGAACTCTAGGCCAATTGTGTTTGTATAAAAATATATACTGTTGTTTTATTTTTAGAACCAAGCAAACCTGGCACAGGTAAGCATTAAATACTTTTCAGTAATAAGTTACTGGATATAGAACAGTTTGAAAATGCAATAGAAATTGTTCTTTGTTTGATTTACAGGGAATGCAGTAGGTTGCAACACTTAGCAAATACAGTACATTGGAATGAATAGGCTTTTTCAGTAAATTGCAGCTAAGTTACTTTGTACGTTACTTTTCTTACTCAGTGCTGGATGCCTGGATTCAGCACTGGGACATTCCTGTAAACAGGTGAGTTAATACGTTTTGGTTATTTGTGCGATTTTTAAAGAATATTTTTAGATTTCAAAACTCCACACTCAGAAACTTTCTGGAAGAAAATTGTCAATTTTATCCTATGGAGGAAAAACAGGTTATCGGTTCACAGGTAAGTAATCGTCTGTGGGAGTTAAGGTTCTGGGGTTAGACTCAGGGGTCCCCCAGGGTCAGTGTTGCACTTTTGTTTCACCGTCAGCGGCACTATGGCGGCCGGGTGCAGAGTGTTGAGGCCCAATGTTATCCTATGGAGGATAGGGGGCATCCGGTTGGTGGCTGCTGGCAAGCAGGCCACACGGCTGTGGGAGCAAAGCTCCTAGGGTTTAGGTCAGGGCAAATAGGGAACCAAATTAGCACCAAAGGTGCACACTCAGAAGCACTAGGGCGGCCGGGTACAGGGTGCAATTTTGAGGTCGGGTGACCTGTTATTTTCAATGGAGAACCTCCGGTTTGCAAAAGCACTGCAGGCAGGGAGACGAAGGACTTCTGGGTGCGACCACCACTTCGAGAGGTAAGTTGGGAAGTTAGGGGTTGGTTAGGCACCGTTGGTTTGGGCACACAAGGCCGTGGGGCGTCGGGTGCAGGTGTGCCTTTTGGGGTCGGATCTTCTTACCAGCTCCGGGTCGCGGTCAGGGAGGCCTTCTGGATTTAGGCTGCAGGCGTCGGCTGGAGGCTTGAGGCAGGTCAGGGGTCGCCGGATCTCGGGTCAGGATCGCTGGGGGGACCTCCTCATTGTGTTTTTCCACTCGAGCTCGGGCCGGGTTCGGCGGGTGCAGAGTGGGCTGGATTCGGGGTATCCGGCCGGAGCCAGAAGCTGCAGTTTGAACAAATCCGGTGTTCACAGGAGAAGCAGTCTTGGAAGTGAAGGCAGGCAGGACCTCCGGGGTTCTTGAGGTTGCTGGCTGCAGGACACACCGGGATTTCGCAGGAGCAGGTTCGAGGGGAGACAGGCCGGTAGGGCTGGGGCCAAGTCAGTGGGCGTTGTCCTCTTGTTAGCTGGCTGCACGGCTGTTCGGTCCTTCTTCTTTTCTTCTTGTTGTCAGGCTGGATCTGAGGAAGCAAGGTTCAGGGTGCCCCCTAAATACTAGATTCAGGGGCGTTACAGGTAGGTAAGGGCAGGGACCAATGGGTCCCTTCCCTGGGGTGGGTACACCCCCTATCGTGCCACCCTCCAGTGGGCGGGGGGCAGGAGCCTGTCCCTGGTTGGTTGGGTCCCCCCATCCTCAAGATGGCGGGGACTCAGTTGTGCTTCACCTTGCCTCCCCCACCTGAGGGGTGAAGTTGGCAGAGGTGGGCACACCTCTTTCCCTCACTTGTTTTTCCCGCCGGCTCTCCCGCCCAAAGTGGGGGGTACAACCAGTGGGGACCAGTTGCTGAAAGCAGCAATTGGTCTGGGGAGGCTCACAAAGGCGGCATGCCTTTGAAGCTTCCCCTTCGTGAACCCTGACCATCCTGGGGGAGGAGACTTGGCACCTCGTCCCAGGACGTGCATTGTTTCAGGCCCCAGAGAGCAGCAGGCGCTCGACCAGGGGTCCAGAAACAGGTCTAGTGGTGGCAGCTGAAAGCAGCCACTCAGCCTGGACACTAGTGGTGGGTTAGTTTTCCGGGGGCATCTCTGAGATGCCCTCTGTGTGCATTTTTCATTAAATCCCACACTGGCATCAGTGTGGGTTTAATGTGCTGAGAAGTTTGATACCAAACTTCTCAGTTTTCAGTGTAGCCATTATGGTGCTGTGGAGTTCGTAATGACAAGCTTCCAGCACCATATACTCTTAATGGCAGCACTGCACTTCCAATGTCTAACAATGGACTTAGACACTGTAGGGGTACAGGGCTCATGCACCTGTACCCTCACCACTGGCATAGGGCACCCAGCTAGAGAGGTGACTGATCTATGCCAGGGCAGTGGGTTGTAGGCATGGCACACAGGGATGTGTGCCATGTCGACTCTTTACTTTGTTCTGCACCAAAACACGCAGCCTGCAAAGGCAGTGTGTGTGTGTAAAGGTACAGGGCCTCTAAGGGTGGCACAATAAGTGCTGCAGCCCTTAGAGGTCTTCCCTGGTCACAGTGCCCTGGGTACCTGTGGTACCATTTACCAGGGGCTGACCTCTGGCCAGAGATGTGAAATTGGGTTCGTTTTGGGGAAAGAACACAGGCCCTGGGAACCGGATTGGCAGGGACCCAGGGCACACCAAGAAAAAGTGCATCAGTAGTCTGGCAAAAAGTAGGGGGGTTACTGCAACAAAAACCCACTTTCCAACAATTGTGCCTTGAATCTATAATTCTGCTGTACTACACAGCGCATGCGTGATCTGTTGAGAGACATACTGTCAGCTTAGAGAGGGCTTAGAGACCAAATGATGATTACCATTGGTTGGTTTCCTTGTCACTCATTTGCTTGCTTCTCATTTGTCAATTTCTGTTTGCCTTACTTCTTCTCTTGAGTTTGCCCCTCCCCTGGAGCATGATCAAAGTATTTGCGTCTTTCCGCTGCTCACTTTTAGAGCACTACTTTTTTTTCTTTTTGATTAGCACTCCACAAGAGTGCATGTGTTTTCCAACTGTCTCCCTTATGTTCTTTTGTGCTCCTCTCCCCCGCGCCCCATGTAGCCCCCCCAGGCTCCTTTGAGATGTGCACAGTCTCCCTGCGTTGCCTTCTCTCCCGCGGGCTTCCCCGGCTACACCTTAGTCTCGCTCCAGTTCGCTTCTCTTCCCACCGGCACTCCACATTGCTCTCTCTCGCCCGTTTGCGTTTCTCCACTCCAGTAGATTGCTTCCACCTCTCCACCGACCTGGAATGCTTCAATCCCCCAAGTTACTCCCATTCCGTGTTGCTTTACCCCACCCACTTTCAGAAACAAAAACACGTTTAAACATTTTTTTCTTTTTATTTATTGACCCAACTCAGTATCAATGGTCTAATACCTATGAGCAACACACTGGCTGAGTCTACAGGCGACCACATATCCTCGAAGGTTGTACATGCTGCACAAAAGACTAAGGGCCAGATGTACGACCCTACTAATTTGCGAGTTGCAAATTGCGCCGTTTTGCAATTTACGACTCGCAAATAGGAATGTACAACAGTGTCTTAGACACTGTTTGCGATTCCTAATGGGGTCGCAAATTGCCTACCTCCAGAATATTCATGAGGCAGGTACAATTTGCGACCCCGTTAGGAATGGCTAGCACTCCCAGGGATGGTGGCCTGCTGGGGTCAGCAGACCACCATGTCTGTGACTGCTTTCTAAATAAAGCAGTTGTTTTTTTTTTTTTTTAAATGCAGCCCGTTTTCCTTAAAGGGAAACGTGATGCATTTAAAAAAGAAAAATGAAACGTTACTGTTTCATTATTCAAGAGTAGACAATGGTCCGTGGGACCACTGCCTGCTCTTAAAAAATATTTTCAATGCCAGTCACAAAGGGGAAGGGGTCCCCCCTGGGGACCCCTTCCCATTTGCGAGTGCGTTACCACCCATTGGAAATGGGTGGTAAACTGCGAGTGTTTGGAGGCCGCAAAACAATCTTACATTGAAGTGCGAGTCGCTATTAGGAAGGGACGACCCTGGCACGCCCCTTTCTAATAGCGAGTTGCAAACCCTATTTTGCGAGTCGGTAATAGGTTACCGACTCGCAAAATAGGGTTTGTAAATAGGGCAGACCTATTTCGCTGTCGCTAACAGGCAGATTTCCCTTTTGGGAGTGCAAAAAATGGCCGTACATCTGGCCATAAATCTGGGATCACATTACTGACTCTAGGCCTGGATTACAGGTCAACATCTGTAACTAATAATAATTCCTGGAATATGTTCACTCAACTGGTTCTCAAACACTGCCTGACGACCTCTGTTATCTACCTACGTATGCCCCATTTGGTGACTGAAATAAATGTGAAAACCCTGCATAATATATATTTGATCTGTATGACAATGGCATGTATTGATCTGTTATGTTCTGAGAGCACTTACTCTCGCAATGAACTGCCCTACATTAGTAGATTATAGGGAATGTGCTTCTCTATAATGCTAAATATAAATGCCTGTTAGTCGTTTGTTCATTATTTGTGTACTTTCAATGAAAACTCCATAAAACATAAAAGAAAAGGTTTTCTTATATGAGGTAGAAATCTCAACCCAAACTTTCCTCTTATGAGTAAATCACTGGAAAGGGTTGGCTAGCCAGCTGCAGATCCACATGCTATAGAGATGTTTGTAGTGATAAATGCCGGAGAATGATTTTCTACAGGAGCTTCCCCTAGTATTGTACTTAATCAATCACTACTGTCACATCTCCAACGTTGTCCACAACATTCTTCAATCAATCAATCAATCAATCAATCATGTCACTTATAAAGCGCACTTCATACCCGCGAGGGTCTCAAGGCGCTGGGGGAAGATGGGGGTGGTGCTGCTACTGATCGAAGAGCCAGGTCTTGAGGAGTCTTCTGAAGGCCAGTAGGTCTTGGGTCTGTCGGAGGTTGGTGGGGAGGGTGTTCCAGGTCTTGGCGGCGAGGTGGGAGAAGGATCTGCCGCCGGCGGTCGTTTTCCGGATGCGGGGGACTGTGGCGAGGGCGAGGCTGGTCGAGCGGAGCTGGCGGGTGGGGGTGTAGAAGCTGAGTCGTCTGTTGAGGTATGCTGGTCCGGAGTTGTGGAGTGCTTTGTGTGCGTGGGTGAGGAGCTTGAATGTTATCCTCTTGTTGACAGGGAGCCAGTGCAGGTCTCTCAGGTGGGGTGTGATGTGGCTGCGTCAGGGGATGTCGAGGATAAGACGTGCAGAGGCGTTCTGGATGCGTTGCAGCCGTCTCAGGAGCTTAGCCGTCGTTCCTGCGTAGAGGGCGTTTCCGTAGTCCAGCCTGCTGGTGACGAGGGCCTGGGTGACTGTTTTTCTTGTTTCGGTGGGGATCCACTTGAAGATCCTGCGGAGCATTCGGAGGATGTTGAAGCAGGATGAGGAAACGGCGTTGACCTGCTTAGTCATGGAGAGGGTGGGGTCGAGGATGACCCCTAGGTTGCGTACGTGGTCGGTGGGTGGCGGGGCTGTTCCCAGTGATGTTGGCCACCAGGAGTCGTCCCAGGCTGAAGGGTTGGAACCAAGGATGAGGACCTCCGTCTTGTCCGAGTTCAGCTTCAGGCGGCTGGTCCTCATCCATTCGGCGAAGGCCTTCATTCCTTCGTGGAGGTGGGCTTTGGCGGTGTGAGGGTCTTTGGTGAGGGAGAGGATCAGCTGGGTGTCGTCGGCGTAGGAGATGATGTTGAGGTTGTGCTGTCGGGCGACGTGGGCGAGGGTGCCATGTAGATGTTGAACAGCGTTGGGCTGAGGGAGGAGCCTTGGGGTACGCCGCAGATGATCTTGGTGGCCTTGGATCGGAAGGGGGCGAGGCGGACGCTTTGTGTTCTGCCGGAAAGGAAGGATGTGGTCCAGTCCAGGGCCTTCTCTTGGATCCCGGCGTCGTGAAGGCGTGTTCGTAGTGTGTGGTGGCAGACCGTGTCGAAGGCGGCTGATAGGTCCAGGAGGATGAGGGCTGCTGTTTCTCCGTTGTCTAGCAGGGTCCTGATGTCATCGGTGGCGGCGATGAGGGCGGTTTCGGTGCTGTGGTTGCTGCGGAAGCCGGACTGGGAAGGGTCCAGGATGTTGTTCTCCTCGAGGTAGCGGGTCAGTTGTTTGTTGACGATTTTCTCGGTGACCTTCGCGGGGAACGGGAGCAGAGAGATGGGTCGGAAGTTCTTGAGGTCCTTGGGGTCTGCCTTGGGTTTCTTGAGTAAGGCGGTGATCTCGGCGTGCTTCCAGCTTTCCGGGAAGGTTGCTGTCTCGAAGGAGATGTTGATTATTTTCCGGAGATGGGGCGCGATGGCTGTACTGGCTTTGTTGAAGATGTGGTGAGGGCACGGGTCTAGCGGTGAACCGGAGTGGATGGTGTTCATGATCTCGCTGGTGTCCTCGTCGTTGATGTTGGTCCAGGAGAGCAGGCGGTTGGTGGTTGTGGGGGCAGTGGTCTCGGTGGTTGCCGGGGCGGTCGTGGTGTTGAAGCTGTCGTGGATGTCGGCGATTTTGCGGTGGAAGAAGGTGGCCAGTGAGTCGCACAGGTCTCGCGACGGCTGGATGTCGTTGGTGTTGGAGCTGGGGTTGGAGAGTTCCTTCACGATGTTGAAGAGCTCTTTGCTGTTGTGTGCGTTGTTGTCTAGGCGGTCTTTGAGTGAGGCCCTTTTGGCGGATCTGATGAGGTGATGGTGACTGCGGGTGGCGCTCTTGTGGGCGGCGTAGCTGTCCGCTGTCCGTTCGTGGAGCCAGATCTTCTCCAGTTTTCGGCATGTTCGTTTGGAGGCCTGGAGGTCTTCGGTGAACCAGGTGGCTTTCTTGCTGGTGTGGCTGTTGGGCGGATTCTTGAGCGGGGCGAGGGTGTTGGCGCAGTCGTCGATCCACTGTCTGAGGTTGCGGGCGGCGGTGTCGGGGTCGGAGGGTTCGGCGGGTGGGCTCAGGGCGAGGGTTGTGGTTAGCTGGTCTTCCGTGACTCTGCTCCAGCAGCGGCGAGGCATTTGTTCGGTGCGGTGGTGCGTGGTGGGCTTCCTGTAGGTGAAGTGGATACAGTGGTGGTCAGTCCAGTGGGGTTCGGAGGTGTGGTTGAAGGAGACGTGTGGGCTTGCGGAAAAGATGGAGTCGAGCGTGTGGCCGGCGGCGTGGGTGGGTGTAGTCACGAGCTGTCTGAGTCCGAGGGTGGCGAGGTTGTCGATCAGGGTGGTGGAGTTGGTGTCCTTGTTGTTCTCGAGGTGGAAGTTCAGGTCCCCAAGGAGGATGTAGTCCGTGGAGGCGATGGCGTGTGTGCTGACGAAGTCAGCGATGGAATCGCTGAACTGTGGTCGGGGTCCGGGGGTCTGTAGATGAGGGTTCCTCTGAGGGTGGTGTTGGGATCGGTGTGGATCTGGAAGTGCATGTGTTCGGCGGTGCTGAGGGTGTCGTCGGTGTTGGTTGAGACTCTGAGGGTGTTCCTGTGGACGATGGCGATGCCTCCTCCGACTCCGTTGGTGCGGTCCCTGCGGGTGATCTTGTATCCGTCCGGGATGGCAATGGCGATGTCGGGGGCTGAAGCGGGATTCAGCCAGGTCTCCGTCAGGAATGCGACGTCTGGGGAGGTTGAGTCGAGAAGGTCCCAGAGTTCGATGGCGTGTTTGCGGGCGGAGCGGGTGTTGAGGAGGATGCATCTGAGGTAGTTGGGTTCTTTCCTGGGCGGTGGTTTGGCGGGGCGGGTGCTGGCGAAGCTGCAGTTCCGGCAGGTGAAGGGCCCTTGGGTGCGCTTCGGGGTGGCCTGGTAGCAGGCGTGATCTTTTCCGGGGTTGAGTGCGTGGAGGGTGCTGGCGTCGTATCGGCGTCTGTTGATGTGGCGGGCGCGGGGATGCCCGGACCAGGGGGTCTGGCGCTGGGCGCGGCCACGGCGCGGACGGGCTTGCCTTAGGCGCGCCAGCGGCGCGCCCGCTGCGCACGTCCGCTGCGCGTCCGCTGCGCGGCCGCACAGCGGCCGCCATAAATGGGGAGGAGCAGGGAATGGGGCAGCGAATGGGCAGTGAGGGAGCGGGGCCGCAGGGGCGCAGCGGCGGGAAACAGGCACAGAAGGGAAAACGAGCACAATCAGGGCATCAAGGGGGCACAGAAAGGAAAAAAAAACGAGCACAATCAGGGGCAGCAAGGGGGCACAGAAAGGAAAGAACTAGCACAGTGAGGGGCAGCAAGGGGGCACAGAAAGGAAAAACAGAGCACAATCAGGGGCAGCAAGGGGGCACAGAAAGGAAAAAACAGAGCACAATCAGGGGCAGCAAGGGGGGCACAGAAAGGAAAAAAACGAGCACAATCAGGGGCAGCAAGGGGGCACAGAAAGATAAAAACGAGCACAATCAGGGGCAGCAAGGGGGCACAGAAAGGAAAAACGAGGCACAATCAGGGGCAGCAAGGGGGGCACAGAAAGGAAAAAACGAGCACAATCAGGGGCAGCAAGGGGGCACAGAAAGGAAAAACGAGCACAATCAGGGGCAGCAAGGGGGCACAGAAAGGAAAAACAGAGCACAATCAGGGGCAGCAAGGGGGCACAGAAAGGAAAAAAACGAGCACAATCAGGGGCAGCAAGGGGGCACAGAAAGGAAAAAACGAGCACAATCAGGGGCAGCAAGGGGGCACAGAAAGAAAAAACGAGCACAATCAGGGGCAGCAGCAGGGCACACAGACGGAGCTGTGTGGTGGGGAGCGACCTACCAGTCAAGGTCAGGGGTCTTAGAAAGATCCTCTCCACAAGCTAGCTCAAGCTAGACATTGTTGCTCTATGGGAGAAGATTCATGATTCTTTCCACGCGCTCGTGCATGAATGCTGTAGTGTCGTGTTTTTAACCTTTGCATAGAATCCCAGTTAAACTGAATTGTCACACATCAGTTCCACATACCTAACAGCATGTGAGAATCTCCTTCTTAGAGGGAAGAAAACAACTGCTCACAAGAAAGACAGAGCTGCCAAAAAGGTATTAAATCGTAGACAACAATTCCTGAAACTGTTTCTCACCAAAACCAAGTTGCTAATTACTGGTGCCTCACCTTCACCTTCCGTTTATAAAGAAGGTGCACATTCTTTCTGGACAAATGTCAGTCCCTCGATATGCATGACAGTAGGACAGTGAAAGCCACCTTCTCTCAAACAAATTCCTCCTGCGGGAAGTGGAGAACTTGTTCCCTGAATCTGTTAAGAATGCTTGTCCAGGCACTGGCTGTATCAAGGCTGCATGCACAGGACCTTTGTGGGAGGTAAGAACAGCAGTGAAAGACAGGAGAGGGACAGAAGCGCATAGGAATTTCGAGACACAGCAGACAAATGGATGTAAAACCCATATAATTCAGACACAAGCCTCACCCTGGAAACCAATTTGGTCAAAACAGTTGCACTGGATAGGGGCATGAACGTTTTATTGCAGTGCTCAGGGCTCGGTTGAGTGTGACACAATCTTGCTGTGCTTGTATACTAACGAGAACTACCTACCAAAACCTGTGCGCCCCACCCAGCTACAACAAAGGAAGAGCATGATCTACACACTACTACAGTTCCATTTGTACCATTTCCTTAGAAGATCTGCCTGGCAGGAACAGGTAAATTTGTTTTTACTCAGCTCAAGGAAGAGGCCATATGTACAGGAGGGATGCGGATGCTGACAATTATATGGTAAAACAAACACTAAACTATGCAAGGCATGCATGGGGTCAGGGGATGAAGATTCAGGCACACTGGATGAATTAAATGAGACAACTGAGTGGGAGGGGACGTGAAGATTGACAGTGCTAGGGGAGTGGAGAATGCGATCAGGAAGGAGCAGAGTATGTAAGAGTATTTGAGGATCAGTTAGCTGTAGATGCAGGTTGAGGCTGGTCTTCAACTTTTACATATGCACACATGATGGTGCACAAAAGAGATTCAATATTGATGTAACTAATGCCTCTTGTCTTCAGCAACAGAAGCAGAGAGGTATATGTTAAATACGGTTTTAGGGATGGAGCTCTGCTGCAATATTAATTCTTAACGCTTTAAGCTTGCAGCCATTGAAGATGGAGTTGATCGCATTTGTCTATGATCTTACAGTCAAGCTGACATTTACATAGGGTTTACAGAAGCTGACCTCTTGAGATCTTTTAAAGGTCATAGGGTGAACCTTAAGCCTGAATTGTCAATAAACGGCTGCACATGAGGATGTTTTCAGTTCAGGTGGGAGTTTGGCTTAATTGTAATCCAGTTTCAATTCTATTTATCATGATAAAACAAGTCTTCCCAGAGTTTCTTTAACTGTAAGTTTCAGAGATTGGGGAAAGGGTCAGTGCTAAATTGGAGATGGTGTCTGTCGGTGGAGGCCACCAACACTCCTTTTTCGGAACCTCCACTTATTTTTCCTCTTAAGGCTTTAAACAGAGTGCAAGAGGAGGAAAACATACAAAGCAGAAAGGCGGAGGAAGAGAAAGATGGTAAAATTGCCACAGGAGACAGCAAGAACCTGCAAGAGTGGGATGAAGGGGCAGGGAGTGTCTAGAAGTGGATTAAAAAGGTCTGGACTGGATTCCAGACTATACATCCTTGGTATTCGGCGCACCGGTGCCACGCTTTGGGCACAGACACTTATTCTTTCACAAATTAAGCTTTGGATAGAGCTGCTGCCTCGCTTTACTCCTTGAAGTGTTAAAAGTCAGCAGTCACAAAGGATGTGGGTTACAATCCGTCTGTAACACACTGGGCTTTAAACTTAATAAAACCACTGAAATTCACTAGTTATCTCAAGTAACTAGAACTCATGCCCTGAAGTAACTATAACTCGTGGCCCTGCCATGCACAGTGATGTCATCAATGATGTCATTTCAGATGTTGCTGTGATTTTATCAAGGAAGTAATTGAGCATGTCATGAGTAAAGAAAAATGTGAGGTCATAAGCAGTGCATGGGGAGGGCGCAAGTTATAACTACTTTAGGGGACAAGTTATAGTTACTTGAGATAACTATAACTGGTGTATTTCAGTGCTTTTGTTAGTTTAAAACGGTATGTTTTAACTGACATTTTCACCTTACTATAATGTCCCTTTAGCGGTTGTTTTTTTAAGTGAATTTCTAGTTTTGTTTTTTTTATATGTAAAGTAAGATATTATTCCCATACCTAACTATACTGTCACTTTAACCTTAGATTTTTTCAAGAATTTATAGGGTCTAATCACTCGCAGGTGCACACGGCTGATTATGTGATGTTCCAATACATTTTAAGTAATGAAGACCGACTGACTTTGTCAAAGGGTCAGAACACCAAAATGTAAAAAGTGGTCTATCAGTTTTAAGAAGGAATCAGCATATTAACATATTAAAGAAAACCTATTATCCTTGTCAAAACTTCACCAATAACTATAATCAAATGTACATATATAATTTCACACAATGCAATGTTTAATAAGTGTTATAATTGTTATTTTAATAAAGCCTTATTAAAAAAACAACATGTTGTTGAGTCTTTTTTTAAACATTTTAGGGACATAAAATGCAGCCATAGAACCCACCACAAGAGGGCCTTGCACTCCAGCTGAAAAGCATACAGATCCAGTTCAGATTGCTTTAAAAAATATTGTAAGCTGTTGTTGGGGGCGGGGTGGGGGTGCTGCACTCCCTGCAGCCTCCCCACCCCTTCCAACTCCCCCCCCCCTACATTAAACAAATGCTTGGTGGTGCCCCTGCCCCCAATAGGGACACCACCAGGCTCCAAACAATATATTTAAAAAGACCTTGCAGGGCATTATGGGGTGCTCCTTGCAAGCAGCAGTGAATGATAAATGAGTGGCTCTTGCTCCTCATTTATTTTTCCTTTTATTTGGATTCTTTTTTAACTCATCTTTTTTGGGAGCCCCGGTGCCCACCCGGGGCACCCACACCTTTTTTTTTTTATGTTAGGGGTTGCGATGGGAGACTCAGGGCCCGCAGTCCCTGCCAGCTCCATGCTGGCAACCATACCGGTGACAGTGGGAGCCAGCAACTTTTTGGTAAGTGGGTGCCCACCAGGGACATCAACAATGCATGAATCGTTGGGGTCATGAGGGAAGCCATTAGCCTTCTAGGCACCAGCTGGCTCCCCAGCCAGCACCCATTGTGGTATTGGCAGGAACCAGCATCATTCTCCTTCGCTCCCGCCTGAGCAGCTGATTTCACTGCTCCTGCCTGGGCGGGAGCAAAGTTGCGACTGCTGCCTAGGGGATTGCAGGCAGGGTAATCCTACCCTCTCCTGGGCAGAAAATAGAAGTATCCCGGGATTTTTGGTACCAGGGACATTGCTTGGATTTGTCCTGAGGGATATATTCAGCCACTTATGAATATTAATACTTGTGAATTCATTATTTCAAATGGAATGCTGTACATAGTAACCGAGTGGTACACTAGATCATAGGTGGGGGATCAGGTTGTTGTGGGGGCTTGGATGGGAAAAATACGACAACAGCTGAGCTTCTCCTGCTCTCGTCAAGCAACATTGTCCCTATTAGGTGTCCCAGCATCCTCTGTCACAGCACTGTGGTTATCATTTTCTCTTTATTATCCTAGGCATAAAGGCCAATGAGTGAACTAGCTCTCTGTAGTGGGCTTCTGTTGCAACTTCTTCCTGTGTAAAGTGCCATTTGTCAGGCCCTTGTCTGCAACAATCACAGACCAGTTGCTTCAATAGCTACAAGATGGTCCTACTTCATTTAGGATTCTTCATTTTTGAGCGATATAACTGTGCAAGAAAAGCACTAACAATTGGCATGGTCCAATTTCTAGTCCCCTTGCTCCTATTCCACCCATAACCAATCACGCAAAAAAAGAGCAACTCCTTCCTGTCATTGCATGTTATGGTATTGGGTGAGGACCTATTTTATGTTAAGTGATAATAAGAAATAACTGTGTTTTTAGGCAAGGTTTCAACTGACTCAAACAAAAATGTATTTTTCTATCAAAGTGAGGAATGCGATTTCTCCACACTCCTCCTCTAAAACATAGAAATAGTTTCATAAAAGGCATTGAAGTTAGACAAAAATACAAATTTGGCACTCACCCTCTTGGATTGGTACTGTTGGATGAAGTTGACTGTTTTCTTCATCTCATAAACCTCTTCCAGGTCATCAGCCAGTGTTCTGCCGCAGGTCTCCTTGGCGACCGAGGCGTGCTTCATGACCTCAGTGCTGTCGCTGCTGAATTGCATCGCCATGGTCACCCTAAGGTCACTCTCACTCATGCTGAATTTAACAAGAGGACATGAACAGCCTTATTACAGATTTATAACAAGAATTGTGAAAAATACATTCAGTTCAGGTCATGTCCATCACTTTTCTCAGGCTGGCTTCATAAATAATTTTTATGAAGAAATAACCCTAAAAGTTCCATGTCATGTTATAGAAGTTGATGAAGTACCTTCAGGGCACTTAAACTGCTAAATCACTGTTATAAAGTCATATGACATGGCTCTAGGAAATAAAGACAATGGGCTTGTATGATCTCTTCGATGACTTAATTAATGGAATAAAGTTCTTGTCAGGCATTTTTATCAACATTATTCAACAACCTATGCATGCTCTGGTCCATAAACTTTAAATAAAATATCTCAGAATGGACAACCCAGTGTAGTGACTATCTAAGTGGATTGTGATGATAACAAATACCATAAAAGGGTCCTTCAGACCTGCTCAAAGCTGCCAGCTTATTGAAAACCCAAAACGATGTGCATTTCGCTCACACTTCTTCCACTATCACACTGCTCAGCGATGTGTAACAATAAAACTATAACCACACCTCAGAGGTGCTTGTGTAGGACATGGAACCACTTCATACATAGGGTAAAAAACAAAGACAACACTCTTCCAAACACACACCCTAACACTATGCTGTCCATGTAAGCAAGGGCTTCAGTGCTTCACATAGGGGTAGTAAGCGGTAAATAAAGGTAACAATACAATCCGAGCATGGATTATAAAACAGCTGGAAGCCTTTCAGTACTACTATCCTACTTATTACTGAAGGGAATCAACTATCCCTGGGTATTCTTATCCCAGCTCTTGTTCTGTATCATACTGCTGTAAAAGAAAATCAACAGGAACTGTTACCGCACAGTATCCCAGTACTGAAATGGCAACATCATAAGAAATTTCTATTACAAGTACGCATGATTTATAGTGTAATGATTTTAATTAATCGAACAATAAAGGATGTAGCTACTTACTTACTAGGTTCTGCACTTAAAGTATTGAACAGACAAAGTTAATGGGTGTTGCTATCACACTGCGCCACGATCAAAGAACTCTATGGAAGACGTCTCAAGCTCTTCTATCGCACTCAATCACAACACTGTACAGGGGACGTTACCAGGCACTTATATCAAACTGAAATACAGACCTGAACAATGTCACAAAGCAGTACTACTGCAGTATATCACAGTTTCAACAGAAAACATCATTGGGCATTCCCATTAGTGCTATCGCACTACACCACACTATCGAAAAGACATCGGCATGGGGACCTTCAAACGCACAGTATTCCATTATTGCAGAACAATGTTGTATGGAGAACATCCAAGGATGCCGATATTGCAAAGCATCACAGTATTGTACACAGAATTTCCTTTGCCACGCTATCACACTATTTCACAGTATTGTAAAGACAAGCTTAGCAGGTGTGTATCACACTGTAATACAAACACACATTATCTGGCACTGCATTCTCCCTGTGTCACAGTATAAAGAGAGCACATCACATTATCTCGTAGAGAATATTACCAGGCTTGTCTATCCCTAAAATCTACAGAAAATGTACTATTACCCCAGTCTCACACTACTGTACAGAGAATGGTATACAAACTGCATTACTTCACGTTTTTATAGTTTTATACAAAGGACATCAAGAGGTTCTACTACTTCACTATTTCACAGTATTGCACAAAGAATAAGCCCTGCAAAATTCTACGCATCACAGGTTAGCATGTCCCCACATATACTAAAATGCTAGGTCATGCATTTAAGCTGCCTGTGTGAATTACTTGAGGTGCGTATCGTTCTCTGCTGAATGCGGTGCCAAAGGCAGTTGGAGGAGTGTGAATTGGGGTCAAGGAAAGGTAGGTGACTGGTTGCTATGGATGCAAAGTCATCTCAGCCTGGGTCCAGCATGTTCACTTTATATCCCACAGACATTTACAGTTAAAGAGGAGAGCCAGACTACTTCTGGCCATCTCCTGGTGAGACACCTAGCCCTCTATGCTCTATTAGTAGTAAATGAAGATTATTAATGAAAAGATTATAATAAAAACATATAAAACATCACAGTCAGCACAAGCATCAAGTGATTGTTAAAAGGTTATAGACACATGATTAAAAGTATAAAAACAGTTTCGAGTTAAAATCGATGTAAAAATAAAGTTTGTACAGACCACGAAATTAGTGCTTAATAGGCTTGATCTAAGAACTTCATTAGTATTATTATAGCACTACTGACACCAAAAAAAGTATCTAACCGCCTCCACAGTAAATCTTATTTTTGCTCTTATTAAAAAAAGAAAATAGATCACAGATACATTTTCCTCCATGGTCTATCTGGCCCTTGCAGCGCTGTTTTAAGACGTCATGAACATTTCATTTCTTCCTACGATTTAGGCACTGGTGGCACCGATCAACATAGAGCTCAGGTCACATGTGGAAGCTGGTGCATTTTTCAACGATGACTAAAAATCCTTCAGGTAATCCATGTCATTGAAGCAGACACTGTTTACATTTCACGTTTTTCTTTATCTGGCTTTCCACATTTGGCAGGAATGTCCCTCATACCCACACAGAAACAATAGAAATGTCACACAAACGCAACCAGAAAACCTGCAGCTATGAGTATATCAGTAGGCGCTGCTACTGAACTGCGTTACAGTATTGCAAAAAATAAAAATAAAACAACTAGCATTGATTGCTATTAAGCAGTATCACAATTGACAAAGCTGAACTCCCTCTGGAAGCACTGATTTCTTTCTGCTACTGTGTTTTCCTCCTGAAAGCCCCTCTGATCCCAGGAATACCCCAGGAACCGGATATGCCCAGTGACTCCACTTTAACCTAACCCCCACATTCAGAGCATCTCCACGACTCACCTGGAAAGCTCCCCTTAAAGTTTTGCATGTGCTCAGTGCTGGTAAACTAAACAGAGCACACCGGATCGGCCATCTTGGAATGGGCGGAAGTGAAGTTTTCAGCACATCTCTGCCAGTCCATACTCATAGCAAGACGGCGTGTCTAGAGCAGTTAGAGGGCTACCCACTCGCACGCATCAGTCATTAGCTATTGGCAGATAGTGACTCCTTCTACACACACACCCGCCGCCCATTCCATGATGGGCGCCGTTAAACATCCATATACATTCTTCGTTCACATTAGAGTTTTTTCTCCGGCGGCAACTATCCGGAGCTTCTATATAGAACCTCCGTGTAAGTCTTCATTTTCTCCGTGTTTACGTCTCCGTCCTACTATGTTGCTTGGATCACGGCCCGTAGCCTGTCTTCTGTTTCGCCGACAGCAGCGCAGACGCCACCACGATGGCGGATAATCTGCGCCGTGACGTTGAATCGATCGATGACGTGATGTCAATAGAGTAGTCAGTAGGAGCGCTGGGCATCAGCTGGAGGAGGCTGCGCGGGGGCGGAAGGGGACACCTCCCGGAACATCAAGGGTCCCGGCGCCTGCTGAGCAGCAGGAAGGGACGCTAGAACGTCAGCTATGAGGTGAGCGCGGAAAGGCAGGCCGAGGGGCATGCTGTAGTCTGTGCTCTACCCTTCATTTAGTCGGACAGAGTATCGGGGAGAGCTGAACATAAACCATACCTGGTATAAAGTGACTGACCTCCAGATAGCACCCAGCTCCTGAACTGGCACGATAAAAGTGCAGATGTTTATTATCTCGGAACACCTGTATGCTCCTGAGCTGTGCCTGTGTTCTCCCATTAAATGTGTTGCACATCTGATGACAAGTGCTACTCTAACACTTGAGTTAAAGTTGTGCAGCACCTGTCCATTTAAAGTACTGACGTTGATAGCAAAACGACAATAAACAGCAAAGCCAATAGGTATGGCTCTTTTGACCTATAGGATTTGCCAATGCTGTGTAGTATTGACAAAAAGAAATACAATTTTTGCTTATGCTACTTAGCATTGGCAAAAGAAAAAAATATTAGCTAAGCCAATAGGTCTCGCTTTACAGACCTAAATGCATATCTTTCCTTACTGCTGTTCAACATCTTCTTTGATACTGTACATCTTTAAGGAAAGATTTTTTTTAAAAAGGAATAAAAATAAATCAAGATGTCGTGGCCAATGAGCATATCATTTTGTAGAAGAGTGCTTGCTTTAAACCCGTAGCCCAGTGGCTACTTCATCATGCTTTTTTAAAAGAAATGTTTTTAAATGCCAGTCAGGTCCTGTAGAAGTTTGGGGAGGGCAGCAACGTAGAGCGGGTAGGAAACATGGAGGAGAGCTGGGGGTACAGAAGCCTGCCCAGATGAATGAGAGCTACATGGGAGGCATAGAAGGACATGGGCGAGAAAGGGTAACATGAGTGGGAGTGAGAGTGAGGGTCTGAAGCACACAGTGAGAGAGTTAGGCAGCAGGCACAGTAGCTCACAGGCGAGACTTGGGACGGGGGACAAAGCTGCATTAGTAAGGGAGAGCGATATGGAACAGGAGGGAGATAAGTGCATGAGGGAAACAGCTTGCAAACA
Source organism: Calotriton arnoldi (assembly GCA_963921515.1). Lineage (NCBI taxonomy): Eukaryota > Metazoa > Chordata > Amphibia > Caudata > Salamandridae > Calotriton > Calotriton arnoldi. The sequence goes on along the minus strand of CAWUFW010001334.1, from coordinate 1,771,173 downwards.
CATGTACTCTCAGGGAGTGCTTCAACAAAAAAGAAAAAGTAGCTCCCAAAATGTGAACAGTGGAAAAACACAAGTACTTGGGTAATGCTCCAGGGGAGGGCCAAATACAAGAAGGGGAAGTGAAGCCCACAAATGCCGACAAAAGAAAATCAAGCAAATGAGAGTGGTGATGCCGCCAACCACTGGTAAACAGTGGACAGTCCCTAGGCCCACTGAAAGCTACCAACATTTATTTCCAGCATAGAAGCAAGTTTTTGCAGGCCTGACCCTCTCCACGTCCTACCCCGGTATGCCTGAATTACTTGATGCTATTTATGATCTTCAATTTTTTTTTTAGGAAATTCAGTGACACACCTTAGGGGTTGGGAACAACTCCACATCGTATGTAAAATGTTTGGGTGTTGAGTGTCTGTTTCCCAAATATCCTTTTCTTTTTGTCTGGGACGGTTGTGTGTTAGTGATTCTTTCTTTTTTTCTTTCATTCAGAAAAGAGACTCATTATTACCAAAAAAAATCCAGAACACTTTAATATTTTTTTGTGTTTGTATCTTTACTTTGTAAAGTTCTCCACAAATGACATCTTTGCAGATTTTTGGTTCCAAAGGTACATAACTTAGAAACTTCGTTTTGTTAGCCAACACGATTCACCCCGTGTGTAGCAAGCAAGGCTGGGCCTTTTTCATTGCTAAAGAAATATTCTGTTAGGTTTGTGCATGTTTGAGACCCCTGAAAAAAAGAGGAAAGGATAACACCTTTTATGTGGCGAGGCCATAGATTGTGCTTGAAAAGGAGAAACCTAAGGTGGTCAGAAGGTGCTGCTTTAGTCTCAAGTTCGAAAAAGGGTACCGAGGAAAAAAATTGAAGATAAGGAAAAAAGTTGAAAAATCGTGAACAAGCAAAGCAAAAGGCAAAAAAGGAGAAAGAAATAAGAAACTATTAGATTGTTAGTTATGACCATCCTTAAAATGGAAATGTTAGTTAAGTCTGATAAAGTATGTGCTCTAAGTGATAAAGGTGTTAAAAGTATCAAGATACCCCTTATTTTGTGTGCAGGTACAGATGCCAGGAACAGTCTTCCAGACATTGAGACGCACACATGACATAGACAAACACTGGCACATTGAAGTCAATTATGTATTTTACCTTCTAGTATTATCGTATGGGTATCTGGTCATATATGGCATCGATTTGTAATCTGTAGCGAGATGAGGTAAGGCTTGATGATCATCACTCATATGTGTAAAAGACTTTCCATACACTGATATATGGAAATGTTCACAAGCCCACACCACAGCAAAATTTTCTTTCTCAGGTTGTGAATAAGCACGTTCTGTTTGGGACAAACGTCTACTTGCATACGCCACAATATTCCTTCTAGCATTTAGGGGTCCGCTATGCTGTGCAAGGATAGCGCCTAACCCGACTGGGCTATCGTCAACAGCAGTATGAAGTTTTGTATTGAATTATGCCACTTCAGTAGCATTCTCAATAGCTTGGTTGAATCTTTTGAAGCTTTTCTCACATTAATATGAACAATGAAAGAGGACACTTTTTTTTGTCAAGTCTCTTAATGGAGCACTTACAGTGGCAGAGTCTTGTATAGATCTGGAGCAGTAGCTGGCCATGCCAAGGAATGACCGCAACATAGAAACATCTTGTGGGGATTGGCATTTGACAGTGCTTGCACCTTAGCAGGATCGGGTGTCATACCCCCATCAAAAAAGATATGGCCAAGGAATTTCAGCTTTGTCTTATGGAACTCACACTTGTCCACATTTAAAGTCAGACCTGCATCAGCAAGTAAACAAATACTTGTGTTAAAGCTTTATCATGCTCTTTTGTGTAGCTCTGCAGGGCTCGAAAAATCCACTCCTATTGGCGAGTCAGATTTAATTAGGACAAGCTATTTTTAGGTCCTAACTCGCCGTTTCTGGCGAGTAGGAAGACAAACTGACTTTTGACATCTGTCTCTGAAAGCAGAGGAAATGTGACAAGATAGCAAGCTTTAAAGGCATCTTTATTGCTCACAAAGTGAATGAGCAATAAAAACGCCTTTAAATCTTGTTAACTTGTCACATTTGCTCAGCTTTCAGAGACAGAGGTCAAGTGCATTACAGTTAGGTCAAGTAGATTTTTTTAAGTTACTAGACCTGCAGGTCTAGTAACTATTTTTTGATTTTTCGAGCCCTGTTCTGTAAACCAATATGTCATCACTATAATTGAACGCATTCACGACAGGCTGTATGATACTTCAAATGACATCTTGTAAAAATTGTGCAGCTGATGACACACCAAAACTTAGTAATTTGTATCAAAACAGACCTTTATGTGTAGAAAAGGCTGTAACGTACCTGAAATTTTCTTCGGGTTCCATCTGATGATTTCCTTTATTTAAATCAAGGCGAGAGAAGACCTTCGCACATTTAAGTTATCATATCAGCAATGTGCGGACCTGGAGGCCGCTCTCTTTCAATTGCCTTGTTCGCCTGACGCATGTCAAGGTATATGCATACAGCTCCTTCACTGTCCTTTTTGGGTACTACCACTATGGGAGGAACCCATGGCGTTGGAACAGTAGACCACTCAATAATATCATGTTTGAGTAACGATTCAAGTTCTTTTCCAACAGGTTCTTGTAAATGAAAAGCAATTCACCTATGTATTTGAGCAATGGGATGGATCTCCTCATTAATATGTGACTTTACTTTCATAGTCTTAAGCTTTCCCAAACAATGGAACAAAGAAGGGAACTTACTCACTATTTCATGGTGAGCATTCATATTGGAGTTCACGGAAATCAGTTCCTTATCAGTAGCTATGCTGAAGCTGAGTATACAGGCACTTGACGCTGTACCTGGGAGCACATGGATGGGCTCTTGCATCTTCGTTTTTTTTGTGTTTCATCATCGCTACAATTGAACCGTGACTTTTTAATGGTGTCGATGCAGCCCATTTATATACTCTGGTTTTCGATGGTGTAAGTTGTGGTAATGGAGACAGTTCATTGTATTTCTCCTCAGGCATAATGTTTATCGAGATGCCACTGTCAATAATGAAAGGGACCGAACAACCATTTACTTTCAGTGTAATTTGTGGACAATGTTTGAATGACTTCGGTGCTATGGCATTGACTTTTCTTTGATGTTTTTCTTTGCATGTGGCTAGTCAAAGATGCACATGTTTTTCTGAGATAAGCATCGACCTAGCACAACCATCTTATTCACTTTCACTCAACACTTATCCTGAAGAACTGCTTGACGATGACTTAAATAATGATCAGCTTCGTTTAGTGTCGATATGCCTCAACTGATGTTGTCGCTTATCCTTGTGGGCGTGCGTGGAACGTCTCATCTGGAACGTTTGGGCAGCCATTTTGTCTATGCGCATGACACACTAACATTTTCCTTTGATTTGCAAACTGTTACAAAATGTTTCTCCATCCCACCGCCTTTACATATCTGCCCAGTGGCTGGACGTTTACTTTCGTGTGGAAACGAAAACCCACACCTGAAGCACAAATTCTTTTTACGTGTAGACATCACTTTGTGTCATTCAGTGTTTTGCTTCGGCTTACTTTTCATACTCATGACTGATTCACTCTGGGCACCTCCGGCCTCCATGTGAGCAGCTTGTAGATGAGCACGCTCTTCAGCTCTGGCAGCGATCAACACTCGCTCCAAACTAAGAGCATTCGTCGTATAAATGAATCTGACAAGCATCCATCAATATCTCCAAGACGTTTGGCTTTTTCATCATAAAATTCATTGAACTTACAGTGTTTGATAACTGTATTGAGTCTCTCAACAAATTCTTCGATGGTTTCATCAACTTTGTGTCATTCTTGACTGAAAGTGTACCTTTCGGAATGTACATTTGGTATTGGATTGAACTTGAGTTTCAAGGCTTCTTTGATCTGATGGTATGCAGCTTTGTCAGTTTGCAGCATTTTCTTTGTCTTCTTTTACACCTTCACGAACAAGATTTTTTAGGTGCTTGATATCTTTTTGTTATCAGTTTCTTCAAGTGCATCAATGAAATCATCAAATGTTTCTATCCAAGCAATCCATTAGTCGCCAATATTTTGCTTTTTGGTGGTATTGAATGGTGGAGGAGGTTTCCGAAAGGCAGCAGCATTGTAGACCTGTGTGGAACTTACTGACATTGAGGATTGTGCTGTCTGACGCTGTTTGGGGATCTTGTTCATTCAAAGCCTCTCTGAGGCCTTGCAACGTGCTGGCCTCGGTGTCATCTTTAATAATGACTGGAAACATGGCTTTCTTCTTGGGCTCTATTGGACAATCGACCCTTCACTGCTCCGAACACCACTTTCAGCTTTCACTCTTCCACCTATGGAGTTGTTCTGAGCCCCACTCAGCAGCGTTGATGGTGCGCCCCTTTTGGTATGAATGGCTCAGTAAGCACAACCCTTGACACTGCTCCTTGAGCCACTTCACCGTGTGCTGTGGTATGATGACTCTCTTTAAGGGGTTCCGGTAAGTTATTATTATTATTATTATTATTAAATTTATATGGCGCACGCATACCCGGAGGTTTCCCGGGGCCTACAGACCCGCGCTAAAAGAAGAGAACATGCTCTAGTGGTTGAATAACCACGTTTTTAAATCCTTACGAAATTTATGATAGATGGTTTCCTGGCGTAATTGAAATGGAAGAGAGTTCCATAAAGATGGAGCTAAGTAGGCAAAAGACCGTCCGCCCATGCGTGCTCGTTTGATCTTGGAAACTTGAAATTTTAATTGGTTAGAGGATCGCAGAAGTCGTGAGGGAAGATAAGGATGTACCAAGGCACTAAGATAATGTGGTGCTAAATTCATTTTGATCCTATGCATATAGCAGAGGGCTTTGAATTTTGAACTATTTTCTATCTTAAGCCAGTGAAGATCACGAAGAGGACCTGAAATAGAGGCCATTCTGGGTAGCTGACATAGTAGTCTGGCCGCAGAATTTTGGACCACTTGCAGCTTACGGGTCACTTCCCTACTCACACACAAATACAGGACATTGCCGTAGTCCAATCTGGACACGATCAAGGCCTGAATAACAGTTTTTTGCGTGGGTAAAGGAAGCATCCAAAGAATTTTTTTTAGCCATTTTAAAATTGTAAAACAGGTTGAAACAACCTTAACTACTTGCTGTTTCATAGAAAATTGGTCGTCAATAATTATACCAAGGTTACGAACAGATTGTGTAGGGTTGGGGAGATCACCCATCTGAGGTGGCCAATGCTGGGGACCCCAAAAAGTTTTATTTCCGAAGATAAGGAGTTCTATTTTCCCTCCGTTAAGTTTCAACCTATTTGTATGCATCCATCCAGCTATCTTTTGTAGCCCAACCTGGAGAGAGGATATGTTGGAAGTCTCCTTGGAAGACAAGGAGAAAATAAGCTGGGTGTCATCCGCATTTGAATATATGGTCAGACCAGCCTCCTCCGCAATAGAAGCCAGGGGGCTAACATAGATGTTGAAAAGTAATGGGCTAAGTATAGAGCCCTGAGGTACGCCATACGGGGAAGAATGAATCTTAGAGTTAGCCGTAGGGGAAAAGACCTGGAAAGTCCTACTGGACAAAAAACTAGACAACCACTTGAGAGCTGATCCGACAATGCCCCTTGAATGTAAAGTTTGTAAAAGAGTCTTGTGGGATACAGTGTCGAACGCGGCACTCAAGTCTAATAAAATAAGTGCCACGGTCTCTCCCTTATCCACACATTGGCGAATAACTTCAGTGACTCCCAAGAGCGTGGATTCAGTAGAGAAGCCAGCTCTAAATCCCGATTGAGATGGGTGTAGAATGTTCTGGGAGTCCACAAATTGCGTCAACTGAAAATTAATATGTTTTTCCAGAAAGTTGATTATTGTTTCTTTTCTAAACGTCACTTTGCACTTTCTGACACCTGACTGTTCTCCGCCTTGCAGCGTTAACACTCCGTTTAGCATACAGCTTTGTATTGCTTAGCGGCGCGGTGCCTTACTTTACGGCCGGACCAGCAATGTGTAGATTTCTTAGCAAAGCTTACTTTATCTTCAAATGCCTCACACTGGCTGGAGTTGCGCTTTGACTCTACATACCTCAAGCATTGATTCCGTACTTCGACAAATGCACACATGGCATGCACATCAAAGTAACTGGCTGAGGGCACCGGAATACAAAACCAAGCAGCATGCGAATGGAGATATATATACATATCTATATGGATAGTTCCTTTTTTGTCTCTTTTTTTGCAGGGAACCGGAGACTTCCTCTCTGTTTCAATAGATTTGTCAGAATTGGCTATGCCTTTATTTTGTTGCTTTTGTTTATCAGTTCTGTGGGTATATTCTGACTGGGTTGTCAAGGTGGTTAGTGTTGTATCATCTCTGTGTTTTCTGCCAGAGCTCCATTATGTGTTTGCTTTTCCTTTTTAATGCTGTCTGTATTTTATTATAGATGTACCTTAGAGTAGACAATCTGTGATTAGTGTGGGTCTTCTGAGAAGATCGATTGTACATTTCATTTTCTCATAAAGTTGTAATTATTATAAGATCACACATAACTTATTAGCCTAGAGGGCTTATCTTCAGTCTTTCCTACTGCATTGCTTCTAACAATGTCTCCATGCATCCCTAGAACATGTTGGTGTGAACTTCTAACACATGTCAAACTCAACTTCCCTCGTGTAACCCACATCTCACCCCACCTCAGAGAATGCCACTGTCTCCCCATTCACAGACGCAGCCAATTCAAACTCCTCACGCACACATACAAAGCCTTCCACAACAAAGGTCCACCATATCTGATTGAGACTTCTAGTTGCAGATTCTTTACCTTAGAATTTTCCCAGGCGTCAATGTGGATCCGGAGTTTTTTCGTGAACAGTACCCCTGCGCGGCATTAGGTGGCGGTGTTCGGCACGCGTACGTTGTCTGTGTTGTGCGCGCTGGATATGATGTCGTGGGTCCTATATAGGCGCCACCCCTGCGCGCTGACTTCAGTTCTTTTCTTTCCGCACCAGCCAGCTCTGATCCGAAAAGCCACCCCTCAGTCACTTTTTGACTGGCCTTTTTTTTTTTTTTTTTACTTTTGTAGAAGATTTTTGAGTGTACACACTCCAGGTTCATCGAGGATGTCTTTTCGTAACACCGGGTTCAATCCCTGCAGATCCTGTCATCGGATGATGTCTGTGACGGAGCCACACCGCGTGGGCTTGTGGTATTTGGAGCGCGACCACAACTCGAAGTCGTGCTCAGAGTGCCGGGCAATGCATCCCAAAGCTTAGAGGGAGTGGTCGCTCCCGATCTCAGTCAAGAGGAAGGTCCCGAGAACGGTCACGGAGCCCCCTTTCATCTTTGCCCCCACTGCTAGTCCTCTGGACGATCGGGTAAGTCAAGGCACAAGAAGAAGCTGAAGAAGCATAAGCGTTCTTCGAATTCACCCCGTCCGTCGGCCGACGCAACGGGGGAAGGGGATCGGAGTCGCTCTAGGCCTCCGCCCTCGGAGCCTGCGTCAGGGTTGGCTTTGCGCCTACCCGCATTTCCGAGTGTTGGAGCGACCCCTTCACAACTCGATGAGTTTTATGAGGCCTTGTGCCTCATCTTTGGATAGTCCAGCTTTGCTGGAGCTCCTTCAGGCCCGCTAGGTCGGGAGGGGCCTCCTCTGGTTCCGTGCCGGCGGCTTTGGCCTCGGCTCTAGGGGTTACCCATGTATCCGTTCCTGGATCCGAACAGGCGTCAGTCGTACCACCTCCACCTTCCCCGATGCCGGTTCCAGGCGACGTTGACGCTCCAGATGTCGCCTCTGCCCCCGGTCGACTTCGACCCCATCCTTTTTGCCGACTCCGACACGGAGCTGGATCGGCGTCGCGTGACGCGGACTTCGGCAGGGGCCTTTTCCCCTATGTCAGATCTTGACCCTTATTCTTATGGGTTGGGGGTATGGTGTGGGATGAGCGGGGTTGCTGGACCCTTGAGAAGACCAGCTCCAAGACCCCATGGACTGGAAGATGAACCTGGAGGAAGCCAGTCGTCCTTATGCTTCCCGTGACACTAGCATGCTTTCTCCCCCTATCGTGGCTACGGAGGAGGGAGTGTCCTATTCAGTGGTGGTGCGAAGAGCGGCTGAGGTCCTGGACTCGAGCTCCCTTCGGTGGCAGTCAGGAATATCCTCCTGACAGAGGTGCTTCAGCCTGGGGCTTCATCCTCTGAACCCCGTTTGCCCTCTAATGAAGCCCTTACTGATGTCCTGCTGGGTACCTGGTCCAAACCCAGCACAAGGGCTCCTGTGAACAGGACAATTCGCCCGCCACCATAGACCTTCTACAAATGACCCAGTGTTCCTGACACAACACCCCACTCCTGAGAGCTTGTTTATCAAAGCCTCTATGTCCTGGGGTGCTTTCCCTTCTGCTCCCCCGAATAGGGAATCCAAGAGGCTGGACCAACTTGGGAAGAAGATGTTTTCTTCCTCCAGCCTGGCATTACGGTTCGTGAACATTGCATGCCTTTTGGGCCGTTATTTCCTTACTCTAAGGGAAATGGTTGCTCAAATGCTACAGGTCCGGGAGGTGGCCCGGGCCATTCTCTCCCAAGCTGCTGTTGATGGGAGAGACGCAGCGAAGTTCGCAATCAGATGTGGGCTGGGCACGACTGACTCACTAGGCAGAGCAGTTGCATCAACGGTGGCCTCGAGGCACCACGCCTGATTGATAACATCTGGCTTTTCGGGGGATGTCCGATCTACCCTTTGGACATGCCCTTTGATGGCGCCAATTCTTCGGAGACAAAGCAGACTCCGCGCTCAAGCGCCCCAAGGATTCTCGTGCTACAGCCAGATCCTTGTACCTCGCAGCCGCCCCTTGCCCTACTTTGTCTGCTTCTTGCAGCTACGGAATGGGCGTCCCACCGCGGCCATCCCCCGCCAGCCACTGTACCGCGCAGGCTGCCCAGCCACTGTACTGCGCAGGCTGCCCAGCCTCTGCGTGGCCAGGGACGTGGGATCCACCATCCTTGTTAATCAGGGAGCCAGTCCACCGCCCCCCTCTGCAGCTGCCTCCAAACCTTCCTATTCTGACGCTTCCCTACCAGGGACCAGTCGGAGGCAGGATTCGCCATCACCTGCTCTGCTGGCAGTCCATCACGTCAGACCGGTGGGTTTTGCGGATGGTCCGAAGGGACTACTCCCTCCCCATCGTGACTCTTCCTCCATCCATGCCACCATCCTCCGATCGGATGACGGAGGCTCACTTGGCACTATTCCGCGAGGAAGTTATGGGCCTCTTGGCCAGGGAGCCATAGAGCGCGTCTCTGTGCCAGAAGGAGGTCTTGGTTGTTATTCCTGCTACTTTCTGGTGCCCAAGAAGGTACCTGCTCCTTATCCTAGACCTTCGGACCCTCAATCTCTTCCTCAAAAAGGAGAAGTTCAAAATGCTCACTCTGGCTGAGGTTTTATCTGCCCTGGACCCAGGAGACTGAATGATAGCGTTGGACTTGCACGAGGTCTATTTGGACTTGCACGAGGTTTATTTCCTTCCTGTCCACAGGTGGCTGCGGTTCACAGTGGGCCACAAGTTTCGGGCTTATCCTCCAGAGCGGCGAGTCCAGGATATTCAGCTATGATACCAATGTTACAACCTCTATCCTGGAGTTGGTGAGAATGACTGAGGCTGCTGGGCCTCATGGCCTCGTGTTGGTGACTCATGCAAGCTGGCATATGTGGACTCTACAGTGGGAAAACCAAAGGGGATGATGGACGGAGTGTTGAACATTGCAAGCACTCACCCCCAGTCAACTGATCTGGGTTTAATCCATCATCATTCTTTAGCTCACTCCGCCACCCCAGTTCAGACATGGCCATATGCAAATCAGTCTGACCCTGTGCCTCATGGGAACAGTCCACTTTGCCACTGGATTCAAGATAGCCTGGCTGATGACGGCTGTAAGCCAGAAACCGGTCCCAGGATGCTTGTTTCCGGTCCAGGGAGGACCTGGCTTGGCAGTTCGGGCTGGACTGTTCCCACAAGGAACAGGGTCAAGACTGATTTGCATATGGCCATGTCTGAACTGGGGTGGTGGAGTGAGCTAAAGAATGATGATGGATTAAACCCAGATCAGTTGACTGGGGGTGAGTGCTTGCAATGTTCAACACTCCGTCCATCATCCCCTTTGGTTTTGCTATGTTCGCCCTAAGTTGGCAGGGTATGCCCAGACGTGGGTCCCTTGCTCACTTTGCCACTGGATTCAAGATAGCCTGGCTGATGACAGCTGTAAGCCAGAAACCGGTCCCAGGATGCTTGTTTCCGGTCCAGGGAAGACATGGCTTGGCAGTTCGGGCTGGACTGTTCCCATGAGGCACAGGGTCAGACTGATTTGCATATGGCCATGTCTGAACTGGGGTGGTGGAGTGAGCTAAAGAATGATGATGGATTAAACCCAGATCAGTTGACTGGGGGTGAGTGCTTGCAATGTTCAACACTCCATCCATCATCCCCTTTGGTTTGACTCTACAGTGGGACCTGAAGTTCCAGTGTCGCAGCATCAGGGGAATCTCTCCAACATGGTCCAGATCTCGGAGGGAAGTGTGCAAGATCTTCAGTGGTGGCTAACGAACCGCAATTGGGTTAGAGGCAGATCCATCTCCCTTACCCAACCATATCTGACGGTAGTAACAGATGCATCACTCCTGGGATCGGGTGGCCACCTGGGAGAAGTGGAGATCAGAGGCATCTGGTCTCCAGCGGTGTCCGGACTCCACATCAACCTTTTGGAGCTCCGGGCGTTCAGACTGGCATTGAATGCATTTCTTCCGTCTCTCAAAGGAAAAGTAGTGCAGGTATTCAAGGACGACACCACTGCCATGTGATACTGCAATAAGCGGGGCGGGGTGGAGTTGTGAGCCTTTGTCAGGAGGCTTTTCGCCTCTGGGCATGGTTGGAACATCGGGGCATTTTCTTGGTGCTTCAACACCTGGCGGACTCTCTGAACGCCAGAGCAGACAAATTCAGCTGACAATGCCCGGTCGATCACAAATGGCGTCTCCATCCGGAGGTGGTGCTAGGTCTCTTTCAGCAGAGGGGAGAGCCTTGGTTAGATCTGTTCACCTCCGCAGAGAATGCGCAATGTCAGCAATTTTGCGCGCTAGTGTTTCCAAGGCAGCAGTTGCTCGGAAATATTTTTCATCGCTAGTGGAGCTCAGGCCTCCTGTATGCCTTTCCTCCCATACCACTTCTGCCCAGAGTTTTCAAGATCAAGAACGACCAGGCCCAAGTAATCCTTGTGGACTGGGCACAAAGAGTCTGATACTCCGAGCTGTTGAGCATGGCCATCGATCCTCCGATCAGACTGCCCCTTGGAGAGGATCTTCTGTCGCAGGGGAGGATTCTACACCAAACCTGTCCAGTCTCCGCCTTCTTGCATGGAGATTGATCGGCGGCAGTTGACAGCTTTTGACAATCTACCCGAAGTCTGCAATATTATCTTGGCAGCCAGGTGTCCCTTCACCAAATTGGTATACGCCTGTCGGATTAAATTTTTGGCATGGCGTACAGATAAGTCTGTTGACCCCCCCTCACCGCCCCTCTTTCCGAGGTTCTCTTGCTCATACTTTCTTTGGCCCAGCAGGGGTCTGCTTTGGGCACCCTCAGAGGTTATTTATCTACTATCTCTGCATTTTTTAGATTGCCCGCTCAGCCATCTTTATATAAGTCTCTTATTGTTACTAGGTGCCTCAAGGGCTTTACCCACATGTTTCCTCCATCCCCCTTCATCATGCTCCAATGGGATTTGAATTTGGTTCTGACCTTCCTAATGTGTGCTCCTTTTGAGCCGCTCCATAATTAACCTCTCCGGCCTCTGGCATTAAAAACAGCCTTCCTTGTGGCCATTACTTCTGCCTGCTGGGTGAGTGAGCTGCAGGCATTGTCATCTAAGCCGGCCCACCTTTCCATCTATCCGGATAAAGTGGGGTTCGGCACTAGGAAGTCCTTTCTGCCAAAAGTTGTTACGCCCTTCCATGTAGGCAAATCCATCACCTTGCCAACTTTTTATGCACCCCCACATCCTTCTAAGAAAGAGGAGAGACTCCACCACCTGCACTCAAAAGGAGTGTTGGCGTTCTATCTTGATCATACCAAACAGTTCCGGGTGGATGATCAACTCTTTATTGGTTATTTGGGTGCGAAGAAAGGTTGGGCAGTTCAGAAGAGAACCATCTCCAGATTGGTTGTTCTCTGCATTCAAATATGCTCGCATTGGCTAAAAAGCAACACCCAGAGGGTTTGCGCGCTCATTCTACCAGAGCGACAGCTGCAACCACTGCGTTAGCACGCAGAGTTCCAGTCTTGGACATCTGTCAGGCAGCAACATGGGCCTCCTTGCACCCATCCACCAAACACTACTGCCTGGATACTTGGGTCCAGCAGGACGGGAACTTTGACCGTTCGGTCCTGCAGGACTTCCTAGTATGATCTTGGTGCGAAGACCCACCTCCGGGGCTGGTATTGCTTGGGTATCTATTCTAAGGACTGCAAATAGAAGTCTCTATCAGATGAACAACTTACTTATCTTCGGTAACACCTTATCTGGTAGAGACATATTCTAGATGCAGATTCCTTACCGACCCACCCATCCTCCCCACTCTGCGAACTGATTTCTTGGGACAGGGACTTCCCTTCCAGGGCCCTAGGTTTGACGCACTAGGGTTGTGTTCTTCATGGCTCCGCTCTTCTGACTTGGAAAGTCGTGAAAAGAAACTGACAGCGCACGGCGGTGGCGCCTATCTAGGATCCGCAATATCCTATCCGGCGTGCACGATGCCGACGACGGATGCAGAGCCGGACAGCGCCACCTAACGGTGCTCAGGGTTACTGCTTGAGAAAAATCTTAGGATCCAGACTGACGCCTGGGAAAATTCTACAGTAAGGAGTCTGCAACTAGAATATCTCTCTACCAGAGAAGGCGTTACCGAAGGTAAGTAACTTGTTTATCTCAACAACTGCATACTTTCACCAACCTGACAGACACCTAGGCTCAGCCTCCCTCTCACTTGCACATATCCCCGCATTCACAGGAGCAGAACAGGAGATCATTAATTTGCATACATCACACCAAAAACATTGAACAGCCTCCCACAACACATCAGAGCCTCCTCCTCACTTCTTCAGTTCCACATGAAGCTGAAGATCTATCTTTGAATTACTCTTGAGAGGAAGTTCACCTACGCATCTGCCTAAGTGCCTGGAAACCCTCACGGGTGATTAGTGCGCTATACAAATAGACATAACATAACGTCTTAGCCTCTTGTTATACAATCAGTCCAGGCACTGCCATGGTCGGATGTCTGCTTCTAAAACCCCTTATGGTGGTGGACCTACTCATACTGGGTCACACCACCAAGAGTGTCAAGTCAAATAATGTTCACTGTACTGCAGCATCACCATAGAAGAGTATGTCTACTGATGTATGCTGTTATACCATGACAGATGACTTTCGAGTGCTCAGCTGAACAGCATATGCTCTAAGCCCAGGTTATGCAGCTTAATTCCAGGAAGGCTGTGCCTATATACATTTTTTTAAGGTTAATCACAGAAACCATCCATTGCATATAAATGCATCATGTATGGGTATTCTGAAATTCTGGCATTGATTGTCCCCTCCTGGACAAAAATTGGACACACCAATCTGTGGTGATAGCATCTATTCTTCACTATACCACTGACATGCACTATACTTCGACTGACCAATAGAGGGTGGTATAACACATATTATTCTCTGACCTACCACCAGAAGGTACTATGGAAAGTAATGTAGAATGTTATACTGTAAGAGATTACTGATCCACACCTCAGCTAAGCACGTACTGTCTCCTTACTACTCTGTATCTCTAACACATGAATGAGTCCATTTATGAAGCTTCTACCTTCTTCCGAGTTAATTTAACAATGCAGATCGCAGTAAACTTATTCTAAAAAGATTTCCGACCTAGCCAAATGGAAAAAAAACTTTCACCACAATTTCAAACTATGTAAAAAATGAACCCTAGTGGAATTGAAATTGTGGTGGAATGGGGACTAGTTGCTCTCTGGTCAATGAATCTGACCAAATGAAATCGGGATCTTCTTAAACACAGTAAGTAGGTTTAAAACCTGGTATAGGTGGGCCTCACTACTTGCAACGTTGCCACAGATCTCTGTTGTCATAGCTGTTTTCTTTAGTTTAATAACTGTTTACTCTAAGGGGATGCATTTAAGCATCTTTTTGATGCTCAAATGTCCCAGAATGCTCAGACAGGTGCTGCCTTTGGTCTTTCATCAAGTTGGTAAACCAAAATCCATCCTCCCCTTCTTGCCTTTACTCACGAGGCAGTGGTATACTCCCATCTTGGCTACTGCAACAGCCTGTATACTAGATGAAATGCCTGCAAAGACCATGAAAACACAGCTATCAAATTAACCTCCAGTGTAGGGAGAAGAGACGATTTATCCTGGACCACAAACTTCACTGGTTAACAGTGCAAGATTGACTCTCAATCGCACTGGTTTGCTTAATGTTCAGATGTATGTTTGTGGTACTTATGTAGCACAAACCTAGATGAAAGTCAGCAGAGCACTTTAAAAGGAAAAGGCAAGATACAGTCGATGAGTGATTGGACGAGTAGGTAACTACTGAGAGAGAAAGTGGCCAGTTACTGAATTACTCTTTCCTAAATTGGAGAAATGTTGCAGCAGTTGTGATGTCATTCCATACCCTGGTTGCATAGATGGAGAAAGCCCGTTTCCTTTTCGCTTTTTCTTTATTGTACTTCTCCAGTCTGATTGTGTCCTGGCTGTGAATGTCCCTATATCCTCCAGAATGGTGGGCTTGGCAGCCAGAAAGATGGGGTGCTGGTCATATTGGCATCGTAGGGAATGCATTTGAAGATATAAAAAAACAAAACAAAAAAAAACAGAAATTTGTCAGAAGACATTGGCAGATATTTAACCTCCGTCTTTGAATGTACAGCAAATGTGCCAAGATAAAAACACAATTTAAAGGGCTCTTTATTGCTCATTTGCCATGTGAACTCCAGCATGGTCGCATGCATGCAGGATTGATGAACTCGTAGTGCCAGAGATTAATAGAATCAGTCATGCATAGGAAATCTTGTCAAGAAATACAACCCATTTTTAGGTCTCGCCTAGCAACGCAGCGCATGCGCTGCTCGCCTTGGCGAGATCTATTGTTGTCGGTTTGTCGGCCGAAGGGGGACAGGAGATGTGCACGCGCCCGGAGGACAGGCGATGTGCACATGTACGGCTCGTTTAATACAGCCTCGGTAATGCTTGCCTACAGAGAACACCCCTCCCACCTCCCAAACTGCATCAAGCGGCGATCCCCATGGCCATTTATTTATTTAATACAGCCTCGGTAATGCTTGTTAAAATATGCAAGTTGCTGTGAAGAAAGTAAGACTAACTGTGGATCATAAACAAGTTTCAGATCTCAACCCAATACCACCCCCGCTCAAAGTCAGCCGCTCCAAGCACACTGCCCCCCCCCCCTAAACCACCAGACCGTTGCCGCCATTCCACCCCTGCGGGCCAATGACTCCTGAACCACGCCGAGACCCAACTCACCCCCCCCCCCCTCCAAGGTCGGCTGTTCCGAGCATAACACCCCCCCCCGCGTCGCTTCCTTGCGTGAGCGCGTGCTGCTCCTTGAGACTGCACCCCCCAGCCAGGCGCACGCCGACCCAAGCTGCTGGACTTTGTCACCCTCTGCCGGCAAAACACGGATGTGCTAAGGAGGCCTGAACTCCACTTCTTCAAGCAGTGGATTAAAAGGTGAGAGGGATTTCGCGGAGACATGTTTAGTGTGTGTAATGGCCGCTTTTACAACATATATTTAGGGTCAGTGCCGGTGAAGAGAGGCGCATAGAGGGGAATGGGGACTACAGATTTGGCGAAACATCTTCGAAACTACGACTACCTACCAACTTTTAAAGTTACTGATGGACTGGACCCCTCCCAGCCCCCTCTCTTTAACTCTTCCAGAACCCTCTCTCGGCCCCCACCTTCCGTCTTTCTCGCCTTGCCTTCCATGTCTGCATCCTCTCACCCTCCCACTACCTCCGGGTGCCTCTCCACTCTGGTTCACTCGGCAGCCTCTCTCCCCTGCTTGGGCCTCTCTCCATCCGTCTCATCACTGCCTTCTTCTTTCCACTTCTTCCCTCCATTAACCCCCCCTCCTGCTTTTCGTTCTCTCTTTCCGCTCCTTGTGTCTCTCGCCCTTTCACTCCTCGTCTTGACTCTCTCCTCGTTTCATTCTCTGCCCCCCTCCCCGAGGCCATCTCTCCTTTCTGTTCACCCCATCTCTAGACTGACACCCCTGCGGCCTCATCTGCACCTACCTTTGCCTCTAAGTCCATCGGTGATACCTGGGGAGCAGCGCCGGGGCGCGGAGCCCTGAGGCTCGGGAGCCAGGGAGCAGCCGTGGACGTCAGTGCACCCCTCAGTGAGAAGCTTGACTGCAACCCAGAGGTGGGACTTTACCTATGACAGAGCTGCGGCACGAATTTCATCATTACCACCATCAGGAGCGAGTGTGACAGCTGAGCACACGGTGCAGATGACAACATGTTTGATGTCACACTTTCAGCCTCTTAACCCTGTTCTTTTCATCGTGTGCAGCTTGGTACACTGTTAATGCTTTACGCCTAGGGCCTTAACTCATAAATGCCTCTAAGGTCAAATGTCATGAAGGTTTGTGTTTTAATGAGTTAATATAGCCGCATTTGTCATCTTGTGCAGCGCTTTATCCTGCCGTTTGGTCATTCTTAGCGCTGTAAAAGAAAGCTGCTGTGACTGTCTCAAATCCTCACCTTTTCAAACTTAGCTGTAAGACAAAATGCAGAGACAGCCCAGAAGGATTCATATCGGTGACCTGCCCGTGAACTCGCAGCTCTTTGCAGTCAGCGTGTTAACCCACTGAGCTATCTTACCAACTGACTAACAGGAAGCGTATCAAATAATTATTATTACAAACGAGAGCATTCCATTGTAGTGGCATACCCTGCACCAGAGGGCATTACGTTCATGTCTCTGATCTGACAATGGCACATGACTATAGTTATTGCCATTTTGCATTACACCATTTAATTAATGCTTCACGAAAGGAAAAAAAAAAACAATAACATTTACAATGCCAATAGCTCAAAACAATGTAATTGCGAGACCTATTGCATTGTAAATGCTTGTTTTTATAACCCACCGAGCTGCAGTAGCTGCTCAGTGAGCTAGCATACCAGGGAGACAGCTGAAAACACAAGCGCTCTCAAGGAGTGCGTCGTGATAAAGTAAAGTTCCTAAAATGTGAGTACTTGGGGAAGAATGAAGGAGCCAATCAAAAAGGTGATAAATAAGCCATGCTCCAAATGAGGGTGGGGACAAAGACATGCTGAACGGTCTAAAACTAATAAGGCCAGCAAATAGAACGCAACAAATGTGCGTTCCATTTCTTCTTCCATTTCCACAAGACTTGCCGTTGCCAAGGCTTGTTGGGTCCAATCCGGTCGCCGACACCCCTGCAATCGACAGACGTCGTGGGACAGCTCGAATCCAGCTCCTGTTCGTCGTCAACGCCTCCTGGACCTCGTGGCTGAAGAGTCAAGACGACCGTCAACCTACCTGAAGCACTCGACATCGGTGGGCATCTGCTCATCGCCTTCCTGGTCACTGGCTAGTGACCCAGACTCTGTCCCCTCTGCTTTCAGGTTCTTCAGATCTTCGATCCACCTTTGGATCCACCCGAACACTTTCGACTTGGCCGCCAGCAGCACTTTGCAGCAGATCGCCATTGAAAACGACGACGAAACCCGACCCCGAAAGACACCTATGCACCCGGCTCCCCTGGGTGAGGTAACTCGAGTACTCCGGTGCTCCCGTGGGTATTGACACTAGAACAGCCTAGTTCTAAAAGGGTTTGCTCCAAGTCCTCCTCTAAGTGTCCCTTTTCTTTAAAATTCCAACCGCGACTTTCCCCATAGAAGTCAACGGCGATTCGCGGCTGTCAATCACAAAGCCACTGCAAAGGACGAAATGCATTCCTAGGTAACCTTTCAGCACTTCCCCAATATGTCTTTGCAACCAGACAGCTGCTCTGTCTGGTAGGCATTGACCTAATATACCATCCTACATGCAATATGTCTGTCTTTCACTTGTGTCTGTGTGTTGTAGCTTGCTGGAGGGTTATCGAGTAATGAATTGGAGAGTTTGGCACTCCAGTATTAGAGTGAGTCTTTCAGAATAAAACCAGGTGGCACAAGATGGGGTTACTGTATGGTCTGGGTATGGTCTGTATTTGCTGCTTTAGAGATCATGTCAGAGGGTGGATAAACTTGAACTGTGTGGAAGTGAGATGTGCAGAGGTATCGCCCACTAAGTCTGTGGCAGAACTGAACGTCTGTTCGCGCGGGCTATAGACAGCAAGGGTGTCTATAGCCCGCGCTATATAGCAGGGGCATCTGTGGAAGCCATAGCAGGGGCTAGACTGGTGCTGCGATATAGGCACCTGGTGGCCTGGAGAGAGCACCACTGCTGCCACTTAAACGACTGATGCTAGCGGTGACAAGTCTCAGAAATGTGTGTTTTTTGTTGTGGATGAGATTTGAGGGTGATCGGTGTTCTCTTGGTGGGGGAGCTGAGTAGGGGTGCCTTTGAACTGTCCATTTATCATGAATGTGAATGGAGGTTGTGAGTTTTTACCTTTTTAGTGTAGTCCAGTCTGGGATTTGTCGGAGAGAGATTGGTTGATGAGATGCACTTTGTTGATTCTGTTGCCAGAACTACTAATTGCCCCTTTCCTTTTGGTGATTAATTGCAATAGTTTTAAAAGTTTCTAGCTTTTTTCAAACTTAGCTGCAGGCCCCTTGAGATGTGGCTGTCTTTTACTATATGTAATTAATGAACTCCCATATATTATTCATTCATTGAGTCATTACTGTCACAGCTTGCTGTGTGTGTGGCTCAGTTAGTAGAGCCTTGGCAGTGCATGGTCGCTTGATCTCCATGAGAACTGATTCTATTCTGGATGTCGCACTGAAGTAAACAAAAACGTTATGGGTGGAATGTTTGAATTAATCTTCACCCCTGGTAATTGCTAGGGGCTGCATCCCAGTGAATTTTGTTTGCCCACAAAGTTGCCTCAGATTAGACACAGCCATATTCAAATCAGCTTCACTATGCCACTGGAACCAAGCTGCACCCGACCGCTAGCCCCAATCGGGGCAAAACCAATCTTAGTTTGGCTGTGTTCCGGTTCCGGGAGGACCTGGCTTGGCAGTTCGGCAGGACTGTTCCCATGAGGAGCAGGGTCAAGACTTATTTGCATATGACTGTGTCTAATATGTGGTGGCCATGTGGGGCAATAAAATGATGAACTGGAATGCGGCCCAAGTAATTACCAGTGGCTGAGATTAATCCAAGCACCATACCCATCATATTTTTGTATACTCCTGAAAGCCGGCAGGGAAGGTTTGACTTTTGATAAAATATTTGAAATCCTGGTTTCACTGTTTGCAAGGTCTATGCGAGCACCGCAGAGGGGTGAGTAACCACAGTGCCTAGAGGCAGAGCCAACCGTATCAGTTCCAGAAGAGGTGAGGGCAGCAATGAGGTAGGGCAGCAGTGCCAGCACACGAAGCAGATGGGCGAGTACTATTGATTCACAGCTCATACAGGGACAGTGGTATATCAAAGGCTGGAGGTATACAGCAAGCCTTCTTGTATGTCTTATATGGGCGTGTCACAGTATCAATGCTACAGAGATGCAACTAGTTGTGCTGGTGGCACAAAAGGTGCACTGTAGAAAAACGCATGGGGAAGCAGAGCCTGGCCAGAAAGGGGTTGGCATCAGCGCTGCTTAACCAGGAAGAGATCGAACAGCAGTACTATCTCAGAGGTGGATGGGCCAGCTATATAGTAGCTTCAAATGGCATGAAGGCAGCCTTCTCATGGTGGTTGTGCAGCGTAAGTGGCAGGACGAGGACCTGGGAAGGGAATTACACTGCCAGCGCCTAGATGCCATGAGGGCATTGCTGCCTGTGCAGTGAGACGACTTTACTGTCCTGAATGAATGTATCACCTGGAAAAGTAGGAGGGGCGGCATTAGTATGCTTACTTTGAATCTTTAAAGTGGTAGTAGTAAAACAAAGTTTATTAGGACCATTTTCTATAAAACAACTATACAATGTAAACTTGACTTAAGCCCCACTAGCCCCTTGAGAACAGCACACTCTATTCAAACCCGGCCTTGAAACTCTGTTTGACAGTAAGTATAAATCTTGTAATTCCTTCTGCCGCATCAAGATAGCGCATTTCAGACAACAGCTCCATCGCCTCCAGCCTTTGAAATGTTCTGTATTTTAAAAACGGGGGTCTCTGAAACTTGACACGAGCAGTAAGATCCGTAAGAATGTGAGACGAGGATCATTTTACATGCAGGGGGCAAGTACATAATCCATTACCATCCCAGATCACATTGCACCATTTATGGGACAAAAAGATTGGAATGCACCCCACTCTCACCTTTAAAATTTCATTTTGCCTTAAAGAATGTTTGTCTACGTTCTATAAATCTTTCAATTAGGAGACCACCCTGCTTATATTGGGCCGAAGGCTACATCACATTAATTGAGTTAAGCAATAGGTAGGTTAAAATAAATATCTCCAAGTTGATTGCAGAGTTAATACGTGCTATTACAGACTTTAAAATTATTACATTTACACCGGTCTTGCACATGCAGAAACTGAAAAGCTGTTAACCATGGTGTGTGCTGCTAAATATCTTTGAAATGAAGATTTGTTAACCAGCTTGATGATGATTTATTTAACAAGTCAAGCATTACTTGAATGAACTTTGCAGCTCTAGCCCTCGTATTCATAGTGCAGTCAACACAGAGCTCAGCACCATACCGCACAAATGTCTTGTCTTTAATTGTGATCTGTGAGGGGTAGTTTAGATGTTCACCAGTACATACATGTGTTAAATCCTCTGTAGTTCAGCCAGTCTGTAGTTCTTATGCCCCTTTGATACCAATACAGGAAGCCCTAATTTCCCTGGTCATCAGTAATGGAGAAGTAAAATGGTTGAATGGATGCCAAGTGCTGTGGGAGACAGGACAGTCTAGATAGCGTTGCAAGCACCGATGTACACAAAGGGTTCCTACATATTCAACAATTTGTTGATGGATCTTGTCTTGACTTCTGTATCTTTAACTGATTCATTCAGTACTTTTGAAAACATTAGGCTAATTACTGCGTCCATTGTTGTATTATATTAGATTTCTCCATAGAAAAAGTTTGATTGTAAATCCTATCCGACTCTTCCAAAATAAACAACTTTTGCTTTCTCAGCCAGTCATTTTAATTCATTTAAATCTTTATTTCGGCCAAGAATATGACCCTAAAAGTACAATAGATAAAAAGCCCAGTCCTGAACCCACAGGAAGATCTGTATATAATCTAATATGGGCCTGGAATAGTTATTCACTTCTTCCAAGGATTGTTCGTTGGCTTTTGCACGTCAACATGTCACTTTGTTTAACTATCCATGCACTGGGCTTTTTGTGTAGTGCAGCATTTAGTTTAGTCATTCTTGGCATGGTGGCGTCTGCCCGAGTGTAACACTAGCACTGGCATCATAACACACCCCTCTTCCCTACCATGCTCTCAATCATCCAGCCAGCAATACATGAATTCAGCCACTCACTCATCCATTCACACGTTCACTAATTCATCTAGCTGTTGATACATTCATTTAATTTTCTAAACACACTGAGACTCGCACTCGCCAATTGATGAGACGCACTTTCACTTATTAGATAGCCAGACTTACGGACTTTGCCAGTCCTTGTTACTAAAATGATACTGGATGTCGAATAGGATATCATTAGATTTTACAGGCACGCCTCCGGAGGTGTTTTGTGCTTGTGAGTGGCATAAATGGCAAGGTAAGATGTGGTTTTGAACTTGGCTTGTATTGCTGCTCTTTCACTCTTGGACTCATTAAATTCACTCTTAGACACGTTAAATTCCATCTTCCCCACTACTTTGAATAGAAATGTCAACCAGGAGACTTCACGGAACAGCTCACATTTCTTCTGCGATTACTGTTGGCCACCCAATTTTGAGGGAGGCCTGCAGCCCGCCTATAGGTTACAAATAGTGTGCAAAATAGGAATATGTGTGGATTTGCAGTTCCATGTAGTCCTATAGTTTAGAGTTGATTTGTATTTCAAATGAGACCACCCACCACGCCGTTATTCCTGTGAGTTTTTCGAGATGTGGTCTCGCGGCTAGAGGTGCTGACTTGGAAAGTGAGGAGCCAGGTTCGAATCCAGGCCTTGGCTCAACATCCTCTCATTCTGGGAAAATCACTTCACCTACTGATACTAAAAAATAATTTAAAAATGTGTAATACCTGGTTCCCTAGTAAAGCTCTGTAACGGCCTTGGGACAAGTTCGATCTATATAAAAATGCAAAAAATAGTTTAAAATGTCTGCCGTGTCTAAATCCCTGATAATGTATGGCTGCTAAGATGCAAGAATGTACTACCCTTTGTTAGAGATAGAAGTTGTTACTGTCCTAAGCAGTAACGTCATAGACAACAAATAGCCTTTTTGAGATTTTAACTTAATGATCAGTTGGTCTGATGTTCTCTTTTGAAACCAGTTAATAATTTTTAGGAATCTAATGCACATAATTGTACTTCAGTTTTTTACGATGTAGTGTAATCTGCAATATTTTAAATTGGTTTTATTGTGGATAGTTTTTAATATATGCAGGTGAGGTAATTTATATGTAAGACTTTCATCCTCAAAACCATTGAACCTCAAAAATAAAAATGATAAAAGTGTGCGAGTCAGTTTTAAGCATTACATGCATGTATATTGGTATCTTGAAATGATTTTACAGTTTATTGCGTGTTTGTATATGCTCTTATGGTTTTTGCTTTTAAAACCAACTAAAGTCTCCTACAACCTTTTTTTTTTTTTTTTTTAAGTGCTTGTTTTCACCTTATTTTCTTGTTTTGAAACCTCCAAACGTATTGGAAGCCATGTGTGGTGTCCCACCACTCTCTTGACCCAAAGACATGTATATCTCAGAAACCTTTCCTACTTGAGGGGGGATAAAAATGCCACCTTTTAAAATATTTCAGGAAACTAATTTTCCTAAAGTTGTCTTGTGAAAGTCATCAGAAAGTGAAAAGATACCTTCCACGATAGACCTTCGTGCAGTACTTCATTAATTTTCACACATTGTGTTGTTGTTTCTCACCAGGTGAACAGCGCATCATTATAATGATACACAAAAACATCACATGGGTACCTGTGCATGCCACAGGCCTTCTAAAACCGAGTGCTATTGCCAGGTTCAAGGCTTCCAAGGACCGCACCAAGAAGCAACTTGTTTGTGCCAAAAACATTATTGTTTCTAAACAACATTACAGCAACATTTTGAAAATAAATTCAGTAGAGAGGTGCAGAATCTCTCGGCATGCCAAGATTGAATCATTACTGAAGGTGATATTGAGAACCACTGTAAGGAGGATACACCCTAATCAGTTTTTCAGTCTTTATTTTATGGGTTGGACTAAAAATTGCCAGGTTTGGTTGTAGTCCTTTCCGGGTTGTTGGTCAATCCCGGTCTTTTCTACGACACCTCTAACTTGTTTGTGCATGAGTCCGCATAGCCCACTTCCAAGTGCTAATCAGTAGTGCAATGTAAGCCAGAGCAAAATAAATTGAGTGTTAACTAGCTTGCCGAAAGTCATTTGATAGCATGGCATGGAAGCATTGCTTTGGCCCCAAAGCAGTGCTTCTGCACTATAGGGGAATTCAGTAGCCAACAGTTGATCAAAGATCATTCAACTTTGAAATGATATTAACTCTAAAGCTTTGTGTTTTGTTTTCGCTCAGGTGACTGGTTATGGATACCCTTTTACCACCATTGCTTGCAGTCGCAGACCATCCTCAGCGATGGAGACCTCTACACCAAACAAATCCATTGGGACCCTCCATTCATCCGACCAGCATGCACAACTGATCCTGGCGCAGATGAACACAATGAGGGGTCAAGCAGACCTGTGCGATGTACGACTGGTGGTGGGGGATTCGCAGTTTGCAGTGCACAGGCTGGTGTTGGCTGCCAGCAGTCCTTACTTTGCCGCCCTGCTCTCTGGAGGCATGAGCGAGTCCTCAAAAGATGTGGTGCAAATCTTGGGTGTGGAATCCAGTATCTTCCAGCTTCTCCTGGATTTCATTTACACAGGTACAGCAGAGGCAGATCTCCCCCCAGAGGCTGTGCTGTCGTGGCAGGAAGGGATATCGAGGTTGTTTACCAAGACTGGCCCCCTCTCCCTTTAGAGCAAGGGGATTTGTAGGCTTCAAAATGTGCTACTGAAAGATGGGAAAGGTTTCCTTACACACAGGTGTTAAAAGGAAGGTAAAGTGAGTCCACATATGGGGAGAAGCAATTTCCAATGAGGAGTATCAGCTGAGGAATATAAGCCCACATTTATTGTGTTGTTACAAGCTATAAAATAGGAAGGGGCTCTTTTAAAATGAGTTGTTTTGAAAAGTGAAGTATAAACCAGCAGAGTGAGGGAGTCTTTTACAGTGAGGGCTTACAAGCTATGGATTCCAAGCCTAAAATGTCGTTTTTTTATTTTAGGATATTTTGCTATAGTTATTATATATGTTGCCTCTGTAAAGGTGCTGTTCTGTTTTTAACGCCTCTCCCCTGCAGGTGTGGTCTCAATCAGTCCAGTAAATGTGCAAGAACTTCTCACGGCAGCCGACATGTTGCAACTCACCGAGGTAGTGAACTTGTGCAGTGATTTTTTGAAGGGGCAAATTGATGCCTCCAACTGCATTGGCTTCTTCCAGTTCTCCGAGCAGATCAGCTGCCACGAGCTGCTAGAGTTTACGGAGAACTACATACACACACACTTTTTGCAGGTACAGAGTGGGGAGGAGTTCCTGGCACTCACCAAGGAACAGCTGGTGCGCTTACTACGGAGCGAGGAGCTGAGCATCGAGGACGAGTACCAGGTGTTTGTAGCCGCCATGTCCTGGATTCTCAAAGATTTGGTCCAACGTCGACGGCATGTGGTAGAGGTGCTGGACCCAGTCCGATTCCCACTGCTGCCACCACAGCAACTTATGAAGTACATTGAAGGTAACATTGTTCAGAACATCATAGCCTCTACCTATAAACAGGGACGTCCACAGGTATTGTTACATAAAAGGGGAGAATAGTTTATTTTTGGTAATGTTCTATGTGGGCACTTCTTTGCAGGGATTCAGTGGCAGGTAATTTAGGGCCATTGGTGGAGCTGTGTGTGGATCCCAGTAGTCGATTTGCAGATTGTGCTGTAGATACGGATTGCTTAAGCTTCTCATTTGTTTGAGTATTAAAGCAGCAGAAGGTACTGCAGCTCAGTTGTGGCACACACTATCCAGGTTGTGGGTGCGCACCTGTACAGGAATACCATGAGATGATGTAGGTCATGAGTGAAATACAGTAGCATTGACCTTTGTCTGTTCTATTACATGTTACTGAATTATTGTAAGTTCTGGGTTGAGGTGTAGGTGCAAAGCCACTTCTTTCACCACATTCTTCATTCAGACCTGAGCAGGGTTGTGCTTCCACCTGGCACACCACAGGAAGATCAGCTTGCCACATTGCACAGCACCTTCCACCATATCTGAACATCGCCCCCCTCTGTGGATTGACTGCATCATCCGTGTGTCACAAGCCACATGTCCTCCTGTCTTGTTTTTCTTTTTTATCTTACTGTTTCAAAGTGTTTGTTCTGAGGTGTCGGTGTAACGTTAAAAAAAAGATATGAGCTAATTCCCTGTTTCGGCCTTGTCCTGACATGGCCTGACAGGGCGGTGGGCCAGAATCCCTCTAGCCTAAACATTGCCACGTTGTATTTGGTAGGCACCAGAACTGCAACTCTCCTACACACACACTTGGACATCTCTACTGACACCCTGGAAATGTAATCTAAATCCATCACATCTGCAGACGCACCCCTCCTCCTTCAAACACCACTTTTGACTGACCTTTGCAAGATTATCTGCTCCATCATAACACTTTATAGAGTGAATTATGTATACAGAAATACCTGTTAAAATTGCACTTCAATGTACTATGTAAAATTGGCTTGCTGGGATGTCTTCTTCATGGCGAAATTTAACTTGAGTGCATTGCCCAGGAATATTCGCTCCCTGACAAAATTGTTCTAAATCTGAATGAATCAAGCCAAGCGCACCTGTTTCCTAGCAAACCTGCATTTGAGTCAGCTGCCCAGTAACTTTTACTCGCTGGCATAACTACATGAGAGTGCACTAATTAAAAATAGCTGCTCCCTGAAAGAATTGCGTTTCAATTAATGGTGCAAACTCCTTGAAGTCTGACAAAAAGAAACATAACTCGGTCTGAAGAGTTGCTACAATATCAGAAAATGAGAGACTCCTCACATCAAGGGGGTGCAGAGTTCCACAAACCCAAAAATATTTAATTCCCCTGGGTGTACTACTCATATTGATTTTCACACAATGCATACATACCAAACGTATGATCTAACACAACCACAAGAAGATTAAAAATATATATATATATATATATGCCTTTAAATTTTTCATACAAACACAATAAAATATTTTGCATATTTAAAATGTCATATATTTAATAACACAGTTAAAAATACAATGCATATATATATATATCTAAGACATTACAATTGGTCTTCACAAACAAACACATTCACTTTTTATGTCACCTGGTCTCAATGAATTCATTAAATAACATATACAGATCTCAAGTGCATTGCAGATCGTGTCTTCAACAATTAGTTGACACTTTTCGATGGACACTACAAATAACAGCGACCTTCTTCAGGACAATGTAAATATCTCTTCCCCAATATTTTATCATATGATATCTATAAAAGAACAAAAAACATTAATAATCACATTTAACACCTTTAAACAGCAATGCATAGGCATTAATGTCGAACGCAACATTTCAGACATTACTCAAATCAAAATACATGCAACCATATACATCCCCCATCCTCGCATAGTGTTAATTCACAATTTCAAACAAGAAGTCATCTTCACTTTGTGGTATGCAAACCACCTACGATTCTAAATAACACCACAACTCCCTAAATTGGTATTCACTCATTCTCATTACAATCCTTAATTATTATGGATTATAGGCACTCACCAGCTGGTGATGTCATCAATAAATTATGGTCACCAACCAATACCTTAATCCTCAGCGGGAGATATATGGGGGATATCATCCACTTTACTCTGTATTGGTGCAGTTTCTATCCTGCCACCTATTTTTAAAAAAAGGAACAAATGTCCATCAAATAATCCTTCCACGAGCAGGCATCTAGCAATCACCAAACATTGAAAACATCTCACCTGAGTACACCCAAGGATGATGCTCTGACACGAGGTATGCGTGTGTTCCAGTAAATATTTTCTACTCTGTGTTCGTGGCGAATGTATAATCACTCCTTCCAGGGAATATTTAACAATAGGCATTCCGCTGTCCCTGAAAAGGCAACAATCTTTACATTAACAATATGTAAGGCACAAACTTTGTGCCTACCTCAACATCCAACCCTAACCCTTACCTCTAAATAATCGCCCTGCTCTCACCACACGTAAAAAGAGCTCCCAGGCCTAATGTATTCCAATATACCACCTTCCGATAGTCTAAAAGGGAGGGAGACACCGTATATTGAATCCCTCAATATTACTTGTCACCACCAGCAAATATCATTTCACATTTCATCATTGTTTAAAAGTAACCTAGGCAACATTATATCACTTTTATCCCAACTTATGAGGAAACTTTATCTTCTCTGATCTTCTCACAGATTAAAATTTCCTCATCAGGTTCTAAGTTGCTATTACACTAATGTTTAAAAAAAAAAAAAAACCTTATTCTCTAATCCTACTGACCTTTATTTTCATACTCTATCCATCTGCAATGCATCCATGGTCACCTCCAGAAACGAAATACCAAACTCCCTATGTACACCAGTCCATATGTACAATATCAATACAAAACACCTGTCGTTGCCCTCCTGTTGCGGCCCTCACATATCACGTGACTTCTTATTGAGTCTCGAATAAACTCAGCGTTTCTATTTGGGCACCATCTTTGAATAACTTCTTTTCCCGGTGTCACCTAATGTTACCTCTCATGCTTCTCCATAAGTGCACAAAATATACCCCACTTGTCTGCCATTTGTATAAATAATACTCGAATATACAGTGCAGCTCACACACCAGTCTACACCTCTAACTTCAAAATCCATCGTCTAATGTATCACAAATACCATGTGGCACATGACGCATCTCCTGCACTCAAAAGAATCCACCCCCTACCTAACTTAGCAGTCATCTTGGAGTTGCTTCTTTGCCCAGTATTATAACTATACCTCCTCGTGTTCTTGTCAGTCAGTATCCTCCAGGACTCTTTAAACTCAGATGCCCCTCCTTATTACAATAAAAGCAATTAATTTGTCTGCAGCTGTAATCGAGAGGGGTCCGTTAAGTTAAAGCATAACCTTATCCCTTACCTTACTAGTTAACTACTTGCTGTTGGGCAACCATAAAGGGTGTAGATAAGTCAGAATATATACATCCGTTATAAGAAGCCAATTAATTTTGACTTATACCCTGTCCCCTATTTATCTTGTTAAATACTGGCTATTATTCGTCCCTTTGCACTCATTGAGCCTAAAAACTATAGAAACATATCCTAAATATTTCTCTTTATGTGCCCCTGCATGTAAAAACTAAATCAACACCTAGCTCCTAATTGGTCTTACACAGTGATGAAACATTCCCATTCTTATCTTCTATTCTATCCACCCTTTAAAGGTATTCAATTTTGACATGAAGAACTGCTTACATTCCCATTCTTGTCTTTTGTTCTACACACCCGTAAAGGTATTCAATTTTGAAATGAAGAACTGCTTTCTAACTTTTCTTACTTTTTCAATATTCCCTCCTCTCTTCTTTACTGTCAGTTTTTCTAATATAAACCAATGGAACTCACTTTCCCCATGCTCCTTTTAAAGGAAATGGTCCGCTAACTGAGTTTTCGCCTACCTTGTTCTGAAGGCCAACCTATGTTCGTTAATCCTAACTCGTAATTCACGACTAGTTTCACCAACATAACCAAGGCCACATTGACAGATGATCAAATAAACCACGTTTTTTGCTCCAACAATTTGTGAGTGATCTAGTTTCATATGTCACCCCCTAATAAGAGACCTTGACATCCCATATTCACTGTTGCCGTGCATTGCACCCTCCACATCTATCGTTGCAGTAATCCTTACTTTGTTTAAATTTACTTGTATCTGGGGTCTCTTCCCTCTAAACGTATGGACCAGCTTTTTCCTGAGAAGCGAACAATGGTCTCTCCAGTTTAGCACTACCCTCACTGTTCAAGATTTTCCAATTCTTATTGGTGGCTTTTTAATATTGTTATTCACCCCGAGAAGTTACTCAGAAACACAATCCTCTCATTACTCCTCTCCCTTAGATTGCTGAAACATCCTCTCCCTATTATTATAACTAGCGCTCTTGTATGAGTGATTTATGAATGTCTTGGCATACCACCTATCCTTCAGTTTGTTGTTTAAAAACTCAGAATGCCTGTCCTAATCCTCAATAGAGGTACAATTTCTCCAGAGACGGATAAATTGACCAAAAATAATATTATCTTTTCGGCTCTTAGGATGGTAACATGAATAATGTAATAATGGATTTTTGTAAGTTGATTTGCTGAATAATTCGACTTCTAAATACCTTGAGACTTCCTTAATCGAAATGTCGAGGAAATTACATTTATGTTTACTTTTGGTGGCTGTGAATTTAAGATTGGTATCACCCACATTCAGCAAAGTAATGTACACATCCAATTGATCCTCAGGTCCTCTCCAAATAAAAATAAATATCTGTGAAGTGGGACCAATATTTTACATTTTCAAAAAATTGGGTAATCTCACTGTAAACATACATACATTTGCTTCCAGACTAAAATATTCATCTTCAATATCCGCGCTGACCTACTGATCCCCTCGACATAAATCTCCATGTGTTCAACGGCAGGAGACTTATCCTGACCCCAAAATCAGTCAGCCAAGAGCTTCATCACTCAGTTAACATTAACTCACTTAACATCCCACTGACATATTTATTCACTCTCATTCCACTCACAAACACTCGATCCACATTACAGATCTCCTCATTCAGTACTTGCTACATAACCTCTTTTTAACCAAAGCCCTTACTTTCACTTTCATCCTTTGCAGACACAAAGATAGGCTTAGTCCAGACTGGTACATCATCTTTCTGCTACCCCACCTGCACAAAGCAAACAGTACACTTGCCATACTCCACAAACTATCTTTCACCACTTCCACTGCCTATCCGCATGCCTATTTCCATCTCATATACTGCTGCCATGGATATAACGCGCACTTTATAAACAACTTCTCTAACCTAATGATTTCTAACTCCGTCTTTAGCTCTAACACCTACCAAACTAAGTTGAGCATGATCTCCATGCTGTCTGTCCAATCTAGACAAGTACCCTAAAAGAATGTGGAGACAGAAGTTCTCAAGATGACCATGTCTTCTCCGCACTCTCACTAGAGCTCCACTCTTTAGCCTCCTAGTGAAGGGCCACTGGGGCCAAGTGAACTGGGAATCCAGAAACAAGGAGACAAGCAATTAGGCTAATTTCCCTCTGATTTCTTCTTTAGAGACCTCCCTGGTGGTGTGTGGAGAATGCCCCTCCTTCTTTCCTCTGATATGGTGTTGCAGTGGCCTTCGGGCAGTGTAACATGGTACTGATGATGGCGGGCCTCGGGGTGCTTCTCTTGATCATATGGGAATAGCAGGCAGGATCGCGCCAGAGTTATCAAGTGATCCGGGATTTAAGGGAGAAGCAGAGAGCTATTAGGGGATCTCAGTGCATGGAAGCGGTTTAAGCATTCTTTACATACACATATTATTCACCCTATATTCAGCAGCTGTGAAAGTAAGGCGATAGGTGGAAGAGTTAGGGGGAGAGGGATGAGGGTGTGACAGAAAGATGGAGGACAGTGAGGAAGCAGGAGGGAGGACGGTGAGGCGCAGAGAAGAAATAAGGTAAGTGATTCAGAAAGACAGAGGAGGGTGAAGCAGAGAGTAAGCGTAGGAAAAAGCAGCGAGAGATGGGTGAGATGGAGAGGGAGGAGGTTGACGCACAGTGATAGGCTAGTGAGGTAAAGAGAGAGGGGGGGTGGTGAGGTGGAGAGAAAGGAGGATGAGGTAGAGAGAAAAAAGGGGAAGCAAGGCAAAAAAGATGAAGTGCTTGGGTACAAATCACAGAAAACAGAGTCAAACTAGTAAGAATGATACTGTCAGTGGGCAGAGTGCAGCTCTACCTCTGCCAAAATGGATTTGGCCCATCAAAGCTTCAGCAGTGCATCAATGCTCCCAATACAGATCCAGATGGTCCTGTGTTGTCAACATTTTTCAGAAATATATTTTACCAATCCAGACTTCACATGAGAGAAATGAAGTTTTAACTTTCCACTCGATCAATTCAGAAAGTAGAGGCTCACTTCAAGGTGCTTAGGGTTTCCAGACCTCTCCTAACAGTGCATAGCTTGGCAGCACAGTGAAGTCCCTGTAAATATATGTTGAAACGCCCAGCTGCACTTTAGAGTAGATTCCTATGAATTAACTTGGGGAAATCCATGTGTGCATTGTCTATAACCTCTGCCTTGGGTCAAAAGATGTCTAGCTACAGGCAATCCTATTGCTTGAGCTTAAAGCTGTTGATGACGTCTTGAGGTATCCTGCTGCTGCTCCAATGGAAGATGGGCTTGGATCAAAGTAGCACTACCACATTTTTCTCCTTCTTGAAGCTCACATCTTTCCATTCTCGTTTCGCTCTATCGTCTTCTTCATTGCATCTTCCCTGCAACTTTCCATCTTATAATGTTGAAGAATTTATTACTACAGACTCTGAGATTTATCTTGAGGATTTTTTTAAGTGTATGACTGTATCGTCATACTCTGTTCCAAATATCGGTGTTCAAAGGAGTGTACCTCCAATAGTCAAGTTGTCATAGTTTACAGTAGGAACCCATAATTCATCGACTAGGTTTGGAAATTGCAATACACATTTTCTTCTTTTCTAGTAATTATGAATGTCATACAACCAGAACCATGCACTCATTCTGATGGCCCCAGTCTAGGCACAAGAAATACCCACTGTAGTATGCCACATAGTGATCATTGAAAAGCCTCTTCAATACAAAGATTGTCTTTTCTATCAGGATTGAATCCTCTGGATAAATGTTTGTAAAAATTAGATACTATGCCCTCGCCTAGTTGTTACTAGGTTGGCTGACCATGAACTCTTTGAGAGCAGCTGTTTAGGTGTGAGTTCCTAATCCTCTTTTATTTTACCATTTTATTTTTTATCAGTATTTTTAGAACAGAGTTAAAAAAGAACAATACATGTAACTGCATCAAAATTTCATTGACTAAAACTGTAGATCAGTGGTTCTTAACCTTTTGAGTTTTGTGGATCCTCACTGAATTTTGACTGGAAGCCTGGGTCACTGGCCTAAGAAAAGTGTACAATTCGAACCTCCAAAGCATTATACAGAAACAATTAAGCATCACCTTCTCAAATTATAGAAGCTTTTATTTCATTCATAATTTTCTTTTTTATGGGAAGGCTGGAGCTCTCAAAATGTAGTTATATTTCTAAAAGAGGAAGCAATGTTCGAAACTCTAGCATATCACTTTCTTTTTGCACCTAATGCATGCTGTTGCTTTCTTGGTGCATACCAGTATTTCAGTTGAGGCCACCAGTTGCACGTACCAACTTCATTTTAGCCTCCAATTTCAAATTCCTTCACATTTATGGAATATTTCGAAAATTTCAGTTTTTTTTTCTCCAAAATATAAATTCTTTAATAATCTGCTAATATTGTTTAACTTTAGAAACTGCTGTGTACCCTCTGAATAGGCAAAATGATCCCCAGGGATCTGCGACCCCAAGTTAAGAACTACTGCTAGACATAATATGACAGTGTTTCATAGTTAAAGCAGATAATCCACTTCCACACCCCTCGTTCACCCCATCCTTTAATAGATGGATAAAAGACATGTGGGGTGTATCACAGCAGTAGTCTACAAGGTTTGTGCAACTTTTATGGGTACAACATATGTATCAAACATTATTATTTAATTTCCTTCAGATCCAGTAATATTTTCTCATTCGTCCTTGACTCTGTTAATTGTCGTCTCTTTTACCTCCAGGACTGGAAATGGAACAGGTTTAGAGATTCTAATTGTAGGAGGTAGACCAGACTAGAGGCCCCTTGAGAAAGGTAGTCTAGAAATGGCTTTTATATTATTCATAATCTTTTTGTATGGTTTTGTGTTAGTCTGTCAGTCTTTCTAATGCCATTAAATTCCAAAATCTGAGATATCCTAAATTAATAGGTGGTGGTTTCCTTCTTTTCCAATATGCTACTATAACAATCTTTGCTGCCGCTAGGCAGTTCCAAACCAGCACCTGATCTGCTTTTGCCTGATATCTTAACTTGGATGAACAATGTCACAACAGCGCAAATGCCAATTCATTGGGTATAGGCTATCCCACAATATTGTTTTGTGGCTGCCAAGATTTTTGCCCAGGAGGGTTTGATTGCTGCACAATCCCACCATATGTTTGAAATCTTCTCGTAGCCCACATCCTCGCCAGCAAAGCCGGTGTGTAGTCAGGAAAAACGTATGTAATTTAGTGGGGTAAACATAAATGTACAAGTCATAGACTACTTTATAAGGCATTACCCTTGTATCACTGGTCACATTCTGTGTCTCACTCTCCATACCGGACTCGGGCCCTGGCGTTCATGTTGCCATAGCGACCCCATAGCCACGCCTACCCTGCCTATCCCTTCTGGCCAATCGTAAGCTTTGGAAAGCATCCTCTCCAAGCATCTGGTTCGCTCCCCGTTGGTGTGATAAGGGTGAACACTGCAGCATCATCATCCAGCTGACACGGACACCACGCCGAGGCTAGATCCTTGCAGCCTGCCTCTTAAACACATCAGAGGATCTTCCCCAACCACGCTGCGTATGTGCTACACCTGTTACTGCTGCTCAGGCCCCCATTGTGGCGCCTTTCATTTCATTCTTAAGCATTAACTTTCGTGGTTGTTCATCTTCTTCCGGGTAAGCCTTTTTTATTCATTTTGTTTTTCTCACTGCCAGCCCATCTATCTTGTTGAGTTTCTGCTCAGTCCATTGACAACATTTCTGTTCCCTCATTTAGCTCCCACCCAGGGTGCCCCATGTAAGTACCCTCTTCACCTTAACTGTCAAGTTTGGTGTGCACACTGGTTGTTCATACTCCAGACACTATCAGGTACGACGTCAACTATTGATTATCTTGACGTGCCATTGTAGCCCCATAGTATGGAGTAGTTATGATGTTTTTCTTAATCCCTAGGTCTCCCCTTCCCCCATTCTTTTGGTCCTGATGAGACCTTACACTATATAGGGGTCAGTACGTCATCGACATATACAAACGAACCAGCTATTCAGTCCCTTTGATTCATACAAGAGCGTGTTTCATTGGCTAATAATATTTCAGTGTGGTTGTTTTGTTTTTTGTAAACGTGTATTTATTTTGTGTAATGTCTGTATAATTGTTATGTCTTAAATTGTTTTTCTTTCTGTTCCTTTGCTCACATGGGACACTGAGCACATAGTGTTTTGTAAATTCCAACATTTGGAAAGGAGCATCAAAGTACCACAAATGATAATCAATCAACTATTGTAATCATGAAGCACCAAATCCAAAGGCAAGCTTCTGTTGTAGAAACGTTGTGTTTATTCTTATTAATTTTCTTCTTTTAGATGTTTATTCAAAATCACTTTCCATCCAATAATTAATACAAAATTAAATCATCAGCCTCAGCCTACGCGTTTCGTCCCCACTTGGACGTCATCAGGGCTGAAAAAAGGAAAAAGAATATACATGTGTCAAATATCAGTATCCATTGACATTCTAATATTTAATCTTCACATACAAAACCCTCCCTTGAAATATACAATGCCTGCCTATATACAATCTAACCTCATTCATTATCCAGGATAATCTGTATTTCACATTACTTCTCATAAGTTCTATGTATTACCAACACAAACCTTAAAGTACCTTAATGTACTACACATAGTTCACAAACCCTCTCTAGTATTTTCTATTTTATACTTATTACATTCATCAACTTCGTATATTGCAACTTGTTCCAAGCAGTTAATCCCTATTACATGAGTTTGTGGTGACACATTACACATACCTCCAATATTAATTCATGTGATAATCCTTAAGTTTTTCAAAAACTTGTTATCGTCCTCCCATTAATTTGGATGTTTATTCCTGAATATGAAAAGAATATGGAATGTTTTTTTTATTCCTCATTATATTCCCCTATGATTTGAAAACTTCATTATAATGCGTTTATAATGCATTTAGTATTTCCTACTTTATACTTGTTACATTAATCAACTTCATATATTGCAACTTGTTCCAAGCAGTTACAATAAACATTTTATATTTTCTTTTCATGTTCAGGAATAAACATCCACATTAATGGGAGGACGATATCATGTTTTTGAAATACTTAAGGATTATCATATGAATTAAAATTGGAGGTATGTGTAATGTGTCATTACAAACTCATGTAATAGAGATTAACTGCTTGGAACAAGTTGCAATACGAAGTTGATTAACGCAACAAGTATAAAGTAGGAAATACTAAATGCATTATAATGAATTATTTCAAATCATAGGGGGAATACAATGCATTTATAATGCATTTAGTATTTCCTACTTTATACTTGTTACATTAATCAACTTCATATATTGCAACTTGTTCCAAGCAGTTAAATAAACATTTTATATTTTCTTTTCATGTTCAGGAATAAACATCCA
Organism: Calotriton arnoldi; assembly: GCA_963921515.1. Classification (NCBI taxonomy): domain Eukaryota; kingdom Metazoa; phylum Chordata; class Amphibia; order Caudata; family Salamandridae; genus Calotriton; species Calotriton arnoldi. Next base: position 1,735,087 of record CAWUFW010001334.1, on the reverse strand, counting down.
CATTAATGGGAGGATGATATCATGTTTTTGAAAAACTTAAGGATTATCACATGAATTAATATTGGAGGTATGTGTAATGTGTCACCACAAACTCATGTAATAGGGATTAACTGCTTGGAACAAGTTGCAATATACGAAGTTGATGAATGTAATAAGTATAAAATAGAAAATACTAGAGAGGGTTTGTGAACTATGTGTAGTACATTAATGGACTTTATGGTTTGTGTTGGTAATACATAGAACTTATGATAAGTAATGTGAAATACAGATCACCCTGGATAATGAATGAGGTTAGATGGTATATAGGCAGGCATTGTATATTTCAAGGGAGGGTTTTGTGTGTGAAGATTAAATATTAGAACGTCAATGGATACTGATATTTGACACATGTATATTCTTTTTTCAGCCCTGATGACGTCCAAGTGGGGACGAAACGCTGAGGCTGATGATTTGATTTTGTATTAATTATTGGATGGAAAGTGATTTTGAATAAACATCTAAAAGAAGAAAATTAATAAGAATAAACGCAACGTTTCTACAACAGAAGCTTGCCTTTGGATTTGGTTCTTCATGATTACAATAATTGATTGATTATCATTTGTGGTACTTTGATGCTCCTTTCCAAATGTTGGAATTTATTTGAGGACTTGGTCTGAGTGGCGGTGGGACCTAGGACAGTAGAGCGTCACTAAGATAGAAATTGTGGATTTCGAAAATATTCATCGCAAGTGTTTCACCAGTGCGCTGGTTGTTGTGCCCTCATCGCCGACTGTAAGGACACAGTGTTTTGTATTTATGAAACTACAGACATTTTCAAACACAATGATTGTTTGACTCTTTTTCCCTTACTATTGACATCCTTGAACAGTATTATTTTATTCTGCCATTGTGCTTGTCTAAATATCGTTGATTCCTATACATCTCAAAAGAGAACTGCTGTTCTTCTGTTTGAGATTCTTAATAGCACATTTAACCTCATCTGTGGTAATGGGTTCTTCAAGGGAAACTTTCTGGTCTTCTCTGACCTGGGGCAGACGGACGGATGTCGGGTATTTGTTTTTTTTTTCTACCCTTTTGGGTCTGCTGTGTAAAGTGAGTTATAAAAATCTAAACGTCTCATACTTTGTCTCCCCGGATACAAATAGCTGACACTACCAATTTGTAAAGTCTGTTTTCATCTTCTGTCTGAAACGCCCCTTGTTAAGAGCGTGCCTACTTTATTATCCTGGTTGTAAGAGCTCTTCTTGAGGCAGAGAATAACCAGTTCAGCCTTGTTAGTAGATATTGCATTTAATTTACCACGAAGCATTGTACTCTTCCTTAATCATCTTCGGATATGCTTTATGGGTATTTTCAGCTTGTGCAAGTTCACTTTCTGGCATCTCTTGTTCTCTGCGTCTCATTTATTTTAGGTTTACGAAGCATACATGTACTCTTTTCACGAATTACTGCTTAGAACGCGTCCCATGTGCATGCATGATTAGTGTCGTCTGTGGGGCTTGAGTTGAAAGTACTCTGTAATATGTGTATGTAGTTCTTCCTTCAGCACTCTGTCCCTAAACCAGACAGGGTGAAAGATCTATTTGCCTGTGGGTGTTGAGAATATCCCATGAATAAATGATTTCTTAGGGTGCATGGTCGAAAGGAGTGTTTTTTTGTATACTAGTTCGTACGTTTGGTATGCATGAAAGGACACTATGTAGTTCCTTCGGTTTATTTAAATTCTCTCCAAGGGTCTCTCATACCTGTGGCTTTGTAGTATATCTTAAATACTAGAAAAATGCATAGAATGAGATGTGTGATGCCATGATCTTTCCAAGAGGGGATTCCATACTGAAACTCCTGTAAAAATCATGTCCTCTTTGTAAGTATGGCTAAAGTATCAAAAAGGTTAGTTGGAACTTGTCCTGGCCTGTGTTTGGATGTACACCGTGGCTACTGTTACCTTCCTCCCCTGAAGAGGCCTGGCCACTATCGCACATCTACCCTCTGTGTTGATCTTATGAGCTATGAGGGAAATTCCCACCAACTGATGTAAAAAGCATGCTACCTCGTTATGTTTAGCTTTGGTGGAAGGCCATAGGATAGTATTTATACTTATTAATATATTCCTCTTGTTTTTTTAATGTGTGTTTCCTGCTGTTATGTCATATTTCCCTTCTCAGAAAAATTACCAAATTCTTATTCTTTTATTAAGCACTTTAAAACCTTTTTATAGTCCTTGATATTAACTTGATCTTCATAGTTCCCCATGGAGTGCATTAGCAAATAGACTGTGTATTATGGTTCTCTATGAGATAAATAGTGCTCTGTCTAACATTACTGATTTATCTGCAAAACCCATTGATTCCTTCAGCTTCTCTCATATATGCCCTCCCCTTTTTAACCAAAGTCTGTAAACCTTAAGCTCAGCGATTGAATAAACATTCAATCTTCACAGAAACGAACATTGAAAGGTCCCCCTCAATCCCCTGACTGCAGTGCCATTTGTCCTTTACTCAAGCAAATTTGGTTACCACATCACAGATCTTGTTGTTGCTCTGTTCTTGCTTTTGGAGTGCTCCAGGCCTCAATTTGTCCATCATCCATCTCCTAGGAGAGAGCCAAAGAAGGCCCCTGATTGTCGCCATCTTCTTCCAGGTGGTTTAACAGTAGTGTTGTTTTTTTTTGTTCTCATTACACCATCAATTTCTGGGAATGGTGTTCCTTCACCTAAAGAAACTGACTCACTGAGATAGCGGTCTCAGTTTGTTAGATTTTCAACTGTGAGCTTGCAGAACTAACTTATTACTTTTTCACTGGGGTTAAGGAAAAGTTTGTAACTGTTTTTGTTGTTGTGCTTCTTTGGGGGCATCGTGCCTAATCCCTCAGTAAGACAGTTTTAAATAGTCCTCAGTGAAACGTAATGGTCACCCATGCACCTTCTCCATTGATCTGTAGTACAAGTAGTTATTGGGTTCCTTCAAGCAAGTGTATGTGTAGGTATGGGGGGGTCTTATTACAAGGCATTTTACCGACCCCTCCTGGGGCCAGCGTCCAAGTAACTAGATGCATCCCGTCATTTCTTTTGACTAACATGCCTCCTTACCCCATCAGGATCCCTATCTGTCCGTTAGATGTTTGGCTTGCTGTGCCTCTATTGGGCTGGTTCGGCCCTGCAGCGCTTGCGGTGCAAACCTTGGCCCTGTGCTTGCAAGAGTGTATTTTCTTGTGGCTCCGTCCCAGTCACACAGATCCTGGTCCTTCCCTAGTTCCTTGCTGTGTGCTATTTCTTTCAGAAGTGTCTCACCACAGCTCTGGTCCAAGACATGGTCTTGCAGCCGCAGCGAGTCCAGGATCCAAATATGCTTTACTGTGTGGCAGCCCCGCAGAGCGGCACTTCCAACTTACTTGTGCCTCTACTGCCTCACTTAGCTCAATCCTTCATATATTTTTGCCAGCACCTTTAATGCGTTTTGGAATGTGCAGCGTGCTTCGCTCTCACTAGCCTCCTTAAGCTCTTGTCTGCACCATACTGAATCCACTGATTCCCGGCGCTGCCGTCCCCGCTGTGCATGTTCTGCAGATCCCTTACACAGGTTAACTCCAAAGTCAAGTAGTCGTGTTTTTGCTATCATTTAGTATCATTTTCTTGTAATCTACAGTTTGGTTGGCCACTGTAGATAGTTATTTACCCTGGATTTTGCCAAAACCTTCAGTTATCTTTTGCATTATTTTTATGGTATTTGTTAGAGAATGTGGGCTTATTAGGTTACATTTTCCAGTATTAAGATGTTGTTCTATATTCTTACCCCACTCATACGAAATTGAAAAATAATCAGGTTTGACCGAGTAGTGGTGTTGTATAGGAAGCCTCCCTCCTTATTTTGTCGATCAACATTTTTCTGCTCATTCTAATCTTACCTATCAGTCATGGGGCATTCTCCTAGACCAAAATGGAGCCCTAAATCCTTTAACTCCCTCCTATTTCTCTGTACTGTATTTCTCTGTGTTTTGTGCAAGGATTAAGAAGAGAAAAGTAAAAGGCCTGTACATGGAAGAACCTAGGATACTTTCCAAATCATAGCCTTTTTGTAAAGTTTACAACTGAAGAAAAGTAAGCTACCTTGTGCAGTATAAGGATAAAGTTCTTTTTTAGCAGCCTGCTCTGTTGCTCACATATCGTTCACATCTGATTTGGGCTTGCATTGGTTCTTAGACCGCCACCTCTCTGGCTATATTAAGATTCCTGATGATTTGTGACAGAAGCTATCGAAGCAATGGTGGCCTTCTGACAACGCTTTCATCTTCATAGTTGAAGGCTTTGTTCTTGAAAAACTAGCAGTTGGATTGCTGTACCTGGCTAATATTAGAGCCTTGAAGGCAGCTAGAAATTAATCAGAGAGTTCACATTACCAACGTAAATCACTTATGGGTTGTTACCATGTTCAGGAGTGAAAGATTAGTCATTAAAGTGGCATAGTTGATTCCATCTTGTCTACACTGCATCTCCCTCTCACATATATTAAATGTAGGCTCCTGTAAGTTGGCAGCAAAATAATGTTGATGATAGGTCCCTTTCTCTGTTGGAAACTGTTTATGGCAGAAGGGGCAAAGATTTGACGCTCACTCTACCAAAGTTTATACAGTTTGGCAGTTTCACAGATTATTCCTATGTCTGAGATCTGTGTGGGAGCCATGTGGACAACTCCATATGACTTCTGGATATGGTACTCTGCGCAAGCTTGAGGACAGTTACCCATTAGAGCAAAGCTGTGTTTCATAAGTTGGTCACCCCAACACTTGTCCTGTCCTAAGGAGCCACTGTTCTCTTTTTCTCTACTCGGTGGCCTCTTTTCAAGAGTTTGGGAAAAGAACAGCACTAGATAAGAGTGAAGGAACGTTATTCATCTGTAACAACGCGAGTACTGATTCTGTTGCTTCCTTTCCATTACTGTTAATCTCTTACCATCCTCAGCTGAGATACAGCCCTTTAGTAAACTGCATGCTATGTTTAGATCTGAGGTCTCATGCTTTTTAAACGACTAAGCCAAAGTTTCTAGTTTTTCTATGTCTAGTTGTCAATGAAAAGAGGGCCCAAGTAACTGCAGGTAAGTAGCCCTTGCTTTTTGTAAATGTATGCAAAGCTAAGCTCTGAGAATTGGATCTAGTAGTTTTGCTAAAGAAAGGTCTTCTTTTCAAGGGATTCCAGACTTCAATCTCCGGGTGGCTCTGCAAACGCTGTTGAAGGAATACTGTGAGGTGAGCAAAAGCCCTAAAGAGAGCAAGATCTGCAGCTTCATCCAAACATGCAAAGTGCGCCCACGGAGGAAGGCCAGAAAGTACCTGTACGCAATTGGTGAGAATTTGTTTGTTAAAGCATCCCTAGTTTCCTTTCTATAAGCGTCTTGTTTTTCCTCCTGGTTGTCTTAGACCTATATGTATGGACATACCAGTTCAGAGAAATATGAACAAAATGCAGGAACGGTGAGTCAGTGATCTCTGTCCCTACAGAACTCCCTCTGAATGTGCTGAAAGAGTGGTATGTGGCCTGTAGGTGTTCCTTCCGTTGCTTACTTCTTTATTTGTGTTGATAAGTTTGCGTTAATACTTCTTTATTACAGCACACCTGTTCTTAGGCCTCCAAGTGTAAGACTTGGTATGAGCTTTCTATTTTAGTAGGATTAACCTCCAGGTCTCCCATTCAGCATGTGTTCAGAATGAGCAGCACTTCAGCCCTCGAGTGTCAGGATGGGATAAAAAATAGACTCTGGCACTGAAATGAAAAAGTGGTATACATTTACAAATATTGATTCAAGATTTTTATGACTTTTTTTTTTTGTAGAGACCAGTGGTGCATTTTAAAGCATGATGGTCCTGTTACACTGTACAAAACTAAATCAGATTTTAACATATACCGAACCACGAAAATAATTTTGGTTTAAGTCCATGTCAACTTAGGCAGAAGGGAGTATCATAATTGAGTGTTGAATGAGTGTGTGTTTTACCTCCAGCCTGAATACCTACTTGCAAGCAACAATCAATCAATCAGGGATTTGTGAAGCGCACTACTCACCCATGAGGGTCTCAAGGCGCTGGGTGGGAGAAGGGGGGTTTCGGGTAGCTTCGGCTCATCCGAAGAGCCAGGTCTTGAGGCTCCTCTTGAATGCTTGCAGTGTTTAATCAAAGATTAAAATATAAATTCATGGAATATATAGATTGTAAAAACCTACATGTTGGCTTCCCTGGTTCTATGCCTCTTTCCAGTCCCAGCGATTGCTCTGCTTGTGTGTTTCAGTGTTTATAGTACTAATGACCTTGCTGTTAGGAAGTAGGCCTGAACAAGCACAATACAGCCCACTTTGACCTTTTGGTACAGATGTTTGGCACTATTTTATTGCAATTAGGCCAGCCAAAGTCTGTTCCATCTGGAGAAGTGACTGCTTCCTCTGATGTTTCTGCCTGTCATTGTTTGATGCTGCTTCTTTTGCAAAGCTTCTAATCTTCGTGGATCAAGTGAATGTTAATGCAGCTTTCTTATAGGTACATGGTCCTAGAATCCCCATTTAGAGACTGTGGGCCTTATTTAGAGTTTAGTGGATGGGATACTCTGCCTCAAATGTGGTGACTGTCCTGCCTGCCATATTGCAAGTGAATTATAGCCGATGATACTTGTAACTTGTAATATGGGAGACGGGATCCCCGCCACGTTTAGATGCACTATCCAGGTATGAAGCCTTTGCCATGCACATCATTACCATGCATGTAAGTACCACACAGCCCTTTTTTACTTTACCACGGAGGTCAGTGTATATATATATATATTGCCCGAAACGCGTAATCCGAGGAAAACAATAAATATTTAAATTTGCCTGATTATCCAGTGGTTCTTTTTCGGCAGAAGCGAGCAAGTGTGTAGAGTCGAGAGAGGACCGTCTGGTGGATGGATGGATGGATGGATATATATATCATCGTACTGGTGGTCGCCAGTAGGTAGTTATAGTTAGGACCTAGTTTCCATAGGAAGAGCCTTTTTTGTTTTGCCAATAACTTTGTCGTCGTTTGGTGAATCCTCTCGAAAGTTTCAAAACTAATAATTCCTGTTTACAGCGCTCACTTCAGCTGCTGTCTAAAAAGTTTCGTGGTGATCCGTCAAGCGGGGGTCGAGGAAAAAGGGGGGGTCCCAAAACGCGTTTTCCCTGTATTTATTCCCAAAGGAACTTTAAACACGGCTACAGCCCAATCCGCTGAAGGTAATTACACCAAATTCGGCAGAAAGGTAGAAGTTGGTCCAGGGAAGTGCCTTTTTCTGAATCCATTTAGTAGTTGCGGAGTTATTAAAAGAAATTCAAATTTGTATATGTGGGGACTCCTGATCTCATGCTGAGACCTGATTGGCTGCCAACACTTGAAACCAGGAAGTGTTGGCAGCCCTCTTGGGACTCTGCTTGAGCCGAGTCCCGCAAAAAAAGTTTTAAAAAAAAGAGAAGGGGGCAGAGTAGAAAGACCCTGATCCCCTAGGCCTCTTGGGGGTTGGGGAGGTGGGTTGCGGGGGTCCAGTGGGACCCCAACAGGCCAAAAAAACTTTTTTAGAAAAAAAAACCTCCGGTGGGAGCTGCGCTGGAGCCGCAGCTCTCACCGAATAGGACCACGGGTGGGCCATGTCCCGGCTACCTTTTTCTTTTGAAATTGAGATTTTGATCTCTTTTGTTTGTCGGACGAGCGTTGTGAGTCGTTCCTTTGTTGCACATGCTCCTCTGACCATCCTTCTCTATCTGAATGTCTATTGGATGTATCCTGAAAGGAACAAGAGGATCATGTATCGGTATCCTGATGCCCATCAGGTGGTTTAACATTATCATGGTTGCGTAGATTGTAAAGTTTTTTTGCTAGATTCCTGTGCATGAGACCCACCCCGTGATTTTGTTTTCTCCTTATTTTTCTTTTTTCTTCTTTGTTGAAGAATCGGGTGCTTGCTTAGTTATCTTTTTCAGAATTACTCTTCACTTGTGGTTTTCCTGGTCTGGCTCCCAAATTATCTCTTACTAGCGTAGCATAGGTTTCTTCGATTTTTAGGCAATTCACGCTCCTGCTGGGCAGGAGTCAAATCCCTTGGGCGTTGGCGTTATGCTAACGCTGCTGCTTCCCCTTTAATGTTACTCAACATTATGGCAAAAAAAGCAGCAAAGTTGCCCATCAGTTTCATCCCTAAGTCTAGGGCAGGTGCTGCCCCTTGCTCATACTGCACTTGTTTCAGGACTTCAGGTAAAACTACCAGTGAAGGGGTACCATGTATTTTGGTATATACAGCAGCAAATATTGTACCCCATGTTGCACAACCTTGTATCGGGAGAGCCATCCCCATCGCAAGCAAATCGTTAATATTCTATGTTTTTTCTGCGAGCCCGTATGGGGAAATACTGCTGCAAACTGATTTGTTTTTTGTGCTATCCAAAATGGAATTTGTTCCCTTTAGGTGGGTATTTTACCCATCACTGCATTCAATGTTTGTGGGCTAATTCCTGGTGTAGCTAACTGAGAAGCTACCGCTTGAACAGTTCGTGCAGGAGCAAGTGTTAGTGTTTGCATCACGTATTGAGTCTGATTTCAAAATATTGTTACTCAACTATTGTATAATCCTCTTACCTGACCTGCGGCCAGACGATCAATATTTGGGTATGGTGTGTAACCGGCTAGGACTGGCCATGTCGCCCCCTCATTACTGAGTGGGCCCAGTCTTATGTTTTGTGTACTATGGAGAAGGGCGTCTTTAAACCAACTATTATGCTCTTGGTATGTTAATGGTATTTCTGTCTCCTCGTAAGGACTGTATTCGTCTGGTGAATCACTCACATCATATTCGTGAAATACCCGTGTAGAATCATCTGCAGAATGGAATTTAACCCAGGAGTAAAATACCTCTGTTCTAAATGCTTTGTGTGCCTCTACCACGAAGTTAACCTCCCCACCATCTAAGGTGAGGCCATGTTGTAGTAATTTTTGAGTAACTGCATATCTGCAGTTCTCAGATATATTTTGTGCCATATTTTGAGAATGAAGTATTACAGAATTCGACTAACACAGTGGGAACAATATCCTTTCAAGCTTGATTTTACCAACGGCCAATACATAAGCTATACCTACTCTGCCGAAGAGGAGGTTTCCCTACCACCACGGATGTCTCTGGGTTAAAAAGATGTGTGGGGATCTCTGAGGAAGCACAATAAGGCTGCTCAGTCGATCTATACATAATAAGAAACCAACGTTTGAGGCGCAAACTCGTGTAGTTTCCACCCATCAGTAGGAACTGACGTTTGGGGGCAACATAAACTTAGGATGGTGCCAGACTGATTCCATGCACCCCGCAGGATATTTGGTCCCTCGGACCAGCTAGCTCACAGTGCCACCATTATCCCCCAAATCTAAACAGGGGCGAACAGTTCTGGCAACCACTGAACATGACAACTCTGTTCCCTCAGGAACCGTGGTGACAGACTTCCAACTTTTCGCTTAGTCGCTCATGCTCTCTTTTGCTCAGAGAAATATACAAAGAATGCACAGAGGGGCGTTTTCAATATTTATTGAACCGTAGTGATTCTTGCGTAGAATATATGGGCTGCGATGATTAATAGACAGAAACAGACAAAAGTTATACTGAATGTCAGAACGGTGAACAAAATGATTAGCTTGACCATTTTGTAGACACAACTTATATATGCATACATATATAACAGTACAGCTGTGTAGCGCACTCCTACAATAGAAACCCTAACCTACGTGTCTAGGGTGCAGATATATGTTTTGCCAAGAAGCCCTCTCCTGGATGATCTAACCCCATGTTACCTGATGGGTAAGAGTGTAAGACCCCGTCTTGGTCACAAACTGGACACCCCTCACGGAGATGTCGGTCAGCTGTTAGGTGAAAGCTTCAGCATGCAGGAACCCCTCGAAGTCAGCAGAAGTATCTCCTCTGATTAGGTCATGAAACAAAACGTTATATATAGAAAATGGTATCCTTGCCTTAGGCTGAGATTGTGATTGGCCTGCCACGTAATAACAAACCCATTCCTCTCACGCACGTGAGGGCCCTGTCCCTAATGTCAAGGCAGTGTGATAGTGTGCTCACAAAGTGTTCCGTGTCAGCAAGGCCAATGTTTTCATGAAACTAGTCCAAGAGTTATGACCACAAATGTGTGCCAAAGGTTGATGCGACTAAGAGAAGGCAACTTTAGGAAAAGGACCGTGTGCATGTAAAAATGGCACTAATTCCTAGGGGGCCTAACTCTGGTACATGACCGGACTTAAAGGAGGGGGTGCGCAGGGCCTCCTGGGGCTAATAAATGCCCTGGGGACCACCACCTCCCTGGGGCTAAATTAAATATGAGGGGGAAGGGAGGGGAGGTCGCGCAGTACACCGGGCCCAGGGGACACCACCTCCCCGGGGCCAAAGTAACTTTAAAAGTGGGAGGGGGCCATTCGGCCCCCTCCCGGGCCGTTCTCTGCCCCGGGGCCCGCCATCTCCCTGGGGTAGGACCTACTAAATGAAAGGAGAAGGGCCAAATATCGCCCTGGGTACCTCCACCCCCCAGGGCCAGCTCCTGCTATGTCCCGGGCGGCCTACCCCTGAGACATAGCTGTTTGCTGTGGTTTGACGGGAGCTTTAACTGCACCCGCCAAGCCACAGCAAACGCCCTGCTTCCAGCAGACGAGAGCAATGAAAGGGAGGGGGGGGGAGCGATGCTGGCCCCTCCCCCATTTGTAAATGGCTTGTCCCGGGGTATGGGTCCCCAGGGCCAAAATCGGCACGGGGCCGGGGCTGTGGGATGGGGTCCCCTGGGTCAAAATTGGCCTGCATAGGCGGGTCCCCATGGCCTCCCTCCTCTATTATAATTTTTTTTTTTATTATTATAAAAAGGCTGGGCCCCGGGGGATGGGATCCCTGGGGCCTGGGGAAGGGGGCCACGTGGCTCCCCTCCCTTAATGAAATTTAAAAAAAAGGTTTGGTCCTGGGGAAAGATGCCAGAGGCCCGCCCCCTTTTTCAACCACTCCGCAAAGGGTCCTCCTGGCGCACAAGTTGTTGGGGTGTTGGGGGAGGAAGTCCCCTTGGCTGGTGAGGGTCCTTGGGGGCCAACAACCCCTCCTGCTACCTCCAGTAAGTCTCACACAGCGGAATAGCGGAGAGGTGATCCAAGGCCCACCCTGTGCTTCACCACTATGCAAACACTCCTCCTGGCTCACTATTGTTTAGTCCCCTTAGATGCTGATGGTCCTTGGGGGGCCAACAACCCCTCCTCTTACCTCCTGTAAGTCCCACACAGTGGGATTGCTGAGAGCTTGTGAGAGGCCCTCCCCCTTTCTCTGCCACTCTGCAAACGCTCCTCCTGGCGCACTACTGGTTGGGGGATGAAGTCCCCTTGGCTCCTTGGGGCCAACCACCCCTCCTGCTACCTCCAGTAAGTCCTACACAGCGGAATTGCTGAGAGGTGCTCTGAGGCACGCTTCCTTTCTCCACCACTCTCCAAACACGCCTCCTGGCGCACTACTGGTTGGGGGATGAATTCCCATTAGATGCAACCCCTCCGGTTACCTCCAGTAAGTCCCACACAGCAGGATTGCTGAGAGCTCGTGGGAGACCCCCTCCCCCTTTCTCCACCACTCTGCAAACGCGCCTAGTAATTAAAAAACCATAGAAATTCACTTTAAAAAACTAAGGTTACAGGGACGTTATAGTTAGGAAATAGAATTTAAAAAACCTTAGCAATTCACTAAAAAAAAACAAAGGTTCACGCTTTCACTAGTTCCCACTGCCTGGCATGAGGGATATCTGATCACTCCCCTATCCTCACGACTTTTGGCATAAAACGGGCCAGACGCCCCGGCTCTATAATTATACAGCTGTGGGCGCTAAAGATACCACACATCAAAGAGTCTCTCCTAAAGGATACTGACTACTACTTTGCGGAAAATGTGGGGTCAGTCGACTCGGCAGTGACGCTATGGGGAGCGTTTGAAGCTGTTATAAAGGGCAGGGCGCTGGCATTAACGGTGGGACATAGGACTGAGCGCTCCAGGAGGGTGGTTGAAATGGAGGCGGACATATTGGCCATGGAGGAGGTTGTCGCGCGTGCCCCCGACCCCACTACTCAACATAACTTAAAAATCAAGAGACAGGATTATAGACAACTCCTTTTAGAAGAGGCCACGATGCGTTCCCTATCTACCCGTCATCGGATCTATGAGCAAGGTGAACGTACAGGCAAACTCCTGGCGTGGCTGGAACGCAAGGAGCAGGCCGTGCGATGGGTCCATGCGATAGCCAGCCCCGATGGTGCACTTCTCACTGACCCTCAACGAATTGCTGACACCTTTGCAGCTCATTTTGAGGAGGTTTATAAGGTTTCGGAGACATCTCAAGCCCCGCTGTCGGCCGATCTTGCCACCATCAACGCGGTGAGCCTTTCCCCACAGGATAGGGATTCCTTGGAGGTGGACATTACTGAGACGGAGATTCAAAAGGCCATACAAGATGTCCACTCCGGCAAAGCGATGGGTCCAAATGGACTTCCCGTTGAGCTCTTTAAACCCATGGCAGCAAAACTAGCTCCCCCTTTGTTGAGTCTATATATGGAATGCTTTGAGTTGGGACTCCTCCCAGCCGATATCCGTACTGCCGCTATAGTAGTCGTCCATAAACCAAACAAGCCAGCAGAAGACTGTAACTCATACCGCCCTATCTCCCTTCTTACCGTCGAAACTAAGATCCTGGCTAAGCTCCTGGCCAACCGACTCCTTCCTTATATCACCGGACTGATTCACCCAGACCAGTCCGGATTCATGCCGGGAAGAAACACGGCTAGAAATCTGCGAAGGGTGAATGGGGCCCTGGGCAGACTTAGTACCGTCCAGGAAGATGCGATCCTATTATCCTTAGATGCCACCATGGCATTTAACACCATTGACTGGGATTTTCTCTTTGCTGTGTTGACGCGCATGGGGTTTGGACCCAAGGTGATCAGATGGATTAGGCTATTGTATGCACAACCCACAGCGCACCACACCGTCAACAATCACCGCTCCGCCACTTTTCCCCTCCGACGGGGCACGAGGCAGGGTTGCCCGTTGTCTCCGCTTCTCTTCGCCCTGGTATTAGAGCCACTGGCCGTTTGGATCAGGGGAGATCCAGGAATACGGGGACTTAAATGGACAATAGACCATGAGGACCGCATCTCGCTATACGCGGATGATATTCTTCTTTATTTGGCCTCTCCAGCACGCTCTCTGCGGCGGGTACTCCACATATTCCACATATTCGGTGCACACTCAGGATACCGGATAAATTGGTCCAAATCTCAGATGTACGTATTATGGGGCGAACCCCCATCCAATCCACAGGGCTATGAGATTCCGGTGGCATCCCAGGGTTTTTCGTTACCTGGGCGTTTTTGTCACCCCAGATGTTGACCTCTTCTTTGAACGGAACCTGCTGGGGCCTCTTCAACGTTTAAAATCAGACGCCCAACACTGGCGATCTCTCCCTCTCACTCTCCTGGGACGTGCGTCCCTGTTTAAGATGCTCGCGCTTCCGCGCTTTCTCTATGCGCTACAGAATGCTCCCAACCCTATCCCAGACTCCTATTTTTCCCAAATTGATGGCGTTATACGGGGACTATTGTGGGAAGACCGCCCGCCACGAATTGCTATGAACAAACTCACCATGGGATGGTACGATGGGGGCATAGGGTTGCCAGACATACAACTCTATTATCAAGCTTCCCAACTGACTGCAATCAATAGATGGGTGTTTGGCCCACATGACGATCCCAATTTCCGCACAGATCACTGGCTCATGGGGCAGGGTGGCTATAATAGGGCATTATATACCAATCCCCGTAAACTTAACTTGACTGGCCCCACGGCCCGTACGGTTGAGGTTTGGCATGGAGTCATGAGAAAACTGGGTTGGCATAACCGTCTGACTAAGGTAACTCCTCTTTGGGAACCGGATATACTGGGTCGACTCAGCAAATGCCCCGGATTTGATAAATGGGACACTATTGGGATCTCCACAGTCGGGGATATGTGGGTGAAAGGGAAGCTGGCCACATTTGCTGACCTCCAGGCAAAGTACCAACTGACACATTCGGAGACCTTTAGATATCTACAGATCAGTCACGCTATTTCGGCTGCCCTGCTAAAAGGGATCCCTCTCCCTGACTCTTCCCCCCTGGAAGACCGGTTGTTATTAGACCTCATGGACCGCAAGGCCATCTCGCTCACTTATAAGAAATTGGTGAATAACCGTGCTGATCCGATGCAGAAATTACGTATAGGCTGGGAGATGGACCTGGGAAGTATAGATGACGAAGACTGGAGAGATGCGCTGGCCTCTCCCAGAGAAGTAGCCATTCCCATGCGACTAAGGCTCATCCAGCTGAAAATCCTTCACCGGGTCTACTTTGATGCTAAGCTCTTGTTTAGACTGGGTAGGCGACCTGACCTGCTCTGTCTCCGACACTGTAATCAAACTGGCACCTTTGTACACATACTATGGGAATGCCCACAAATTCAGCATTATTGGGAAAAGGTGACTCGTCAAATTGAAAGGACATGTGACAAGCCCCTGAAGCCATCTCCCCAACTCTGCCTCCTTAATATGTGGGCGGCTACTGACCTCTCCCAGGCGGAGCAGGCGTGGGCCTCGATGGGCTGGATCATCGCAAAACGCAACATCGCACAGAAATGGGGGGTGGACACGATCCCACTTTTAAGTGATTGGGCAAAGCGCATGGACAGTGCAATGATTGCAGAGAAGGCGGTGTTCAAGGGACGAGGATGCCCCAGGAAATGGGATCATAAATGGGGAAAGTGGAATAAATACAGAGGTGACATTTGCATCTCCCCTACTGTGAAGCTGCGGCGTGAAAGGCGAACATTGATGGCCCAGCTAACAGACGAAGTTGAGTCCTCCCCACCGGCAAGCTAGAAGAGATTTGTCCGCTTGACCTTATCATTTCATCTTATCACTGTATGTAGTTCCTTGGTTTTGTGAGGTATCACACAGATGATTGGGCTCTGACCAGAGGCAGCGAAATGATGTAATTTTTGCTCAATATTATATGGAATGATGCCAGTTTCTTGTTTTGGGAACTCCAATACGGTTATGAAAATGCTATGTACCGATGCAATTTTGTTGCAAATAAAAAGTTATTAAAAAAAACAAAGGTTACAGGGACGTTATAGTTGGTCTCAGATTTCACTCGTACAAACCCATTGAAATTCAGCAGTTATAGTTACCTGAGCTAGCTATAACTTACACCCCCACAATGCACTGCTTATGACCTCACAAATTGCATCACTCATGACATGGTCAGTGACATCACTGATGACATCTCAAATTACATCACTGATGATATCTCAAACGGCATCACTGATGACATCAAGTGGGTGTAAGTGTTTTTAAGAGTATTCGTTTTTCTGACCTCTGTTTTGCCTTTTCTGCTCGTTTTTCTGCCCTCTGTTTTGTCTTTTTCTGCTCATTTTCTCCCTCTTCGTGCCGTTTCCTGAAGATCTGTCGTAGGGGGAGCTGGCACGACTGAGACCTCGCAACCCAGTGCCCAGATACCCCCAGGGGTGAAAGTACAAATGCCGATTGATTGGTTGAGTTGTTCCCAAGGGCATTAGAAAGAAACTGGGTTATTTTGAACATTCCAGATGAGATTTGGTTAACATTCCCTTTCGTAGTGAAAGCTGGGGCTCTGAGAACCTAATGTTCTTGCCGGTTTCAGGAACCGAAAGAAATCTACATTCGCATTGATTCAATTAGTCTTTATGGGCCTTGGGAGCAAGTTAATTTTTTTGTGAGTCTGTAGAATGAGTAGTAGTTTATGTTCTTATGGTGGCACATTGCATCCTGATCAGTTTTGGGTTGTCACTGATATTATCAACTCATGTTATTTTCCTCTTTCTCTGTTCTATAGGTGGATACACTAGGCTGCAGGGCGGGCGTTGGAGTGACAGCCGTGCGCTGAGCTGTGTAGAGCGCTTTGACACCTTCAGCCAGTACTGGACCACTGTATCTTCTCTCCACCAGGCCCGCAGTGGGCTTGGCGTGACTTCGCTGGAAGGACTCATCTATGCCATTGGAGGTAAAGGATGTTTATGGTCCTCATCCCCGTAATACCTTTTTCCAATAACCATTTTCCCTGTGTGTGAGAGGACCGCTGTCCCTCCTGCACAAACACTAGTACTAAGGGGAAGTAGGCATTTCAGCATGTTAAGAAGACATGAAATATTCATTTTATAAGCTTGTTATAGCATATGGATTTTTTCCACCAAAAATGTGTTTCAAATTGATTTAGAGAGAGAAGTTTATTTTAAACAAGGGGGAATGCTTTGTAAAGATTCTTACATTATCTTCTAGCTCATATGTTAGGTTGGCAGCTTATAAGACATAGCACTTTCCTCAGCTTGCTGAAAACAAGAAAGGAATACTGTTAATTTCTGTTTCTTGCATTCATTCTGATTGTAAAAGTGTGTTGAAGGGAAATGGCATGTATAGTAAAAGCAGTGAAAATTAATTTTTGTTGGTTGTATTCATACTAACTCCATTTTAAACAGTGTAGGTGGGAAATGTAGTGTTGGTAAGAAGAAAGAACACTTATATTTTGCTCAGCTGATTTCATCCATCCTTGTAAGCAGTTATCCCCAAACTGTGGCTTCTGATGTGCAAGTAGTCCTTCTGTGTATAAGGTACTGGCTCCTTCTGGCTGAAAAGGATGTCACACCTACAGAGTTAAGCAGCTTGGGCTGACACACGCCTTGGGAACTGGTTGTAGAGACTGCTCCATTTCTGTTAGTATGTGTTTGTCTCTTCCTTGCATAATGCCAGAAGATAAGGGGAAGAGGAGTCAGTTTGCTGGGTACTGCGATAGGAATCTAATGACCCTGGTTAATTCATATTGAAGATCCCCCAAATGTGAGCATTATTTTGAATTTATATGTTCTCCTCTGCTCAGTGCTTGAAGCCCCCATTAAGGATTGTCACAGTCTTGTCTTTAATATTTTGCCTCTTACTGAAAAAATGTTTCTCATGAAGTGTGCCTCTCTTCCTGTGTGTCGGGCATGGCCATTGAGTAGACGTAAAGCAGGGCAGTAAACAGAGGTGGCTGAAAAAAGTCTAACAGTAGTATGACGTAAATATGCAGTACCATTTGCACACACCAAGCGAGCAAAGAGGCCAATCCTTATTGCTTCTATCTTGTCTGGAGGAGGGGAATTGTTGTATTTTCCTCTCCAGAAAATGTATGTAACAATGGGACCACTAAATGTATGTTAGAACATGATTTCTACCTAAACATGCTAAAAGGACACTATTTTAGAATGGTCAGTCATTATGCAGTTCAGTTCCTTCATTGTGTGCCAAGCAAGCCTGACACTCATCATGGGTGTGTGGGGTCTACCCTCTCCAAAAAACCTTTAAAAACTGGAGCACAGCCTTTGTCAATACCTGATCAGGAGGCCGCAGGGCAATTAGGGACTGCTGGACCATAACCGTGGGGTTTAGGGTAATTTGCCTATTATGTTCTGGGGTCCGTCCTACTATGACTTTGCACACTGCACCACGTACAGTCCTTCCACACTTAACTCGGGTAATGAGGCGAGTAATTAAAATCCTCTCAGGAAGATAATGTGGGTGCATAAAGACTCTGAACTCACACAGACAAAATAATTTATTGGATAGTGTTCTTTAATCTCAAATGCTACACACTTTAACAGGGGTTCAGCTACGGGGCTCTACATAGTTCCACTATGGGGCTCTAGCAAGGTTGTACAGGAATCTCACCCCAGACGATGAAAAAGATCATAGGTGGGGATCGGGCACAAATGTGAGCTCACAGTTGTGCTGTGTGATCAACTACTCTGAGTCCAAGTCAGCCTTTCAGTTTATACATTCAGGCTTTGTGTTATCTTGGTTGGCTGCATATAGGGCAAGAGTTGGTGACGCTCCCTTTGTGGTCACACACTCTGAGCCTCAGCTGGTGAATATGGGATTGAGGGTAGTGGCCCTGCCTCTCAGATTTTGACAGGTCATGCAGGACAGCAGGGCATGCCTCTGCAGTGGTCACCCATCTTCGGCAATCATGGCCTCCAGGCAGATGGTTGTCCTCCACTATGACAGTGTTGTCTGACTTCGTAGGGCTCGCAGCAGGTCAAGGGCAGCGGCAGAACAGTTCCCTCGGGTCACACTGCAGTGATGCCTGTGATGCCAGACAGGCACGCTGTTTCTTGGGGTTGATGATACTTCACGCAGTTTGCCACATAAACCATCCGGGGATGCCAGGAAACTCCTCATAGTTCAGGGCGGTGCCAGTTTCAGTCCTGTTAGCAAGTCGGTTCTTCTAGATGCCCCCATGGCTGAGCTGCTCCTGAAGTGCGAAGCGCAATCCTTTGCTGTCTAAGCAGGGAGGGAAGCTGCTAGGCATATCCACAGCTCTGCAGCAAGTTGTGCAGACTTCAGATGTTGTATTCTCACCGCTGGGACACTGGCTGTCAAACACACTGCAGCCCTGAAACACAGCATCCCCTCAAGTACTCTGTAGAGCTCTCCCTTCATCGATCAAAAAATAATTTGGAACCAGAACAAAGTGGGATGAATTGGGTCCCTCCTTTATACTGATTTTCCACACTGGATGTTTATCCACTGTCCATAGTCAAAGAAAAGGTTCTGGGGTGGTTCTTTTTAAAATTTCAGTTTCTGGCTGCAGTGGAGACCGTCTTTGTAATAGGTGATTTCTCTCACAACATGGCGATGATGCTGGCTTCATGCAGAAGTACACAAAATATGCACAAAGTGAAGTGTGAAACCTCTACACCTGGCTGCAATCAGCATTCCTGAACTACCACTTGGGGAGAGACAAAAGTAGTAGGCCATGCCTAGAAACCTTCCTCCTTCCAAAACCTTACACTAACTCTAACCACCATTCCCCCATCATCACCATTAACCAAAGGGCACTGCTCAGGAAGGACTATTAGGCAATCCCCTGCTAAAACGTCCTCATAGAATTTCTCAAGGCAGCCCTGTCTCCTTCGTCATATAGGTCTGTTGCTAGGGCTCCTCCTTTCAGCCTCAGGAAAGCAGGCGATAAATGCCAAGTTTCTGGGGAAGCTGTATTCCAACCTCCATCTTGTGCCATGTAAAACCAGGGTCCATGCATAATGGATCCTGCTGGTTGTGGCCACCATACGTTCCCAACAACACGATGTCCTGCTGCCATCAGGATTTCAATACTAGAGTCTGGGTGTCACATATAAGAACAACTTTCTATCTGAGGGCCTGTTGGCATAACACTGACTAAACTGGGTCTAAAAGGTATGTTTAGCACTAAAAGATGGTGCGCTGCCAACTACCCAGGACATGGACAGTAGTGTTATGTCAAGCTAGGGTGTGCTTGGTGCATCCCTCCCCTGCTGTTCCTGTGCCCTACACACTCCTGTCTCCCCAGGCTACATTATGCCTGGCCCCGCACTGCTTACAAAACCAAGGTCAAAGAAAGGGCCCCAACCCTGCAGGCACCAGAGACATTATGCAGCAGTATGAGCTAAGCTCTTCTCCCTGACTGCCCTGCCTGAGACCTGGAAACATCAGACCCATTTCTGTACTGCCCTGCAGCTGTCCACCTTTCCACCTCTCCTCCTTCAGCCCCCCTGACCCTGAAGCCCCAAGATCTCTGGATATCTAGGATTGACTATCTGCTCCAGTTTAGCCTGTTATCTGCATGTTATAACTTACATGAAAGGATATTTGGCTGAATATTTCCTGAGGTTCTCTCTTACTACAAACTAGCACTCTGGCCCAAGAGACACTGCATCTGGTGTTACCAATGACTCTACTGGCCCACACCTGCCTGTCACCAGACCATGACCCTGCGGGGCCCTGCACGTGCTGAAGGGACCAAGAAGAGAAACAAAATAACTTGCATTTTATTGATCTTAAATTGCAAGCAATTGATTTTGCAGAATGTCCCCAGTTTAAGGACTGGCTCCACTTTAGCAAATAAGATGGTTGCATTCTAATCTTCAATGAATGCAATTTCTTCTGGTTGATGTTTCACCTGCACACCAGCCGGGGGGCCCTGGGCTCACCAGGAAGCTACAGAAACAAGAACCTGGGGATCAGGGGTGGAGGGCTTTGGGCCCTCTGTTATATCTACCACTGTTCGTGCACCTACATGACTTAAAGATTTCAGATTGTATTCGGGTGTTTATTTCAAGGTACTAAGGTCGCTCTGAGGGTTTGGTCGTAGTTCTTGCTTTTTTTTAATGGGTTTTATGTATTGTGTCGGAGCTTAACTGGTCTAACTAAAAATGGTAGTATTCTTGTGGGTGGAAGGTGGAAACTTCTAGTCTGTAGGTAACCTGGGCAGTCTGTGGGTGTGCACTATATGCAAGTCAACATTTTTTTCATCAGTATAATGAACGTCTCCACACTGTCTGTTACTTCCACCCCTTAGCCTCCCCTCCCCCCCCCCCCCAACTCAGACACAGACATAAACACCCCCCACCCCCAGTGGTGGTAAAGGTTCCGCCCTAGAAAATGCCCAATATACAAAGCAACCTGGACTTCAAAATACAGGGTTCTTTCACTCGCTTATTTCTCAGTGTATCACACCTGACCCTGCACAAAATCCCCAAATTACATTTCCCATATTGGCGATACTGGGCAAACCCACAGCAGAGAACAATAATGCCGAACTACATCATATTCAACGAACCTCCGTTGTTCTCGTACCGAAGAGGAAAAAACCTTTTGGACCACCTGGTACACGCCATCACATGGCCTAAGACTAACACGAGGGATGAATCTGTTAGGGGCCCATGGGGTCTTCCACCTCTACTTGGACACTACAAATGCCAAAGATGCTCAGCATGTTCCACTTCACTTAACACAAAATGCTTTGAACACAATGGACAGAAACATCAACTGAGATCCCTCACCAACTGCAGATCCCAGAATGTCATCTACTCAATACGCTGTCCATGCAATCTCTTATACATCGGCCAGACCACACAAATGGTCAAAGACAGAATCATACAACACCGCAGTCGTATAAGGTGCGGTGTGTTGACAGCGCCCCTGGTCGCACACATCAAAGAACATAATCACAATGACACTGACTTTACCTGGATGGTTATTGACCAACCGTCCATACCGATCAGAGGGGGCGATATCCAGAGGCTCCTGAACAGATGCGAATGCCGCTGGATAGCTCGCTGCAACACCATCGAACTTGGCTTGAACACTTTGGACGAATGGAATACCACACTAACATAAGTCATCCTCAAGCCTACTTGCTCTGCTTGCCCTTACGGAGTGCTTTTTCCATCTAGCCCTCCTTTTACTAATCTGTACCTACCCTTCCTTAATCACCTCCATACGTCTGTACCCAACTAATCCATTTCCAGACGGTTGATCCCAGTTTAACCAATTGATTCATCTCCTTTACATTGTTTATATTATGCCAATTAAATGAATTGCATCCAGTACACAGTTTATAATTAAATGAATCACATTCAATACCCTGCTCCGACCAAATTTCTTGTGTACCACACTAGTAACTTCTGTATTAGTCTGGTGCACCTCTGAGGGGTCCAAACTGTCATTTCTTCTTGTAAAAAAAACCCTCCATTTACTTCTGTGTTATTTTGGTGCACCTCTGAGTGGTCCTGCTCACACCGCCTCTGATTGGTTGACGGACTAACTCTGTATATAATAATTTTTGTATTCATTCCGTATATTCAGTACCTACCTGTATTGCCATGGTTTATGTCCTCCTAATTTTTTGGAAACTGGTTTCGTGTACCTCCTAAGTCGGTCTTCCTTTTTCCATCTCTAAACTATCCTTTACCCTAGCCGATATGCCAACGCGTGCACTAGTCTTTCTCAACTGACTTGCACCACGTGACCTGCCGCGCGCTCTTAACCGCGACTGTC
Source organism: Calotriton arnoldi (assembly GCA_963921515.1). Classification (NCBI taxonomy): domain Eukaryota; kingdom Metazoa; phylum Chordata; class Amphibia; order Caudata; family Salamandridae; genus Calotriton; species Calotriton arnoldi. Next base: position 1,713,116 of record CAWUFW010001334.1, on the reverse strand, counting down.
GCGAGACGCACTATCTGAGCCTGATTACTGCCGGCCTGCTGATTTCTCGCCCATGCTGACTGCTCCAAGTAAGTGCCCCCGCATTTGATACTGCCTTCATAAGCTCCTTGTCCCCCGGGACCCTGTCCCTCTTGCTAATTGTCCTCGACGGACCGCCCTTCACGCGCCCGTTTCTTTACTTCTCCAGTCCCATAGCCTACTTCTTAGGAGCCGCGCACAACCTTCACGCGTGTGCCTCCCCCTCTCCTATGTGGTCATACTCCACGCAGTTACTGGGAATCACGCCTACTTCTCCTTGTTACCCGAGTGGTAGGGACACCGCCCCATTCAGACTCCACGAAGGGACTAGGATTCATGCCGGCTTCTCCTTGTCACCCGGTTGTTACCCGGTTGTTACGGACATTGTTCTCCTCCCAGCCTGTTCCCTTACATGGCCCTCCCGCTTTCCCGCTTCCATGCTTACACGCTACTTCGCCTGTAGACCGGATGCCTCACACGCACCTCCTTGCTCCCGCAATCCATCCACGCACCTTCCCCTCACCCGGCTGTCACGGCTGCCCAGCCTTAATCCCATACCCCCGCATTCCCGCTTCAACTCATCCAAGGAGCTTCCCCCTAGTCTGGCTGTCCCGTACACACAGCCGTTCTCGTGTCAGCAATCCTCCACGCCTTTCTTCACCCCTGATCATTCCCCTGACTCCACCGACATGCACGGCCCGGTCCTCCCTTAGCCCCCCATACATGACCTCTCCGCCCCCATTGAGGACACCTGCTCATCAGTCTTTCCTCCACAGGTAATACTACCAGCAGCTTCTTGGTTTTCGCAATTGGAGCAATGCCTCGCACCTAATTCTTGGACCCCTTCTGACATCCCTTTGAGTAAGTTTGTAAGTCCTGTCCTTCCCCTTACACCCCTCTCCTCCCCAACGCGACTTAATTCTCCTTTCCTTCTCTCTGCGCTTAGGTTTATCCACAGGTCCTACTCTCATTCACCTTGGACCTTGCCTTATATCATAATTCTGAATCTTGAGTAAGTTGCCTTCCTGCATTGGGACTAGCGCTCTGGTTTACATTTTTCTCCTCTGAGCCTAGTCACGCGGTAATGGTCTGCAGCGCCCATTATATGTTTTCTACCCCTTCCCTTCCCCTGTTTTGGGCTCAAATTTAAGCAACGCTCTTACTATGCCCTACCTATCCTTCTTGGTCCACCAAAATGAACGAATCGATATAGAAATGTATGTACCCTTCCATCCACAGCACTGCAATATAAATAACCGTAACCTGGTCCTGATGATCGCCTAACACTTCTACAGGCCGAAACGCCGTCGACTTCCACAGCGGAACTCCTGGCGCCCCCCTTCACGGATACCCCATTCGATTATTTTTGTATTTTGTACCATTAACTGTTAGGGTATCCTAAATATGTAGAGAATTTTTTCACATTTGTTTCATGTTGCGCCCGTCACTATCGCTGTACATACCACGTCACGTGTCACTTGCGCCGTCACAATCCTTCACAAGCACTTGGGCACAGTATCTTGTAGGTTACATGCCATTCAATGTAACGCAGTGCTACCGTTCCATGTGCTTGTACATATGAATTTTAATATGTCAAACATGTATATTTATTGAAATACAATTTATTTCACAAGAGAATGTCTCCCTGGTTTTCTCCCCTTTGGATTTAATTCTCAGTAATTAATTGTGCCACATGTATTTGACCTTTAAATAACACCCCTGCTTGAGACACTGTTGTCTGTTACAGATTACTGCCCTAGTCTCCTTGGGGTATATGGGCTACCTCCTGTAGTCTGATACTGTGAACTACATCTTGAGTCGCAGCAAGCAAGACCCTGCCATTTCTAGCCTAGGGCCTAACATTATGGACACACGTGACGATCCTTAATAGGAACACCAAAACACAGATTTCAAAATAGTGCAAACAAATGTGGTCTTCAAAATGGATAAATATAACTTACAAGATGTTTAATTTCTCACATAAACTCCAGCTTCTCCAAATCTTCCACCCCGTTCCCAAACTGTCGTGCGCTCTGCGAGGAACACTCAAACGAGCAGAAATGGGCCCTCCTCCCCTTGTGTGCGGAGATGACTGTGAAACTGGTTATTCAGCCTTCTGATCCCTGCAGGCACAGACATCCTATCCTGTCTCGACAAGGACACCCATTATTATGAAAAGATGTACACAATGGGGCTTTTGGCACTTGGCGAACTCTGTTCGTCAGATAATTGCTTTATGGACAGCTGAACTCAGCAAACTGTCATTAACATGTTGGTTTTTGCTCTTCTTACCAACCCTAAATTTTGTCTTTAACATACAGTAAAATGAATTTCAACACAGAAATAAGTGTTTGCCAAGTTTACTAAACATATATTTTCTATTCCCTCATTGATGCATTGATTCTGATCGTACTAGATGAACATAAATGAATCTGTTGTTCTTACCTGCTTTTATCAAATTTGTGTTTATCTTTCTCAGACTCAACGTAAGTAGATCGCCCTTCTCTATACAGGAAGAATGTAATTGATCTTTTCAATAAACTACCTGCGGAAAGGCTCTTTATGGTTTTTCAAGTGAACAAACTATGATCTAACCTATTAAAAGCTATCATAAGTGTCAATCATTACTTTGTTTTTATGCCTTTTTCCTTTAAACTGTATTCAAAACAGAGAAGCTACATCTATTTTAAGAGAGGGTTTTTTTATTTCCTAGAAAAGTGTTTTCCATTCTTGCAAGAGAGGCCCAATGGCTTTTTCTTCTCATTTGAGCTGATCATTCTGAATTAAGTTAGATCACTCTTCTTTTGAGGTGGTTTGGGCTTGTGAGCAGGATTTTAGGTTTCAAGGTTTCATTTTTGGGCCAGTCACTGGATAACTGAGACGCCCTATAGGCTGTTTAGGTTATCTCCTTCTTGTTTAAGCTATCTTGTTTTTGAGCCTGCCTGTGTCTTGCTGAGCCTTTGCCGAGCTTGCTAAGCTGTCCTCTGTTTCCAAGCTTATTTCTTTGTCGATGATCTTTTGTCTTCTGCTTCCCTAAAGGTGAAAAGGATTCCATGATCTTCGACTGTGCCGAATGCTACGATCCTGTAACGAAGCAGTGGGCAGCTGTGGCATCTATGAATCACCCACGATGTGGACTCGGAGTGTGTTCTTGTTTTGGAGGCCTTTATGCACTGGGTAACATGGATGGTTCACTGTCCCAAAGAACTTTCTTACTCCTGAAGCCTATTTGGCACTCGTTTGTGTACCTAATTCTTTGTGTGATAAGCTTCAGTATGTGATAGTAGGTGTATCCTGACAATTAGGTGGCCTGGAGTAGACCTATCCCTCCTCTCCACTTTATCACAGTGGTGTAGCAAGTTCCAGGCCACTTTGGGGCATTTACTGCTGAAACCCCAGAAGTCTTATTCTGACCCTTTGGTTGGAACTAGTTTAGATGTTCATTTCCGGTATTCCACAGACTTGAATGTGCACATATTCCTGAGAAGTTTCACCACTTGAATCTGTGAGGATCTAAAGGCTCAATTATAGTGTCCATAAGAATGCAAAAACTAGCTGCAGTGGCAACCCTATTGTCCTAGCATGCCCATCTCATGTTGTTCGTGGTAATTAGCACTTTAATGGTGCACAATCTGGCATTAGTACAGCATTGCAACACCTTTGCGTAATCCGTGCCTTTCGGTGATCTATTTTTGGAGGTGTGTATTCAGTACGGGTTTTTTTTGTTTGTGGGTGAGACCAGGGGGCGGTACCAAATTGCTTACATTGTTCTTCAGTTGATAAGGTTGCATGCTGGGCAGTAAGTGTACATGTATAGAAAGTAGCTGATTACAGAAAGTACTATTAGATACCTTAATAGCCAGTTCATTAAATATTTGATGGTGCTGGATGTATGTTCCAAGGTATATCTTGCTGTGTGTTGTAGGGTAGTGTATAGCTTGTCTTAGTGGGCAGTTCTGTTGTATGTCCAACTGTATGTTTGTCTGCTGTGCTTCCTGAAGAGTTCCATCTAATCGTTCTGTGGCTGGTTGTGTTATTACTGAGCATTATTGGGCCCCATGGCATCTATTTAAGACATATCTGAGCTGAGTTGTGTGTCCACTCTGATGTTCTGTTATGGTTATTATTTCCAGCTGGTCATTCGTCAGTGTATTGCTTTTGTGGCTAGGTTCCACTACATACATCTTGAAAGCAAAGAAATAAAATTAACATTTAGGAGAAGTCCCTTATGTGCAGGGCAAGAAGCTGCCTCAGATACTTGTCCTGTATGTTTGACATCATAAGCCAGATGAGGCTTTTGTCTGTAATCACAGCAAACAAGCGGTCAACTCTAATTCATATTCCCCCATAGACTGGTTCAAATCGACACAGCACAATTGATGTGAGGGACGGGACCTTGAAAGTCCATTTGTCCCACTCTGTGTAACCACAAGTAATTTCTTATGAACTCTCAAATGATAACATTTCTCACCTCTCTACATTCAACGCAATGTTGGTTATTGGTAAACAGGCTATAAGTCCTTATATCCATATGTGATTGTATATACTAAGCAGAAGAGCTTTAATTTGTGAATTAAACAAAACGATTAAAGTTGTTACAATTACCCGAAGTGTAAGAAAGCAAAATCACACATCAGATCCATCAGAACTAGGAATGTCACTATTCACATGAAAGATGGTGAAATAACATCTAAATTTCAAAAGTAATATGTCTTTTTGGACTCTGATAGCTAATATTCAAGGAGAGCTGGGCACTAAATATGTGGATCATATTAAACTGCCTTCATTTTTGTAAGATATATAAACAAAAACAGTGGTTCTGTCGGGCATATTAACTATTTCTTTTTGAAAGAATTATTTCCTTTGTATATTATTCTGCAACCTTCATTAATGATATCAGAATTATTTACAAACCATGGAACAAATAGCAAAGAACACTGACGCAAATTGATGAGTATTCTGGTGTTTTATATAAATTAAAGCATTTATATATACTCATAGGTTTGAAAACAAGGCTGTCAAAACAAGGTGGAGCTTAAAGTGTTGTGTACTAAAGTGACATTTGTGCTCAGTGGTAGAACATGGTGCATATATTATGTACAGGGTGATTAAAACCACAGTATATACAAGGGAGGAGAAGGCCAGAGTATTACGACAAACACAATGACTCTGATGCTTGTACAAATTATTCAATCATTTGCACCCAGAGCCTCGATAGATCTGGACCGTAGGAGATCGTCGACGTTTCAACCCAAACAATGCTTAATTAAGAAGTCAAGGCGGGTCTTCATCAGGACAGGTGTGGGGGAGTAGGGGATGACAGCCTATGGATGAGGAAAGTATAAATCAAGGAGTGTTCCATGTGGGAAACCAATCATGGTAAGCCAGTTAAAGCTAAGATTAGGGTGACAGCACTCACCCTCAGTAAATCACAGAATCAATCGTGATTTGTAGGTCATCATTAAAGGCAAACAATCCCAGTTGTTCAATCTATAGGGGGGAACATATGAGTATTAGACAAATGTACCCCCTGGTTCCACCTATGGTTGCTGGACCACACATGTTAAAACTAAAAGGCCAGAGCGCCCAATCCCTCTGGAGAAAACTCACCAGCCGTGGTCTTGCTGCCGGCATGGGAGATCTAAAAGGAAGCGGGATAATGGATTTAGGTTGTGCCCGCTGTGCGTTAATAAGACATGGTTATCCATTCAAGGCATCCGCCGAACCCCATTCGGGGCTTACCTGATGTATACAAACGACTTTCTAGATGTGTTGGGAAGTTTCAATATAGGATGCAAAGCCAGGCGTGAGTCCTGAGTCAACGCTGCCGTCTCGTAGCCAGCCCCGGCATTAGTGAAAAGCTTAGATAAACGCTCAATCGCGCATGCGTGTGAGCGCATGTGACGCGATCGAGCCAGCAGCAGCTAAATGCCGATGGGCGGGTGGTTTACGGCGTAACTAAGCAACGCGAGGCGCGTCACTTTTCAGGAAGTAATTCAATAGTAGCAAGCGTCTACAGCCTGAGACGCTGGCATTGCATATTGCAGACATCGTGTTGATGCAGGTATCCTCGTATAGAGGCCATGACTAAAGAGCGATAAAGTCACCAACAAAAGAATTTAATGTAATTGCATGTACGATCAGTGCAAGAGAGAGGATCTCCATATTTTCACATATAGAGGCGGCCACAGCCTCATTTGCCACTAATCCAAGTGGTTAAAATTGCGGGCATAGTGTAAAAAATTGAGTGAATAATTATACAGTCATAAAATTAGTTCAACAGCCCAATTACATGCACAATCGGTGCAGGGTAATGTTCTCTTGTGTGTACCATTATAGGCAAGAATTAGTTAGACAACCCAATTACATGCACAATCGGTGTAGGGAATGATCTCTTGTGTGAACCATTTACGGCAAGAATTACACAGTGCCACACCAATTTGGAACAGTTTGTAGGTGGCACTTAAGGCACATACATAATCGACGTACAGTTAAGCATAATAGAGGACACACAGAGTACAGGCGGTTTTCATTTACATATCAACAAGAGTGAAATGAGCAATCTTTTATAACTGCCCCATCTGTCTAGAAGTTTCCTCAAGCTCGTTGAGTCCCTCAGTTACTGTGTTTAAAGAATGAATCCACCTACATTCTTTAAAATTCAGAGACTCAGATAAGGAACCACCTCTGGGGTGGGGGCAAAGTTTCTCCAGTACCCACCATCGTAGGCTCTCTGGGGGTGGTTATATGTAGTGAAGTGCTCAACCAACGGGGCTCCTTGTACCTTACACCTCACTCTGCTCATATGTTGCAATACTCTCGCTTTTACCTTCTGGGTAGTCTGCCCTACATACAGCATATTGCTCGGGCAGCGGATGGCATACACCACATTGATACTGTTGCAATTTGTGAATGGGGGCAGCTTGTGTGTTCTATTGTTGTGTGTGAAGGTGGATCCCTCAATGGTCCTAGGACACGCCTTACATCTGCCACATTTGTGATGTCCAATTATGGGTGGCAGGCCCAAATGGCCCTGAGATCAGGTGGCTTGGGTGGTTCAAGGTAAGCTTTGACCACATTGTCCTTAATATTCTTGCCTCTTTTGAAGGCAAATAACGGATCTTCTGTAGTGTTGAGTTCCGTAGCAACCAGATTCCAGTACTTTTTCACAATCTTTTTTATGTCATTACTTTTGGAATTAAACGTAGTCACGAAGACGATATTTTCAGTCCTTGCAGGTTTTTGTTTGACTTGTAGCAGCTGGTCACGTGGGCAGTAGCTACTCCCCCACACCTGTCCTGATGAAGACCCGCCTTGACTTCTTAATTAAGCATTGTTTGGGTTGAAACGTCGACTATCTCCTACGGTCCAGATCTATCGAGGCTCTGGGTGCAAATGATAGAATAATTTGTACAAGCATCAGAGTCATTGTGTTTGTCGTAATACTCTGGCCTTCTCCTCCCTTGTATATACTGTGGTTTTAATCACCCTGTACATAATATATGCACCATGTTCTACCACTGAGCACAAATGTCACTTTAGTACACAACACTTTAAGCTTCACCTTGTTTTGACAGCCTTGTTTACAAACCTATGAGTACATATAAATGCTTTAATTTATATAAAACACCAGAATACTCATCAATTTGCGTCAGTGTTCTTTGCTATTTGTTCCATGGTTTGTAAATATTTCTGATATCATTAATGAAGGTTGCAGAATAATATACAAAAGAAATAATTCTTTCAAAAGAAATAGTTAATATGCCCGACAGAACCACTGTTTTTGTTTATATATCCATACCCAGGCTCTGAGGGACACAGGGTCACCCCATTTTTGTTTAACTTCATTTTTGTAAGAAGCGGATAAAAGTTGAATAAGTCCTTAAAGTCTTATTCAAACAATCTTATCCTGGTCCTTATAGAACCAGTTGAGCATTTATCGACGTTGTTAAAAGTTACTGGTACTGTTGGAGAAGCTATCATAGTTATGATACATAAACAAGATGATACAGATTCCTTCCTTCCTTCCTTCCTTAACGTACAGAGTAAGATTTACTCCAAAATTCTGGCCAACAGACTAGAAAAATGATAACTTTAAAGACTCTTGCACATAGGATTCTTGAAAGCCTCAGATACAATACTATGGTACTTTACCCCAATATTAAAAAAGCTGAATACATTATCCCTCTACTAGTGCTATAGCTCTGGATGCATAGAAGGCTTTTGACAAAGTATCATGGATTTTTCCTTGTTCCGTGCTAGCCAAGACCATATTCGGAGATGCTTTTAACAAGATACTCGTGGTACGATATGATAATTTTGAGAGTCAGTCTGAGGCCTTTGACCCGGGACAGGGAGTAGACTGTGCTGCCTGCTCTCACCACTGCTTTATCTTTTGACAATGGGACCCCCGTTTGCCTCAATGAGAAAATCTGGCTCCATGTTGCGTATCCGTTAAGGTGAGCAATCTGTATGGCAAAGGCTTGTGCCAGTCTCACCCTAATATTTATGGCAGAAGCCAATACATCTATTCTTGTGTTACTTGACATCATTAATACATATATGCTCAGGACTTGGAATATAATCTTGATAAAGGCAAACCAGATGTTTGCGTGTTAAACCTGTTATGCTCCCCAGACATATTAGGAGACATGGACCTTTGTTGGCCTTTCTCCTATTTGAAATACCTAGGAATCTGGTTTACTGATGCTGTACACATCTGCAATTTACAATGAGAAAATAACAAAGATTAATATTTTTCCGGATTCCTGATCACACAAATACTTGACTTGGTGGGGAAGAATGACAACAGTCAAGATGATGGTCACATGCATCATTTACTACCTTTCCAGTGTGTTTCGGCCTGTCTAATGCCTTCTTCGAACCCATGGATGAATCTAATTTCATTTGAAAGGCAAAAAACCTGGTATCTCACTCCACAAACGGAGTCAAGAGGTCTTAATTAAGCAGACTTTTTCACATGTCAAACATCGTACTCAGTAGGGCAAGTAGTGCTCTGGTTCCCTTTAGTGAGTGTGAAACCCCTGGTCTGGCTGGAAATTGAAAAGTTTTTACTCCGTTAAGTCCAACATAATAAGTTTAAAAGTCTGTATTGCAAACATATCATACATAAAAATCCCAAGGCCATACTTCAACTTATGGAAAGGTATCTAACTGAATGTCACCATCCTCCATGATGTACGTATGGGGTAAAAAAAAAACTACAATTGATGAAATACAGCCTTCCTGGAGACACGGCATAACACTGGACAGTTCCTACTGGAGAAGAACCAAACTGATTTGTAAACCACTGTTCTATGTCTGGAGGTACATAATGAGCAAAAAACAGCATACTGGAATGAGGCCATAAACAATAATCAGTGGCTGAGATTAATTCAAGCACTCCCTTCATCATTTTCTAATTTAAAGAAATGTACACACAAGGCTGACATTATACTAATAAGGCTGCCTGGAGCCCATAACTGCCAATTGCCTTTGATGAATTACATAGAAACTTCTATGTATAAAACTTAGATTTCTAAATTTCTGAAAGCATGTATAACACATCAGTGACAATTTCCACAGTCAGCCATGCCAGAGGTCTTCCTAAAACGTGTTAAGCATGGCCATATGGTTTTTAAATTGAATAAAATACTTACACCAGCAAAGTGTCAATTCAAAAAATGCAACAAAAGTGGGGTATGATCTAAGAACAGAAAGTCACATATAATAGATGATGAACAATGAAAGGAGCATGGAATTTGCTATTTATAGCAACAGTTTCCCCCACTCTTACCCAAATTAGGTACCTGTGGTGTTCAAGGGTAATTTTTAACCTTGTCGCCGTTAAATAAGATAGTACTTCTACCAACTGTCGCCGTCTGGTGCTGACAAGAAGTGAGTGGTAATCTCCGTATTTGACCTATTAAGTGCAAATTAATCTGCCTCTTCAGGAAAAAGATATCCAAGGTTATCAAAGGGATGATTTTAATTGACATGACAGTGAACTCAGTTAACTCAATTAGTCTGTTTAGTGATGTATACCATTTATGACACACTCGACTTGGACCATAAGGATACCTTTCTCCTGGATTTATTTTTGACCAATTGTCTAAAAACAATACTAATTCGAAGAATGCCGATCATATATCTGCACATTCAGATGTCAACAACAGCAAGGGGCCTATGGACCAGATGCATATCTACAGAAAAGCAGCCACCACGAGTCCTGTCCTTTGACTCAAACCCCTCTGCAATATCTTCTCTTGAAATTACTCACCTTCAGCAGGTTCAATTAATGCATCTTTTATAGTCTTGTATATTTGTTATGTTAAAGTTCTGCAGTAATTCCAAGTCTTTTACTTTAGGGATAAACCGAATGATTTTTTCACCTCACCGTGACAGAATCCCCAAACCGCCCTGCAGACGCTTTTGTATGTCTCTCTTATTTACCAGTACCATTGTGAGATTTTCTACCAGCTCACTTTCATATTATGACAAAGGTTCTGCCTGGTTCAGTGAACGTGCCAAACTATTTATCATTGTGTAATCACTACAGTGGACAATTGTTCTGATTTGTATTTTTGAATAAGTTCAATAAGGATCGTTGAAATTATTTAAAAAAAGAAAACCTGTCCTTTTCGCACAATTGCAGTCACAGAAGGCTTCTTGCCCGCTGTACTTCTGTGGTGAGATATTATGATACTTCCATGGACGCACTTATGCTTCACAAGCCTACAGCTACCACGCATACTGAGAATACGCTCTGCTGCTAAAGAAGCACAATTGCAGTACAGTGGCCTTAAACGTCAAAGGCAAACACATGTGCAGAACTCAATCTTCATGTTCAGAAAAAAAACGTGCTGCTCTTTTATATCCCATCCTTCATGCTTCTTCCAGGAGCTTGGCTGGTCTGCTAGTGTAATCGCTTTCATCACTCCAGATTGAAATTCACATGTTTTCTATGTAGTTGCTGGTAGGATAAACCCAGTTTTATTTTCTCTCTGTCAGGTGGCTGGATAGGAGCAGAGATTGGAAACAGCATTGAGCGATTTGACCCTGTGGAGAATATCTGGCAGATCGTGGGCTCAATGGTCGTACCACGGTACTACTTTGGCTGTTGTGAAATGCAAGGTGGGTAAATGGAAGTTGTGAATTGCTTTGCCTATGGACCTGTTTGTAAGTATTGCCTGCCACTGGGTATTTTATGCCACTGGCCATTTTTTACAGATCAAATATCTTCACTGATGCCGATGATTAGTATATAGAGGCAGCTACTTCATGCCGGACATTAATTTAATAGCCTCTTTGAAAAGTGTGGGCTGTTAGACCAGGGGCGGCACCTCCATGTGGGTGGAGGAGTGTCGCCCCCACTGCTTTCTCGCAGTACAAGAAGCAAGAAACATAAAATGGTATTTATAATACCATTTTATATTTCTGCTTCTCGCACTGAGAGAAAGCAGAAGGGTTTGGTTGGGGGTGGGTGAATCTGCTCGAGGGCAGGGGAGGAGTGGCTAGCCCAATGGTGTGGGCCCTGACTGTTTGGTCAGCCCACTGGGGCCGACCAAACCAGTCATGCGCACTCTCTTTTCTCCATGTAGGCTGCATGCAGCCTAATTGGAGAAAATGGGCTCTCCATAGACGCCTGTGTGGTCGGCGTCCCAACCAATCACAATGCTGCCATTGCAGCGTTGTGATTGGCTTAGAGGAGGGAGGCTGCCTGCTTCCTGTTCCTGCGGAGGCAGGAAAGCAGGAGCAGACCCAGCAGTGAAGACCCGGGAAAGGTAAGTTTTTTAAAATTATTTAAACCCCCCCCACTCCCCCTTCCCTCGCGACCACTCCCCCTCCCCTCATCCCCCATGAGCCATGCCGGCCGCAACTGTGTTAGACCTATTTTTTAGCATGAACTGCTTTTATTCATGAGTGTGCACCTACCTTCGTCCACATCCATCAGGCCGACTAGGTGCTCATGATGATTTATAACTTACATATTTTTTGAATAAACAACCTTTCTCAACCCCCCTCCTCCCTCTCCTTACTCTATTAGTATTGTAATTAGTTTAATCATAGACAGATTTTTTAACTGGGTCGGGTTGTGTCATTCAAAAATGTTAAGTGGTATTCTCTTTAGCATTCTTTGTAGAAAAGGCCAAGATTGAGTGGGCACTGACACTCGTAGCCTTTGGCATTGAGATGCGATCAAGTGTGCACATACTGTACATGTACACCACATTAACCACCTGTGTGACTGAGTCCCCAATCAACCAGGCTGATGCACTGAAGCTCAGATAAACTGTTTTCAATCTGGAGTAGGGCCACAAGGCCAATGTAGCACATTTCAGATTCAACATCTTCACACACATTCATATTTCATTTCTGAAGAATCTCAATGTTGACATAGTTTACTGCTTTTAGATAAAGGTTAGTTTCAGTCAAGAAACCATTGTGAATGGGGTGACTGTGCTGTTAGCGAGATTGCAGTAGAGTGAATATGGAGGATTGAATACAGAGCGGGAATAGATGCTGCTCCCTCCTTCTGTATACTATTGGCAAATCCCTCAAAGGGAACCATAATGTAATGAGGACTGAGATACTCTAAACCTATCTTCAGGAAATGTTACTTTTGCAATGACTGGTACTCTGAGTACTTGGGCTCTCTCACATCACCATCTCATAAGAACTTTCATTCCCTGGTGGCAGGACTGGAGTGGATTTTGGTTGTAAGAAAGAAAGTCAGAAAATGCCAGGGTGAAAGAGAATGCATATGTCCAAGAAGACCTCAAACAAACATGTTGCAAGGGACAAGGATAAATTGGTATTCTTCTCTTGAGGAAGTAGCCAGAAAATAATGCACAAATGTTATTTAGTGGTCCTAATTTGCAATAAATATGCAGTCTCTATGAAAACCTATCGTTGCCTAAGTAACATCGGAGACTATGCACCTCAAAACAATTACTCGCATCTCTTGCGATAATAGAGGTCTTTAAAGTTTTAAACAGTGCTTTGATCCCATGCCATACCCGGCCATAACTCATTCACTGTCAGTGCTGTATTTGCACTCCCTAAACTACCACTGTTCCACCCATACCACTATACAATAAACAAAGATGATTCCCATCGCCCCCCACAACCCCGACTGTCTTGAAATCCTTCGCTACTGAAGCACGAAAAGCACTTTCTCGGATGAAATCAAAATGGTACCTCTTCCAGCTCCTGAAGAGTTGGAGAATGAGCTAACCAACTACAGGTTCATGAATTATTATTTTTATTTGAAGGTTGATACCAAAAGCAGCTCCCATCAAATTACAAGAATGGATGGAGACAAACCAAGGCGATCCAATTGTCTATTCTGCTTCCATGCACCATGGTGCAGCAATAAGACAGCTACCATGTAAGTCATAAATGAAACCCTACTCATTGCAGACAATGGCTACCCACGCTTCCTGCTCCTACTTGACCTCGGCTCCCTTCACACCATTGGCCATCAAGCTCTCGTCAAAGTCCTGCCAGCACAACCCACTGGGGACTCTCTCACACAGATTCTCATTTTGCTTACCTGACCAACAATTACTTGTCCTAAAGGGCACCTCTGAAACCCAGTGGCTGAAAGTGGTCTGAGGAATCTCACAGGATTCCATCCTTTGCCATTTGCTCTTCAGACTCCACTGGGAACTGTTTGGAGCTCTTCTTGCTCCCAGTTACTAAAGCACACAGCAACCAAATTTACTTGAGTCTCCATAATCAAGAAGAGAGACCACCCAAAGATGGCCTCTCTTATCACCCAAAAATTAGATTTCAGGTCTCGGGTTAATTGATTGTGCTCCTAGTGTTTCTGCTTCCTACCTAAGAATAGGCGGTTCCTCTGTGAAGAAAAGGAAGGGCCAATAATACCTGAGAATGGATCCACTGAGTAGAGAAATGTGATCAGAAAACAGTAACTCATAAGAGGAATGTAACTCTTCCACCCTCCTTCCATGTTGTCCTTCACTGATTAGTGCACGTGGGGCCCGATGTTTTTAATTTGTGGTGGGGTTGGTGATGAGTGATGCAATCCTTACAGAAAGAATACATAGTCACCCACATATCTTCTGTGCAACTTTTTCCTTGTTACAATACACGTTTGGAAATGTATTATTTATAAGGGTGCCTAATATACCTCCTTCACCAGGACAGTTTTCAGCCTGCTCAAATGTCTGCCACAATTGTCTCCAGCACCACCTCAGTCCGTGAGACTACAATTGGCTACATGATAATCAGGAAGAGCGGGAGTTTCCCAACTTGCCTCAGTATTCAGACCCTGAATGGGACCAGTACTTGCCATTACAACAATCCGGCCAGCATCGCATCCGACCGCTGAGTGTTGGATCTGATAAATTGCGGTCATGCATTAGAATTTGAAGAAAAGCCTCCAAAGATGCCACCGCTCAGAGTAAAACATCAACATCTATATCTGCATCTGTTACAGATGGAAATATACATCGTGCTAAGGATGGGAGCAACATAACTAGTTCCCAAAGCGCTACAGAACTTGGGGTTTTATTCTAATTTCTTGCCTATATGGAGGAAGACAGGAGAATGGAGATTAATATTAGATCTTTGGAGCCATCACTGACATTTAAAGAAACAAAAGTTTTTATGATAACACTGCAGGAAATTCTACAATTTCTAAGACACTAAGATTTCATGACATCTCTGGATCTACAGGATGCATACTTTCATATTCCTATTTATCCTACACATCAAAAATGTCAAAGATTCAAAGTAGCTAATCGTCATTATCAATTCAAAGTTCTCCCTTTTGGCCTCAAATCTGCTCCCAGAATCTTTACCAAATGCATGGCACCAGTAGATGCCCATCTCAGGAAAAAGGTTATCAAATGTTCCCTTATCTGGACGACTGGTTAGGCAAGGAATTCACCAGCAGCTGCAGAGGCTACAGCTGGCACTGTTACACTATTGAAAAAATGTGGCCTTGCATTAAACAAGGAGAAATCTTTTCAATATCCCTAACAAAAAATTAATTTCCTAGGGGCAGTTCCCGGTACAAAAGTAGGCAAAGCTTTCCAGACAGAAGAAAGATTGTCCCACTTAATAGTCATGGTGACACGTAAAGAAAAAACAACCACCAAGAGAATCTTCAAGTCCTTTTTAGGGATGATGTCACCCTGCAATCATTTGATCCCACACTGCCGGTTGCATATGAGGCCATTTCAAGAGACAGTGGAACTGCAGTGGCTGCAGAACACCAGTACGTTCGAAGACTGGATACGGATAACCCCCCCCTCTCCCTCCCTCCCAAAATGAAAAAGGCATTCACATGGTGGTTTCAACGCAAAAATACCGCAGTCGGAATGTCTGCAAAAGAAGATGCTTTTTGTAATGACCGCGGATGCTTAATTGGGTGTGCACTTACAAGACTTGCAAGGCCGTGGAAAAGGGAGCGGAAGAGAAACAAAGATGCATATCAATGTTCTGGAAATAAGAGCAATCTTATTCGGGCACCACTCTTTTCTCCATCAAATAAGAAACTTGCCAGCATTGATGAGAACTGACAATGCAACCAGCATATATTACAAACAAGGGGGAACACAAAAATGCATAAAAGTTATGGATCTGGGCGATACATCATATTCAAATAAAAGCAGACCATCTACCAGGACTGCCAAACCCCTGGGCAGCCAGAAACAGCAGAACAACAAAGAAATGTCAAGAATTGGTACTGATCTAGTTCCAGCTGTGGAAAATAATAAGGGAGTTATGCTGAATAATCTTCATAGCTCCATCTTGGCCAAGGCAATATTGGTTCATAGATTTGCTTCTCCTATCAGAACAGCAACAAATACTATTAGAACCAACAAAGAGTTTACTGTCTCACACAGTGGGAAAAATCTTTAGCTAGATCCTCCTTTCTCAGTTTGTCAGCCTGGCTCCTGAATTCAGCGAATTCCATTTATTAGAAATCCCACAGGAATGTAAAGAAATACTTTCAAAAGCCAAAGCAGGATCCACAAACGAAACATGTGCCACAAAATTGAAATGTTTTTGTAACTGGTGTTTGCAGAACAGACTAAATCCATTATCTGCCTTGCCTCAACAAATATTACCATATCTGCTACATCCGGCAAATTCATGACTTAGTCGTGCTTCAGTTGGAGTCCGTCTAGCTGCTATTTCTCTTTTTAAAAGAACATGGATTCAACAGTCTCTTTGGTCTGACAGACTTATAAAGTAGTTTCTCAAAGGCTTCTTCAGGACATTTCCTCCAATAAACCGTCCTCCTGCATTATGGAAGCTTAATACAGTACTGGCTCAACTAATGAAGGAACAATTTGAACCCTATCACAAAGAAGACCTGAAATATATCTCATGGAAAGTAGTGCTTTTGTTAGCTCTCACATAAGCCAGAAGGATAGGAGAGGTCCAAGCCTTTACAATAAAAGAGCATTTCCTTCAGTTTGGAGAGGATGACGATATCCACGAACTAATCCGCGCCTTATCTTGAAAGTACCTTCGGATTTTCATTTGAATGAACCAGTAGTTCTCAAGACTTTTTTTCCCCCAAATTCAATTACTGCAGCTGAAAGAGCACTCCACTCTTTAGATATTGGAAGATATCTAAAAGTTTACATCGAGAAAATCAAGCGAATCAGATCAGTTACTCATAGCATACAGTGACCCTCTTAAAGGTTAACCTCTATCAAAGCATTGTATAGCTTGCTGGGTTTTTTTCAACAATCTTGTTCTGCCATAAAGAAGCAGGTCATCCGTTACAAGGAACTGTTCAGCCTTATTCTTCAAGAAGTGTATCTACATCAGCAGCACTCTTTGCTGGGGTATCTAATGTTGAGAAATGCAGAACAGCGACCTAGGAAAACAGACATACATTTACGCATCACTACTGCCTAGACACAGCGTAAGGGAAGAATGTGGCAGTAGGTCAAGTAATCCTGCGACACTTATTCCAGTAAGGTTAGACTTATTTCACCTTGGTTTCCCTCCTACCACTTTTAATACTTGTTTTTTTAATTTTGAAAAAAACTTTATTTTGCATTTATTATGTCAAAAAAACATAAGTCAATTAATTTCCTCAAATACAGTTGCTATTCTGTGTGTCTAGTATTCCAGAAAATGAAAGTCAATACAAAGTAAGGGCAGTACATATACCAAGTCTGTGAGCTAACATTACTGTATATTTATCAAGTTCTCACTTGGTGATTACAGCTCCTGCATTCAATAAACACCCCCCAGACATTCATGTTTCCCGTTCTCCCTGGTACTTTTAATGCTTATTAACAGTTGACTGCTTGCTATTCTGATTCAGGCATGTGAATCTATGAAAGATCTAATACTGTAGAAAAAAAGTTACTTATCTGTAACTGAAGTTCTCCAGTATTGTATCTTTCATAGATTCACATGCGAGCCACCCTCCTCCCAACTCAGACAAAAAAGAGGAAAGATGACTACTATACTCCAGTGTGCTGAAATCTAAACTTGCTAGCCTGGGTGAGGAGAGGGGAATGCTGTGCTTTGCTGTGATTGGCTGAGTTTGGGTGTTTTCTAAAGAAGTGGATAGGCTACAGTTGTGACTGTTAAAGCTATCTAGGTGTATGTTTAACATTGTACTGCTTACTATATATGCTGTTAGACTCCCAGCTCGACGACTGGGATGATTCAGGCATGTAAATCAATGAAAAATACCAGTTCTGTAGAATTTCAGTTACAGGTAAGTAACTTTTTGTCTTTTCCTTCTTTGCTTAAAGAAAAATCAATAAATCATAGAAATGTAGTTCAAGGCAAGAATTAGATCAAAATGCCAGTGTTGTACTTCTACAAACGTGGGAGACCCATTTGGGCTGAGATGAACAGCGGTGTGGACACAACCTCAACTATTCTCTTCCACACAACTCCATCCAAGCAACTCGTAAATAATCTTATCTTTGTGATTGCTGGTTGTTCATTTTGCAAGTACTAGAGTTGACGGCATTTTTACCTGATAGGGCTACGTTCAAGATGACTAGGAGTCTCAGAGTCCTTGTACAAGTAATATTAGCTCTCTGCCAGGAACGTTTTTAATTGGGCAACATTAGTTTGCTCTTGACGCTCGTGCCCTTTCAGGATGTGAGATGATGAAACAATGTATTTATAGCTCTTTAAAGTGCTTGTAGTTTGGGTTCCAATCCTTTTTTAATGACACAATCCCTCCTGTTTTTTCAGGCTTGATTTATGTCATTGGAGGAATCAGCAATGAGGGAATGGAGCTCCGCGCATGTGACGTGTACAACCCAATCTCCAAGCGTTGGACAGCACTTCCACCGATGGAGGCCCGTAGAGCATACCTTGGGGTGGCGGCTCTCAATGACTGTATCTACGCTGTAGGTGGATGGAATGAGCGAGAGGATGCTCTCAACAGCGTGGAAAAATATTCAGTGGAGGAGGTAGGAAGTGCTACTGAGATTATGTGCTTAAGACTTACCAAACTCTAAACTGTATATGCTGGACTTGCTCAGCACTGCAACCAGTAGAATTTTCCATGCAAATTACTCTGTTTTTAGACAGCCCTAATAAAGGCAATATACCATTTATTCCATTGGCATTTAGTTACACCAGTACAGTCCTTATATTAGCTCTTGAACAGAAACATCTTAATATGTAGATTGCATAGGTCTCGCTTCTCCATCATGTAATCTAAATATCTATCCTTGTGCAGCATCACAAAGCACCTGCATGTAGAAAATCTGCCCCTCTTATTTTCTAAGCAAAGTGTCATTAACAATAACTGGATTGTCATTCAGGATTGGTAACATACTGGAATGAATCCGCAGTACAGATTTCATCCTTGCTGTTCCCTTTTGTGATAGAAAAAGTGGTCTAGTGCAAGGGAATGGAGCCGATTACATAACTGCTTGAAACACCTCATGGGGAAACGTATCCTTTAAAAGGGCTAACAGCTTCACTGCACCACAATGCACAGCACTAGCAGTTGAACACTCATTTAATTTTTTGCCATCTGTGTGTTACCTCGCCATGCCCTGAGCTCTGCCTTTTTCCACATTCCTGATAGGAACAATGGTGTCTTTTCAAAATATTCTGCTTTTATTAGACACTGCTGAGTGTCAGCTCGCTTTTTCAATAGTTCTTTTTGTTTTTATTTACCTTTTATTTGAGGGGGGCTTCTCCATGTCTTTAGCTTTTGTGAAGTCCTTGCATTGGGAGGGATTAGACAGAGAAGTACTTTCATGCTATCCCTCTCATGCACCTGTTAGACTCTAATGATGGTGAGCAGTGCTATATTTTTCAAAATTGGCCTGAGGCCTGTGAAGGCCTTCAAGAGCATCTGACTATTTGAAATACTAAAGGATGCCCAGAGGCGCTCTACTTCTGAAGTGGGCTAGTTATCATAGCCTAGGTGAGAGGCAACTCTAATCTGAGCCATCAAGAGGCCTTCAAGAGGGAGATTAGAAAAACAACCCCAGAAACTTTGAGTCCCGAATAACACATAGCTTATAAATGTAAAAAAAAGAAAGGGCACAGGCTGACTTTGGTAAGAGAGCTAGATCTATCTTTGGTTTATGTGCTGGTTTGATGTGTGTTCAGGTCTAACTATAGTTTCTTTGTGTTCCTCTTCAAATAGGAAAAGTGGGTTGAAGTTGCGGCCATGAAGCTGCCCCGTGCTGGAGTTTCCGTGGTGGCAGTCAATGGTTTTCTCTATGCCGCTGGGGGCCGGGCTTCCAGTCAGGATTTCTCAGCTCCAGTCACTTCGGATTCTGTTGAAGTTTACAACCCACACACTGACTCATGGACTGAAATTGGCAACCTTATCACTAGCCGATGTGAAGGAGGCGTGGCTGTACTATGAACCTCTTTAGGAACGCATCTTCTGATTTCTCATGAGCTGCATTTGAACACTGCCACATAGACATGCAGCTGCTGAGCACACTGCTGCATGGAGCAATGGAGTTTGTGCTCCAACACGTACTCGCTCTATGTTGTGAAGTAGCTCTTGGGACTCCATGGTTCAGCACACAAGCTTTAGGAGGCCATGGTGTGACAACTTAGCCTATGAGATGACTATTCTAGCAGACTGCTTCTTTAGATGACATACTGCGACACTTTGGCACCATGAGAAATAGTCCAGCAATACAAACACATTTGCAGAGGCAGTGTCGCCATATTAGTCTGTTCTGAGAAGCCATGATGCTGTGAACTTGGAGGTGTATGTGGGGGAAAGTAAAGTCCAAGGGATGATACAGAGAGAATAAGCTTATGGTTTGCGATGGACCAACAACCTGTTCTGCTGAACACCCAGCCATTAACACCCATTCCTGGCCTGTGGAAAAAAACATGGTGCCTTGTCTCTACCTTCCATCCCAAGGAGTACTCCTATGTATAACAATTGTGCATGCGGCTAGCCGTGAAACGATTCTGAGTCTTTTTCTGGGTAGGTTAGTCACAAATTCACCATTCATCCAGCAGTAGTGTACACCAACATAGTGCTACTCGCCAAAAAAGCGCTTCAACACCTCATCAGAGGTAAGCAAGCATTCTATAAATGCAAACCTTTTTCCCTCTTCTATCCCTCCGCTACCTTTCTCTATCCGACTGAATAACACATCCTACCACTCAAACTACTTTCATATTTCACTATACTGATTTTCAACACTAATCCTTTATGGGTTCTGGAGTAGCGTGCTACTCGCCAATAAAGCGCTTCAACACCCCATCAGGGTTACAAGCGCTACATAAATGCAAACCTTTTCCCTTTTCTACCCCTCCCCAACCCTTCTCAATCCAAATAACTGACTAACATATCCATCACTCAAATTACTTTCATATTTCACTATACTAATTCAACACTAATCCTTATGGGTTCCAGAGTAGCGTGCTACTCACCAAAAAAAGCACTTCAAACCCCATCATGGGTAGCATGCGCTATATAAATACAAACCTCTTTCCCTCTTCTATCCTGCCGCTACCCTTCTCTATCCAAATAACTGAATAACGTATCCACCACTCAAATTACTTCATATTTCACTATACTAATTTTCAACACTAATCCTTTATGGGTTCTGGAGTAGCGTGCTACTCGCCAGAAAAGCCCTTCAACACCCCTTCAGGGGTAACCAGCACTATATGAATGCAAACCTTTCTCCCCGTTCTATCCCTCCGCTATCCTTCTCACTCCAAATAACTGACTAATATCCACCACTCAAATTACTTTCATATTTCACCATACTAATTCACCACTAATCCTTTATGGGTTTCCGGAGTAGCGTGCTACTGCCCAAAAAAAAAAAAGGCGCTTCAACACCCCATCAGGGGTAACAAGCGCTATATAAATACAAACCTTTTTTCCTCTTCTATCCTTCCGAATCCAAATAACTGACGAACCTATCCACCACTTTAATTACTTTCATATTTCACTATACTAATTCAATACTAATCCTTTATGGGTCCCGGAGTAGCGTGCTACTCGCCGAAAAAGTGATTCGACGCCTCGTCAGGGGTAGTAAGCGCTATATAAATGCAATTACAATACAATTACAATTCACATCTTAATGTACAGATCAGCACAAAAAGGAATATTGGAAGGCTGACCCATGGTTTTCAAATGTAGATCACTAGTTCTCAGAGCGGTCCTTTGGTAAACAGAACTTTAGCAGCTCACCTGCTTGCTCCTTCCCCCATCTCGTGGCAAGATGTCAAACGTCTTTCAAAAATAAATGTCTTCTTCAGATTCCTAATCTTTAAATTAGCTTCAGGACAAGAGGAAGTGCCTTTAAAAAGCAAAAACATTTTACAACATTTCAGAGAATGAATAGGAAAGAGCGGACTTTGCATCTGTCGCAGGTGGCTCTCATGATGCTTTTAAGTGAAGTAGGAATCTTACTTAATTGTTCCCACTCCTCAGAGCTGTGATTTCTGAACACATCTTCTTTTGGGAGACTTCTGATATGAATATTTATTGTTCCTCTTGTAATATTTTACCTCCATTAGTAATTTCCTTGTTTTGGTGTTGAGCATTTTAACAATATTTTATATTTTTTCTGGTTCTCTGGGTCCTTGAATCCATGGCACTCAGTTCAGTCTCCTATTTAAAGTGTGACCGGAGGATGGCCAATCTGGATAGGCGTTCCAAATATGATCTGTCCATCATTCACAAATAATCCTGCTGATTGCGGATATTGCAGGAGCATGAAGATCTCAAGTAGCAGAGGTTGACCGTGCTAGCCCGACTTCAAGAAAAAGATTCCTAGATCAGGTAAATGAGCAGCAGCAACCTAAGCCTCCAGTTGTGACCAGTCCTGTCCAGAGTAGATTTGAGGTATCGGAGTTATTATCCACCCTCATATAAGACCTCTTCTGATTTGTTCATGCATTATTCTGTTCTCAAAAAGCTAATAACGCCCTTCCAGAGAACTTGTAAAAGAAGAGGGCTTTGAGATAACTCATTAAAGCATCTACATAATGGGAGTTGCATAGCAGCACTAGACCTATGTGGAATGCTCTCCATCCCATCAGAATAGGACACAGGCTTTAGCTGAGATTTACAGCAGGTCGACTTGGCCAGCACAAAGTTCATCTTTGCTTTGTGTTACAGACAAAAGTCTTGGAGGCACAGAAAGGCACGCTCTTCACCTAAAGGTTGCATTGTATTGTATAGGTGTTTAATTAGCACTTTACACATGCCTTGTGAGGCCTAAAGCTCGTTCTCTGGATAATATTAACTTGCATTTTCTTCCCAATTGAACATCTCCACATGGTCCTGTGGAGCTTACTCAACAAATGGGATCAAATACCGCACCACTGGGAAAATGAGATTTCCATTTTGATGGTTCTTGGCAGCGTCTTACTGGTGAGCTCAGGAGTCCATTTGATCCCCACCCAGATAGGGGAGTTTGTCTCGAGAGATTTCCCAGAGCTCAGTGCCACCAGCCTGACTTGTCATCCTGTTCTGGTCATCACATGAAATTCTCCTCTAATTTAACTTATTCTATCACGAACCATGGCGATGGATCTAATTCCAAAGAATATCCAGGACAATCCAGCCCCAAATCCACATACTAAGCAACCACATTTCCGAAGCATCGCAACGGGAGCGTCATCCTAAAATAATACATTGCTTTTCTGAGGCCTGCCCGCATACATTTGTATGCCTTAAGTGAGAACAAAAAAGTCCAAACTTTGCCTTCAGGCATCCACTGCTGGGTAAATGCTCTCCAGAAAACCTCTAAATAATTTTTTTATTTTTATTACTTTCCACTACCCCTGAATTTCAAGGCAGTCCTGTTGACGGTCATCTTGGCCTAATGTGCAGTAAACAGATTTTGATCAGAGGTCTGTTTGTGAATTCCTACATCAAATTACGAACAGAAAAGGCAATCTATGAAAAGATCAAGATCACACATGTCCCACCATCTTGCATCTTACAGCTTGGCTCATAAGGATCTTCTGGAACTTAGCTCTGCGGTCATTGCTAAAGGCTTTGACCCGCTTTGCATCTAGTTAAAACCTAGTTACAATACCCTTCTTCACAATAAGTCAACTATAATTTTGAAAATCAGTTGAAAAGGTATTCCATGCTAGAGCATAGGCAGGCCATGTCTTGTGAAATCAACCTCAAACAATGGTTAAGACTGAATTTAAACGTCTTCAATCTTTTATAATGGTCATAATGTCTGTGCAAACTCTATTCTTTGAAGAACCATACACTGTCTTTCACAGTGCTTAAGTGATCAAGCAAAGACACCCATTCTTAGTAAAGTAATTTTGGAATTCTAATCTGAATCTCAAAACGTCTTTTTTCTCAAATTCCTAGTCTCCAATAGGGCAAGCTTCACATATGCTGAATGCTAAAAGTGTGCAGAAATGCTATTTGCACAAAACAAATTCCAGTTAAAGTTTTGACAATCTATGTTCCTATTCGCAGATGGTGGTTGTTTTCCAAATAGGCCGTCCCTCCATGGATCTTTGTTTGCACAGGTTTATGCAACCAGGAAGCAGGAAGTAAATAGAACTCTACTGGGCTAACAGCCAGGTGTAAAGCAGTAACCAAAGCGCATTTGGAGTAATGGGCAACAATCTGAGGCTTGCCATTCAGTCTATTTGAAGTGTAGTCACGCCATTTGTAAACTATTCTGTTCTGACTTTAACACCTGAAAGCATTCCTAAGTAGGAAAGCACTTTTAAGAGAAATCTCTTAAAGCAACCAACAGAGCTCACACCAGCGTCTTTGAAACGTGAATTATTGTTCTCTTGTCTTTTCGAAGCATACGAGTGAAAAGAGGATACCTTGATGGAGAACCAAACTATCTTGTGCAATAGTATCACAAGTGAAGCACCCACCTCCCTGAGCGCGGACAATGGTGATATAATTAAATAAACTAGTGTGGCTGCTGTGGAGTTGACCATAAGGACCCATTTTGAGGGCACTGCTAAAAAATGTCTCTGTGTCTGAAACGTTAATAAGTATATTTGTAATTTCTAAAAGCCGGTTTTGGGGTGGTGACTTGGCAGCAGGTGAGGATTCAAACCTTATGAATCTGGAGAGCATACCCCCGCTGGAAAACTACGGATGCAGATTATTAACGTTTCTATGTAGTCACTGTTGTCAGGAGTGTCTTTTTTAGCAATATAACCTGATAATGTTGACAAACATTAGTTAAGAATAAGTTACCTGGATGAAAGGACTTTTCTTCCTTTTTTATGTGCAACTGTGGTAATCTATGCCCCAGTCAGTATCTGCCTGGAGGCAGGACGGATTTCATAGTTCATGAATACGAGTGTCATTTGATGCTGGAGAAAAAGAAACCTTAGAGGGCATTCATCCGATCAACGAATGATAGTCCCCGTCCTTGACACAGTTATTGCCATTACCTCCAGGGTCAGACTGATTGTAGGACTCTGTATCAGCAAGCAGTAACCTCACAACATTTCTAGCTTCCGTGTAGAGCCCACAGCACACTAATATGCTGCTTGGTTGAGATGCACTGGGCACAGTAGACCTTCAGGCTGTATTTCAATTGTGTTTCTTTCAGTATGGCTACCATGCCACCAGGGCTGTACGTCTGACCCTGCAATCCATGTAATCTACTGAATGGCGTGTGATGTTTCTTGCTCCCTTTTCCTTGGCAGAGACAGGGTGTAGTCTGGATGGCTCACATCAAAGTTACTGGACTTTCAAAATACACAAAGATGCTGTCACATACATCTTGCAAGAACAAGTAATGTGAGTTATAATGTATACGTTCACTTGGCAACATCCGGTCATTGGTAGAATATTCAGTTGAACCCACACAGTGCTTGAGCCTCTACATCAGAAGACCTTTCGGATCATGAAGCGGAGGTGGCAGGTACCAGCACTTGGTGTGGAAATACTGATTCAGCAATGAAATCATGGCCAATGGAAGAAGACTGGATTAGCTGTCATCCTTTATAATTTTATTTGTATAAAAACACAGCACTAGTGCTAAACCTGCCGAAGTATGCAATTCAAAGAGTTGGAACTATCTGAAGCGATTTGGATAACATTCTCTAGTTCTTATCAACTGCATATTTGAGTTGCCTGATTTGGTTTGTTCTGGTCTCTAAAGATTTAGTTTTTGCTTTGCATCATAGTATGTAGTTGCAGAGAGTGGGGAGAGGGATGTGGCATCTTGTTTTGTACTAGGGCATATGGCATGCTTTGTACTCGCCATTTCCCCTTCACTTATGAAGCCACAGCTCTTGTCTGTATTGTGGGGAGGGGTATGACAATGTTGTCTAAACTGGAGAGAGAAAGAGAGAGAGAGTTAAACCTTCCTTTTTAGGTCTCGCCTAGCGAACGCAGCGCATGCGCTGCTTCGCCTTGGCGAGACTATTGTTGTCGGTTTGGTGCGCGAAGGGAGACTAACCATGTGCGCGCACGGACAGGCGATGTGCACGCGCATGGCGTCTCCTCTCTGCCTCACACGCTCCCACTGCGCGCTCACACGCTCCCACCGCGCGCTTGATTCAGCTTTTAGTTTCACTGCACGCTGCAACTATACAAGGCAGACACGCGCTTGTTGCATCGTGCTTTCGCTTTCACTGAAAGCGCGATGCAAATATAAACAGCGCTATGGCGAGCGCTTGTTCTGCCGAGGCAGCACTTTCAGCACAATGCGTGCCTGCCGGGACAGGAGATGTGCACGCGCGTCCGCTTTGGCCGTGCTTGTTTTATGTATGCAGGTTCTGGGGTTGGCTTTCCCTCGCCCCTCGCCCTGCACTCTGCAGTCTGCCTATTGGATAGACAAGGAGATGTTGATTTATCGTGCTGGTTTTGTGGCAGCGCTCTCACCCCGCAATCTGTATTTTGAAGTTCTCTCTATTGGCTAGCCTGTTGCTTCTCAGTCCCTCGGAAGCAGCTGCAGATGGCGCACAGCTCTCTGTGGTGAGCAGTCAGCATCTTTACACTCAGACACACTCGGTGTGTTTGGCCTGCTGGCGTTGGAGACCCGTCCTCTGCGGCAACCACCCTGGTGCTTTGCTGGTATCTCCACTGCTCCCCAGGGCTGCAGCAAACTCCTGTGTCCCTTCCAGGAGCTGTGATAGCACTGGGGCCCGCAGGACTGACCGTCCGTTCCAGGGTGTGCCCGCCAACCGCAAAGAGAGGTCCTGGTGCATGCGGGGTGTCGGTACTTTCATCCTCGGCTACGGGACCTCTCTGGAGCGGGCACCTCCTCTGGGGAGCCCCCGCGGCGCTGGACTTCTCTGAAGCTGAGGGATCGTGCAGCTCCACCGGTCTGTCGTGGACCCCACTGCACGGGGCCCCAGGGCATTACACATGTCGAGAGCTGAGAGCGTGTGGACAGAGCAGAGCATCGCATCACTGCAGGGCTCGGGACATGTACACTATTCTCGGTTGGTCACTACTACTCCGCTCTGGAGTAGGCACCACAGCACGGATTCACGTTGGTGCACTGTCCTTATTGTGAAACTAGTGTACTGCATCAGTCTGCAGTGGACACTAGTGCACCGATCTGCAGTGGACACTAGTGCACCGATCTGCAGTGGACACTAGTGCACCGATCTACAGTGGACACTCCTGCACCAGAGCCATGGTGCTGCACAGCTCTGGAGTAGGCACCAGAGCACGGATTCACGTTGGTGCACTGTCCTTATGGTGAAACTAGTGTACGAGAATCGGGGTGCTGCATCGATCTTCAGTGGACACTAGTGCACTGATCTGCAGTGGACACTAGTGCACCGGTGCCAGGGTACTAAAATGCTCCGTGGTGGGCATTAGTGCGCGGAAGCCACGTGCAGCACTACTTTGGGGTGGACACTAGAGCACGGAGTGATGTTGCTGCACTGCTCTGAAGCGGACATTTGTGCACCGGAACAGGGTGCCGGAGTGTTCTGGGGTGGATACTTGTGCACAGGAGCTATGGTGCTGATTCGTGTGTGGTAGGAATTAGTGCACGGACGACGCATACAGCATTACCGTGTGGCTGACATTAGTGCACCGGACCAGGGTGCCGAACTGGTCTGGGGTGGATACGTGTGCACGGGAACCAGGGTGCTGACAGCTGTGCGCTGGGCATTATTGCACGGGGTCCAGGGCGACGAACTGCCGTGTTCACTAGTGCAAGTGAGGCAGCGTCCTGTACCAGTTTCGGGTGAGCACTGGTGCGCGGGAGCCAGGGTGTTGCTCCACTCTGGGGTGAGCACCAGTGCACGGGAACCTAGGAGCTGCACCGTCCTGGTTGGATACTCGTGCACAGAAAACGGAGGTGTCGGTCTTCCATCGGCTGTGCTGTTTACTCGTATTTCCTGTCTGTACTGTAGTGAGAAGAGGGTCAGCGGAGTAAAGTGACACGGACAGTACCACAAGTTTAGACCTCCCTGAACGTTAAGAAAAGGCTCTGTGGCGTTAAGTCGGTGAAGGGTGACATTTTCACACCGTCCGGAAATACCGCTTGGTACCGTTACCGGTGGTGCAGCCGTGTAATAGGTGAAAGCAGAAGGGGGTGGGGGGGGGTGTTATTAACAGTACTATTTTCTGTACAACTACAGAAGGTCCGTCGGCGTTAAATTGGTAAATGATGACAATGTCTGTTTTCTAAGTAAATACCGCTCTGCGCCGTTATCGCGGGACTAGCGGTGCGTGTACCGCAGTGTAAATGACCAGAAGATCAGAGGTGTGAGGGCGATAAAGGGTGATATTAACAGCGCTGTTTGCTTATACCGCTCTGTACAGGGACAGGGGGATCAGCGGCGTGAAGGTGTAGCAGAGTGATATCAATTACACTGTTTCCTTATACTACTATTTCCAGTCTCCCTCCGTGACAGGACTCCGAGGGGTCATCGCCTCAGGCTCGTCCTGCCCGTGTTGACACTTGAGGTATGCCGGTTGTGAAATATGAGAGGGCTGTGTTATTTGCGTCTCCATCTCCGTGTCGGCGATGCGTTCTGTGCTCTCCAGGTTTTGTGAAGCATTGTGAAGGAGCTCACTGGCTATCACAGCCCCCCCATCCCCAACCCTGGGGGACGTGGGGGGCATATTTACCACCCGTGGTTCTGTTCTCATGCAGCACTGCCCCTTTTTAACCTCTGGAACGGGAATTTTCACCCACGGCCCCCTACAGACCCACCCCGCCCCCAGCCCT
Organism: Calotriton arnoldi; assembly: GCA_963921515.1. Lineage (NCBI taxonomy): Eukaryota > Metazoa > Chordata > Amphibia > Caudata > Salamandridae > Calotriton > Calotriton arnoldi. Next base: position 1,684,473 of record CAWUFW010001334.1, on the reverse strand, counting down.
CCTCACACTTCATGAATAATTTTCACCTCGTTAGGGCGCTTTACGTTTACCCTCCCACCACACTAATGCATTTAAACCCATTTGCTGCTGCAGATGTAGGACACGGTATAAGTGTTTATATCGGCGTGTCCGGTCAGTTTTACAGCACAGTAATTGATGTGCCTTTGATCTGCTTGCTGCTGAAAGAAGTTACAAGGGCATTGCCTCTTGGAGCCCCACACACAGCATAAAGGCCGGGTTTTTGCCATAGGGTATAGGGAGTATAGGAACACATTAGTCTACGAAATATTGCCTCCTCTCCACATTTTACGATCATTGTTTTTTGCTTTATCAAAACAACTCAGGAGCCTGTCAAAATGCAGTTACAATTTAAAATACTTTACAGCATCACTGACTCTAAATTAATCCCTTATTAATTCACAAGGCAGCCTTGGACATTAATCCTCACTGTCTCGTGTCAATCACTGCTTGCAGTCGGCTATAAATTGCTAAATTGAGATAACAACAACCTTCCTGTGTGCTCCTCCGTGTGTTTGAATTTGTCTCGGTATAAGTGTTTTTCCTTAAAGTGCCTATCTGTGTGTCTTTGCAAGTTTGTGGCTTTGTGCGTCAGTGTGTGTGTGTCTCTTTGGGTGCCTGCTTTTGTGTGAAAGTGCTTCTGTGGGTAGATTTGTAAGTGTCTTTCTAAATTAGTCTGTGTGCATGTGTCTGCCTGTGTATGCCTATGTGTGTTTGTAGGTGCACCAAATTGTAAACTTGCTATCACCTGTTTCCTGTTTGTAATCTGTAGACAATATCTCAAATGGCACATGTGGTTACGCTGTTAATTTAGACACATTAGTTTATGAAATTATGTAAGCAGAGTGATAGAGTTAAAGACATGTTCCCATATTTAAGTAAAGCCCCCCCCCCTCTTTGCTAACCCTGAGACTCCATGTAATGTTACACATGTTCTGCTGAGTCTATTTGTGGCTGTTTTATTACCAGAATGGTATGCTTTTCTAAATTTTTTACTTTTGAAATACGTAAGTAGTGGAGGTACTGATCCTAACAAAAAGCAGAGAAAACAAGCATTTGCAATGCAATAGGTCTCGCATTTGCAAGAGTTTAAGCTATTGGCATTGTAAATGACAATGCCTTTTATTTATGTTTTAAAAACCAACACATAAATAAAAGGCATTGTCATTTACAATGCCAAGAGCTCAAACTCTCGCAAATGCGAGACCTATTGCATTGCAAATGCTTGTTTACTTTTTCTCCTCCCAAAACCACTAGTTCCTTTACATAGTTTGTGGTATCTGGTCTTCCAGTGAGATTTGGTGTCTGCTTGCATGGGGCTGGGATAGCTGCAGTGTCCACTGTTTGATTTTGAGAAGGAGATCTGGGGGATATATCCTGCGTTCCCACACTTTGAAATATCCACATCCCTAGTATTTCTGCATCAGTGATGGACTGGTGCGGGGGAGTCAAGTACATATACCAATACCATCTCACCCTTGCAAGACCCTTGCACTCTCCATATGCAACAACGCCACTCAATTCTGCAGGCTGCACATCTTCTACCACCCCCCAGGTATGAATGACACCTTCACTGACCACCTCATGGAAATCATTACAGCCAAGGTTTCCCCCAATTCTAATGACATTTTCCTCAGTGACTTCAATCTGCACTGGAACAACCTCAAGGACCCTCAGGTCAACCCCATCAAAGACTTCCTGGCCGACCAAGCCCTTACCCAAGCCTGCACACTCCCAACACACACAAAAGGCGCCACTCTAGATTGGATCATTGCTAAGGAATCAGCGGTCAAGCTTATCTCTATAGACCCATGCGACTGGTCTGATCACCACGCTATTACCTTCCTATTACCTGGCACCCACAAGACAAGGCCACCACAACCTGTGAATCCAAAACGTTGGGTTAGAGACACAAAGAGCCTAGATCTTGTGAAACTGGCTGCACGCTGCGAGATTGACCTCCCCCCCCCCCCCCCAATATCTCAACGGTCAACAACCTCACAGAACACTATACCTCGACTATGTTTAACATACTTGATGATCTTGCCCCGCTAAAGCTAAAAAGAACCCAAATCAAAGACCGAAACCCCTGGTTCAACTGATCCATCAACAATGAAAGGAGTCCCTCCAGCAGACAGAAAGAAACTGGAGACAGCACCCCTCAGCCTCCCACTTAAAACTTCTCCGTCAGACCAGAAATGCCTATAATAGGAACATCCTCAATTCAAAAAAAGAATTCTTCAGATCAGAACTGGAGATCACCAAGAACAGACCCCGCAAGCTCTTTGAAATGGTCAAACACCAATCTAATACACTGGCTAAAACCTCCAAAGAAACCCCTAAATCTCTAATAACGTGCGAGGAATTCTCCTCCTCCTTCTCTGACAAAATTACTGCCCTAGGAAACTAACTTAGATCCGCTACCTACTCCCAACCCCCTCCGAACCTGCCTCATCTCTCCGCGCTGCCCCCCCCAGACATCACCCAAACACCAAGCGCACTGGTCCAACTTCAAAGTATATGACGACCATTCCATCTCGAAAATTCTATCCTCCTTAAACCCAAACAACCCCTTTAATGACCCACTCCCCTCCAACTGTTTGGCCGCTGCCTCACAACCTATTTGGACTGCAATAATCAACGCCTCCCTTCTAGAGGGGTCGATACCTGACTCTCTAAAAGCCGGTCAAGTCATCCCCATCTTAAAAAAAACCTACGCTGAATCCTGCCTCTCCAGACAACTTTAGACCTATATCCAATATCCCACTCCTAGCGAAAGTTCTGGAGAAATGTGTACAACTTCAACTGAGCCAACACATCACCAACTTCTACCTACTAGACTATTTCCAATCCGGGTTCAGGCCTGGGCACAGCACTGAAACCACCATTCTCCATATCGTGGATGATGCTCTCCAAGCCCTTGACCAAGGCAAAACCTGTCTCCTAATCCTTTTAGATCTATCCTCGGCTTTCGATTCGGTCAACCACGAGAAACTTCTCGAACGCCTCAAACTCAGGTTGGGACTGGATGGCTCCGTGCTCGAATGGTTTAGATCCTTCCTCCAGAACCGCTCCCAGAGATTCTTAGTCAACGGTAACCTATCCGCTCCCTCTCCGATTACGGTCGGAGTCCCCCCAAGGATCAACCCTTTCCCCTACCCTCTTCAATCTTTACCTCAAACAGCTAGCAGAAGTACTACGCACCGCCAATATCTCCTACCACACCTATGCCGATGACACCCAGATCTACATCAAAATCTTTTCTCTGGAGGAGATCTTTTCCCTGAATGAGGCCTTGAAGTTGACTGTCCAATGGCTCAACTCCAACCAGCTCAAACTAAATGCACAAAAAACACAATTCCTTCTAATCTCCCCACCCAAAACCAACCCTGACATTCGGGAATGGACTAAGTTGATCACAGCCCTAAACTGCCCACCGACCATAGTGGACTCTGCCAAATCCCTTGGAATAACCCTGGACAGCAGCTTGAATATGCGTGACCACATCAACTCGATGGCCAAAACCGCCAGGTTTCACCTGAGCTATCTAAGAAGACTAAAACCTTTCCTTGACACTCCCAACCTAAAAATGGCAGTCCAGTCACTAGTTATCTCCAGACTCGAATATGGATGCTCTACCCTTTCTGGCCTACCCAAGATCTCCCTGGCCCCCCCTAAAAGCCTGCCTCAACGCTGCCGCCAGACTCCTAACAGGTTCTAAAAAATTCAACCACATCTGAAAGCTCTGAACTGGCTTCCTCTTGAAGCCAGAATCCAACTTAAACTGGCATGTATCACTCACAAGGCTCTATACACTAAATCCCCTGCATTTCTCGCCCAGAAACTCGTGGTGTCCGGAGGAGCCAGAAACTCCCGATCCTCCAGAGACCTCTTGCTCCAGCCTCCGCGCTTTCGAAAGGAAAAAACCAATAATCGTGCGTTCTCTGGGGCCGCACCAAGAATCTGGAACTCACTCCCGCCCGCCATTAGAAGAATTCCATCTCTGGCACATTTTAAAAAGGAAGCCAAAACCTTCCTAATGGGCAAATTCCTCTCCTAATTCTTGCATTGCACTCACCTTCAGCGACCTTGTTTTTATTCTATTACTACTACACCTTGGACTGACCGGATGCTATCCACCCTGCACCTCCTGGCACTCCACCCGTATATTCTTGGACCTTCGTTCTTGTAAAATGTTTGTACTTGTTTTTATCCCAAATGTTCCACCCCCCCTACCGAAGTCTTATTTGTATACAACCTGTTAACCCTGTAAAGCGCTCTGATACCCTAACGGGTCAAGTCCGCGCTCTATAAAACACACAAAAATAAATAAATAAAGTTCTGTGTGTGGAGTGGAAAGATGGCATAGAGGCATCGCACTGAGTTAGTGCTAGAGATAATGGGCTTCACCACAGTAGACACCAGCTACAAACGCATTGTTAGTTTCTCTCTTTACCAAATTTGGGTCCGTTTACTTTAATCTCTTTGCAAAATGTGTCATGTTACAACCCATCTCTTTGCTTGTTACAGTATGTGATTCCAATCTCATGCTCTACTGATTGTACTTGTGAATAAATCTTGGGTTTCAACCTAGATTTCCACATATCCATGTCCCCTTCCACTTAAGCCCCTCTCATTGTTGATCATCTGACCTAGTTCTCGATGGCTTAGTGTCTGCACATTGATGTGTTTTTTTTGATAGATACTTTTAACTGCATATTCATCACCTTGTGAATCTGACCAGATGCCAACCTATAACATTAGCTCCTGTCTGCCAGCAGGTAGTGCCATCATTCTCGTTTGCAACTCCGTGATGCATCGGAAAATGAGGGCACAGTGTGGTGCATTGGAGCCTCCTGCGGAAGGACGTTGTTTTTTTTTTTTACACAGCCATAGACTTGAATACTAGGGGCTTTACTCCTACTAATTTTGCTTTTACTAAAGCTTGTTTCATACTTTTTTGCTAGTGGGCAGTGAGATCACACCTAAAAACAACTGGCTTTGTCACAAGCTGATATCGGTCATGACCTGCATAAAATCTATCCTTGGTGGCTAGGCACTACGCAAGACTTAAAGTCCTTCTGCAAATGGTCACTGGTGCATCCAAACACCATTAGGCAGCGGGAAGCCAAATTCGACATCACAGAGCACAAGCAAATAGGATTAATCCTGCTTAAGGTCAGGGAGTCGCTCCCAGTTTCTTTCTCCATCTTCAGGTAAATCCATGTTGAAGCGAAAACAGAAGAAAAGAAGCAAGGGAAGCCCTTTGACGCCCAGATGCTCCTGCTCCACGGAGAGGCCTCATAGTTTGAGGCTCTGAACTCCAACTCTGATCCGATGTTGAATCTGATGCGCCCATTTTCCCTTGGTCATCGTTCACTCCGCAGCAAATAGTGTCCTTCAAAAAGGCTATGGCGGAGCTTTTCTAGATCTTCCTGTATCCCTCTTGAACACCTTCAGACTTATGTCTCCATCAAGGCCTCCTGTTGGACTTCTGATGGCCAGTCTTTCTTTCCGGTGCCGACTGATCCTGGACGCTGCCAGCCTACTTTGCCATCAGCGCCAAGCATAGGCTCTGCTGATTCTTCCCCCATCGTGCGACCAGCTCCAGCCATGCTGATGCCTAATATGTCTCAAACACCGGTTTCGGATCTGAAGCCAGCTTTGGCAAGGACTCCTCCTCTGCTGCATTATACCATCAACAAATCCCAACCTTAGTCCCCCCTTGCCTTGGCAATGTTTCTGGAGCATGGACCTTTTCTCGGCTCAGATTTTGATGCTTCTCAAACCTTAGCATGTTCCACATAATGCAGATGATCATGACGAGGAAGATCACTTGCACCCTTTTCATTACACTTATTTTTTTTTTTAAATATCTTTATTTGCTTTTATAAGATAAACAGCTTACAAACGTCATTGAGACAGAATAGAAAAGGGGGGGGAGAGGTAGGAGATGAGTCGTTGCATATATATTTGTGATACATGTGACAGGCATGCAATGCCGGCATCAGGATGCGTCAATTACATTGTCCGGTACATTCATTGTCTCTATCACGTCTAATGGTCCTGCGGTCAGGATCGTTTCATAGAGATCGGTTTCATACCAACGGAGGTCCCAGTGAACACGCAGCCTTTCATTACACTTATGGTGGTTTATATCTTAATTTGCAAAATGCCAGTCGTCTGGATACCATGCCAGAATTTGTCCTTATGGCCCCAACAGAACAGAGTGCTTCTTTTGCAGTGGTGGTTCGTAGGGCTCCAGAGGCTCTTTATTTGCAACCCCCGACTACAGAGACTAAAGCTAACCTAACTGAAATTTTGCAGCCAGGGCCTTTGAATTGAGCCCTTGATGAAGCCCTGACTAAGATATCCATGGCATGATTTAAGCCTTGATTAACCCAGCCATTCGCCCTATTGTGGGACAACATAGGCCTGCACCATGTGATCTGACGTTCCTGAGTAAGTATCCTAATTCTGAGTGCTTTATAGTGCCGGCTTCCATGATCAAATTTAACCTGAAATGTTTTTGTGCTGTACCTTCCACCAGCCCTGAGAATAAAAATGAGTACATGTTATGGGCAAGCAGGTCTTCTCATCTTCCAGTCTAGCACATAGCTTTTCAAATGCTGTTTGTCTTCATGGTTGCTACAGTCACACATTCTGGGACATGGCAAAAGAGATTTTACCCATGTTGCCTGAAGACAAGAAATTAATTCACCCAGACTGTGCAAGATGGGCCAGGGTGCTGTTGTGTGTGGCCAATAGTACTGCCACCCTTTTGTCAGCTGTGTCAATCTTTTTACTTTCTTTTTCAAGAGGAGAGCCAATTGTACCCACTAGAGTCGGGTGGAACATGGTCGAATATATATGGCGGGTTATTGGGCGAGGGTTTCTACTTATTATCTACCCTTGGTGTGACAACCGGGGCTTTGACTGTCTCTTGGAATTTCTCAAGGGCTGTCTTTAGCATTCCCTTCAGCATTGGGAGGAGTTGGAGGGTACACTGTGTTTTTGAGAGTGTTTCAACCAGTAAGTAATGGTCAGGTGGGGAGTGTTTTGCCCAACAGAGGCCACGGGAACAACGTCATAGTCGTCCCTCAGTTCCAGATCATAAGGAGCATCATAGGGCTCGCCTGCATACAATGGGCTGTGTCCCCCTTCCCCATCTGAAAAGTGTTATGATCTCTGTGGTGAAGCTGGAGGAAGCGGAATGTCTGTTGGTGGCTGTGAGGGTGGAGGAGAAGGAGGGCGGTAGGGAGAGGACAGGTGTCCCTGTCCTTGTGTCCTTTGTGCTGTGGAAGAGGTGTGGATTCCAAGGCAACTTGCTCCTTGAAGGACAGCTTTTGTTTCTTTGGCAAGGCCTCCTGTGCTTGTGGTGGGAACTTGGCAGTAATTTTTGCTGTCTGCATGTGTATAAAAATAAAAAATACTTTTGCAAGCGTCCAACTCGTCATGTACATGCTTGAGAATGGATTGTTCTGAGTCTTTAGAGCTCGCTGTCAATGGTTCCTTCGGGGTCGAGTATGGTTTCGGCACCTAAGCTGTTTTTTGCGTAGACTGTTTCGGCTTCAGTGCCGTCATCTGCTTTCGTGGCAGGGCTGACTTTGTTGCTGGTGAACGTTTCGGCGCGTGGTGGAAGAGCCCGTGAACTCTGAGGAAGGCTGTGGTTAATGAGATGCCTTTGCAGCCAGAGAAGGTAACGTTGTCTGCTCTGAGAGCTTCGGCTCTGAGGGATTCTGTCAGTGCTGACCATGGCCCGAAGGTAGTGGTGGACCAACAGTGCGCTACTCAGTCTTTCGGGTGACTGCCCACCCCAGGATGTCGTTGTTCTGCTACTGGTTGCACACAGCTGGAGTCTTTGGGTTTGGGATCTTCTCATCGTCCTATTCAGCTGGTGAAGTGTCCTCCGAACTGGACAGTAGCAGTTGTGCCCCGGAAGGACCCACTTCCTTCTGTTCTTCGATGTCTGGCTCCCCAAAGATGTCTGTGGTGTCATGCTTGTCTTGCCTCTGTATCCTCCAGTGGGCCCACCTGCGCTTGAGTCCGTATGGAAGGGTTTTCTTTGACTGGAAAGTGAGGTAGGCCTGACTTGTGGTCTTATGGTCTGGGGAGAGGCAGAGATTACAGATTTGGTGGTGGTCAGCCATCGGGAACTTCAAGTGGCACTGGGGGCAGTAATGGAAGGAGATCATTTCCATTACTGACCTGGCATTGTCAACCAGAAGCTAGCTGTGACGAGGGGGCCTTGACCCTGCTTGAATGTGTGTGAAGTTTGCATGAGTGCTTGGTAAACGTCGACGATAAGGAAGTAGGATTGCATGAAGATTGAATTGAGGCAACCAGAGATGGAGAGTCGAAGAGGCCCAGAAGAAGGTGCTATTGGGCGCCGAACACTGAGCCTGATTGTAAAACGTCCGAACCGGAAAGCAAAAATAAACAATCTAACAATAGGCCAGTGCCCATGTGTATTACCAGACAAAGGAGGAGTCTCTGTACTCCGTGACTCAAAATAGTTCTTCGAAGAAACACAAGTTGCAAACATCTGAGACCAACACTAGATGGCAGGGGTATGTAGAGCATTGTATTCAGACATTGTGCATTGATGTACTTTGGATCTTCCATGTCTCAGTTATAAGCATCCTTTCTGTTTAGGCTACACTGTTTGACGAGAAAACAGATGTGTCTCTCGAACGCTTTAAAGCTTGCTCCTTGGGGTTACTAGCTCCCATTTGCCGATTCCATCAGTATTATCTGCATTTCACAGGTAGTTGAGGGGCCCTACCTGATGCCAGAAGCAGTACTCTCAGCTTGTCCAGTAGCCAGATGAACCTTTTCATGGCTCTAGGGGATGGGGCAGTGATAGAGGACAAGGTCACCAATAACAAAGGCAGCCCTCCTCCTCATCTTTAAGCACTACTGCTAAACCTCTTTAGCTTTGCTGCTAGCAACCAGGTTAGGGGCTGAATCAAGCATAATCTACTCCACCGGCGCTCGATTACTTCATAGCAGTGGGTCCATCAAATTGTTGTACCGGTTATTGTCCTTCACTTTATTCCTCCCACCCCCCCACCCCCCCAATATTCCTTCATGTGTTTTTTGTTCAGACGTCAGCAAATCATGCAGCTATTCTGTCCAAACAAGTGATGGTGTTGCTCAACAAAAGAGCGTTCAAAATCTTATTGGGGGCAGACAGAAAAGTGACTTGCTGTTTGATGTACTTTCTGGTCCCTAAGAACGACTGGGCCTGAGACCGATTTTGGACCTCTGGTTGTTGAACTCGTTTTTAAGACAGGATAAGTTCAGATTGGTAGCTCTTGCTCAATTTCTGGTGGCCTTGGACCCAGTGGACTGGATGGTGTCACTCAATCTGCAGGACATGTACTTACATGTGCCAATCCTGTGGCCAACAGGACGTATCTCTGCTTGGTTGTGGGTACGGACCACTTCCAATTCATTATCCTGATATCGACCCCTCAGGTCTTTATAAATGGCCTGTTGATCTGTTGATAGTTGCGGCCCATCTTCACAGATTGGCGATACATAAATTCCCGTACCTCGATAAAGGGCTGTTAAAGGCTAGTTTGCCTCAGCTATTTTTGGACCACCTTACAGACAATGGTGTTAATTTTATGTACTGTTGGATTTTCTATCTATTATCTCAAGTCCTTTTCTTTTGCTTCAGAGGTTACCTCTTATTGGGTTGTTCAGAGGCAACCCTTTATTGGGGCCATTCTGGATGCTGTTGCTGAGAAGTCTTTTCCACCACTACGGAGTATATGTTAAGCCTATCATTCAAAGTTTCAGGCGAGAACTTCTGTACCAGCTTTGATGGTTCCGAGGTTGCTTGGTCTTCTAGCATATTGCATACTTCTGGCACCTCACACTTGTTGCCACATATGGGCCTTCATTGGAACCTATATCTGCAGTGGGCCCAAAATTGGGAATGCCTTCTGGATAGGATTCACATCCCCAAGGAGGCAGCCCAGGATCTTCAGTGGTGGGTGACAAATGCCAACATGATATGTGGAAGACTGTTCTCCGCTCCTCCTCTGAAGGTATCAGTAGCGATTGATGCATCCGCTCTGGGATAAGGAAGTCACCTGAATGTGGTGGAGATCACAGGCCCCTAGTCTCTGGGCCAGTGCTATTCAACTCTCTGTCATAGGTTTTCTGCCTTCCATCAAGAACAGGTCAATTTGGGTGCTGACAGACAAAACTACTGCCATGTGGTACTGCAACTACTGGGGCAGAGTAGGGTATTGTGCCTTACATCTGGAGACTCAGACTATTGTGATGGCTGGAACTTCACAGGTTCTCACTCACCCCCTCATCAATGCAGACTAAGTTGGCAGGTGTCATCTTGCTGATCACAAGTGGCATATGCACCCGGAACTGCACAGGATATCTTTGGCCAGTGGGTCATTCCGCCAGGGCAAAAGCTGTGACTACAGCCATGGCTTGCGGTGTACCTGTCCTAGAAATCAGTTAGGCTGCCACATGGGCAACTGTCCAGACATTCATCAGGCACTACTTCAAAGATTCTTCTGTTCATAGAGAGGGCCGTTCTGCTGAACTTTGTGGTGTAAAGGCTACTTCTGAGACCCACCTCCTTAGCAGTGATTTTGATATTGAGTCACAAGGTAAGGAATCTGTGATTAGAAGTATCCGAAAGAAAAAAAGTTATTACCTTTAACATGTAAAGCTATTTCTGGTAGATATTACAGATTTCTCACCACCGGCACACATCACCATTATGTGGAGTGGGGTTTCAGGAGTTAAGGACCACATTAAATGATCACACTTCCTTTTGAAGAGGCTTAACTTCGCACAAGCACTTGTGATATTTAAGCGCACCCCGGTTTTTCTATCAAAATAGCCACATCCGCATATTTACCTAGATTGACTGTTCACGTTTTGGCTGATATTGTCGACAACCCCTGTGCATGCTGTCAAGGACATGTGGAGATTAATTTAGCCACAAAGTATTTTGAGTTCTAATTCAGAATAGTAAACCAACTGGTTCAAGAACATATTGGAGGAAAAACAAACTTGCCTCAACAGCAGGCATGCTGAAAGTAGGTCTAAAAGTAATCCTTCCTCCCAGGTAGAAGAATCTAGAGAAGTCACTCAAATATGCACAAAATTATATGAGCATCCAAAGTCTTGGGATATTGCCCTAGTGTGCATCAGATTCTACAGACCTTGACAATTCAGTGTTTCTGGCATTTCGGTTGTAATGACCTTGGAGCGAGGGAGTTCCCTTTTGGTTCTTTTTTTACACCTTTTTTCATAGCTGTCATTGGCCTAGATGACTGTTGATTTTGTTCCGCCATGGCAGTTTTTAGAAAAAATTTCTTCCATAAGTCAATCATTTCATACCCCCTCGACTAGTCTTTGCAAGAATGGTGGCATTGTGGGGCTGTCACGGGTTGGTTTGTGGAATCTGCGCAGAGTAGTGCATCTCTCTTGGTACTCAAGTAAAGACTGCCATAGGGCCTTCTTGGAAGTTATACTGAAGGCAGGTGATTTAAATTTATGTAGACTATTGTTTTAAATGTATACCGTTTGTTAATTCAGGATTTTCCCTTAGAAAGGAGTATATTACACTCTCCATAAAATAAGGACTTTATTTAAAAATTAAAGTCCAATCTCGTACTCTAAAAAGAAAATAGCCTCCTCTCCCTGCTTAGGAATATCCCTAATCTCCAGTCCATGATGCCACCATGTACCTCACCCAAGTGTTCACTTTCGTTATTTATATCATACATCTTGCTTCCTTACAAAATTGTGTTAATGCAAGCGTTTAGGCTTCCGAAAAGTAAAGTGAATTTCAAATTATATTGGAAGCTCTTTTATCCCCTTGTAGATGAACCTACTTACCGCAGTGCTGCCGGAAGGCTGGCTGGCAGTCAGTACATCCGCAGGCATTCCATGATATTGGTCTGGATCCAATCCCTTTCACATTAGCTTGGGCACAGTAGTAGTGGAAACAATTACGATAGAACCCTTGATAACATGCTTGATTTCCCACTCAGTTCAATCTCCTCCTCCCAATAATAACGAATACTAGAGACATTGAAACTTTTCGGATTTCATACCTGTAGCAATTGTAATTGAATTAGTTCCCTATCCGACGACAATGGATACTTTTATCATCTGAGAAACATGTTGAAGTTGCTGGTGTAGATCATGTGTTGAGCACTTAACCGCAGCGCGAATTCTGCCGCGGTGCGGCGGTTTTAATGAGTGGGCGGGGCCGCGTCGGCCAACGGACGTGCACAGCACTAGCCAGGTAGTGCTTGCGACGGCCGTTGGCCGACGGGAGCACGGAAGGGGTTAAGCCCACCTCTCTAGCTAAGCTAGGTAATTCTTAACTCTGCATAACAGTCTTTACTAAGTCTGTTGCTTGGCCCTTCAGTCTTTGCCTCCTCTCCAGGGTGTGCCTGGTCCTTTTCATAATGACCGGGGATGCTATGGAGTAAGGTGGGCATTGTGTTCGCCTACTGAGGGTGGTCTGGTATGTCAGTCTATCATGAGAAGTGAAGTCTGTAGGGCGACAAGCACAGCGTTTAGCTTGCAGCTTTATCGATTTAAAGCTCTGGTGTAGATTAGGAAGAAGGGAGTCAGCCCCATGTCTTGGCAAGGCTAGTCTCTGCTGGCCCACAATGCTGAATATTACAGAAACTTTATTTTTAATCTGGCTGGAAAAAAGATTTTGAGATGTGCAATGTGTGATTGTGAATGGTGCACTATCAATAAATGCATTCCTGCTGTTGTTTTTTGTTTACTTATTTTATTTTTTCAAATACACTTTTATTGAGCTTTCACAAAAAAAAAACTACACACAGATGGACATCAAAAAAAGACTCCCAGGAAGAAAAAGTATGGAATATGCATGAGTTGCGCTTGCACTTTAATCGGAACAGTAAATCACAAATAAGATATTTGTCTGTGTAAACAAGAATAGGGTGAACTAACAAGGATGATCTGCTACAAGTAGAGAAAGGAGTATATCAACGGTAAAATGAACTAACAAGGATGATCTGCTACAAGTAGAGAAAGGAGTATATCAACGGTAAAATGAACTAACAAGGATGATCTGCTACAAGTAGAGAAAGGAGTATATCAACGGTAAAATGAACTAACAAGGATGATCTGCTACAAGTAGAGAAAGGAGTATATCAACGGTAAAATGAACTAACAAGGATGATCTGCTACAAGTAGAGAAAGGAGTATATCAACGGTAAAATATGATATTTGCATGCTCGTCAAGGTCCATGCATAATTGTCTCATTCTCTTTATATCACCTAAACTAGCTCTACAGAGCAGACCATAACTCAATGTTGAGAGATAGAAAGGCCATTTTTGTCAGTAATCATGACACCGAGATTGAAGGAAGATTCTTCCTATAAACCCTAAGGTTAGTTTCATCGCTCTTTTCAAATTCCTTTTAATGAAAAGAAATCACAATTCAGCCCAGCCTACTGTTCATGTGGATATGAATGTAACTCTTACTATTCCCCCCCCCGCCCCCACTGATGAAAAGCACTGAAGCTCACTCAATGCACCCGTTCCATACACACTATTTTCCACAAATCTTTCTTGAATTTGGGTTTGAAATAAGCATTTTTGTCAATATTCAGAACAGTTGGTCTTGTAAGAAAATAATCTCTATTATATGTTAGTACACCTTGTGCCACATGGTTTACTGATAGATCACGTTACTTGAAGCCAATAAAAAAAATGTATAGTTTCCAGAATTAAGACATCAGCCCAGATTTGTATAATTTCTCTTATGGACCACAATGTTCTGTGTATGATAAAATAGCCCATTTGTTTGTACTATGAAAGTCTGCCCAGTGGACCTAGTGTTTGTCAGCCTTTACTCTAGACCAGGGGGCCTCAAGTGAGTCACTTCTAAAGGATGTCTGAAAGACCTCTTTCAAATAAGTCTGTTAAGGTGCTCTTATGACCATCCAATACTCACCCTCCATCTCTCAAGATAAGAGTGCTTTCGAAGATTCTCTTTTTTGTTATTGCCATGTCGTCAACAACCCTGTTAAGTCTGGCTATTCAGTTTCTGGGACCAATAGTTGAGTGGAATCATGTAGCGAAATGTCTATTAGCTGAAGTAAACCTTAACTGATAAGAAATTATTGCTGATAAAAAAAATGCAGTATTTAGACTACCCCGTGCTCTTGCTTCTTTTTAATTTACCCGTTCTGTAATGTTTCACTTCTCATAAGGACGAGATGTTAGCCTTTGCTACCTCCTTGGTATAAAAAAACCACACTAAGGACATACCTACATTTGACATTTTTGTGAAATAATCGGAGCTACAAAACCTCTATTTACTGCATCCAACTACATGACCATGTCGCATATAAAGCTAACCATTCCTGTGTGGCCTTGATTTACAAACCCTTTTTGAAACTGGCGAGAATTGTAACTTGTACATTTTTTTCTCCATCATAGTTTGTTATAATGGTAAGAAGCCAGGTCCTGATGGGCTGAAATGAGAATTCTTCAAAGCTTTCAAAAGGACAGAAAACAGAAAATTATGGCACCATGTTCAGCGCGTTGGGGCTCTCCAAGGAGGTGGTTGCCTTCAATTTACCTGGCAAATTCTACAATGTTATAAAAGAAAATGTAAGAGGCACCCCAAAAAATATTCTTTAAATGCAGTTTCCTTCAATCCATCCAAGTTCATTTATTGTAAGCAATATCACATACATCTATATATAGTCTGATTTCATACATGGAGACAATCTATATTTCAGTTATTAAACACCTCAAAAATAAACTATGTCCACACTAGTGGTGTTGGATTCATAAAAGATTGAATTTGATGTACATGCGAGATAAGTGTCAGATGTAAATATAGCCAATACGCATTTGGTGACTCCTGTCACTTTGTCAAGGCTGCAAATATCCTCCACAGAGAGCGAACCACTCAATATGAGGGCATTGAGTATGGCCCCACACAGGAGGAGGAGACAACCCCTGGCCGGATTACAATGCAGACCCTCAGGACGATATGACCTCTGAGCCCTACCCATTGAAGGCTTCGCCACTGGGTGATACTAGTGTTTACCATCGTTGTTCAAAGAGCAGCAGGTCACCTTGGCGTGAAGGCGCATGTTAGCGAGAAGGAGGATTTCCTAGTAGAGACCTTATCCAAGACGAGGCAGTTTGGCCATTTCTGCCCACCTGAAGAGCATGACTTACGTTTAATGAGCCTAAGAAAGTTAGGGTATTAAGGTGTAGGGTGGAAAAAAATACAAACCAGTGCCTGTACCACTCAACTCCCTTGAAGTGCATAGTGCTAGGAAGTGAGCCTTTCCACAAGGGAACCGGAGTGCCCCACCATCAGATAAGAAGAGCTGCAAGACTGATGCAGCAGGAAAAAGGGTAGGAGCGGCAACAGAGTGGCTCATAGCCAACTCAGTGCACCTCCTTTCCAGGTAGGACAGGTACAACTGAGAGGAGATGGAGTAGCTTATTAAACATCTGTCCAAAGCTTACTGCAAGCGTATCAAGGAGTTGGTCCATGAAGGCAAAGTAATACCCAATGCAAATATACGTTGAGCCTTAGATGCAACTATCATAGCTTCTAGAAAGATGAACATTGGTGTCTTCTTTAGGAGACACATGCTTGGCTCGGGGTAACAGGAGTCTGACCTGACATTCAGCAGCACCTTAACAACGGCCTTTTGATGGGGAAAAACAATTGTTTGACCCACAAGTGGGCATCATGCTAGAAAAAGGACACTGACACAGCCAAGACATTGGGTGCACTACAGACTCACACTGGCAAGCCTGGTATTTGTCGCCAACAGGAGAGAATTGGTACCAAAGCTGCAGAAACACCAGTGTTCTGATTTTCAGGGAGACTAGCTATTTCAGCTGGGCCAGCCCCCAAAAACCTATTCGACAGGAGGATTCTGAGGAAATGGAGGGGCAGCTGAGATATCCCAATCTCAAGGGAATGTATCTTGTAATTCAGCACCTGAGCTCTTATCGCATTTGTCAGGAGTGTATTCTCATTTTGTGAGAAACACAATGGCCTATCACACAAGTTTTCTATGTTTCAAAATGGAAACGATTTGTTCCTCGTTATTTGGCCTATGCAACCATCATTTCAAGATATTATCTGTTACGCTTGCAGAAATCAGGGTTGGCATTCACATCCATTAGGATTCGCTTAACAGCTCACATGCAGAATAGACAATTCACATCATTATTTAAGAGCCCAGTAGTTTTTTCATGAAGGGACTTGGGAGTTTTTCCTCCCAGGGCACCACTGGTTTCTGCCAAGACTTTCATGAAGTCCTCTACAAGACTCATGGGATCGCCCTTTGAGCCCTAGGGCTCTTCTCAAATGAAATGTCTGTCATGAAAAGTTGCATTTCTCGTGGCAGTCACTTCCCTTTGTAGAATTAGTGAATTGTAAGCTTTAACGGTGGAGGAGCCTTTCGTTCAGGTTTTTAAGGATCGGGTCATCCTGAGAACAAACTCGCATTTCCTACCAAAGTATTGTTGTATTCCGATTTAGGGGTCCGTATATAGGTTTTCCTGAATCATGTCCTTATATAGGCACAATTCGCCTTGCCCTTATATAGGCATAGAATCCCAGTCCTTATTTAGGCATTAACCGTGCACTCCAAATACAGGTATGGTCACCGACATCCGTCCACCCTACCGTCACAACGAGTTCTTAGAAACCAGACCCTTAAGCTTCGGGAGTTCCCCTAGCACAGGACTATTGATTTCTCCAAGAACTCATCTATTATGTATGAACCGTTATACCTTAAGGGTTCATTCCTGACGTCTTCCTCTGTCCGACTTCACGTCAATGCTAACATTCCACGACACCTACCAGGTATAAATATACCTTCCCTTGCCCAAACAAGTTAGAGGAGACCTCGACTTCAGAGGAGCCCGTATCCCGGCCTGACGCACTGAGAAGACGCTGTCATTCCTGCACGCAGACGAATCCAGCTTCCAGTGTTCTGACTCCCTTCGCGGGGTGTTAGAGTTCCAGATCCGGCAGGAGATTCCCACCTCTCTCATTCTCAAGGTATGGAGCTGATTAGATCCTAGAGGGACTCTTGGCATACTAGACTTAACACACTCTTAGTCTACCATATTAGAGAATACTCCACCTACTTCTACCTTTCCCTACACCAGGTTAGGTACATTGGGGTAGAACTAGCTTAGAGACGCATCGAATGAGTACTCGCATTCTTAGCTCATGTTATTTATGTACGTGAATATATGCTAAAAGATAATGCTAGCGCAGTATTATTTATTTCTACTGCTTACGCTGTACATTATTTATCTTGCATACTGTCTTGTGATCATAACAGCACATATCTCTTACACGAGAAACAAGACTGTTCAATAAAACCCTTTTTATTGAAACGCCCATCTTTCCTTTCTGTATAACTCTGTAGAAACTAAGCATGCACGATTGAATGAGTGAAACTGTTATCTATTGTTTCCACGATTCTGAGACATGTTCCGCTTCTAAAGGGAAACAAAGTTGTCATGTTTTTCGGTTGCCAGAAACTACTCCCTTCTTGTTCTCAAGGAGTTTCTAGTGGCCTCTGAGCTAGCTGGCACAGGTAATTAAGTTTAATATAATCGATAGGGACATACCGACCTTAGTCCTATGGCAAGCCTATAGGTTATATTATTCCAATGCGCAGAGCCTATTAGGGAAATAGGAACTACACTACAGTATGTCTCCCTAGCCCATGTCAATCAGACGATTGACTTGCCTATTTTATTCCTACACCTTCAATCAGTATCAGAAAGAGTATTGCACACATTAGATGTAAAGAGGGCGCTAATGTATTACATTGATAGTACAAACTCCACTTATAAAACAGAGCAACTCTGTTGCATCTTTAAAACCCCCACTTGAAGAAACCTAATTTCCCAATCGGGCCTTGCCAGGTGATCGTATCAGGTAAGTTATTTTAAAGCAAAACAAACTCTAGGGCATATAGTACTCACAAGATGGAAGTCACAATGGCTTTCCTAGGAAAACATACTGCTTTTAGACAATTGTTATGCTGCCACATAATCTACACGTTCACAAACAATACTGTGTAGACAGCCATTCCTCACAGGAGGCACTGGTTGGGAAACAGTCCTTAAAACATTGTTCCAAACATCGGCTTCATTTCCTCAAAAACCACTGCTTTAAGGGGAGAGCACTGTTTTTCATTTTACACAAATCATGTGATCCCCAGATACACAGGCTAAAAATGAAAAATGTTATCTTGTACTATCTGTGCTTGTGGTGCTGTTGTTTCACATGTGCCCTCCCACCTTCCTCAATAAAAGCTAATTCTTTAGATGAACTACATGTATATACACATTACAGATTCCTTCTCAATGCAACTGTAGGCATTTATTAACCTGCTTTGCTTCACTCTACTTAATTTCAATCACCCCTAGGGGAAAAATAAGAATTCTCTGTGCTGGTGTATTGTGGGTAGCAGGGAGGATTCACAAGTCACCTGGAAACCAAAGCTTTGAAGAAAAACAACTTGCAGTGTCCACACCCAAAACTGGAAGGCACAAGTCTACAAAGCATGTGAATCTACAGCACGAAAAGCTACAAACATATTTACAAAACTTTGGGCACCAGCACTTATTTATTTATATTTCCTTATTGATTGCTACATAAATACTCTTTTGTGTCCAATATGTATTGGTTTATTTTATTATGTAGGGAATACAATTGCCAATGGTATCTCTTTAAAGCTGTATAACATTGCTAAGGTTGCAAGGGTCGACTAAACCCAGAATCTGTCAGGAATTTCATAGCAGGCGCATTTGAAGGAACCACTGTTCCCTTCATATGTTGCTACCCAGGTTCCCGGGGTTTTGGAGTTAGCCCCTTCATTGTTCTATACCACTATTTAGCAAAGGCAGAATTACTATGGTGCGAAAAATATAGTAAACATCCATCGCCTTAGTGGGGAAACTCAGACCTACCCATTCCATTTAATAATTTTCCGGTTCTGTGTCACGTCCAACCACAGACGTCTTCCTCCAACAAACATGAACATAGTCCACTCCTGTTGCCCTTTCATGTCTCCATTCATTGTCACATTAATATTCGCATAGGTTGGTGCAGGCCTATCCTCCCCTGTTCACCCCTTTTACCAGTGCCTAATTTGTGAAAGAATAAGTGCTGGTGCCCAAAGGTTTGCTCAGAACCCTCTGGCCGGCACTATTGAAGGTCGGGGTTTGGAATACCCATGCTGTGTAGTCTTGGTTCCACAAGATTCCTCTTTAATGGACCACCAGACACTCACTACTTCTTCATCTCTCTCTTGCAGGTTTTTTCATCCCTGATTTTCCATCTTTCTCTTCCCCTTTTGTGTTTTTCTCTCTCTTGTGCTCGATCAAAGTCTGTTCAGGAAAAATAAATGTTGGTTCCCAAAAATGAGTGCCGTTGGCCCCATCTGCAACCATCGGCTCAAATTAAGCACTTTTGCCTGTAACTGATAAATCCTCAACTGTCAATGCAATGTCATGACCGCCCCATCGTTGCTACAACTCTGCTAAAACTTCTCAAAAGGTTTGTAGTTTCACTGGGCAGGGTAACCCTGCTGCGGCATGGCCACTGCAGCAGGGATCATCTGTGTATGATCAAGTACCGTAAGCGGACATCAGCCCAGTGTGAATGGCGAGTCCTCAACCCCCTCCCAATGAAGACTTTTTTTTTCTTAATTTTGTAATTTTAACATTTTATAAAAGTAGCATGCCTGAAGTAGAAGGTCATAAGCAAGGATGGAAAGTGAGCAATAAATGGAAGTTGGTTACATCAAAAGCATGATGTACCTGGGTTCAGAAATAGTTGAGACATTATGGAGGAACAGAATCAAGTCTGTGAGCAGAGTCGGACACAGTCATGGCCCCATTAAGCCCACCATTATTTTAAAAATGATCTGAAGAGATGGATCTTGAGGTGTTCCCTCAAAGTAGTGAGCAAAGTTTATTTTGATGCTCTTATTTCAGAGGGTAGATCATTCCAGGTAGTAGTGTCACCTGCAGATAAAGATTTATTGCAAACAGTAGAGATGCGGAACTAGAGCACTTCAAGGCTTGTGAAATTTCTTGGGCACTAGAAATGGAGAGTACATTTGCCAGGTAAGGGTCAATCAATCAGTTCTAACTTTATTCGGTTGCGAAGCAACCATAAAAGTAAACATAAAACGGATGCAATGCAGTATTTACAAAACTCATTTACCACAAAATTCAAAACACTACAAAATACATAAAATATGTTAAAATTAAAAAAGGCTAAAATACAAAGACAATTGTCCAGCCTAATACATGAGCTCAAACTCCCACAAGGTATACACCACATAAAAATTATAGTAAAATCAAATTGTTAAAATACTGTACCTCGTGAGCGAATGGCTGCAGGAAGAAATGAGATTACACAAATGTCCGCCTCTTCATCCGGCAGCTGTTGAAGAAAATTGTAGGCTGGGGTAGGGTGCCTAAAATTTCTTGATTTCATAAAATGAATTAAAAAATGTTTTGTATACAATTTATAAAAGAATAAAGAGTGCAACATCGATTGATTAGAGGTCCCATTACATGTGCATACACTCTCTTCGAGATTATGTTGATACCCCAGGGGAAAACTAAGTAAAAATGTGATTGTATCTGTTCTAAAACGGAATAACAGAAATCGCTCCCATTTCCCCGAACATTTCCACAAATAAATGGTAGAAGCGGGTACAGTACTGAGACTCAAATATGTTACAACTGTAGACATCATAGATTCCCCCTTTAGTCTGTCTTCTTGCGACTAAGCTAATAATGTCACTAGCACATGCTTTTTATCTAGAGCAGCGCATGAGCTAGCATCAGAAAAGGCCTGGCCGAAGCCAACTCCTTCCAATGATTTCTTGACCGGCTATCCATGGAATTAATAAACCCTTGTCGCAGGCTAAACAGTCAGAAATAATGTCTCTCATTAACGATGCTTCCTCTGACCGCCAGATAGCCACAACAGGGGTGTGGGCCTAGTGAGAATATAATTGCTTAAATACGTAAGACCCAACTCTTTATGGCAAATATAGTGTGAAGTTGTTATAGGGGCGGCCAGGATTTTCCTGCAGAATCGATTCTCTTCCCTTTGATCAAACAATCAGATATGCCCCAGATACCCGCCCCATAGGAAGTTATCGGGACACATTGGGTGGTGTATATCTGTGGCATAGAAGCCAATGCCCTTCCACCTGAAGGGCATTGGAAAGTTAACAAGGAACCAGTGGCTCTAGCTAATTTTGCCCTGCTTTGAGAGATGTGAGAGCCCCAAGAACTCGCTGAGCTAAAGGTAACGCCCAAGTAAAAGATATTTGTACTTTGCAGAGGATTAGATTAATTGGTAAGAAGAGTCAATGACATGTATACCCAAGGTTTACACCATCACCATCTGTACCATAATACTCGATGGAATATGTGGTATAAATAGTTGAACCTTACTGGGCCGTAGTTACAAATCACCTTTGGTAGTCTTGGCTACATCTTACTCCATCGTCAGCTGCTTCCTGCCCGCTAGGATTATTTGGCAGACTGTTAATTTTATTGGGAGGCATATGACATGTTGTTATTAAGTCTCCGCTGTACTTGAGAAGTGCACCCACTCTTTGTAATCAATAAAGGGCTTCATGCCCAGGAATGTTCTCTGTGCTACTTGGACAGAAGATGTGAAGTAAAGGAACAGCATCACTCTGGATCCTTCCTACTGTAGTGAGCTTTTCTCTCTGGCAAGTTTAGGAATAGTATCCATGATGCTATACTAGACAAGCCACACAATTATTGGTTCCAGTGGTCCAACGGGCAGGTCTTGCCACTAGCAATCTGTCGGGTCACTCCACGGCTTCTCCAAGTATTACCACCATCGATGCCTTGCAAGTGTTGTAGACGTTTGCAATAAGCTGCCGAACATAATGTGCCTTCCCTCGGGCTATGAATGTGTGTGCCACTGAGGTTCATGATGGCCAAACCCCGAGCGCCACTGCCTCCTCTTCACTAGCACTAGTAGGGTAAATCATGGCCCAACTCCTTGGCCACAACAACTTTCCCAAGTTGTTGGATGCTTCGTTCCTCCATGTCAGGATCTATCTTTGTGTTTGCACCTTCCCAGCTGTTATATCACGCAGATCTGTAGAGCGCACTGTCACCTGGGAGGGTATCCTGGTGCTGAGCAGGTGTAAGTCTAGCCAAACTTGGGGCCTAGTGGGACTACTAAAAAAGCCAGGTCTTCAGCTAGTGGTGGAGTTCAAGAAGTGAGGAGGAGGTTCTTATGTGTAGTGACAGGTCATTCCACGCTTTAGGAGCGATGTAGGAGAATGCTCGACTGCCGGATAGCTTTTTTCCATATGTATGGGATGTGTGTAAGTAGGAGTCTGGACAATCGGAGGTGTCTGGAAGGTTTGTGAAAGCAGGTGCGATTGTTGTGGTATGTTGGGCCAGTGTTATGTAATGCCTTGAAAATGGGGGTGAGGAGATCGAATTGTGCCCGTTTGTGAATGGGGAGCAAATGGAGTTCCTTCAGGTGTGATGGGTGTGGCATGGGCAGCAGAGCTGGTCCTCTGCATGGCCTGTGCCCCCACCTGTTGAGCAAAAGATGGATGTCACCCAGCTTCACCAATGCCAACAACTCTGTGCCAGTACCCCACAGGACATGCATCTGTTTTTGTGCTTTAACTTCGCAAGAGGAAAACCACACATCTGTCACAGCCGCAGAGTTAGACCAGCTTTGTATTGCCTCCAGCAGTGACTCTCCCAACTGCATCTCACGTCAATCGTGGCCAAATCAAAGAAGCCTGAGCAATTTTCAGCCCAGAGCAATCAGGTGCCTTAGCTTCTTCCTTCATGCATCTCTGCATGATTCTTGCAGGATTCAGTTGCAGGATGTTGATGTTAGCTCAACTGTACCATGGAGCTCGTTAAAGAGGAACTATGCCAGCACCTAAGGGTGTTTCTGATTTACCCCACTGTCTTCCTTGAGTATTTAAGGTTTTGATAAATCTCAGGATGGCATTCGATGTCAGGATGTGTAGCAATGTATATGGCCACCTCCTAGAACAGCTTCAGGGCTTCCGTAACAGACTTCTTTATGTCAGAATGATTCTTAACCTGACTGGGTCGCCATCATAAAATATGAAATCATGTCTGCAGTAAAGGTTCAAGAATGTCTCTTCCTCATCTATAAAGTTTCTCTTGCAGAGTATTGATGTATCAAAATTCATTACTATTTGACCACTAGCTGCCTTGTGGATTTAAACAAGGTGGTGATGTAGGTCCTTACAAAATAAAAACATTCAATAGTTTGCAGTTTTTATTTATTCTGGTTTCTTGAACTTCTTTGAGCTTTGTCATCTTCAAATGATATTATAATCTTTCCTATTTTGTGCAAATGTATCCATTTATTTATTTATATTTATTTATTTATTATTTATTTAAAAGTTTTGTAGAGCGCCTGAATCACCCCCGAAGGGGTATCTCTGCGCTAAGCGGACCAACGAGCGAGCAAAGACAGACTAAAATAGTGTTCAAAATCCTCAGATTATACTCTGGTTGTGTTTTACAGGTCAACGAAAGCTGCCTGCATTGGCCGGAGAACAGCATTTACAGGCCAACTGTGTAGGAAGCTGGCTCTTTATATAGCAGACCAAAAATAGGTACACTGTGTAGAGCCCAGGCAAAACCCTATTGGCTTACAGAGGCACAAATGCTCTCTTTTGTGGTAGTTGGGCAAGCAGTTAGGCATATCAAATGGTAGTGCTAAACATTTATTGCACATTCAAAGGCAGTAAGTGAGACACAATAAAGAATTCCGACACCAAATTATAAAGTTAACACCTACTTTTATATGAATTTAGATACCAAGATCATCAGAATCAGGTAAGTACTTTTCAAGTAATGAATTTTTTGAATTTTCAAAAGTTGACAGTGCAATTTCTGGAGCAGTAATGTTATCCTGGGGGGAGGGGGAACATGTACTACATTCGGGCACTTAACAGTGACTTATGGGACTGTTCTTCAGGACTTAAGGGGAATATGGGTAAGGCCCCCACCAACAGGTCACCTCAGGAGGCTCTGGGGCATCCGGGTGCAGAGGTGTGTCATGGCGTTGAGTGACCCATTCACTTCAATGGGGATCGGTTGGATCGGAAAGTGGCTGCAAGCTGGGACTGAAGGACCAGTCCGGGGGAACCCATTGGGGGGCTCGACCCATGAGATCCTCGGGCACGTGGGGACATCCTTGGTCAACTTCTCCTTGGGCTGTGGGGGTCAGGTGCAGTGGTGCCTTTTGGCATCGCATCCGGTGCTGGAGTCTCTCGTGTGTAGAGGGGGACCTGCAGAAAGAGGCTGCAGGCGATGACTGGAAGTCCAGTCTGGGCAAACCAAAGGATGGGCTAATCTCTTGTGGGTCTCGGGACCCCATTGGCACAGTCACCTCCCTTGGACTCTGGCTCCGGGGAGCTGGTGCATAGGTACTTTGAGGCGTCAGCTGGCAGCAGTCACAGACTCACTCTTGGTCTTTGTTTCTGATGCAAAGGGGCACACAGGTCAGCTGGGCCACTCTCAATGTGGGTCTCACTGTCCCTGAAGTTCCTCGATGTGCATGTCGGTCTTCCTCAGCATTGGTGTCCAGACTGGACACAACACGCCTTGGCTGCTGCAAGGGATCCAGTACCCCAGATATTGATACTGTGCGGCTCAGGTCGGTCGTGGCATCCCCACACTTGGAGGGAGGACAGATCTGGCCTGTAGGAGAACTGCTACTGCTTTCTGGGCGGCTGCTGCGTCAGTAGATTCTGTAGGCAGCAGGTCAGTGTAACAGGCCTTGCTTCTTTGGTGCTTGCGGTTGCAGGGGAGTAATTCTTCTACTCCAAGGGAGTTCCTTTGGCAATTATTGAAGCACTGGCAGCCCTCAAGGTTTCTTGAGGTTTGCACAGCGACAGACTGAGTCAGTTGCTCCTGGAGGGTTGGGTAAAGCTGGCAGGTTTGGCGCTAAGTCAGTCGTGCTCCTTGGTTCTCGGGTGAAAAGTCTTCTTTGTCCATTTCTTCTTTTGGTCCATAGAAATCCGAGGTCCTGGTATCAAGGTGTCCCCTAAATACTCAATTTAGGGGCATTAAGGAGAGTGAGGGGTAGTAGCCAAAGGGCTACTCACCCCTGGGGTTGCTGCACCCCCTAGAACACCACTTCCTTTGGGGAGTGGGCATCACCCCATCCCAGAATTCCTAATTCCGCCACACACAAGATGGTGAAATCTCTAAAGTTCCATACACTTCCAGCTGGTCAGCCCAGCCTTGCAGTGCAACACGCCTCCTGCATAGCTGATTTGGACGCTTTTCCTAGTGCCAGATGGCCTTGGTCAGGGGGGGGGTCAGCATCCTCTCCTATGAAGCAAGCCAGATTTGCATACCAAAGGCACTTGAGCTCTTTGAAGCTCCCTGTCTTGGAATGCTAATTCTCAGGTCATCCTGTGGGAGGGGGTTAAACACACTCTGCCTGAGCAAGCTTTTGTTCCTGATCTCCTGAGAGCAAAGGCCCTCACCCTTTGGGGGGTCAGATACTAGTCTGCGGTGGCAGGCTGGCTAAGACCAGTCAGTCAGCACACAACTAGTTGGTAGGTTTTCAGGGAGCACCTCTAAGGTGCACTCTGGGTGCATGTATTAATAAATCCATTACTGGAATCATTGTGGGTTTATTAATACGTGGTGTTTGATACCAAACACTATATGTTTCACTGTAACTATTATGTAGCAGGGTAACTCATTTTGACCAGTGCACAGTACATACCTTAAAATGGCATCCCTGTTTACTTGTACTGTTAGTAATGGAACTGGCCAACACAGGGGCATATCTGCTCATGCAGAGATGTCCTCACATGTAATATAATGCACCCTGCCTTAGGGCTGTAAGGCCTGCTATAGCGGTGACTTACAAATATTACACTTTTTTGGAGTATCTGGTCATGCAGCCCTCAGTGGTAGTCTGCATGAGTTTGGTGCTGGGTTCCTTCGAGTGGCAAAAGATATGCTGCAGCTCTTAGGAACCCTCTTTAGTACCTATGCCCTAGGTACCAGAAGTGCCACTTCCTAGGGACTTACAGAGGTGCATTAGGCCTGGTCACTTTGAGAAAGAATCAAATGACCAGTTGTCTTGTTTTGGGAGAAAAAACATTGGCACTAGGGACCTGGTTAGCAGGAACCCAGTGCACTTCAGTCAAAGTTGCATCAAATACCAGGCAAAAAGTGGGTGACTACTGCAACAAAAGCCCGGTTTCATATAAACTGGAGCAAGATTTTGTTTTCCAAGGTCTTAATTTCAGAATCCAGCATTCTCATGTTTGAGGTTGCCATTTCTGAGTGAGGTGGTTTCCTGACTTGATTTTATAGTTTGCAGTTTTATTCAAAAGCAGTTCCAAAGTTGTCATCTCATCCGCACTGGTTTTAGCATTGCCAGGTGTCCATGATCAAGAGTTCCCATGTTGGACTACAGGGATCAGTGCACAAAGCACTCATTTAGCACTGCAGAGATGTGCACTTCAATATCAAGGACTACAGAATCCTCTTCACGCTCATTCTGGGATGTATAAAACCACGGCTTTGTCCAGTACATTGCTTACCAAGGGGTGGATGTATGCAACGCTGAAATATGGAGTTTATGCAGGTTCCAGGCCACAGAGACTTTCTGCAGCACAAAGCAGACCATGGGTTTCTTCACTACATGCCGGCTCTCCCTGCACTGCTGGATGAGGCTCTACACAGGGCAAGCAGCTGATCTCCTCACATCATAGAACAGGCACTACACATCTG
This sequence comes from Calotriton arnoldi, assembly GCA_963921515.1. NCBI lineage: Eukaryota > Metazoa > Chordata > Amphibia > Caudata > Salamandridae > Calotriton > Calotriton arnoldi. The sequence continues at coordinate 1,657,577 of CAWUFW010001334.1, read as the reverse complement.
CTGCTCCAGTTGGGCACTACATAACATCTGCTGCTCCTGTTGGGTACTTCTTCACATCTGCTGGTCCAGTTGGGCACTCCTTCCCCCTTAGGAGTAGTTCCTCTGAAAGGTTTATGTTCTTCAAACTCTAGCCTGCTGCCAGATCTGACTGCAGGTACAAAGGTTACTTTACCCAAGGAGTCCAACACCGAAGAGGCTCTAAGCAATGTGTTGATTCCCCCAGAAAGTGGGCATATTGCTTGAGCTTCAGAATGTTCCAAAGTTTGTTCATTGTTCTCTGCTCATTTACTTGAATGAAGTGTGTCTCTCTCTCTCCTCTCTTCCCCCCCTTCCTCTCAAAACTGAATGAAAAGCTTTCCTGCAAGCTGCTATGCTTTTCCAAAGCAAAGGCATTGTTTGACATGGGAATTTGCCTAAAAGTAGTGGATGTTAACAAAATTTTGAAAATGGGTCAAGAGTTATTTGCAATATCTTTAATTGGGTGTAAAGTACGGTTTCATCTGCAGTCCTTTAATAAGCATATAGTACTGCATTGTTCGCAAATTTCTAACGTAAAGTTAAATATTTATGTAGAATTCAGTACATTGTGAAAAATGTGTTGGTTTGAGACAGTGTTCTTTCAGTTGGAAGTGATTTTTTTTTTTTAAGTTAAACTAATTGAAAGATAAATTCTCAACATTTCCAAATCTGACGTTGTCCTTTTTTTTTTCTTCAAACAAAAAAAATTGCTTTCGCTCATCATTTTTATCACAGCAAAAAAATAATTTGTTGTATTTTTCACATTTCTTTTAATTTACATATCTTTTTATAATAGTCTGTTCAGCTTAGGATTACGATCTTATCTTTGTTTGGTTTTTTAGTCATGACAAAATCTCCTTGTATCACCCAGGGCCTGAAGAAATATGATGACATCACCTCCATCCTGACGAAACTCCATTAGCTCCCCTTGCCAGCCTGCACCATCTTCAACACTAGCTACGTCATTTACAAAAACCATCATGACCAGGACCCCCACTTATCTTGGAGACAAACTCACCATCTCTGGTGGTTCTCGGCACAGCCGCAGCCCGACACCATCAGACTGAAGACTGAGACATGTGAAAATGAAAGATCGAGTACCAGGCCTTTTCCATCCATAACCTGGAACAACATATCCATCAGGACTGCCCTGATGCTCCTCCATTTTAGGAAACAGTTGAAGACTCACCTCTTTAAAGAGCACTGCATCGCAATGCATTATCTGCCCATAACCCTGCTACTTGTCACATCACTCATTGCTCCGTTGCCTTTTGGCTAGGTTCTCACAATAGAAGGATCATGAACATACAGATTACATTTCCAGTAATCTTGTCATATACTGTGAAAAGGGAAGCTGGTGTGCTGCTGTAATATAACTCAAAAGCATAGACTTGCATGTCTAACCCCCCCCCCCGACCCCTCCCAAACGGGGTGGAGCCAAATTTGTAAGTGTGAGTTTCTACTGCCAAAAAGAAACAATAGTAAGTCCTGCACCACACATGGCCAGCCACTGATACTGCAACACACCCTTATAGATAATAATGAAGGTGGGGAAACCCCATAGGAAAAGTTTTTAAATTACATTATTTAACAAAGTCTTTTTTTTATATTTGTAATTATTTAAATAAAAAAAAATCTAAAAATATTATTTAAATATAAAATATTTTACCTACCTTTTCTGAATTTAAATATTAATGTACCATCACATTTTAACAAAATATATTACTACTTTTAATTAATTCTAAACATCCTTTTAATAATTAATAGGCATAATAAAGCATTTTTTACTTTAGCCGGGAATTTATTTATTAACTTAAACTTCAAGAAAAGAATTCTAAATTAACTTTTTTTTACTATAACAAATTTTATTGCTTTTTAGTGAATCAGGAAAAAAGAAATGTTTAAAGCGCTTGCAGTCACGTACAATTACACGAGAATAATCACATATATGAGTTGTGGTGCAATTTAGTCCAGTCCATAGTAGCCCTACCATTTGCTCCAAATTTTCGGATGTGTCTGGGGGCACCCTCTCACTGCATATAGGGTTCCTCTAGTTTTGAACACCAGTCCATCAACTTGCACAATTCCAGCACCATCGGCGGGTTACTTGAAGTCCATGCCCGGGCAAGGTCTCTCTTTGGAATCAGCGGTCCCAATCCAATTGGTGAACGTTCCCCAGATCACCCAACAAGCCAAGGAGAGTAGCACGTGGCGAAGGATCAATGTGACGCTCTCGCATCTGTGATAATGTGCAAAAGATGGCCGTCCTATAATGTACTATAACAGACAGGCCCGGACCATGTGAAAGAAGTCTGCCTCCAAACTTCCACAGCATGCACAAGGAGAGGATGGACGGTGCTGGGCCCTCCACAGCACTATTCGGGTCGGGTAAGTGGTGTGCTAATAGTTTGTCTGAATCAAATTCATGATGAGATTGTCACCTTCTGTGGAGCCATGAGGGCCTTCCTCCAATATCCATCCTCTAGGGGCCCACCAAAGGCTCCCATTAAGTCCCCAAAGGGGTGATCAAAAATGTATAAACACAGGAAATCCCTTCCTGCCCCAGCGGGTCCATCAGCAGCTGGGCTTCCAATGGGCTAAACACTCCCTTCCCACTGATGGAGTCCCCATAAGATATCAAGGCTTGACTGAGATGTAGAAAATTGAAGAATTGGGACCGGTGGAGATGAAAACCCACCTTCAGGTCCTGGAAGGACCGCATGTGAGATCCCTGCCATACATCACCCAGCAAAAATATACCAATAAGGTCCCACTTAGTGAACCCCTCCAGCTGTGCCACCTGTACCAACCATCTGCTGGGTGTCTGCAGTCTAATCCTCCTGTCCCACCCCATAGAACGCAGCGTCGCCCTCCACACTAAAAATACCACCTAGATAGTTCTCGTAGTCAGCGCAGAATTGGAGCGTCATAAAGCATGTTAACTATATTCTCACCTCCCAGGAAAGCCACTTCGGTGAGAAAGGCTGTATCCTCCCAACCCCCATTGGAGCCAGTTGTTCAGCACAGTAAGTTATGAGGCCCAATAGTAGCCCGGCAAATCAGCTGCCGCCATGCCTCTATCAAAGGTGGGTTGATTGGCCCATAAATATTACCGTATTTTTGTTTGGACTCCGATAAACCTCCTCCGCTGGATCTTGTGCAGAAACTTTTGGGGTGACGAACATTTAGGAGGACGTATAAATCCGTGGCAGTACCATCATCTTGAATAGCACCACCCTGCCAAGGATATTGAGGGAATGTGCCCACCTCTCGAGGTCTGACTTCATTTTGGCGACCAAGGGGGCAAGATTGAGAGTCATACATAAAGAGGGGGCTGTTCTGATAGAAAGATAAGAATTAAGGTTGGAACCCTACCCAAAGATGGGGACCCTAATGATCAGAAGATAAAGCCCTCACACACCCAAATGGGTGTCATGCTTCATCATTGGGCGGCTGCTCCTTGTTGGGCCGGTGCTGCAATGCCCAACGTGGCTCTTTGTCAAAAGTCTTCTGGTTTTGCTGCAATGATGAATGTGTTTGAGGGTGTAGGGTGGCGTGCTAAGTGAATTAAAGCTGCCTATGGGGTACCTGTTCAGTTTTAATAGATGGTTCTCTTGACAGGAATAAAAGAGTGCTTTCGCTTGGGCTCTATGGACTGTGACAACCGCACAATGAGTGTTGTAGGGTCAACATGTTTCACTCCTTAATGGTTCAAACTGGATCCACAGCGTTTCTTCAGGACCAAAGAAATCCCTACCCTACACCTAAATGGGACAGGTGCTAAAGACTAGATATTTCCAAACAGACTGATGTCTGCTATACCTACTTATATGGAGAGAAAAAGGTGTTTATTCCAACCCGGTTTAACAATTCAGTATTGCCTCATAGGTCTAGTCAGAGTACCGCATACAGCTGCAGAAAAAAGTGGTCCCAAACAATATTGTGCCCAAAACTAAGGTGAAGATAGCCGATAAGGCTAGGATTTGTAACTATTAGACAAACACTGATGTGGAGCCAGTTCAACAGTTCACATATAGGATAACACGGAGCTCTTTTGAATGAACAATACAGCGGGTACTTACCTGGCTGCGCTAGACCACCTACAGGTTTATACTTGGGGTTTTGAAGGTATTAGTCTTTCATTACTTCTATTCGTCCTCTAATCAGCCTTCGTTTTCCAATCATAAAATATCACAGATTGAACATCAATGCGATTACTGTGTCATGTTGTGCCCAAACACAAACCGTTAGCACTTTCTAGGGTAAACCTTCACTGCTCAGCCAAGCTTCTATTAGAGAACCAAGATAGCAAAGGAGTTTTTGGTCATCCTTTTGCAGTGCAGTCACACTCAATACCCTAGTACATTAAGGACAAATGGGAGTAGACAGCAGGGATGCTGCTGAGCAGTCTGAAGGTTACCTGACCTGGAGAAAACTGAAGACTGGTGACAATCTGGTGCAAAGCCATTCAGAATGTTCTACAACTGCTTTGTGAATCGCACAGTAACGGATTGTCACAGAGTCCACGATGCACAATTAGGAAATCAGATAAATATCACTTCAGTATCAATTTTTAATGCGCATTCTGTGACAACTTCATTTAAAAATGTAACCCAATACCCTAGATATTAAAGCTTTATTTTATTATTGCACCTTCAGTACTCTAGTGAGTGCAATGAATCTATATTTTATCAATTCTATTATTACCAAGCCGAAAGTCCCAAATACAGTAGAAGGTGCACAATGTAACCACTCCGATATCGCCACTGGGCCCCTGAATAAGTTTCGCCACTCGAAAGGCCATGTTCTACTCAAGAAGCAGCATAGCTACTTGAGCGTGTTGCTACCACTTGACATTGGAGCTCTCAAGGCAAAGGAGAGGCCTGGGGCACTTGAATCCTGTTGGAGACATCCTGTACATGATTTTAAATGGATATAGCACAAGTGATGCCACCGCCCCAGAATCCAAACAAGGAGATTGCCTTCAGGTTCCTCCTCCTTGAACACTATTGTTGAAGAGTCACACGTGCGCTGACAGTTGGTCATGCTTCACGAGATGTGGCGCTGGCGTGAATGAGATGATTTCCAACAACCACCACATATTTCCAAAGTAAACATGAATTGTAAAAACCAACAGGCTTAGCTTTGGTGTGCTGATGTACGCAGACAAGGCACGTGTAATAACTATGCAACATCACTCATTCTACTAGCCTCTTATAACCGACAATATAAAAGGTATCATTATCTTTCCTGAGACTTAAACTCCTGTTTTTATGACCGTCTTAGGTTTTTTCCCATGCTCCCTGTTATTTCTATGCGTTTTCTTTAAAGCACCCTGTGCATTAGCAGTGTAATAAAAAGCTAGATAAAGTAAAACCCAGAGTGCTACATTCTGCTGCAATGAGGTCAAATCCCTTAGTGAAAGTTGACTACTGCCACCTCAGCAGATTATGGGGAGACCTACTGTACTGGTGTTTGTGTACACTTAAAAGAGTAACACTTAGATGCAGGGAGTAGGTAGGGACAGCAAGGAATACTGCAGAGTGGTGGAACTCGGCCGAAGGAAGGTACTGAAGGATCAACTATTATTATTAAGAAGTCATGGCATGATCCTGCAGTGAAGGAAGACACAAGGCTGAGGTGTGGCTTGGTACGAGAAGCCAACATTGTTTAGCTAAGATGTACCCTTGGAGCAACAGAAGCTGAGACTAGTCATAAACAAGCATTCGCATAGTCAACAGTGAAGCTACACAGAGTGTGAGCGGGCAGGTACAAGTTAACCTATTATTATGACTAGAGAAAGTTTTCAGAACCATCCCTTGCAGAAGTAATGCAAACGCTCACAGTGTGCACCATGGGAAAGGTACCTGCATGGACATGTGATGTATGGAAATGTACAGCAAAGGCCCTGACAGGTTTTCAAGCAAGAAGTTTTTGAAGGGTAGTTTCCAGTACTTTGTCTCATCAGTCTGCACCGTGTGCATGTTGAGGGGGCTCTATGTGGACATGGCGCCACGGCATCACACAGATGCCCCTCCCCGATGGAGCACATCAAGGCAAAGTTGGACTTCCCTCTGATTGAGCACTTACAAGAAACAATATATCACAGCAGACGACTTCCAATTCCTCATGGGGGTATGTGTATATTATTCTCTCTGCTTGTATGTTATCATAATAAATACATGCTAAACTCTCTACCCTACAGGTTGGCTTGGGTTGTTCAACTGGGGTCTACTAGATCACACCTCTGCCCAAAAGACTTTTAAGCTCCAACTGCTTGTCAAGTTGGATCAGTTTCTTAGTTACTAACAGAGGAGGAGGGATTTTGACTTCCTAACATGTATGACCTATAATTCTCCCGTTAAAAGCTTGAGCGAGGGCGGGTGTCATAGTGCACTTCTTATTAATATGAAATATTCAAGTTGTAAATAGCTCCTTTAACTTCAGAGACTCTGGTCTATAAAAAGCTGATACGACTTCTTGCAGTGGAGGGAAGGAAGAGAGTGCTGGAGTGGAGAGACAGTGAGAATGATGCAGAGAGGGATGGAGAGAAAGATGAAGGAATTGAAGAGAAGGATGGATGGAGCCAAGAGGTATGAATGAAGACGATGAATGGATGGAGAGAAAGGAAAGAAGGAAGGTAAGATATATGGTGGGTAGAGAGAGGGGACGATGGAGAGAAGAAAGCTGAAAGGATGGTTGAAAAGTGAAGGAAGGGTAAAAGAAAGATGGAGACAAGGAAGGGTAGGTGAAGAATGTACAGGAAGGATGGAGAACAGAGGACGAAAGAAAGAAGGGTGGAGAAAATGCAGGAAAGAAATTTAAGAATTTCAGAATTCCCTCAAGTGGAGTAATCGCCTACACTGTCAAGTTTGCTAACTTTACCAGCTGCTCACTTATTTGGGCAATAGTTCAAAGTGGGTGTTATTGGGGGGGAGGGGCTGTTCCCTTGCTTATATCTACCTAGAAACAGTGTGTTTTATGAATGGCGTCCTCTGCGAATACATATTGCAAGCAGTGCAAAATGGTAGCTCCCTCCACAATGTTTAAGACTCTTCTGGCCATGTGGAGGAGCCCTTGGGCGTGCACCTTGAAATCAATGAAAGCTTTACCTTTGGTTTCCAGCTGCAACCCATATTTAGCCCAAAGGCCGGCCTGAAAACAAAGAATTGATCAAAATCTCTTTGGCTGCCTGTGCAACTCTTAGCCAGCAATCGTCTACCCCAGTTAGGGATATCTACACTCTGCCACCTGAAATGCACATCTCATTGGACATCTGTGTGCTTCTGCTTTTCTTTTGTGTTTTGGAGCTGCCTCACATAAAAAAAAAATAAATAAAAAAAAAAAAAGACTGCACCTCTCTCATCTAGCCTGGAAATGCTCAGAAAAATGTGCACAACATTTTGGTTGGAATTAGGATTTCAAAGGTGGCACACCTCTTCAAGACTGGTTTCTCACCAGTGCAGCCAGAACTTGGTAAAACTACCCCCCCAAGTTATTTATTTTCCTTAGAATGTTGGACCAGCTCTGCAGTCGAGGTCAAAGTGGTCATTTGATCAGGGCCCTTAATTGCTGGTATGTCTTCCCGCCCATTCCCCAATGCGTCCATGACCAAGCGTGCATCTGTGCTCTGCTCTAAAGACCGAAAATATATTGTGTTGTAGATGAGCTGACTGACTGCAGGAAAGACAAAGCCCAGCTTAATGAAGCTTGTATGGAGACCCTCTTGTGGGAAGAGCTTGCCCCAGCCCATCTGGCCTTTTCAGAATCCACATAGCACCAGATCTGAGAACATGTAGCAACATCAAATTGTCTGTCAGGCACCCTTTGGCCTGCACTACTTTATGGGAGTGTGTATAGCCATTTGCCTTTGACAGTATGTACTTTCGGTTTTCCCCATTGGCTAAGGCTTGTTAACTTGTTTCCCAAAACTAATTCTCTTTTTGAACTGCGGTTCCAGAGTTGAAGGTAAGGCAGGGCCTTATTGTATCCTCCAAGTACCTTGGGTGCCCGTTTTAACAACAAAATCCCAGCCGTGAGCTACTGTTTGCAATGTATAGGCATGTAAAATTTGATACGTATTTAAACATTGCAGTTAAGTGGATGAGGAATATTTGGTGACCCTTCTCTGTTGACACTTGCTACCAGCCAGGACATAAATGACAAAAGATTTTAGTGATGGCCCATTACAAAGTGACTTACTGAGGCTCCTTTTCTCACAAAAACAAAGCACTGTTATCAGCATGAGGCTTCTCTTGGCCAGAGCCTAGCCCACCCCCGGATCAATTAAGGCCCCCCAGTTTGAAGACCTCTGGTATAACTTCTCTCCAAATACCTGTGTCACCTGCTTTCTGATTCCCAGTTCGTTATGGGCCCTTTGAGGTTTTTTTTTTTTTACTCCTTTTCATCTATCAGAACTTGACCTTGCAGGTGTTGTACGACCTCATGCACACAAGTGTCCTGTAAAACTACGACAATTGGCTGATACATCACCCAATACCCCATAACATACATTTTTGCATCAAGTCTTACAGAAAAACATCATTTATAGTAAAAAACTAAGATGCAAGGACTTCCAGAGCTGGAGTGGCTCACCATCTCTGGTCCACAGTCGATGAGCTACAATGTTAACTGTATTCTAGCACCTTTCGGAGTTACTCCTACAATGAGTGGTAGATAGCAGCTATCTGATAACAGCCCAGTTACCTCTAAAAGGTCTAAGACCTGGCTGGAAAGGGGCTGAACATAAGCAGTGAACACTATATAAAAGCACTGGATAGGTTTGTATTGTACAGTACATCTCTAAAACAAACTATGTCTAACAGTCAAAATGCATCCAAGCCAGAAGAAAGCCCTCCAAGTCAAAGAACTGAACAGCCACTATTTAAATATAGTTAATATTTATTTATGAGCACTCCGGAAATTGGAGAAAGAAAACATCCTTTAACAAGAAGCAGAGAGGTTCATGAGCCTTAATAGGGCGGATGATTTAAAAGGAAGGTGAAAGACGACAAGGAGGAAAGCACGGTCCACACTATCCCCTTGGCGACTAACACGATTCCAATGGCAACTGTGCCTTGCTGAAGCCTCCATCAGAAATTGAAGAAGAGCACTACGATGCCAAGACTTGCTTTGCAGTATTTACTAGCACAGCACCGGCTATTGACCCTAAATCAATCCACTTGATCCTCCGAGATCACAATACCTGCACTTAACTGCATGAAACCGAACTGGAGCCTTCTAGCTCTCATCACGTACACCTCTCACAGTACCATTTAAGTTTCATCATTTGCAATCACACCTCATCTGCAGACCAAAAAGGTTCTTCCACCTTGGCTATTGCTTTTGTTCAAAATTTGACCACATGACTGCACCAATGTTGTGAGCCTGGACGAGCCCCAGAAAGACCTTCATCGGGCTGAAGGAATGGTAGTGGCTCCTGCCACTAAGCACAATGATGCCTGGCGGTTTAGCTGCTCTGCTGCGACTTCTCTGGATACGCACCGGATGCCACTAATGTGCCGACAAGAGAAAAAACAGCAACCAGGGTGAGGACAGTTCGAAGAGCCTTAAACCAGGAAGGGTAGGTTGGGAGAAGGGCAAGGTCGTAGTGCAATGCAATGCCAAGGCCCATGATCACTAGTATGGCAGCCTCAGTCAGGTTATCGCGGAAGAGGAGTGCTCCCCAGGCCAGCAGGGCGGGTACAACGCTATTTCCCAAGTTCATCCAGTCTGGCTTGGCTGGACTCCCTTCAGGAATGGCAAAACCCCACCTGACTCCCCCGAGGAAGGAGAGAACAGAAGCACTGTATGCCACCTGGGCAAAGGCCAGCTCAGGGTAGTAGACCTCAGTGACACCCATGATGAGTGGCACAGAGACAAAAGGGATGAGCCCAGCCATTCCCAAGTAGACGGCAGGTTTGGGGCTATATTTAATTTCCTTCATGTCATATCGTAGCAAGTCCAGCTCTCTCGGCTCGGGCTCTGCCGCTTTCCTCTTCTTGAAGCAATGTGGCGAGATGTGCAGTGCTCTGGACTGGTTTGTGGCCAGCATGTGCCCGCTGGACAGGCTCAAGGTGGATAGGTGTTGCTGGCAGTGGTACATCAATGAAGGCCTAAGACATTGGAAAAGCACACCCTGGTGGGAAGGTTTAGGAAACCGAGCTGCGGCAGGGCTTCCCAGGAGACGAAGCAGGCGAACTCCATGCCTTTGCACCTGCGGGGATAAGAAAATAAACATCTCAGGAAAACCAAATCATGCACGAGAAATGCATTCTGCACAGTAGGGCCTGATGCATTAAACCGGAGAGGATACATTCTAGCTGCCTGGCTTCATTTCATTCAAGCCCGCCAATGGTGTTCCTACTCAGTTGGGTTTCTCACAATGGTTTGACAGCCCTCCTCTCCTATCTCACGCTTGGAATCTCAGCAGGTGGAATGAAGGTGATAACCCCCCCATGCTAGGCGATCATTGGGGTGTGAGGATCTCCCTTGAACTCTGAGGGCAAAGTCTGTATGCATGTACGTTCGTCAATAAGTGTGCGCGAATAAACTGTTACTGTAGACAATTTAAGCAAAGAAGAGTAATGTCCAAGGAATTGCGTCCGATTGGCACTAGGTTACACAGAGGTGTGCATGTGTGAGAAGCAGTAAACACCAAGGGGTGTGTCAGATAGAACCTGTGCACAAACCAGCAGGGCTAGGACTGTGCCCAGACAGCCCCACTGCATCCCCACAAACCAGCCCACCCACTCTGGTCCCACACTGCTACACACAGAGATCAGGGTATGGGCTGTGATTCATGATAGAAAGAGAAGAAAAAAAAAAATCATACCTGGAGGCCCGTTTGAAAGCTTTGTCGTGTGAAGAAATTGATCATTTTCTCGTTTTAATCCGCAAAACCCCCTGAAAAATAAATATATAATGTAAGGCAGATGAAGAAAATGTTCTGTAAGGTGACGGCACAGTATCAATGGATGGAATGACATCACTTAGTTGGAATATGTTTAAGGATAATGTAATCCGTTGTCTGCCTCCTGCAGGAACAGAGCTCCCAGTGGCTCAGAATCACTGCTGTTGGGAGTGAGGGACAAGAGTTAGGGTGGGCTGCCCAAGATCACGGCGACAATGAGGGCTCCATAGGAGTTGTAGACTAGAAACACCAGTGTCTGTGAACCTGCTGATTATGGTATATAAAGCTTGTCAGAGGTGGGCTCTGAGAGGCAGAAGAGGTAAAGATGTGTGAACTCAATTGCAAGCTGGTTAGACTGTCAGAAGGTTTACAATGCCAAACATCAGGGATCCAGACAGCAGAGTCCTGCAGCCAAGAAACGCGAGATTCCCTGCCACGCCACCAAGATTGGAATCCCCTAGGATTGACTGAGTGATCTGGCACAGATAGAGAAAACAAGCTGTAACTACTGCTTTGCTACATCACGATGTAACTGTGCACTAAACTAGACTATTAGTGTTTTGCAATTTACAACACACGTCTACTGCTCGCATGGCATCTCATTACATGCCGATTTTGGATGGATGTCCTTTGAAAAGGGGAAGAAAAACACTAAAGCCCCCCATGAGCTGGAGGGCACCACATAAAATACAAACTGAATGACTACAGAAAGCCATGAGGGTGCTCAAAGGGAGCAAGCACAATAGGGTACCGCACTGAGGAAGGCAGCCCCCGGAGATCCTGCCAATGAGAGGCAAAGTCAGAGCAGAATAAAACTGGCCTGGATAATTGGTACACGTGGGGTGGGCCATGAGGTGCACATAAAAGTAGTAGTTCTGCTGATGACATTAAGGTGGTGACGGGACATTGAGAGGATTACTGCCATTCCAGCACCTGCGAGACACAAGAAATTTTGCAAAACTTAGACATCTACGATGCAACTCAACTGTGGACAAAATAAGAAAAAAAAACTATGAAAAGGTTTACTTCTTGCTTGTATTCCTCTAAGATTCTGCCAAGGTTGGAATCAAAGAAAAGATGCTGATCCCTAGTGACGTAGATCTCCAGATAGCGGAACCCTGTCTCCTCCATATCAGACAGCGCCAGCTCTCTCGCGGTCGCCATTCCGCAAGCGGGAAGAGACACAACACAGTTAGTGCATCGTCCAGAAAACCGACCGAAGACTGAAATAATCTCTAGGATCCAATCAATCGAGTCCTCCGGTTCTAGAGGTACAAGAGCACGTAGTCTGAATACAGCGAAACCACATTATTCCAGTCAGGATCCCAGCAGAGTCCCCAACAAGTGCATTTCCCCGGATCCAATTAGCCAGTGGTTCCGGTGCTATCGCAAAGTGGAGGGGGGAGAAAGGGCATCCCTGTCTCGTCCCTTTCCCCAGCGCACTCACCTGACACAGGGTCACTGATCCTCACTCTTGCAGTGTGCCGGGTGTAGAAGAGTCGTACCCAACATCAGAAGAAGGTACCAAGGCCTATGCGCTGTAAGAGTGCTATCATGTAGGGCCATTCGAGTGAGTCAAATGCCTTAGCGGCATCTAACGCCAGGATTACGATCGGCTCCCGTATATGCCCCTCACGCGCTTGGCAACCAAACAAGCACCGTAGGTTATGCCTGGTGGATTTGTAGGGCATACATCCAGATTGGTCCAGTGCTATAATCATTTAGATTACCTGCAGCAGCCTGGTCGTCAATACCTTCACAAGTATTTTCATCTCAATGTTAAGAAGAGAGATGGGCCTGTAAGAGGAGCAGCACTCGGGGAGTTTAAATAATTTGTGGATTAGGACAATGTGTTCCCGTCGAAGGTCACAGGGAATTCCCCTGTCGATCGGGCCTCGTGGAGCATATCACAGATCGGTTTATCCCTCTCGCTTCCTCACCTACCTACCTACTTCACTCACCCACTGATCCCACTCACCTGCCTATCTCACTCACTCTCACCTTTCCCAAGCACTCACTCACCTACCTCTCTCATTTGCTTGCTCACTCACCTGGAAACACACCCACCTCTCCCATTCTCTTGCTCACTCACTTACCTATCCCACTCACTTGCTCTCGCACCTCGTCCACCTACTCACAAAGAAAACTTGCTGGCTGAGCCTTCATGTGGCTTCTGCCTGCTATTCATGCTCTAACCTCAGGCACCGAGAACTAAAGATACAGCATTAACACTTGCATAAAACAGGAGAGAGAAAGAGATCCCTATCTAGTGGCTGAATTGCAAAATGTGAAACCAGAAAACCTGGGATCAATCCCGGCTATCCCCTTATGACCAAACTGTGTGCTCCAAGGCAAATATTTTATTTCACTGAGCTTCCTTTTTCTTCATTATCACATATGACAGCACCTTCACATGTGTGAGTTCAGAATGTGCCCTGTACAAAAGCCACTTGTGTTTTATTTAATAGACTATAATGTTTCTCTGTTGGATAGTCATCTTTTTGCCCTGTTCACCCCCCATTTGTTTGCTGAATGATAGTAACTGACTGACTGCACCCTGGGCTCTGCTAACCAGGCACAGGGCCAGTGCTATGTGTAAAAAGGTACATGTGATAGGGTACACTTACAATTGGTAATGACAGACCCTAAAAATCCCTAGTAGATAATAGGGCCAAGGGGTGCAATCTACCTATAAATCCCTAGTATATAATGGGGCGTGGAGGTTTAGAGGCCCGCCAGATTTCCTACACTTGCATGTGTGTCTGCTGTCCTTTTAAAGGCAGTCCTGCCTTGCAGCTTGTCTTTAAAAGTAAATTCTCACAATTACTATTGACAGACCCTATACGTCCCTAGTATATAATAGGACTAGGGGGTCAAACAACCTATAAGTCCCTAGTATGTAATAGGGCATGGAAGGTTAGGGGCCCAGAAGATTTCCTGCACATTTGCTGTGCGCACTGTTGAGTGCCTGCTGTTATTTTAAAGGCAGCCTGGCTTTGCAGACTTTCTTTAAAAGTAAATTGTGTGCAAACTCGACTTTGGTGGTATGGGCACTTTAAAAGTGCTAATCTACCTTATTTGTAGACATTAGGTGCCCCCAGGTCTCCCCTAGTTGTCCGAGGGGTGGGGGGGGGGGTGTAACTATTAGCAGGGACCTTATAAAAGAGGTTTTATATGCCTTGGTGAGGAAAAACTGTCCATTTCATTTTCCCCCATTGTAGATACTTAGCTCCATAGGCTAACATTGCAATATTTTATTTAGATATAACTATTGCTAGGAAAGGAGTCAAAATATAATTCAAAGACTTTAAAGATTGGCATTCATATAGTCAACAACTTGCCACTGTTGAATTTATCTTAACTAGTACAGAAGACACGTTATAGAACTTTCTCTTCTGTAAGCCAAAATCCAGCCTTCTAGTGGTCTCTGCTAATTGGTCAGCCTTATCAGGCTTAGCCAGGCTGCTTTGATTAGGTGATAAGTGGCCTGGCTGGGGCAAAGGTCATCTGATGGGGAGAGCTCTGAAGCTGAGGAGCATGGGTCCTGCAGAGGGGGCTGAGTAAATCAAACTGAGCTCAAGAGAGAGCAGATCAGTAAGGAATGCCACCCGATTTCAATACTTAATTGCCAGTATGGTATATAGTTTTATCAGTAAAACGGCATGTGAGTGGGGAAGTTTGTAACCATTTAAATGGAAAAAAATCTATCTGTAAATGACACTGCCACATCATGTTTTAGAGATACATATTTTTTTTAAAGGGAGAATTTTTAAATATGAACTGAGAAACATTCCTGCCCCACCCTGATGACAGTGCTATTAGATAACTAAAAGGCAAGTGAGGGATCATGTGTACCCCATATGTGGGCTATATTTTTATTATACATGGAGCAACATTTTAGTCTATTAAACCAAATGAAAGAGTTTTTAGTACAGCACACAGGCTGTACTCACTTATTTGAAGGTGTTCTTGTATGTGATCATGAAGAAAAAGACAGTGAAATAAAATATTTGCCTAGGATCACACAATTTGCGACGAGATTACGGGTCAAGCGCATTAGGTTGAGTAGATTATTCAAGTCACTAAATCTATAGGTCTGGTAACATTTTTCTGATTTTTCTAGGCCTGTGTGGTCACAAAATGCAATATCATCAGCATAACATTTTCTAACATTTTGTGTGAGTGCTGCATGGCACAAGGCTGCACTCAGTTGGTTGCAGGACAATGGCTATATTTAGTGCAGCAATTCAGGCCTTAGCCCCCTCTCCTGGTTGGGCCAGCAAGCAGCAAAACTGGCTAGCACTAAAAACAAGCATTGGCATAGCCAATAGGTCTCGCCTTTGGGACCTTTTAAGTGTTTAGCCATGCAGCACATGCATACACAGGAGGAAAGACACTGAAAAAATCATGCAAATATGCTATATAAAAAAATAAAAAAAATAAAAAAAAAACTTTAAAAAAAAAACACAAGGATATGCCATATTTAGAATGTTGAGTGGCTTTTGCGTTGTGCAGAGCCAGTTGGGCTGGTGCTTTGCATCTCTGACAAAAGGCACTGACTGCCCCATATCATACTACCACAGCCAGAGCACATCTTTTATATTGCCTTCTGGGAATTGTAGTGCCTCATTCAAAAGTAAAACTACCAGTATCAAAATGCAAATTATCTAAGTAAGGCTAGCTGAACTCCCCGGGCCTGCAATGTTGGCTGTTGCGGTAGAAGAGATTATCTCTTCAGCTTCATACGGGCCTGCTATTACAACGTAGTACCTACAAACCACATAGTCAAATAATAATAAAAACAAATATATACATTTTATACAATTATCACCCATCTCTTCAAATATGAATTTCTCAGATGTGTATAGTGTCATTCATAGCCATCACTTCATGCGTGGCATAGCGTAGCTCATTATAAGGATGCACGGTTGTTAGAATAGATGCCCAGTGCAGTAGAAGGCATGGCGCTTGGAGAACAGATTTAGTGAGCTATAAATCTTGATATACTCGAACGTTCAAGTAATCGCTTTTCTTAAACACGATGCACTGCCGATCCTTCTTGAAAGTCTGCATTTAAAAATGGCATATGAAAACATAAAAGTGAATCTCACTGAAAGAATTAAATAGTTTATGAGCTTAAAGTAATTTTAGATACCAGGAAAAAACATCCCGCCACCCCTCTACTAGGTGTGCACGCGAATATGCATTTGCAGCGGGTATGTGCTGTAGCCACCAAGTGGACCCACGTGGCACATTTAGACAGTCCTGGATTTTTAGCCACTGACCCTGCATTCTGGGACGTGTAGTTCCACGTTTAACAATGTTGTGATAACGCGATAAAAACAAAGTATGAAAAGAGATTCTGGTTGAAAAGCCAGTACTTGCTCACGGTGCCTCACCTGACTTGGGGCCATCTGGCAGCTAGTGTTGTATTCATCCTATGACATGGTTTAGGCCCGTGCTAAGACCGAATCAGTAAATCTACCAGTCTCCATCGGGTCTATGGAGATCAAAGGCACATGAGATGTGTATAAGAATTAACACACCTAGAGTTTTAAAAAAAGATGCTAAATAGCTCGTGCATTCAGATGGGCTCCTCGGCTGCAGTCGCCGTACTCACACACAGCTGAAGAGCACGTGGAAAATGACAAGCACTTTCACCTGAGTAAAAGGCGCGTCTGCCTGTGCTCAGTTCACGTGGGTGTGTACTCATGCTGCAGAAAACACTGGACTGAAGACTGAAGTGCGGCTCCTGCACGAGGCAGTAAACGTAAAGCGCCCAGTGTCCTTCCAGTTGGCACTGGTACGTCTGCTGAATAATGTTTACCTTCTCTCTCCCCCCGGCCCCTCCTTGAAAGTAAAGCCTGTACGTGTTCTCTGCGCACGTAGTACAGGACAGACCTTAACGCCACCCAGTGCTCGGGCAGAAAACTCCAGCGTCGCCAGCAAACTCCCCACGGATTGAAAATACACTCACGAAACACCAGGAAGCCGCTCTACTTCACAACGTTGTTTTGTGCAACAAAACGCTACTGTATTCTTGGACCCCGCACAAATAAAGAGGATAATGGGGAAAAAACGACAGAGCAGAGCAAAAACTGAGAATTATGACCCAAAATAAAAGTGGCATTTGAAAGGGTGGCGAAAGCGGACACGTCCCTTTGTCCAGGAATGCCCTGGAATGTTTTTTGTCCAGAGGACGGCGCTGCCCCGCTGTAAGGAATGCAGCTGCTAATTAGAATCCTGATCAGATGGCACCCTGCGCGCTCCCGAGACCCCTAGGTGTGAAAGTTGAGGGAAGGCGGGACATGCACCCGTCTTTGGCCATTTGTGTGCTTTCAATTATTGAAAGCCACACGCAAAGGCCAATGGGATGTGTGGGAGGAGGCACACCCACACGGAGAAGGCTCTTGGAAGTCTGAAGTGATTCCAAGAGCCCTCTCCTAGAGCAGCGCATGCGCGCTGCGCTAGGCGAGACCTAAAAACGACTCTCCATAGTGAATGGGCTAGTACATTTTGCGAGGCATGATAAGCAACTTATTTATTCATTTTGAACTGCACTAAGCAATCAGTGCTACATACCCGAGCTTGCCATCCTTGAATGCCAAAAGCAGATACCAAATCTGAACTATAATAGCTTGGGGAAAAATAGCATAGTCGATATGCATCAATGTCACTTCATCAAAAAATTGGCCATCACAAACGTAGAAATAGGTTTTATATATGAATTTAAATTTACGATTCACAATGCATCTTTAGATATATAATCCACATACAGAGGTCTAAGAGCTTTCTGGTCACGATTTATTTTTACTGGTACCCTGAAGTGGCTGATTGACTCTTTGAGCACCACAGTAAATAAAATAGATATTAGCCCAACTGGAAATGTGAAAAGAACATTAAAGTTATTTTACTACTGTGGATTACATGCACATTTTTTCACACAGTGAGGAGTTGACCTTATAAATGAGTCAACGTGGCATTTCATACAAGAAGTGCACTTGCTTGGTGCATTAAAATGGGGCATCTTTTCATCAGGTAAAATATATATTCTGCCTTGACTGTTAAGATGCTTGGGGGCTCAATGTATGGGACATGAAAGATGGATTTAAAATGCAGCCTTAAATGCCTCCGATATCCCATTCTCCGTGGGAAACGCTGATCACTCTTTCACACCTTGTCTTTGTGAAAGAAGGAGCCTAGGAACGCGCGAGCCTCACGCACGTGCGCCCCGAAAACAACGTGAAAGGTTTAGCCCAGTCCTTGGGCATATAGCATAATTATTAGTGGGAACCCAAGTCCCATCAGCAGATTCAGCACTCAGAACCTGAGCGGCTACTACTGAGGAATGCCCGGTTTAGAATATCATGTCACCCTCGTATACAGAATTCCAAAGTTCTGATGTTATTGTCCAAGTTGCGACATACTGTGAACTATGCAAAATTACATTTATGAACCAACAAGCAAATGTTTAAAAATTCAAAGTTCCAATATGAAAAAGTAGAGGCCCGCAGGGAAATTGCATCAAGAGGAACCGAGGGACGCCTTACCAATTTATTGAGAGAAGGTGAACTTGAACCTGTCTGAGACAGGTGGAGCGCTGGCCGACGACAGCTAGAGCACTCGGTAACATACGGCACCAGCAAATCTGCTGCGCTTCCGGTCCGTCGTCAGTGTTGTTGGCGGAAGTGGTAAATTCTGAAATCCTCTGTTTTTGTAGCGAGAGAGAAAGGGGTGTTAAAGGGCGCAGATAAGTATTTAAAGGAAAGAGCTGGGACGGTAAACTGTACACTAGCTGTTTAAAAAATATATATTTTATAAATATAGCCGTTGTTTTGTTAACATTTGCCGGAATGTACTGCTGGCGATGAGAGACTATTATAGTGCAGGAGCTTTCGGGGCCCCATACATGGGTCTTCATGGAGGGTTGAGAGAGAAAACCTTCAATGAAAGCCGCCCAACTGAAGGATCCCCGGTTGAGTCTATCAGTCGCCAGGACGCAGGAGTAGAGCGAGGCATACGTCCATAGCTGCCAAGGTTTCAGATTGCTTATGTGTGACATTTTCATAATTTCAGTGTAATTATGAGTGACATTCAAAGACTATGAGTGACACTTTCTCGCGAACAAAATCAAACAATAAACACATGGGAAACATATAAATATCAGAAATTACACCCACTTGAACAACGAGAAGCACTAAGAAGATCTTAAAACTAGTGCAAAACACCAGAAATGGAAGGGCTCTGTGGGACCAGACTGTACCAAATAGGATGTAGAAGGCCCCAGCGCAGATGGTCTCAGCTGCCTGCTAATAAATTATGATAATTATTCAGTCACGACAGTGACTCGCAGACTGCAAGTGACCAGCTTATACAGTCTATATGTTTACTTTGCGTTCTGATATTTATAGGTATCACATTATAGGTGTAGGAATACAGGTACCAGAATGCAATCTGAAAAGACATGACTTGGTCATTATGGCAATTTGACAGCTTATAGTAATGTGGCCACAGGCAGGATAGAAACAAAGGTGAGGGCGTGTAATTGACACTCAAAGCCTCAGTTGCAGGTGTGGGTCAGAAAGTGTACGAATGTGGCCCAGGAAGCCTGCTGAGCACTGTGGATGCACCTGTCAGCCTCTGATGCAGCTGGGAAGAGCACAGGGACAGCTGCACTTATGAAATGCTCTAAGGATCAGGTTATGCTCTGTTTGACCATGTTACCAGAAGTCAGACTGTCAAGCCCTATCTCCCTGTGCTCCAATTGTATTCTTTCCCTCACAGCCAGTCAGAGGTAGCAGACATTAGCCCAGGGGCGTGCACAGAACTGATGACAGGCAGCCCATGTCACTCGATGCGAGCTCTTCTGGTCTCTGGCCCTGTGGTGTTAGAACGCCAAAACTTTTAATTCTAAACACACTCATGTATGTATCAAGCAGGTTAAAAAGGCAGACACAGGCTTTACAGAGTGATTGTGCGGATGGCATGACACTGTTCCTATGCATTATTCATTGTAAATCTTGCATAAACATCACAGGTGTTGCAACGTCCATTCTAGAGCATCACATTGCATATGGGTGATTACTTAAATAAACTACGTTGCATGTACATAACTGCTTTATTCTATTAACTGTGAAAGTGCCACAACTCAAGTATTGAAATGTCACACATAGGAACACAACACTGCACACAAGGAGTATCGCACATAAACCACCTAAAACATGGCAATTAACTCCAGTTTTAAAACTATAACAGGCACGTTCTACGCTCACTTCTCCCTACTACCTTAATTTGTAGTCATAGCTGACGCTCCTCAACAACACCTTGTCAGCTGCCCCAAAAATTAAGTGACACAGTCAGCTGACTCTGCAGCAGACAGACAGGCACAGGGCAAGCCTCAGCCTCACTGCCTGGCAGTGAAGGTGAGCCAGCAGCCATGGTGCTGTAGTCTATTAAAAATGAGTCTCATCAACCCTAATAAAAATCATGATTACCCCGAAAGCTCTCCGCAATACCTGCCCACCCTGGAGGCAGCGGCACAGATGGGCTGCCTAGATTTAAAATTAAGAGACTCAACACAGCTGACTCGTAGCACTAGGCAGCTGAGGCACACATGCCACTCACAGCAGGCAGCATTAATTCAACATTACTCCTCGGCTCAACCATAAATAATTATACCTCGGCCCGCTGCCTTCACCGGTGCCCCTCCCTCGGATGCACAGATCACACCACAGCAGGCCAGGCTGTCACATAGAGGTATCCAATGCTGCTCTGCTAAGTGACGTCGCTGTCAGGCTCATGTCAAGTACTGTACTGTGTGTGAACTTCTGCTACAGGGCAATATTGACCGCCCTACAACAACTTCTAATTTAAAACCAATACAATTGCCAAATAAATTTAGCAGGAACAGATGAATTATACACACTTCCCGGGGCACTGTGACGCACACTTACTTTTCGAGGCTCTTTGCAGCAATTCAGTTACGGGCCGCCTCGTGGCTGCAACAACTCCTGCTGCAAGCGCACTGCAACCTTTCGTCCTGCACCGGCCTGCGCAGCAGTGGCGGCTGGTGCTTTTTAAAAGTGGTGTGGCAGAAAGGTTTGAGTTGAGTATAAAGTGCATGCGAGCGACCTTCAATCAAACACTGGGGGGTGGTTGAAAAAAAAAAGGTACAAATAAACTCGCAAAACCTAACTCATGCAGAGTGACACATCACTCAGCCTGCACTCACACAGACACATTGCTTCACTCACCTTCAATCACAGGCGCACACTGCTTCGCTCATCCTACACTCACATAAGAATCCCGCTCACCCTGCACTAACAAGGGCATACCATTCATCCAGTGCATTCACACAGTCACACAACTCACTCTGTGCTCACATAAGTACACCATTCACTCATACAATCTTACTACTAAACCAGTGGGCTCTCATTACTCACCCTGCGCACTGCTCGCCCTGCACTCAAACGCACGTAACACACTCTGCAATCGCACACAGTCACAATATTCACCATCACCACACACCATATACGCACACAGACCCCAGGCTGCAGCAGAACTAAACACTCCCTCCACCCACACTCGCAAGCAGAGACCTGCAGTGTGTTGGGGGGGTGGGAGGGGCTGTGGAGGCCCAGCAGAGGAACTACAAGGCTGCAGTCATTTCAGGAGTCCGCACTGATGATGACCCCCTTGGAAGTCCAGGCCGGTAGAACCATTACGAAAATCTCTGAAAGCTGGTATTTTCACCAGTACATACTTCAAATATCAAAAGAAGAAAGCACTTTAAAACCTGCTTATAGCTGCCATAATGATTTCCTACTGAGTAATGCATGACCACAGATTGCTTTACTACATTAAAAATCCGGAAAGGGGACTTGGTAAAATCGTTAGGTGGCCCAGCTCACATCTGGCCAAAAGTTTGAATCCTGTAGTTTTGATTTCATCTTTCCGAGGTCGATAACGTGTATTCTGTTAGTTTTGGTAATACACCTCTATGTGAAAATACTAAAGAAAGCATGAGCTAACACAAGGATTGTTCAGCGTGACCCCATAAAACCAAGACGTGTTTTCAGGCCAAAAACAACACAATAAATGGAAGAGGCGAGCCAGACAAGAATGAGGGTTGGTGGCAGTGGCTTCTCTCGTTCTGTGCGAGCACAATGCACCTGGCAGCAGTGGGCATGAAAAGGTTCTAAGATGTATTTACAAGGAACAGTAACTGTTCCAAATCTACATAACAGACTGGGGTGCGGACATAAGTCAGAGGATGTCAGCAGAGAGGCACCAAGGCACGCTGACTGCATGGCGAGATGAGGCAGGAGCTTTATGGTGGGGTTGCTGTGATATATATGGGGCTTTAGGGCGGGGTCCTGTGCCCCGGACCCATTTCTTTGGAAAGCTGCGCACGAGCTGCATTAATTCAGCTCCTTTCACCACTGAGCTCTCTCCTAAGCGGACAAGGCAAGACGGGAAAGGCAAAGGTGCACTCCACCTGCCCTCCCTCTCCCCTACTCCCTCATAGCCAGGGCTCTCTCCCTCCATCCATCTCTCCCTTCACCAGCGCTCTCTCCGTGCTTTCTCTCCCCATCTGTCTCCCCTCAGTTCTCCCCCATCGCTTCCAGTCTCCCTCTGCCTGTTTTCCATATCGTGAGCTCTCCCCTCACTTCCCTTGAACCCCAGCCTGTGGGGATTAATCGTGCTGAACTCCCCCTCCCCCACCCCCTTGCCGCAGGGCCTGAAGGCACATCCTACAATGTGTCTGCAGCAGCCCCCTTCACTGATTCTGGCTACTCCACGTAATACCTGGAGCGGCGCGGGAGATAGTCTATACATTTTATTTGAATAGTTTAATAAATGTCCTACCATACCCGCCTCATGGCATTAAACATATAAACCACAACCTTTACAAAGCTGTAGACAAAAACCCTGTGCTTCACGCAGCAAGCAAGCAAGCAACCTACTTATGCCGATAATGTGCAAAGAGGTCACGGAGCACAAAGCAGGTGCCCCTTTGTTTAGTACAGCATCTCTACAAAATTGTACAGGTCAGACACGGGGACAGGCATCTTTGTTTTGAGGAAACATGCTCACGGGAGGGAGAGGGGAGGTGCGGGGGGGGGAGAATAAAATAAATAAATAAAGTTACCTACCTTACTGCCGGTATCGCGCCGCTCCCGCGTTTTCTGAATCCTGGAGGAATTTGGAACACAGGAAGCAGCCAGCAGGCAGCCTCCCTCCCCTACCCTAAGCCAATCACAACGCTGCAATGGCAGCGTTGTGATTGGTGAGGAGCAGGGGAGAGCGCCCCAGCCAGGCCATTTTCTCCTGCATAGAGAAAAAGAGAGAGTGGGCGGTCGTGCTCGAGGGCAGGGGAGGGTGAGCTTACCCACTGTTGTGTGTACTGACTGTTTGGTCGGCTCCAGGGGCCGACCAAACAGTCAGTACCCACAACAGTGGGTAAGCCACTCCCCCCTGCCCTCGAGCAGGACCGTACACCCTCCCGCCCCCAACCAGGCACTTCTGCTTTCTTGCATTGCGAGAAGCAGAAACATAAAATGGTAGTTTTTACCATTTTATGTTTCTGCCTTCTCGCACTGCGAGAAAGCAGTGGGGCGACGCCCAAACGCCCCTATGGAGGAGCCGCCACTGTCTGTGGCATCTCAGCTGCCGCTGGAGCACAGTGGTTTGCTGGGCTCGTACTGCTTGAACAAGTTACAACGCCGGTCTTCTCTGTCAGTCAAACCTGACTGTCAGACTCACACCCACACGGTCTCGTCCGGCGGCTGCGAGCCGCACGGGGTCACCGTGGTGACTGGGTCACGGGCGCACTGGCACAGCATGATGACCGGCTGCACCACCAAAAATTACACAATTGCATTTATACCTGAGGTTTTGTGTAGTATTATGTACATGTCTAGGAGCGCTCTCGTGTTACCGGCACGAGAGTGTCTCGTGCTGCATGTGTCTGTTCGAACACCGCTACACAATCGGGTGCAGAACGATGCGTGCCAGGATTCTACCAACGTTAATCAGTTGGTGGAGATCCTGGTACGCAGCGAGGCGCCCGGCTGTGGGTGCTTATGAAACCTAAATAAATCTTCATTTACTCACCGGATCGCCTAACGAGAATCCTTCATTACATTTGGCGACGATCGGGAGTCCTTCCACGCATCCAGCACCCACCAGCCAAATTCCTTTCAAAACTTCATGAAGCGTTGCCGATCCCTGCTCTTCATCTCTCGACTGTTGCAACTTCAGCGACGAACGGATCTCCGCTTCTCCCACGCCTTCTTAGGTGAAT
The DNA here is from genome assembly GCA_963921515.1 of Calotriton arnoldi. Lineage (NCBI taxonomy): Eukaryota > Metazoa > Chordata > Amphibia > Caudata > Salamandridae > Calotriton > Calotriton arnoldi. Next base: position 1,633,341 of record CAWUFW010001334.1, on the reverse strand, counting down.
TTAAAGAGACTCCGAGTTGCGGTACTACCCCGCCTCTCCAGCGTCATCATTGCTGTTTCATGTCATCATAGCCCCGCCCCTTCAGCGTCATCACGTCGGCGGCGGCCATCTTGGTTTGGGCTACATTTCAAGTCTTCGGATCCTTAACACCTTATTCACACGCAGGTATGATCCAGCCTGTTTGCTTACACGGTGACAGGCACACCTTTAATTAGAGCGTCTACTCAATTGAACCTTCACACACGGTGATAGGCTCACCTTATTAACCTGTTTTTCACCAGTTTTCACAAGTGAACCTTCACACACGGTGATAGGCTCACCTTATTATCCAGTTTTCTCATCTTTTGAGCCTTCATATTCGGTGATAGGCTCACCTTCTTTCATATACATTTCAAAAGCTTATTAGTATACTTATTGAATGCTTAATTAATTTAAACAAATTAAGAGTACAAACATATTTCACTTGTTTATTGTTATTTATTACTTACCTACTAAGAGTCATGGCTACTTCTCAGCAATTTGCTCAACCTCCTCCTTTTTTACAACACCCAGGTAAACCCAATATTCCTTGGCGTCAATGGATTAAAGCTTTTGAAAATCATATTGTTGCCATTGACGCTGTAGAATTTTCTCCTGTTCGCAAGGTTGCAATCCTTTACGGGTGTTTGGGACTTGCAGCACAGCATGTGTTTGAAAATTTACCTAAGTTTCCCACTCCCCCTGGTGAAGCTGGGGATGGAGATCATTGGAATCCCTATAAAGAAGCTTTATCTCGCCTGGCAAGACACTATGACCAAGAATCAAACATAATGCTTGAAAGACATAACTTTAACAGAAGAAAACAACGCGAGGATGAATCAGTCGATGAGTATATTGCTGCCTTACGAGTTCTTGCATCAACTTGCGAGTTTGAGTCAGATCCAGAGATCTACATACGTGATCAATTTGTCTTCTCTTGCTATTCGAGAAAAATACAAGAGCGTCTTCTCAGCTGCAGAAAACCATCTTTACAAGACACAATTGATATCGCAAAGAGCATTGAGAGGTCTATTGTCACCTCTAAAGCTCTTCAACAAGATCAATCCATCAACTCTTTCAAGTCAACTTCATTTGATCCGGGAAATTCCGTTAATGCTGTTAATGTGATCAAATCTTATAAACAACCTTTTAAAAAAGGGAACACTATTTGCTTTAGATGTGGTTCCAGATCACATCTTGGTAACTATCCTATGTGTCCCGCTTCAGGAAAGAAATGTGTGTTATGCAAGAAAATCGGACATTTTCAAGGTGTTTGCAGATCTGCCAAGAGACCTACCAGAGTCAATAGTGTGGAATTTACAGAATCTCTTGAAGATTGTACTGACCAATTTCATGACATGATTGTTTCAATTGAATGCAATTCAGTTTTCAATCCCCACCATGTCAAAGGTCCATTAGGTGTTGCATTATTTGAAAAAATTGAGATTCCAATTATGGCAGATTCTGGTTCACCTATAACTATTTTATCTGATGTCATGTTTCTTGAAAAATGGCAAGGTTCTATTGGGTTGACCAAAACAGATATCAATCCAAAAGCATTTGGAGAATTTGATATAGAAATGATGGGTTACTTTAATTCAAGGTTAGAATGTCTAGGAAGGTCAATTTTTACAAAAGTTTATGTTGCAGTCAGAGGACGCAATATAGTTGGCTGGCAGGACCTTGCTAGAATGGGTTTGCGCCTTGTTCCTGGGTCAGATAATCCAATTGTGCTTGGTGATCTTCCTCAAGGTTATTCCCCAGCTGGTTGGTCAGAAAATGAAGAAAGCACATTGGATTGTGTCAATTTCATTGATCATTCACATGACGTCAAAAAAGTCTTGGACTTGTTTCCCAATTTGTTTTCCAACAAGTTAGGCAATGTCAAGGGATTTCAGCATCAAATAAAACTTAAGCCTCATGTTCAACCTTTTGTACATAAGGTTCGCCCTTTACCCCTTAGTGCCAGGGATGAGCTTAAGTCAGTACTAAAGAAGTTATGTGATGAAGAGGTCATTGCACCATGTGACTCTTCAGAATGGGTTTCTCCCATCGTTATTGTCCGGAAAAAATCTGGCGAGGTCAGGTTATGTGCGGACTTACGCACCTTAAATAAACACATTTTAATAGATTGTCATCCCCTCCCCAAAATCCATGAACTTCTGGCCAGTTTGGGGGGTGCCAAATTCTTTTCCATAATAGACCTGCGCTCAGCTTATCACCAGATTCAATTGACAAAAGATTCACAGGATCTGACTACTTTTGTTACACCCTTTGGGGTCTACAAATATCTCAGACTTCCCTTTGGCCTGGCCTCCGCGGCCAGCGTGTTTCAGAAAATGATGGACAATCTTTTTCGAGACACGCCCGGGAGTTCAGGCCTATCAAGATGACATTCTTGTTTTTGCCAATGATTGGGAAACACATTTAAAAAATCTTACTTGTGTATTAACCAAATTGAATGATGCAGGCATGACCATCAGATCTGATAAATGTCAATTTGGCACACAACAGTTGGATTACTTAGGCCATACTTTGTCATCTCAAGGAATCAAACCAAAGTTATCACTTATCAAGGCCATCAGTCATGCTGTTCCCCCTAAAGACAAGGATTCTCTTCGATCATTTTTGGGATTGGCGGAGTACTATGCCCGCTTTGTTAAGGGATACGCTCAAACTGTTGAGCCTTTGCGTGCCTTATTGCGCAAAGGATCAAAGTTTCTTTGGTCTGATGAAGTATCATCTTCATTTGATCAAACCAAGAAACTCATTGTTGAAGCACCTGCACTTCATGCTTTTCGAGATGATTCGAAGTGTTTTATCATGGTGGATGCTAGCCTTACAGGGTTGGGTGCAGTTCTTGGTCAGTGGGTCGCTGGAAAGGAGCACACTATAGCATTTTCATCAAGAATGCTTAAGTCTTCTGAGACTCATTACAGTACAATTGAACGCGAGGCGCTTGCCTGCGTTTGGGCAATTGAGAAGTTTAGAAATTACATTTGGGGGCGTGAATTTGAATTGTTCACTGACCACAAACCCCTTACACATTTACTCAGTGGCAATGGGCTTGGGAGGACCTCAGCCAGGTTGGTCAGATTACTTTCAAAATTGCAAGAATTTCATTTTTCCATCAAGCATATTTCTGGTGGAAAGAATTTCCGGGCTGATTGTCTTTCTCGCATGGCATTTCAGGATATTTCAGATGTTGAGAGTATTGAAGATACAGAGTGTGTGGTGGCGGCACTTGATGCTGTTAGAGAATGCCCAAATATTTCTGAACAAGCATGGCTTGAAGCTTATAGCAGTGATGATATTCTTAAACTTGTCATGGAATATATTGTAAAAGGTTGGCCTGAAAGCAGGAAACTTGGTAATGAGTTAAAGGCCTTTTCCATGGTTGCTTCTGAACTCTCCTTGGTCAATGGTATGGTTATGAGACACGATGCTTTTGTCCCTCCCTCAAGTTTAAGAGAAGATATCATTAAATGCGCACATCATGGTCACTTAGGCATTTCAAAAACCTCACAACTCATTAAGTTGTATTATTGGTGGCCATCTTTAGAAGCCCAGGTCAAGTTTCATATTGATTCATGTCCAGAATGCCTCTTGTCAGACAAGAAATGGAAAGTCATGAACACGCCCTTACACCCTGTTCCATTTCCGAACAAACCTTGGGACAAGGTTGGAGTAGATTTCTCGGGTCCTTATGACCTTTTATCTCATGACTTAAAGTTTTTGATCTTATTGATAGATTATCATTCCAAATGGATTTATCATATGTTTTGTGATTCACCCAGTTCCACTAATGCCATCACATTTCTGAGGAAGGTGTTTTCCATTGAGGGTTCACCTTCCATTATGGTTACTGACAATGGTTCACATTTCATTTCTCAGAAATTTTCTGCATTTTTAGCAGAGAAGGATGTTAATCATTTGAAGGTCGCCTTATATTCGCCATCCGCTAATGGCTTGGTGGAAAGGGCAAACAGATTAGTCAAGGATGCTATTCAAGCAGCCCTTTCCTCAGGAAAGGATGTTCAAGATTTCCTGGATGACAAATTGTGGTCATACAACATTTCGCCACATTGCACCACTGGTCTTCCACCTTTTTCTCTGTTGAGAGGTAGAAATGTTCACACTATTTTATGTCCCAATTGGTTGCAAGATAAACATTTCAAAGGTACACCTGTTGATAAAAATCTTGTATCTCGTGTTTTAGAAAAACAAGGTTACATGAAATCTGTTCATGATCAAGGGAAAATGTTTAACAATACCAGTTTGAAATTCAATGATTGGGTTCTTATCAAAAATCCAAAAAAGGTGTCTAAGGGGCAGTCTAAGTTTTCATCACCCGTACAAGTCACAAATGTGAGCAAAGGCTCAGCGCTACTTGGTTCTAGGGGATGGTGGAATAAGAGATCACTTGTGCGGCTTTCTGACTCACAAGTTGCCTCTTTACTCAAGTTATCCAAACAGGAGGTGGAACAATGCGACTGGACAAACTGGTTGCGTGATCCTTCTTCTGTTATTTCCTCGTTTGCCCCTCAAGAGGATTCAGTAAAGTCTACTGCAGGGCAGTGTTTTAATACGCATAATACTTTGCATGATTCTGCTTCTTTTGATATGACTGGACTCGCATCTTCTTAACATGTTGATTTGAGCACCCGTCAAAGAAAATTGCCTGTTAAATTTAATGACTATGTTTTGACATAAGAAAATGATTTTTATTCTTTTATTTTATTACAATGTTGTATATCAGATGACTTGTTTTCTCTCAAGGTTCTTGTTTATTGTGATCAGTTATTCCTCGTTTATTTTGGTGGAAAGAGAGAAGTTGTAGTATTATGTACATGTCTAGGAGCGCTCTCGTGTTACCGGCACGAGAGTGTCTCGTGCTGCATGTGTCTGTTCGAACACCGCTACACAATCGGGTGCAGAACGATGCGTGCCAGGATTCTACCAACGTTAATCAGTTGGTGGAGATCCTGGTACGCAGCGGGGGCGCCCGGCTGTGGGTGCTTATGAAACCTAAATAAATCTTCATTTACTCACCGGATCGCCTAACGAGAATCCTTCATTACATTTTGGAAGGGAGTTTTCCTGTGTCCTTGCACACGGTAGGGTGACCAACCGTCCGTAAATTCGTCCGTCTGTCCGTTGTCCGTGAAGGTTTCTTTAACGGACGCCATTTGTCCGTAATTTTACCTGCTGTTGGGTGACAGCCAATCATGTGCCTTTCTAGCACCAACCGTTGCTCCAATCTTTGCTATGGAGAACAAACAAAGCGATCTAGGATTGACTTGAAAGCCATCAGCCAATCCTAGAGCTTGCTGGTACACTGCAGGAGTGTTCTCATTGGCCCTGATGCTTCAGGGCCAATGAGAACAGCTACTGGCTATTTCTGGACATGCAGAGCACGATTTGAGCCTTTAGCTTTTGCATTTTTCGGGACCCGGACTCGACCCCTGAGCTGTGGACTCCTGTGTGCGTGTAGGCCTGGCGTTGGCCTAGTTGTGTGCCGCTACTGCCAGAGGAGGAAGAGAGACCAGAATCACCAGTCTGCCGCGGACCCGCCGTTTCCCAGCAAACACCTTCTCATTCCGATTTGGTGATCGGTAAGTTCAGTTGCTTCAGCTTGCTGCTTTCTTTGCCTCATGAAGCGTGATGTGCGTTTATTTTCAGTGTATGTTCACTATGCCTCACTCTCTCCGGTTACCAGAGACTGAGGCATAGTCTGTCTGAAGGGGAATCAATCACGGTGTTTGTGAAATCTACACAAGGAAACTTATGTGTTCGAGATGAATCTCAGTGCTGCATTCAAGGTTGTGTCCAGTGGTGAAAAACTTGTTTTGGGGATGTCTGACTAGAGAATTTCTCGTCGAGAATAAAACCTGAAAACTTTAATTTATCTTCAGTGAACGGCACAGCAGTTACAAAGAGAGAAACCCGATTACCACTCATTTTCACTACTCCACTGCTTAGCCGCATGTTGTAAATGAGAAGTCTCAGGTGCAGATCACTTCATAAATACACATCCTATCTGCAGAGATTAAAGTGCCCCTCGTGGTATAAGTATTTAAGAGAAGATGTACATTTGGAACAAAATGAATAAAAGAGACAGGTCCATCCTGCAGCTGAAATGGACTCATGCCTTTCCACAATGTTAATATTAACTACTTTCAGTCATAAACACTGTCGGACATACTTCCTGGCTCATGTAAACTTATTAGAGATACGTGCATGTATTCCCTGGAGAGATTCCCATGGGAGAGATGAGACATTGACGGTCGTTCGTCCACTATCTTTACAAGACTTTCGTTAATGGGTTGCTCTCAATTATGTAACTTACAAAGCAGTAATGTGTAATTAGGACAACACCATTTTATAGGCTGTCCTTAAAAGGTCTACTCCCTAAAGAACGAGAACCAGCCCCCCTCAACATTTTTAGTAAATTCCTCCTATTCATATTTGTCTTATTATTTAAATGCTAAGAGGCTGATAACACAGAGGTTTTATCAGCATTTGCAACTGCAATCGGTCTCGCCTTTGGGACCTTATAAGTATTTAGTGATGCAGCATATTATCGCACAGTAGTGCAATGTAGATCTCTGTGGCTGTAAATGTATCACTGTGTAAGCGCTCTGACAAAGCATCAGATGCAGCCCCCTCTAAAAATTTTATTCATGAGGTAGTTTAGTGGCTAATATAAAGTAAACTTGCACACCCATGGGGAGAGTAAATAAAGTGCAGAGGAGCTGTTGCCTTTATTAAGAAGAGCCAGCTTTAAAGGGGCACTTTTTGAATGTCAAAAAATAAAGAAAACTGGAGCTGACATCGTCAAACAAGAAGCATTATGCATGCCTGTTGATGATCTTTAGAGAAGCAGGGCTGTACTAACTAAGAGGTTTAACATGACTTCAATGGAGGTCGACCTGTGGTGAAATCCAGCAGCCCAAATTAAATACTTCAACAGATTGTGTGTAGGCCACCGTGCTTGTGTGCCCCAGTACCGATCTGCATGCTTTTACTGAAAGCTTGCAGAAAGCCTTCCCTCTCACAAAGAGAGCCGGGGTGGGGCCTCGACAACATTCTGCAGCCACCGAGAACACGTAAAAACCTATCTTGTAAGCTCTGATTACAATGGTCTCTGTAATGCTTCGTACGCGCAGCTCCCCCGCCCCTACCCTCCCAAATTAAAGCAAAGTTTGGATTTAGTGAAGCTGACAATCAACAAGCAGCGAGCTCTGATGGCAGCTGCACCCTGATGGCAATTTAATGAAGCGTTTCGGCTGGTTAATATGTAGGAAAAGCTATAAATATATCACTGTGTAAGCGCTTCGCCATGATCACAAATGTCACGCTATGTCACATTTTCTTAATTTATTCCTGGCAACAACTTGATGAGTTTGACATATAAATGACAACACCATAAGAGTGCATAGCTTTTGAAAGCAATCACTCCCTCCATTTCTTAGTTGTAATTTGTTAAGGCATGGTAGATGGTACAGCTGTTCCCTATTCCAACAAGCATCTCTTCCCCATTCCACAGCAGGTTATGTAAGCAATTTTTGTGTAAATAGAGGCTCAAGAATTGCCTCAAACAGTCAACAATCAACTACATAACAGGAATAAGTGGATTATAAATTAACAGAGCGCCCGGCTGCCTTGAGGTTAGCTACAATCTCTCTAAATCCACATACATGGATACACACACTAATCAATGCACTGTATAATAGACAAAATGTAAAATATAAAAAAAATTAGGAAAATATATGCCTACAATTGGATAATTTTCTAATGCGCCCCTCCAAGTTCCTCTTCGGTCCAATGCATTCAAAAGGAAGTCGATGCAGAGCGCACGCCTCCGTGTTAGTACACCTTTAAAAGGGGTGTTCATGGCTGTTCGTCAGTGTAAATGTCAGCGCTCTCAAGGCTTCTGATCTTTTAGTCCTGTACTTCTATTTCTGGCCTGTTCTGATTTTTATACGCGCACACACACACCCTTTAAGTGGGCCTGGTCTTGCCAGTGTTGAGCACCGGCAGTTCTAAAAAGCAGGTACTGAGACTGGTCCCTTCACTGTCTTTCATGTAAATTTCAAGGAGAATTGTTCTTTTATAGTGTCATCATTTCAAAACAGAAGCATTTTCAATACGCTATACTACGAAGCCATGGCTATTGCTTATTCATGTTATGCAACTAACACCCATTGACAAAGCCAATAGTACTGGCTTGTTGTAAGGGTAATGTTACTTGCTGAATTTATATACCTGGATGTAATGACAGAAGTACCAAATTGCCAGTCGGACAGCAACCTGAGAAGCTAAGCATAGATTTTCAGCTTAGGTGCTTCTAAGCCGGACCCTTAATTACATTGGTCACGCCCCTTTGCGAGACCCCCAGTTTTTCCATCCCACTTAAAGCCCTGTATGTATGTGTATGTGTGTGTGTGTATGTATGTATATATATATATATATATATATATATATATGCATATATATATATATATATATATATATATATACACACATTTGCTATGTTATCTATGTAAATGCGTGCCTATGGCAGGATCGCCAGCCTGAGCCCCCTGCCCTCCTCCCACTCTGTCTCCTCTGAGCATGCAGCCGGCCTCCTCCTGCGCAGGTTGAAAGAGGCAGATACATTATTTCCAACGTTAGACGTGCCTTTAAAAACTCTGGAAACATGAGCACAACTTTCAACAGTGCTTTGGTTTGCAGGAGGACTTGACCTTTGTTCTAAAAACCGAGACGTACTTAACATGAAGAAAAGCTTCGGGACAGTACTCTGAAATCGAACAATTTAGTAGCCAGAATATCCCTCTTTTGTCTGGTCAGGCCAGACCAGAGACCCCATTCAAAATGAAATCAAAATTTGTCCCCGTGGCAGCACGTGATGGTCTTGATGTGTTTAGTGATCAAGTTGTAAGTCAGATCAAGAAATTAACTCACACCACTAATAGATCGAAAAAAGTTTATACCAACAGAGAGAGAAAGTACAATCAATTGATTTTAAAACTACAGAAAGAGGATGTGGTGATTCGAACCTCTGATAAGGGCGGTAATATCGTCCTTTGGCCTATGAAAGACTATCTGAAGGAAGCATACAGTCAATTAAGTGATTCACAATGCTATAGAAAAAGTACTCCACTAAAATACAAGAGCACTCAGGACTCCTTGTCTAAGAATTTGTTGGCCTGGAAGAGTTTGGGACTTTTGAGTTGGAATGAATATAAATTTATTAAAAAGAACATCCGTTGGTGCCCTATATGTATTTCATACCAAAAGTCCATAAGAACTTGGAGAATCCGCCAGGCAGGCCGATCATTGCAGCATGTGACGGACCGCTGGAAAATCTCTCTAGGTACATAGACTATTTTCTACAGATTCACATGAAACAGTTAAAATCATATATCCAGGATACAAGTGACTTTATAAATAAAATCAATGATATGTCATGGGATTCTAACCTATTGCTTGTAACACTAGATGTATGTTCTTTGTATACTTGTATTAGAAACCAGGATGGCCTGAGGGCAGTGGAGTATTTTCTTAACACAAGACCTATGATGTATGCACAACACACACGTATGTTGTTAGATATGCTGCTTTTTAGCTTGGAGAATAATCTATTCCTTTTAATGGCCAGTTTTACCAACAGACTCAGGGTGTAGCCATGGGGGCCAGTTTCTCCCCCAGTTATGCCTGTTTGTTTATGGGCTGGTGGGAGGAACTGGTCCTCATGAGAAAATATGAACAAGTATACACCACTAACATTGTCTCTTGGATGCGTTTTATAGACGATCTTTTTATTGTGTGGCGAGGAAGTGAAGAAAGTGCCCTAAAATTTGTAGATGAGATCAATCAAAATGATTTTAATCTTAAATTCACTTTTACCATTAGCAGGCACTCAGTGACTTTTTTGGATGTTCAAATTTTAGTAGAAAATAATGTCTTAATTACCACCCTTTTTAGAAAACCTACGGCAGGGAAATACACTTTTACATGCGTCGAGCTCACATCCTGCACATTTAATTAGGAGCATTCCCTATGGGGAGATGCTCCGCATCCGTCGAATCTGTAGTAATCCTGAGGATGCGAGGATGAAGCAAATGGAAAGCCGTGCCAGATTTCTAGCCAGGGGCTACAGCACTGAAATAGTGGACGCCGCTATGAGAAAATCTCAAGCGAGGCCTAGGGGGGATCTCCTTGTCTATAAGTCTAAAGCATCCCAGGTGACTGTAGATCAGAATATACAACCTGTAAGACTTATCCTAACCTACTCTAAACAGGAACAACAATTGAGGAGCATCATTAGACATAATTGGCACTTTATCCAGGATGATCCTGTGATAGGTGACCTGATGCCCTCGAATCCTTCGATTACATTCAGGAAATCAATGAGTATGGGGAATATGTTAGTCCAAAATTGCCAGGAGAGTAGCCGCAAAGATATGTGGTTGACTATAAGAAATGGTTTTTTAAATGTCTAACATGCAAGGCCTGCCAATTTGGAATCAATGTTAAGACATACACAACTGCCTTTTCTGAAACAATTAAGGAAATCAAGCAACATCTAACATGCAAGACAGAGTATTGTGTGTATGTCTTGGAGTGTGACTGTCATTTGAAATACATAGGCAGCACCAAATTGGCAGTCCATAAACGCATATTGCAACACATTAGGGCAATAATCAACAAGGACCAGAACTACCCAGTAGCAAGGCATTTTCAAACTGTACACGATAGCAACCCAAAGTATTTGCGTTATTATGCCATTGAAGCCATCCCCATAATGAAAAGAGGGGGTGATAGAGAAGCAAAATTGAGACGCTTGGAGACAAGTTATATATTGGAGTTCGACTCCAAGTCTCCGGGCGGGCTCAATATTACAGAAGATCTTTATACTTTTTTATGATTATTATGAATGTACCAATGGCATATAACAATGAACGGGTCAACTTTATGTAAAGTGAATTCAAAGTAATGATATTGTCATCATTATTTTTATAGAAAACTTTACAGAGATATTCTTCAAGGTTTTCTATCTATTGACCCTGATTATGAGACAGCAGTTCAACTATCCGTTGTTTTAGAACTAGCCTTGGTTTTTAAGGAATGGTTTTAGACATGGGTGGTTTTATTGTAGTGTTTCATTTATGGCCATTTTAAACAGGGTTTTAATGATATCTCTCTATTGACACTTTCCTATTGTTATTGTTGGTTGGGCCACTCTTTAGCCAAAATTAAAACATCAAAAATCTGATTTACTATGAGATTCCGTTAGGAACGTAATGGATCCAATGTTGTACTGTGATTGATTGTATATCTTCAAAAATATGAACTTCTAATTTCTCTATAGCTGAATTTTAATAGGCACAAGTCACTTTATTCCGAAGTACTGTTGCACAATGTCACTTTATATATTTATTAAAATAAGGCGATAAGGATCTTGAATGGTCCACTGAAGTGCACAAAAGGCATTAATGCCAGGAAAAGTTTGAAGCACAGCAGTGGTATACTTCCAACCAGCAAAGGCCCAATATAAGCCTTACACTTATGAATATTGTATAAATAATATGAGGCATATTGAGCAGAGGAATTCGGGATTTTTGATAAATTTATTTATTATGTATTTTATTCAAGTTAATTTTGTTGACAAGGATTTGTTGCAATTAGTTCATTTCCACGTTTTAGGGGGCACTTTTAAGTTTGTGTATATATATTTTTTTCACATAATATTGCAATTCATGAAATATGACAAGACGGGTCAATATGCATTTAAGCTGTCATTCTGATGTATTATAACATTTGGACTATATAGTCTTCTTAATATTTATATTCCTATAATGATGAATATTTTACATGCTGAGAGCGTAATGGATATTGAAAATGTTATTCTATATGTATTGAAAGCATTCAAACGAAAACTTGTGGAATGATCCTATCAGTTTGTCTATGTTTATGAATAAATTAGCACGGGCACTTTAAATTTGCGGGGTGACATGCTGGGCGCTGTCATGTGATCAAGGCCGCTTGTACGGCCGAAACGCGTAATGGCAGAAGACTGACAAAATAAAATATACTGCACTACTGGAGGTCTGCACTCGTTTTTGTTTCGCTGGCAGCAGATGCATTTCGAGCAACAGTGATATATATATATATATACACACATTTGCTATGTTATCTATGTAAATGCGTGCCTATGGCAGGATCGCCAGCCTGAGCCCCCTGCCCTCCTCCCACTCTGTCTCCTCTGAGCATGCAGCCGGCCTCCTCCTGCGCAGGTTGAAAGAGGCAGATACATTATTTCCAACGTTAGACGTGCCTTTAAAAACTCTGGAAACATGAGCACAACTTTCAACAGTGCTTTGGTTTGCAGGAGGACTTGACCTTTGTTCTAAAAACCGAGACGTACTTAACATGAAGAAAAGCTTCGGGACAGTACTCTGAAATCCGTGACTGTCCCGGGAAATCCGGGACGTCTGGTCACCCTACCACAAACAACGTCCATGCCACCACCACCACGTCCCTCTTCAAGCGTGTCCTTCTTTACCACTCATACTGAAGCCCTTTGTAATAGCAAATGTAATTAACCCTTTAAGTGCGCCCGTCGGCCAACGGCCGTCGCGAGCACTACCTCGGTTGTGCTGCGCACGTCCGTTGGCCGACGCGGCCCCGCCCACATAATGGAACGCACTGCGGCGAAATTATCGCCGCGGTAAACGGAGTTAAAAAATACGAACTTGCACTTGGTTTCCTCGCTACTTGGTTACATTTATAAAGCACCTTGTGCCTAAATGAAGCATCGGGACGCTTTAAAATGTAGGTCTGGTGCGATAGGGATAAGTACAAGGAAAGCAGGGAGCTCACCAGGTAAGAACCGAATGAATGTTTGTGTAAGGAGACTTTCAGCAGCTTTCTTCATTAAGAGGCCTCATTACGAAATAATATAAACGCGGATAAACATCCAGAGAGGATGTGTCCTTGTAAAGGTAACTGGTGCCTGTGTAAAGCGCTCCAAAATACAACTGCCCAGAATCATAGAATGTTGTTGAGCCAATGCCGAGACTCGATTGCGAGGATGTGGCGTAATGGCCAGAACCGCCGACTTTGGTGCTGGGGAACCAGGTTAAAGTTTCGGCATCAGCTCAACATTCTGCGATTCTGGGCAAATCCCTTAATCTCCCTGTGCCTACCATAAACAAATGCGTTCTCATGTAAAGCAGTCCATTACCTTCTGTCGAATTAGCGCTATGAAAAAAATAAGGGTTAACAGATCTTTTCTCACTCCCCCAGGTTGGTATAAACTGTGGCGGATATCACCCCCTGGCAGTGTCCCCACGACCCCCGTAGAATCTCGACCCATAGACCATTCGCTCATGGGGCTATATGTATAACACCTTTTTTGAAAGGATAAATCAAAACAGCCAATTAGCCTATGCTTGGACCAGCGAGTAACTAAAAACACAGTACCTTTTGTGAATAATTGTAGAAGTTATTTATACAATAAACATGCCCTTCGCCTATTGACTCACTTTTGGCTAGTAGAGACCTCCAAGATCCTGCTGTACCTCTGTCCGCCCCAGTACTTCCGGGTCGTATCATGGCCAATCCCATGGCTGAAAATTTTCTGGGAGTGGGCGCGACTCGAAATGTAGACTATGACCTAGGATTGGAGAATTTTTGGCACCTCAACCAATCTTAATGCGCTGTGTGAAATTCCGATGTGCTTATTAGCTGTGTCGTCCACGCATGCCTCTGAGGTGCAGAGACAGTATCTGTCTGACCCGTCTTACTATATAGCTGACAGGTGGGCTTCTGAGTGGGCGTGACTAGGCAGGCTAGTGGCCTAAAACGGGCCAGTCACGGAACTCACGCCAAACTTTTAGCCGTGTGCTGAGAACTGGTTGCGGCCGGGAGAGGCCGTGCTGCCTCCACTTCCATAAGGAAGGTTGGGTGGGTTAAGTTGCGGTGCGGCGGTAATAGCAGCATACTTGCCAACTTTCTTAGAGTGCCAGGATCTTGTTCCCAGGTTGAAGTTAGCCTCTGTTTCTGCCAGCAGCCTAGCCGTAGGTTGACCTTAAAATCTTAATCGGCTAGCATCATTTTCGCAGTCAGCATATTAAACGAGTGGTGTGTGCGAGCGCTGGAAACCAAACACCCTCCTATCCAGATCACTTCCTGTTTTTCCTCGTGGAGTGGGAGACTTTTGGCGCATGTGCCAGATGTAAGGCAGCGCCGCGCGCATGTTAATGCTCACTACTTTAAAAACAAGCATTTGCAATGAAATAGAACTCGCGTTTACGCGAGTCCTATTACATTTGAAACGGGAGTGCGGGCGGGCTAAAAGGCACGAGCGAGAGGGGGGCAGAGAAATCACAGACTGCGGGAGGGGCGTGGGTGGGGGGACACGGGGAAGAAAATAGTGTTTCGAGTAAAGGGGCCAGTAGCCCTGGAAGGATACAAATGACTGACATGGCTGTCATGGGGCGGGACTAACAAACTTAAAACCAATCGGAAGGCAGCATTTATAACCTAAGCCAATGAAGAAGATGGGCCGGAGAGTGGGCGGAGCTTCCATGAAGCTTCCACACTATAGTGTATATTGCATGCCTCGCAAAGCGATGGCAGCGCATTCGCGCTGCAACGCTAGGCGAGACCTAAAAAGCACTGCCTGTACCTGCACTAAGTCACAAAAACAAATTGCACATGCCCAGGATCAGACAATGTATGCAGAACTCGGGCAGGTTTTATAAATACACTGCGTTCATTTAAGAATATTTTAAGATATTGGCACAATTAAGGTGACAACTTAAAATGTCCCTGTAGGCAAGTCCGCCTCTGACTCCTTATCCCATGTTTGTTTAAGTTTGTTTAAACATTTCAGTTTTACAAATGCTGTGATTCTCCTATGCCTCAGCCTCCGGTGACCAGATCAGCCTAAAAACGGCTGACTCTCCGGTCACAGTATTATGTTTAGGCCTAATTATGTTGCGTGATAGTAGCATGCACAAGTTGTCACCTCAACCAAAAATAACTCCACATACTGAGTGCCTAAAGTAACGCAACTCAGCACTCTAGTCAGTGCAATGTAATGAGTTCAATATAGCATAGCATTGTGCTCACTAGAGTGCTAAGTTGCATTACTTTAGGCACTCAGTATGTGGAGTTATTTTTGGTTGAGGTGACACGTTGAACTTCGGCCTCAGGCACTCAACAGTGCACACAAGCAAGTGCAGAAAGGGATGCTGGCCTCTAAACCGCCAGGCCCTATTATATACTAGGGACTTATAGGTAGGTTTAATACCCCTACCCTATCATCTACTAGGGATTTATAGGGTAGGTCATGCTAAATGTAAGTGCACCCTTTTATATAGTTTACCCTAATGCAGGCCCTATTATATACTAGGGACTTATAGGTAGGTTTAATACACCTACCCTATAATCTACTAGGGATTTATAGGGTAGGTCATGCTAAATGTAAGTGCACCCTTTTATATAGTTTACCCTAATGTAGGCCCTATTATATAGTAGGGACTTGTAGGTAGGTTTAATACCCCTACCCTATAATCTACTAGGGATTTATAGGGTAGGTCATGCTAAATGTAAGTGCACCCTTTTATATAGTTTACCCTAATGTAGGCCCTATTATATACTAGGGACTTGTAGGTAGGTTTAATACCCCTACCCTATAATCTACTAGGGATTTATAGGGTAGGTCATGCTAAATGTAAGTGCACCCTTTTATATAGTTTACCCTAATGTAGGCCCTATTATATACTAGGGACTTGTAGGTAGGTTTAATACCCCTACCCTATAATCTACTAGGGATTTATAGGGTAGGACATGCTAAATGTAAGTGCACCCTTTTATATAGTTTACCCTAATGCATGTGTGTTTTCACTTGAGCTTTCAACTTAACACTGGGTCTGGTTAGGCGGAGCCTTTTAAGACTTATTGGGCTTTATAGAAGTCCTTCTATTCCACTATGGCCAGGATGGGTGAGGGGGCAGTCCAGTGAGTGAGAGGAAAGTAAGCGCCTGATAGGTTTTATTTTCTTCCTTGAATACAGTATGAATATACAAGCAAGTGTGTTGGGTATTTTACAGAGTACTTTAAGGGAAAAAACGCAATGTCTGATAATGAGTCAGGCGAAGGTGCTGCAGAGGAATTCTTCACATCGGATAGCGAGATATATTCGGATGCAACATCTACATCGCAGGCAAACTCCATGCTAGAGCCACCCAAGAAATGAGCAAAAAAAGTGCTTTGTGAAGTACAGACCAGAATGGGAACTTTCACACCGCAACATCCGCAAGGTGTCAGAAGATGTGTACAAGGCCAGGTGCAACCTCTGCAATAAAGACTTTTCCATTGCCCATGGAGGAGAGCGTGATATCAAAACCCATGAGGCTGAGCACAGCATAAGAAAAATGCCTCAGGCAGGGCGAAGATGGCCACAATTTCATCTTACCTGCAACCAAGCTTTCAGCCAGAAGTATCCAAAGTAAGTCATTGCTTGCTTCATCATAATGTGACATAGGTTTTATGTAATTCTTGTACACTCTTCTTGCTTTGTCACACTCTAAGACTCCCAAACTGAATAGGCGAGCCATCTAACAATTTTCTGTTACTTTCTTTAAATGTGCAGCAGTGTTTACCAAGTCAGGTTGCCTTTACCGCGCTTTTCTCACTCTGTTTATATTAAGAGCACATCATAATTGCTTTTGGGTTACCAACTGACACTTTAGTTTAAATTTGCAGTTCTAAGCCCCATTGTGGCCACTGTTTTCTTCACCAATGGAGATTTTCTTTGCGTGCTTATACCTTTGTGTATTCATTTTTTACATTTTAGGTCACAGCTGCAGAGGTGACTCAGGTGTACCATGCTTTGAAGCATCACATCTCCTACCGCTCCCTGGATTGTGGCATCAAGCTAAGCAAAGTAATGTATCCCGACTCATCCATAGCGATGAAAGCATCTTGTGGCCGCACAAAGGCATTGAGCATCACTGTGAATGTGCCTGCACCTCTATCGTTGCAGCAAGCACAAGAAGACTTAAAAGATGGATATTTTTCCGTTTGCAGTGACGCCTCAAACAAAGGTAACATTAAACTCTACCCACTTTAGTTGCGGTACTTTAATTTCACCTCCGGTGTGGCCTACACTCTGCTGGATTTCTACGAGGATGCAGCTGAGACTGCTACAGCTATTGCACAGCAGATCACAACAAAATTAAATAACCATGGTTTGAAAATGGAGCACGTCGCGGCATACTGTGGGGACAACGCAAGTGTCAACTATGGACGACATCATTCTGTGTTCCAGCTTTTGAAGGGAGCAAATGGAGACATTCTGCCTGCAAACTGTTCTGCCCATATCCTGCATAACTGTGCTAAACAAGCTATTAATGGACTTTTAATGGATGTAGAATCCTTTTGTTCTAAAAGTCTACAACCATTTCTCTTCTTCCGCAAAGCGGACAGCGGAGTTGAAAGGGTTTTTCGCTTTTGTGGACCTAGAGTGGCAGCCTTTGTTTCGGCATGTCCCAACACGGTGGCTCACATTGTTCCCAGCCATTGCGCGACTGTTGAAGTGCTGGGCAGCACTAAAATCCTATTTCCTTTCCCTTGGGCCAGAAAAAACACCCAGAGCAATATGGGATTTTCTAGGACTTGAAAGTGGGGAGGCCACTATGTCACTTATTTTGACTTGTACTTATGTTTGTTGTATATTTACTCACATACTATTGCACAACTTAATTTGTAGTGTCGGTAAAACTTGCCCTTTGTCCCGAATTATTGTCCTGAATTTTGACCCTCCGTCCTGAATTTTTGTCCTGAATTTTGACCCTTTGTCCTGAATTTTTACACTCCCCGTCCTGAATTCACACCCATGCCAGTTGGTCACCCTATGCACACGTGTTCTACCACTTTAAAGGAGGTCTCTCCCTCTACCCAGAGGTGGGGGCGCCGCACTCCCTGTTTTTCACTTAAGCACCGCTAACGAGAGGTTTAACTGCAGCCAGCTACATAATGCCCGCACTTCCTGCGCTCTGCCTGCAGTGCCCACACTTGCCGAAATGTCAGTAGTCACTAGTGCGAGAAGAATGCGCGCTGCGGCAGCGGCTACCTGGTGGTATTATTTATGCGCAGTCAGCAGCAGCTGAGGCAGCACTGCTGTAGTGGCGAGCGCACGTTCTGACTCCACTCTGACGACGAGTCCCCCGCCGCTTCTCTGGTGACCTCACTTCCTGCAGTGCAGTGCAGGACCGCGTGAGGTCACATTCGGATTTAATGGGCAGGCCCTGGTGTTTAATCGGCAGTCGTGTGGGCTGTCAGTCAGTCAGAGACTCAGACAGTCACAGCCTGCCGCGCAGCGCCCCTGGTGCCCGGGAATAATTAATTAATGCAGCCAGGCTGGCACTGGAGCAGCAGAGCCGGCGCGCTGGCATTAAAAATGCGTGACAAAGCATTTCAGTGCGGTGATGTGGAACACCGCACTGAAATGCGTTAGTGTCACGCGTGATGCGTGATACTTGGCAGGACTGTACGTCAATACAAGGCTCAAGTTTTCACTCATACCCCCTTACCATGCCCCGGTGATTCAGCTGACACATGCTGGTGTTACGTTTATACTCCTGTGTCCCTGCGAGGACACCATATGTTCATGTGCATTCTTGGGTCCCTGTGCGGACACCGTACTGCCACCGTCTGTCATGAGCTGTCAACTGGCAGTTGACAGCTGACGACTCACGGAGTGGCTGCATTCCTTACGCTCCGCCTTTGTGGAGCCTGTGTAGGTGTTTCAATAAAGAACTTGTTGTTTCTGCAACCTTCGTCCGCGAGTTCTTAACAAATTTGGCGACGAGCACCAACACGAGAACCCACATGAAGAAGTGAGGAAAATACTATGAGGAAAGACTCCGTTGAGAATACGAAAAAGGAATTCCAGCTTAAGAGGAAAGTACAAGACCGTCGAAATACAGCTAAGTCTCAGAAGAAGAAAAAGCTAAAAAAGGATAAAGCAAGTTTAAGGTCAGTCAACGAAATCGACACGCTGAAAGAATGAAATACTAAAGAAAACAAAGAGGTGTAATTAAGCGAAATACTGAAGACAAAGTAAGAAAGAAACGTAAAAGGAAATTAAGGTAAAAAAAAAAAAAACAGAAGCGGAAAGAAAAAATAAAGGGACGAGTGTGCGTTACGTGCAAAGCGCATACGAGAAAAGTTTAAAGTAAACGCATCGTGAAGAGAAAAATGGATAAAGTGTGTATAAAAAGAAGAAGAAGGTCGTTCTAGTCAACGAGTAAGCGGCGCATCATAACTGAGGAGAAAATCGCATTGCAAGAGTGACAGTTCAACAAATTCACAACGGGCATCAACGGTCAGCTGGCAGCACGTCACGAGCAGCTGAGTATGAGCGAAAGGAACGGTTATGACGCATCGACGTCGACGCAGAGGAGGACATCTTCAACAAACATAGTTGGCATTCCAGCTTTGTGGTGAGACGTCACGCACGTTTACGTGCCGCCATCTTAGAACCACTGACAGGACAGCAGTCGCTTTTGTTTCAGAAGCGGAGGATCTGAACAAGCAGTTGTTGAGCAAAGATTGAAAGGCTGTGAGAGCGACTACACACCAAAAAGGTACTGTTAAATAAAATGTGCTTAAGATAGCTTTGGGAGTTATGCTCACAGCGCAGCAGTAATTTGTTACAAGAACTTTGCCAAAGTAGAAGATATAGTAGTTCAAAATAACATACGCACTCAATCAGAACAAACAGAATCGGCACTCTCTGCCTAAAAAAAACAAAAAAAACATATAAGAGACAGGTAAAAAAAAAAAAAGTGTAATGGCATCAGGACACTTGTGGAATCTATCGCCCCTCAGGCATTCCGACCTACAGGAGGAGAACCCTTACTACCTTGGGAAGAATGGAGAGAATACTTCCTGAATTACATCTCAAACTTTGATGATGATGATGAAGAATTTAAGGCAGAAAAGAAGTATAAAATGTTATTGCACTGTCTAGGCGCAGGTGGTATAAAGGTGTATAACAGAATCAACAAAAAAACAAGAGGAGAAGGTGAGGGTGACGTTTTCGCAATTGCAATCGATGACCTAAATACATATTACAAACCCACGGTTTGCGTGGGGGTTGATAGGTACAAATTCTTCCATAGGAAGCTGGGCAATGAATAAACCGTCGAATATGTGTCAGCATTAAAACATCTGGCCATAAATTGTCGTTTTGGAGATTTACACGACGAATTTATCAGGGACTAAATAGTCATGCAGGGGTCCAACTCAAATATTCAGGACAATTTGTGGGCCAAGGGGGAATACCCCCTACAAAACATAATAGACATTGCTAGGAAAGCTGAGCTTACGGGTCGTTGTGCAAGAGCTGTGCTAAATGAGAACAAAGAGAAGAAGAAAACGGACACCGTGAACAAAGTAACGGAGTCCAAGCACAACATGAAACAGTCATGGAGCAACAGGGGCACAAAAAACTGGTTCAACAGACCGGGCAGTGGAAACAAGAGGCGTTGCTACAGATGTGGTAGCACCTCCCATATGGCTGATGATATGAAATGCCCTGCTCATGGAGTAAGGTGCACGCACTGTGGAGTCATCGGACACTTTCAGAAGGCTTGCAGAAGGAAAAATACACGTTATGTCAAAGTTGTAGATGAGGATGAAGCAAGCTACCAAGGAACGTCCGATGAAGAGGACGACAATGTGTTCGTGCTAAATATAGAAGACGAGGAGGTTGATAAAATCAGCGATGCTAACAACACAAAAAAAAAAGAAGCCTATCTGTGACATGAACATTGGGGGTGTTGACATGAGTATAGTTGCTGATTCAGGTTCACCATACACGATTGTTAACAACAAAGTATGGGAAGAGAAGTTCAAAGCCAAAATTGGTGGCAATCTTGATAAGGCTGACATCAGCATCAAGTCATTTACAGGCAAGCCGATTGAAGTTTGTGGATTCAAGGAACTAAACTTCGAATTCAAAGGGAGAGTAGCTAAAGGAAAACTGTATGTATCTAAGGTTGGTCCTTCAGTACTAGGGTGGATGGATCAGGGTAACCTGGGTATTATACTCGATCACAGCAAGCCAGACCCAGTCCTAGTGGTACATGAAAACAATAATTTGGGAAGTTCAATGTTAAACAGATACCCTAAAGTCTTCAGTGGGGGAATCGGTGCACTTAAAGGATACCAACACAAGATCATTGTGAAACCTGATGCCATCCCAGTTGTGCATAAAGCTAGAAACTTACCCTTCTCCATCAAAGATGAAGTGAAAGCACAACTTGATAAACTGTTAGAAGACGGGATTATCGAGGAAGTTGAAGCTTCAGAGTGGGTTGCACCACTGGTCGTAGCCAAACGACCCAGCGGTAAACTGAGGTTGTGTGTAGACCTACGCGACCTCAATAAGAATATAGTTGTAGAGCAGTTTCCCCTCCCAAAGATTGGTGAAATGCTAGCAACTACTAAAGGGATTCAATGGTTCACTACTATCGATTTGAAATCGGCCTACCACCAGGTACCTCTACATCGCGACAGCAGGAAACTAACCACCTTCATAACGCCCTTTGGTGTTTCAGGTTCATCAGAGTGCCCTTTGGGCTGGCATCTGCTGCGCGATGTTCCAAAGACTGATGCACAACATCTTCAAAGGAGTACCCGGTATACTAATCTTTCAGGATGATATCCTCATAATGGGGAAAACTAGGGAGGAACATGACATAAAAGTCAAGCAGGTCCTGGAAATTCTGGATAACAAGGGGTTAACGGCCGAACACGAAAAGTGCAAGTTTGCATGCAATTCCGTGAGCTACCTTGGTCACAAAATCACCGGTGAAGGTATTAGCCCCAAAAGAGAACTTCTAAATGCAATTAAGAATTCCCCGGTACCAAGTAACAAGGACGAATTAAGATCCTTCCTAGGACTGATCGAATTTTATGCAAAATTCATAAAAAACTTCTCGTGCAAAACACACGAACTGAGACAACTACTTAAAATGAAAAACAAGTTCGAATGGACGGACAAATGTCAACATGTATTTGCATCACTAAAAAAGGAATTGTGCACAGCCTTGCCCTTGCAAGGGTTTGATCCATTAATGGAGAATATCGTAACCACAGACGTTAGTTCAAAAGGTCTGGGTGCAATACTCACCCAAAAAGACGCTAAAGGTGTGGAATGCACAATAGCTTTTGCTTCACGTTCATTGACCCCCACTGAGGAAAAGTACTCGGTCATAGAGCGAGAAGCATTAGCATGTGTATGGGCCCTGGAACATTTTAGACAATTTGTGTGGGGCAACAAAGTCACCCTTTGCACTGATCACAAACCCTTGACTAAAGTTTTCACCACAAAAGGACTGCACACAGCTTCGCCAAGGCTGGCAAGACTATCAGTGCGCCTCTTTGATTATAACTACAAAATTCAATATGTTCCAGGTGTAAAAAATGTGGTGGCAGACTTCTTAAGCAGAATGCCTGTAGGGTTGAGTGACCAAGACAACCCAGGGGAAGTCGAAGAGTCATGCATAGCCAGCATAAATGAAAAATTTGATGGAATTTCGAGAGAGGAATGGCTAAGTGAACAGGACAAGGACATCACTGTAAAGCAGGTCATAAAAATGCTAACTGAGGGGTGGACATACAAAAACAGGTTAACTGACTCTTTACGACACTTTTGGGAAGTGAAAGATGACTTATCGCACAAAAATGGTTTGTTGTTAAGGAGAGGTAGAGTTGTTCCGCCAAGCAGTTTAAGAATGAAAATAGTAAACCTGTGCCACGAAGTACATTTAGGCATAGGGAAAACCAAGAGCAGAGTCAAGAACAGTTACTGGTGGCCAGGCATAGGTTTGGCTGTAGAAAGAATAGTCAGGGATTGTACCCAATGCGCCAACTCTGATAAAACTCAGGTCACTTTCAGACCACCGCTGCACCCCATCGCATGCCCCTCCATGCCTTGGGAGAGGATCGGTGTGGACATAATGGGTCCCATTCTTGAGCAAATGGAACAGTGGTACATAATCGTGGTCGTCGACCATTTTTCAAAGTGGCCTGAGCTTAAGTTTGTAAAGAAACCTGATTCTGTTTGTATTGTGAAATTTCTTGACGACTTATTCACACACGAAGGTCTCCCCAAACAGATTGTCAGTGACAATGGGCCCCAATTCTTGTCAGATGTTTTTAAAACTTACATGCACAGGAACCAAATAGAACATAAAACGACCTCTGTTTACCATCCCGCGGGCAATGGTGCCGTTGAACGCTTTAACAGGGTCATTAAAGGTATAGTCCAATTGGCCTGCAGTAACAACCTGAGTTGGAGACAGGAAATTCTGAAAACTCTGTGGGCTTATCGCATTACTCCCATCGACTCAACTGGCCACAGCCCATTTGAGCTTATGCGGGGCAGGACACACTTGTCCAAAGACAATGTGGGGTGGAGCAAAGCTACCAAGAGTGCACTGGTCAGCTGAAGACGTGAGGAAAAGATTGGTACAGGCACAATCCAGTTCTAAAGTCAGGTACGACCTAAAACATGGGTGCAAACCCGTTGAGCTTCAGGTCGGGGACATTGTCAGGGTCAGCAGAAGTGGGTTCATACAAAAGGGGCAGGACAGGTTTTCACAACCCCTCTCAGTACAGAAGGTGTTTTGTAATTCTGCTCTCCTGAGCGACGGTAAGGTTTGGCACTTCTCTTCTCTGTCCCAGTGTAGGCAAGACTCAACAGATCCTGACAAAACCTTACCCCTAAATTCCACCAGAGAGTATACCATGACTAGTAAACCCTGGGGAACCCACACCGGTGTGTCTGATGATGAATATGACGACGAACCCAATGCCAGTAACACAACAGCACACAGCTCGGTTTTGCAGCCTACGTCTGCGCCTATTCGAGTTTTAGCTGATTGTAACATCACAGGCAGAGTTGGTAGGGAGCTTCCCCCACACCGTTGCATAACACCACTTTCCCTTCCAGCACAAGCAGAGCTGGTAGGAGGTTGCTACCTCCAGTCAAACTTTCGGATTATGTTTGTGAGTAACCACATGCACACGCACGTCCCCTCCTCACACTCGTTTTCACTTGTTCTATTCTCTCTCTCTTTCTCTCTTCTCTCTTTCTCCCCTCTTTTCTCCTTCTCCCTCTTTCTTCCTTAAGGGGGAAGATGTGTTAGGTTTATACTCCTGTGTCCCTGCGAGGACACCATATGTTCATGTGCATTCTTGGGTCCCTGCGCGGACACCGTACTGCCACCGTCTGTCATGAGCTGTCAGCTGTCAACTGCCAGTTGACAGCTGACGACTCACGGAGTGGCTGCATTCCTTACGCTCCGCCTTTGTGGAGCCTGTGTAGGTGTTTCAATAAAGAACTTGTTGTTTCTGCAACCTTCGTCCGCGAGTTCTTAACAGCTGGGCCTCCATTCTCGTTCTCTCTAAAATAGCCTCCAGTTTCTAGGCTTACCTTTACAACTTATTTTTTAGCGTGCTTGGGTGTTCGAGCTTCCTACACGATTATACAAACACAAGGACATTGTTGTGATCTTGTAATGAAGGCTGCCGACATAACATTTAGAACCTTCTGTGGCTGAGGTTCTGTTATCATGGTGCTCGACTCAGAAACCAGTAGCTGTTGCTGGCTGATGAGCGGAGCACCACGTTGATGAAGAGCTTTACCTGAATAAACCAATCAACTTCAAATACAGTAGTCTACAGCTTTTGATTTCCACATATTTTGCCAACGACTCTTCAGCCAAGCAGTAGTGTGCTCTTCAGACATGGTGGAGGGCCTACGAGTTCATTGCGAATTAGATAAGTACTCACGTGCAGTGCAAAAGCTGGATGTGGTGTGTACATCGTAATTTTAGTTAAACGAGTTTGCGGCATGTGGGGTTAGAGTCTGCCCTAAGTAACTAACGTGTGGCTCCAACACGCTCTTGGCCAGAGTCAATTCTCGGTGCTGAGCAGCGCAGAGGCCAGAGGACAACGTTGGAGTGGATTGTCGCAAGGGGCCCAACGTTGCGGCCAGTGCATGAGGAGAAATGACCAGACAAGACCACAGTGCTGCACCAGTCAATTGTCGGGAGCAGCTTATCGGGGGTATTAGAGGCCCCCGAGGAATTAGCAGAATTACAGTGCGTCGCATCGCGCCTTACCGCTGTGCCCAGAACGTGACGCACATGCGCGGATAGAAGAGGCATCTGGTGGGCTAATTATAGCCTACTGTCAAAAACAGTGTATCGGGAGTACTAGAGGTCCTGTGGGATTAGCGGTGACTCAGAGCGCCACATCTTGCCTTAAAGCATTGCCATGAATTACAAATTTGCAAACATTCGTGACAATAATTTTCAATTCTATTAAGGACACGGAGGCGAGGATTATGCTTCTCATTTCTTTACTGTATTTCTCACAGCAGCCAATAAGAAAAAAGTAAATAAAACACTACAATACCCATGAACACCTTAATGTCACATGATCAACCATAGAGAATACCCCTATATAAACTCTGCGCAAGGCAACAGTGTCCTCTTTCTTTGAACGAAATCCAACAGTTAAGTCTATAACATGAAACTTGCTCTTGAAGAACCCATCTTGTATAGTCGAAAACTTTCTCCAGAAGAGACAACCAGTAGCCCAACGGGGCACGACCTCCAAACCTGGTTCCTGAACCAAAGAATCGCGAAATCCTCCTTGGAAGATGCGAAATCCTATTGATGTCCTCCATCATGCATTACTTGTTATCAGCACCTAAAATGTAAAGGATACACCGTAACACCATTCTCCATATCTGATATTTCCTCAAATCAGAAAACGGGAAGGGGAAAAACATGGAAATACATATGCAGTATGAATGTATTATATATATATATAACACCATGCAAATATAATGCAGAATACATATCGTTTTTGGGTGGGATAATCCTCGCCTCCGTGTCCTTAATAGAATTGAAAATTCTTGTCACGAATGTTTGCAAATTTTTTATTCTATGTCAGGACCGTAGGCTCCGATTATGCTTTTTCAAAGCTTAGCCACCACTACAGATGCCACATTCACAATAGGCTTATAATAAAAAGACTTAAATGTGGTCTCCGTTGACCAATCAGCTGCATTCATAATGTCAGATAGACTGACCCCCATAGAGAAAGACTTAGATGCCATAGCTCCTCGAGCTGAATGAGCTCCAAATTTTGATACATCAATTCCAGCTTCCCCCATGAGCCAGCGCATCCATCTAGACAAGGTAGCTGGAGCCACCGGACGGAATGGTTTTTGTAACGCAATTAATAACTGACCATTCATGTCTGAACGAAATTCAGCTGTACTCACCTCGTAATCCTTCAGGCATTGAACAACACACAGCTTAGGGTTATTAGGAAAAGATGGATAAGATACCAAAGAGGTATTGCATTTAGTCCGCCTTGAGATAGTAAAAGTCACACCTTCTGGGCAGAATCTTCTTCCCGCAAGGTCTAAAGCCCTAACATCAGAAACCCTCTTGCATGACACCAAACAGAGCAACATAGTCAATTTGGATGATAATTGCTTTTTGGACAAGTACTTATTAGAGGGCCAGGCATCAAGAAATCTCAGAACAGAAGACACGTCCCATAATTCTGAGTCTTTCGGACAAGGGAGTTTAACCATTCGGATGCCCCTGAGCAGTTTACATACCAAGGGATGTTCACCAACTGGTTTGCCAGCCACTGACACATGACCTGCTGAGATGGCAGACCGAAAATTGTTTACAGTCCTGGAGGCTAAGCCTGAGGCGGCAAGGGAAGCCAAAAAGTTCACCATCAAAGAGACATGTGCTTTAGCGGGATCCACCTGCCGTTGTGAGCACCAGCCACACCAACGTTTCCAGGCAGATGAATATCGCTTGTGGGTGTTAGCCGACCAGGCCTCATTAATGAATCTGTCAGTGTCTCGTGAAAGGCCCGGGATCTTCCATCTATCACTGAAACCTGCCAGGCTACCAGAGGCAGTTGCCCCGATTCTATCAACAGGTGAGGGACTTTCTGAGGGTCCAGCAATAGGTTCCACCGCGATGGAAGAAGGATCGGAACTGCACAAAGCGTCTACAGAATCATAGGGAACCATGCCTGAGCTCTCCAAGGTGGGGTGATCAGAATTAACTCCGATTGATGGCGTGTGTGTGAGCCAGAACTCTGGGAATCATCATGAATGGAGGGAAGGTGTAACAGAGGGACTGTGGCCAGACCTGAAGAAACGCATCCGTGGCAATTGCCTCCGGATCCGGACGCCAACTGAAAAAGGCTGGTAGTTGCCTGTTGAGGCGAGACGCGAATAAATCCATCTTGCACGGACCCCAGAGACGATTCAATAACTGGAAGACTCTGGGATGGAGTCTCCAATCGCTGAAGTCCCGAAGGTGCCGGGAGTGCCAATCAGCCACCTTGTTGTTGCGGCCAGGGAGATATTCCGCTATCACTGATATTCTGTGCTGAAGGCAAAAATGCCAGAAATCTTTGACGATCTCCGCCAGAATCCGGGACCTGGTCCCCCCCAGTTTGTTCACGTATCGTACAGCTGATACGTTGTCCATACGGAGCAGTATGCAGCAGTCTGTCTTCAGAGGGGAAAGACAGCGAATCACAAACGAGCCTGCCAGTAGCTCTAGACAATTGATATGTAACAAAAGCTCCGAGAGTCTATCTGGAAGCCCAAAAACTCTATTGATTGGGCTGGTACTAGGATCAATTACTGTGGATTTACAAGGAACCCCAGGCTCTGGAGTAGATCGATCGTCCATTCTAGATGTGTCACCACTAAACGAGGGCAACGAGCCATGAGGATGATGTCGTCCAAGTAAATGATCAGACGGACACCCTTTGCTCTCAAAGATTCCACCACTGGCCGTAGGAGTTTCGTGAAGCACCATGGTGCTGACGAAAGGCCGAAAGGGAGGACTTTGTATTCGTAACAAATTCCCTGCCAGTGGAACTGCAGAAAACGGTGATGCGGTGCGTAAATGGGAACAGACAGATACGCATCTTTCAGGTACAGATGTACTAGCCAGTCCTCCTCTTGAGGGAGGTTGCGCAGGAGATGGATGCCCTCCATCTTGAAGTGACGATATACTACCCATCCAGTGAAATCTTTTAGATTTAAAACTAGCCTGGATCCACCCCCTTTCTTCTCCACAAGGAAGATGCTGCTGATAAAGCCGCGGGGATGAGGTTCTGTAGTCACTATTGCCCCTTTCCGAAGGAGAGAATCTACTTCTTCTGAGATAAAGTCCTGATCTTGTTGGGAAAAATACATTTGAGAGGGGGGAAACCTGACTCGGGAGTTGTAAAGGTCGATCTTGAACCCCTGCACTGTCTCCAGGATCCATGCATCTTGCGCGATTGTTCACCAATTGTGCAGAAAATACTGTATCCTGCCCCCCAAAATTACCTCCGTACAAGGAATTAGTCTCACCTGAATTTCCAGACTCCCGTTGTCCGCCCTGATTACCTCCGTATCTGCCCTTACGGAATCTGTTTTTGGCACGATGGGTCGGGTAGAAGGAAGAGTTGTTGTAACTGTGGATCTTGATAGCCCCGTGAATTGGTTGGATGAGAGGCAATATGTAGACACAGACAGTTAAGTACATGAAAACACGTCAATAAAAGTATTTGCAAATAAACGTTTCTGGTCTTTTTATTCTCTGTTGCACTTCGTATGATAGAACCAGCCAACGCGTTTCGCCCAAAATGGGCTTCTTCAGGGCAATAGGATATAAGAATGAAATGTATCTCAGACGCGCATATCAAAGAGGATTGAAGCAAATCCTAGGACGCATAGGTGAGGCTCATGGTAGAGCGAAGTCCTATGAGTATATGTAGTATGGTGTACTTCAAACGGTATTAGCCGCATAAGTGTGTTGGAGCCGTGTCCGTGAAAACGTCCTAAACCAGCTGCTTTAGGATGTTTTCACGGACACGGCTCCAACATACTTATGCGGCTAATACCGTTTGAAGTACACCATACTACATATACTCATAGGACTTCGCTCTACCATGAGCCTCACCTATGCGTCCTAGGATTTGCTTCAATCCTCTTTGATATGCGCGTCTGAGGATACATTTCATTCTTATATCCTATTGCCCTGAAGAAGCCCATTTTTGGGCGAAACGCGTTTGCTGGTTCTATCATACGAAGTACAACGGAGAATAAAAGACCAGAAACGTTTATTTGCAAATACTTTTATTGACGTGTTTTCATGTACTTAACTCTCTGTGTCTACATATTGCCTCTCATCCAACCAATTCACTTAGTTATATTTATGGTCTATAAGCAGCAGATCATTTGAGGTGGGCAATATTACATACAACTTGTGACTAGTCCTGGTGGTGCAGTTATCTATGACCCAGCTGCTTTCATTTTTATCTTGATAGCCCCCTCTTTGCTGGTGGTACTGACCACGTGGGGCGCCTTGATTATATCCTCGGCCGAACGACCGCCCTTGGTATCGTCCGGCCCTGCCGAAAATCGGCCGGAAAGCCAGTTTGAGAGAATCCTGGGCTTTGTCTAATCCACTGAAAGTGGCGACAAACTTAGTAAGCTCTTTTAAGAATGGTTGGCCGAAGAGTAAGCCTTGGGCTAAGGGGCCTGATTCAGAGGAGGAGAGCTCATCCAATTTTGGATCCAGTTTTAATAATATAGAGCGACGGCGCTCGCTGGACATTGCACAGTTTGCATCACCTAGCTGACAGACCGCTCTCTGTGCCCAGCCAATCAACCCCTCCGGATCGATAGCCATTGCGGACTCCTTGGCGCGGGAGCCTAGCTCAAGAATCTTTGTGAGGGGTCCTGCCATGTTCAAAAGCTTGTCCTGGCATGTTCTCCATGCCCTGTCTATACCCTTTTTAGGGTCCTTGGAGTACTTTTTAAGGTAGGTGAGCATAGAGGGGACCACCTCCGGCGTCTCCGCTACTTTGCCTGCCACTTCAGGTCTGGGACATTCTGAAAGAAGTCGTGCTCTCACGTCCTTGTCAAACGCTTGCCGAAGGTGCGATTGAACGTAGTCGGCCACCTCTTGAGGCGGGAGCCAGGCTGTGGAATTGGGGTACACTATCTTCGTCGGCTCGAAAGTCAGGAGTTTATGTTGAGAAGGTGTCTCAACATGACGCTCCTTCCTCGCTTTCTTGGAGGGTCTAGGAGCCTCATCCTGGTCGGATAGCTGGTCCGAGGAGGTACCATTGTCGTCCTCCTGAGGAATCTCCGTGATAGTTGCTTCAT
Source organism: Calotriton arnoldi (assembly GCA_963921515.1). Lineage (NCBI taxonomy): Eukaryota > Metazoa > Chordata > Amphibia > Caudata > Salamandridae > Calotriton > Calotriton arnoldi. The sequence goes on along the minus strand of CAWUFW010001334.1, from coordinate 1,603,013 downwards.
TCGTGGGAGTTCCATAATCATGGTCAGTAGCCATTGACTTGGCCAGTTTTGCGAAGTCCGCTGTGTGGGGATTCCTAGTCCCTTTCCCACTGGCTCTGGGGTGGGTGCCTGGGTTGGGGAGCCAGCCCTGCTGTTGGGCATAGTTACATAGGTGACGCTTCAGTGGTTCTATGGCCCTCACCAGGGCCTTGTTCACGGAGTGCTTCACTCCTGCGTCTAGGTCCTCCACGAGGTCTTGCTCCATGGAGCTAGAGGGATCCTCCTCAACATACTCCTCCTCATAATAAAATTCTGACATCATGTCACTCAAAAGTATGAATTTGCTCTTGGTAGGAGTGTTGCTTTCAATACAATGGGTATATCCCACAGACAAGGCCTTCCAGCAGTGTATAACAACCAAAGTTCAGGGGGAGTGGAGCAACCCCAGGTAAGCCAAGCAAAGTATGCACAAGTAATTTAAAATGTGGAGGGAGGGCTTGCCAGATCCACTCTAGGCAGAGCCTATGCCAATAGTTTACAGCCCCAAGCACTATCCTTAATGCGGAGCGTCCCCGGGAGCCAGCACCGAGTCAAACAAATGTTCAGAGCAGTAAACGCTGCTCTCACATTCGAATCAGCCCGAAGGAGTAACTTAGACTGGGCAAAATGGCCGCCACGCATGCGCGATGCAGGCCGCTCGGTTTACACTGAAAGAGGACTACGTGTCAGTCTGACGCGTGTCCTCACTCCCTTTGTCTCCCACTCCACAGGAATTGAACGCGGGCGGGGGCGCCCGGTCCGGGAGGCAGAGCGCTCCCAAACGCGCTTGTTAAAGATCGCGATCCTGAACGCACAATCAGGGAAATGCGAGTCAGCGTAACGCTACTACACTGCAAGGGAAGGCACAAAAGGAGACACCCTTAACTCGCAAAGCTAAATAAAGGAAAAGCACCGATCACAGTAAGCAATATCCCCAATAGCAATTACAATAACAGTTAATTAATTAATTAACCATCCGCAATTAAAACAGTGGCAAGCACATAAATCAGAATAACAGTGAGAAAGCACTTAACTGGCTGCGGAGCAGCAAAGAAAGAGGACACTGTTGCCTTGCACAGAGTTTATATAGGGGTATACTCTATGGTTAATCATGTGACATTAAGGTGTTCATGGGTATTGTAGTGTTTTATTTACTTTTTTCTTATTGGCTGCTGTGAGAAATACAGTAAAGAAATGAGAAGCATATTCGGAGCCTCCGGTCCTGACATAGAATTGTAGTGGCTTCAGGGCGTTCTGTACTGTGTTCTTCAGCTGTACTTTTGGACCGCACAATGCTATCCCAGAGAGAACTGCCGGACTCATGGCTCAAGGGGGAGTAACCGTGTTGTGACACGCCCATTGCGGGAGGAGCTTCATCATTAAAGGGAATAGCAAAGCCTGAGAGCTTATAGGAGCATTCTCTTATAGGGCAAGTGTTAAAAAAAAAAGAAAGGAAAAAGCAATCCGACTCCTCGTCAGGGGTAGTAAGCGCAATATAAATGCAACTACAGTACAAATACAATTTCTTAGGAGTGCATGCAGATACTTATGTGCGGACAAGACTACTAGTAGCCACCACACTTGCAGTGAGTTCACAAATTTGGTGAAGGAAAGCATATATTGACATTTAGGTGGAGAATATCTGTGCAGTGTCAGGTATTGCTGTCAAAACATTTACGTCTCTACACAAAAACTCAGTCCATCTTCTAAGTGATCTATTGGAAATAAAAAATTAAAAAAATGGAGGTTACTGCAATTTCTCCCCCACCACATTTTCTGGTGGAACCAGGTGTCCCATCCATTGAGTGGGATGAATGGGTGGATGTCTTCGATAACTATTTGGAAGCTTTGGATGGTCAAGAATTTAGGTTGAGCAGAAAAAGAGCGATTTTACTGGCCAGCTTAGGAAAAGAAGGGCAACATATCTTTAAGTACCTGCCTGTAGCAGTGGATAATCAGGGGCAAGCCATAGAGGATGTATTCATGGAAGCCTGGAAAAGATTGGAAAAGAGATTTGCCAAAGAGAATAATGTGGGGATGAGAAGATTTACATTTTACATGCAACCGCAGAGAGTTGGTGAGTTCAATAGATGAGTTCATTACTAGACTATGAGAACTTTCACTCAAGCGTAGGTTTGGAGCGATGGCTGAAGAGATGATATGCGATCAACTGATAGGTCAATGTAAAAACAGAAAGACAAAAGAACGACTGTGCGGCCAAGGATTCAGCTCTGAAAGATGCAATAGACATTGCAAAAATCGTGGAGGAGTCAGCCTATTGCATGAAGGAGATGGATTGCAGAGACTGTAAGATAAATAGCAAGGGCAAGGGTGAAACTTCGATGGTGGACAAGGGTGGAGGAAGAAGTGGCCGTGCTGAACAAATGGAACTCCAAGAGCGGAAAGACTTTTCCGGGGACAAGAGCGCTCTTAACAAAACTTCAAACAGGATGTGTAGGAGTAACTATCATGCATCGGACTAAAACAATTGTTGGGCTATTGGGGGGGAGTGTAGAAGGTGTGGTCGCAAAGGGCACTTTGCAAGGATGTGCAAAGAGGCCAATAAGGGCAAAGTAGCTGTATTATCTGAGCAGACAGCTGGTGGAGACAAAAACTTGAGGTCAGATAGAGTACTATGGGTTGGTCCGGTACAAGAAATAGACATAGGTGGAGAAGGCAGAATTTGTTATCAGGGACAAAGTTGTTGAGTTAATGGTCGACTCAGGGTCATTGTACACCATAATACCCAAAAGTGTGTTCCAGAAGGAGTGGCCTGGGGTAACATTGTTGCTGAGGGACATAAATCCAGAGATAGACATTTTAGGGTACATGTTAACAGACATAGGTTTTGGCAACAAGCAGATAAAGGGCAAGGTCTGCTTAGCTGAGTCAGGGCCACCCATAGTGGGTTGGTATCAACAGTATGATCTCCATTTCAGGATAGATATTCGAGCAGCTGTACAAGTAAGGGCAGTAAATGAACTAACAGTGGAGGATATCTTGGAGAGTGCCAAGGAAGTGTTCAGCGAGGAGTTAGGACACTTAAAGGGATATGTACATAAAATAAAAGTCAAGCAGGGAGCTATACCTGTTCAGCAAAAGGCCAGGAGGGTGCCGATAATGGTGAGAGAAGAAGTGAGGAAAATGTTGGATTTTTTATTTTTATTTTATTTTATAGAGTTTTATATAGCGCGAACTTGACCCGAATCGGGTATCAGAGCGCTTTACATAGCACCAGTTGCATTACATGAGGACACATTCATTTTTGTAAGGCACGGGGAGATTAAGTGATTTGCCCAGAATCACAGGATGTTCAGCATCAATGCCGAGACTCGAACCCAGTTCCCCAGATTCGAGGTCGACCGCCCTAGCCGTTAGGCCAACTCCTCTCCTGTTGGGTAATGGGATAATAGAACCAGTTGAAACACCAGCTTGGATCTCTCCAGTGGTTATCACTGAGAAAGCTGTTGGCAAATTGTGCTTCTGTGTTGACTTAAGGAGCCTCGATTAGAACATTGTGTCAGATACCTTCCCCTTACCTAACATCAGTGAACTGGTCTTATTGTTGCAAGGAGGAAATTACTTTTCCAAATTGGACCTGAGGCATGCGTACCACCAAATTTGTTTGCATGACACCAATAAACCCTTGACAGTGTTCACTGAGATGGGGGGCACTTTCCAGTTTACAAGGATGCCGTTTGGGCTGTCATCCGCAGCAACTGTCTTTCAGAGAATGGTAATAGACGTTTTCAAGGGTTTAGAAAATGTAGTTTACTTCCAAGATGATATCTTGGTTTTTGCTGACAGTGTTAGCAGTCACAACAAAACGTTAAAGGAGACCTTAGCCAGAGTGGTAGAAGCTGGCCTAACGCTGCGCAGAGAAAAAATTTGCTTTCCTGGTCACTGAGGTGGAATACTTGGGACACACATTATCCCTTGATGGAGTGCAACCCCAAAAAGATTTACTTGCATCAATAAGACTGGGACCAGTTCCTTGCAGTAAGGATCAGTTACACTTGTTTCTTGGTCTAATCGGGTATTACTCCAAATTTCTTAAAACATTTGCCAGCAAAACTGAGGTGTTGAAGGTGCTCATAAGGAAGGTGGCTACCTTTACATGGGGAACGGAACAGCAAAAATGTTTTGAGGGCAAAAAAAGAAGAAATCTGTGGTGCGGGCATTCTAGTACAGTTTGATATCATTGCCAACACCATTGTGACCGTGGATGCAAGTGACACAGGCGTCAGAGCAGTCTTGTCCCAGAAAGTGGGTTATTTGGAGAAAACTGTGGCATTTGCGTCACGCTGCTGTGGAGCTTCACTACTCGGTTATTGAGAAGGAGACCTTGGCAGCAGCTTGCTGTGTGGAATACTTTAGGACATATGTGTGGGGACACAAGATAACTATTCGCACAGGCCACAAGCCCCTGCTCAAGATACTGTCACCAGGTGGGGTAGGAAAAGGGTCTGCCAGGCTAGCCCGTTTGGCATCCAGATTGCAGGAGTATAACTTTCTAGTGGAATTCAAACCTGGTTGGCGGAATGTGCAGGCGGATTGCTTGTCACGTTTACCCTTGGACTGGAAGAGTGTAGGAGTGTGTGAGGGGAGGAGCTGTGGCCAGTGTGGAGGATTCTGTACAGTGGAGTCAGGGTGCAGTAGGTAAATTTGAATAGTCGTTATCCATGGAGAAAGATGAGGTGTTGAGGGATATCCTTAAGCTTATACTCAAAGGCGGGAGAAAAAAGAGCACTTTGTCCAGTGCTTTGAGGCCCTTCAATGCAATTTTGGATGAACTCTCTACAGTTGCAGACCAGATCTTCATGCAAGGTTATAAAATTGTTCCTCCCCATGGTATTCGCAGGAGACTGTTCGAAATAGCATATGAAGGACATTTGGGTCAGACTCAGCCGCGGTCCGTGCAGGTAAAAGCTGTGGGACGGTGGGGCCGGGTAAGGGGAGATTTCGAGGGACGATGCAGAGGGAAAATTACATAAATAATTTTCCCTCTGCATTGTCCCTCGAAATCCCCCCTTACCCGGCCCCACCGCCCCACCGCTGTTACCTGCACGGACCGCGGCTGGTCAGACTGTGACAAAGAAGAGATTGCGATGTGAGTTTTGGTGGCCAGGTATCGATAGAGATGTGATGGAATGAGTGGAAAGATTTCGTGAATGCAGTGAGTGTGAGAAGAGGTTAAAAGTAGGTGCACAAGTTGTAGCAAGTAGCATCCATGATCCTGGTCAAGTGTGGTGTGGCGTAGTGTGTGTCCGGATTTTATTGGCCACATGGCAGGAGTTGAGCACAACAAGAGATTTGGAATTGTCATGGTGGACGTTCATTCCAGGTGACTGATTGTACGGCTAGTGCCCGAGATTACAACTAGAAGTACCATAATTCGGTTCTGAAAAAGAGCATACAATTGAACGTAATACCTTCATTAATTATGCACAAGTATGTAATTAAACATCTTTTTTTTCCAAATTATACAAAATGTTATGGGATCCACAAAATACATGCAAAAATGGAGTGCAAGGAGTCTTGAGATTTCTTATTTTCAATTATTCTTTATTGGTAGTCAAATGCATCAGCCCAGCCAACGCGTTTCGTTTAAACGTGGACTTTTAGGAAGGTATACTCCCCCAAGTGAATTAGACATGTATGATCCTTGGAGGGTGGCACCTCGAGGGACTGACCTAAAACTGGGATTACATTTGGGAATGCTTTATTTAACTCCACTTTTGGAAGATTGATATTTGATCCTAAATAGCAAATTAAATTCTCTGTCTTTTAGCAATGATCTAAGGCAATTATCCTTTTAAGATTTTATTGAACGGACGAGACGGTGATCACCAGTGCATTGACACTACATCTGGCCATAAATTAAGCTTCTGGGTGATCATCTATACGATAATCTCAAGTGAGTCTATTTTTGAGAGATTTATTTGGGTGCTGATATTTTAGTCATATGGTCAATGGTCTTTATACTTAACCATAATTAAAATTATTTCTGGTCACAATGAAGAGAACCCTTAAATCTGGGTGTTGCGATCTTAGTCCTATGGTTAGTTGTCTATATATTTAACCAGAAATTAAAATTGTTTCCGGTTACAATGATGAGGACTTATAGATCTCAAATTGATAACTAATTTGTGGCCATACCTTGGTATAATATTCTTAATCCAATCGTTGGAAGAGTGATTACTGAACTTTAATAGTAAACGATTTCCTGTTCCTTTCCAGTATGAATTGAAGGCATTAATTTCTCCAAAGTCTTTATCTAACAGACGCTACGGTGGTTATAATAGAGAAACATCTTGGTGATCTCCAAAAAGACAATTCCAAGTGAGTCTATCTTGAGAATTTGATTTTGGTGCTGCCTTTTTGTTCAGACTGTTATTGGTCGAGACATTCAACCAGGAGGTAATTTCTTTTTCTGGCCATACTGAAGAGGACCCTTAGATCTTGATAGGAGAATTTCTCCTTTATTTTTAAATTTTGATAAACATATGTATTGTCTCAATAATGGCCGATTGAACATGTGCAATTTGAAAACTTTAAGACTAGCAATGGAATCTATGTTGTATTATCCATGAGTCACTTTTTGAATTTATAATGCTGCTGTGTTTCATTAACCAATCAATTGTTATTTGTAATATTATATTGAGATTGTATACAGGCAGGGAGTCTTTGATGAGAAGCAACAATTCTCTTGGATTATTGATGTTTGTTCATTCAAAGGTTGATTTGTTTTGGCTTTTTTGTATTTCATATCTATCTAGTCTTTGCACCTAGGTTTTACTAACCTTTTGATGTATATGAGATATTTTAAGTGACGTACGTTTTATTATTGTTTTTTCAGCCCTGATGAAATCCATGTTGGACGAAACGCGTTGGCTGGGCTGATGCATTTGACTACAAATAAAGAATAATTGAAAATAAGAAATCTCAAGACTCCTTGCACTCCATTTTTGCATGTATTTTGTGGATCCCATAACATTTTGTATAATTTGCGGGAAAAAAAGATGTTTAATTACATGCTTGTGCATAATTAATGAAGGTATTACGTTCAATTGTATGCTCCTTTTCAGAACCTGAAGTCTTTTCTCTTATATTTGTGACTTCTTAGCGGTGGGGTCATGGGAAGTTGAGCATCTCTACTATACATATATGAGAATTAAATACACTGGTGCAGCCCCTATTGCCCACACTGCTGTTTGCATAACTTCAAGTATAGAAGTACCATAAGGATGTTGAGTGAGACGTTCAGAGATGAGGGTTACCCTGCTGTGCTCATTAGAAATAATGAGACTCAGTTGACGTCGGGGAGGATGAGGTAGTTTTTGGATTTGTGTGGAGTTAGACACTCACGTACTGTGCTTTACAATCCCCAAGCATATGGGATTGTGGAGAGAGCAAACCGCATGGTTAAAGGGGCGATAGAGTTTGCCTTAGCCAATAACCTGGATATAGAGGAGGTCATTTCAGATTTGGTGTGGGCTTACTGCACTACAGAGAATATTACTACCAGTAAGGTTCCCTTTTGGGCCATGAGAGGGTGTTGTGTAGTTCCTAGGAATCCCCAGGACCTGCGTGTTTTGGATGACCTAAACTGACGGCTTGGTGTCCAAACCGCTTCCGGACGCCCCCACAGGATATGTCAGCTGTTAGACCAGCTAGCTCTACAGTGCCACTACCACCCCCTGTATCTTACAGTGGTGTAGGTAGTTTCTGGCAACTACTGAACATGACAACCTTGATTCCTCAGGGATCGTGGAAAACAGTACAGTACTTTTCGCTCAGTCACTCGTGCTTGCTTATTCTCAGAAAAATACACAGGATGGTGGTTAGGACATTTCAATAAGTATTTATTGGTCCAGCGTCAGTCTTGTGTAAAACATATTTGCTGCGACAATCAGAAGACAGAAGCATACGAAAGAAATTGCAAGTTCTAATATGGTAAACAGTAGATACATTTCTACCATAGTGCTAAGAAGATGAACATATACAGTTCAGATAAAACCGTAGTTTTGTATTCTCCTATAATGTGCGCCCTACGTAATCTGCCTAAATGTACCTTGCCTATATATGTAGGTATAGCATGTATATGTGTATAGATATATATATGTATATAGCCACAAATCTCCCAGGGAAGAACCATCCCTCTCACCTGATGGTAGAGAATGAAGGACCCCGTTTCTGCTTCGAGGATGACACCCCGCATATATACTAGAGTGATCACTCCAGGATTTCTTCTAGAATCGATATGTTTTTAAAACAATCATAAAAATGTTTTTCCAAACAAATGTGATCATGCACAGCGGGCTGTTGGCCAAGGATGAAAAAAGTGGTGACCCTTATACAGAATAATTATGCATTGCCTGAGGGCATGTTTATGTACGTCAGGTACAGGGATTATGATAGAATACTAAGAGCCTGGTGTCGAAGAGACAGGAGCGAGCTACTAGGAAAAAAGATCACCTGTTTCAGAACGGTTATTTTCGTGTGGATGGGACAATGTATTTAAAAAGGGGTATACATGACAGGACTAGCCTAAAGGACATGACAAGGGAGAAAGGCTACAAACAAACTTGTACCTTCTTGGATAAGGGAGATGATAGGTGGAAGAATGGTTGGAGTTAGGCTGGAGACTTATGCTCCCTGTTTTCCAAGTGAGAGGAAAGATCAACCACGCATCCACAAAGGTGATTGGGTCAAAGTGAGGTCGGGACGCATCAAGAGTGGTTTGAGGAGGGGGGGGTGGGCGAACAAGATGGCCGCATGCTAGAGCGGCTCCGTACCCAGTCAGACTAATCCCCCATAAATCTGCTCAGTTATCCGTTCCTGGCAGTTAATAAATGCCGTAAAAGATACTATTGCGTCAGGGAATCCGACGAACTCCCCATGGACGGAGGAACCCGCAAGATGAGGGAGATACTTGACCGGAGGCCATGACACAGCCCAACCTTGCTGTGGAAGTAGCCCATGATAAACCAGAGAGCCAAAGCAGTGGTATGCTCTGGAGCTGGTGGCGGTCCCAGCGAGAGCTGCAGAGGGGCGATTGCGCAGAACAGACACAGAGGCGGAGGCAGGTGTGAGTGCCCCCAGCCCGGATGCGGAGGCCGAGACGGAGACGAGTGGTCCCGGAAGGTACAGCCTACATGATTGCATCACCTGCATCAACTGTGACGGGCCACGGAGTTCCCCCCCCTTGTGGCGGCACAGAATTGTGGTGGTGCACCTGGTGCGCTGGGGCCGCCCTGCCTGGATTGGCAGCCCTGCGGCGGGCCAGGAAGACTTGGGCAGCTCCAGCAGTGGCCCTCTGCCAGACCTGGTGAGCCCCGAGGAGGTACAGAGGGTGTGTTGGGGGCCATAGTGGTTGCTGGGGCGGCCAATCGATCCCACTGTGAAGACCTCGGTTCCCTGAGACGCTCTACATAATATCCAGGGCCGGTCTTGCAGGGCCTGCGGTTCGGCAAAAGAGGAGACGTAGGGCCTGAAGCGACAACTTGAGTGTGAAGCGGGGTGCTGAGGGGGCCCCCGGGTGAAGTGGGCAATGATAAATACCCGCTAGGAATGCTGCAGAATAACCAAGACAATGGAGGTATGTGGGCCCCCCTCCTTTTGAAAATAATAGTGGCCCTCAGCTGGAAGTGAGAAAGACACCAAGGGACATTTTACTATATAGCAGTGAACACTGAAAACATAGTATCCCACATGAAAGCCCAACCTGTAACCTATGGGCATGGAGACTACAGCATAGCGGAATGAATGTTGGCCCCTAAGGGTGACCCCAGCCACGTCCTAATCGACGTATTGAACAAAAGGGCGGCCCAACTGTGGTAGAGACGGACTCTCCGGCTGTCACTGGCTCGATTTCAATGCGGCATCACCACCATAATCACTACAAAAGGACAGAGGACCATTGCCTGAAAACCCGACAGGCCGCATGGAGATAACCTCTCCTTGGCAAGCGGTGGAGTACTGTGAATTTTCCCTCTGGTCCCCTCAATTCCCTAAGAGCCACAGAGATACTGCAACATCAAAAGGAGGTGACTCCGAATTCGACCCCTACAATGACTGGGGGGAAAGGATCTCCGGGAGGGCACCAAACCAAACTGGACAAATATGCAGTCCCAAAGGAGCTGGCACCGTCGGGCGGTGCATCGGACCCATTATTACAGACTTTTTCTAGTACCCCTGAGGAAGAGAACTTACCCTGCGTGATGTCTTGACGGCGATCCAGGAGGAACGCACCTCCCTTGAAACCAAAATAGACACACTCAATACAGAACTTACCCTGGTGAGAGCAGATCTACGTAATGTGGGGGCACAGGTGAAAGAAGTGGAAACCGCAACAGCTACCCGCGGAACAGATATAACAACACAGAAAACGCAAGTAGGCAAACTGAAAGCTACAACAGCGGACCTGGAGACCCGCCTTGAGGATTCTGAAGGCCGATCTAGACGGAATAACATTCACATATTAGGAGTCCTTGGGAGAGGGAGGGTCCGGCTATGGATTTGTTCGTTGAAGAGCTCATAGTGAAACACCTTCAGCCTCGTAGTCTCTCCAAATATTTTTCGATTGAAAGGGCCCATAGGATCCTAGGTACCTGGCTGCAGCCGGGGACGCCTCCCAAATCTATCATAGCGAGACTGTTTAATTATTGTGATTGGGACATGATCCTCCAAATGACCCGCAGTGCTCCACCACTCACCTATGAGAGTGCATCCCTCAAATATTTCCCTGACTTCACCTTAAAAGTGCAGAAGATGCGTCATTGATTCCTAGAGGTAAAGAAAGCAATGCGAGACAGAGATCTTAAATATTCCGTGATATTTTCAGCCCGTTTAAGAGTTGCAGCAGAAGGCAAGAGATGGTCCTTCTCCACAGCAGAGGAAGCATCGGAAGGGCTGGAGGCCTGGAGAACAGTGCCAGGTAATAAGCAGCGGGGCGCCTGGGAAGACGGTGGCGTGACGTCACCTCTCCAGACTCACACGACTGGTGGATATGCAAAGAGACCCAAGCAGCTCTGGACTTAAGATCCAAGACTAACAGATCACTGGAAAGCAGACAAGAACTCAGTACTGAACGTGAACGAGTCAATAGACAGAGGAAATTTTTTTGCATGGGTCCATTCATCTTTTTCTTTTTTGAACCCCACTGCCTTTGGCTGCTCACGGACGACAGACGTTTTTTGCTTTCACGCCTTATTCGATCGCTGGGTACAGTATGATGAAGTGATTAAGGGATCTGATGGAGGGGCATTAGCATTCTCCCATGCTAATTCTTGTTTAAATGTTTCTTGGGGAAATAAGCACTCTGCAATGTTGGGGGGGCAAGCAGTTTTGGGTCTGCTCTGCAGGGAGGCAGGGAGGGAAAAGTTTATGGGGAATTAGTTATTATTTAACTTAAACCACACGATACACCACTGAGAAAAGTTTTAGACCTAAATGTCAAGCCCACACACAACTACTCACTGGCGGTGCTAGCTCCGACTCTAATCTTGCCAACGGGCTGACCCGACCCTGTCTTACACACAACCTCACCTATGACATCAGACACAGATAGGGCACACCTACGCCTAATGTCCTGGAATGTGAATGGTCTGAGCAACAAGATCAAGAGGGGGTTAGTACTGCAGTATATTAAGAGACATTCCCCGATGTCGTTCTCTTCCAAGAAACGCACCTGGTTGGCACTACATGTAAAGCTATGACTCGATGGGGGTATAAAATGGTGGCCCACGCAGGTCACGCGGCAGGCTCAAGGGGGGTGGGTGTAATGATAAAGAATTCATTGGCCTTCACAGTCCTCACTGTTTGGGAGGACAGAGACGGGCAATATGTGGCTATCCCGGGCACATGGGAAGGAGTGACGGTCAATTTCCTCAGTGTCTTTATCCCACCCAGAGTCCACAACACAGCACTTGCTGACTTGAACTCGCTGCTACTCAATCTCCCTGACGGAGAGCTTTTCATGTGAGGCGACTTCAATCTGTCTCTTAGTGACACGTGCAGCTGATTGCCCCTCCTGAGCGAGCCGCGTCAAACTGAAGTCCCTTGGCAGATTTTCTGGGTGCCATGGGCCTTGTGGATGTCTGGCGTTCTTTGATTCCACAGTGCAACAGTATACCTTCCATTCCGGGGCACACAGCATCCTCTCCAGAATAGATTACGTGCTGACCGTAGCCCATCGCCTCCCCCATTTTCGTGAGGTCCACCATCTAGCCAGGGGCATCTCAGACCACTCGCCGCTTTGGGCAGTTTATGGAATAGACAAAGCCAACACCCAACGAACCATAAAGATCAGTCCCTGGTGCCTTAAGGTTCTCAGAGTAAGGAAGGGACTAGTAGAAGCCACATAGCAGTATTTTCCTGAAAATGAGGCAACAGTAGATTCAGCTTCAACAATCTAGGAGGCATATAAAACAGTGATAAGGAGGCAGGGCCTCTCCCTAATCGTAGGACATGAGAGGGACAAAAGGGCTGTGTTGGTAGCTATAGAATACAACATTTTACATTTATAACAACAGCTGACAAGCCCCGATCAAACTGACATCAAACATAGTCTAGTACTGAAACAATGAGAGTATCATGACATGGTAGCAGAGGAAGCCAGGTACCAACGAGTAGCCAATATAGTAGTCATACATAAAGAGGGAAAACCACAAGATGAATGTGCATCATTTAGACCAAACTCGCTCATTAACGCTGAAGTCAAAGTTTTGGCTAAACGTTTAGCAACACGATTCATACAGGTCATTGGAAACAGTCCATCTGGATCAATCTTGCTTCATGCTGGGGCGATGTACCGACTTCAACTTAAGGAGACTGTACGGCGTATTGAGCCTGGCGAGATACCTTTAGGAGGAAGCGTTGATTCTTTCGATGCTCGCATGGTTTTCGACACAATAAAAGGGCCGTACCTCCTTGAAGTATTAGCAAAAATGGTCTTCGGCTCTAGTTTCCTGGTATGGATCCAACTCCTGTACACAGAACCCCTGGCCCAGGTGGTGGTGAATGGAGGAATCTCACTGAGCTTTCCACTGCGTAGTAGAACTTGACAGGGATGCCCACTTTCCTCCCTCCTCTTCACTTTAACTTCGAAGCCCCTGGCCCCACAGAGATCCCCTGATCCTGGGGCTCCGCTGGACTGATCAATAGAAGGATAGAATTTCTCTCTACGCAGATGACATTTTATTGTACATGGCGAATCCCAAATTCTCCCTGGACAGGATATTACATATACTAACCTTATTTGGCTGCTACTTCGGGTACACAATAAACTGGGCGAAGTTCCAACTCTATGTACTACACGAACTGCCACCAATGCTGCCCTGAGGCTGCGAGATCAAATTGGCAGATGATGGTTTTATGTACCTAGGTATATTTGCTACCTTCGATTGAAAACCCTTTTATGAAAAAAACTTGTTACTCCCACTGGATATACTGAAGAAAGACGTGTAGAGTTCTTCAAAGTGATAGCATTGCCCTGTTTCCTGTATGTCTTACACAGAACCCCTAACCCTGTCCCAGCGAACTACTTTAAAACGTTAGATTCCACATTACGTACCCTGTTGTGGAATGGGGGTCAGCAAGAATAGCACTTGGCAAGCTTACAAGGGGCTGGTACGATGGAGGTATAGCTCTACCCGATGTGCAAAAGTACTACTGGGCAGCCCAGCTCACCACAATCAACAAATGGATGCATCTTCCAGAAACTGAACCGTCGCTCCGAATGCAGCGCCTAACGATGCATCTTGCGGGATATTTGAGGGCTTTGTATTCCTCAACCCCATGTTCAATGCGACAGGGCCCAGCTGCAGTCACAACCACTCTTTGGCACACAGCACTGAAAACACTGGGATGGAAGGGCAGACTAACCCGAGCCACTCCTCTGTGGGACTCGGAACACGGGCACTTTGGGTAAATTATCGGCTTCAACAAGTGGGACCTCATCAGGCTCTCCAGGGTTGGGGACCTGTGGGTACGGGGCCGATCATTCCCTTCACAGACCTACAGCGAGACTACCAGTTGGCCCCCACGGAGATATACCGCTACTTACAAGTCAGACACGCCCTCCAAAATACTCTCCCTAAAGGCGAAGACCTGCCTTAATACTCCCCACTACAAAACAAGCTTTTTGATGACTATATGCCATGCAAGGCAAACTCCCTCACATACCGCAAGTTGATCAACAACACCCCAGACACCCTCATACAACTGCGTGCAAAGTGGGACTTTGATTTGAGTGGAATAGAGGATGACGAATGGGCAGAGGCACTTGCCTACCCGAGGGAAACAGCGATAAAGGCAGGATTCCGCCTGGTTCAACTTAAAATCCTACATAGAACCTATTTTACTTGCTCTACATTAGCCTAAATGGGTAAAGTACCAAGCGACACATGTCGCAGACTCTGTGACCAAAAAGGAACCTTCTTCCACACTATCTGGGAATGCCCTGTCATACTCCCCTATTGGAGGCAATTTTAAATTATATGAATACCCTGTGTGGGGCAGCTGTTCCGCTTAACGCTTAATGGTGTCTGCTTAATATTTGGGAGGAAACCTACCTTAACTGCATGGATCAGGTCTGGATGACCCTGGGTCTGGCAATAGCCAAGCGCAACATTGCCCGCTGCTGGGGGGCAGAGACAGCACCGAGTTTGAGGGACTAAAAGAGAGATATAGATCTCAGTATTGTAGCTGAAAAAGTGGTTTACAAGAGCAGAGGCTGTCACAAACAAGCATTTGCAATGCAATAGGTCTCACATTGACGCGAGTTTGAGCTATTGACATTGCAAATAACAATGCCTTTTATTTTTGTTTTCTTTTTAAAAACATAAATAAAAGGCATTGTTATTTATAATGCCAATTCCTTAAACTCGTGTAACTGCGAGACCTATTGCATTGCAAATGCTTGTTAAATCAAATATCACGGCTTTGTTTTTAATTCATTGTACATTACATGAGGTTAGAGGGTGGCAGGCGCAATCCATATGAAAGCTCAGCTCGTTTTGGGCTCGAAGGTCCCAGAGGACCTAGAGCTGAGCCAGAGCCGGACATCTGACTCGTCACTCGAACCTAGCTGGAACTTTTAGTGGCTCACACATCTCTAGGTATGACGCACCATTTGTAGGACATCCCAAAACACACTGGAGGCAACACACAGAATCTGCAGTGTATTCCTTTGTAAACGATTACATGTTAAAGTGGATGTGAGGTGAATATGTTTTCTTTTACCTCCGAGGGAATAACGTGATATGGATAAACCCTCCTGACCCCCTACCCCTCACCCCGACTAACCCAAAGTTTCCTGTGCGACACATATTTATGAAAGATAACCTTTATTCACATCATTGAACAAAACCAGCCGCTACCTGGGTCTAGTTAAACTCTTACCCCCTTGTTTCCAGTTACCTACAGCCACGTTGGACTTTCAGAAGACAGGAGCCGATGAATCTAGTGTAATCCCGGCTGCTGGCCTTAAATAGTCTTACAGAACTTTACGTTTTTACAGATCCGTCTCTAAAGGTCAGGTTGCATGATGTCACTCGTGCTGGCCGGGTCTGATGTTTAAACTCATCACTTTGCATTCTGGTACTTGTAGTTTCTCCCTTCACATTACAAGTCTCCAAGTACCGGAATACAAAAAAACATAAGCAGCCATCCCGACCACTTCAACTGGACATTACACCCTACACTCTTATCCTGACTGAAGGATTACAATAGCCGCCGTCCCCCGGATCTGAAGGTGGAATGGGCCAGAGGTGCACATGACCCAAGCGGCGCAGGACAAAGGAGTCCAGAAAGGGGGCTCTGCTCCCTGAGTTCACAACCGGTTAATAGAGGACATGTTGCACTTAGAAAGCTGGAAGCTTTTTCGCAGTTGCGGGATGAATACCGCGGCAGTGAAATGCGAGTGTCGAACTCTATTGCTGCACTGAGGGCTCACGGCGACTCGGTCCGGACTTTTGTCTTTGACACTGGAGTCCACAAACATGCCTCGCAGAGCAGCGCATGTCACAACCTAAAAAAAAAAAGCATTTGCAATGCAATAGGTGTCGCATTTGTGAAAGTAAGAGCTATTGGCGTTGTAAATGATAATGTATTTTACTTATGTTTATGGAGTGGATGTATGTGGTGTGGATTGGAGGTATGTGGGTTGGATTGAAATTGTTAGTTGTGGAATTGTGTGGCGTGGAATAGTGTGGTGTGGAGTGGATTTGTGTGGTGGGATTATGTGGCATGGTGTGCAGTGGAATTACGTGGATAGTAATAATGTGGTATTGAGTGTACTGAAATTATGTAGAGTGGGATTGAGTGTAACTGAGTGTAATTATGTGGATTGGTATTTTGTGCTGTGGTATGTAGTGAAGTTTAATTATGTGGAGTGCTGTTGAATTTTGTGGCATGATGTGGAATTTTGAGTTGTGGATGCATGTGGTGTGTTGTGTAAGTGAACTGAGTTGAATGATGTGGTTTGTTGTCAAATTATGTGGTGCTGAATAGAAATGTGTGGAGCTGAATTGTGTGCCGTGGAACTGTGTGACACTGAGTGCAATTATGCTGATGGGAATTATGTGGCGTGGAGTGTATTTATATGGAATGTTGATATGTGGCATAGAGTGGTTTTATATGGGGTGTATTTATGTGGTATTGATTAGAGTGTAATTAAGTGTCTGTGGCTACCTGGCGTTCATCATATTCTAGTGTACTCTCATTAAATATTATATGCTTTAGAAGACTTATTTGCACATTCTGCTGCTATCTGTTCAAGTTATCACCAATACGAGCATGTGAAACAAATCGCAGGGTATAGTAAAAACAACTGTAAAGTGATGCATAGAAACTGAAGGCTCCCTCAGTATCACCAACATGTTTGATAAACAAATTCCCAGAGAGAAGACCTAAAAGTGATCGCCACACCAAAGAACTTAGGGTTACGCCTCAATGTGAGATTTGCTGATGAGTGCGAGATTTCATAGAGATGAATGGGCCTGTCTCAGATGTCAGAGAAGGGGAGTTTATCATCATCTCTACAAAAACAACTCTTGGCAAAGCCAGTATATCTCGCCTCTGGACCCTATCGGCTTTGCTAACGTTTTGAGCTCTGCTGTACAGCATCCCAGATGCTGTGCAGCAGTGGTTTAAAAAAAAAAAGTGGGGACCTCTGTTCCTTTAAAATACATTTACCCACGGTCCCTTAGCACCTTTGGGCTTCCCTTGTCTTTCAAAATTTTCATACTTAACTCATAATGCGGGCTCTTGTGCAGGAGTCGCAGTTTTCAGTCCTAGTTATCATTGGTGTCATGGGCCTGATTACAAGTGGCATTTGTTGGATCGCACGCGATAAAATCCGCCACCAAGGAGTCCAGACTTTATCGAGTATGTTAATTAGGACCTTTTCCGGCTTTTTGGAGCAAAAGCACGCGGACTTTAGTTCTATTGGGACCGTTAAATTCCAGGTTTGACCTGCTGAAATTTAATGAAGGGTACGAACTTTATCGCACTAAGTAATTACCACTAACAGGTGTTTTCACAAGTATCGCAATTTAACGGGACACGAGTAATTAGGTCCTCCGTGTGTGGCCGGTCTATACAGAGCCCTCAATTCCTTAAAAATTGCTTTGAATCAAGCTGCAAGGACTGTTCGAATCAGTTGTGTGTTTCCCAAGCCCAGAAGCACCAGCGTAGAGTATGCAGGGACTGAATCAGCAAAACCTGTGATGCCAGAGTTATGTAAACAGAGGACTGTGACGTAGTCCTCAAATTCCAGGACCCCTGAAGGATTAGATTCATCATAACAAAAACGGGGCTACAAGTTCCATAATGCAAAGAAAAACTGAAACTGAATGAATGAACTACCCAGGCACGAACAGAGGAAACTCGAGATATTTGCTCCTGTCTTACAGTAACAGCATGCCTTTACGCTGAAGCCAGAACCGTATTGACGTCAACTATTGGCTAGAAATCGTGCCCACAATTCAGCTACTCTAGCATAATATGGCGGTATGTGATACTATATGATAAATTACCATAACTGGCAATTGGTCTGATGCGTGTGTCAATCTCCAGCCAGCCCCAGTCATCGCTTTTAGCCACAGGTACTGTAAAAGCAAAACTACATGTCCCAGAGTACAACGCGCATTTGATGAAAAAGTCAGGGCTGGGTTGAGGCATCACATATGATGTGCGGCTAACGGCAGGCAAATCATGTTGTGTGTTAGATAACGGTACATGATTGTATATAATGCGATTTATGGATGATACAAGACGTTTTGAAATTGGATGTCATGTTAGACGTGTCATCTTCGCAGGCATATCAGAGCCAGAATTAAGACGTGTACCCAGGTTGATGTGAAAGGGAAAAACACGCTGTAATGAAAAACAAGGAAGCCACGCACGGCAGTGCCGGCAGAAAGCATGAGACATGCAGGGGCTGGGGGCAGAGCTGCACCCACAGGAGGCCCGAGCAGAAACAGGGAAAAAAACACAAGGAATTCAAGGACGCGAGTGGTGCGCGCGCGCCACAGCGAGCGATCTGTTTTCAATTATCGCGCCCGCGTCTGGGCACGATAATTGCAAACAGATGGGGCCGTGTGGGTAACCGCAGGGAAAAGGCCATGACGCACGAGCGTCTGGTCAGCTTTCAAAAGCCCCTTACATAAAGTCTTGCAGAGCAGCGCTTGCGCGCTACTCGAGGCTCGACCTAAAAAAGGAGTACAAAAAGGCATACGTTGTCGGCTGGGTAATTTTGCAGGCGCAAGCACCAAGCATGCATGCATCTACAAAATGAGAGGCACTTTTTTCAAAATAGATTTTATTTGCCGGTCTGAGTTGGACTGGTACACAAAAAGAAAAGAAACAAGTAGCACTGGAGGGGTGAGCAACAGGAAGTTGGGGTTGTGAGGAATCACAGAGGGAGGGTGGGTGTTTGAAACAATAAGGGGGCACGGGTGGGGGAAGGAACATGGGGCTGTTGGGAGAACACGGAGAAAGAGTAATGGGGTGAGATGCTGCACTGGACGCATTGTGCAAGAAGGGTGGCGATTAAGTGCCCTGGGAGGGGTGAAGCGTGCAGGTGAAAGGGGGAGAGTAGTGCGCAAACAGAGCTTAACGGGAAAAGGGTGGGGATGAAATCTTACATAAGGGTTACAGCTGGAGTCTCGGCGTTTGTTTAACACCCTGTGATCCTGGGCAAGTCACTTAATCTCCCCGTGCCTAAAGCAAAATGAACGTGCCCTTGTATAATGTACGTGTTGACACGTGGGACCCGGGCTGAGTCTGTACCAAAGCAAACAGGATGTGAGAGGCCCCTTATGCTCTTGAACATGGATCTCTTCTCAGCTGCCTAATACAGAGAGTAAACAGTCAGCTGATTCACAGACTTACAGCCGCCGCAGACAGCACCGGGCATGGGCAGCCTCAGGAGAGTCTCCGAGTGGTCGGGTGACTGAGGCAGACATAGGTGATCAGCCAGCCAGGCTGTTGAGCCCTGACATACAAATCAAAGGACTAAGAGCCAGTACTAACGAGTAATTTATCCTACATTTAATGTAACCGGCCTCGTATTAACAGTGCGATTACGAGCGGTGCCTTTCATTCATCATATTGTTTTGTGAGGTGTCAGGGGAATATCCTACGCAGAATGCGCTATTAAAAAAACTAATTTTATTAAAAGCAGAGAATACCTCTCTCCAGGCACTTTCTCTTTGCGAGGCTAGCGCTGCAATTCAGTATGGGCCACACGTGGCTGCAACGAGGAGTACAACTTGGTCCAGATTCATCCGCGGCAACGCTGGGCATTCAGGACCGCAATCACCCAGTTGTACAGACTGTTGTGGTGTGCTCTTTGGTGGTGGGCTGCTGGGTTGCGGAATCATTCCTACCGGCGTCCGCATGCCGCGGTGCAGTAGGTGTTCACTCTCAGCTGGCCGCCGTGGAGTTGGGTGACGGGTCGGCGAGATGATTATTTTTTAAATATTAGTAGCGGCAAGCTCAGCTGCCTATGCTTCATTGGCAGCAAACAAATTGAACAGCCGTTGTCTCGGCTCACGCCGTGGGCGGAAGGATGTCGCTCCAATTAAAGAGCAGCCTGCCCGTTCTCTCCCCGACCATTCTCGACGTTCCCAGGAAGTGAGCATAGTTTTACCCGGAATGAAGCAGTCAAGGGGAAGGAGGCCGCTGCCGCGCCCTAAGAAGGCATCTGGAGACCTGGCACAGGGCAGGAGGACGGAAAAGCTGTCGCCATTACGCCAACGAAAGCTGCTTGTTTAGCGCGGACAGGAGATGTACGTACGCGTGCACAACTGCTGTCCTCTGCACGTGTGCACATCTCCTGTCTTGTCTCCCTTCCGCTGCCGCGAGCGCGGACAGGAGATGTGCGTACGCGTGCACAACTGCTGTCCGCGCATCTCCTGTTTTGTCTCCCTTCCGAAGCAAAAGCGACAATAGTCTCGCCAAGGCGAAGCAGCGCATGCGCTGCGTTCGCTAGGCGAGACCTAAAAATGGGAGAACATATGGGGCAAGTGGAACGAATATCGTGGAGGACAATGTGTTTCTCCCTTGCATGATACTACAGCTGGTCCCAGCTGCTGAGTGTGTACGTTTGCCCTCTGAGGTTGGAGGTGGGTGGAATAAGGGTGGATTCTCGTCAGATATGCAATATCATCAGGGAAATGTAATGTTGTGCAACTATGACGAAATGTGGTGTAATTTTTTATTTGTTGGTTTAAATAAAAAGAATTTTAAAAAAAGAGGAAGTTCCGTGGCCCTTTCCAAGTCAAGGATGTGCATCAGTGGCATGTTGTGTCAATGGAGAGAGGTGGAATCTCCTGAGTGACAAAGTATTTTGCAGCTGACAAAACACCCATAAGGAGAGAGGATGGAAGTGCTTGTAGTGGGTACATGTTAGCACAGGATGTCCAGTTGTTGAGTGAGGCACATGTGAATGGTGTAAGGAGAACTGTAGGGCCAGGCAGTGATAATTTAGATGTGAGTCGTGAAGTTGGAGAAAATGTTCTAGATATACCTTGTACTCTGAGACCCCTGCGTGTGAGGGGACCCCCTACTTACTTGCAGGATTTTGTAGTGGAATACCCCTTCCACTCTGTATGCACTGAACACGTGTGTTCCTTGACACCTGTAGTTAGGGGCCATATTCATACAGAGTCTCATTGGAACTCGGGTTCTTATACTGTTGTGTCATAGAGTTTAAGTGTTTGCTATTGTATTCCCTCAGAATGTATGTTACAATTACTTATAATGTCCTTAGTTGCTCTTTAGTCGTTCTTTAGTTGTTTTTCTTTAAAACATTTGTTTGCAGCTTTTTCTGGATACCGTATAAGGGTTTCCTTAACTAACTCTGCCATCATTGTGGCATTTATTTCTTCTTCCTTTCCATGTACGCTATCATTTCATATCTTCAATAAAATGTGTACATTGTGTCTTTCCTCTGTTAGAATAAAAATTATGCTTTCACATTGTTTTATGTAAGTTAGCATTTGCGGCGCCATTTTGTGTACCGGCGCCATTTTGTATCTTGAACGAAACTAATTCTCCACCATTTCCGAGAAACGGCCTTCTCAAGGTTATGTTTCTTCAGAGCTGAGTTCTGCCACAGTAATGAATGCACTGTTCTTATTAGCGCATACCTTTCCTCTAGATGTAAGCCCTCTCCCACTTGTCTAGTGGCGGGCACAGGCAGGATGGCCTGGACTGATAGATAATGTGTGCCCAGCTTCAGAATCGAAACTTACTCCTTTGTAATTTACTGTACAGCTGCGTTTCTCTGGAAAATTCCATGGTGGGCGTGTTTTCATTGATTCTGAAATGTACATAATGTATCGTTATGCTTGCTGAAGTCAGACTCTCTCTGCAGCACTCTTAGTGACTGGGCAGACAGGGCTCCGCTCTGAGCGAACTTTGAATAAACTGTTATTGGTTTGTATTCTCTACTGTCTGACCGACTCTTCATTTTGTAGAAGGCAGAGAGGTGGTCGTGAGTGACCCGAGTGACCCGAATCTGGCCACTTCCTTCACCTTCATGTTGAAAGGAAAGGAGATGTGTTGTGGTCTTGTAATGAAGGCTGCTGACATAACATTTAGAACCTTCTGTGCCTGAGGTTCTGTTGTCATGGTGCTTGACTCAGAAACCAGTAGCTGTGTCAGTTGCTACTGGCTGATAAGTTGAGCACCACTTTGATGAAGAGCTTTACCTGAATAAACCAATCGACTTGAAATACAGTAGTCTACAGCTTTTGATTACCACAGACATCCAGTTAGGGCACAGATATAATTGACATCTGCAAAGTAAGGGCATTACTACTAAGAAGGTGACAGTGTGTTATGGGTACAGCCCAATCTGATTCTTAGTTGAGGCAACAATTAACTTTAACATTGTTTAAAAGTTTCAAGCTGAACCTGCCCCATATGAGCCGAGTTTGATTCCAGAGGAGGCGTCTATGGATGATGATGATGTCCAAATATAGAAAAGTTTGGAAAACATAGCATGGAGTGATTTTCAAGCGATAACGAACCACATAATGCCAAATCTCTGATTTCAAGCCTTTGCTATATCATCTACATTTAAGCAAGTGTCCTTTGCCCTAAATAGATGTGTTCACTCTATACCAACCATCTCTGGCTTATCACTGCTGTCGATCTTCCACAACTTTATGCACAGAAAATGATCTGATCCAAAGAAAGGGGCAGCCCCTCTGGATCTGATCCAAATTCTAACTTTTCTAGAACTTAAGGAGGAGTGGAAAACTTTCGGATTGACTTCCATATAGCCACCTTGGTTGGTGCTCTTCCATTCCATCCTAGGATGTTGCACCAGCTGATACAGTGAATTTAAAATTATAGTTTCCATGAAAAGAGTACAGTCTGTTGCAGACTTTGTCCAAAAAGTGGGTACCTCTATGGTGTACTGCTGATCTCAATGAAGCATCATCTTAGTGCCTTAAAGCATCAGCTGTGATTTTTTTTTCAAACCAGATTTTATTGATTTGTCAAGTGTTCATATCTTACATATACGGTATTGTACCCATAGTACTGCATTCGTACAAGCTGGTTCGTCTCAACAACAACACAGACTATTTCCCCTCCCTCCCCTCTCCCCCCCTTGAGTTGCACTTGCTTCTAGATAAATGTCTAGTCGGCCAGTGTTCGCGTGGCGTGGGCCTCTTCTTATCCCCTGGCACTATGATTTCTCATATAGCAGGGTTAATGTTGTCTGGCAGGCCTTCCCCTATTCTGTCTGGCCTAGTTCCCCCTCTCCCCGGTCAGGTGTTGTGGGCAGCGATGGTTCTGCTCTCTCTCCCTCATGCCCATTGGCTATTAAAGCATCAGCTGTGATGCTGATCTCCTCCATGGTAGCATGCTGTCAGTTTTGATTGAAGACCTTGAAAAATGAGGCTTCACAAATGAACATGTTTTCGAAGGACCCATCCCTTCAAAACTTCCACGCTCCCTGGCTGAAAAACATGATGGTACAGACGATGTAAGTTGTCAATCTCTCTGGGCCCTTTTGACCAGTTCCTCCAGCATAGGCCTGAAGGCACCAGTCTTAGATTCATACCCAGTGGAATTCCTCCCCAGTTAATTTCTTACATAAGTACAAGAGAGGTGCATGGGTCACATGCATCGCCATATGGTGCACACTCCCACCGGGTCCAGAACTATCAAGACAGGCAAGGTGCAGAGGACACATGGATTTTCACAAGCTCGGTATCAGCAGACTCAATATCACAGGGGTGTTCTACTCAAGAGCCTCAGAAAATGTCAACATGTGGAGATCAATTCCAACTACGAAAAGACAAGAAAGCAAACACCCAGGGCAGCATGTTTACATTACAACCTAGAACAGGAACAATTCCCTCCAGAGGAGCCACAACATTGCACTAGAAAGACTCGGGGGCATATTAGCAAGGGCCTTATCGCCGCTTTAGCAGCACTTTTTGCCGCTAAAGCGGCGATATTTCTATCGCCCTATTAGCAAGCTGTCGCTAACAACTGTTAGCAACAGCTTTATGGCGAAAGCGACCGTTTCGGTGCCGCTTTGCATATCAGCGATATATATCGCTAATGACATGCAAAATAGGCGTTCCCAACTACAAGCGACTGAAAACAGTCGCAAACACAACTTCCCTCTATTAGCAATGCCCGCAAAGCGATAAAAAATCTCGCGCTAACCGCGATTATCGCTAGAATCTAACACCTGCTAAAAACCTGACTTAACCATTCTAGTCAATGGGAGGTGGATTGTAAGGTTAAGTCCTCACCTGCCTATTAGCAAGCTTTTCATTAGCGCGTTTAATTTATCGCTCGATTTCTCGCGCTTTTGCTAGGTTTCGCCGCTATCGCTGGATTTTTTATCGCCTTGGAGATAAGCGTTGATAATAACGCGTTATCTCCACGATGAAATCCAGCAATAGCCGGCGATAAAAAAAACAGCGCTAAGCGCGCTTTGCGATAATTATCGCAATTCCTTGGTAATATCCCTCTCGGTCATGTAGCAATCCCAAGTTTTTGGAAAGATTGAAAGTGTTTGCAGAAAAGAACCAACTTGAAGAAAATGGCTGTGACAAATTTATTTGATGAAACCACTATTGACAAATTTTGCTTTAATGATGGTTTTCAACAGTTTGACAAAACCAACCTGGAGAAAGCCATTCTCTATCTTTTTTAAGGGAGTTCCACTCCCATAAGTCCCTGTTTTGAGTATGTACTTCTTTGCCCTTCCCCCTTGGGTTCTTTTACCCCCTTCTTTATTACCCCTAGTTCTGCCCCCTTTTTACCCTTTCCTTATTTCTATTTCCTCCAAACTACTTTCCACCCACAACCTCCCCCCATCCTAAATACATGGTCCAATTTCTCTTTTTACGTTCGTCTTGCCACCCTCTTCTTTTTTCTGCATCGTCGTCCTGTTATTTTTTTACCACCAATTCGCAGTATACATAGAAAAGACGCCTTCTCCACAAAAACATACTACTTTTGTTGAAAAGATATTTCTGTCATTTTGACATTTCCCCAAAAGGAAGTTTTGTCAGGGTTACTTTCTTCATTCTAGAAATTCGTTCAAATGACAGAATTCCTTTCGAAGGGGTATACAAGATCCATTGCGCCTATTAAAAAAAACACCACCATAGATGACATAGGTTAAGCAGAGGGCTTCAAGACCCAAACTTTCACTGCATACCATCACAGAGAGAAAACCCACTACTTACTCGTCAGGCACACAGGTTAATTTGGGAGATCTCAAGACCCATCCACCCTAACGGAAAGCTGTATAAGGATAATTCACACCCTTGAAACAAACCACCCACCCACCCAATCAGTTGTGGTTCAGCAACAAAGTCCCCAACTGGACATCATCTACTGCACCAATCACAATTACAGGCTGAGATCTGCACATGGTGTTAAGTGGTCAAGTAGCAGGCAAGTGCTGCACTTCTACAAATGCTTGCACATTGAAGATGTGTGGGTTCAGGGTGCAGTCTCTGGCAGCTGCTGCATCAAGTTTTCACACAATTCCAACGATGCAGGAGTAATCCTTTTTTGTTTGTTATTGAAGGACTTGAAGCAAGCTGTTCAGTTGGAGGTTAAGGATCTCCAGAAGGGGGTTGGGAATATTCCCCTTTTTGCTGCAAGTGGCAAAACCCTCTATGGTTTTCTGCCTCATGAGTGTCCTCACAACCATTAACAGGTTGGTCAAATCATCTCATTTTGGATGGTAAACCTTCAGACCATTTTCAGTGGTTTCTACTGGGATTACATGTTGATTATCAACATGAAAGATGCTTACTTCCAGTACTCCTCACACATCCAGCCTACAGCTGTTTCCTCTACGTTACAAAACTGCAGGGGCAAATTAATTTGGAACTCAGCTGCTCTGCCTCAAGTCTGTTCTATGTATATTTACAAAAGTCTTGGCACCCTTGCCAAGTCCCTTTATGGAGAAGCACCAGATTGAAGCAGTGTCTGGATAACTTGGTGGTCCACAGTGCTATGTTCTTTCAGGCAGAAAGATGGCAGCTGCATTGGACATGCTCTAACGAGCTCTGCGGCTGGCCCAAACTAATCCTGCCTACATCCTACCCATCCCATCGCCACTTGCCCACATAAGAGTTCCTTCCTGCCGACTCCGCCGGGGGGTGCATGGATGGCACTGTCCTGTGAGCAAACACGAAAAGGAACCAAGATTTTGATCCCATACTGGCAGCACAGCCTAATTTCCTGAATGAATCCAATTAATCAAACGCTATATTTTTTCTTCTCTTTTTTCAGAAAAAATATAGCGTTTGATTGATTGGATTCATTCAGGAAATTAGGCTGTGCTGCCAGTATGGGATCAAAATCTTGGTTCCTTTTCGTGTTTGGTTACATTGCAAAGCGCAATGGGACGGAGCGCTTATCAGGCATGCACGCCCATACAGTTTAAACTTTGGTGAAACTTGGGTTGAATAACGAGTACGTCGGAGTGCATCTTACAACCCTTTATTTCTTCACTGTCCTGTGAGCAGCATGGCGACTCCCTGCCTGCCCCTGTGAGCTATTGGGGCCTTCATGGGATGAATTGCGGAGTTACAGTCAAGCTGCTTTGAGGCCCCGGGGATGGTCTGCTGTACCACCAGGGCGAGCCATCTGCTAGCGGCAGCCTGGCAATGGAGGGCTGCACGTGGAACTGTCCTTTGTAGTGAGTACTTGCTTGCTGTGGCCCGGGTCCCCGGTGGGCTCACTGGACTTTGAGGTGGCTCCTCCTGTGATGTGAGGAGCGGACGGGGGCCCCCTCGTCGGAGTGGATACATTTCTGGCTATATATGTGACTCTGCCTATATTCCTGTGCTGGGGCTGGGGGTGAGGCACGTGGACTCGGAGGCCATATAGAAGCGTTCGGAGCTGAAGAGGGCCATGGGCTTCTACCTGAAGAGGTGCATAGTGCCCTGCCCGCAGTGGACAGCTGAAGAAGTACTTAGAGGCCCCTGCCTTATGTGGATTGGGTATCCATCTGCGATCCGGTGTTATGCACTGTGACCCTGTTCTGGAACAGGCGTAGTGTTTGGCGGCCCACCCTGCACCCTCTGACTGCCTAATTTTCTACCTGCTTAGCCTTGCATCCCCTGGTTGGCCGCACTTGATCGCCTACTTGGGTCCTTGATGTCCCTGGCTTGCCGGTGGTGCCTCATATCTGGCTGAGAGTGGTGCTGATTGTGTACTGGGGCGCTGGGGGCCTTCCTCAGGGTGGTTTGTAGTGCTGGGCCCCACCTTATGGGAATCTGAACTGCCCTCATGGGACTTCTATCCTGTTCTGGTCCCCGTGAATAGTGAGTTTCCCTGCGACACCTGGGACAGCATTCTCGCCCCCTCAGGGGCATAGAAGTCTGTGCCTGCCGTGCCCCCATCCTCCTCCTCGTATTCCTTTCTAGCACGCCAATATCAGAGAGGAGTGCAATCAGACTAAGATGGACCAATTTACGGCACCAGGGCACTTGTGAGAGGGGACCCTCCCCATGGGGGGCCGCCGGAGAATCAGGCGGCGCCGCAGGATCCTACTGGGGCACAAATACTGGGTCCTATTTAGGCGTCCAGCACCGTGGTGCAGGCCAAGATAGACGCAGTCTCCCTGGATGTTGGACTTTTGAGAGTTGACCTCTGCACAGTGGCGGAATGCTCCTGGGCCACGGAGCAGCATGTGTTGGAACTGCAGTGCGAGGTCTCCGCTCTGAGGGCCACGTTGACCGACCTTTCGGCCAAAATGGCTGGCCTAGAATGCAGGGGCGAAGCTGCGGAGGGTCGATCCAGGAGATGTCACCTCTGCTTCGTTCAATTTCTGGAGGGGGTTGAGGACCAGTCGCCCGAACTCTTCCTTGAGCGATGGATTGAAGATGCTTGGCCGACTGCTGCCTTATCTTACTTTTTTGCTGTTGAGTAAGCACACCATGCCCTTGCCCCGATAGGGGCCCTGCCTCGCACCATCATTGCAAAAATCCTCAACTATAGGGACCCAGACTCTATTCTCTGAGCCGTCCGGCGGGATGGCGACCCCATGTTTGAAAACTATGTGATCCATTTCTTTTCTGATTACACCCACCTGGTGTAGCAGATGTGGAAGTTCTTCGTGGGGTGATACAAAAACTGAAGGCAATGGGGCTCCAATATATGCTTCTCTACCCAGCCAAGTTGAAAGTGCTCCATCCTGACCCTGCACACGTCTTCACTACTTCGGATGCCACCTGGGATTGGCTTGAAGTATGAGGTGATGATCTGATCCTGGCCCCATGGACCGCAGAGGGCACCCCCTGGAGGCCCAGGTCTTGCAGCTGGTTGGGAGGCGTAGACGGCGCAGCAGGCAGGCATCCCGATCTTACAAACTGGTAGTGGTCCACCGGGATGGCATCCTGGACTTGGAACATCTGAAGTTGGAACGTGAGGAGGTGTGGACTCTGAACAGCAGAGATCTGAACATGAGAAGGCAAACTCGTGGAGGAGGTGACGGCCTCTAACTCTGATGATAGTGCTGCCAATATCATGGATGAGACTCCGCTGACTGGGGAGTCCTGAGGCATCTGAGTAGCTGGCGGACAATCTGCTGTGGACTACTGGAATGGTGCGGGGCACACTGCCTGATGGTACAGGGTACAAACTGTGGCCGAAGATATGCAATTCATGTTTGGGACTTGCATGGTAAATGCATGTTGAGTGTGTACGCGAGATGGTTGTGAGATACTTGGGCACGACCAAACCCTCGTGGTGGTCTGGGACAGTTGGCACGAGTGAGAGAGGATGTATTGTGTGAGAATTGTTGGGTTTGGAGTGACTGTGGTGGCGTTATTTTTGATTGTAGGTGAGAGTCAGTTGTGAGTGACAGGGGCTGGGTGTGAAGGTGTGCTGTCGGGTGCTGCCGTGATCGCGGCTGACGCTGGCACACTCCACCACCAAAAGTCCATAAGAAATGGAGGGTCAGATGTATTCTGCCACATATTCTATCCTATGCCTGTGTGGTGATTACTTAGGTGGCCCCGCAGATTCCCTTCTGAGTTTGCGGCTTTAAAGCGTACATTGATGAGGGTACCTCCTTGTGCGTGGCCTGCTACATGGTGTGGAAGTGTGCATGTTGAACATCTATGCCCTGAATGTGGATGATGGGGGTTTTTACCTGGAGTTGGAGAGGGAATTAAAATTCCGTATGTGGTTGTGCCGCTGTTATGGGCTGGAGACTTTAACTGTGTGCTTGACTGCAATTTAGACAGACACACCCGAGGACACGTACCAAGCCACACATGACAGATGCCTTGTGCGCAGTGATGTGCCGCCTGCACTACATAGATGTGTGGTGCCCGACACACCCCAGGGTGCAGGACTATAACTGCTGTGCTCCCGCCTGTGAGAGTTATACCCAGCTCAACAGGCTCCTGGTCTCTGGTGAAGTGGCAGCTGCCACAGTGCAGGTCTGACTCCTGCGTTGCTTCTTTTCAGACCACGCTCCAGTGCTGCTGAAATGGAGGGGTTGGCGGAGTCCGACTGCGAGTTCCCCTCTGGCGTCTTTGGCCGGAGACACTGAGAGACACTTTGTTCCGGGATGAGGTCCGTGAGGTGACTGTTAGGTACTTTGATACCAACTGGTTGTCCACCGCTGGGAGAGGGCAGGAATGGGTCACGTGGAGTGTGCATGTCGAAGGTTGGCGGTATGAGGAGGCGACTTGAGGAGGAGCTGATGGAGGCAGAGAGGGTCCTGGCTGGCCTTCAGTGCTCAGGTCCAGGATTGAGGAGCGTCGCAAATCCTTTTTGCACGCACAGCGCCGAGTTGGGAACATTTGGGACAGGTAGGATTGCCTGACCAGATGCCAATACCAGCAGCTGTTGCACCGGGAGAGGGATAAATCAGGGACACTTTTGGCCTGGCTGTTGAGGCAGAGCATCACCCCCTCTCATATTACCACTATGACGCCCTGATGGGATGGAGATTACTACTCAGGCCAGCATTAATTCGCCACTGCTGGATCATTGGGCAATAGTTTATGGTGGGGCCCACAAGTTACCCCTTCTGAGCTTGGGAGATTCCTAGGTGATTTGGAACTCCCACGCCTCATGGAGGCAAAGGGAGGGGGGGTCTCGAGGAAGAACTCCAGGTGGAAGAATTGCTGGAAGCTGTTGAGGCCCAGACGGGCTCCCGTGGAATATTATCAGGCGTTTACTGGCCCCTATTGCCACATCTACTTGAGACCCTTCAGACATCCAGGTATACTGGTTCCCTACCACCGTCCATGTTGGAGACCCAAATTGACATGCTCCCGAAACTGGGCAAAGATTCGATGGACCCCGGTTCCTACCGTCCCCCTGTCCATGCTGGAGTTGACACTCAAATATTGGCTAAGACCCTGGCGATGCACCTGGGATGCATGGTGATCCATCTTGTTCACGAGGACCAATGTGGCTTTATGCTAGTTAGAGGAACACAAATGAACTAGGGGAGGCTTTCTTTTGTACTTCACTTGGTGCTGGGCACGGGACGCGGGCGGCTGTGGGCGCGCTGGATATCGAAAAGGTTTCCGACACCCTCGTTTGGGAATACCTCTGGGAAGTATTAGGGAGGATGGGACTGGGCCCGGTGTTCATCTCGTGGGTCCACCTGCATTACACCAAGCCAACGGCAAGTGTCTGTAATGGAACCATAGTCTCCGAGGGTATACCTATAGAGCGAGGTACGAGGCAGGGATGTCCATTGTCCCCGCTCGTCTTTGCCTTGACCGTGGAGCCCCTGGCGATATGGCTGCGACGCAACATGGCCCAGTGGGGTATCATAGTGGGTGGGGTCGCACTCATGTCATCACCTTTTATGCAGATGATGCGTTAATATATTAGTCACCCGGAATGATTGGTGGCCATGTTGTTGAAGATCATGGCTGCCTTTGGGGAGGTCTCTGGTTTACGCTCAGAAGTTGGTTCTCTTGGACAATGCCGCCCTCCCTGTGACGGAGCTCAGTTGGGAGTGTGATCACTTCTGATACCTTGGCAAACAAGTGGCCCACACAGCTGGAGCTAACTATGCCCTAAACATCGGGGCGATCATCACTTGACTCAATACTTCCATCAGCTTCTGGAATCGCTTTCCCCTTTCCATAACGGGGATTGTGGCATTGAGCAGGATGGTCCTGCTCCCACGCTGTCTCTGTATATCGCGGCCTACTTTTGCTAGACTGAATAGCCTTCTGATATCCCTGGTGTGGGCCAATGGGCGGAGCAGGGTGAAGTTGGATGTGCTGATGCTGCATGTGGATCTCGGGGGCCCGGGTCTTCCAGACCTACAACTGTACTACTTTGTGGGATTACTACAGTATGCTGCGCAGTGGAGTTCAGAGGGCTCGAATGGTGAGAAGGCCTTACTAGTGGAGTGGGGCAAGGTGGCAGATCTTCCAGGGTGTCTGATGAGGTGTTCGGGTATCTCAGCCAACTGCCCGTTTATAGTCCACCAGGTTGCAGAGGTATGTTATGTTATGTTATGTTATTTTATTTTATAGCGCGCACAGATACTCGAGAGTGTCCCGGCGCGGAACCTAGAGAGGGGTATTACAGTAATGTTCAGGCAAAAAGGTAGGTTTTTAATAATTTCCTGAAAGCCAGATGGTCCTTGATATTCCGTAGACCAAAAGGAAGAGTATTCCAAGCCAATGCTGCGTTCCTTGCGAGCGAGCTGCTGCCCAGCCTCTGGCATTTAAAGTGAGGAACAGAAGCCAGAAGTTGAGAAGAGGAGCGCAGCTGTCTCTTAGGCTCGTAGAAGGAGAACCGTTTTTTTAGGTAAGACGGTCCCTGGTCGTGAAGAGCCCGGTGAGTAATTGTTAGTATTTTAAACTTTATCCTTGCCGTCACTGGCAGCCAGTGTAGCCCACGCAAGTGGTTCCTCACGCTGCTTCTAATCGGCAGGTCCAGCAAAAGTCTAGCTGCGGCGTTTTGGACCACCTGAAGCCTATTCAGTAAGAGGCCCGATATGCCTGCATATAGACCGTTGGCGTAGTCCAGCTGAGATAAGATAAGGGCCCGGACTACAGTCTCTTTTGCGGCTCTAGGGAGCAGCGGGAGAAATTTTCTAAGGGTTTTTAAGAGGGCAAAGCACGTGCCATCAAGTTTCTTAATTTGTGTATTAAAGGAGAGATTCTCCTCGAACCAAACCCCTAAGTTCTTCGCTGGCTTCCCAGTCGAGACAGGCAAGGAAGAGTCAGAGGGCCAGAGAGACTCCCTAAACAGCGGGGTAAATTTTCCAAAAGGAGAATCTCTGACTTCTCCTCATTGCACTTAAGCTGGGCGGAAGCAAGCCATTTAAAAATGGAAGACAAACAAAACTCAGCTGCCGACACCGAGCTTGCATTCCTCTCCCAAGTGAACAGCAGCTGCGTATCGTCCGCATAAGCTATAATTTTAGCCCCCAATTTTTCTGCTAACTATATCAAAGGAGTCACGTACACATTGAATAGCAGGGGGCTAAGAGATGATCCTTGAGGGACCCCTGTAGTAACTGTTAAGGGCTTAGATGCAGACGGAGGCAGCCAGACCTGCTCGGTACGACCCTCCAAAAAAGAACTCACCTAGGACCAGGCTGAGCCAGAGACCCCGATCTCAGCAAGACGTTTAAGAAGTCCTGAGTGAGGGACCGTGTCGAACGCTGCCGACAGGTCCAGGAGGATCAGGGCTGCCTTACCTCCGGCATCCAAACACTCCCGAATTGCCTCAGAAATTTCAATCAAAGTGGACTCCGTACTATGGGTGGCTCTAAACCCTGACTGGGCCGGGTGTAGGTGGTCACTCTGGTGTTTCGCAGGGCCCCATACATAGACTGTTCCCCCTTAGGTGGTTACCTTGTTTTCGACAGATACAAGTGGTGATGGATCTCATGCAAGGGTACACTGGGGGGTGCTCCACAGCTGGAGACCTAAATGGCACCTTCCTCATGATGGTAGAGGCCCAGGACTGCTATCAGCTACAACCAGTCAATTCCTACAGTATGCTAAGATATCACGCATGGCCTGCAAGATATGGGTTACTATTCTGGCGGAGCCAGAGGAGACACTACAGCTTCTGCCAGACCCAGGCGCCGCCAGGGGGATGATCTCACGCATACACAAGGCCCTGAAAACTGCCCGTGGGTGGACTAGACGACGATTCATGACAGATGGTCGACAGACCTGCCGCTGCCCCTCATGAATGGTGGGTGGCAACGGGCGTTTGCACAGGTCCGCGAGGTTACCAGCAACAACTGCTTCAAACTCACGCAGTTCCACTACTTGCACAGAACCTATCTGACACCTCAGCAACTGAATAGATTTACTTTGACGCACTCTTCTGTGTGCCCTCAGTGTGAGCTGGAGCCGGTGACGTTCCTTCAGATGACTTGGGACTGGGCAAGTCTGCGGATTCATTGGGAAGGATATTACGTGAGCTACGGGAGATCACGAGAGTCCAGATCGAGTCCTTGGTCAAACACTGCCTGCTGGGCGGGCTGCCGACCCCAAAAACTGGGACACAAATGTAACATACGTTTGCGCTGCTGGGACTGGTGCTGGCCAAGTGTTGCATTGCAATACACTGGATGCTTCCCAGCTCCCCCACGTTGGTCAGATAGAGGGCAGACTTGTGCGAGTGGGGTGTGGCAGAGGAGAGATGGCTAAATTTGTTCCACACATATGAGAATGCAGAGGAGGACCTGGAGATATGGGGTGATATGTTGGAAGGGCTGTTGGCCGAGGAGTCGCAACAAGCTGCACCCTCTGGGCATACATAGGTCATAGAGTCGGCTGTGTCCCCGGTGACCTCAAGGGCGGATTCCCTAGATCCTTGAACAGCGTGTAGTTGAGTCTGTGTGGGTGTGGTTGTGTGGGCAGGTGAATGGATGGACTGGGGCGGAGTGAGTGATCGCGTATAATCGTATACCCATAGGCAGGGTCTGATTGCGAATGGGTCTGTCTCTGCAGTTGCTGCAACAGCTGTATATCAGTGGGGGTAAGGTGGTTTTCGACGAGTTGGGCTCTGGATCTCCTTGGCCATCTAAATCTCACCTCCCAGACTCCCCCCCCCCCATGTGGGGATGACTCGGCCTACATCGATACTCCCTGTGTCCCCGATTCCACTCCCCCCCCCCCCCCTTACATGCAAACGCCCAGGAAGGACAAACACTCGCTGGTCTGCTGCTGCCACTGCTGTTAACTATTGAATAACTGTTTGGGGGGGGGGGGGGTTATTTTTTAATTCATACATTGTTTGTTTCCTATCCTGCTCTGGCACCGTATTCTCGCACTACTATGCTCCTGCGATTTGCCAGCAGTAATGTTAATGCACATGGTTGGGTTTTTCCCTAGGACTGCCTGATTTAGAGAGCCATAGCCTGCAATATTAGCTTACTATAATGTATGCTTCTTGTACACTGCTGACGGTATACGGTTATAATGCTCTTTCTTTTGTGCTGTCCAGTATGTGCCATTCTGTAGTATTTTATAGTTTGCAATTGCTGAATAAAAACAAGTTTAAAAAAAAACAACTAATTAGATGGGACTAGCCAAAAGGAAGAACCTAGGTAAGTGATCCATATATAGGTAACAGTGGTTCAACCACAGCAAATGAGTATAAAGGAGGAGTCAAAGAGTACATAAGTTGAGCAAATTAACTTGAAGTGAAATCTCACGAATACAGCAGTATAATCAAATAATGACGCAGTGAAAAAAGTGCTCAGCGTGAAACAAAGTGATACATTGAAAGAGCCATGCGAAACATTACAAAATCATTTTGACAATGGGTATACGAATAGAGATGATTACGTGATTTTGGGTTCATCCAAAAGAAAACATTTTTGAGACGTTACGTTGTCCAATTCAATCAACCACTTGTACACAGTCAACAGTTTGACCCCTGGGCAAAAAAACAATGGTGTCATCAGTAGGACTGAGCATTTTGTATGCATCTGAGAAGATTTGTAGTCAATGTGAATAATTACATTTCTAAAACTTGAAGGGCTTCTGCTGAAAAAGCGCAATTGCTGCAAAGTGTTTGCTTAATAAATGTCAAACAGCCATCCCACAAAAACACTGTCCGCTCCCAATCCACGGTTGCTTTTTTTCCATATGTTGTTGCAGGATGGCACTTCACACTTAGAATAATGAGACAGAGAAATCCTAGGCTATAACACTTTCATATCACTTTATAACGGCTTGTCCTGTAATTTTTAACATTTTACGCGTAAAGTAATTTATACACATACAAATAGTACACTAAACGTACAACATCGTTAAGCATCGAAGACTAGAAGTCTCTAGTACCGTACTGGCTGGAAATACTACAACAAACACTATTGCAGTGTTTATCTCCTCAGTGCCATAAACATAGTTCACATGGGGGTCTGTAGCCAATGTTATCCAAAAGAAAGTAATCATGAAGACCCAGTGTACACCCTTAGGGCTGGTCTCTGCTATGTTTGCTAAAGGACGCTGGAACCAGTAGCACCAAATATTATTCTTGTAAAAGTTATACTTCATAGAGTATATGTCCACCTTATTCACTGCACTTCAGAAACACATTTACAGGTCTTTTTGCACAACAGTGATTTTGGTTTCAGTTACTGGTGCTGGATTGTTAATGGGTTTTCATGCAGTGCTCCAAACCTTTCCATAGTCTCCAAGCTACTTGCTGATCTTTTTCCAAAGCAAAACTTTACCAACTCAAGTTTAGAAAGAAGAAACAGTAGTTTTTGGAGGTGTAGCACCCAGTAGATTGGTTCAAGGGCATGTATTCAGATAACCACCAATAACAGTCAAGACATTTCAGTGCCACATGTCTTGGGGTAGTGGCACTGAGTCCTGACAATAACAAGGATGCCACTGGAGATTATATACTTTGTGGGATATGGACCAGATGGTAAGTTTGAATATTATTTTCGGGTAGAAATATGCATTTAACTATTCTAGACTCACGGCAACCCCCTCTAGCTATTTCTTTGACTCTCCAGGGTAGGGGTGAAAGTGAGATAATCCATAAGACCTCTTGAGACAACTGAAGGTACACATTGGCTTACTTGCGCTAGGACAGGGTCAGAAGGCAATAGCTTTACTTCTGGGCTACATGTGATGTAGCAGATAGTGTTGGTCAATTTTCTACCAGCTGGATGAGGACCTCATGCCCTGGTGCTGGTATAACCCTTCAATGGCTAACACAGGTCTTCAGTCAGGCTCAGGGCCTTACTGGCTGGCATGTACTGTCAGTGGAAGGTGCAGTCCAGCATCTTATCCATAGTCAACAGTCTTTCCTTGCATTTGAAGTCTCAACAGAGCTTCCTCTCAAGTCTTTGGTCCCAAATTGGTAAAGGAGATAGACTTATCCCTGACTCCCAGGTTCTTGCAGGTGCTGCTGGTATATACCTTCTTTTTTGGATGATAATACAGAATGGAACAAGGTTCTGGTCAAGGAGGAGGTCACCATATTGTTTTGCATGTAGGGCACCAAGGGAGGCAGAGTGCAATGTAGTCCACTATAGAACAGTAAAGATGTTGTGGTGTACTGGGCAGTGAAGAAATTCAAATAGTTTTTGTGGGGAGTAGTGTTCAAAGAGCTCTCTGACCACAAACCCTTGTAAAAGGTTTTTGGTTAGAAGGGGCTCGATGTTGTTTCTTTTCAGGACTGTCGCCTCTTGTTGAATGACATATCAAGGGTTCCAATAGAGCCGTTAAATGTCTCTCAAGATTAGTTGTCAGGGTGCTCCCTGTTGAAGAGGATATGTTTGCATGGGGGCCTGATGACATTGCCAAGGTTTGTTTGGTAACAGAAGATTGCATATCTGAGAAGGAGTGATTGGAGGAAGTGAACAACAATGGAATGCTTAAAGAGGTTTGGGAGGTAAGTCAAAAAAAGGGAACTAGAGAGATATGAGAGGAGGCAAGGAGTTTTGGTTGGGGAAATGATGAGTTGTCAGAACAAGTCAAGCTTCTGTTCAGGTGCTGTAGACCTGTCCCATTCACAAACTTGAGGATGTGTCTTATTGAGTTGGTGCTTGAAGTCACCAGGGGTTGAGTAAAACCAGGGACATATTGAGAAGTTGCTATTGTTGGCCAATAGTTAACAGTCAGATCACCGGGGTTCTTACCTTCTACCGACGGTGTAGCCTTGCAGAAACAAAATGAACCTATGTTCGCCGTTCCTTTCCCTCCACTTTTAACTGTACAACATTAAACAAGGAGGAAGGAAGGAAGAGATACTGGGAAGGAGATCTGGGTATGGAAATGCTGTCACTCTTTGTAGGGACACGGTTTGACTAGAGTCAAACAGCGATTTGACCCTATGGGGTGATTAGAGGAAGAAATACATATGTGTTCCTAGAACCTCCTCCCTCTCCTATACCCCACTATGTGGTTTTCTTTTTAACTACCTGAGAAGCAAATGAGCAGCTGGAGAAGAGGAAGTGTACAGGATCAGAATAGTTTGAGCAAGAGTTCTTAGTGGAGGCAGAAAATGAAAAAACCTGAAACATAGAAGAAACAAAGTATATTTGTATCTGTTGCATTCAACACCATCCAGCCAAGTATTTAGATAGGTCAAAGTTAGAGATAATGACCTTAATGAAGCAAAACAATAGTTGGTCCAGGATTCTTTCCTTTAACTGTTCAGTTGGTCTTCACTGAGTAGTGGAAAGATGGTGTCTTCACTAATGATAATTCCATGCGCCTTTCTCAAGTAGTGTTCCTTTTTAGAACAATAGTTTTCACTATGAGCATTGTTATAAAGACATTGCATGAAAAGAAAATACATATATTCTTTAGCCAAAGAACTGTAGAAGTTTGCCCAGAAGAATGCCAATCCGGTGTAATGTGAACTGCACCATAAAATTAGTTATCTGTATCATAGATACGCTCCCAATGTGTGTCAAATTGTAATCAAGGTATATGCACTCCATGCGCCAAAAAGGTAAATGAAAACAAACTGTAGGCTGGCAGAAAAGTACTTCCTTGTGCAAGTCAAAAAACAAAACAAAAAGGAATCTCCAAGTCTCAAAATAATGAACTCGATAGTAGTGATTATATCGTCTTTGTAGACAATCTCTTAAGTAATACCCCCAACCGCTGAGGGTTATTATCGTGACTAAGAAGATCCCAAGTAATCAACGTGAACACGTGAACTGCATGAGTACTCACGAAATGGATGAGCAGGTTTGAGACCAAACTGGCTCACATCGGGAAGTAGCTCCAAAGGCTCTTTGCAACTCGGAAGACCAGGCAAACGAGGATCGGAGCAATGGTGCGAAAAAGCGGCCTTGGAAAACAAACAGGATACGAAGCAGTAACGGATTTGTGACCCGGGAATAAATATCCCACGACCCGGATGTACCCTCTGACCTGCTGAGTTCAGGCGCGGGGTAGAAGATAACTGACTGCAAAGACCTGTGTGCCTCGGTACATCTACCCGCGTAAAGGCAGGTAAATCCACTTCCTGTTTAGATAGAAAAAAGGCACAGGAAGGTAGGGACGTGCACCAAGTCATACAGCATTTATGCAATGGTTACTTTTGAGGGTGGTCAGGGATGTAGAACCTGAACCAGAACCATGACATTAACTTGATGGTAGAGATGAAGTTACATGCCTGTTGTATACTGTTGTCTGAGTGGTAAAACCAAGAAGATCAAAACTCCTCTCTTGGTCTATAAGGATGATCCCGATGGGCCTTAGGAGATTGCTTTAGACATTTTGGGTCATCTTACATTTGGCTCCATTCTGGCTTATCTATTAGTTGACATGGACATGTATTCCAAGAGGCCGGAGGGTGCCGTAGGTAGAGATATTTCAACATATATAGTAATTAAGTTTTTGTACCAGGTGTTTGCTTTTAAAAGCAATCCAACATTACTTGTGATGGATAAAAGAGTTCAGCTAAGCTAATAAGGTGAAGGACTGTTTGAGAGAGAGAAAGTGGATTGTTGTACAAAAGATGATTTTTATATCATCTCCAAACCAACAGAATGGTTGAGAGGTTTAATAGAACTTTGAAGGAATGTGCGCAACTGTCAAGAAGAATGATTAGAGACTGGAAAAGCAGGATCTACAGGAGGGTGGAGAAGTACAGGAGTCAGTGGCTCCTTATGAGCTTTTCCTCCAGAGAAAATCTGTCCAATGACACGTCTACCATGGATCAGGAGGTGCACAGATAAGAAGTGGAAGGATATTTTTGAAAAAATTTAAATGAACTAGCTATGCAGGTGAAAAGAAAAGCTAATTTTTACAAATGCAAAGCAGCCACCACAGTAGATGTAAAAGTCAGGAGTCATGCTCAGGATTCCAAATACTCTGCCCCCCTCAAGGTATTCAAGGTAACCAGAGGGCGGCGACGTTTGGACTTTAAATCATATTGCTGTGATAAAAAAATAAAATCATAGTTTTGTTTGCTTTTTCTGCATTCTCCCCCCTTTTCTTTGTTTCTGTGTGCTTGTTTGGAGGGGGTGTGGGGTATTTGGGGTTACCTTTATAGTCTTTCTCTACAGAACCCCTCCTTTTTGTTTTAAGTTAGAATGTGTAGCTATGAACGTCTGCATTCTGTTCAGTTTGACTTTTGAAAGACTTACTGTGTGGTGAATAACATTTCTTTAATGCTACAATAAACTGTGTGGCGCCTTTTGAATGCAAAAGAATACTACAAATATACCCAAATTGTGGCAGTAATGGAAACATGAGGCCCAGTCGATACTTATAGAACGCATGCATGCT
Source organism: Calotriton arnoldi (assembly GCA_963921515.1). Taxonomy (NCBI): domain Eukaryota; kingdom Metazoa; phylum Chordata; class Amphibia; order Caudata; family Salamandridae; genus Calotriton; species Calotriton arnoldi. The sequence continues at coordinate 1,563,261 of CAWUFW010001334.1, read as the reverse complement.
CACTGCCTGTCTCTGAAACTCCTTTATTTTCAGCCAGTACCAGGTCCAATGGATGCAGTCAGCCAGTGGACACTGACATCTGACACGAAGAGCTTATATTTATGGAAAGTTAGAGTCATGTAATATATTTAGTGAAATAACTTAAAAGCAGTAGTTTTTTGTCTATTATTAATTGAAACAAACACTGTTTGGTGCAAAAAATAATACCAGCAATCAGTATGTTTCTCAACTAGCTCAGCCTGCCATTGTGTCTTAGTAAGCCTGACAGCCTGAGAGAGTATGAATCGGATTAAAGGAACAAGCTACAATGGTTCTGTAGAGATGCTCAGGGATACTGCCTGCAAGGCAAGAAGTATATGAACAAGCCAGTTGGAATAAAAGGCTTTCCTTGTGGTGTCTGAGTGCCAAAGTCTGTTTTTTTTAATATGACGTAAACAAGACATCTCTTCCCTCAATGGTGATTCTTCAAATTACTTTTCTGCTGTGAACAGAAATGGGGCTTGTTCAGGAGGGAAAGTTCGGGTCACTAAAGTTGAGCATATCCTGCCAGTTTTGCCATCTCATGCTATGGCAAAATGGTAGAGTCCACTGCTTTTATGGTCATACTAGGTCTCTGACAGTTTGCAGCATTCTTACCTCCCCCTTCTCCATCTTGAAAATCAGATGAGAAACATGGGTGAGAGATGAAATCAGAAAATGGCAAAAAAGGCAACTAATGGTCCGGGACTAAAAGCTCTCTCGCCAAGGGGCAATGAGATGACCTCCCAACGAACACAAAGTTGTTTGGGAGACTGAGGAACAGATATAAGACATTTTTGAGGAGTATCATCTTTATAAAAAGCAATTCTACATGCCAGTGACAAAAATAGCCTAATCCACCTGTCCACCAGGGTGGCTCATATATCAACTACTGAGTTGTAATTTTCAGAAATTACCATAGTTCGATCTCAGTATTTTAAGACGTCTGTATCAGGTATTCCAGCTTTTCTTGAACAATGCAGAAATGAGCAAGAATATTTCTGGTTTCTCCAGTTTATCTAAATTTCAGAAAAGCAAAAAGTTTTGATAATGTCCTGAAGTGTCTTGAAGAATGGGTGGGGGTTGTGTGGCTATGTAAGAAAGTGTACAACTTTCATTGTGTTACAGTCAGCTATTGGAGCTACTGGCCATTGCCCTCTAGGGCAGTGCTTCCCAAAAGTTTTAGAACCACAGGCCACTTTTTAACATGACAAACTTTCCCGACCCACCATGGACATGAGGCAGGAATTTTTTTTAATGTAACTAAAGCATTGTGTGTTAGCACACTGTCATTTACAGACAGCACATTTGCCATTCCAATAGGCACTAAATATACACAGACATGCGGTTTTACTGAAAAAACTATATGGCACACAAATGATAATGCGTGTAAATCATGTTTCAGTGAATATTTATGTTTTGCGCATCATCAAGTAAAAGTGTCTTGATTTGTTTTGATCTTATTAAAATATTTGTTTACATCACACTTCAGAATCACAAAAAATTTGCTTGATTTTTGCTTTCTGAACTGCTGAATGTGTACCGTTCATTTACAGGAATGTATTCATTGTTGTGTGTTACGAAAAATGACATGCTATGGCCTCTCCTTTCACACTCTCTTTATATCAGAAAGATTGTCACATAATTCACTTTACTTTTCTTTCTCTTACTACAAAGTGAGATGAGTTTGTAAGCACCAATACCCCCAAAAATAAGCAGCAATTTGCCAGAAGACATAGCCTGACATTTGACCTCTGCTATTGAAGTACAGCAAATGTGACAAGATAAATGCAGAATTTAAAGGCATCTTTATTTATTGTTTGGACTTTCACGTCCCACACAAAAATTGGTGTGTGACAACCGTTTGAGAAACACTGCTCTCGGAGCAATGGCCAGTAGCTCCATAGCAAGAGCAAACAAGCATTAAAAATGCAATAGGTCTCGCCTTTCATTAAGTTAAAGCCATTTGCTTTGCTATACAATACTATTAGCAAAGCAAATGGCTTTAACTTAATCAAAGGCGAGACCTATTGCATTTTCAATGCTTGTTTCTCATGTCAATGTTGCTATACTTTGAAGTTGCGCTTCGCACTTTAGTAATAAGTGCACTGACAGGAACACAAATATTGTTTTGAGTGGGGCACAATTTCCTCATTCAGTAGTGTTGTATTCCGCTTTAGGGGTCTGTATATAGGTTTTCCTGAATCATGTCCTTATATAGGCACAATACGCCTTGCCCTTATATAGGCATAGAATCCCTGTCCTTATTTAGGCATTAACCGTGCACTCCAAATACAGGCATGGTCACCGACATCCGTCCACCCTAACGTCACAACGAGTTCTTAGAAACCAGACCCTTAAGCTTCGGGAGTTCCCCTAGCACAGGACTATTGATTTCTCCAAGAACTCATCTATTATGTATGAACCTTTATACCTTAAGGGTTCATTCCTGACGTCTTCCTATGTCCGACTTCACGTCAATGCTAACATTCCTCGACACCTACCAGGTATAAATATACCTTCCCTTGCCCAAGCAAGTTAGAGGAGACCTCGACTTCAGAGGAGCCCGTATCCCGGCCTGACGCACTGAGAAGACGCTGTCATTCCTGCACGCAGACGAATCCAGCTTCCAGTGTTCTGACTCCCTTCGCGGGGTGTTAGAGTTCCAAGATTCGGCAGGAGATTCCCACCTCTCTCATTCTCAAGGTATGGAGCTGACTAGAACCTAGAGGGACTCTTGGCATACTAGACTTAACACACTCTTAGTTTACCATACTAGAGAATACTCCACCTACTTCTACTCTTCCCTACACCTAGTCTAGGTTAGGTACACTGGGGTAGAACTAGCTTAGAGACGCATCGTATGAGTACTCGCATTTTTAGCTCATGTTATTTATGTACGTGAATATATGCTAAAAGATAATGCTAGCGCAGTATAATTTATTTCTACTGCTTACGCTGTACATTATTTATCTTGCATACTGTCTTGTGATCATAACAGCACATATCTCTTACACGAGAAACAAGACTGTTCAATAAAACCCCTTTTATTGAAACGCCCGTCTTTCCTTTCTGTGTAACTCTGCAGAAACTAAGCATGCACGATTGAATGAGTGAAACTGTTATCTATTGTTTCCACGATTCTGAGACATGTTCCGCTTCTAAAGGGAAACAAAGTTGTCATGTTTTTCGGTTGCCAGAAACTACTCCCTTCTTGTTCTCAAGGAGTTTCTAGTGGCCTCTGAGCTAGCTGGCACAGGTAATTAAGTTTAATATAATCGATAGGGACATACCGACCTTAGTCCTATGTCAAACCTATAGGTTATATTATTCCAATGCGCAGAGCCTATTAGGGATATAGGAACTACACTACATGGCGCCCAACGGTTTGGTAAGGCAGTAATTTAACGCTAGATACTGAGTAACTCATTCGTGCTTTTCTCAGAGACCCCTACTCACATACTCCATAAGACGTCTGGAGTGGGTAGGGCTAAATATCCACCATAACTAAATAGGGAAGCACCCTATATATTAGTTGTTTGGTTTGATTCAACGTTGAAGGATACAGTGTTCCAAAATATTGTGCACCTTATCTTTTTTTTTTGTTTCCTTGAAACTTGTTCTACATTTTTCAAAAAACAAAATGTCCATAAACGGGGACAATAGCACCGGAAACGGTGGAGCTGCGGCTGACCCAGTCGTACCAGCTTTTAACTTTACAGGTTTAAATGAAACCGAGGAGGGTGTCATAGACATCCATCCAAACTTAAGAAGAGCCATCACTCTAAAACTTATAAAACACGGCCTACCTCCGAGAGGCGGTAGAGCAGTTTTCATGATAGATGCACACGAATCCTTTCAGACAGAGGTATTCTATTCATGGGTCATATTTCCTGAATCAAATTCAGTAACAAAACTGTTTCACTTCTACAAAGAAGATGATCCACCAGAGGAATATATTCCTTTCGAGGATATTGAAATTCCACTAACATACCAGGAGCATCAGCTCTGGTTTAAAGGCGCCCTAAAACATCACAAAAACATTACCAGGCTCGGCCCACTAGGTAGACCAGGAGCAACATGGCCAATCCTAGCCGGCTACACTCCTCATCCTGACCTCGATATAATGTCAGATGAGGAATTACTTACTCAACTTACAGAGTTAATACAAATCTACAGACAACTAGTCCAATATGTCATGCGGACTTTCACAGTCCAACCACCATTGACACTTCCAAATCAAACTCCTCAACAGGGGATTACACTAAAAATTACACCACAGACTCTATATGCAGTCATGGGGAAAATGCCCACAAAACATGAGCAAATTACGTTTTGGATAGCTCAAAAAATTACTCAAATCGAAGCAGTATTTCCTAATACTAGCCCGTATGAGAAACACAGAATCCTAACAATCTGTTTACCGATGGGGATCACACCACAACTGGAAGACTGCACCACTTGGGGCTCAGTCTTTGCTGCCATCTATACTAAAACACATGGTGTTCCGTCAATTGCGGTAATACCTGATGTCCTGAAACAAATTCAAAACGAATACGGGGCAGAGCCTGCTCTAAATTTAGGTATGAAATTACTGAAAAATTTTGACCAGTTCTCAACAATAATATTATCTAATATTAAAGGGGAAGCGGCAGCAGTGGCGATCCGCCAACGATTGAGGGAATTCGATGTTACAGAACATCAAACTGAGCTACCCAGAATAATAGAACAATCATATGCAGAATTAGGCAGAGATAGTTTGGGTGGAAGACCATTGAAGCCAAAACTATCTGAATGTCCTGAGAAGGACTCTATTAAACAAACTCCTACATCTTCTAAAAAGAAGTGGGAAACTAATAAAAATAATTCAGAGAAACGTTCTCAATCCCGAGGTAGGTCTCCTCAAAGGAGCCCTCTGAAAGGAGGTATAACCTCAGGAATAGGGATAATTTGAAAAAGCCTGACAGGTATCAAGATACTGATACATGTTCCTCTCGTACCTTTCAGATCTCGTCACAGACATCGGAAAGAAGAGGACGGTCAGAACATAGAGAAGAACGCGTGAAATCGAAAGACGACAAACATGTTCCGAAAAACAAATCAAAACCTCAATTCTCAAAGAAGAAGGTAGCAGGTCTGAAGATCAGACATGCCGAGGATACTGAGAACACAACTCAAGAACGGAGAATGGGCTCAGACAATGCTGGACAGTGCTGCAGAAGTCACAATAGCTCGCCAGAACCTGAAGGAACTTCTGGAGATAGTGGACTTGAATGAGTACATTACAGTTGAGACTGTAGACACCAGGGTTAGTACTCCACAAACGTTATATGAAATAACACTCCGGATGGAGGGAGACATACCTAGACAGGTGAAAGCACTTTTTTGGGAAAAACTTTCAAGGGGCTATGACATACTTCTAGCAGAAAAAGACTGGCCACCACAATTTGTCAGGGAGATTATTATGCCTGTCTTCTCTAACCATATTCCCATACATCTAAAATATACTTATGCCAGGAAATGGGCAGTTGCCCAGGCCCCAGCATTATACAAAAATCATGTAGGATGGGATGAGGATTCACCTCACCATAAAATACATCTGAAAAGTGAACCTACTGCACAGAGGCAGTATCCAATAAAGCAAGAAGCTAAAAAACAGGTCAGGGAGATCTTAGATCAACTTGAATACCAGGGGGTGATTGAAACATGCACCTCCTCAATGAACAATCCTTTGTTTCCTGTCTCCAAACCAGACAATACCTATCGTCTAGTTTTGGATTACAGACACTTAAACACTTGTTCTAAAACATTTGCAGTGCAAAATGCACATAGTACAGCATTAATGAATAACATTGTGCGTAAAAAATATAAAACCACATTAGATATCTCAAATGGTTTTTTTTGTCAAAATATAGCACCTGAAAGCAGGTACTTAACAGCTTTCTCAATAATGGGGACCCAGCATCAATTTTGTCGACTCCCACAAGGGTTCAAGAACAGCCCGAGTTATTCTCAGCGAGGGTAACGGAGTTACTACAAATTTATGACAATAAATTGTCATTGTCCTATGTCAATGATATCTATTTGACAGACGATGACCTGGATAAACACTTGAACAGGGTGAGTACCATTATACTGGGCTTCGCCTCTGAGGGCTACAAATTCAACTTTTAAAAATCCAGAATTGCCCATCTCAATGTCCTGTTTCTAGGATATGAGCTTTCAAGTGAAGGCAAGAGCTTGGCAGCCAACTTTTTAGAAAGGTGTGCGCTGCTCCAACCTCCAAAGACGCTGAAAAATTTACAATCCATCCTGGGTTTCCTCAATTTTGGAAGAACTTACATTCTAAATTACGCAGAAAGGGTTAAACCTCTCTACGCATTAATCAAACCTGATTTTTCAATTAAAAATTGGACACAAGAACACACAGAAATCTTGCGTTCACTCCAAGCTAACATGTTAGCAACAAATCACTTACAAATACGCGTAAGTCAACGCAACTTAGTGATCTGAATAATTTCGGGTCAATGCGGATTCACCTACTTAACATTTAACGAGGGTGAGAAAGTACCAATTGCATACAAATCACATTTGTATACACAAGCAGAAATGCGCTTCACTTCAACAGAAAAGATACTGACAGCAGTTCAAACCGCTGTAGCAAAAGAAAGAGCTCTAGCCCAAGGAAATGCATTATTGTCGTAACCCCAGTTCCGGCCTTAGAGGCGGTAACAAAAGCAAGCATTCCAAATGCTAAAGCATTACATCCTAGATGGATACAATGGGTTAATTCTCTTGCTGAAACAGATGTTGAATATGTTTTTGATCCCGATTTAAAAACACAAGCATTCCTGCAATATGAACATGAATGTCCTCTGCCCACTGAGATTCTGCCTCTCGATCAGTACGAATTCATAATTTACACTGACGGATCCGCACAACCTGCAACAGGGAGTAAGCAAGCTTACAGTGCAGCGTGCGCAATCGTTAAAGGTCGCATGCGCGATGGCAAATTCAGACCTATGGTCACAAAAACCCAATCTCTAGGACATTGCACAGCTCAGCGAGCTGAACTACAAGCATTCAAACTGGCACTTGAAAGTACAGATCGAGAATTCCCCACACTAATAGTGTGCGATTCTTTCTACTGTGTGCAGTCGTATAATGAATATATACAAACTTGGCTTGAAAACGGGTTCAAAGATTCAAAAGGTGGCACAATAAAGCATAAAACGCTTTGGGAACAAGTAGTTCAGTTAAAAAGCGAACTACCAAAGGCTCACGTGATACACACACTGAGTCATCAACGTGATGGCGTTCACGTTGCAGGGAATTCATTGGCTGACGATGCCGCAAAGGGGGCTGTTCAGACGGCTTCCGTAGCTGCGATCACTCGTTCAAAAACGAAAATAGACAGTGAGATAATGTTGGCTGTCAATACTACGAGCAAAGGCAGTGGTGCAACGTTACCAAAAACGTTTCCACTCAAGTACTCTTATGTAATTGATGCGAACAACGTTCCTTTTGCTCGAATCCCTGGAGTGCGGGATAGGGTAATTCCAAACATGGAACGTAGAGCAGCTTTGATTTATGAAACACATTTGGGGGAGGGTCTGTTGCATCAAGGGATCTCTAAAACAATATTGACATTAAAAGAGATGTACTGGTGGCCTGGAATGAATACAGAAATACACATATTCATCAACAACTGCTTAGACTGTAAGTTACAGCGAGAAAGCCACCAGACAACATGCTACGAATGTAGCTGCCCAGCACAGACACCATTGTTAGACAGCATTAGACTATCTATGCGCAGGCGTCTATCTGGATGAATGCATTCCCATAAATACTGAATCAAGGTTCCTATGGATATGGCCTCAGCGCTCGGCTGACGCTCGAACTGTTATAAAAGATTTGCGAGTCTTTATCGGCACATACGCAATAGGCACGCTACATTCTGACCGGGGCCCTGCGTTTAGCTCTCGAGCTTACAAAGACGCCATGGCCAGTCTGGGCGTTGCATTGCGGTACTCCTCTCCGTTTCATCCTGAGGGAAATTCTGTTGTGGAAAGGAAAAACCGGGACATAAAGCAGTCTATAACAGCTAGGGTATTAGGTTCGGGTGATGGGTGGGTCAAACATCTTTATGGGGTCCAACGCTCATTAAACAACTTGCCAAGAAGTTCTATAGGGGGGGTCACTCCATATGAGGTCCTATTTGGGACAAGAATGTGGGTGCCTGATCTGGAATGCAGTGGCACAGTGGTGGAAAATAAACCCTTTGATATCAAAGATCGTTTGGCTGTTTTACAGGACTTAAACGAATTAAGAACGAAACAAAGCAACGTGTTCCTGCAGCCAACCACCACTGGGGAAAAACCGGCGGTCCCAGCAAGGCCTGTCTGGATTTCAAAAGTTGGGGATCTGGTCAGAGAAAAGATTGCGGACAAGAAGGAATTTGGACCTTCATACAGACAACCAGTACCTGTCCTAGCCGTACACGGAACAAGAACAGTACTTCTGCCGCCCCTTGCTGGAAGAAAGGAGAAAAGATTTGTGTCCATCGACCTCATCAAACCACAGTATGTGGCCAATACTAAATAGTAGGCCTCGTGGACTCCGACCTAGTAGCAGACACACTCTTCTCGCTACTATCCAAGAGGTTCAGACTGAAAGACTGATAACCATCGAGACTTCAGCAGTAACAGATGAAGGACTGAGCAACAATGCTATGGAACTCATCCCTCTTGAAACACAAGTAACAGTTCGTCCAAATACACCTGTCTACACCAATGTAACAAGTGATCAACTGGTACCAGCGATTTCTACAAATCCTGATGCAATTCCAACAAATGACAGAACTGCTTCTGGCTACTTCATTAACTTTGATACGTTTTCTGAGGATCCGAGTGAGCCCGAGACGTCGCCAGCATCAAAAACTTTTCAACAGCAAGTAAAAGACTTTTTGCATTTTTTGAAAAAGACTTATCTAGTTTCACCATGGATTGAACTTTGGGTTATTTCTGGAATATTTTTCTTCCTGCTTTGGCTAGCTTTGGTTATGACTATGAGCATGCTTATAAATGGGAGATACATCCATTTGGACATTGCAAGAAAAGAAGTGAACTTACTTTTGAAACCTCACAAATCATCCCATCTTGAAACAAGAGACTTGTCTGCAGTGAACATCACAGCCGTTCCTATACAGGATGTTATAGTGTGGGACAAAACAGATTTTGATATCTTTGGCCCGACTGAACATTTGAACATTCCACATTTATTTAAAATTTCACTAAGTGATTTTGTTTCATCCAGTACCTTTTCTGATGATTGGGACTTTGAAACCGTAAATAATATGATGTTTGACCTAGAAAAATCTGCTGCATTTTCTAATAATGAATATTTAGAGGGTTCATCAGACTATGAACGGCTGTATTGCTATAACCACTATGGTCATCATTTTTTGCATAAATCTGCAACACCTAGAAATGTGTTTATGTTTAACCAATGGGAGCATTGTCCTACACCACCAAAAGGTAGTTCAAAAACATTTGCTAAAAAGTTTCCATATTTTTCAGGATACAATACATCTGATCCAGAAACATTTTACTATAAAAATGTAAACAAAACAGGACTGAAAATTATGTTAACTAATACAAAACAGATTTACTCTGCAACATTTATTGCCCAACTGTCTACACAGGGTTTCGACTTATGGAAAGACGCAATAGAAACAAAATCTGTCTGGGGTACTAAAGATTGGCAAGTACAGGGGATAGAAGCTTTATTTAGAGCCTGTATCGTCCCTCAGCAAATAATGTTTTTGAATGACACGGTCCAACAAACGTCTTGCCTTGGGTTAGCCAAGATTAAAGACATGAAAAATCCTTCTGTACCAACACCTGCAAGTGATAACAAAACACAGGCAGCGGTTACAGTTGACACCATACTAAAACTCAACAGAACAAATCCTGATTGGAGAAAATGGTTGATCTGGCCCACAGACACAAACAACTGTCAAGACAGATTCCTGAATAAAACACAGGGTTTTCTATTCACAGAGCCAGACCCAAGATACGTCCAAAGACAGCATCCGGGGGTAGTAACAACATACAGTGTAGGAAAATTATGCCTCGATTGGCTGCAGAAATCTAGACTTAAGGATGTGAAACAACACTTATCTTTACTTAAAGAAGACGCAGACCTTAGGGAATTCTTGCTTGGACCAAGAAAACCGCGTCAAAAACGTTTCATATATGCCGGCATCTATGCTGCTTATAATGAAGCATGGAAGGTGTCACAGATGGAGGCCGCAGAACGTATACGTGAACTTGATCGTATTAACTTAGAGAAAACTCTCTCTGTGGTCGACAATGGGTTAACAACTTTGTCCTCCAGAATTTATTCATTGGACAGTATTGTATTCTCTGCTATTGACATACTGGAACAAGATTTAGCCATGTTACAACAAGGCCAAACACAGTTACGTTCTATTATGTTATTAAGCTGGACGCTGCAATCTTTGCGTGCTGGCTATGTGCCTTGGCGTTTTATCAACACGACGGCTCTGTTTGCAGAATACAATCTAACTGATAAACAGATCGAACTGGCACAAAGGGGAGCAAAGTATACAGTACTGAGCATTGAAAAACTTGAAAAGTTACCAATCACAGTGGCAGAAAAACCAGCTACGGAATGGCTTATTCACGGCAAAATTAGTCTACCTGTGACTACTTTCCAGTTTCAGTATTGCCTTAAACAGATGCAAGCAGGCAAATATGAAAGGTTGGGTAAAGAATACATTAAGACATCCTGGAATTTACCTTACACCTATAGATGTTGGAGTGGGGATCGTGAAGTGTTTCTAAGTGGTACACACTGTGAAAGTGCACTAAGCGGTTCACTGATTTGTCAGGACATTTCTTTACACGGGGCTTGTAATGGTTCTGTGGCAAACTTGTCCTGCCACCAGCAGGGTACACCAGCTGCTGTGATTAATCCAACGTTTGGACAACTTTCTAATGGGAGTTACCTCATGTTGAATGATCAGAGTTGCTGTGGCATGTTGCCAGGCATCCCATATCTAGTAACGGTCAACTCCAGGGTCACTTGCTGTATGCAAGTATTGTTTGCCCCAATAGACACAGTCAGGGAGTCGCCTTTGTGGCCTTCGTTGAATGTCTCTTTTATTCGATTTGATACTTTAAGCAGAATCAAAGCCATGCTTATACAACAATCAGTGCCTTTGACCTCGGCCAAGGAAACCTATGATCTACAAGTTGCAAGGACTTCGGCTGAGATACAAGCTTTAATTCGTACAAACTGCCCTATACATTTCGTAGAAATGATAGGACGTATCTTTAACATGTCAGATACAAGCGGAATTGTACATGTATTTAAGACCATCTGGTCCGGACTATTAGCACCTTTCCAGGCTGCCCTCGGAATCATCCCAAACTTCGCACATTCGGTGTTTGGTGGTGTGCCATTAATTCTAGCACTTGTTGCAGGAATCCTGTTTCTATTCCTCCTACTACGCTATGGCAAGCCTCTTCGCCAACATCACTCCGAGCGATGTGGAGACAGCCCTCCTTGAACGGAAGTGCCATGAGCAAATAGTACAGATTTTGGGCATGCCTCGTCTACGGGAACTTAATACAACGTGGTTCCTGTCATTCAGACCAATCTGGCAAGATTGCATCTTACCTGTTCTACGCTGCCTGTTTTGCGGTGAAGAATGCGTGCTAGACATCTGTCTAACACTCCCATCAGTCATGCCAACGGATATTGATACTCTGCTGGACCCGATAACGACCCATGCTGTGTGTTGTCCCCAGAGGCTTCCAATCCTGATGGCGGCATTCATTGAGATCTCACAGACGTTTCCGGCTGCTGCTGAGGTACGAGCTGGATCAACGGGCACACAGGTAACAACGGACGCGAACATTGCTTGAATCCAGATTGATCAGCATGCAGAAAGGTGATGACAGCATGGAGCAGCCTAATTGCAAGCACCTTTCCTAAGACATTATAATCAAGGTTAAGGAGGAACGCATGTCTAAGGGGTCACATCCTGGTTTGGGGAGGACTTCAATCAATGCCTTGCACAGCCAGTCTGGGAGCTGGCCTGTTGACTTGGCTTCATTAAACACGTCCAGTAGGTGCTGGGCAATCTGAGCTGAAAAAGTGGTGTAGTATTCGATGGGTAACCCGTCTGTGCCCGGTGTTTGGTTCCAGTTAATTTGGGCTGATCTGTTCCAATTGGATTGGCTCATCCAGGTTGGCCCTCTGTAGAGGGGAAAGGCGTGTGGCCCCCTCAAAAACCCATGCGTCAAAACAGGAGCAGTGGCATCATTGATACCATGCTGCGTAATTACCGAGCCATCGTCACATCGAATGGCTCCAATTGGAGCGCAATGCTGGTCCTCCTTGACTAGCCACACCAGTAATCTGTCCGATTGATCACTCTCTGCATTTAGCATGGTCAGGTGATGCTTATAATCGTGTTGTCCCAAACGTATTTCTGCCTCCCTGTACTGTTGACGGAGTTGCCGAAGACGCCCAACCCCCATTGCGCGATTAGTCACTTCCTTTTCTGAAGGGCATGGTTCCCGTTCGATTGCCATCAATTAGTTCTGTGGTATGCGGGGGACCCCCCACGTGGCAGCCATGCAGTGACCCCGCACAACCACTTTGTGTGCATCTTATTCCAGGGCCCTGGATGGGTTGGACTGTTTGCTAAGGTCAAAATATTGAGTGATGCAGCGTGATGTATCTTCCCTGAATGGGGGATCAAGCCTTGCTTCAGTCTGTAGTCGCTAGGTGGGAATTCTCGGGCGATGTCTGCCCCCTTGAAGACCTATCTGAGGTGGGCAATGGTCTGATAAAGTGCGGGCTAAATATTCCGACCAGATAACCTGTGACCCTAGCCGATCAGTGCAGATAATTACATCTAATCTGGAGTGGATGTCGTGAACCGGGGAGTAAAATGAATATTTGCGGTCTGTTGGATGTCTCACGTGCCGCACATCATAAACCACCTTTGAGTCAACCAATTGTAGAAGTGTTGCGTTGTTCTAATACATGTCGCATTGCACAAAGGAGGGAGAGAACGGTCTCAGTCTGCATCCGGCACACATTTGAAGTCCCCACCTCAAAAGCCAGGCATGCGCGGATCACGGAAGAGTGAAGGAGTAAGTGTGCCAATGAAATCTGACTGATTGGAGTTAGGTGCATAAATCCCCAGAATCATCAGCTGGGCCCCGTCTAAGTGTCCCTCCGTTATCACATATCGACCCCTGTGTCTGCATTGTGATGATTTACCACATGAGGCACCACTGGCACATAGAAGTACTTCCTTCGCATATGTCGACGAGTACGTGCCATAGACCAGTCGCTACCACTTTGTGCAGACCCTTTGGAGTTCTGTAGCGGTGAGGTGCATTTCCTGCAACACCGCAATAAGTGTGCGACGTCGCTTGAGGTAGGCATAAATCCGTTTAGCAGGAGTTAACATACCATGCACATTCCATGTTATCATATTGTAATGTGGAGTAAGACTGTGTGTGCGTGTGCCCATGACGTGTAATGGTAATATGTGTCCCAAACAATGGACCGGCGCTCCAATGCTGCATATGCCTCATGGCCTACACTGCTCATTCCAGTGCAACTTAACACTCTCCACCAATTATGTGCACACCAGAAATGCTCGACTGCATACAAAGGCTCCATGATAACAAACATAAAACAACGAATACAACATAACAATTGTTACCACCCCCCAGATCAGGTGACATTCAAGTCCGCGCCCATATGCCCTCAAGTAATAACCAAAAACTAAGAAAACTGTTCAATGGGCAAAAAATGTCTGCTTTGGAGTATTTGTGGAGGGCGGAAAATTCAGAGCCCAGCATGTCCGTGGGGTGAGCCCGATTCAGTGGTCTCAACATCCAGCCCACAAAAATCACAGTGGCTTACCTTGGCAATGTCCAGTGGCACTAGTGGGCCAAGTCTGCGGGTAAACACCCAGGGAGCCCAGATGGATGCTCAGTACAAGTCATCTGTGGACCATGGAGTGATTTTCGGGCCCCGGTGGACAACAGCTGTCAAGGACCAAGAGCCACCTGTGTCTGAGCCACACGCCTAGGGCTGTTCCATCTGTAGGAGGGCAAAGGGGTTCGTGCAGTGTTGTGAGGCCTCTTTCACCGCCCTTGCTTGTTCCTCTGCCACCTAATCCTGAGTGGGTCAGGCAATGATGGATATCCGCTTTGTTCAGCGAGGTCGGGCATCAACCAGTCTCTTTTTTATTTTAAAAACTCTTTTTATTTAAAAATGTAAGCTTCATACACCCTATAGTGAAAAATAAATTGACAGTCTGTAAGCATCAATCGATCAATGGTTTATTACATGACAGAGTAGGTGTTTCACCGGAATTCAAGAGTGGTGCTTTTACGGCCCAACCTTCAGAATGCACACATCTTCATCTGCGAACCCCCTGCCCCCTTGGTGGCCCTCCCCAAATTCTCCCTTTAACCATACCCCTTACACTCACGCCAGGCCCCCCACACTTTCTCCCACTTTTTTGAGAAACCTCTACCTTTGTAGATTGCTTGCTCTACCTTCTGGCACCAATCGAAGTCCACTTCCCGGTCTGCTATCTTTGGAGGGGCTGAGGCACCCCATGCCCTCGCAGTATTTAGCTTAGCAACCCCTGCCGCCAGCCGCAGCCAGACCCCCAAATATTTGGGCCACGACGTTTCACCAGTAATCACCAGGAGTAGCCATTTAACGTCCAGAGGAACCTCCAGCAATACTGAGCGTCAACCATTCGCCAGCAGTCAAGTCCTTGGGAAGGGTTGGAGTCAGTCACTTTGCATGTAACCAGGTCCACACATCCTTTGGAGTGGAGAAGACATGGGTTGGTTCGCCGTCGACTACTCTGAGTTTAGCTGGGAACAAGAGAGCATATTTAAAGTGCAATTCCCGGAGACGTTGATTGACCCTTACATAGGTTCCACGGAGATGTTGCACTTCCGCTGTAAAGTCCAGATACACCATGATCATAGTATCCTCATATTTCCAGAGGCCTTTCACCCGTGACTGTTGGAGCACTAAGCCACGGTCCCTATAGTTAAGAAGGCGAGCAATGATGGGTCGTGGTGGGGCTTTTGGTAGGGGGTCTGCCAGGTATCCGATTGGGCCCTTTCCACTAAGAAGAATTTAGATACTTTGTCCGCCAGTATCGTGTCCATCAACCAAGTTTCAATGAATAGCTCCACACTAGGGCCCTCAGAGCGTTTGGGAAAGCCCAGTAGGCAAACACTGTTGCGCCTAGAGCAGTCTTCAGCATCTTCTCTGTGGTGCAAAGAGGCCACTTCCACACTCATAAGTTTCATTTGTGCCTGCAACTCTTGTACCGTAGGTCTCAGGGCAGGCAGGGAAGACTCCTCCTCATCCACCCGGGCAGCCAGCTTATGATGATCGGCTCTTAACAGATTCACATCTAGGGAAACGGTGTTGATCTTGGTCTTCAACCATGTTTTAGTGTCCAAGATTGCTTGAAATACTTTTTCAAATTGAGTGGAACATGTGTGAAGAGTAGCTTTGAGGTGACTTAAAGTGTCAAGGGCCCAGTCCGTGGGAATAGAAGCTGGTGCTGAGCCACTCAAATCTTACATCAGGGGCTTGGTAGCCTTGGTTTCAATCAATCAATCAATCAATCAAGCATTTGTATAGCGCGCTACTCACCCGGAGGGTCTCAAGGCGCTAGGGGGAGGGGGTCCGCTACTGTTCGAACAGCCAGGTCTTGAGTTGCTTCCTGAAGGAGAGGTGGTCTTGGGTCAGGCGGAGGTGGATGGGTAGGGAGTTCCACGTCTTGGCAGCCAGGTAGGAGAAGGATCTTCCTCCCGTTGTGGCTCTTCGGATGCGGGGGACGGCGGCGAGGGCGTGGTTGGTCGATCGTAGCTGGCGGGTGGGAGTGTAGAAGGTCAGACGGTCGTTGAGGTATCTGGGGCCTTGGTTGTGGAGAGCTTTGTGTGCGTGGGTGAGGAGTCGGAACGTGATTCTCTTGCTGACGGGGAGCCAGTGCAGGTCTCTCAGGTGTCCGGCGATGTGGCTGTGTCGGGGGATGTCCAGGATGAGTCGAGCTGAGGCGTTCTGGATGCGTTGGAGTCTTTTCTGAAGTTTGGCTGTGGTTCCGGCGTAGAGGAGTTGCCGTAGTCCAGTCGGCTGGTGACGAGGGCCTGGGTGACCGTCTTCCTGGTTTCGGTGGGGATCCACCGGAAGATCTTCCGCAGCATGCGTAGGATGTTGAAGCAAGACGAGGAGACGGCGTTGACTTGTCTGGTCATTGAGAGGGAGGAGTCCAGGATGAAGCCCAGGTTGCGTGCGTGGTCCGTTGGTTTGGGTGCGTTGCCCAGGGCAGGGGGCCACCAGGAGTCGTCCCAGGCGGAGGGTGATGATCCTAGGATGAGGACTTCCGTCTTATCTGAGTTCAGTTTCAGGCGGCTGTTCCTCATCCACTCGGCTACGTCCTTCATCCCTTCATGTAGGTTGGTTTTGGCGGTTGTGGGGTCGTTGGTGAGGGAGAGGATCAGCTGGGTGTCGTCGGCGTAGGAGATGATGTTGAGGTTGTGTTGGCGTGCGATGGCTGCGAGGGGGCTCATGTAGACGTTGAAGAGGGTGGGGCTGAGTGATGATCCTTGTGGTACGCCGCAGATGACTTCGGTGGCCTCGGAACTGAACGGGGGAGGCGGACTCTCTGGGTTCTTCCGGCGAGGAAGGAGATGATCCACTCCAGTGTCTTCTCTTGGATTCCGACGTTGTTCAGGCGTTGCACTAGGGTGCGGTGGCAGACTGTGTCGAACGCTGCGGAGAGGTCCAGGAGGATGAGGGCCGCTGTTTCCCCGTTGTCGAGCAGGGCTCGGATGTCGTCGGTGGCTGCAATGAGGGCGGTCTCGGTGCTGTGGTTGGCCCGGAAGCCGGACTGTGAGTGGTCGAGGGATCCATTCGTCTCGATGAAGGCGGCCAGTTGTCTGTTGACGGTCTTCTCGATGACTTTGGCAGGAAAAGGAAGGAGCGAGATGGGGCGGTAGTTTTTGAGGTCGGTGGGGTCCGCTGACGGTTTCTTCAGTAGGGCGCTGAGTTCGGCGTGCTTCCAGCTCTCTGGGAAGGTGGCGGTGTCGAAGGAGGTGTTGATGATGTCCCGGAGGTGGGGTGCGATGACGGCGTCGGCCTTGTTGAAGATGTGGTGAGGGCAGGGGTCGGTTGGTGATCCGGAGTGGATGGAGTTCATCGTGCGGATAGTGTCTTCGGTGTTGATCGGGGTCCAGGCTCGGAGGGTGGAGGTGGGGGACGTTGGAACGGTTGTAGGGTACGTCGGCTGTGTGCTGAAACTGTTGTGTATGTCTGCGATCTTGCTGTGGAAGAACGAGGCGAGCGAGTTGCAGAGGTCTTGCGAGGGGTGATGTCGTTGTCTCCGGCGCTGGGGTTCGAGAGCTCTTTGACGATGATGAAGAGTTCCTTGCTGTTGTGGGCGTTGTTGTCCAGTCGTTCCTTGAATGCGGTTTTCTTGGTGGTGTGGATCAGCTGGTGGTGTTTTCGGGTGGCGTGTTTGAGGGTGGTCATGTTGTCTGCAGTCGGGTCTCTGCGCCATGCTTTCTCGAGGGCCCGGCAGTTCTTCTTGGATTTCTTGAGTTCGTCGGTGAACCAGGGTGCTTTCTTGTTGCCGGGTCTGATTGGGGGGTCTTCAATGGGGCGAGGATGTCAGCGCAGTTGGTGATCCATCTTGTGAGGTTGCTGGCGGCTTGGTTGGGGTTCGTTGAGCTGGCGGGAGGGTTCTGGCTCAGGGATGTGGTGAGTTGGTCGGTGGTGATCTTGTTCCAGCTTCTGCGCGGGAGCTGTTGCGGGTGGTGGTGCGTGGTGGTCCTGCTGAAGCTGAAGTGGACGCAGCTGTGGTCTGTCCAGTGGAGACCGGTGGTGTGGCTGAAGGAGATGTCCTTGCTGGAGGAGAAGACGGGGTCAAGCGTGTGGCCGGCGTGGTGTGTGGGGGTGGTCACCAGTTGCTTGAGTCCGAGGTTGGCGAGGTTGTCCAGCAGGGTGGTGGTGTTGCGATCGTTGTTGTTCTCTAGGTGGAAGTTGAGGTCCCCAAGGAGGATGTAGTCGGCCGAGAGGAGGGCGTGCGGGCTGATGAGGTCGGCGATGTCTTCGCTGAATTGTGTGCGTGGTCCTGGGGGTCTGTAGATGAGGGTGCCTCTGAGGGTGGTCTTGGGGTCGGTGTGTATCTGGAAGTGCAGGTGTTCGCCGGCTGTGAAGGTGTCGTCGGAGTTGGTCGTAATGCGGATGGTGTTCTTGTGGACGATGGCGATGCCTCCTCCGGTCTGGTTGGCGCGGTCCTTTCGGGTGATCTTGTATCCGTCCGGGATGGCGATGGCGATGTCGGGCGCTGAGGAGGCGTTCATCCATGTTTCCGTGAGGAAAGCGACGTCTGGTGATGTGGAGTCGAGCAGGTTCCAAAGTTCCACGGCGTGTCTGTGGACGGAGCGGGTGTTGAGCAGGATGCACTTCAGGTGGTTGCTGCTGGTGCTCGGCGTGGCGGGTGCGGTGCAGGTCCGGAGGCAGGAGAACTTGCAAGATTGGCAGGCGAAGGGTCCGTGGGTGCGTCCTGGGGTGGCACGGTGGCAGCCGGGGATTCGGCCGGTGTTGAGTGCGTTGAGGGTGGCGGTGTCGTAGGTCCGGTGGGTGGGTTGGCTGCTGCGGGGGCCAGGGGTTCTGGCGCTGGGGCGGGCCAGTCGCGGACGGGCGCAGACGGGCTTGCCTTAGGCGCGCCTTCGGCGCGACAGCGGCGCGGCGCGCACAGCGGCCGCCATTTATGGGGAGGTGGGAGGTGGGAGGGAGGAGCAGCTGGGAGGCGGGAGGCAGGGGCAGCGAATGGGCAGTCAGGGGGCGGGGCCGCAGGGACGCAGCGGCGGGAATGGCGAGAGGCAACGGGGGTACAGAAGGAAAAAAGTGGCGAGAAAACAGACAAATGCGGGCACAGTACAAAAGGGGCAACGGGGGTACAGAAGGAAAAAAAGGGGCGAGAAAACAGACAAATGCGGGCACAGTACAAAAGGGGCAACGGGGGTACAGAAGGAAAAAAGGGGCGAGAAAACAGACAAATGCGGGCACAGTACAAATGGGGCAACGGGGTACAGAAGGAAAAAAAGGGGCGAGAAAACAGACAAATGCGGGCACAGTACAAAAGGGGCAACGGGGTACAGAAGGAAAAAAAGGGGCGAGAAAACAGACAAATGCGGGCACAGTACAAAAGGGGCAACGGGGGTACAGAAGGAAAAAAAGGGGCGAGAAAACAGACAAATGCGGGCACAGTACAAAAGGGGCAACGGGGTACAGAAGGAAAAAAAGGGGCGAGAAAACAGACAAATGCGGGCACAGTACAAATGGGGCAACGGGGGTACAGAAGGAAAAAAAGGGGCGAGAAAACAGACAAATGCGGGCACAGTACAAAAGGGGCAACGGGGGTACAGAAGGAAAAAAGGGGCGAGAAAACAGACAAATGCGGGCACAGTACAAAAGGGGCAACGGGGTACAGAAGGAAAAAAAGGGCGAGAAAACAGACAAATGCGGGCACAGTACAAATGGGGCAACGGGGTACAGAAGGAAAAAAGGGGCGAGAAAACAGACAAATGCGGGCACAGTACAAAAGGGGCAACGGGGTACAGAAGGAAAAAAGGGGCGAGAAAACAGACAAATGCGGGCACAGTACAAAAGGGGCAACGGGGGTACAGAAGGAAAAAAAGGGCGAGAAAACAGACAAATGCGGGCACAGTACAAAAGGGGCAACGGGGTACAGAAGGAAAAAAAGGGGCGAGAAAACAGACAAATGCGGGCACAGTACAAATGGGGCAACGGGGTACAGAAGGAAAAAAAGGGGCGAGAAAACAGACAAATGCGGGCACAGTACAAAAGGGGCAACAGGGGTACAGAAGGAAAAAAAGGGGCGAGAAAACAGACAAATGCGGGCACAGTACAAAAGGGGCAACGGGGGTACAGAAGGAAAAAAGGGGCGAGAAAACAGACAAATGCGGGCACAGTACAAATGGGGCAACGGGGGTACAGAAGGAAAAAAAGGGGTGAGAAAACAGACAAATGCGGGCACAGTACAAATGGGGCAACGGGGTACAGAAGGAAAAAAAGGGGCGAGAAAACAGACAAATGCGGGCACAGTACAAATGGGGCAACGGGGGTACAGAAGGAAAAAAAGGGCGAGAAAACAGACAAATGCGGGCACAGTACAAATGGGGCAACGGGGTACAGGGAAAAGGGAAGGGCGTTCTTCCCAGCAGCAGCGGCGGACAACACAGGCGGAGCTGTGTGGCGGGGGAGCGACCTACCTGGCAAGGTCAAGGGTCGCTCTCCTCACCGCGCAGCGGCCACCATTTATGGGGAGGTGGGAGGGAGGAGCAGCTGGGAGGCGGGAGGCAGGGGCAGCGAATGGGCAGTCAGGGGGCGGGGCCGCAGGGGACGCAGCGGCGGGGAATGGCGAGAGGCAACGGGGTACAGAAGGAAAAAAAGGGGCGAGAAAACAGACAAATGCGGGCACAGTACAAAAGGAGCAACGGGGGTACAGAAGGAAAAAAAGGGCGAGAAAACAGACAAATGCGGGCACAGTACAAAAGGGGCAACGAGGGTACAGAAGGAAAAAAAGGGGCGAGAAAACAGACAAATGCGGGCACAGTACAAATGGGGCAACGGGGGTACAGAAGGAAAAAAAGGGGCGAGAAAACAGACAAATGCGGGCACAGTACAAAAGGGGCAACGGGGTACAGAAGGAAAAAAAGGGGCGAGAAAACAGACAAATGCGGGCACAGTACAAAAGGGGCAACGGGGGTACAGAAGGAAAAAGGGGCGAGAAAACAGACAAATGCGGGCACAGTACAAATGGGGCAACGGGGGTACAGAAGGAAAAAGGGAAGGGCGTTCTTACCAGCAGCAGCGGGCGGACAACACAGGCGGAGCTGTGTGGCGGGGGAGCGACCTACCTGGCAAGGTCAAGGGTCGCTCTCCTCACCGCGCAGCGGCCGCCATTTATGGGGAGGTGGGAGGGAGGAGCAGCTGGGAGGCGGGAGGCAGGGGCAGCGAATGGGCAGTCAGGGGCGGGGCCGCAGGGACGCAGCGGCGGGAATGGCGAGAGGCAACGGGGGTACAGAAGGAAAAAAGGGGCGAGAAAACAGACAAATGCGGGCACAGTACAAAAGGGGCAACGGGGTACAGAAGGAAAAAAAGGGGCGAGAAAACAGACAAATGCGGGCACAGTACAAAAGGGGCAACGGGGGTACAGAAGGAAAAAAAGGGGCGAGAAAACAGACAAATGCGGGCACAGTACAAATGGGGCAACGGGGTACAGAAGGAAAAAAAGGGGCGAGAAAACAGACAAATGCGGGCACAGTACAAAAGGGGTAACGGGGGTACAGAAGGAAAAAAAGGGCGAGAAAACAGACAAATGTGGGCACAGTACAAAAGTGGCAACGGGGGTACAGAAAGGAAAAAAAGAGGCGAGAAAACAGACAAATGCGGGCACAGTACAAATGGGGCAACGGGGGTACAGAAGGAAAAAAAGGGCGAGAAAACAGACAAATGCGGGCACAGTACAAATGGGGCAACGGGGGTACAGAAGGAAAAAAAGGGGCGAGAAAAAAAACAAATGCGGGCACAGTACAAATGGGGCAACGGGGGTACAGAAGGAAAAAAAGGGGTGAGAAAACAGACAAATGCGGGCACAGTACAAATGGGGCAACGGGGGTACAGAAGGAAAAAGGGAAGGGCGTTCTTACCAGCAGCAGCGGGCGGACAACACAGGCGGAGCTGTGTGGCGGGGGGAGCGACCTACCTGGCACCATCATGATATCTTTCTGCATGGCCCCCTGAAATGAATTGGGAAGGCAGCGGGCACTTTGATTCCATGCGCAGCTGGCAATCCAGATCGGTGGGTCCCTGGCATATTCCGGTAGCAAAGGTCCCAATGTGGTACACCACGGGGCAGGAGCAGTCCCAGAGTGGTCTGTTTGGGACAATCGGTGCCTCCTGGGTACTCAGCACAGTTCGGGGCACCACTGGGGCCCGCTAGTTCCGAAAAAGAGGGGGAAGAGAAGCGCATGCTTGTCACAGGGGATAGCCAAAGCAGCAGAAATGCAGTCAGTACCACTGTTCGCCAGGTAAACGTTTAAAAAAAGCAGGCAATGAAAAGGTTAGGCAGTGTTTGAGAGAGTACTAGTACTTTGTGCTGCCAAGAAGTTGTGAAGGATGTCCTCAGCCAGCACACCACAATGTGCACATGTCCATTTCCACACAGGACCTTCAATTAAACAAGGAGTAAGAAGCAAGATGGACTCAAATCCAATCCAATCTGTCTCCATCAAAGCCAGGGCCTGGCAGACAGACAGCAGGTTAAACATGAGATGCTGGGGGGCAACTCCTAGGAGGTCAGTGGCAGCGAGCACCCCTGCATAAAACTCACCGCAACATCTCCAGAGAAGCACTCATCAAGGCCGCGCATCTCCTCCATCTCCCCCAGGGACAGCTGGCTTGCAGCAGATATTTCAATGGCACACGCGCTCTTGGTCGTCAGGCTTGTGCGTCCCTTCCGCAGTTCAGGGCAAATCCCCGTGTAGGCTTTCCTGGTGCAAGCAGGCGTCATCGCGCCCCGGTGCATAGAGGCCCCCTCAGCCCCAAATAGGCAAACTGGGGGGGGGGGGGGGTCTGCTTGCTGTAGTGTGTCCACCAGGGTCTTCCCCGGGCCTAGGCCTTAATGAGGCAAGAAGTCCCTGCGTGCAAAGAACAACAAACCGTGCACTGAGGTGCCTCAAGCAGGTTAAAGGGGGAAGTCTGCTCTCGTCACACTGAGGCAATCCGCTGCTCGCGCCAGCACCTTCTGAGTGCTGTCTCCGGATGGCAGTGGGACTGCGTCGCTAAAGGCCTTGCTCTAGTACTCACCGTCTGGCAGCGCCCTCCACCTCCAAGGCTATCGCGATAACGCACATTCCTCACCACCATAGAGGGCGTCCCCGCATATGACGAGCAGCTTGGACAAGTGGAAATGAATTGCGGCTCAGGGCTCGCAAAAATGCGTCCGATGTGGCCGTCATCTTGACCACGCACCCACTGCTCATTTTTCCTTGTTCCGGAAATTTCCATGTGCCAGCACGATGGCAAGGACATTTTTGGATGACATATTCCACCTTCACAGGATCCCTGACACCATGATTTCAGGCAGGGCCTCTCAATACATTTCAAGATTCTGGCGCACAGTTTGTTCTACCCTGGGAATCCTTCAAGCTCTGTCTGGTTGTTTTGTTTTCCTTTTCGATCATGGCTGTTTTTTTCTTAGTTCCTTCTTCATTTTCCAAATCTATTATGTTTCCTGTGATGGGATGTTTTCATGTTATTTCCTTTTCCTGTTCTTTAGCTATATAAGGGCTTCCACCTGGTTGGAGGGTGTGCCGTGACAAAGCTGTGTTCCTTCGGTCTGTTTCTCGTTCTCTCCACTTGTTGACCCTGACTCTTTGCTTTAGAAGAATTCCACCATTGGACTCCTGATTCCAGGCTTTCTTCAAACTTCTGAGGTCTTAATCCTGTATGGAGGTATTTTTATGGCCCTAGCTTTTTCCTCCTAAGAAGGTGACAGCTTCTTGAGGGAACTTGCCTACTGCATATTCCTGTGTCTAGTGACATTGTGGCTTCAGAAAACAGTCACCCTTCCAGCGGGTAGCAAAAGACCTGGACTCATATTGCTGGTAAACCTCCTGCCTCAACAACCCTATATGTTCCTTAGCTACTGCTAAAAATTCCTTTAAAAAAAAAAAAAAAAAAAGGTAATTACTTAGCATTTATTTAGATTTTATAGGAGGAAATAAATGTGCACATATAGCTCAATTTAATTTATAGTAGTTAGATCAAAAGTTATCAAGTCACCTGTACAGAGTTACTTTCTTCCTTAGTATAGAAGAAACATTTGGATAAAGAAACAAGACATTGCTGAAATCAATGGAGAAAGAATGGGAGCCAATACATTTTTTGTCATAGTCCATTGAGTCAAAATTTTATTTTGAGAGTCCCTACTAGATTCAACAATATCTGAGTCCATGTATCCGAATGGAGAGTGATTAACAATTTGAACAGGCACCAAGAAAATTCCTAAGTTTTTGCGTTTATGCAAACTCAATGTATGCTGATAAGACCAGTAGCACTGGTGAAACAGTAGAGAAAGGCATACACAATACAACATTGCAAAAGGTAAGTAGTCCGTACAGGGCAAGACATCCAGTAATAATTGTTAGACAGAGCATTTCTGTAAAGTCCACCAGCATAAAGATGCGACCAATTAAGCAATCTGCCCAAGCCATTTCCCTCACACCCTTGCATGCTTCTGAGGGCAGCCACGTGCTTCAAAGACCACCCGCTCTTGCTGTGCACACCAGTCGACACACCTTCTCCACTTTGACAGAGCGGGTGGTCTAGAGGCCATTCATTGCGAGGCGATATCGTGCTTCGCCACCAGGAGGGCCGTACCTGGAAAAGACCTCTCAGCTCTTGTACCCCCAGAACCCTCGAAAACCCAGAGAAGAACCAGTAGGGGGGACAGTAGAACCTCACAGCCCAGAACCTCAGACAACTCCCGGTCACCCCCTGTCCAGTACTGGAGTACGGCGTCGCAGTCCTATACCATGTGATAAAAATCAACTTGGTCAGCTCTGCATCACCCACATGTGGAGGTGTGTCGTAGGCCTGCTCGGTGCAAAAGGAGTAGAGAGAGATATACAGAGTAAAGGTAATTAATTTGAATGAGACGCAGTCTAGCAGAGGTGGCGAGTTCCCGTGGGGTCATCGTTGCGTCCCTCCAGTCCTCATCTTCCACAAAACCTATCCAGCCTCCCACCAGGTCCTAACGTGGTCCAGTGATCGGGGAGAATTGATAATGAGTGTGTGATAAATCTGAGAAATCCCGTCTGTGCCCATGTGCCCCATTAATAGCTTGACCTCCAGGGGATTAAACTCCGGAAGGGTATCCATTGGGAGGGAGTGGGTTTGAAGGGCATGTCTGAGTTGAAGGTATAATGATAAAACTGAGCGTGTGTGAGGTTGTAAGCCTGTTGCAGATTATGAAAGGACCGCATATGTGTCCCCGACCATACATCCTCCAGTGTTGTGATAGCAATGAGGTCCCAGGAGCGGACGCCGTGAAGAAACGTTGTTTCCTTTAACCAAATGTTTGCCAAAGCGGTGTCTGTTGTGTAAGTTCAGTCTCCCATTGCACATGTCGCAGGGCTGCCCTCCATGCAAGGAGCACCACCCAGGTCACCAGGGGCAAACAGAGAGAAATTGGCGCCCCATAGAGCATTGCTTGGAGACGGGAGGAGTCTAAAAGGGAGAGTTCCACCTGATAGGCGGGGTCTGACCACCCCTCATTGAACCAGTCATGAATGACAAGCAGTTGAGAGGATAGGTAGTAGAGATAGAGATTGGACATCCCGAGCCCCCATTGTAGGGCCCCCGTTGACAGTGTTCAAGGGCGATTCGCGGCCGAGAACCCTGCCACAAAAATGATTTTGTGGCGCTGCCAAGGGCAGAGAACCAAGTTTGGGGTAGGTGAAGTGGTAATTTCTGAAAAACATAAAGGAAGCACAGGAGAATCTTCACTTTGTAGAGGGTAATATGACCTAAGATGTTGAGGGGAGAGTACGCCATCTAGTGAGGTCTGACTTAGTTTTCCGTACAAGAGGATGGAGATTGAAGGCCCAGGTGATCCATACACCCAGGTATATAAAGCTAAGCTGACGCAGGGGGTCGTCGCCTGCCAGTCAAAACAGTCTCTAGTCGGTGCCAAACAAACCAACACGGACTTAGAAGGGTTCATCCACAGACCGGATGCCTGCTCGAACTGCTCAAGAAGCAGGAGACATCTGGGCCCACTTACAACTGGCTGGGCCAGGTACAGCAGGACATCATCCGCGTACAGCGCAATGTGATCCTCGTGGCCTATACCCCACCTCCAGCTGGTGAAGTGGGGATCTGTACGGATGAGTGTAGCTAAGGGCTCTATTGCCAGAGCAAAAAGGAGGGGGGACAGGGGGCAACCCTGTCTAGTTCCCTGCTCTATAGGGAAGGCCTTGGAGAGGACTCCGTTTACCCGAACCCGGGCGGTGGGATTGACATACAGAGCTCGGACCATGCCCTGAAATCTGAGCCAGAGGCATGTCCAGGCCAGCAACGACTAGAGATAGCCCTAGCCCACCGTGTCGAAGGCCTTCTTGAAATCAATAAGAGTAAAGCTAAGTCCGGGGGCAGTCGATGACGGTGGGCCAGTGCCACATGCAGCCTTCGGATACAGTGTCTCATGCTCTGGAGTGGCATGAAGCCGCATTGGTCTGGGTGCACCAGTCCCGCGATGAATCGCCTAAGTTGGTTTAGCCAGAATCACCGCAAAAATGTTAACTTCACAGTTAAGAAGCGATATCGGGTGGTATTCCGCACTCGAGGTGGAGGGGGGCTGCGTCTTAGGTATCACTACTTTTGTAGCTGAGCCCACCTCAGCCGGAAAGGACCCAACTTGACTGACCTCTTGGGAGAGCTGCAAAAGGTAGGGGGTGAGAGTTTCCCAGAATGCAGAAGCTAAAGCCAGATGCCTGACTGGCTCAGCTTGTAGTCCTCCTGGACCCTAAAACGGGCTGAGGTTTTCTGTGGCTTATGCCTCCTACCACCACCGGTCTACCCTCAAGAATCAAAGGAAAAACATTAATTTTTTATAGAAAACAGGAGTACGAGGTGGTCCTCTTGTGGCGGAAAGGCAAATGTGAAACTAGAAAACTTAGGATCAACCCTGGCTTCCCTGAGTGTGTGATCCTAAGTGAATATTTTATTTCCTCAATATCAGACGCGCCCCCTCCCTGAACATCTTCAGGAAGATTCTCAAGACCTGGCTTTTGCAGGAGTGCAGGACGCAGACCCTAGGCAAGAGGAGACAGCGAACGGCTGGAAGGAAGGAAAATAAGGAGAAGACACCGCCGACGGGGAAGAAGACACAGAAGTCTGGAGTGACGATTGGTGGAGTCCCCCAGGAGACGCCTGCTTGCCGCCGCAGTTCTGGAGAACTGAGGCGCCGGCGGCTAAGTGAGCGAGCCAGTACTGGGGTGGACCTAAGGGGTTCATGCCTCGAGACCGTAGAAGCCACAGGAGGGAGGCCGATTTGAGGAGGAACAGGGTGGGGGAGGAGGCAATAATAAAAGTCGTGACTTTGCTCTCCGGTCCTGCAATTTAAGTGTGGTACGTCTTAAAGCGGCCAATTAGATGAAGGTCACAGCCAAGCACTAATAGCAATCCTGAAAAGAGTAAAACAGGCTGTGTGGGAGAAATTATGACTCCTTATCTTTTGTTAAAAAGAATACTTCGTGAGGAGATAAGACAGAACGAGTACAGAGAGGAATTATCCTCATTGTTATTTTCTTTCATCTCTGTGTTCTTCACCCCCTCCCCTTTTTTTTTTTTTACAAATTGCTCTTGCCTCGGTCACATTTAAACCCTACCCTGACTACGAGCACGGAGCCTACAAAAGATACAGGTTTTTTTTCCACAAGGTGTTGGTGACGGGTATAACTATAGAAAAAATAACCCTGGGAAAAAGCACTTACCGCCCATGTTCTCTTTCCTCTCATGAGCCTCCTGGGGCAAAAGCACCACCGAAGAAAGACCATCCCGAAGAGAGGAAGACCGAAGTCCACACCTTCTTCAAGAAGATTCATATTTGCCATTCCTGACTGCTTATTCTTGCCAATACTCAATAAACAAATAAACATTGAGAACCGGATACGGCCTCCTAGATTCTTTTTCCGACCATCCCTCCGACAGGAGAGAAATACACTTCTTTGAATTTTGAAGAGACCTCAGCATGATTTTAAAAGTTGTTTGTTGCACGATTAACATAGAAAAAACGTTCAGTGCTCGGATTGTGCACAGACTCTTAGAACCCAGACAGACGAGTTGGCTCAGCTTGCTCTCCCTGATGCTGGGGAACCAGGGTCGAGTCTGGTGGGAGGCTCAAACATCCTGTGATTCTGGAAAAATTGCTTAATCTCCCCGTGCCTAAAAAAATGAATGTGTGCGTCTGTAATGCAATGGGTGCTCATGTAAAGCGCTCTGATACCTTCGCATCGAGTTACGTGCTATATAAACAGCCCTGCCAAGTATCACGCATCAGGCGTTAGACTAACGCATTTCAGTATGGTGATCCGCATCACCGCACTGAAATGCGTAGTCACGCATAATAGTGCCTCCTGAACTGTCAAGCAGGCGCGCTAGTAATTCTAAGTAATGCAAGCTGGAGAAGTGGCAGCGAATCTGTGCGCGCTGCTCCCGGCACCTGGGTCAGAGTCTGCCGCTCTGGGCCGCTATAGCTGCTACTCTAGTTACAATGTATCAACAATATTAGGATTCACGTGACGCCCCATGACACAGCCTGCGCGCCGTAGGATATTCGATACATTTATGACCAATGGTTACTATCGAGACAGAACAGACTGCGATTGAGGCCGGTACCAGTTTTGTGGCACACACTAATAGGCGCCACGGGACGTGACTTCCGGCAGGTGGAGTTGAATACAGTTTTGGCAAGCTTTCTTAAAGCAGCGCTTCTCGTACTGCGTTGTGTTGCGAAAATGTACATTAAAATGAGCCTACAGCTGAGTGACCCCCACAACCACCCAACCAGCCCCCACCCCACACTGACGGCCGCGATGCGGGACGGACCGGCTCAGCCCAGAGCACGCCAGTGCCTCTTCACAAAGCTGCTGAGCTCATAATCGATGCGGGTCGGTGTTTGCTGTCGGTACAAAGCAAAGTAAGTGCCTGAATTGCCACTCTGTTGGAGCTAAAAAAAAAAACCTTTAAATGAATAGTGCCAGCGCGCGCTGACCATACTGTGGTGCTGGTCCAACAAATTAATTTCAGCACGGACAGTGGTATCACTTAAGAAGTCTGCTCGTGTGATCCGGTGCCCTGTTGCTGGCTGTAGGCCTGGGCAGATAGCGGCGCGCCGACCGGGGAGGACACCACTCAGCTGCTCTTTAATCAATTTTATAAGGGTTGAGCACTACTACTACTAAAGTCTATTGACTGATAAGATCCGTGTTGGGGCCCCCACACATCCTGTAGGCTCGGGCCGGGTCCCACGAGGGACATAGAGCGGCCTGGAATACAGAAATGCGTTGATTCTTCCTTTTACAAATGATCATTTAATGGCAGTTTCTTGCCCGTTAAGCTCCTGAGTTTTTCATTTTTTCCGAGTCTGGTACTGCGCTGGGCTGCTCGCTGCCTGGTTCGGCCTCGCCACCTGTTGGATCTCCTGTGTCGACCTGCTAGAGGTGCGCCTTGCAGGGGGTTCCGGCAGCAGCTGAAAATGTTGTGGAAACCTTTTCCTTCTCTTTATATCTGGAGGCCCTGCTGGTTGCCGTCTGTTGGGGACTCCGTACAGGTGTGGCCGACGTGAGCAGAGAGGTGAGGGGGCATGGGTTCAGTCTCCGCTGTGCTGCCCGCGGCAGAGAGCAGGGAGGGGAGCGGCGTTTTTGTTGTGGGCAGAGTGTGTCTCTTATTTGTTCAGTGCTTGGTTTAGGCTTCATTGCTGGTTTTGTGAAAAGTTGACGTAATGGCAGTTGTTTTGCCGAGGCAGCAAGTGGTGCTATGGTGTACTTTATGGGGATGTTTACATGGCACCACCATATTACAGTTCTGAATCCCCTGCTATGTCGTGAATTGTTTAATTCTTCTATTGTGCATTAATTGAAAAACACACGCACCTCTATTAATACCATAGATAACTGTAATGGGTGGGGAAATCTGGGTTTATGTGCTACAATTGTCAGGGCCCAGTCTTAGTGGTGGCACATTCCTCACAAATGGCTACACCCAAAAGCCATTATAGGGTAAGTCTAGAGAAGGATGGAGGATTGTGCCTTTTCAAATTCGAATGTATTTTGATAAATGATTTCCAAGCGTTCTTTGGTGATTTTCAAATGCATAATATTTATTTGGATTCTCATGCATAGGACACAAAACAAGGTAAAGAAACAGCCGACACGTGTTTCGCCCATATGGCCCATCGGCCGAGGGCTTTTTCAAGGCAGGGTTCGTGGCAGACAGTCGTGTATCCAGAAGTCAGGTGAACAGGTCTCTGCGGTCCTTCTCACACCTCCTCCTTCCCTCACAACCCCTGAACCTGGGGCCAGGCTACAGCAACACACAGCCTCCAGGCAGCCCCCCCAAATAAGGGCACTAGTTAAGTGCCCTTCAATATCTGGTTCTTTGCCGCAGTTTGAAGGTTTGTTTAGAGTTTCTCGTTGCACAAATTAGTGTAATTTCTGCTATTTATATGTTTCCCCCATCTTCAATGCTTGATTTTGCTTGCAAGAAAGTGTCACTCATAGTCGTTGAATGTCACTCATAATTCTATGGCAGGCTCAGATTATGCTTCTCAATTTCTTTACTACTCAAACAGCAGCCAATGAGAAAAAAGTAAACATTACAATAAACTACATATCCCATGAGGCTTTGAACCACGCCTCCTTCTTCAACCAATAGTAACGGAGATTAGCATACAAAATAACGAGGCACCATCTTGACTACCGCTTTCTTTGCTGCTCCGCAGTCAAGATAAGTGCCTCATTATTTTGTACATGCTTTGCCTAAGGCTATTGTTTGATTATTGCTGATTTTAATTGAAATACGTTATTGTTGCTTAAATTACATTGTACCTTGGTAAATTGAGTGTTTTTTTTTAGCTCTGCTCTGCTCGCCGAGCGCGCAGCGGTACTTTCAATTTCTCTCCTCAGCGCGTGTTGCGCTGTAATTCAGGCAGGTTATAACTTTGAAGTTTTCTCTATATTTATATCACTCCTCGCGTTGCGAGGACTCTGCCCATGTTTGCGCGTCTCGCGCTGGGACTACCCACCCCCCCCAGGGAGCGAGACGCACGCCGGAGCCCGACCGGGCTGTCTGCGTGCGTCTCGGGAGCCTGCGCGCGTGTGTGCACGCGCGGCAGCTCCCCTGGCAGACGCTGGACGACGCCTCTCTCCCCGGGCTTGCACAACAGAGGAACAAGCAGCAGGCAGTGGAAGCCGGTACCGGGCCTCAATCCTGACTTTCTCCTTCCATTGTTTCAGCGCTTGGGCAGCGCATTAACCCTTGCATAGCCTGCTTTGGCAGGAACTAATTTTTGGGAACCCTAACTGTTATAGGCAGGTAGGTTTTATTCACCCTCCGTTAGTCCTATTAACAAGGGTTTTTTTGGTACCTTTTGGCTCCACTGTCCCAGCACATTTTTGCTCCCGACCGACACCCTCTCTCAGCTTGCGAGGCAGGGTTGGATAATAATTGAGCTTCCCTCTGGGGATTATTTAGAGCATATATAGTTGGTATATATTTCACACGATGTCAGACTGCGAAGTCTACGAGGAGGAAGTGGCTGCTTATGGTCCCGCAGAGGACGAAGATTTTTATTATGATGAGAACATGGAAGCTCTCATTGATAAAAGATTGGATTCTGAATTAGATAAGGCCCTCTCCTCCGCCTTAATGCCTATTGCTCAACGTCTTGACCAACTTGTTGGTTCCACCCCTACCCCCCCTTCTGGGACTCCTAACCCCTCCTCATCCCTCCTTCCGAGCCCCCTGGCCTGCCCTGGCCCCATGTTCAAGTCTATTCTAAATTACAAAGATCTAGGGAACAGAACTATGGTACAACCCCGGTGCTTCCTGCCCCAGACCCCACTCCTTCCTCCCCAATTCCCCTCACAGACACTGACACGGATACCGATTCCTCCCACGAGTCGAAGCCCCGCAAGCGCACAAAAAAGCGCTAACACTCCTCCTCTCCCGTCCAACCGTCCCTGTTCACTTTTGATCCGTCCGACATTGTCCATCCCCATTCTGCAGATTGGGCTCCTGCCCCGGCAGTGGCAGAATACATGCAGACCCATCTGCGCAAGGGCTTCGATAAAGAAGTCAGAGCCAGTCTCAGATCTGAATGTCCCCGTCCTGACCTGGCTCACAAAACTGACCTCACCCCTGAGATTGATTCCTCTATGACCACATTCCTAAAGAAATATAAAAAGGATCCCAAAAATGGCATAGATCGCTCCCTCAGGGCTTGTCAGGACAAGCTGCTGGACGTGTCAGGTCCTTTGGCGAAGATTCTGGAGTTAGCCCTCCAGGCCCAGGAGACTGGAGCGGCCATTCACCCGGAGGTCATGGCTGGGTGGACCCAGAGGGCCATTTGCCTCCTCGGCAACGCCAACTGTGCGCTTCTTCGGAGAGGCGCAAGTCTGTCCTGTTACGTATTGATCCTCAACTGGTGGAACTGGCATCGGCTGAGCCAGGCCCCTTGGCAGAAGGACAGCTTTTTGGGGAGCGTTTTGTCAAAGACATCGCAAAGTTTCTGAGCACTTTTGCATCTTTGGATAAGTCACAATCCTCGCTGAAAAGGGTTTTCCATCCCCTCTCTGGCAGGGCCGGTCGTGGCAGAGGACGCTCGACCGGCCGCTACAACAATCTAAGTCCTCACCGTGGCTTTGCTCCTCGACGAAGAGGTTATACCCAGGAACCGGAGCAAGCAGGTTTCTATCCTTCCAGATCCCGTGGTTTCCGTGGCCGGTATAACAGAGGCATCAACAGGGACTTCAGGAATTCCGATACCCAATCCTCAGGTATGTCCTCCAATCTTTCCGATGATCCCTCTAGGGGGCAGACTGTTGCATTTTGTGAACAATTGGGCAAAACTCACTGCAGATGCATGGATCATTCACACGGTCCAGGGTTATCAAATAGAGTTAACCGAGTATCCTTGTCAGGCAGTTGCTCCCTTCCCTCTCCTTTTTTCCCTTCAAGAGCAAGCTTTTATCGACTCAGAGCTTCAGGAACTTTTGGCGAAGCAGGCTATTGCCGTAGGACCCTTCATTTCCGACGGGTTTTGCAGCAACGTCTTCTTGGTGCAAAAGAAGGGAGGTGGACAGAGACTAGTCTTGAATCTCAGGGAGTTCAACCCTTTTGTCGTGTACAGACACTTCAAGATGGAGGGCATCCATCTTCTGAGAGACCTACTATTAGAAAACGACTGGATGGTCCGTCTGGATCTAAAAGACGCGTATCTAACGGTGCCGATTTGCCCCTCCCATCAGAAGTTTCTCCAGTTCTCATGGAAAGGGCAATGGTACCGTGTCTTTCCCTCCCCTTCGGTCTGTCCTCAGCCCCTTGGGTGTTTACCAAACTGATGAAGCCAGTGGTCACTCGCCTGCGAGAGATGGGAGTGCGCATGATCGTTTATCTAGACGACATGCTACTTCTCGCACAATATCAAAATCTCCTGCTCACTCATTTATGGTGGACAACCTCTCTGTTGCAAGAGTTAGGGTTTGTGATAAATCTCAAGAAATCAATGACCACTCCGATGCAACAGGTGGATTTTCTGGGGTTCCAAATAGATTCAGTGAACGCTCAGTTACTTCTCCCCATGTCCAAGATCAAGTCAATAAAGAGAGAGATTTGTTCCACCTTGTCGAAACAGAGGGTCTCTTTGAGATCACTAGCGAGGATTGTGGGCCTACTGGCTTCCTCGATTCAGGCCATCTTCCCAGGGCCTCTACACTAAATCGCCTAGGAGGGACAAAATCCCGGCTGTTGGCCAATATTGCGAGAGAGTTTGGGCATTTTTGCCTGGATCAGAAGATCAGTGTGATAGC
This sequence comes from Calotriton arnoldi, assembly GCA_963921515.1. Classification (NCBI taxonomy): domain Eukaryota; kingdom Metazoa; phylum Chordata; class Amphibia; order Caudata; family Salamandridae; genus Calotriton; species Calotriton arnoldi. The sequence continues at coordinate 1,529,464 of CAWUFW010001334.1, read as the reverse complement.
GGAATACCTTCCCGGCAAGTACAATCAGGTAGCGGATTGGAACTCCAGATTTCAGGGAGACTCCATCCGTCCCTCTTTATAGAGATCATGACTATTCGAGGTCCTTGCATGATAAATCTCTTTGCCTCCCGCCTCAATACTCAGCTCTCACTATTCTTCAGCTGGAGACCGGATCCGATGGCTGCGGGAACGGATGCGTTCCACCAGCATTGGGGGTCTCAGAGAAATTATGCATTTCCCCCCTTCGCATTAATCCCGAGGGTGGCGGCCCATGTCCGCCGGCAGGTGACGTCATTAGTGTTGGTCACGCCGTTATGGAAGACACAATCGTGGTTTCCGACACTGTTGGAATTGTCAGTGGACTTACCGTTTCAATTGCCACTATTCCCGATGCTACTCCAGGACCTAGTGGGATCTCCTCATCCTCTGGTCTTGCAGAAGCAGTTATCCCTCATGGTTTGGACGCTCTCAGGAGACATGAACGAATTGAGGGCCTTTCATCGGCGGCTGCCGAGTTTATACAACAAGCTTGGGCTCCATCCACCCGCAAACGATATTCTGCATCCTGGAAGCGATGGATGGGTTGGTGCCTTCAACGACAGGTGGATCCCGTGGGATCAGATTTGAAGGAAGTATTAAATTTGTTATCTGAATGTGCTGAATCAGGTCTTTCTTATAGGTCTGTTAATAACTTCAGGTCAGCTCTTTCTGCTGGACATACTCACATCGATGGAAAACCAGTGGGAATGCATCCACTGGTGTGTAAGTTGTTGAAGGGCATCAGAGTTGCTCGTCCGCCCCGTCCCAGATACACTACGCTATGGGATGTTTCTAAAGTACTTTCTTTATTAGAATCTTGGCCTGACAACAAAGATTTATCGTTAAAGCAATTATCTGCTAAACTTACTATGTTATTGTGTTTGATTTCCTGTAGAAGAGTTTCTGATGTTCATGCTCTAGACTTGGCAGGAAGGATTTTCTCTCCCCAGGGTGTGTCTTTCCTCATCTCTAGGAGAACTAAGACGATGTCACGTTCGGTTGAGTATCCCGCTTTTCCTCATAATGACAAATTATGTGTTCTAAAATGCTTGAAAGTATATGAGGAACGTACTATAGTTCATAGAATGGACCCTTTGGGTCAATTGCTCTTGGCAATCCAGAAACCTTTTCGTCCAGTTTCAGCGGCCACCTTGGCACGTTGGGTCAGGTGGGTGATGTCTGAAGCAGGGATTGACATTTCTGTGTATGGTGCACACTCCACCAGAGGCGCTATGACCTCTAAGGCTTATATTTTAGGTTCTCGTTTAGAAGATATTTTAAAAGCTGCAGATTGGTCTTCGGACTCAAAGTTTAAAATATTTTATTATAAACCTATTACTCATGTTTCTTCTGTTGTGGTTGGTCAGCTTTGAACCAGCATAATCTGAGCCTCCGTTCCTGCCATAGAATACAAAATTTTCCAGCTATCGCGACAAGAATTTTAGATTCTATTAAGGACACGGAAGCGAGGATTATCCCACCTGTTGGGACAGGTAAGAATTACAACTGTTATGTTGTTGGATGATACATAGTGTAATGTTATTTTCCCACCCTGAGATATCAAACCTTTCTTGGTTCCGTATTTTCAAACTTGTTTCTGGTTTCAGGAACGGATTCCAAACAGAATTAATTCTACGATGCTTCATGGCATGGATCTCCAGGCTGTTGGAGGATGGCTGTCTCGTCTGGGACCTGTTGAGAGTTGCTCTCCGTTGGGAGCCTGCTCTGCTGTTGTTGCTCTCCGTTGAGAGCCAAGACTGTTGTTTTGTTTTCGGACACTTAAAGAACTGCTTTTGCAAAGAAAGAGGTAGTCAAGATGGTGCCTCGTTATTTTGTATGCTAATCTCCGTTACTATTGGTTGAAGGAGGCATGGTTCAAAGCCTCATGGGATATGTAGTTTATTGTAATGTTTACTTTTTTCTCATTGGCTGCTGTTTGAGTAGTAAAGAAATTGAGAAGCATAATCCTTGCCTCTGTGTCCTTAATAGAATCTAAAATTATTGTCGCGATAACTGGAAAATTTTGTATTACACTGAAATTATGAAAATGTCACACATAGGTAATCTGAAACCTTGGCAGCTATGTATAAAGATACCCAAAATGGTTTTTTTTCTAAAAATGGACCAACACACCTTACACCAGCGAGATGTAAGTGCAATATCCAGGAACAGAAAAGTAGTGTACCGGAGCCATGTGGTCACCCTACTCATGCTGCCTAATTCAATACCTATTTATAGGGCCACGACTCCATCTGGTGCTGTTACAATAAACTTCCGCAGGGAACGCATTCTACTACACCTCGTGTTGTCTGTCACCTGATTTCTACAGGCTGTACTACACGCTTTATTTTTCCACAGTCCTTTGAACTATGGCTACTCCACGGCCCCGCGAAAAAAGCTCCTTGCGACCTCACAGTCCGACTGGTCGGGCTGTCGCTTTCTGCTCTCACGCTCGCCGCCTCATCCTACATGCCTGTTCCTCCTCCGCGGAACACGCACTACCACAGAAATATCAAAACAAGGCCTGGGGGCGTGGCCAAGGCCCAACGGCCACCTTCATTTCAGGTAAACAGAAACCTGACAGACGCTGGAGCCACGCCCCCCTGAAGATATTGGACGGGGATATGTTTAGCTAGATCTAACGTCCGTGACGCGCGCGCCGAAGTTTGGGATAGGAGGGGGGCGAGCGTCGTCGCGTGCGTGGTTGGATGACAGACAGTGTAGGTAGGCGAGCGTGAGTGAGACGCATAGTAAAATCTCGTGTCGTCATCACGTCAGTGTTGGCGTCGCGCGTGGTGTGTGCTGCTTCGTCTCGCGGGAAGGGGGGGGAACCGGAGGAGAATAGTACGCCGCCATCTTAGGCCACACGGAGCGGAGGGGGCGGAGTAGGTATCGGACCCGTGAGTCTAGAACCCCGGATTGCGGAGCATGCACTATAGCGGTGAGTGCGGAGGCAACTGGGGTTATACACTTGGGCCCTAGCGGAGCCGTCTATGGGGGAGGGGTGCACGGTGCTGGCTCAAGGTGAGGGTTTAGGCGGCTGGCGTATGGTGGGGGGCCTGTCAGTGTCATGTTGCAATCTGTGCGATGCACAGGGGTTGTGCATTGAGCGCAACGGGGGCACGGCGAGTTGCAGCTCTCCGGGATTCTCAAAGGATTTGGGATGCACGATCCTCTTCCTGGGACGGAACTGGGCCGTTCCTGGGGCCTGGGAGTTCAGTGTGAACTGGACCTGAAATATGGGGAGGGATCTCAGGGTCTGTCTGTGTTTGTAACACGGGGCCTTGGAGTCCCCTCGGGTGGTGGGTGAGCACTGAGCAGGCACCTTCGGTGCTTCTACTGTTTAAGAAACCCGATGATCACTGTGAGGGAAGGACGGTCCGCATGTAGTAACCATAGCCCTGGCACACGGGGGGGGGGGGGGGGCATTCGTGCAGGTAGTGTGTACACACAGAGAATGCGAACCAAGATAAGCAGAGGTTCGCGCATTGCTCCGCGGGAGTCCAGGCGGCATGCAGTTGTTTCCCCCTGCACGCCTTAGGTTTTTAAAGGTACAGTGCAGCAACTTGACGACAGCACGCGCTCGCCTGAACAGTTTATATATCATAACTGCTTGTGGCCGGCTCCTTCTGCGCGTCGCAATCACTGAGTGTCTCTTTCCATTGCGCGGACTCGCTTTTAGCTCTTTCCCTCCTGCAAGCCTGACTGCATTGTTCTGCAGATAGAGGCACACCAAAATATTCTTGCACCCCGCCCCCTGGGTCTATAAAACACCCGTGCCTTCACTTCCACATTTAGCTGGTTAGACTCCTTAACAGCAGATGTCAGGCTCAGATTTGACAATATTCGTGTAGTTTTGTTCGATGTTCTTTCTGCCTTAGAATAATGTAACATGTCTCCGTTTCCTGAATGTTTTTTTATAGGTTAGCATGCCAGGGTGTGTGATATTGGGTTCACAAACTCAAATTTGAAACTTTTCTTTGACTTTTTATTGTTTTATAAAGCCACCGAGTGTTTGACTGCGAGTCAAGTATTGGTTTCTCATACTTTGTACTTTTTTCCTATTTTTAGTCTGGTTATTTTCATTTAATGCTACACTGCACGCTCATATCTTTTGAAAACAGTAATTGTTATAATCAGTAGGTGTCATTTTAACCGTACTTGTAGGCTTGTTCAGAAACATTGATCGAATATCTCCCACTTTGACATTTCCCCCCCATCGCATGCACTAGTTGGTATTTTGGACACTTAATAACAATAATAATAATACCCAGCATTTGTAAAGCGCGCAGCTACCTCAGGCGAGGTGTCCCGGCGCTAGGGGCCGGTAATGTGCCCCGGTGCTGTAAACACTTGGATTGCCCTACTCCTTCATGATATTGCTTCACTGGTTGCTTGTGGACATGCAGATGACGGAACACCCCGTGGGAATTCGCTTCCTTCACTCACAGTGCAATTCTTGCCTATGAGCCCTTTAGATCTCGCCCAGCAAAGTTCCCAGGTTCTGCTTTCCATCTTGGGGTTTAGTGAGTGCATGCGTTTGCCAAACGGATTGTACCACTTCCTCTCTGGGAGTAGTTTGTACGGTTATTACTCCTGCACCTAAACGTGGCTGCAGCCGGAGTAAGAATAGTCTTGCACTCAATGCTCTTTATTGAAGGTTGGCCCAGGGCCTGTGGGCTCCACCAGTGGCCTTGATTACTTTGCCCTTGTTTCTTCAGTTGCTCACTCAAAGTATGCTGTTTCGTAGTGTTGCTGACTGTCACCACTCAGGTTTCTGAGGCAGTTTTGTATCAGTCTATACTCATGTTTTTTACTATGCCGCAACATCATTAAATATGCAGCTGCATAGTTTAATACGTGGTGTATTGCACTACATGTTTTAAAACCCAGTTCTTCCAGGTACCCTACAGCTGTCCCTTGTACTGTCAGATTGCCGCAGTTGCTTTGATGCGGAGTGTGATAGACGAGGGTGCAGGCCTTTAGGGTAGCTTTGAGCTTTACTCCTGTGTATCAGATATTCACGTGCTACTCGACCTGTTGGGAGTGCATCATGCCTCACACCCTGCTCACTCGCATTTACTTCCAAGCACTCCACGTCAGACGCCCAAGGCTCATCACTGCAGAATATGCACCACATGATTGTGTGACAGGAGCCCTTCACAATTGAAAGGGAGTGGTCTGTCAGGTTAGATAGTTAAACCACCATTGAGAGTACTTATCTCTGCATGTATTGTAATTGCATTTATATAGCGCTTACTACCCCTTACGAGGCGTCGAAGCACTTTATCGGCTAGTCGCACGCTACTCCGGAACCCATAAAGGATTAGTGTTGAGTTAGTATAGTGAAATATGAAAATGTACATTCATCTTAATATTTATCATGGACACGGTCATGATGGGGACCAAGATGTTAAGAATAGATCAATAATACAATTGTTAAATGAATAGGAGTTGAAATTCAGAGCACACATAAGTCTAACTGATAATTATTAAATATTAGTTATTTGGAAGTACAATGGGATTACCTCCAGTCCTTATTTCCGGGCTGGTGACTAAAGATCTGCTTAGTCGACCGATTGAAGATTGCTAGAACAAATTAAGGCAGGGAGCGTGAAAGAGGAAGTTGCGCGCTTTGCCGATTCTGCACCATCACCATGTTTTTGAAAAGTTTGCCTACCCTTTCCGTGCTGTGCAATCCCAATACTTTCCACGAGAATAAATCATACAAGAAAGACATATCTAAATGTTCTTCCCTTCTGCCCTGATTCTTCACCCGTTCCGGTTTTAGTGAATTCTCATTTTTTTACATTCAACAAGGTTTATTGCGTTTTGCACGCTTCCATTTTCTTAGCGAATACATCGAATGTGATTTGATAATGTGATACGTGCTTAACTTGGCCCAAACATTTGCTTTTCAAGTGATATTTTGATGTCGTCCTGCATCTTTTAGTGGTGCTGCACTTTGATTAGCACGTTTGGTGGGATACATAAGGCTGTTGTAAAGATGAATATCCTTATTACAATGTACACATAAATCGGCAACTGACTTTTTTTCTTTCCTTTTTGCAGCGAATGGCATATATGCAAGAAAAACGTTGCAGTTGAAATGCAGCTTTCCTGAGAACTTGTGACCCTGAAACAAATCGTTTTAATACTGTGACCTGGAATTTATTTCCTTTTCTGGATGTTGTGACCTGGAAGTGGAATCTTTTTTTCTGGATGTTGTGACCAGGAGGCTATTTTTTCCTTGATGTTACCTCAGGAAGTGGAATGTTTCTCACTGTTGTGAATTGCAAGCGGATTCCTTTTCCTCAATGAGCTACGATTCCCAACGAAGGTCCTTTCTTTGCTAAAATGCCAGCAGATGGGAGAGACAACGAGTAGAAAGGGATGAGCAACTTACATTGCGAGCATCAATTTTATCCCCATTTTTATAATAGGTTTCACTAACAACCTACGAGGCTTACACCATGTGCAAAGCATTTAATTATCAGTTAAGAAACTAAAGATGGAATAATTTCTCAAAGGGTTAATTCTAATTTTAACACTCACAGGAACAAAATGAAGACGCTGTAGGGCTTAAAATGGAACCCATGTTTTAAGGCATCCAGTTGAGCGCCATATGACAGGAAGAAAATACATATGCTTGATTTTTCTTAAAGAAAGGAAACTTCCAAGCTTATGCTCGTTTTCTCCGTGCTTAGCCTGGGGCCCACTGGCCGCAAATGCCCTTCAATGTTGGATGCTATTCAGGTAATGTGAACCTAACAGGATTCAGTGCTGCTGCAGTAAAGAAAATGGGATTTTAATGAAGTGATCGTGGCAGACCTTTTTCTTTTCCTTTGTGAGACATTTACCTTTTTAGGTATACTTTTTTCTTCACATATATTTGGAAATTGGGAAAGATGTGCAGTTGAAGGAATAAGGAGGTGTGGCTGGCACACAGTGCAGCTCCAGGTGCATCAGTGGATACCAGACCTCCTTGAAGACGCTCAATATTGTTTACCCTCTTGAGGAAACTGGTAGATTTGGCACCTCCTTCTGCAGAAAGGAAGAACTATACATTGTGGACCACATTGGAAGAAAGAGGGACATACTGGGTAAAGTTCTTTTTTCACATTTTTCAGTCTAGCATGATTTGCTATTTTAAATGAGCATTTGAGAATCCAATAGGTCTCGCATTCACTGGTGCTTTCTGGCTGTCACTATTGCCTTTGCCAATGCCACATGCTTTTTTAGTCCACCATCATTGGTAAACCCAGTAGCGGCGATTGGTTATTCCACTGTATAGAAAACAATATGCAAATATTGTTTTCTGTACTTTGAAGATGGCACCACGTTCCAGGAGTCATCTTGAAAGTATAGAAACGTTTTTTTATATTCTTTCGGTAATCTCAAGATGACCTTCACTTTGTGTCACATTGGCGCATTTTACAGTGCGTTTTACCAGCAGGTACTGACTGGGCTAGAATACCAGTGGATCACCTCAATTTTTATTTGTGGGTCATGGATAACGTTAGTAAATTTAAATTGGTGGGTAGTAATACATGTTAATATCGCCATACACCTACTGTGGTAGCAAACACTTTCTACTGATGCCACTGAAACATCTATATCAAGGGTATTTGAAGAGAAACCTGCGGTTTGTGTGTGTTTTACATACGTTTTGCAGTGTGTTTGTACTGTGGTAATTCTCTTCAGTCACGCAGTGTTTGATTGTGCTGGGTTCTAATCCTTGTAATTTCTTGTCCACGTTTGGTGGCTTCTAGGCAGGCGTTTTTCACTTGTTCTTGACAGCCCGTCTCTCTTTTTATTTTTTATTTTTATATATATATATTTTTTTTGCAGCTGCCTATGTGGAAATGAGGTTTGATGCCTCAGTTTACTAACCAGACGCACTGGACCTAAATGGCGCAACATGACTTTGTTCCTGCCTGGCTTAATTTCTCAACGCCGCAGTCCACTAAGGTAATAATCTTCAAACTTGTATTCATGTTCTCGATGACACTTTATTACTGAGTCCTAGTGAATGACTATTGTGTAAATGATCTGCCCATGGGTGGCTGGATCATTTTAGTAATCTTTACTCCTCTTCTCAGATTTAATCTACCCAAATTTAGGTGTAGAAGTCTTATCATTCCTCTTTATTGTCTTTCGCATTTGAGGTCACCGAGATCGAGTTAGCTATTTAAAGGAGCTTGAGAGGTAAGGACCTCTGGCCCTGATGGGTGCCCAATGACGTTTACAATAAAATATTGATTTGTGGGCCTCGTTATTGACAGGTGTTTAAGGGCAGCAGCAGTGAGCAAGCTACCTGTATCCTGGTCCGGTCCGTCTTAGTTCCTGTTTTTGAAAAGGCAGATCCCTCTTTCTGTCTGCCCTTCTCTCTTGGATTCCATTGTGGAAGTGGTGGGTAGAGTCCTTTTGGCAACACTGGAATGTTGGGTTCAGGCGTGCTCTAGTCTTTCTGATTTCCAGTTTCATTTTCACCAATGATTGGGCACAATTGGTTGGTACCTGAACGTGTTCCTAGTAACAAACGGTCCTTGCTTCCAGTGTTTATGGACCTCCGTAGCATTTCAAATGTGTTAAGTAGTCAGATCTTTGGTCCGTAATGTCATCTGTGAGCGTTGAGGACTCCATTCTGTATTTTCTCAGTCAGCTGCCTACAAATATTTCTGCTTGCATCCCTTATGGGTCTAGTGGGGAATGCAATGGCTCACTTAGGATCTGGAGAGGGTGTATTGGCCCCATTCCCTTTCACTCTTTATGAAAACAATTTGGAGAGATTTTTGAGAATGACTGACCAAGGTATGCCTCAAATACATGTGCGACTAATTACTGTGCTTCCTTACGCTGATGATGCCGTCCTGATAGCAAGAATGGCAATTATGCTCCAGAAACTACCGGATTTTCATATGTTTCACGAATCACCCAGACCTCCAAACAAATTTGGTTAAAATTTCATTATGGTTTGTTAGAATGTGTGCATGTTCTCGTAGCACAGGACTATCAGTTAAACTCCGTAGTTAAGTGCACCTTTTTAAAAAAAATTTTTTATTTCATTTTATATTTGGTACTTTCTATGGATTGGTGTTTCACTAGGCGTCCCCTTTGAGCAGTCAGGCAGCAGCAGTTCGAAAGGTCGATTTAAATCAGCATTTGTCTCAAATTTAGGCTGAAAACCACTTACAATGGTTTCAATTTACCAAAGCAAGTGCTTGTGTTTGGCGAGTTATGGGACAGGCATTTGGGGCTGTATAGATTTGAGTGGTTTACATCCTATAGAGACTGCTTTCTTAATAAGCTTGTTGGCTGTTCCACTCGCACTTGCCATTCTGAATTAGGAGTTACCTATTTGGGGGATTTAATTCAATCATGTCCTTTAGCGTTAAGGTTGCCCATTTGGATTAAGCCGGAGATAAGTTTTAACTTAATGATGCATGATTGTTTGACCTTAGCTTATAGACCTCGGGTTCGTGGCAGCATTCTGTTCATCTTAAGTCTTTTGTCAGACCTCTTTTCAATTGCTTTATCCGGACCGCCTTTTTAAGGAAATGTACAACAGAGTAACATGTAAATTAATTATTCAGCATTTGTAAAAAATAAATAAACAAATAAATAACTGAGCGGGACGGAATTGGGTAAAACCTAAGTTTTCCCAGGAGTGGGTTGATAAAATATGAGCGAGACTGCCTATAAAACCTGAAAAACATAAGAAATTGGAGGTTATTCTGGGTGGGGGGTTGACACAGTAGCAGCCACAGGAACCACGGTTCCTGACATTCTACCCTTTAAGTACTGCAGTAGACAGAGGAACAGGCTCAGCCTGAACCTTGATAGCTGAAAATGATGATCACTATTTGTTACAAATGTATGGTAAGATTCAGTGCCGAGTACCTTTTTTTTTTTTTTTTTTTTAAACAAGAAATACCCACAAACTGAATTCTTAGATCGGGCGGAATGTTTGTTTCGTATCTCTGAGGGCTAGAAATTCCTTTCTTGTCCACTCTATCTTTCTTGGTTAAGGAAGCATGGCTACTAAAAATCTCTTGGTGCCCTGTAGCGGTAAAAGCATTCTTTACATATTTAAGTCCGGGCTTTTCATTGACCTGCCCACCCTCAATTATTGCCCTATTACTTTTAGGCTCAAGATTTACCCCGATAGAAATCCATCTGATTAGTGGTCATAAAGACACTACATCAGAAAGATATGGAAGTCTGAACTCCTGATATGTGATATATGCAGAAATAGTTTTCGGAAGACACAACCGACATTGTGTGAAAAGATTTTCCACAATTTGGAGAGAAAAGAGATCCCTATAGCACAAAATATCACTAGTGTAAGCCATGGCAGACATTAACTTAGCCTGATAGATTTTTATCACAGTTTTCACTGGCTTATTCCCTAAGTTAGTGGCAAAACCAAAAAGTTCCTAATGGAACTTAAGAGAATTGTTCTTGGCAGCTAACAATGGGTCCCAAATACTCTAAAACATATTGGCTTATGGCAATCAGGGAAGACCTGTCACCCTGCCGATTTAGACCATGTTCAGGGATGTTCCCCTTTTACTGAAGGGTGCCCAAACTGGAGGTTCTGAGACATAGATCAGCTGGGATCTCATCAGGACCCGAGGTATAACTCTTAGACATCTGACAAATTGCCTCCCGCACTTCCTCAAGGGGGAAAAAAATATTCGAGGTGGTGCAGAAGTGTGTATTCTTTGAATGATGCAGTAATGTAAATGCGACAAATGAATTCCGCAAATCTTCTTTGGAGCTTATTCTTTCCTCTCTTTTACTAATGCCATGGAACAATATCTTACTCGAGTAGTTGATACTCAACACATACCTTTGCTAACAAGTTTTTGCTTAAACATTGTTTATTTTTTAGTTACTTATCCTAGATTGGCTTTTTGAAGGAGCAGTCATCTTGTCTGTGCATTTTATACAGTCCCAGAATACACTTTAGTACCTCTATTGCATATTATTAGTATCAAAGAATCATACCTTCTTTTTTGCAACAATTGTCTACATATATATATTTTTTTACTATCTGTGGTTAGTTTTAGTCAGCAGACTGTTAGTAACAATTGCCATACATTCCTCTCAATACCCTTACATGGGCTTCCTAATTCTGTTTTAGATAATATTCTCGAAAATCAGTCTTTAAGATCTGTCAGCATGCAATATTTAATGGCTGTTTTGTAGAAAATGAAATGTGTTCTGATGTCTGTTAGCAGTTAACTCTTTTTATAGCATTTATTTATTTTGTCTCTGTACATAAAGAATTTTTACTGACTGGCTACCTTTCGAATGGTTGTGAAAGGGAATCTGGTACAAGGACCAAACGGGTCAATTTTGTGTGGAAGAGATGCATAGTTTTTCCTCCGTTTCCTCAAGCTTTGCAAGGAATGGGAGAAACTGATACAGCAAACAGCATGGTTGATGGATCAGTGTTCTCGCGCTCTTTTGAGGTGTGTTGCTTCTAAGACTTATTTAGATGAAGTCATGCTCTTCAGTTAAACATTGCATGTTTCAATGCATACCAAGAGGTACGAGTGCCACCCAGGTAGTGGTTGGAATGAATTTGAGGAAATCTTCAACGCAACCCACAGATCCTGCTTTAGCTTTTTTATTTTTCTTCAACCATGTTATGGAACTCTTAGGCTGCTATGGAAAGTCCTACCTCTCCTTCCTATGGGGGTAAGGAAAATCATGGTCCAAGCTGGTCCTTTCCCGTTTGCACCACAGTAACTCCCTGTATCTTGGAGCACCTAAATCAACAATAAGGTAACTCCAAGTTGTTAAGAACTGTGCTGCTTGGTTTCTGCTCAACATCCCTAAAACCCAGTTGGCCAAGCCGGGGCTGAAGACCTTACACTGGCTGCCAATTTCGGAAAGAATACACCTGTGTATAGCACATAAGACTCTTTGGGGGGGAAAGGCCCTCTAATCAATGGCTCTCACTTTTTATCGCCCCAGGAAATGCCTTTGCTTTGCTAATCTGAACTTAGCCTCAATTCCCAAAATTAGAAGGGTAAGGAGTGGAGGTAGGTCCTTTTCCTACAATCTAGCTAGACTTTGGAATGCCCTTCTCCTGCATCTTCGCTCAGACTCGCCATCTTCTCTTTTCGAAAGCTTCTTAAAACCTGGCTGTTTTACAGTGCTTCTCTGTGAGCCATCCAGTCTCCCCCTGTCTATGCTGCTAACTCTGGGATGCCTTAGGGTAGCTATGCGCGCAGATACTGTTACACTAAATTAACCACCAAATGCCACCTTCAAATTACCAGACTTGCATGGAAGCAATCAGTTGTTCATGGATCTAGCCATCGAAGACACATTGATTACTTTTCTGCCTTCCAGCTCTTCCGTAGTTGTATGTACGTTCAGACATCCAGTCGTTTTTGGATGCTAGAAGGTTTCATGGGAATAGGAGATTAAAGATTCCCACTTTTTTTTTTTTTTAATTATTATTTTTATTGGAGATTGTGTTTTTTTGGTTTGTTTACTTTTGGGTGGTCCACGGGTGCTGCTTGTACAGTCCCTTTTCTCTGACCACCTTCTCCACCCCAAGTTCACTGAGCACAGCTGTTAAAATGCATGTGTACCATGGCCTAACAATATAAGAGTTTAACCAAGCATTCTGTTTTCTAAATACCACAATGTGAAAGAAATGTAATTGAGGGCCACTCCGGCAAACTCTTAGCTCATCAACCCTGCCAAAGCTGTCCCCCCATATTCTGTGATAAGGTGCTTTTAATATGTGCAATGGTTTCGTGGCTCTTTGGTTAGAAGGTAAATGGCATTGTTATTCCTTCTTTCTCACGAGTGGGGACATAAGCCCTAAAGTTCAATCTGTTTGCTTTGTTTGTTTTCTGTTTGACATAGTGAATTTCTACATTGAGGCGCACAGAGTACTAGACAAGTAAATAATACGTTTTGTGGATCCTGTTAATGTGCGTGATGCATAAGCACATTTTACTAATTTATTTATTTGGTTTTATTTATTTAAACCCTTTTCTATAGCGCGAACATGACCACCGGGGGTATCGGAGCGCTTTATAAGTCAGCAAAGAATACAGAGCAACCAAACAAAAAAATCTTAACAGTCTCGTAGAGCAAGGCGCCCTAGGGAGCAATGGAAGCAATGAGTCCAGGCAAAAGTTTCTTCGTCCATAACGTTTTTACTTCCTAGAGAAAGGAAGTATAGGGATAAAGCCTATGATGCGAACTTGGTCACAGGGGGTAACGTAGTACATTACCATATATCATTTGCAAACTGTATGAAGCGGCGGTAATAGAGGACTGACAGATCGGCAAGAGAATCTTCATATACTCTGACCACATGGGGTGTCATCTAGCAACTTAGAAGCTCCATTACAAGGGTAAGAGTTTCTTCATCAGTATTAATTTAACTTCCTTTTTTTAAAGGGCAGTAGAGGGATTCAACCTGACTTCAGGGGGTAAGGCGTTCCATATCCTCGGGCGATACCTGAAAAGGCTCAATTGTAAGTTTTTTGTTACATTTTTGTGGTTTGAGCAGTAATGTGCTGGCACTTCTCAAGGATCTAGATCCACCCCCAGAGCTCCAACTTTTGAGTGAGGTACATTGGGGTATTGAAATGAATGGCTTTGTGCCATACATGCAATTTATAATTGTATCCTAGCTTCGTAAGGGAGCCAATTTAGGGATATCAGCTCTGGCGTGGTATGATTGTATCTTTTCAAGCCGTTATGAGCCTGGCAGCAGAATTGAGGGTAGCCCCGAGAGGGGCCGTCTTCGCTCTAGGAAGGCCACAAAGGGTTGCGCTTCCATAATTCAGCTTGGAGATCACTAGGGCTTGCACCACAGCCTTTAAGTCATGTGAAGGGAGGAAAGGTATTATTTTCTTTAAGAGGCTGAGTTGGAAGTTCGCTCCTTTGGTGAGTTTACTAATATGCTTCTGCATGTTCAGACTCTTGTCTAGCATTATTATTCCCAATGAGCTTGTGGAATCAGTGATGTGTGGCATGCAATTTAGAGCTGTTAGTTGACTCATCCATTCTTCAATGACTGGAGACTGCTTGGGTGGTGCGATTAGGAGGAATTCAGTTTTAAGAGCGTTGAGCTTCAGGTGGTTCCGTGTCAACCAGCTTTGTGTTTTCAGTAAGACTGAGTTGAGGGACCTGATTTCCTCAGGGGAGGCGACCTTCATGAACAGTTGGGTATCATCGGCGTACATGTGATAGTGAATGCTGGATGATTTCAAAATTTCTGTTAAAGGCTCCATGAACAGGTTGAAGAGAGTGGGTGAGAGCTTAGATCCCTGTGGAACCCCCAGGGTGACCGGTGAAGGATGAGATGGGGACTGGTTCACCTTGAAGCTTTGGGTTCTATTGTGGAGGAATGAGGAGAACCAGTTTAGTACAGGCCCAAAAACCCGTATCCTGTGTTCCAAGAGGTCAATTTGGTTGTCGTGTTTTAATAATATCAAAAGCTGATGAGAGGTCGAGGAGGATCAATAGGCCAGATTCGTTTTGATCTAGCAATCTTAACGCGCCATCTACAATGTGAGTGAGAGCAGTTTCTGTGCTATGACCCTGGCGGAAACTGGATTGAAATTGGGCCAGGAGTCGGAATTGTTCAATGTGGTCACAAAGCTGGACATGCACACATTTCTCCAGGGGCTTTGCCAATGTGGGAATGTTAGAAATTGGGCAGAAGTTGTGTAGGTCAGAGGGATCTGCGGATGGTTTCTTTAGAATAGGGGTAACCTGCCCAGATTTTAGGCCGTCCGGAATAACACCTTGCAGAAGTGAAGCATTGACAATCCTCATCCAGAGTGGGAGTAAGGAGGCTCTGATCTCAGAGAAGAAGTTCGATGGCAAGGGGTCGTTGAAATGGTTAGATGGTTTCAGAGTGGCTAGAGGTTTGCGTATGGTACTTCCATCCAAAGTTTTGAAAATGCTCCAAGGGGTGTTGTTTTGAGGGGGGGTGGGAGGAGGGCAGAGCCGACCGAGCAGGACGTCATCCGACCCAGTAGGAAGGAGGTGTTAGGAGGTGCGATCGAAAGGTGCTCCAAGGCTGAACGTAGTTCAACTTCGATCTTCGTAGTCTGATCAGAGAATAAGTCGGCAAATTCATCAGTTAGGCTGCGGACCAAGCTCCATTGTGGAAAGGTTTGGTTGATTTTTTGATTGGAGCTTGATGAGCACGAACAGCTTTTTTGGACGGTTGTTTGCATGCTCTAATTGGTTTCTGAAGAAGGTGGCTTTAGAGCATCTGATGCGTTTGTTATAGATATTTCTTACATATCTCAATTTGTTGAGATGTTCAAGGGAGGTAGAAGATCTCCACAGTCTTTCTGCTAGTCTCAGATTCCGTCTTACAGTATTTAGACTAGACTATCGTTGTACCAAGGTTTGGAGACTTTGGAGGACAGTGTTTTTAGCTGCAGAGGCGCCATAGAGCATGGTACACTAGACATGGTACACTAGACATGGTACACTAGACATGGTACACTAGACATGGTACACTAGACATGGTACACTAGACATGGTACACTAGACATGGTACACTAGACATGGTACACTAGACATGGTACACTAGACATGGTACACTAGACATGGAACACTAGACATGGAACACTAGACATGGAACACTAGACATGGAACACTAGACATGGAACACTAGACATGGAACACTAGACATGGAACACTAGACATGGAACACTAGACATGGAACACTAGACATGGAACACTAGACCTGGAACACTAGACCTGGAACACTAGACCTGGAACACTAGACCTGGAACACTAGACCTGGAACACTAGACCTGGAACACTAGACCTGGAACATAATCAATGCATGTGGTTGGAGGGGGGAGGGAGGTAGTGCTGTTTTTTCCCCTCTTTTCCGTATTTTTATTTTGTACCATGCCTCTTCTACTGTGGTTCTAGTACAGCCGGGGGCTACAACCCCCTCTCTGTGAGGGAGGAGCTCAGGGATGTTTTATTGATGTTCTCCCTAACTAAGGGCTACTAAAACCCAAGATGAAGAGCTGGTAATGTTGTATGTAAGTGATGAGCGCAGTGCAAATTGAAATAAAAATGTGCAAGGTGAGCTAAAACTATCAAGAGAAAAAAGACTTTAATGGTTATCTCTTGATGTTAGGATTAAAAACAGTGCAAAATGCAGTTTTAACATAATAACTGCAACTGTGGTCTACATGTTTCGGCTCTCATGACCTAACGAGTGACTAGCCTTCTTCAGGACCTAGATGTTGCGTGCTACTGCGTTGTGTACTAAAAAAGGGGTGTAACCAAAAATAAATAAATGGAATCAATACAACCTACACCACATAAGATCTCTGGAGGTTCGTGGTGTACAAGTCAACCTGTGTAGGAAAAGATGAGGGACCTCAATTAATCAAATGTCAGTGAAAATTATGCGTAAGTCAGTTAATAACACCAACTATTCAGATGTCCAGTGGAAACTTACCCGTGAATTACGAGTAAGGAACATCACCTCACCTGGCAGCAGCTCAGGACGTGAGGCACCGCTCTGAAAAGAACAGTGTGTCAAACATTAAAAATATCAGATCCAATAAGGTGATCAGGTTAGATCACACAATGAAACCATCAGATCCCATTAAGTGATCTGTTTATGTCTAGTAGAAAGGCTTTGTTTAGAAAAAAGGGACAGTACAACAACCATGTTTGGAGACTAGAAGTATGAAACTGACGATATTAATAAATAAATTGAATTCATAGTTCAACTACAATATGTCAGATATGTAGCGATCTATTATTCAATAGCATACGTGTGTCGTGGCAGACAATGAATCGACATTAACCTGAATCAGAAGATTATATAAGAGATAACATTGACAATATCTCTATACATCCAATGGGGTAAAAATCCTAGATGTCAATCTTCA